>CM064867.1:26724975-29124975 GCA_032719365.1 Prinsepia uniflora | reverse complement strand
TCCTGCAACTGGACCGGCCGAACCGGTCTGGGTCGGTTCAAGGCCTAAACCCATCCATTTCTACCCCATTTTGTTCCCTTTTTATCCTAATATCATCCTAATCTTATTTCCTATCATTTAGACATTATAAACCGAAGAAAACCATCACAAAATCGTACCTTTCCGATCGGCCATGGTGGTGCCGGTTTCCTCCGCCGTTCACTGTCGTTACAGGCCCTCCAATCACTCGAAAACAATCCAGTCCTTCCCCTTAGACCACCAGGAAGTCAACCTTATTAATGGAATCGAGTAAAAACCAATAAAACCAAAACTTGGATTTTTAAACTAAAAACCCACCGTCTCGGGTTCATCCTCCGTCGTGAACCGCCGCCGTGGCGCGCCACTGTTCATGTCTTCCTCAGTCCATGCTCCCTCCTTACACCGTCAGGTTGATGCACGGTGATGGTGGTGGTGAGGTGTGGTGAGGAGTTTGTGTTTTGAAGAAAAATGGAGGATGAACAAGTAGGGGGGGGGGGGGGGGGGAGGGGGTGGGGGTTTGGGTTTGTGAGGAAAAACAAAGAAAATGAATTGATCGGATGAGAAAAAAGAAATGGAGGGTGAGGATTGCGAGATTAAATGGAGTGGATGGCTAGGATTGAATGAGGTGTGGATTAGATTATAAAATAATAGATATAATAATATTTAATTAACTTAGATCCACAAATTAGGGGTTTGGACCAATGGGATGAGTGACACTTGTCACTCATCCATGGGACCTACCGAAAATATCTAGCCCAATCAGATTTTGCCAAATCATCACCGTCTCGAAGTACGTGTATAGTGAAATCGTACTTCCGTGACCTATAACTTCCTCGTTCGAAGTCCGATTTCAGCGTCCCGCCTGTCTATGGATTCGTATCGTCCCGATCTACGTAACGGTCTTCGGCCCTCGACCATCGGACCTTTCGGTCAAAAAGTCAACATTTTGCCCCTTTTTAACCAAAATTAACAAAATGCCCCTTAACTTTCGAACATCATAACTTCCTCCTCGAACGTTGGAATTGAACGTGCCACCTGTCTATGAACTCGTGACGTCACGAACTATGTCACGGTCGTCAATCAAAGTCCATTTGAAAAGTCAACATTTTGCCATGACTAGGGGCAAAACGGTCATTTTGCATCGTTCGTCCGATTTCTGCTAACTAATCACCGATTAACCTCACTAATCGTGATTAGTCACTAATCTAATCTAGGAATTTGGGACGGGTCGTTACAACCTTCCCTCCTTAATTAATTTTTTCCTCGAAATTCCAACTGTCCTAATTCCAACCGTTCTTCCCCCCTTAATTTAGTTCCGTTCTAGAATTTCCAACTATCCTGATTCCACAGCCACCTAGTGGAAATAATTCGATCTTATCTCATGTGTACGCTAGCACCCAATAGCCAACACAATACTTGTCTGCAACCAGATGTACCACTAACACTCACGTCGTATCTACCACATTCGACCATGTCGAATGACAGTAGCCATACGTTCCGAATTGACACCAATTGTCAAATTTACCATTTTGTTGACACAACAACTCGATGCTTCCTTTCTCAATCTCAATCTATCCGGATGTCTGCTCCCACTGGGAGTCATCAGATCTCACTAATCGATCCACAATCAAACCTCCGACAAACTGTCACCACTTGACAGTCGCCAGTCGAAAACTAAGACTATACCCATTTGTGGTTATACTAACTGCCAACTGACTCAACCATGAGTAAACACTTACCCACAAAGAATTTCACTCAATCTGTGTGTAACTAGACCCATCAGAAATACCATGACCCACTGCACAGTATCCAATGTCTAGTTCACGACCTCGATTAATCCAATGGTATCGGAACTAAGCCGATCACGAACACGCTCACCAACATACCTCTAGTATAACCTATATACTATCACCAAGCACCATAAGTCTGCCCAGTATCGTACCTCGAATAACGTACAAGGTACATACAACTACCCATCAATTAGCCTACAACCACCTAGGTTGTAGCCAATCACGTTTCAATTATGGAGTTCATTTGTCCAATCCAGCATTAGACAAATCGAAATCCAACTCAACATCCATTTCCATATTCGAATCCGAAATCATCATTCCGTAGACTAGTATCAGGAATGACCATTCCGAACCCAAATCCATAAAATAAAATCCACTGTCAAGCTCCAGAATCAAATCCTGAATCGTCACCCAGAATCCGATTCCGAAACCCAAATCCAAAAATCGTCTTTCAAGTTCCAAAATCAAATCCTGAATCGTCATCCGGAAATCTGATTCCAAAACCCGAAATTTCCTTCTCGTCCACCGAGACGCACTATATCTGAACCTATCGGATACCTGATCAAACAATTACCTCGACATACATTAGATTGACTTCATAGGGAAGCCAATCCCAACATCAACACAACGCTAAGTCTAACAAAATCCAACCTCGTCAGACACTGACTCGCTCGAGTAACAAGCCATATGGGATTTAGCTCGAAATGAAGTTCAGTCTCAACATCCTCAACTCAACCATCCAAGTAAGAGTGATAAACTCTCCACCTATCTGGATCATCAAGATCACAATCTAGATCCAACACTACGTCAACCGACCATAGACGTCACGATCAAGATCCACTTAGGATCCACACAGTCAACTACCAGATTCCAAGTCATAGGGTCTTACACCCTCAACGAATCTGCATACTGTCAGATCGTTCATCAACCAATTCCCACATCTAAATAGATAAGTCAACGACGAGACACGTCGAGACTGTGGGTTCTCCCCAATCACATCGTATTGATCCTTGTCATTCCACCGAGGAAAACCAAGAATGATACCAAACAATAACATTAAGACTTATCCTATGTGAATGCAACCAAAACTCATTGCATTCACCACGCCATATAACCCAACATCATCTGCCACCAAGCAGAAAATGAGAGATCTCAGTCACCTAACTTCGATATACCCAACTCCACTTGATGACCCAAAATAAATCTCGGGGTCCACTAACCAATACACGACCAATGTACTGGTGACAAAACCATCATCTACATCATCTACCATAGTAGAACCTGAGAAGTCACCCAAAATGACTTCGAAATACCCATTACTAATGAGGAAAACCCGCATTCCTCATGTCATCTCAATCGCAACCTCTCGCGATTCCGAAATTCCAACTACGTCGGAACCAACACACTCAGACATCAACCATGTGTCTCCCTTTTTGACTATTTACTGACACATTCCCATTTTGCCTATCCGTTTGTACTATGTATGTAGGTACACTCATTCCGAGTGGAATTCACGTAACTCAAGGTTAAACCTTGTATACTATTTACGAATGTGCCTAAACGGCATCCATCACTCGTATCTCGTACCACGAGTCTCAACTACTGCTGGATCTAATAAAGTCCACCACTATCCGTGATCCACTCCCGAACCACAGATACCGAACATATGCCTATTTCAACGAAGTCACAATCATCGGCACCAGCACCAGCACTAGTACCAGCACACATGCATCCACACTAGCATCAGCACATACTAACATCAATAATAGCACACGGTGTGCAAAACCGACAACCCTGGATCTCCGCTCATACCGAGCGACGACCCCGTACCTCTGCTCGAATAAGAGAAACTCCGCCTCCGTCGTACCCAACAACTCTGGTACAGTCACCCTGAAAACTCATATGAGAAAAGGAAACGTCCCCTGAACATCCCTGATTCCCAACAACGGTAACTACAACCACTCTCGGTAGTAGCGCCTGCCACAGGCTCGTACAGACCTAACTACCAGACATCACTATCGAGATTCGCATCCAACGGAATCAATCGATCGTACAAACTACTCCGTATCCCACTCAGGGATTCCATCGACAAGTACCAACCCTGGTAACCTGTTCAAGCATTGTGGTCTACCAGGTCGCCCACGACCTTAGTTGCACCAAACCACAACTGAGTAGCACGACAACCAAGTAGGTCTAACCAATAAATACAACCTCGACTGCAGAGTGCAGTCCCAACACAAGCTAACATGACTAGACCAACTAACGAACCCAAATCTGAATAGTCGTCAAAGTCACACCAGTCGCCAACTCACCTTTCCGAACCATACACCATACCGTAGGGTTCCACGATCACACCTAGGGTCACTCTGAACCCAAATGCAAGCCACCAACTACAGTAAAATCCACAATCTGACCGTCTCCGCGGTCTTGACATAGCAAGGACGTCAATCCAATCCTACCTTCAATCCAACTAGGATTCCACGAATCCGACCGCTAACTGCCATAAGCAGTAAATCCATTTAACTCACCAATATCCGATCATCGGATGGTCACAACATCCAACCAGTCGTCGGAACCGATCCTACAACATCGTGAAAGACGATCCCAACTAACCGTCACACGATAAAAATGTTAACGTACTGTTACGTCATCCCTTCCGTAGGGTCCCACTTTGCCATCCACGACAGAACTATGGCAACCCCGGCATCAAGTGCCGAACCAAGATATTCCACAATTCAATCCTACTAACTATCGTACCGGCACCCTAACTATCAGGTTGATCACGAACTGTAGCCCATTGAGATATCACATCCTCGACCTGCGTACTACTCCAAGAGCTCTGTGGTTGCTCGAATAGAGACAACTTCGCCCTGATATGCGCTAACTGAGCTCTGATACCATGTTGACAGGACCCATCCCAATCCCTCCAGGATTAACGCGGGACGACCCTGCTCCCGTCTAACACGAAGTGTCAGACAAGGGATATTTCAGACCTTTGCCCTCCCGGGATAGCAGAGTACGCCAGGATCCGGAGGAGGTATGTGATATCTCGGTCTCTGCTACAGTCCACATCCGCTGTCAACCTGGAGGGCAATCAAAACATTAAAAGTTGTGAGTGGACAAAACAAAAGTTTATAAAAACATTTCCATAAAGACATGTGCACCGTTCACTAAAAAGCATGCATGCATTCGAAAACCATTTAACCAAATGGAACCGTGTGTGGGAACTAAGCCCAAAACCATAATCAAAACAAATATACAGGCCACTGCCTAAATCCAAAAGAAACCAATAAGGGACTCAGCACAAAACCATAACCATACTGAAACCAAATACACGAGCCACTGCTCAAATCCAGAAACGCCTATGCACACCACATATCACATATCATAATCCATATATATACATATAATTCACACAACCAATCCTGTCACAGTTTCCAAAGCTACGCGCGTGCTACTTGGGTCTCAATTTGACTCTTCTCAAAGTCATGGTCAATGTCCGCAGACCACTGATCCTACCCGAGGTTATAGTAACCATATCCTTCCTGAGAGTAAGGAACCCAACTGGGGGCAGACTCCACTCAGTCGGTGCTCCGTGACTACTCCGGGGTCCATCCAGGCCAATGTCCCTCCCCGGAGGAGATAATAGAAGTAAAGGAAGGTATATGAACATATATATACAAAACACAAATATCCATGCACGGTTCCCATGAACCGTCATGATCCATAATATCCATTCCATTCATATATATATATATATAAAACATCCTCCATGCCCGGTTCCCATAAACCGTCATGTACCATAATAACATAACCAGGGTTCATGCGAAACCGTCATATACCATAATAACATAACCAGGGTTCATGCCGGTTCCCATAACTCGTCATGAACCACAATACCATAACCAGGGTTCATGTCGGTTCCCATAAACTGTGATGAACCTGGAAATCCATTTAAGGTTCCCTGACTTGGAATCAAAACCGTAAAGTAACCTAGGTCTCGTTCCCGAACATGTGACATCAGTTGGGCACCGTGCCCGATATCTGAGGTCATATGCCCGAAACAAAACCAAATGGGTCTCATACCCGAGTTTAACCTTTTGGAAATCCAAATCCAAATCATTTAAACCATTAAAGAAATACAGACCCGTATAAGCACCGTATAAGGCCGAAACCTCGAAATACGTGCTTATACGTAACTACATAAAAATGCACCCATGGCATCATCAAACATGTAATAAAACATATATGCATGCACCAATTTAGAAAACCAAGGTCCGCTCACAGACCGTCGGAGCTGCCGCCTCGATTTACGTGCGATACAGCTCTCTCGAGCAAATCACTGTCACCGAGACTCCCAAACCTGTCCAAATTGTAATATAAGGTTACTAACTACTTAATTAACCTCCCACTAAAGCCCCGTAATTTTCCGGTATTTTTAACTATTTTTAATACCGATCCGAAACCTTCCGATGCCCCGAACATTATCAAAACGGTGTCCGATCAACACGAAACCAGTCCCAAAATGTTCGTTACATTGGATAGAAGATTTTACGTGTTGGAATTTTCCCCAAAGGAGGTACCATGCACCTTCACGCGTCCCTTGAAGTGCACTGTGCACTGTTCATCATCTTCTCCAAGAGGTGAACCGGGTTCAATCCTGCAATTGGACCGGCCGAACCGGTCTGGGTCGGTTCAAGGCCTAAACCCGTCTATTTCTACCCCGTTTTGTTCCCTTTTTATCCTAATATCATCCTAATCCTATTTCCTATCACTCGAAAACAATCCGGTCCTTCCCCTTAGACCACCAGGAAGTCAACCTTATTAATGGAATCGAGTAAAAACCAATAAAACCGAAACTTGGATTTTTAAACTAAAAACCCACCATCTCGGGTTCATCCTCTATCGTGGACCGTCGCCCTGGCTCGCCACCGTTCCTGTCTTCCTCAGTCCATCCTCCCTCCTCACACGGTCAGGTTGATGCACGGTGATAGTGGTGGTGAGGTGTTGGGGGAGGTTCGGGTTTGTGAGGAAAAACAAAGAAAATGAATTGATCAAATGAGAGAAAAGAAATGGAGGGTGAGGATTGAGAGATTAAATGGAGTGGATGGCTAGGATTGAATGAGGTGTTGATTAGATTATAAAATAATAGATATAATAATATTTAATTAACTTAGATCCAAAAATTTGAGGTTTGGACCAATGGGATGAGTGACACTTGTCACTTATCCATGGGACCTACTGAAATTATCTAGCCCAATCAATTTTGTCAAATCATCACCGTCTCGAAGTACATGCATAGTGAAATCATACTTCCGTGACCTATATCTTCCCCGTTCGAAGTCCGATTTCAGCGTGCCGCTTGTCTAGGATTCGTATCATCCCGATCTACGTAACGGTCTTCGACCCTCGGCCATCGGATCTCTCGGTCAAAAAGTCAACAGTTTGCCCCTTTTTAACCAAAATTACCAAAATGCTCCTTAACTTCCGAACATCATAACTTCCTCCTCGAACGTCGGAATTGAACGTGCCACCTATCTATGAACTCGTGACGTCACGAACTACGTCACGGTCATCGGTCAAAGTCCATTTGACTGCCAGAATGAAAAGTCAACATTTTGCCACGACTAGGGGCAAAACGGTCATTTTGCATCGTTCGTCCGATTTCGCCTAACTAATCACGGATTAACCTAACTAATTGTGATTAGTCACTAATCTAATCTAGGAATTTGGGACGAGTCGTTAGAGGAGCAGGACTGGGCACTGTTATCTATATCCTTCGGGGACGGGTCCTGTCATCTCAGCACAAAATCAATCTCATAGGGTCTCATCCCAAAACATAGCTATCAAATATGCATGGACTAACACACGAAGTCCATATCTTTCTAGCAGGGTTGCAAGCTCGAAATATAGTTTCATAAATTCTAAATAGGGTCACAAGCCCGAAATATCATTTTCACATCCCAAAACCATTTCACTATTCCAATCACTAATCAAATTCACCTTTGCCTATAATCCAAGTCAAAGTCAATAATAACCTGGGTCTCAAGCCCGAAATGCGAATTTCACGCATCTCCTTGAAATCATTCAAAACCGATAATCAAATCCTCATTTAAATCATGGAAATCACATGCACATAGAAAACTCGTCCTAAACCCAACGTATCAGATAAAGCACAAATCTCGAAATACATGCAATATCACATTTTCTATGAAAGTGATCACATCAACACAAATCATATTTAAATCATATGCAATCAGTGTAGCTCAAACCATGTTCGTAAAACGTATACACCATTTATGCATGCATCATTTTATAAAGCAAAGGTCCACTAACAGACTGTCAAAGTTCCACGCTTACAATCCGCTCCATAAACCAATTCGAGGCTAATCCATTGCCTCCAGAACGTCCGGACCTGTCCAAATCAAACCCAAAAGCCACTTACCATCTAAACAAGTCTAAACCATAAACCCTCAAAACTCCTGGAACAGTAAACATGTATTGAACACGCTTCTCGAGTTTAAAAACCTCCGAATGACTTATCAAACGATCTTGGATCGACCTAAAACTACCACCATTGTATTCAGATTGTCAAAACCTTTCGAACAAGACCTGTTTTACCTCAAAATTCACGCCCACGCGCCCTCCAGCACCGGTAAAACCTCACACGCGCTTGGTCAACGCTGACGTCAGCCTCACATCTAACAGCTTTGACTGTCTAATAACCTGCCACATGGAATACCATAATTGGTGCCACATGTCACCCTCTAACACTGCCACGTCAAATGATGACATCACCTGCTGACATCATCACTGCCATGTGTCACTGACAAGTCTGACACCTCTTTGACCCCCTGCCACATGGCACCACCTCATTTGACACGACCCAACCCAATCCCCCAAGGATTACCTTGGAATATGCCATGCTCCCATCTGACACGAAGTGTCAGACAAGGGATAACCTGATGCCACTGCACAAACAGGGCTTCTAGAGTGCGCAAGGATCGATGGAGGAGGTATGCGATGTCCCAGTCTCTGCTGCAGTCGCATCCGTGATCAACCTAAAGGGCATTAAAAACAACCAAAAGGTGTGAGTGGACAAAAAATAAATAAGTTCATACCACATTTCATCAAGACATTTATGCCCTTCATAAAAACATATGCATGCCTCGAAAACCAGCAATCAAAACATTTACTCAAACAAGCCATTAAGGCCTTAGCCCAAAAACTGCAACTCAAAACCAAGTGTGGGAACTCAGCCCAAAACTATGAAATACCACATCCATAAATACAAAACCATGTGGGCCACCACCCAAATCCATAAACATAAATCCAACCGAAAAACCATTTCATAGATCCAATAGTCCATGTTTACCACATTACCATCTCCGGCATCCCAGATGCCTAGCGTCCCAGACGCTTGACGTCCCAGACGTCATATCTCAAGGTATAATAAGCAACGCGTGCTGCCGGGGTCTCTCCAGGTCTGTATCTCTGACATCCCAGACATCTAATCATAGTAATCCTGCTCCTGAGTCTCTCCAGGTCTGGTAGCTCCGTACAATGACCCCTCGCAGACAATGCACCGTGACTTCCCCAGTGTCCCAGACACCTGGAGGAGACCATCACATATCCTCGTATCAAGATGGTATATGGAAAACAATTTTATCAAATCATTTCACAACATTTCAATGGGCCCGGCCTGAAATCTCCATAAAACATAACAATTCCATTTAGGGTCCCCGATCCGAAATCACATTTTTAAAACATAGGGTTCCAGACCCGAAATCACATTTATTGAACATAGGGTCCCACACCCGAAATCACATTTATAACCCAACTGGGCTTCATGCCTGATTCTGTAAACCACTGGGCCCACGATCCAAAATTGTAAATCAACTGGGCCCCTGGTCCAATTTTGTAAATCAATTGGGCCCCTGGCCCGATAATATAACTCAAATGGGTCTCAGCCCAATTTCATAAACAAGTGGGCCCCTGGCCCAATTTCATCGAGCAACTGGGCCCCCAGCTCGATTACGTAACTCAAATGGATTCCAAGTCCGAGGTTTCCAAAACAACTAGGTCTCATGCCCAAGTTTATCTTTCCAATTTCAAAACCCTTTCATCATGTCATACATGAAACCACAAGCATGTAAAACCATAATAAAATCATCAGTCTCAATATACGTGCAATACGGAAAACATCTCGAAATATGAAATCAATAATCAAAATCATCATCATGGAAATCACGTATATAAAACATATAAAACCGTTAGACATGCATAGAATTTATAAAACCAAAGTTTACTCACTGACCGTCGAACGTTGCGCCTCGATACGCGTGCCATAGGCCTTCTCAGGCTATACCACTATCACCGGGACTTCCAAACCTGTCCAAATCACATTAGAGGGTCACTAACCTCTTCATTAACCTCCTATTAAAGTCCCGTAATTTTCTCAAATTTTTAACTATTGTTAGACAGGACCCATCCCAATCCCCCGGGGATTAGTGCGGGATGACCCTACTTCCGTCTGACACGAAGTGTCAGACAAGGGATATTTCCGACCTTTGCCCTCCCGGGCTATCAGAGTACGCCAGGATCCGGAGGAGGTATGTGATATCTCGGTCTCTGCTACAGTCCACATCCGATGTCAACCTGAAGGGCAGTCAAAACATTAAAAATTATGAATGGACAAAACAAAAGTTTATAAAAACATTTTAACGAAGACATTTGTACCCTTCACTAAAAAGCTTGCATGCATTTGAAAACCATTTAGCCAAAACAAACCATATGTGGGACTAAGCCCAAAACCATAACCATGTTGAAACCAAGTACCCGAGCCACTGCTCGACTCCTGTGCACACCTGTGCATACCACACACCACATATAATATCATATATCTCGTATTTATATCACATACATATATAAGTCACATAACCAATCCTGTCACGGTATCCAAAGCTACGTGCGTGCTACCCGGGTCTCAATCCGAGTCTTCTCAAAGTCAAGGTCAAAGTCCGCAGACCACTGACCCTACCTGAGGTAATAGTAACCATAGCCTTCCTTAGAGTAAGGAACCCAACTGGGGGGTGACTCCACTCAGTCGGTGCTCCGTGACTACTCCGGGGTCCACCCAAGCCAACGACCCTCCCCGGAGGAGATAGTAGAACATGTAAAGGAAGGTAGATGAACATATATATATACATAACATAAACATTCATGTCCCGTTTCCCCCCTGAACCGTCATGATCCATAATATCCATAATTAGGTAACATGCCGGTTCCCATAAACCGTCATGTACCGTAATAATATAACCGAGGTAACATGCCGGTTCCCATAAACCGGCATGTACCGTAATAACATAACCAGGGTTCATGCGGGTCCCCATAAACCGTCAAGAACCAGAATGACCTGACAAAGGTTCATGCCGGTTCCCATAAACCGTCATGAACCATAATGACCTTTCCAGAGTTCATGCCGGTTCCCATAAACCATCATGAACTTAGAAATCCACGTAGGGTCCCTGACCCGAAATCATAAACCACGCAGAGTAACATGAGCAACCATGCTCTGATACCACATTGACAGGACCCATCCCAATCCCCCCGGGATTAGTGCGGGATGACCCTGCTCCCGTCTGACACGAAGTGTCAGACAAGGGATATTTCCGCCCTTTTGCCCTCCCGGGCTATCAGAGTACGCCAGGATCCGGAGGAGGTATGTGATATCTCGGTCTCTGCTACAGTCCACATCCGATGTCAACCTGAAGGGCAGTCAAAACATTAAAAACTGTGAGTGGACAAAAATAATGAGTTTATAAAACATTTAATAAGAAGACATTTGTACCCTCCACTAAAAAGCATGCATGCATTCGAAAACCATTTATCCAAACAAACCATATGTGGGACTAAGCCCAAAGCAGATATAAACAAAGGTCGACAGGACCACCATGAAATCGACCATACGGGCCACTGTCCAAATCCATAAAGAAACCAATAAGGGACTCAGCCCAAAACCATAACCATACGGAAATCAAATACACGAGCCACTGCTCAAATCCTGTGCACACCACATATCAAATCTCATATCATATATACATATAAGTCACACAACCAATCCTGTCACGGTATCCAAAGCTACGCGCTTTCTACCCGGGTCTCAATCCGAGTCTTCTCAAAGTCAAGGTTAATGTCCGCAGACCACTGATCCTACTCGAGGTAATAGTAACCATAGCCTTCCTGAGAGTAAGGAACCCAACTAGGGGGTGACTCCACTCAGTCGGTGCTCCGTGACTACTCCGGGGTCCACCCAGGCAAATGACCCTCCCCGGAGGAGATAGTAGAACATGTAAATGAAGGTAGATGGACATATATATACATAACATAAACATTCATGTCTGGTTCCCCCCTGAACCGTCATGATCCATAATATTCATAATCAGGTAACATACCGGTTCCCATAAACCGTCATGTACCGTAATAACATAATCAAGGTAACATGCCGGTTCCCATAAACCGTCATGTACCGTAATAACATAACCAAGGTTCATGCCGGTCCCCATAAACCGTCAAGAACCAGAATGACCTGACAAAGGTTCATGCCGGTTCCCATAAACCGTCATGAACCACAATGACCTTTCCAAAGTTCATGCCGGTTCCCATAAACCGTCATGAACTTGGAAATCCATTTAGGGTCCCTAACTCGAAACCATCAGTGTAAAACAACTGGGTCTCGTGCCCAAACATATGACTCAACTGGGCACCGTGCCCGATATCTAAGGGTCAGTCACGACTCCGATCATAGTGATGCGTGCAACCATCCATCCAGGACCGCTCTCAATCCTGGTATGTCTCCGTGAACGAATCAACCGACGCCACCACCACAAGATCATGGTGCACTCATCACCGATCGCTATCCTTAACCGTCAGCACTCCGAAGTCGAGCCTCCCCAGGCTGCTCGACCACTAATCGTGCATCGTGACCTCTTCGGAAGGAACACATCCCAATCCGGAGGCGAGCGTCGTATCGTCGATCGCCGCGCACATAGCACCCGTCGCGACCACAATTTAGACCCGAAGGTCGTAAATAGCGTCATATGCCCGAGACAATACCAAATGGGTCTCATACCCGAGTTTATCCTTTTAGAAATCCAAAACCAAATCATTTAAGTCAATAAAGAAATACAGACCCGTATAAGCACCGTATAAGGCCGAAACCTCGAAATACGTGCTTATACGTAACCACATACAAATGCACCCATGGCATCATCCAACATGTAATAAAACATATAATAAACATTTATGCATGCACCAATTTAGAAAACAAAGTCCACTCACAGACCGTCCGAGCTGCCACCTTGATTTGTGTGCCATATGGCTCCCCGAGCCGATCACCGTCACCGGGACTCCCAAACCTGTCCAAATCGTAATAGAAGGTTACTAAATACTTAATTAACCTCCTACCAAAGCCCCGCAATTATCCCGTATTTTTAACTATTTTTAATCCCGAACCTAAACCTTCCGATGCCCCGAAACATATCGAGACGGTGTCCGATCGACACGAAACCAGTCCCAAAATGTTCGTTACATCGAATAGAAGATTTCACATGTTGAACACATCCCCAAATTCTCCCCCACGCGCCCGTACGCGCCGCCTGAAGTGGCTGCGCGTGGGCCTCACGCGCCGCTACAGTACCCGTCTTCAACCTCCGCGACTGGTACGTACCGGTCCGGTTACTGTGCTGAACCGGCGTAACCGGTTCAGCGTCCCTACTCCCTCATTTTTGGTCCGATTGCTTCCATTCAAATTTCTAAATTCCTATTTTCAATTTTCCTATCTAACCCAATTAACAAAACGACCTAAAACCCCCTAAATCGATCCCTAAAAATTAACCCCCCACGGCCCCTGTTTTCCAATTCCTTCCGCAGGCTTCACAGCCGTCAAACCCCGTTCAAAACCATCTCTATACACCCTAAAAAAATCTAACAAACATTCCCTAATCAACCAAAACTATCCATAAGGTAAAAATCGACAAAATGGGAGATTTGGGTCTAACCGGTACCCGTTCGGGTTTGGGTCTCCACCGTGCACGGTGGCTTCGTCCTGGTCGGCCACCACGCTTCACCGGTCCTCCTCTCCCCCTCTGGTCTCTCTGTCATGATCATAGGGTGAGGGTTGGATGTTTGGGTTGCACAGATGAGAGAAATGAGATCGGGAAAATGGGTTTGAAATGAAGAATGATCGATGAAGGGATGGTATGCATGTATGTGTGAGATTGGCCAGTGGATGGGTGACACTTGTCACTCATCCATTGGCTATCTAAAAATCTGGGCCTACTAGAGATAAAACTGCACTTTTTGTCTCGTAAAATGTGTCGTCATGAATAGTAACTGGGAACTCCCGTGAACCGTAACTTCGTCGTCGAACGTCCGAATTCGACGTGCCGCCTGTCTATGGCTTCGTATCGTCCCCATCTAAGTAATGGTCTTCGGCCCTCGGCCATCGGACCTCCCGGTCAAAAAGTCAATATTTTGACCCTTTTAACCAAAATTACCAAAATACCCCTAAACTTCCGAATGTCATAACTTCCTCCTCGAATGTCGGAATTGAACGTGCCACCTGTCTATGAACTCGTGACGTCACGAACTACGTCACGGTCATCGGTCAAAGTCCATTTGACCGCCCGATTGAAAAGTCAACGTTTTACCCACACCCAAGGGCAAAACGGTCATTTCGCATCATTCGTCCGATTTCGCTCAACTAATCACGGATTAGCCTCACTAATCGTGATTAGTCACTAATCTAATCTAGGAATTTGGGACGGGTCGTTACAAATTCGATTCATAACCTTCAGACATCCTGAACAATATCGAAATGGTGTCTGATCGGCATGAAACCAATTCCAAAATGTTCGTTACATCGACTAGACTAAAAGTCATGTTAGAGGTTTCCCCAAATTCTCTCCACGCGCCCCCACGCGCCGTTTGAACCCCCTGCGCGTGAAACCCACGCGTCGGGTACTATTCATCATCAAGCTCCAGCACTGGTTCGGTCTGGTTCAACTGAACTGATGACCTAACCCAGCTGGTTCTCAGCCAATATCCAACCATGTTGGATCCTAATTGTCCCTACATCTTCATCTTACTATTTCCTATTGATCAATTGTTTCAAAAACCAGAAAGAAGTTCATTTCATTACCTATTCAAGGAAGAGTGCAGACCGGCCACCTGCAAGTGCATCGTGCAGTCGATCCTGGCCGTATCCCTCCTCAAAACTACGTCCAAAGTATTTGTTTAGGTTCCTAGAACATTGTAGGATCAATTCCAACGGCTAACACCTGTCCAGAACTTGATTTCCATTTTTGGTTTCGAAATGGGTTACGGGCTCTCACCTCCACCGTCGTCCCCGCCGTTCCCAGCTCACCTCAGTCGTCCACGAACTCTCAGTCTCTCACAGTCCTCCACACAGCCTCAAGGATACAGATATGGTGGTGATGTGTGTTTGTTTCACAATGGTGAGCCGTGTGTGTGTGTGTGTGTTCACAGGTAGAGAGAGGGATGAAGTCTGATCAGATATAAAAGAAGGGAGGAGATGAGATTAACGGTGCAGATGCAATCTGGGGAGTGAGATGGACGGCTGATATTAAAAGGAGGAAAAAAATCATATTCAATTATTTAGTGGAGACATGATCCAGATTTTAGGGAGTGTGGGGATGAGTGACACTTGTCACTCGTCCAAGGGTCCAAATTCATCGATCACTGTTCCCTAATTTTAATATTATTTTAATCGAAATCCTGGTTCGTTCGGTTAATCAATGTTCTCTCGCGTGACCAAAACTTCATCGTCGAACCTCCGATTTCGGCGTGCCGCTTGTCTATGGATTCGTATCGACTCGATCTACGTAACGGTCCTTTCCCCTCGTCCATTGGACCTCCCAGGTCAAAAGTCAACATTTGGCCCCTTTTTAACCAAATTACCAAAATGCCCTTCGACTTCCGAACGTCAAAACTTCTTCCTCGAATGTCAAAATCGGACGTTCCACCTGTTTATGAACTCGTGACGTCCCGAACTACGTCACAGCCATCGGTCAAAGTCCATTGGACCGCTCGAACTAAAAGTCAATATTTTGCCCATGCCTAGGGGCAAAACGGTCATTTTGCACATTTCGTCCGATTTCACTCAATTAATCCCAAATTAGTCATTCTAAACCATAATTAATTAATATTTAATCCCGATACTCGGGACAGGTCGTTACATCATTGGTTCATATGGTCTGACATGTCTGACACGGACTTCCACGTCCAATGACACGTCACCTCACAAGTCCTAACACACTATCATATGGCACCATCTCATTGGTCCACGTGGTGTAACAAGTCTAACGTGGGACTGCCACGTTAGTTGCTGACTGGCCTAACACCGGGCCATGTGTCACCCTCTGGTTGGCCACGTGGCTTAACATGATGACATGGCATGCCACTTCATCATCTTCAACCCTTAGTCGAGTCGACCCGCGACCCTGTAATGGGTCGTTTAACCCACGACCCTGACCCGATTTTATCTCCGCCGTCCGACCACCGTTTTCCTCCATTTATATTTCTACACCTTTCTCACTCCCAGGAACCAATCTACAACCTCAAAACTAAGAAAATGTACTTGTAAATGGCTAACCAACCTCATATCCTCACGAGTCACCTGCATCCGTCCTTCCAGGGCTGTCTAGACGTGCATTTCCTTCCGTTATTGGCCCTGTGAACTCGTCCCAACTAGAGTAACACAATCAAGGCTTCAGTTCCTATCTTAAACGTCCATAAACCAAATTTAAATTTCAAACATAAATGGGTTTCGAGCTTACTTGGGTTTCATGGGTTTCAGATCACCACCACGATGGCTCCCCCGTCCTTCCATCTCACACTGCCTCTCTCAGCCACTCTTTGTGGTCCTCAACTAACACTAGATGGAGAGGATGAATTGGGGAAGAGGTTTCGGTTTGGGTAAATGAAAATGGGAGAAGGGAGGTGAGATGCATGTATGAAGCGCACTTGTCACTCATCTATTGGTCGAAAACTGATATTTGGGCCCACTCAAGAAAAACCCAAACTTCAACTCCTCATAAAATGTGCATCTATGAATAGTATAAAAACGATTCTAGACCCGTAACTTCCCCATACGATGTCCTATCTCGACGTGTCTCTTGTTTACGAACTCGTATCGTCTCGATCTACGTAATAGACCTCGATCCACGTGCATTAGTTCTCCCAGGTTATAGTCAACATTTTACCCTTCTAGGGACCAAATTGTCATTTCACCTTGACTAATCCCTATTATTCTCGATAATTCTCAATTAATTCTCGATTATCCCTTAAATTCAGGACAAGTCGTTACAATTTAAATGGAGACTTATATGTTTCAAGACATCCATAGGCTTACACTTCATTGATGTCCCTTTCTTAGACATAAAACCCATTACGAGTATCGTTTCTTATCCTAGACATCACCCTTGAAAATTTCTTACTTAAGACAACCCATTTTCCGAATCATAAGCCCGAACCATTATTCATCTTTTTGAGCAAGTTCAAAAGTGACCAGTTGAGAAAGAGTACACGTGAGAGGCAAGATTGATTTTGGAACTCCCCAAGGTTCATTTCTAAAATCCAAGTCCTGTCACGAGTATCGTCTCATGGCCTAGGTATCTCTTCTGAAAATTTCTTAGTCAAGATGGATAAGTGTTCATTCAAAGATAACTGAAGTGTTAACAAACACCGTCGTCAACCTCATGCCCATAGATTCATTAGTCTATGGTGTGTGGTGATGAAATCCACACATCATGAAGGGATTAGGTGATAAGTTAACAAACGAGGCTTCACCTATTCCATTAAAGATCAAAATCTAAACTCCAAATCATAAGGAATCCACATATAACCGAGACTAAGGTATAAAAATAAGATTTTATTAACAAGACACTTGTTTTACAAAAAACTAATGTATTCACAGTTTATATGTGCACTAACACATATTTAATGATTTTCAATTCTTCGGAAACAACGCCTAAAATTGATTTTCCTATGCAAGGTCGTCTAATTAACTGTCAATTAACGCATTACTCAATTTAAACCCCTTTTTTTGTGTAGATGTAGCATTGGTAAATAAAATCATTCTAGACTGGGGAATCGAGGGACATTGAAAATGGTTTGTAGAAAGAATAAAGATCGGCGGTTTATGAAAGTGTGTAACTGAAGCTACGTTTTACAACTAATAATTTAAATGAGAATACTTATGCTAATTTGAACTTACAAACCATAGATTAGTTTCATAGACAAAACCGACACTTTTACGTAAGAAAATCCAAACCAATAATCACATTATTTACTCTACCCCTAACTAACATATATACACGCGACAACATCATCCACTTACCATGTCCACATGCCAATATTTCAACATATTAAAACAATCACGAAATCATACCTTCATTACATGGATTATCATCATAAGTATTTCATACTATGAATGCTCCAAAAACGCGGACCAAACACTCATAATATGATTCACCTTTAGTTATTGACCTAATGCTTCAAATACGCGGACAAAACACTAAGTCTCTTCAAATTAAATCAAAATACTTTGAATACGCAGAAAAAACGCTTATCGTTAATTTGAAGATAAAGCATAAAAATATCTGAAGTAATTGAGATTCGGAAAGTAACACACATGGAGATTAAATTTAACGTTACAAATATGAGGAGAAATAAACCATCACATATATTGAATGAGAAGCACAACCAAGATAAAATTAGAGAGTTTAGGTGAAAGGAAATAGTTACACTTTAGGGATCCAAGAAACACTAACAGACACTAAAGTGGATGGAAGGATGGATCATTTTTCACTAGGAACTCTGAATCGCATAAGGGACCTAGTGAAGTTGGAGAATAATGAAGAACACAAGATTAAACTCTTTATTGAAATAAATGGAAGATGGCTAGGTCTAATGTAAGGACCCGTCCCGAATTCCGGGATTAGATTAGGGACTAATCAAGGATTAGTGAGGTTAATCGGTGATTAGTTGAGCGAAATCAAACGAACGGTGTAAAATGACCATTTTGCCCCTGATCGTGGGCAAAATGTTGACTTTTGACCTGGGAGGTCTGATGGCCAAGGACCGAGGACCGTTACCTAGATCGGGTCGATACGAATCCGTAGACAAGCGGCACACCAAAATCGGACATCGAACAGGAAAGTTGTGGGTCCCAGAAGTTCGATTGCACTATGTAAGCATTACGAGGTAGGGATAATGTGGAAATATCTGACTGGGCAGATATTTAAGTGGGACCCATGGATGAGTGACAAGTGTCACTCATCCCATTGGTCACTTCCCCAAAAAGTGGATCTATCTTAATTAAATATTATTATCCCAAACTATTTTATACTTTAATTTCACCCACCTTTCATCCTAACCATTCATCTTATCTAACAAACATTTGGGACTGGTTTCATGTCTATCGGACACCGTCTCGATATTGTTCAGGACATCCGAAGGCTTAGGATCACGTTTTAAAATAGTTAAAAATTCAGGAAAATTATGGGGCATCAATGAGAGGTTAATAAGGTAGTTTGTAACCATCTAGATTGATTTGGACAGGTTTAGGAGTCCCGGTGACGACGAATTACCCGGTGAGGCTTACAACACGCAAATCGAGTCGACAGTTTAGGACGGTATGTGAGTGGACCTTGATTTCTAAACTGTGATGCATGCATAACTATTTTATATGTTTTAAAGATATGGTTCTATGATGTTGATTTGGATATTTGGGAATTACATGGTTTTATGCATTTTGAGGCGATTTACGTGCTTGCACGTAAATCGAGGTTTACGGTTTTGCACTGATTATCCATGCTTATAGTTTTGGAAATGATTTCATGAAATGGTTTTGGATTTGAAAAGGTAAACTCGGGTTTAAGACACATTTGTTTTGGAAACCCTCAGACTCATAGTCCATTTACTTACGTTCTCGGGCCAGGGGCCCAATTGGCTCTTATATCGATTTTGAATTTGGAAATATGGACTGGGCACGAGAGCCATTTGATTTACGAACTCTTGGACCTGAAGTCCATTTGATTTAACAAGGCATCGAGTCGGAGGCCCAGTTGGTTTACGTATCGGGCTCGAGGCCCAATTGACTTACGTATCAGGCACAAGGCCCATTTGGTTTACAAAATGGGGTACGAGGCCCAGTTAATTTGTGAATTTGGGCTTAAAGCCCAGTTATGGTTTACGATTGTGATTTTGGGTTGAGGACCCATAAATGGATTTATGGTTCATGACAGTTTATGGGGACCGGGCATGAACCCTTATAAGGTTTTTATGGTTCATGACGGTTTATGGGGACCAAGCATGAACTCTTGACAGGTTTTGAGAATGTTTTCAAATGGTTTTTCGTATACCATGCTTTATATATGAATTGTCTCCTCCGGGGAGGCTCGTTAGCCTGGGTGGACCCCAGAGTAGTCACGGAGCACTGATTGAGTGGAGTTGCCCCCGTTGGGTTCCTTTCTCTCAGAAAGGCTATGGATTATAACTCCCAGGGAGGGTCATTGATCTACAGACATTGACCTGGGTGGACCCTGGGGAGACTTGGGCTTTGAGACCCCGGGTAGCACACGCGTAGCTCTAGATATCGTGACAGAATTGGTTATATGATATATATGATGAACATGATTTCTTGGTTTTTCGAAATTGTGTTCTATGATGATAAATGGATTTGGGATGAGATCCCACATATGTTTTTTATGAAAATGGATTTCTGTAAATGGTTTTGGGCAGGGGCCCGTGTGACTTGAATTTACGGAATTTAGGGTTTAGACCCTATAAATGGTGGTTTAAATATATGTGGTTTGATAAATGGCTTTACTATGCATGCATGATTTTTAGTGAAGGACATAAAGGTCTTTATAAAATGTGTTTTATGAACTATTACTTTTCGTCCACTCACAGTCTTTCTATTTTCAATGCCCTTCAGGTTGAATACGGTGCGGACTGTAGTAGAGACCGAGACATCACATACCTCCTCGGGATTCTAGTGTACTATGGAAGCCGATCGGGCTAAAGGTTAAAATTTTCCTTGGTCTGACACTCCGTGTCAAACGGGATCAGGCGCATTCCTTGTTAATCCCGTGGGGATTGGGACGAGTCCTGACTGGTGGTATCAGAGCAGGTTAGCTCTTGGAGTGGCGTGCAAGTCAAACATGTGATGTCTCAATGGACTGCAGTTCATTATCAACCTGATAGTTAGGATTCCGGTATGATAGTTAGTAGGATTGAATCGTGGATCGTTTTGGTTGGGCATGCGATGCCAGGGTTACCATAGTTCTATCATGGTTGACAGTGTGGGACCCTACTGAAGGATGAACGTAACAGTACTTTAGAGTTTTGATCGTGAGACGGTTAGTTGGGATCATCTTTCACTATGTTGTAGGATCAGTTTTGATGACTGGTTAAGAGTTGTGACCATTAGATGGTCGGATTTTGTTGAGTTAGATTGATATACTGCTAGAAGCGTCCGGGTTCGAGGAACCCTAGTTAAACTGACGGTAGGATTGGATTGATGTCCATACGATGTCGGGATTGTGGGGTCAGTCAGATTGTGGATTATACTACCTTCTGCAGTTGGGTTCAGAGGAACCCTAGGTGGTGATCGTGGAACCCTAAGGTAGGATGTATGGTTCAGAAAGGTGAGTTGGTGAGTGGTTTGACTTTGACTACTTTTCGGAGTCGAGACCGTCGGTCGGTCTAGTCATGTCAACTTTAGTAACGGGACTGCACTCTGCAGCTGAGGTTGTGCTAACCGGTTAGACCTAGTTGGTTGTCGTACTACTTTAGTTGTGATGGATAGTTGGTGCAGATAAGGTCATGGATGACCTGGTAGACGACATTGGTCGAGTTGAGTTACGATTGGTTAGTGATTGGAGAGACAAGTTACCAGGGTTGGTACTTGTCGATGGAATCCCGGAGTGGGGATATGGAGTAGTTGGTACGGGCGATTAATTCTATTGGATGCGGAGTCTCGATAACGATGTCTGTTGGGTTAGGTCTGTATGAGTTTGTGGCAGGCACTACTATCGAGAGTGGTTGTAGTTACAGTTGTTGGGAATCAGAGACGTTCGTGGAGCATTTCCTTTTCACGTATGAGATGTCAGGGTGACTGTACCCAGAGTTGTTGGTTACGAGGGGGGTAGAGTTTCTCCAATACGAGCAGAGGTATAGGGTCGTCGCTCCGTCTGAGCGGAGATCTAGAGTTGTCTAATTCGCATAGTGTGTGCTGGTATTGGTATTAGTGCTAGTACTGGTGCTGGTGATTGTGATGACGATGAGTCACGAGTCGGGATGTGACTCCATCGAGATGGGCATACGTTCGGTATCTGCAAGTTGGCAGTACGTGAGTGATGGACTAGATCCCGTCTAGCAGGAGTTGTGATGTGTTGGGTTAAGTCCCAACAGGAATGTGATGACTGTGCGATTGTTAGTAACATGAGAAACCAAGAGTTGATCAAGCAGGGGTTGAAACGTGAGGATTTAGTAGTAATGATTCACTTCCTTTTGGATGTACATAAATGGTATAAACCGATAAGCGAACCTAGTAGTGAGTTAAACTGGTTACAGACTCGTGGTTGATGTCCGAGTGTGGTGGTTCCGACATGGTTGGAACTTCATAATCGAGAGAGGTTGTTATTGAGGTGACGAGAGGAGTGCAGGTTTTCCGTATTGGTAATGGGTATTTCAAAGTCAATAGGGTGACTTCTCAGGCTTTGCCATGGCAGATGATGGTTGTGTCACTAGTACATCGATCGTGTATTAGTTGGTGAACCCGCGATTTGTTTTGGGTCATCAGAAGGAGTTGAGTATTTTGAAGATAGGTGAAGGAGATTTCTCATTTTCTGCTTGGTGGCAGACGATGTTAGGTTACTTGGCGTGGTGAGTGCAGTAAGTTTTGTTGCATTCACGTAGGACGAATGTTGATGTCACCATGTTGGATCATCCTTGCCTTTCCTAGGAGGAATATCAAGGATCGATTCGAGGTAATTGGAGAGGACCCACAGTCTCGACGTGTCTCATCGTTGACTAATCTGTTTAGATGTGGGAAATGGTTGAGGAGTGATGTGACTGACGAAGAATTCAAGAGGGTGTAAGACCCTATGATCGGATCTCAGGTGAATTGTTAGGTGAGTGAGCATGTGTGGATCCTATGTGGATCCGGATTTTGATGTTGAGGACTTTGGGCATCGTGACGATCGAGGATCGTGACGTTTTTGGTCGGGTGACGTGGTGATGGATCTGGATCGTGATCTTGATGATCAGGTTAGGTGGATAGTTTATTTCCTTGTCTTGAATTTTTGGATACGAGAATGTTGGGACGACTTCCTTTCGAAGCCAATCCGATATGAAACTGTAGTTACGTGAGTCGAGGTGTCTACGATATGTCTTGGCTGTTTGTCTATGTAGATGATGGGACTGAACTTCTTTTCGAGGTTGATCATGTATGGTGTATTACTCGAGCGAGTAGGTTTCCGACGGGGTCGGATTTGGTCAGCCTAGATGTGTCTATGGTGGGATTGGCTTCCCTATGAAGTCAATCGAACATATTGAGGTAATCGTTTGAGCAAGTAACCGATAGGTTCAGATGTGGTGAATCTCGGTAGACGTCAATAAGATTGGATGCCAGTTGGCATGAGTGGGTATGCCTTGGTAGACGTGAGTCGGATTGGTACATTGGGAATTCGTGTTTGAGAGTAGACGTTGTGTTGCTGGTCAGGTGACCATGGGACTCGAAGTGGTTAATGGGATTGGCTTCCCTATGAAGTCAATCGAAGGCAATGTGTTAAGCATATGAGCAGGTGACCGATAAATTCAGATTTGGTGCGTCTCGGTAGATGTGGATAATGTTGGATGCTAGTTGGCATGAGTGGGTACGCCTTGGTGGGCGTGATTTGGATTGGTATGTGTTGGATTACGTGATTAGAAGTAGACGTTGTGATACTAGTCCGGTGATCGTGGGACTCGAAATAGTTGATGGATTGGAGTTCTGATCTGTCTCGTATCGGATTGGACAAATGGACTTTAGAAATGAAACGTGATTGGCTACGACCTAGGTTGTAGGCTGGTTGATGGATGTATGTACGTACCCTTCACGTTGTTCGAGGAATGATACTGGGCAGGCTTGTGGTGCCTGGTAGTGATGTATAGGATATACCAGGAGTACGTTGGTGAGCGTGTTGGTAGTCAGCTTAGTCCCGATACCATTAGATTAGTTGAGGATGTAGACTGGACATTGGATACTGTGCACTGGGTCATAGTGTTTCTGATGGGTCCAATCACACAAGTCGAGTGAGGTGTTGGTAAATGTATACTCAGGTTGAGTGAGTTGGTGGTTAGTGTAGCCACAAGTAAGTATAATGTCAGTTTTTGACTGGCGACTATCAAGTGGTGAGAGTTTGTCGGATGTGTCAACGGGGATCGATGAGTGAGGTCTGGTGACTCCCATTGGAAGGAGATGTCAGGATACATTGGTGATTGAGAAATGAACAGTCGAGTTGTTCGTATTAACGAAATGGTAGAATTGTCGGGTGCCATCCACCCTAAACATGTTATCAATTTCACTCGATGCGACATGAGTGTCAGTGGAACGTCTGGGTGCTGACAAGTTTTGTTCTCGTTAGTTGGTGTATGAGTGTACACATGAGGTGAGGTCGAATTATTTTCCACGAGGTGGTTGTGGAATCAAGATAGTTGGAATTTCTAGGACGAAATTATTTAAAGAGGGAAGGATGTAACGACCCGTCCCAAATTCCGGGATTAGATTAGTGACTAATAAAGGATTAGTGAGGTTAATTGGTGATTAATTGAGCGAAATCGAACGAACGGTGTAAAATGACTGTTTTACCCCTAGTCGTGGGTAAAATGTTGACTTTTGACCCGGGAGGTCTGATGGCTGAGGGCCGAGGATCGTAAGCTAGATCGAGTCAATACGAATCCGTAGACAGGTGGCACGCCGAAATCGGACGTCGAACGGGAAAGTTATGGGTCACCGAAGTTCAATTGCACTATGCACGCATTACGAGGAAGGGATGATGTGGCAATATCTGATTGGGCAGATATTTAAGTAGGACCCATGTATGAGTGACAAGTGTCACTCATCCCATTGGTCAGTTCCCCAAAAAGTGGATCTATCTTAATTAAATATTATTATCCTAAACTATTTTATAATTTAATTTCACCCACCTCTGATCCTAACAATTCATCTTATCTAATCTCTCATCTCCACCATCCATTTCCTTCTCTCTCTCACCTGTTCATCAGTCATCCTCTCTATTCCATCCTAAACCCAAGCACCTCTTCCTCCATTTTCATTTTCTCTAAACAAAGCAAACACACGACATAATCACCTCACCACCATTTTCATCTTTGAGTTCGTATGAGGGATGTGAGGAATGTGTGACTGGACGGATTAGTGATTGAGAGCTGGCAAGGGACTGAGGGCAGCGCCACGGCTGAGGAAAACCGGAAACCATAGATAAGTTGTTTTGAATTTTGGACTACGAGTTTTGGGGGTTTTCCTTTGTTCTAAAGGTTGGGATATGTTTCTGGTGATCGTATGGGAAAGTTTAGATTGGTTTCGAGGGCTGGGACGACCGGAATCGACGACAGGAAACACTTGCAGGTGGCCGGTCGGTTCTTCAATCTTGGAGGTACGTTTTTCGACCTGGTTTTGTGTGTTTGAAAGCTTAAATATATGGGGTTTGAGGTTAGGAACCTATGGGAATCAAAATGGATCGAAATGGATCGAAAATGGATGAAATAGGGCGGTGGACATGTCTAGACCAGTCCGGTCTGGTTCGAACAGCGAACCTGGCCGGCTGGAGGAAGAAGACAGTGAATAGTGCTGTTGTGTGGGCTTCACGTGAAGCCTTTTTGGGCGGCGCATGGGGGCGCTTGAACCATCCTTTGGGGATGACTTCAACATGACTTTTAATCTATTCGATGTAACAAACATTTTGGGACTAGTTTCGTGTCGATCAGACACCGTCTCGATATTGTTCGGGACATCCGAAGATTTAGGATCGTGTTTTAAAATAGATAAAAATTCGGCAAAATTACGGGGTTTTAATGAGAGGTTAATAAGGTAGTTAGTAACCCTCTAGATTGATTTGGACAGGTTTGGGAGTCCCGGTGATGACGATTAGCCCGGTGAGGCTTATGGCACGCAAATCGAGGTGGCAGCTTAGGACGGACTATGAGTGGACCTTGATTTCTAAACTGTGATGCATGCATAAATGTTTTATATGTTTTATGAATATGGTTCTATGATGTTTATTTGGATATTTGGGAATTAAATGGTTTCATGCATTTCGAGGCTATTTACATGCTTGCACGTAAATCGAGGTTTACAGTTTTACACTGATTATCCGTGCTTATAGTTTTGGAAATGATTTCATGCAATTGTTTTGGATTTGAAAAGGTAAACTCGGGTTCGAGACCCATTTGTTTTGGAAACCCTCGGACTTGAAGTCCATTTAGTTACGTTCTCGGGTCAGAGGCCAATTGGTTCTTGAATCGATTTTGGATTTAGAAATATGGATCGGGCACGAGACCCATTCGATTTACGAACTCTCGGACTTGAAGTACATTTGATTTAACAAGGCATCGAGCCGGAGGCCCAGTTAGTTTACGTATCGAGCTCGAGGCCCAATTGACTTACATATCGGGCACGAGGCCCATTTTTTTTTAGGAAATCGAGCACGAGGCCCGGTTGGTTTGTGAATTTAGACTTAAGTGTAATGACCCGAAAATTAAAAAAAAGAAAATTTGGAAAATTTGAAGGAAATGACGATTTTTCCCTTGGAATTAGGAGAACGGTTGACTTTGGGTTCGACCCGTCAAACGGATTTTGACCGATAATTGTGACGTAGCTCAGGACGTCAGAAGTTCATAGACAGGTGGCACGCCCGATTCCGACATTCGAGGGGAAAGTTATGATGTTCGGAAGTTTAAGGGTAATTTGGTAAATTGGTTAAAAAAAGGGCCATTTGTTGACTTTTTCATCGGGACCGTGTTTGGACTTTTCGTAAGTATTGCTGGATAGGTCTCGAGACGCTGAATCCATAGATAGGCGGCATGCGTCAATCGCAGTTCGGATGTAAAAGTTACGGGCCTGAGAATGTGAAGGGCAATTTGGCAATTTTGCAAAAGAAGGGTGAAATGGTAAATTTGCGCAGTGATGGATTACTCAGCTAATTGGGTGAGTCACATCTGCCCTTGAGTGACATCTGTCACTGGAAGATTGTGGATTAGTGGCAATTAGCTGATGAGGATTAATTCGAATATGTACTTGGGCGGTGTAGACTTTTAAAATCGCAAGCCGGGTAGATGCGTGTTTTGGGGAGAAAACAAAGTATGAGCGAAGGACATGCATGATCTTAGGTGACAATTAAACGAAACCAGATGGAATCGAGGGAGTGAGAACGGAGAAATTCGAAGAAGAAATGGGGAGGAAAATAGTGAAAGGAAACCAGAAAACCGTGGAACCCGAAAATCAAACCTTCATTAAATTTCGAATTCGGGCTTCTCCATTTGGACCCCTTTTGATTCAATTGACCTTGAATTCATCTTCCTGAGGTCATTTCGAGTCGAACCCAATCAAAAACGAAAGAAAAGGACGTCGTTTTGGCTGAGAACATACATGGTAAGAATTGGAAAATTCAAAGATTGGGTCGTGTAATTAGAGGAGTTGGACATGGAAATTGAGCTTGTAAGTATGTTTATATGGATCCTGAAAAGCTTCTGGGTGAATCAATTGCACGAATTCAATTGGAATTGATGATGTTCGAAGAACAAACAGTGCAAGGTAGCCTTCGAGTATTCATCTTAAAATCGAATAGATTGAGGTAAGTATTGATATAATTGACATTTACAGATCTCTAATTCAAGTTAAAACGATACTATAAGCTGAATTAATTGTAGAAATCGAATGGAAATTGACAGGATTGAGTCGGGTTCACATGCGGGTTACAAACCCGTTTGATAGAGGAAATGGGTAAAGAAGGTGAACAATAACCGTTACTGTGCACGGCGCGTGAGGGCGCGTGGACTCAAATCCCGAGGTAAGGTCAACATGACTTTTGTCCTAATTAATGTAACGAACATTTTGGCACTGGTTTCGAGGAAATCGGATACCGTTTCGATAGTGTTTTGCGTAGCGTATCCGAAGTTTTAATATACGTTTAAAATACGTATTTAAATCTCGAAAAAATTGGGGAAAATTATATGAGGTATATTGAGTTGTTAGTGACCCTTGATAATAATTTTGGACAGGAATGGTGATTTTCGAAATTTACGGAAAAACGTTCGGCTCGGAAAGCGAGCGATATGGACGGTGTGTGAGTGGACTTTTGTTTCCTACCCAGAATGCATGCATATATGTTTTAAATGCTTTATTATGTGATTTGGAATTATTTGGCATGATTAATGTTTCGATATGATGATTTCTGAATTTTGGGAATATTATATTGTTTTATATTGATTATGGGCACGATTTTTGAGAAAACTGTGAAATTGCTGTTTTGGGCGAAAGCCCATGATTTGAGTTTGGTTTTGACTCGGATTATGAGTCGGGAAGTGATTTCATGGATTTGTAATGCTTTTGGCTATATCTTATGGATTTATGTGAAATTGGCAACTGAGGTTGCGATTGCACGGATTTGCGTGAAAATGATATTTTGGGCTTGAGACCTAATTGGATAGTGATTTTGACTGGGATTTGGAGTCCCTTGTGAATATGATGAAATTGATGATTTTGATTTATAAAGTAAATTCTGGACACTGTTTTATGATGGATTGGTGGAACTTGTTTTGTGAAAGCTATGTTTCGGGCAGAGGCCTTGTTGAAATGTTTTTGACTTGATTTGAGATTTGAATGGCTTTAAAATGAGATTACTGGATTTGGTGACTGTTCCACATATACCATCCTCTGTGATTTGATAGTCTCCTCCAGACGTCGTAGATCCTGGAGATGAGTAGCTTCGAGGGAGGCTCAATCTCAAGAGTGTGAGATTATGATGATATCCTCCAGACGTCGTAGATCCTGGAGATGATATCACCCCAGACGTCGTAGATCCTGGGGAGGTACTCAGACATGAGACAGCCGAGTTTGCACGCGTTGCATTGATATCGTGATGGGTTACTTGGATATTTAGATTGGATATTGAGGATTGATGGTATTATGATTTATTGATCTTTGTGTCCAGATACTTTATATCATGAGCTGATTTGATGAACATGAGTTTTGTGGACCATGGGAAAACATGTTTTGATTTTATCGGTCCACTGTTCATACTTGGTTGAGTTCACTCTATTACTCATGTTTTATGATATGCATGCATGTTTGTGAAACTGGAGGGTAAGAACGTATTTTGATAAAAGTATTTCTAAAACTTTGTTTTGTCCACTCACACCTTTTATATTTTTATTGACCCTCCAGGTCGTGGCGCGATGATCGAGGCTGATCGGGAGGTGGAGGCATGAGTGGGCACAGGTGCGGTTATCCCTTGTTTGACAAGTGTTGAGGGTAATTTTGAAACTTCAGTTGACTTGTCAGACGGGAGCAGGACCGGACACGGTTATCTATGTCCTTCGGGGATGGGTCTTGTCATTAAGGCCCAGTTATGGTTTACGATTGTGATTTTGGGTCGGGGACCTATAAATGGATTTATGGTTCATAACAATTTATGGGGACTGTGCGTGAACCCTTAAAAGGTATTTATGGTTCATGACGGTTTATGGGGACCGGGCATGAACCCTTGAAAGGTTTTGAGAATGATTACAAAATGTTTTTTGATATACCATCCTTTATTTATGGATTGTTTCCTGAGGGTCGTTGGCCTTGGTGGACCCCAGAGTAGTACAGAGCACTAACTGAGTGGAGTCGCCCCCGTTGGGTTCCATACTCTGAGAAAGGCTATGGATTATAACCTCCAGGAGGGTCATTGATCTACGGACATTAACCTGGGTGTACCTTGGGGAGACTTGGGCTTTGAGACCCCAGGTAGCACGCGCATAGCTCTAGATACCGTGACATGATTGGTTATATGATATATATGATGAACATGATTTCTTGGTTTTGCAGAATTGTGTTATATGATGATAAATGAATTTGGACAGGGGCCCGTGTTACTTGAATTTACGGAATTTGGGGCTGAGACCCTATAACTGGTGGTCTAAATATATGTGGTTTGATAAATGGTTTTACTATGCATGCATGCTTTTTAGTGAAGGGCATAAAGGTCTTTATAAAATGTGTTTTACGAACTATTACTTTTCGCCCACTCACAGTCTTTCTATTTTCAATGCCATTCAGGTTGAATACGGCGTGGACTGTAGCAGAGACCGAGACATCACATACCTCCTCGGGATCCTGGCATACTCTAGAAGCCGATCGAGCTAAAGGTTCAAATTTTCCCTAGTCTGACACTCCGTATCAGACGAGATCAGCAGCGTCCCTCGTTAATCCTGGGGGGATTGGGACGGGTCCTGATATCTAATCCTTAGGTAAACAACATTTTATGAATAATGGGTGTTGACCCAAACAAAGTGAAAAACAACCCGTTGTTTGTTCCTTGCCGTAAATCCTAAAACCCTAACCGTAAATATATTTTTTCTTGTATCGCAAGGAACACTTTGTTTGTTCCTTGCACAGCATCAAATCCCAATCTTTGATGGAAATAATCATATCAATAACCACTAGACACCTTCTTTGTCACACACGGCTAGAAAATGCGTTTTGGAGTCCAAATCGCAAAAGGAGTGCATAAGACTCCTTATCGCAAAAGTAGTACGGAATATACGCTGATGGGGAAATCCTGGTGACAAGTCACTAGTGGCATGCCAGTTACACTGACACATGAACTGGAACAAGACTGGAACAAAATTGGTTCTCGGCTGGGAAAAGATCAAGTACTCGATTGGGCACAAAGTGGGAACATGGCAGGGGTTGATGCTGTAGCATTGGTAAATAGGGATCTTTTTTAACTAGAGATTGAGGGTACCTAAGCATGATTATCGTTTGATTAATTAATTATTGGGGTAATTGATTGTTTCTATTGTCCTACATGATTAACTAATCTAAACTATTCTAATCTATTATTTACATGGTCAACTCAACTTTAACCTAACTTATTCATGATTGTATTAACTTCAACCCACGTAATCTTATAATCTTAATCTTACGAGTTACTTGAATATTCTCTTAAGTACGTGCCCGGGGCTCCCGATGACACTTTCAATGACCTAGACTTGGGCTCCCTATATCTAGTCAAGCATTAAGCGCGAACACACAAACATAACAAAAACTAGAATGATAGAACACATAGAATAATGAAGCAATAGAAGTCATAAAACCAATAATATTATTAGAAATCAATTCATATAACCAATATTCGAAATAAGAAATAACTACAAGGTAAAGAGGTCGTGTTACACTTTTTCTCTTTGAGGCTCCCTATGAATAAGAAGTGATTGGGCACTCTTTGGTGAGACAAGTGAGGGCTCCTCAACTTAGTCACGGATGAAGTTGTAGAAGGTGAGGTATGGTGTAATTATTCCTACACTAGAAATCTTGAATATAATGAAAGGGAAAAATTGGTTGAGTAGAGTTTTGATACAAATAATGAGCGACCCCTTTACAAATAACCTAAACCTCTTTATTTATAGGAGAAAATTAATCCTCAAATAAATTGGAGTTTACAATTTAAATTCTACAAGGAAAAGGATTAAATTAATTAAATTAAAATCTTAAAGGAAAAAGGTAATGAAAATCCTAATTAAAAAGGTTTCCTAAATAAAAAGGATACAAATCCAAGCTTGAAATGGAAAATTTTCCTTAAAAAAGAAGGAAAGATGTTGGAATTTGAACAGGAAACGGATTGGTGGAAGCCTGCTGAAGGAATGGAGGAAGTTCAGTGGGTGCTAGCGGAAATAGGGGCTCAATTTTGGTGGTTAATGGCCTGTGAACGCCGCTGGGAAGGCTGAAGAGTCATTCGGTGCACGCTGGCCGAATAGGCTTCTAGGTTGTCAGTAAACGCACAAAAAACTTGGTGATGTTCCCTTCGGTACACGCGCACCGACCGTGACTTAAGATATTCAGGACGTGTGCGCCAAACGTCAAGCCTGCGAATCGGTAGGTGCTTGCTGAATACTCTTTTGGGCTGGTTAAATTGGTTTGGTACCCCCTACCGAATTCCTGAGTGGTTTTTGGTGGCATCCTTTGTTTTGATCATAACGTTTTCATTATAACTCCGATTGAGGTGATTCTTTCGCCTAAATTCTCATAATCCCGCGCTCTATCCAATTCTGCACACTTCTCACAAAATATGTTATTTTCTACAATTGTTTGGTATTTAAACATTAAAAGACAAGTATAAAGGGTATAAAATGATGCTTAATTCAGGGCTTATCACTTGGTGACATACAAGTGACATGCTACTAGTACACGACCTTGGCACACGAGACATGCACATGGCACAGGCACACAACCAGTGACATGTTGAGGTCCAGTGACATCAATTGGGTCTCCTTGACATGGTCTGAGGTCCAGTGACACGATCTTAGGTCCAGTGACACGATTCTTCATTTCCACCATATTTTGACTTTAAATCATCCAATCTTGATATTAGTACTTGAAATTCATAAAGTGAGATAGAAATTATATAAATAAGGTTCTAACAAAGTAAAATATAAAGGAAATTGATATAAGAATATGATTGATTAGGCGCTCATCAAACCTCTCAAAGCTCTAGGAGTTTGGTAAAAGCTTATTTGATACTAAATGGGATTGGGATAGTATATTTAAAGTGTCAGAATGGCAGGATTAGGTTTAGGATGATCCGGACACTAGTTTTAAGCATCGAAAGTAACTGTGGCTTACCTTTTTAATTCTCTGGGGTTAGTGGGTTATATGTGGGTGATGACCCTACAAGGATGGACTCTATTTGGTGTATATTTTAGACATATACATCCCTTGGCTAAAAAATTTATTGTTTAGGGTATTTCTGGTATGATAATCGAGGTGTCAGACGGGAGCAAGACTGGTCGCGATTATCAAAGCTCTTTTAGAGCGACACCTATCAATTTGGTATCACAGCAAACCAGGTAATAGTTCGAACATACAATGAGTAGACATTGCTTTATAAATAGTGATACATGCGTAGTTAAATGATTTAAATGATTTATTGCATGATTTGATGGAAAATATTTTAGTAATGAGTGGATGTGATCATTTGATGAATTTTGGATTTATGGAATGATTTTCGAAAATGATATTAATGTTATTTGGTAAGACAGAGTTTTGGGCTTATGCTCTGTTTGAAAATACTTTGAGATTGTGTTAAGACATGAATTTTTGTGAAAAACAAGTCGGAATAGTTATCTGATAAGATTACACGATTGAGTTTTGATGATTTGAAAAATGATTTGAACTGGTTATTTGGTGATTTGTTCAAAGTGGCCCACTGATTTCTAGACACGAATTTTTATGGTATTTGTGAAAATTGTATTTTGGACTGAGACCCTGTGTAGAAGGTTGACCTGGCTTGAGTCAAGGAATTATAGAAATACAAGTTTTCTTTGTTTTATAACTGTTTCTCATGGTTAATCATCATCGACGGTTGTCCCCTCTTAATGCCAGTTGGGATCCCAGAGAGGTCTCGTGACAAGACCCCTCCCGAAAGGCATAGATAACCGTGAGGGATCCTACTCCCGTCTCACAGTAAATATCCAAAACGTAGAAAATAGTCTCATAGGATTATACAATAATGATAAAACCATCTAACTGCCAACCCAGGGATAACTTATACAACCATTTAGGTCACGATAAACATAGCATAAATTTTAAAATTTAACTAATTTAACTCAAAATGCTGAAATTTACCCTAAACGTCCATTAGTACACAATATCTAGTGTATACCTTTGCTCCTAAACTAGTCCCCGTCTTCGTGCCATGACCTGAACGGCAAATAAAACCATAAAATGTGAGTGGACGAATATAACCTTTGAAAAACATAATTTGGAAAACAAAAGTTTATACCCTCCGTTTTATAAAACTATGCGTGCATAAGAAAAACCATCAAATCTCACTTAGAATAGACACAGTTCACGACCTCGAAATACATGAAAAATGTACATACAAAATAGCATCAGTAAATCACCACAACAGTCATACACCAAGTCATCACAACAATCACACACAACTAATTCATATTCAACCCATCCTTGATGCTTAGTTCCAGTCATCATATCACCTACACTATCTGTAGGCAACCATTTGGGAAAGGAAGCTAGCTCGATATCGGTGCGAAAACTCGACTTTGGAAAGGAGACCAACTCGATGTCTAAGTCGTCACATTCTCAAAAAAGGAGCACTGCTCGTCGTTTGAGACTACCCAACCAACCAACATTCCGAGGTGGGTTGTCCACAATACCTATTTCACATCACAAATATCAAGAAAGCATTCTTTTATAATTCACACACAACACCTCAAACCAATTCCATGTTTGAAAATCTAGGCCTAAGCCCGCAACACTATTTAAAGATAACCTCGTAAAACGTGTAATGAAATAATTTCCATAAAATTATCAAAAATCACATAAAAATCATAATCAATCAAACATCAAAAAAATCACATAATAAAGTATTTAAAATATTTAAATATGCATGGATAATAATTTAAAGAAATTAAAAGTCCACTTAGTCCAATTTTGTTGTGTATTCTTATTTTGAACGTTCCTCGCTGACTTCGGGGGCTACGTCTTCTTTCAAAAACCACAATTTCAGGTTACTAGACTCCCACATAACATCTTAATAGGATTCCTAATTTTGGGGTTTTAATTACAAATTTTTAAAATAAAATACGCACTTCGGATACATAAAACTGCCCCAAGGCGGTGTCTAATTGCCTCAAAACATGCGCCATCAGATTCGTAACATCGAAAACATGGAGAAATATGTTGATCAAATTCCAATCATGACTGCATGTGTCCCAACACGCAGACACTCTCCCTTGTGTGTGGTGGCCAAGTGTCAGCCACAGTTCATCATCTCCCTCTCCCGTTTTCGTCTCAATTTTTCTCAAATTTACTATCTTGAAATTCCAGGTTGTTACATTACGGTTGACATTTTCTGGACATCAATTTGGAGACTTAACCCAGGAATGTTGTATTGCCCGGATGTGAGGATCATGGGGATGTTGTGCGACCAGATGTGGTTTGATCTCGGCGAAGACTAGGATGCGAGGATCTCAAGTAAGACTACGCATGTGGCACCTATTGAACCATGAATAGTTTTGATGGAATCGAGGATTGGTTATACATATGATATTTTGTCTAGATTTATTGATGAGTTGACAACTTAGGATTTCATAAAAATATTAATAACTGAAAAATTAAGTTAAAATGTTCATTTTGAAAGAAACGTTTTCGATTTGACCCATAATTATTTTCATAGTGGTGATGAGTTGTTTTCGTGGTTACTGTTCCCTCCAAATGTGACTGAGTATGGGTATAATGCTTGGATGCATCTGAGCTTGGGAATGGTGATATTTTCCCAGATGCGACTGATCCCAGGGGGTTCCACTCATATGTGTCTGATCTTTGAATTGTTATGATATGTTGTCATAGTTTTGGAAAATGATTTTGACTTGGATCCGGAGTCAAAGATGTGTTGTAAAAAAATTATTTGGTCATCTGATCCGTTTGGAATGGATACGTCGGATGTGTGATTTCCAAGTTGATATTGAAAGTGTAATTCAGAGGTTGAGCTCAAATGGGTAATTCTAAACATTTGAGCATTGAAAACTAGTTGTATCGATTTTTTCTATGGTGTCTAGATAGTTTAACACAGTTTGTTGAACGTGCATGATGTTTTGATACATCTTATGATTTATGAGTTCCATAGTGGATTTGATTTGCGATTTGATGGCTTATGTTTTGCTCTATGCAAGTATGGTTTTACATAGAATGGTAAGGTTTATAATTCTGAAATGCATTAAGTTTCAAATAACTCATGAGTTTAGAGATTCATACCTTGGGAGACCTAAGATGATATTTTTGATTGTGACCTCGATCTGCAGACAGAAAGTTCGAGGAAGAAATTTTCATAAGGGGGAAGATTGTAATGACTCGTCCTAGAATTGAGAGCATTTTCATAAATTAGTTTCTGGATTGACATTTTTCCCCTAGTGTATATGGTCAAAATTTAACTTTTTGCTCGAGACACCCTTTGAACCTTTCGTGAGTACCATTGCATAGTTCTTAGAGTCTTGAGTCTGTAGGCAGCCGACACATGAGAAATGGAGACCGTATGGATAACTTATGGCTTATTTTGCTGGGTTAACTAATAAGTCATTACTTGTGGCTCAGCCCTTTCTAGGAGTGACAAGCGTCACCATAGGAATGTTGAAGGTGTCTACGTGCTAGGTATTAAACAAGATGGGAGAGACACAGGCGAGAATGAGGAGATGGACTGGGCTTTCGGTGGGGTAGGACCAAATTACAAGGAAATCACCATTTCTGTAACGATCCGTCCAGGAAATCGGGATTAGATTAATGGTTAATGACGGATTAGTGAAGTTAATCGGTGATTAGTTGGGTGATTTCGGAGGGACGGTGCAGAATGACGGTTTTGCCCCTAGAATGGGCGAACGGTTGACTTTTCTTTCGGGAGGTCAAATGGACTTTGACCGATGACTGTGACGTATTTCGGGACATCATGAGTTCATAGATAGGTGACACGTCCGATTCTGAAATTCGAGGAAAAAGTTATGATGTTGGGAAGGAAGTTCAGGGGTATTTTGGTAAGTTGATGAAAAAGGGGCAAATTGTTGACTTTTTGTATAAATGCCTTTATCACGTATTCCGAGGACCATTAGGTAGGTCTCAATCCCCTGAGTACAACGACAGGCGGCACGTAGTCATTGGATTTCAGACGGCATGGATTTTGGTCTAAACGTGCTAGGGGCATTATGGTAATTTTGCCATAAAAGGGAACTTTCAACATCTGCTGCCTTGGGATTTGGGCCTAGTGACACTTGGTTGCATTGGGATAGTTGCCTCATATGATGTAGACACTTGGCTGAGCTCTAGAGCTTGTGGAACCTCCTAAGCCGCCTCTGTCCAAATTTAAAGAGAAAGATGTTGATACTTGGGTGCACGCGCTGGGAACACAGAGTGGAAAATAGAGAGAAACAGAGTGTAGTGAGTGTGTGATCGTGAAACCCATGCCCATTTGATCTCCCTAAGTGTTAGTGAAATATGATGAGGGAAAGAGATGAACGTGGTGGATCGGCCACGAGAACTATCATGGACGGTGGTTGGTTTTCTAACCATGATAAACAGAGTGGGACATGTGGCCTTGACTCCAATCTCCTCAAAACCTCATCAATAGCCTATGTTTTGTGAACAAAAAATGGAAAGGAAGATGAGACGAACTCATTGGACTCGAATTCAAGGCATAATAGGGACGGTAAGTGAAGAACCCATAGAAGTCTCTTTTGAATTCAAAAATGGCAAAGTGTGTTTTAGTGAAAGTTAATCAAATTGATTGTTTGGATGATGTTCTGGAGGTCAAAAGGGGAAGTGTGGACATGAAATCACGGCTTGAGGTGGCTGAAACCAGAGGAGAAAAATTGAAGGATTTTCTTCGATTTTGGAAGGTATGATTTTGATTGAAATTTCATGTTTTAAGTCATGGATGTCTAGGGAATTACTGGAAAAAGCTATAGGTTCAAACAAAAATGAAAATGGATCAAAATTGGATAGTTTATGAGGTTGAACCGCCTGCGCCGGTTCGAACCGGCCTGAACCGGGTCGGCGAGAGCTTGAAGATAATGAATAGTGCCGTGCGTGAGAGCATGTGGTGCCTCTGATGGGGATGTTTTCAACATGTGAAATGATGTAATTGATGTAACGAACATTTTGGCACTGGTTTCGAGTCAATCAAACATCGTTTCAATAGGTTTCGGGATGTCCGAAGATTTAAAGGCTAGCTTAAAAATAGTTAAAAATTTGAAAAAATTACGGGGATTTAGTAGAAGTACTATAAAGTAGTTAGTGACCTTATTATGGGATTTGGACAGGTTCGGAAAAGCCGGTGATAGTGGATTAGCCGGGAAAGCTTAAGTTCGCGTGTATCGAGGCGGCGACGCTAATGGTCTGTGAGTGGACTTTGCTTTCTAACCCTTGATGCATGCATAAATGTTTTTATATGTTTTTATGATATGGTATTGATGATTTACAATTTTGCACGTATTTCGAGATAACTACGTAATGGCACATTTTACGAGATTATAGTTTTATGCCGTGATTTGATAATGGTTTCAATACTATGATTTTGGGCATTTAAATATGATTTGATTTCAAAGGTTTAGCAATGGATTTTGGGAAGTGATTTTGGGCTTGAAGCCTTGTTCATAAAAGGGATTTTGCGAAACGTGATTTCGGGTTTTGAAACTGGATTTCAGAAATAATGCTTTAGGATTTGGTTTTGAAACCTGAAAATGGCTTTCCGGATTTGGGTTCGGAATGATTATTCTGGATTCCCGCTTGCGGAATGATAGTTTCAGATTCGGATTTGGAAATGGATTATGGATATGATTTCCAGATTCTAGATTTGGATTCAGGTTGATGATTTCGGATTCGGCTTGGAATTTGAAATGGTGATTTCGAATTCAGATTTGGAAATGGTTTTAAAATGGTTTTGGATTGGATTTTCTGGATCTCGTTATTGGGTTTAAAGACCCGGATATGATTATGACGGGGGCGGGCCCGAATTCAGTTTAAAGACCCATATTGAGTTTAAAGACTCGGGAGTTTAATGACTCGGATATTGTGATTTCCTCCGTAGGCCTATTGAGTTTAAATACTCGAATTATATTGAGGCCTGGATTGAGTTTAAAGACTCAGATAGATACAGCATGTTTGATTGGTTGAAATGGATTTCAAATGTGTTTTGGATTTCGATGATAACTTGATGACTTTTTTAATAATGATGGTTTTCACTAATGGTTTTTCGATGATTTGGGCTATGACTCGGATGAGATGGCTTTTCATGGTTTTGGGCTGAGACCCGGGATTTGAGAAGATGAAATGACTTCTGGCTTTTGGTTTTATGAATGGTTATAATAAATGGTTTTATGACATGAGTTTTATATGCATGCATTGATTTTTAAATCGAGGGTATTAATGTCTTTTTGATATTTGATAAACCGTTTTCTAAACTTATCCTTTATTTTTGTCCACTCACAGTCTTTTATGTTGTCGATACCCTCCAGGTTGGTACAGTGCAGGCTGTTGTTAGAGAAACGGAGACATCACACACGTGATCCACAGTAGATACTGTGCGCTCTGGCAAGTCCGGGAGGTTTTGGACAATTCATGTGGGAATCCCTTGTCCAACTTACATGTTACGTGGAGGTTGGACGTCGGTTTAACCTTCAAGTCGCATGTATGTTCGACGGGAGCATGACTTAGCCCCTAATCTCGGGGGGTAGGGGGTAGGTCGTGTCAAATTGGTATCAGAGCAGGTTATGTGCACTTTGCACAAGGTGTGGCTTCCAGAGTAGGTGGTTTGTTGACTTGTGTGTTGTGATACTACTGTGGATGTGATGTCTCTACGCGGAACAGCCCGTCATCAACCTGGACACGCGAGTGAAAGCGAGTGATAGTACATTCGTTCGTGGCTTAGTTAGTAGCGAGAGTACAAGCGTTTGTGTTCTAGTCGACTGAAACGTGGTGTGTGGTGAGATGGCTAACGGCTTCGGGCCAGAATAGTTGGCGTTTTTGGCACTGGATATGCTCGAGGGTTGGACCATAGGGTCGGATGTTTGCAAACAGATGGTGGCCAATGAGCTATGATTACGAGTAGGCTGGTCGGCCTGTGGGGCCTGATATAGCCTGTTGAGCTGGATGGTAATTGTGGGCCGGTTATGGCCGGTTGACGGTGGCCTGTTGGGCCGAATTGGCGCCTGGATGACGCGAGTATGGATTGGTGACCCTTTAGTCAGTTTGGTTGAGATTGGACTTGTGCGGCAACGAGTAGCTGGATACCTCGAGTTGCGGGGGTAAAGGAACCTGCTTTTTATGATTAGAGGGATTTTCCCCTAACGTTGGTTACTGGTTAACGTTGGTGTGTAGACTAAGGGATGGTCTTAGCTGGGTGTGACGACCCGAGTGGAGGTTGTTGTGAGCTAGTGGATGTTGTGGGTATCGATAACCCGTATGACTAGGATGATTTGAGGGAACCCGTGGGCTGACTGGATTGGACTGTGTGTACCTGAGTAAGAAACCCCATAGTAAGTGCTTAGTCTGGAAACCTGAGTTGGTGATTGTGGCTTGGGGACGATTTACAGCCATACTGGAAATTGGTTGAGCAGTGAGTTACTCAAAATTGTGGATTACGAGGGAGATCAGTTTCCCCAAACCGAGCATAGATTGAGGGTTTTGGCTCGGTATGAACAGAGGTTCGGGACTAGTGTACTGTGCGCACGAGATCTGAAATGATGTGCCACGAGCTTGGATGCTTGTAAATGGTCGGATGGGCACGTTGAGTTATGGTTGTGGCCAATTGTGAGGTGCCGATGTCTGGTAGGAACCATTAACCGAGCAGGGATATGTGATGACCATTGGTAGGTCATGTTTCGGTATGAACGGTCAGGATACCATTAGTTAGATCAGAGTAGCACAGCGGAAGCGTGGTGGTCCTCTGCTTTATGTTGGATTGGGCTAGGTTGGTTTGGTCGGGTTTGACCATCCGTGAGGTTGATTTCCGTGGACTCATCCTGATGTGTTAGAGATGCTGAGGTTGGTATTTAGGTGATGCCGAGGCCCGTACTCGGTGACTCCTCGAGTTTAGGATTGACGACTTAGGGTAGTGATTGAGGAGTCCGAGGCGAGTGATCTTTGACTGTGATTCCGAGAGTTGGTAACTCGGACGTTAGTGGTGCTCGAAGTTGAACCTCGGAAAGGTGGAGACGCGATCATCAGAAGGAGTGATGCTTGAAATCCTTTTGGATGTGCATAACGGGGAGAACCGACATGCGAGTTGGTCGGTGAGTTGGTTTGGCTACAGACACGTGGTTGTGATCCGTAGGAGTTGTCGATTTCCTACGTGTAGAAGGTGACGTTTGGACAATTAGTCCGAAGATGGTATACTTGAGGAAGAAGTACCGTGATTGGAATCTCAGAATCAGGAGATGTTGTGGTTTAGACGTTGAGCTGATGTGTGTTGGTTCCGAGTTATTGTTAGATGTTGTGTATGAGAGTTGGATTTGGGGATTCATTAAAGGAACTTCAGGAATTGTGACCCTCCTTGGTCATGGACACAGGTGGATGTGTTCAGGAGTAGAAAGAGTACTTGGTGACGCCGGCAGTGGCCTATGTCGCAAGTGTTGGGGGGGTGGTGTTAAGATGGATTAAGGTAGAATGACTTGTGATGACGTGGTTGTGGACCATTGTGTGATCTGTTATAGGTTGATGGAAGGAAGCAGAGAAGGAGTGACTATAACTGATCGATATGAGGTTATTGAAGAGATCCCACGGTCTAGACGTGTCTCGAGACGTGTGGTAGTCTCGATCGATTTAATCCGATGCAGTGGTCTGACAAGTAAAGTAATGAGACAGTAAGTGAGATCCACTAAGGAGTGAGTGGATCGAGATTGAATCGCTTCTGGCTCAGGTTGGAGTTGTTGTGGATCAAGAGGATCGTATCTGAGACCTAGGTTGGATTTCTTGACCATCTTGGAGTTGTGCAGGACATGTGTGGTCCGTCTCGCATACATATGAGTTTTGTCTTTGGGAAATAGTGTTAGGACTGCCCTGTGTACGTAATTGAGATGTGAATGGAATTCATATTGGTCGGGAGACCGAGAGACTCGGAAAGGACTTGAGTTGGACTTCCCCGTAAGACTTGTAGTTCAGCCTAGTGGTAGGTTTGGACCAAGGGACTGCAAAAAAGAAGCGTTATGGGCTCGTAGTCAGGTGGTAGTCAGTGCGAATACGAGGATATTTGGTATGCCGAGGATAGAGCGTGACAATTGTAGGATGTTGTTGGACGGACTTTGGTGTAGACTTACCGTAGGACGTCGTTGGAAGTGCTTGAGGATGTACTCTACGAGCTGTGTTTGAGGTGTTCTAAAATATCTTTTTTTTATTCAAGTTCATAGGGTTGTTGGTGTGTGTGTTGGTGCTTATACGTGGCATGTATGCATACTGGTTATTCAAAGATTGAAACTATTCTGATGCAATTGGACGTGCATCGTGATGCTCTGGGAGGTGTTGGTGATCGGCTTGGTACAAAGGTTTGTTGTTTGTCGTATCGATGATCGGAGGAATTGTGATGGGCTGGATCAGGGTGATCCCGAGTGATTGATTGAGTATGGCAGGAGTTAGTCCTGATGTGAGCTGGATGCTCAGAACCATGAGTGGCTGGTGGGACCCTGATATTGAGATGTATAAGCATGGTTAAACAGGTATGTGATAGGGTGTAACGACCCGTCCCGAATTCCGGGATTAGATTAGTGATAATTGACGATTAGTAAGGTTAATAGGTGATTAGTTGGGCAAAATCAGACGAACGATGCAAAATGACCCTTTTCTCCCTGGTCGTGGGCAAAATGTTGACTTTTTGATCGGGTGTTCCGATGGCCAAGGGCCGAGGACCGTTACGTAGATCGGGTCGATACGAATTCATAGACAAGCAGCACGGAAGTTCCGAGGAACTATTGTACATTTTATGAGACGAATGAATTTTTGCATTAAGTGGGCCCCAGATATTTTAAATTGGCCTAATGGATGAGTGACAAGTGTCACTCCTCCATTGCTCATTGCCTCCCATACATGCATTCCCCCTCCCTTTGTTCATGGACACCAAACCCAAACCAAAACCCTATCTCACAATTTGAACCAAATCCATATCCCTCCCTTTTGATTCTGTGAGAGGCCAGGAGATGAGGGAGGATGAGTGACAGGACCCATCCCAATCCCCGCGGGATTAGTGCGGGATGACCCTGCTCCCGTCTGACACGAAGTGTCAGACAAGGGATATTTCCGCCCTTTTGCCCTCCCGGGCTATCAGAGTACGCCAGGATCCCGAGGAGGTATGTGATATCTCGGTCTCTGCTACAGTCCACATCCGATGTCAACCTGAAGGGCAGTCAAAACATTAAAAACTGTGAGTGGAAAAAAATAAAGAGTTTATAAAACATTTAATAAGAAGACATTTTTACCCTCCACTAAAAAGCATGCATGCATTCGAAAACCATTTATCCAAAACAAACCATATGTGGGACTAAGCCCAAAGCAGATATAAACCAAGGTCGAAAGGACCACCATGAAATCGACCATACGGGCCACTACCCAAATCCATAAAGAAACCAATAAGGGACTCTGCCCAAAACCATAACCATACGGAAATCAAATACACGAGACACAGCTCAAATCCTGTGCACACCTGTGCACACCACATATCAAATCTCATATCATATATACATATAAGTCACACAACCAATCCTGTCACGGTATCCAAAGCTACGCGCGTGCTACCCGGGTCTCAATCCGAGTCTTCTCAAAGTCAAGGTCAATGTCCGCAGACCACTGATCCTACTCGAGGTAATAGTAACCATAGCCTTCCTGAGAGTAAGGAACCTAACTAGGGGGTGACTCCACTCAGTCGGTGCTCCGTGACTACTCCGGGGTCCACCCAGGCCAACGACCCTCCCCGGAGGAGATAGTAGAACATGTAAAGGAAGGTAGATGGACATATATATACATAACATAAACATTCATGTCCGGTTCCCCTCTGAACCGTCATGATCCATAATATCCATAATCAGGTAACATGCCGGTTCCCATAAACCGTCATGTACCGTAATAACATAATCGAGGTAACATGCCGGTTCCCATAAACCGTCATGTACCGTAATAACATAACCAGGGTTCATGCTGGTCCCCATAAACCGTCAAGAACCAGAATGACCTGACAAAGGTTCATGCCGGTTCCCATAAACCGTCATGAACCACAATGACCTTTCCAAAGTTCATGCCGATTCCCGTAAACCGTCATGAACTTTGAAATCCATTTAGGGTCCCTGACCCGAAATCATCAGTGTAAGACAACTGGGTCTCGTGCCCGAACATATGACTCAACTGGGCACCGTGCCCGATATCTATGGGTCTGTCACGACTCCGATCATATTGATGCGTGCAACCATCCATCCAGGACCGCCCTCAATCCTGGTATGTCGCCGTGAACGTATCAACCGACGCGACCACCACAAGATCATGGTGCACTCATCACCGATCGCTATCCTTAACCGTCAGCACTCCGAAGTCGAGCCTCCCTAGGCTGCCCAACCACGAATCGTGCATCGTGACCTCTCCGGAAGGAACACATCCTAATCCAGAGGCGAGCGTCGTATCGTCGATCGCCGTGCACATAGCACCCGTCGCGACCACGATTTAGACCCGAAGGTCGTAAATAGCGTCATATGCCCGAGACGAAACCAAATGGGTCTCATACCCGAGTTTATCCATTTAGAAATCCAAAATCAAATCATTTAAGTCAATAAAGAAATACATACCCATATAAGCACCGTATAAGGCCGAAACCTCGAAATACGTGCTTATACGTAACCACATACAAATGCACCCATAGCATCATCAAACATGTAATAAAACTTATATTAAACATTTATGCATGCACCAATTTAGAAAACAAAGTCCACTCACAGACCGTCCGAGCTGCCGCCTCGATTTGCGTGCCATATGGCTCCCCGAGCCGATCACCATCACCGGGACTCCCAAACCTGTCCAAATTTTTATAGAAGGTTACTAACTACTTAATTAACCTCCTACCAAAACCCCGTAATTTTTCCGAACTTTTAACTATTTTTTAACCTACTCTAAACCTTCCGATGCCCCGAAACATATCGAGACGGTGTCCGATCGACACGAAACCAGTCCGAAAATGTTCGTTACATCGAATAGATGATTTCGTATGTTGGAACCTTTCCCAAATTATGGACCACGTGCCCTCACGGGCCCCTAGAAGACCATGGTTACTGTTCATCACCATCATTCTCAGGAAAACCGGTTTTTCCTGGTTTTCCGGTCCGGTCAGTGTGCTGAACCGGTTCAGTGTTCCTACTCCCTCAAATCTCGTCCGTTTTCTTCCCAATCGATTCTAAACTTCCTAATATTATCCTAGGAACATGTTTGGATGATCAAAACAAGGAAAAACCCATAGAACCCGAGGTTTGATTTTTGAACCTCACGGGTTTAGTTTTCCCATTTTCCTCCCATGGCTTCTCAGCCATCAACCACCACCAAAACCGCCTTAAAACTGTCCTAGAAACCTAACTAACTCATCCTAATCATCAAAAATCAACCATAACATCAAAATCAATTAAAAAGGAAATTTGGGCCTTATCGTGCACCCGCACGGGTTCGTGGCTCCGCCGCCCACGACGGCGCCTTCCTGGGCCGGCCACCGCGTCCTACATCCTCCCTCACTCTCTGGTCTCAGTCCTGGTCGAGATGGGGTTGGGTTGGTTGGGTTTGGGTTGCACAAAGAGGGAGAGAAATGGTGAGATCGGGTATGGGTTTTGGGTGTTTGAAATGAAGGAAAAAATGCATTGGTTTGAATGGTGCATGAAGGAAATATGGTGTCCATTGGATGGGTGACACTTGTCACTCATCCATTGGGCATCAGGACAAATATCTGGGCCCACTAGAGTCCAAAAGCGAATTCGTCTCGTAATTCGTGCAATAGTGCACTCGAACTTCCGTGAACCGTAACTTCGCCGTCGAACGTCCGAATTCGACGTGCCGCCTGTCTACCGATGCGTATCGTCCTTATCTACGTAACGGTCTTCGGCCCTCGGCCATCGGACCTCTTGGTCAAAAGTCAACATTTGACCCCATTTAACCAAAATTACCAAAATGCCCCTACACTTCGAACGTCATAACTTCCTGCTCGAACGTCGGAATTGAACGTGCCACCTGTCTATGAACTCGTGACGTCGCGAACTACGTCACGGTCATCGGTCAAAGTCCATTTGACCGGCCGATTAAAAAGTCAACGTTTTACCACCACCAGGCGCAAAACGGTCATTTCGCATCGTTCGTCCGATTTCGCCCTACTAATCACCGATTAACCGCACTAATCTTGATTAGTCACTAATCTAATCTAGGAATTTGGGACGGGTCGTTACAACCTTCCCTCCTTAATTAATTTCGTCCTCGAAATTCCAACCGACCTAAATCCAACCGTTCTTCCCTCCTTAATTAGTTTCGTACTTGAAACTCCAACTATCCTGATTCCACATCCACTTCGTGGAAAGTTGAATCGACCTACCTCGCAACACGTGTACGCTAGTACACCCACTAACCAGAACAATACTTACTCGTCTGCAGCCAGACGTACCGCTAACATCCATGTCGTATCGACTACGTTCGACCACGTCGAATGACAGTAGTCATACGTTCTGAATTGACACTACTTGCCAAATCTACCGTTTCGTTGACATAACAACTCGACGGTTCCTTTCTCAAACACTAACTATCCTGACATCTACTCCCACTGGGAGTTACCAATCACTCAACGATCCACGCTGACACCTCCGACAAACTGTCACCACTTGACAGTCTCCAGTTGAAAACTGACACTATACTCACTTGTGGTTACACTAACCACCAACTCACTCAACCTGAGTAAACAATCACCAACATCTAACTCGACCTGTGTGTAACTAGACCCATCAGAAATACCATGACCCAATGCACAGTATCCAATGTCCAGTCCACGACCCCGACTAATCCAATGGTATCGGAACCAAGCCGACTACCAACACGCTCTCCAACGTACCACCGGTATCTCCTATATACCGTCACCACGCACGACAAGTCTGCCTAGTATCGTACCTCGAACAACGTACAAAGTACGTACATCTACCCATCAATCAGACTACAACCACCTAGGTCATAGCCAATCACGTTTCTACTATGGAGTCCATTTATCCAATCCCGGACTAGACAAATCGAAACTCCAATCCATCATCTATTTCCAAATCCGGATCCGAATCCGCAACTTCGTAAGAAATCCCGAATCCAAACCCAGAAATCATATCCCTATCCATTTCCCAAATTCGTATCCAAAATCATCATTCCGTAAACTAGTATTTGGAATAACCATTCCGAACCCAAATCCATAAAAAGAAAATCTAGTGTCAAGCTCTAGAATCAAATCCTGAATCGTCACCCAGAATCCGATTCCAAAACCCAAATCCAGAAATCCTCTTTCAAGTTCCAAAACCTGAAATATCGTTCACGTCTACCGAGACGCACTATATCCGAACCTATCGGATACCTGCTCAGATGATTACACATTACATCTGATTGACTTCATAGGGAAGCCAATCCCAACATCCACACATCTCTAAGACTGACCATATCCGACCACGCCGGAAAACTACTCATCGGACAACTACTCAGGCGAGTAGTAAGCCATATGGGATTTACCTCGAAAAAAGCTCAGTCCCATCATGCTCCACTCAGCATCCAAGTAAGAGTAATAAACTCTCCACCTATCTGGATCATCAAGATCACGATCCAGATCCAACACTATGTCAAACGACCATAGACGTCACGATCCCCGATCGTCACGACGTCCAAAGTCCTCAACCATTTCCCACATCTAAACAGATTAGTCAAAGACGAGACACGCCGAGACTGTGGGTTCTTACTGATTACCTCGTATCGATCCTTGTCATTCCACCTAGGAGAATCAAGGATGATCCAACACGATGACACCAAAACTCAACCTACGTGAATGCAGACAAAACTCGCTGCACTCACCACGCCACGTAATTCAACATCGTCTGCCACCATGAAGAAAATGAGAAATCTCAATCACCTAACTTCGATATACTCAACTCCACTTATTGACCCAAAACAAATCCCGGGTTCACCAACCAATACACGACCAATGTATTGGTGTCACAACCATCATCTACCGTCATCTACCATTGTAGAACCTGAGAAGTCACCCTAATGACTTCAACATACTAATTACCAATGCGGAAAACCCACATTCCTCTCGTCACCTCAATCGCAACCTCTCGCGATTTTGAAGTTCCAACCATATCAGAACCAACACACTCGGACATCAACCACGTGTCTAACACCAATTTACAGATACCGAACATATACGTATCTCGATGGAGTCACATCTCGATTCGTAACTCACCGTCACCACAATCACCGGCACCAGCACCAACACCAGTACCAGTATCCCATTATAATCCATCAACATCAGCACCGGCACACAGGGTGCAAATCTGACAACCCTTGATCTCCGCTCACACCGAGCGACGATCCCGTACCTCTGCTCGAATAGGAGAAACTCAGTCTCCCTCGTACCTAACAACTCTGGGTACAGTAACCCTGATAACTCATACGAGAAAAGGGAAAACGTCCCCGATTCCCAACAACCGTACTACAACCACTCCGTATCCCGCTCAGGGATTCCATCGACAAGTACCAACCCTGGTAACTTGTCCAACAATCTCTAACCTGTCGTAACTCGACTAAACCAATGTCGTCTACCAGGTCACCCGCGAACTTAGTTGCATCAACAGTCCATCACAACTGAAGAAGCACGACAACCAACTCGGTCTAACCGATAAGTACAACCTCGACTGCAGAGTGCAGTCCCAACACAAGCTGACATGACTAGACCGACTAACGACTCCAAATCCGAATAGTCGTCAAAGTTAAACCACTCGTCAACTCACCTTTCCGAACCCTAGACATCCTACCTTAGGAATCCACGATCACGCTTAGGGTTCCCTGAACCCAACTGCAAGCTACCAACTACAGAAAGCAGTAAAATAAACAACCTGACCGACTCCGCGGTCTTGACATCGTAAAGACGTCAATCCAATCCTACCGTCAATCCAATTCGGATTCCTCGAATCCGGATGCCTTCAGCAGTATATCCGTTTAACTTAACCAAATCCGACCAGCCAATGGTCACAACTCCAAACCAGTCGTCGGAACCAATCCTACGACATCGTGAAAGACGATCCCAACTAACCGTCTCACGATCACAACTCCAAAATACTAATACAATAACCCTTTCATAGGGTCCCACACTGTCAACCTCGGCATCTCGTGCCGAACCAAGACATATTACGATTCCATCCTACTAACTATCGTACCGGCACCCCACTATCAGGTTGACCACGAACTGTAGCCCATTGAGATATCACATCATCGACCTGCGTACGGAGTAATGCGCAAAATTCGCTATGGAAAGCAGAGTAACATGAGCAACCATGCTCTGATACCACATTGACAGGACCCATCCCAATCCCCCCGGGATTAGTGCGGGATGACCTTGCTCCCGTCTGACACGAAGTGTCAGACAAGGGATATTTCCGCCCTTTTGCCCTCCCGGGCTATTAGAGTACGCCAGGATCCGGAGGAGGTATGTGATATCTCGGTCTCTGCTACAGTCCACATCCGATGTCAACCTGAAGGGCAGTCAAAACATTAAAAACTGTGAGTGGACAAAAATAAAGAGTTTATAAAACATTTAATAAGAAGACATTTGTACCCTTCACTAAAAAGCATGCATGCATTCGAAAACCATTTATCCAAAACAAACCATATGTGGGACTAAGCCCAAAGCTGATATAAACCAAGGTCGAAAGGACCACCATGAAATCGACCATACGGGCCACTGCCCAAATCCATAAAGAAACCAATAAGGGACTCAGCCCAAAACCATAACCATACGGAAATCAAATACACGAGCCACTGCTCAAATCCTGTGCACACCTGTGCACACCACATATCAAATCTCATATCATATATACATATAAGTCACACAACCAATCCTATCACGGTATCCAAAGCTACGCGCGTGCTACCCGGGTCTCAATCCGAGTCTTCTCAAAGTCAAGGTCATGTCCGCAGACCACTGATCCTACTCGAGGTAATAGTAACCATAGCCTTCCTGAGAGTAAGGAACCTAACTAGGGGGTGACTCCACTCAGTCGGTGCTCCGTGACTACTCCGGGGTCCACCTAGGCCAACGACCCTCCCCGGAGGAGATAGTAGAACATGTAAAGGAAGGTAGATGGACATATATATACATAACATAAACATTCATGTCCGGTTCCCCTCTGAACCGTCATGATCCATAATATCCATAATCAGGTAACATGCTGGTTCCCATAAACCGTCATGTACCGTAATAACATAATCGAGGTAACATGCCGGTTCCCATAAACCGTCATGTACCGTAATAACATAACCAGGGTTCATGCCGGTCCCCATAAACCGTCAAGAACCAGAATGAGCTGACAAAGGTTCATGCCGGTTCCCATAAACCGTCATGAACCACAATGACCTTTCCAAAGTTCATGCCGGTTCCCGTAAACCGTCATGAACTTGGAAATCCATTTAGGGTCCCTGACCCGAAATCATCAGTGTAAGACAACTGGGTCTCGTGCCCGAACATATGACTCAACTGGGCACCGTGCCCGATATCTATGGGTCCGTCACGACTCCGATCATAGTGATGCGTGCAACCATCCATCCAGGACCGCCCTCAATCCTGGTATGTCGCCGTGAACGTATCAACCGACGCGACCACCACAAGATCATGGTGCACTCATCACCGATCGCTATCCTTAACCGTCAGCACTCCGAAGTCGAGCCTCCCCAGGCTGCCCAACCACGAATCGTGCATCGTGACCTCTCCGGAAGGAACAAATCCTAATCCGGAGGCGAGCGTCGTATCGTCGATCGCCGTGCACATAGCACCCGTCGCGACCACGATTTAGACCCGAAGGTCGTAAATAGCATCATATGCCCGAGACGAAACCAAATGGGTCTCATACCCGAGTTTATCCATTTAGAAATCCAAAATCAAATCATTTAAGTCAATAAAGAAATACAGACCCGTATAAGCACCGTATAAGGCCGAAACCTCGAAATACGTGCTTATACGTAACCACATACAAATGCACCCATAGAATCATCAAACATGTAATAAAACATATATTAAACATTTATGCATGCACCAATTTAGAAAACAAAGTCCACTCACAGACCGTCCGAGCTGCCGCCTCGATTTGCGTGCCATATGGCTCCCCGAGCCGATCACCATCACCGGGACTCCCAAACCTGTCCAAATTTTAATAGAAGGTTACTAACTACTTAATTAACCTCCTACCAAAACCCCATAATTTTCCCGAACTTTTAACTATTTTTAAACCTATTCTAAACCTTCCGATGCCCCGAAACATATCGAGACGGTGTCCGATCGACACGAAACCAGTCCCAAAATGTTCGTTACACCGAATAGATGATTTCGTATGTTGGAACCTTTCGCAAATTATGGACCACGTGCCCTCACGGGCCCCTAGAAGACCCTGGTTACTGTTCATCACCATCATTCTCAGGAAAACCGGTTTTTCCTGGTTTTCCGGTCCGGTCACTGTGCTGAACCGGCGGAACCGGTTCAGGATTCCTACTCCCTCAAATCTCATCCGTTTCTTCCCAATCGATTCTAAACTTCCTAATATGATTCTAGGAACATGTTTGGATGATCAAAACAAGGAAAAACCCATAGAACCCGATGTTTGATTTTTGAACCTCACGGGTTCAGTTTTCCCATTTTCCTCCCATGGCTTCTCAGCCGTCAACCACCACCAAAACCGCCTTAAAACTGTCCTAGAAACCTAACTAACTCATCCTAATCGTCAAAAATCAACCATAACGTCAAAATCAATTAAAAAGGAAATTTGGGCCTTACCGTGCACCCGCACGGGTTCGTGGCTCCACCGCCCACGAAGGCGCCTTCCTGGGCCGGCCACCGCGTCCTACATCCTCCCTCACTCTCTGGTCTCAGTCCTGGTCGAGATGGGGTTGGGTTGGTTGGGTTTGGGTTGCACAAAGAGGGAGAGAAATGGAGAGATCGGGTATGGGTTTTGGGTGTTTGAAATGAAGGGAAAAATGGAATTGTTTGAACCGTGCATGAAGGAAATATGGTGTCCATTGGATGGGTGACACTTGTCACTCATCCATTGGGCATCAGGACAAATATCTGGGCCCACTAGAGTCCAAAAGCGAACTCGTCTCGTAATTCGTGCAATAGTGCACTCGAACTTCCGTGAACCGTAACTTCGTCGTCGAACGTCTGAATTCGACGTGCCGCCTGTCTACCGATTCGTATCGTCCTTATCTACGTAACGGTCTTTGGCCCTCCACCATCAGACCTCTTGGTCAAAAAGAAAACATTTGACCCCATTTAACCAAAATTACCAAAATGCCCCTACACTTCCAAACGTCATAACTTCCTCCTCAAATGTCGGAATTGAACGTGCCACCTGTCTATGAACTCGTAACGTCGCGAACTGCGTTACGGTCATTGGTCAAAGTCCATTTGACCGGCCGATTAAAAAGTCAACGTTTTGCCACCACCAGGGGCAAAACGGTCATTTCGCATCGTTCGTCCGATTTCGCCCTACTAATCACCGATTAACCGCACTAATCGTGATTAGTCACTAATCTAATCTAGGAATTTGGGACGGGTCGTTACAATGAGTTTGTGGTGGCTGGTGATGACAAGGGCCGACGTGGACGGTGGCGGTGACTAGAACCCCAAGTAACCCGATAAACACCTATTTCCATTTTAAATTTCAATTTCAAGTTTGGGAGGCTTAGGTTATTATCTGAGGATTAGGTAATAGTTATTGGGTTGATAGGGTGGCTAGAGGATGAGTTTGGATGGTAGGAACTGGCTGAGCCACCCTGGTTCTAATCGGAAAATAGAGGCCGTGAATGGTGGGTTCGAACCAAGGGTTTTCGACGGGTGTTTCTCCTTTCTTTTTTAATGGTTAGTTTCCTAGGGATGTGAGGAAGAGAGTAGGATTGAAGAGGGATGGAATCGGACCGAAATAAGGGGGAAATCAATTAGACTGGTTGCGCCGATTCGGTCCGGTTCGAACCAAGTGGACCGGCCGGTTCACTTGGGGAAGAAGACTGCTACAGCGCGGCGCGTGGCTACCAAGCGCAGGGGCTTTGGATGGCGCATGTAACAAACATGTGAAATCGTGTATTCGATGTAACGAACATTTTGGGACTGGTTTCGTGTCAATCGGACATCGTTTCCATAGGTTTCGGGGTGCCTGAAGGTTTAGAATCGAGTTTAAAAATACTTAAAAATTTGGAAAAATTATGGGGCTTTAGTGAGAGGTTAATAAGGTAGTTAGTAACCCTCTATTATGATTTGGATAGGTTTGCAGGTCCCGGTGACGGTGTTTGGCCTGGGAGAACCGAATGGCACGCGTATCGAGGTGGTAGCTCGGACGGTCTGTGAGTGGACCTTATTTTCTAAATTGGTGCATGCATAAATGTTTATTATATGTTTTAATACTTTTTTTTTTATTCCATGAGAGTATTTGTGTATGGTTACGTATTGGCACGTATTTCGAAGTTTTGGCCTTATATGGTGCCTATACGGGTTTGTATTTCTATGTTGGTTTCAATGAAATGGTTTTGGATTTAAAAAGGATAAACTCGGGCATGAGACACTTTTTGTTTTGTCTCGGGCATATGAGCCTATTGGTGATGTACGCGTTTGAGTCGTGGTCGCGGCGAGTGCTAAGTGCCCGGCGGCGGACGATACGAAACTCGCCTCCAGACTGGGATATGTTCCTTCCGGAGAGGTCACAATGCACGTACCGTTGTCGAGAAGCCATGGGAGGCTTGACTTCGGAGTGCTGACGGTTCAAAATATCGACTGGTGATGGGTGCACCATGATCTAGAGGTGGTCGCGTCAGTTGATATGTTCACGATGACATGACTGGATTAAGAGCGATCCTGGACGGATGGTTGCACACATCACTAGGATTGGAATTGTGACTGACCCTGAGATATCGGGCACGATGCCCAGTTGAGTCATGTGTTCGGGCTCGAGACCCAGTTACTTTACGTTTATGATTTTGGGTCAAGGACCCTAAATGGATTTCTAGTTCATGACGGTTTATGGGGACTGGGCATGAATGTTTTCGTTATATATATATATTCATATACCTTCCTTTTTTGGAATTCTCCTCCGGGGAGGGTCGTTGGTTTGGGAGGACCCCGGAGTAGTCACGGAGCACTAACTGAGTGGAGTCGCCCCCATTAGGTACCTTACTCTCAAGAAGGCTTGGATTATAACCACAGGGAGGGTCATTGATCTACAGACATTGACTTTGGTGGACCTTGGGAGACATGGGCTTTGAGACCCGGGGTAGCACGCACGTAGCTTTAGAAACCGTGACAGGATTGGTAACATGATTTATATGTATATGTTATATGATATATGATGTACAGGTTTTGGGCTGACTCCCACATGGATTTCGGCAGCGGCCCGTGTATTGGTTTCATGTAAGGTTTTGGTAAATGGTTTTCGAATGCATGCATGTTTTTTAGTGAAGGGTACAAATGTCTTTATGAAAATATTTTCTAATTTATTGTTTTGTTCACTCACAGCTTTTAAATGTTTTGGCTGCCCTTCAGCTTGATAGCAGATGCGGGCTGTAGCAAAGAACGAGACATCACATAGCTCCTCCGAAACCTAGCTTACTCTGAAGCCCGAGAGGGCAAAAGTCGGAATTTCCCTTGTCTGACACTCTGTGTCAGACGGGATCAGGAACGTCCCGCGTTAATCCCGGGGGGATTGGGACGGGTCCTGACATAGGGTCCAGTTGCAGACAGGTGGTGTAGGACGTGAATGAAGTTTCCACCGGTTGACCGTGTTGGTGGGTTGTGGAACCACTGATGAGATGATTGGTTGAGTTAGTGGTGTGAATGAGTACGTTGTAATTCCAGTAGGGTCGGCGAGAATCACTGACGGAAGTAATATGGATTGTGAAATAGATCATGATGCATGGGAGTACGAAGGTCGGTTGATGCTGTCATGTGGGTTGGTGTACTTGAGACTCGTGCCTGCTGACTGCAGACTCGCAAGATGTACTGAGACGTCAGTACAAGGTATGCACGACTTGAGACTGAGTTGAATGCAATGTGACTAGTAGTAGTGGTGATGTGGCATACCTTCTGCTAGTAGAGTCGTGAGTGTCGGCTGGTAGGACGTTAGAGGTACCTTGGGTACGAGTTGGGAATGTGTTGACCACGATGGAAATGGGATGATTCGCCAGATGGACTGAACTTGGTAGATGGTTCGCTTGACTGAGTTAAGGTGACAGTTTGGGAACTGTCAGAATAAATTGGATTGGCAGATGATGGACACTCGTAGGAGACCCAGGTGTGAGATCAGTTGGATTTCCCCAGTAAGTTGCGGACGTGCGAGATTCGGAATTTTGGGGACGAAATTATTTAAGGGGGGAGATTGTAACGACCCCTTCAGAAATCGGCATTAAATTAATGGTTAATGACGGATTAGTGAAGTTAATCGGTGATTAATTGGGTGATTTCGGACAGAGGGTGCGGAATGACAATTTTGCCCCTAGATTGGGCGAACGGTTGACTTTTCTTTCGGGCGGTTAAATGGACTTTGACCAATGACTGTGACGTAGTTCGGGACATCATGAGTTCATATACATGTGGCACGTCCGATTCCAACATTCGAGGAAAAAGTTATGATGTTCGAAAGTTCAGTGGTATTTTGGTAATTTGGTGAAAAAGGGGCAAATTGTTGACTTTTTGTACAACATGCCTTTATCACGTATTCCAGGGACCGTTAGGTAGGTCTCGATCCCCCAAATACAACGACAGGCGGAACGTAGTCATTAGATTTCGGACGGCTTGGATTTTGGTCTAAACGTGCTAGGGGCATTATGGTAACTTTGCCATAAAAGGGCATTTTGGTCATCTTCTGCCTTGGGATTTGGGCCTAGTAACACTTGGCTATCTTGGGATGGTTGCCTCATCAGATGTGGACACTTGGCTGAGCTCTAGAGGCTTGTGGAACCTCCTAAGCCGCCTACGTCCAAATTTAAAGAGAAGGATGTTGATACTTAGGTGCACGGGCTGAGAACATAGAGTGGAAAATAGAGAGAAACAGAGTGCAGTAAGTGTATGATCGTGAAACCCATGCCCATTTGATCTCCCTATGTAACGCCCCAAAAATCCAAATCATGTAAATTTATAAAATAATATGTAAAATGACGTTTTTACCATTGGAGAGGTGTGGTTAAACATTGACTTTTTGTTTGGAATACTTTTTGTACATTTTTTGAGGACCATTGTGTAGGTCTCGAGATGCTGAGTCCGTAGACAGGTGGCACGTCGAAAACGGAGCTCGAATGCGAAAGTTACGGGTCTGCAAAGGTTAGGGGTAAATTGGTAATTTGACAACCGAGGGGTAAAATGGTCATTTATCGGAAAAAGAGCTGAGTCACCAAAATGATGACTCCTGCCTTCAATTGGGGACACATGGCAGCCTGAGGTAAGAACTTGTGTAATTAATTATGTAGAGCAAGAAACCATTTGACAAAATCTGAGAAACCTGGTGAAATTAAGAGGGTTAGAGCAAGAAAACAGAAGGATAAAAACGAGGGACTGAGAGGATAACTGAAAACCAGTATACGAGAATTTGAAAAACAAGGTGAAAATTCGAATTTAAAGTTGTAAGCCTCAAGGATCAAATTTGAGATTGGATTCAACCTTCTGAGATCATTTCCAACCAATACACAACAAAAATGAGGGAAATTGATGTCGTTTTGATGGAGAACAGAGGCTCCAATTTCTGCTCCAAATCGAGCTTGAGTTCGAATGGATGGAGGTAAGAACTTGTGTAATTAATTATGTAGAAATGTTTATTACACTCTCACGATGCTTCATATGTCATTTAATTAGAAAAACCAAAACGAATTGAGTGAACCCGAAAATGAAATCCGTTCGAAAGTTGATAGTGGGATGTAAGGATTACGGTCGGGATTGATGTAATTAAGTTTACAGAACTTAAATTAAGATGGTTTTGATGGAATCAGATGAAAGAACGAAAGAAATTAAGGTCGAATTGATGATGTTCTTACCGGGTTGTATAGTGGGTTTTAGACCCGTTTGCAGGGAAGCCGGGTTGAGAAGATGAACAGTGCCCTGCATTGTAGCAAGCGCGTGAGGGCGCATGGGTGGGTTTCTGAGGACGTGTCCAACATACTTTTTAATGTTCTTGATGATATGAACCTATTGACGTTGGTTTCGGGTCATTTGGATATGGATTCGAAGTAGTTTCGAGTGCCCGAAGCGTATAGTTTATGTTTAAATAATATTATTAAATTCCAATGATTAGGGAATTCATATGTGGGATTATACGATAGTCTAGTGACCTTAAATTACTTTGTTTGACAGGCCGGAATATTCCAAGGACGTCGGACGAGAACGAACAGCTCGAGACTAAACAATCTGGACGGTGTGTGAGTGGACTTTTGTTTTCTAACCGTGATGCATGCATATATGTTTTAAATGCTTTATTATATTAATTGTGATTTGGCATGATTAATGTTTCGATATGATGTGTAACGACTAGTCCCGAATTCCTAGATTAGATTAGTGACTAATCATGATTAGTGAGGTTAATCCGTGATTAGTTGGGTGAAATCGGACGAACGATGCAAAATGACCGTTTTGCCCCTAGGCATGGGTAAAACGTTGACTTTTCATTCAGGCAGTCAAATGGACTTTGACCGATGACCGTGACGTAGTTCGTGACGTCACGAGTTCATAGACAAGTGGCACGTTCAATTCCGACGTTAGAGGGGGAAGTTATGACGTTCGGAAATTTAGGGGCATTTTGGTAATTTTGGTTAAAAGGTGTCAAATGTTGACATTTTTATTGAGAGGTTCGATGGCCGAGGGCCGAGGACTGTTACGTAGATCGGGACGATACGAATCCATAGACAGGCGACATGCTGAAATTGGACTTCGAACGGAGAAGTTATAGGTCACGGAAGTTCGATTTCACTATGCACTTACTTCGAGATGGTGATGATTTGGCAAAATCTGATTGGGCTAGATATTTAGGTGGGTCCCATGGATGAGTGACAAGTGTCACTCATCCTATTGGCCAATTTCCCTAAAAAGTGGATCTACTTAATAAAATATTATTATATTGATTATTATATAATTAATCCATCTATCATCAAATCCTAACCATCCATTACCAATTAATCCTTCAATCCTCACCATCAATCCTCTATTCTCTCATCTGATCACATCACCTTCTTCTCTCTTCTCTTCCACGACACCAACACCATTTTCATTTCATTTTCTTCATTTTCTTCAAAAAACCGAAACACACACACACCATCACCATTATTGCTTGTGTGAGCTGAGAGTGACCGTGTGAGGACTGTGAGGAGCTGAGGATTGAAAGGCTGGACGGTCGCTCACGGCGGTGGCCACGGCGGAGCTCGACCCGTGAGGTAAGGAATATTCAAAATTCCTAAATTCGATTCTATTGGTTTTTAATCGATTCTAAGACCTAGGTTAGGTTTCTGGGGACTCTAGGAATCGAACATGATTAGTTTAAGGGGTGGGGATGGCCGGGAAGGGCCGTGAACGGTGGGGGAAGGTCACAGCCGCCATGGCCAAGCTCGAAGGTATGGTTTTTGATGTTTCACTTCCATTTTAATGTCATAGAACCTTAGGTTAGGATTAAAGGATGAAAATGGGACAAACTGGAGGAGAAATGGTGGCCGTAGTGAGGAGAACCGGCCGGGTCAACCCGCGGGTCACGGCCCCCCGGACTGCAGACCCGACCGAGGTTGATGGTGCTGCTACAGTGCCCGCGCGTGGGCTTCACGCGCGTGAGGTTGAGAGGGCGCGTGGGGGCGCGTGTCCCACTATTTGGGAACGTATTAAACACGTGAAACACTTTATTCGATGTAACGAACATTTTGGGACTGGTTTCGTGTCGATCAGACACAGTCTCGATATGTTTTGGGGCATCAGAAGGTTTCGAATCGGGATTAAAAATAGTTAAAAATACGGGAAAATTACGGGGCTTTGGTAGGAGGTTAATTAAGTAGTTAGTAACCTTCTATTACGATTTGGACAGGTTTGGGAGTCCCAGTGACAGTGATCGGCTCGGGAGAGCCTACGACACGCAAATCGAGGCGGCAGCTCGGACGGTCCGTGAGTGGACCTTGTTTTCTAAATTGGTGCATGCATAAATGTTTATTATATGTTTTATTATATGTTTGATGATGCCATGGGTGCATTTGTATGTGGTTACGTATAAGCACGTATTTCGAGGTTTCGGCCTTATACGGTGCTTACACGGGTCTGTCTTTCCATATTGGTTTTAATGAACTGGAATTGGATTTCTAAAAGGATAAACTCGGGTATAAGACCCATTTGGTTTGGTCTCGGGTATATGACTCTAGTTACGACCTCCGGGTCTAAATCGTGGTCGCGACGGGTGCTATGTGCACGGCAATCGACGAGACGACGCTTGCCTCCGGTTTGGGATGTGTTCCTTCCGGAGAGGTCACGATGCATGATTCGTGGTCGGGCAGCCTGGGGAGGCTCGACTTCGGAGTGCTGACGATTCAGGATAGTGAACGGTGATGAGTGCACCATGATCTTGTGGTGGTCGCGTCGGTTGATACGTTTACGGCGACATACCAGGATTGAGGGCGGTCCTGGATGGACGGTTGCACACATCACTATGATCGGAGTCGTGACTGACCCTTAGATATCGGGCACGGTGCCCAGTTGAGTCATATGTTCGAGCACGAGACCCAGTTGTTTTACACAGATGATTTCGAGTCAGGGACCCTAGATTGTCAGGACCCACCCCGGTTTCACCCCGAAACCCGAGGTAAATCCTACTCCCGTCTGACTCCCCGACACATCACGCAGGTACAACTCACTCAAAATCACCCAAAACTCAGTCAACTGCCACAATTACCCTTCAATTGTCCTTCACAATCTCCCTCTGTTTCTCTCTGTGTCGAGGAACACGAACACACACAGCACGGGTGCACCCCAATAATAGAACCGTGCACACACACTAGAATCCCCCAGAACCCACTACACACTTGCCACATGTCACCATCCCCCACTTTCTCTCACACACATGGCCCTATCTCAGCCCTTCATCTGCTTCTCTCTGCACAAATCCCCAGGTGCAAAAAGACCAAAATACCCTTCTATTTAACTCAAAATTACGGTTTTGCCACTAACTTTCTAGACACGTAACTCCCACACCGTAAGTCCGATGCATACGTGCCGCCTGCCATTGAACTCAGGATGACGAGGTCTATCTAACCATCCTAGGTCAACATCTCAAACCCCGATTATACAAAAAGTCAACTATTCCCCCTATTTTACCTAAATTATGTTTATGCCCTCAACCTTCCGAACGTCACAACTTCCTCCTCGGATGTCGGAATCGGGCGTGCCACCTGCCTATGGGTTCATGACGTCCTAAACTACGTCCTGGTCATCGGTCAATACCCAATTGACCTCCCGAACAAAAGTCAACATTTTGCCCGAACCAAGGGCAAAATCGTCATTCTAAACTTACGGGCCTATCGGGACCACCTAACCACCGATAAACCTCACTAATCCCACCTTAACACTGTCCTAATCCGGCTCTCGGGACGGGTTGTTACATAGATGGATTTCCAAGTTCATGACGGTTTATGGGAACCGGCATGAACTTTGGAAAGGTCATTGTGGTTCATGACGGTTTATGGGAACCGGCATGAACCCTTGTTAGGTAATTATGGTACATGACGGTTTATGGGAACCGGCATGAACCCTGGTTAATGGATGTTATGGATCATAACATTTTAGGGGAACCGTGCATGAATGTTTATGTTATGTATATATATGTTCATATACCTTCCTTTACTTGTTCTATCTCCTCCGGGGAGGGTCGTTGACCTGGGTGGACCCCGGAGTAGTCACGGAGCACCGACTGAGTGGAGTCACCCCCCAGTTGGGTTCCTTACTCTCAGGAAGGCTATGATTACTATTACCTCGGGTAGGGTCAGTGGTCTGCGGACATTGATCTTGACTTTGAGAAGACTCGGATTGAGACCTGGGTAGCACGCGCGTAGCTTTGGAAACCGTGACAGGATTGGTTGTGTGAATTATATGTATATATGATGTATGCTATATGATATGATATATGATGTGTGTTTACACAGGTTTTGGGCAGTGGCCCTTATGGTTGGTTTCTTCTGATTTGGGCTGAGTCCCTTATGGATTTGGGTAGTGGCCCGTATGGTCATTTTCATTATGGTTCTTTCAATCTTGGTTTTGGGCTTAGTTCCCATATATGATTTCTTTGGTTAAACGGTTTTCGAATGCATGCATGCTTTTTAGTGAAGGGTACAAATGTCTTCTCGTTAAAATGTTTTTATAAACTCTTAGTTTTGTCCACTCACAACTTTTAATGTTTTGACTGCCCTTCAGGTGGACATCGGATGTGGACTGTAGTAGAGACCGAGATATCACATACCTCATCGGGATCCTGGCGTACTCTGATAGCCCGGGAGGGCAAAGGTCGGAATTATCCCTTGTTTGACACTTCGTGTCAGACGGGAGCAGGGTCATCCCTCGTTAATCCCAGGAGGATTGGGATAGGTCCTGTCATGATGATTTCCGGATTTTGGGAATATTATATTGTTTTGGGCACGATTTTCGAGAAAACTGTGAAATTGCTATTTTGGGTGAAGGCTCGGGATTTGAAATTAGTTTTGACTCGAATTATGAGTCAGAGATTGATTTGATGGATTTGTAATTCTTTTTGGTTATATTTTATGGATTTATGTGAACATGGCAACTGAGGTTGCGGTAGCACGGATTTGCGTGAAAATTATATTTTGGGCTTAAGACCCAATGGAAATGTGATTTTACTTGGATCGGTATTTCCATGTGATTACATGATGATATTCATGGTTTTCGGATTTATGAAATAATCGGGATTCTGGTTTTACGGATTTTGAGGAAACTATGTTTTGGGCCGAGACCTTGTGATGAAAATGGTTTTGATTTCAAATGCAACTGTTTTTCACTGGTTTTCACGGTGGTGATATGTTGCAGATATTTAGGGCTTTCGGGTAAGAATATGTTTCCCCCGGAGTGCACCCTGTGTTGTGGATATTAGGGCTTCCGGTTGGAAATGTGTTTGCCAGGAATGAACCCTAGAGATAACGCTCGCCTCTCGGAGAGGTCACGAAGCACGGTCTATTGTCGTGCAACCGAGGGAGGCTCGACTCAGATCAGATATGCTGGATTATATGGAGATCGGTCGGTGATGTGTTCATGACGATCTGAATTGTCGGCTGGTGATGTGTCACAACGACAGATGCTCGGATTTTGAGCTGTCCTTGAGCCTATTGATTTGCACGCGTTGCAGGGATAACGTGACTATATGAGATTGGATATGGAAATGAGTCTCGTGATTTTATTGAGATTTGTGATTTATAAATATTTGTGCCCAGATATATTTTACTCATGGTTTATGATATGCATGCATGTTTGTGAAACTGGAGGGTAAGAATATAGTTTGATAACTGTATTTATAAAAGTTAATTTTTGTCCACTCACACCTTTGATGTTTTATTTACCCTCCAGGCCAGTGCACAGGTACATGGGCTAGTAACGAGGCAGAGGAATAAGTAGACCGTTGCGCACTAAGACACCGTAGAGAATAGGATTTTGATCCCTACTTGTAATATTACCTATGCTCTGTGAACCTGTCGACTAGTCAAACTTATAATGTCAACGGTCCTGTAAAACTTAACTATCCCTTGTCTGAAAATGTCTGTCGTTTGTCGTGTTGTATATGTATATATGTAAGGTTACTTTTGGCACTTTAGACTTATTGTCAGACGGGAGCAGGATCCTTCATGACTATTGAGGGATAATCGGGATGGGTCTTGTCACCCTAAATGTTAGTGAAATATGATGAGGGAAGGAGAGGAATGTGGTGGAGCGCCTACCAGAACCGTCGTGGATGGTGGTTGGTTTTCGAACCATGAGAAACAGAGAGGGACGTGTGGCCTTGAATCCAATCTCCTCAAAACCTCATCAATAGCCTAAGTTCTGTGAACAAAAAATGGAAAGGAAGATGAGACAAACTCATTGGACTCGAATTCAAGGAATAATAGGGACTGTAAGTGAAGAAGGCGTATAAGTCTCTTTTGAATTCAAAAATGGCAAAGTGTGTTTTAGTGAAATTTAATCAAATTGATTGTTTGGACGAGGTTCTAGAGGTCATAAGGGGAAGTGTGGACTTGAAATCACGGCTTGAGGTTGCCTCTGGTGGCCGAAACCAGAGAAGAAAAATTGAAGGATTTTCTTCAATTTTGGAAGGTATGATTTTGATTGAAATTTCTTGTGTTTAAGTCATGGATGTGTAGGGAATTACTGGACAAACCTATAGGTTCAAACAGGAATGAAAATGGATCAAAATTGGACAGTTTATGAGGTTGAACCGCCTGCGCCGGTTTGCTCGAACAGGCCTGAACTGGGTCGGCGAGAGCTTGAAGATAATGAACAGTGTCGCGTGTGAGGCCCACGCGCAGCCCCTTTGGGTCGCACGTGATGGCGCGTGGTACCTCTGATGGGGAAGTTTTCAACATGTGAAATGATGTAATCGATGTAACGAACATTTTGGCACTGGTTTCGAGTCAATCGGACATCGTTTCGATAGGTTTGGGATGTCCGAAGGTTTAAAGGCTAGTTCAAAAATAGTTAAAAATTCCAAAAAATTACGGGGCTTTAGTAGAAGCATTATGAAGTAGTTAGTGACCTTATTATAGGATTTGGACAGGTTCAGGAAAGCTGGTGATAGTGGATTAGCAGGGAAAGCTTAAGCGTGCGCGTATCAAGGCGGCGACGCTAATGGTCTGTGAGTGGAGTTTGCTTTCTAACCCTTGATGCATGCATAAATGTTTTTATATGTTTTCTAGACACGATTTGTATGTTTACGATATGGAATTGATGATCTACGGTTTTACACGTATTTTGAGATAATTACGTAATGGCACATTTTACGAGATTATGGTTTTATGTCGTGATTTGATAATGGTTTCAATACTATGATTTTGGGCATTTAAATATGATTTGATTTCAAAGGTTTAGAAATGGATTTTGGGAAGTGATTTTGGGCTTGAAGCCCTGTTCATAAAAGGAATTTCGATAAACGTGATTTTGGGTTTTGAAACTGGATTTCAGAAATAATACTTTAGGATTTGGTTTTGAAACCTGAAAGTGGCTTTCCAGATTTGGGTTCGGAATGATTATTCCGGATGCCGGCTTATGGAATGATGGTTTTGGATTCGGATTTGGAAATGGATTATGGATATGATTTCCAGATTCTAGATTTCGATTCGGGATGATGATTTCAGATTTGGCTTGGAATTCGAAATGGTGATTTCGAATTCGGATTTGGACATGGATTTGGAAACGGTTTTAAAATGGTTTTGGCTTGGATTTGCTGGATCTGGTTATTGGGTTTAAAGACCCGGATATGATTGTGATGGGGGCGGGCCCAGATTGGGTTTAAAGACCCGGATTGATTTTAAAGATTTGGTAGTTTAAAGACTCGGATATTGTGATTTGCCCCGTAGGCCTATTGAGTTTAAAGACTCGGGAGTTTAAAGACTCGGATTACATTGAGGTCTGGATTGAGTTTAAAGACCCGGATAGATCTAGCAGGTTCGATTGGTTGAAATGGATTTCAAATTTGTTTTGGATTTCGATGATAACTTGATGATTTTTTTAATAATGATGGTTTTCACTAATGGTTTTCCGATGATTTGGGCTATGACCCGGATGAGATGGCTTTTGATGATTTTGGACGGAGACCCGGGATTTGAGAAGATGAAAAGACTTTGACTTTTGGTTTTATGAATGGTTATAATAAATGGTTTTATGACATGAGTTTTATATGCATGCATTAGTTTTTAAATGGAGGGTATTAATGTCTTTCCGATAAACCGTTTTCTAAACTTATCCTTTATTTTTATCCACTCACATTCTTTTATGTTTTTGATACCGTCCAGGTTGGTGCGGTGCGGGTTGTTGTTAGAGAAACGGAGACATCACACACGCGATCCACAGTAGATTCTGCGGGCTTTGGGAAGTCCGCGAGGTTTTGGACGATTCATTTGGGAATCCCTTGTCCAGCTTACATGTTACGTGTTGGTTGGACGTCGGTTTAACCTTCATGTCGCATGTAAGTTTGACGAGAGCATGACTTACCCTAATCCCGGGGGATCGGGGGTAGGTCGTGTCAATCTCCACCTTCCGGGATGGGATTACAGTGGGAATGGTTCTCTTTAATCCCTTGAGTGAATTCCAAGCACAACCTATAGTCGTGGATCAGGGACCTGAGGTTGAGGTGCAAGGGAACTTCTTCCCGGAAGTAGAGGAAGAGCATAGGAGTGGCTCGATGAAAACCAAGGTTTTTAACTTGTTCCCCTTAGCCCGACGAGTCGAATGGTGCCCTCCTGAGAGTGGGGGAGTCACGATGGGAACTCCAAGTTCCGTAAATTCAAGTTCCGTAAAACCAAGGTTTGTAACTTGTTCCCCTTATCCCAAGTTCCATAAATTCAAGTCATACGGGCCCCTGCCCAAAACCATTTACACAAATCCATAATTCATTTCAAGCGTAAGTGAGAACTCAGCCCAAAACTGTAAATCTGAGTATGTGGGTCATTGCCCAAATCCATTTACTATTCACAAAACACAATTTCACAAATCTAAGAAATCATGTTTACCAAATATCATATAACCAATCCTGTCACGGTTTCCAAAGCTACGCGCGTGCTACCCGGGGTCTCAAATCCCAAGTCTCCCTAGGGTCCACACAGGTCAATATCCGCAGATCAATGACCCTCCCTGAGGGTTATAATCCATATAAGCCTTCCTGAGAGTAATGTCAGGACCCGTCCCATTCCCCTTGGGATTAACGAGGGACGCTCCTGATCCCGTCTGACAGGGAGTGTCAGACCATGAAAAATTTGAACCGTTAGCCGAAAGGCTTCTAGAGTGCGCCATGATCCGGAGGAGGTATGTGATGTCTCGGTCTCTGCTACAGTCCACACCGTATTCAACCTAAAGGGCATTGAAAATAGAAAGACTGTGAGTGGACAAAAATAAAAGAGTTTAGTAAAACACATTTCATAAAAGACCTTTATTCCCTTCACTAAAAAACATGCATGCATAGTAAAACCATTTATCCAATCACATACGTTTAAACAATCACATCCATACGGGCCTCTGCCCAAATCCATTTACAAAAAACTAGAACATAATAAACATATGTGGGATCTCAGCCCAAATCCATTTATCAATCATAAAACACAATTTCGTAAACCAATTGAAATCATGTTTATCATAATTCATATAACCAATCCTGTCACGGTATCTAGAGCTACGTGCGTGCTACTCGGGGTCTCAATGTCCAAGTCTCCCTAGGGTCCACCCAGGTCAATGTTCATAGATCAATGACCCTCCCTGTGGGTTATAATCCATAGCCTTTCTGAGAGTAAGGAACCCAACGGGGGCGACTCCACTCAGTCAGTGCTCCGTGACTACTCCGGGGTCCACCTAGGCCAACAACCCTCCCCGGAGGTGAAAATTCATATATAAAAGATGGTATACGAAAAATCATTTGAAATCATTCTTAAAACCATTCAAGGGTTCATGTCGGCCCCCATAACCCGTCCCGAACCATAAAAACCTTTCAAAGGTTCATGCCGGTCCACATAAACCGTCATGAACCAGAAATCCATTTATGGGTCCCTGACCCGAAATCATAATCTTAAAACATAACGGGCCTCTAAGCTCGAATCCACATACAAACTGGGCCTCGTGCCCAATTTCATAAACTAAATGGGCCTCATGCCCGATTTCATAAACCAAATGGGCCTCGTGCCCGATACGTAAGTCAACTGGGCGTTGAGCCCGATACGCAAACCAATTGGGCCTCGAGCCTAATACGCAAACCAATTGGGCCCAAGCTCGATAAGTAAACCAACTGGGCCTTCGGCCCGATGCCTTGTTAAATCAAACGGAATTTAGGTCTAAGAGTTCGTAAATCAAATGGGTGTCGTGCCTGGTCCATAATTCCAAATCCGAAATCGATTCAAGAACCAATTTGGCCTCTAGCCCGAGAACGTAGCTAAAAGGGACTTCGAGTCCGAGGGTTTCCAAAACAAATGGGTCTCGAACCCGAGTTTACCTTTTTAAATCCAAAACCATTTCATGAAATCATTTATAAAACTATAAGTACGGAAAATCAGTGCAAAACAATAAACCTCGATTTATGTGCAAGCACGTAAATTGCCTCGAAATGCGTGAAACCATGTAAATCACAATCATCCAATTCAACGTCATAGAATTACATCTATAAACCATATAAAACATTTATGCATGCATCACAGTTTAGAAATCAAGGTCCACTCACAGACCATCCTAACCTGCCGCCTCGGTTTGCGTGTCGTAAACCTCACTAGGCAAATCGTCGTCATCGGGACTCCCAAACCTGTCCAAATCAATCTAAATGGTTACTAATTACCTTATTAACCTCTCATTGAAGCCTCGTAATTTTCTCAAAATTTTAACTATTTTTAAACTCGATCCTAAACCTTCGGATATCCCGAACATTATTGAGACGGTGTCCGATCGACACGAAACTAGTCCCGAAATGTTCGTTACATCGAATAGATTAAAAGTCATGTTGAACACTTACCCAAAAGGTGGCCCAAGCGTCCCCACGCGCGGCCTGAAGTCTTTGCATGTGAAGCCCACGCCCCGAGCACTATTCATCCCTAACCTCTGTCGAACCAGTTTGGACCGGCGCGACCGGTTCACCGTCCAATCTTATTCAGGTTCGTTCCATTCTTTCCCCTTTTGATTCATAAACCTTCCTAACATCAAACCTAATCTTTCTAGCAATTAAAAACACAGGAAACCCTAAAGACCTGTACCTTCCATGCTCAAACCTTGGCTTGACCTTCAAGCTCAGTTTTCCCCTCCCTCGGCCTTCCATTTCCTTCAAAAACAATCCCAGACGAGTCCTCCTTGTCCCTAGGTCATATTAGAATAAACAAGGACTCAAAACATTAACCAAATCTAAACTTCCAAATTTGAAAATAGAAATAGCTCTCGGGTTTTTGTTCGACTCACCCCCACGCCGTGAGCCGCCGTGGACCGCCGTCCTTATTACTCTCAGTCTCTCAAAACTCCTCACACGGTCGTAGAGATGTAGATAAGGTGATGATGGTGTGATGTGGTGTGTGTTGTTCAAGGAAATGGAAAATGGTGGTTTCGGTTTTGTGAGAAAACAGAGAGGGAGGATGATAGTGATCAGGTGAGAAGGAGATGAGATGGACGACGAGGATGAAGGGGAAGGGTGAGATGAAGGGCTAGGATGAAAAGTAGTTAGGGAAATATGATTAAAATAAAACAAATGGACCAATCACATCTTAGATCCACTAATTGGGGGTTTGGGCCAATGGGATGAGTGACACTTGTCACTCATCCATTGGGCAAGAAATAAATATCTGGGCCCACTAGGATATAAAAGTAATTCATCTCGTAAATCGTGCAATAATGCAATCGGACTTCCGTGACCCATAACTTTCCCAATCGAAGTCCGATTTCAGCGTGCTGCTTGTCTATGAATTCATATCGACCAGATCTACGTAACGGTCCTAGGCCCTCGGCCATTGGACCTCCCAGGTCAAAAGTCAACTATTTGCCCTTTTAACCAAATACCAAAATACCCATGAACTTCCGAACGTCATAACTTCTTCCTCGAATGTCGGAATCAGAGGTGCCACCTGTCTATGAACTCGTGACATCCTGAACTACGTCACAGTCATCGACCAAAGTCCATTTGACCGCCAGAACAAAAAGTCAAAATTTTGCCCATCCCAAGGGCAAAATCGTCATTTCGCACCGTCTGTCCGAAAGTACCCCACTAATCATCGATTAACCTCACTAATCCTTGATTAGTCACTAATCTAATCCCAAAATTCGGGACGGGTCGTTACACGTAAGGTACCCCACGAGGGCGACTCCACTCAGTTAGTGCTCCGTGACTACTCCGGGGTTCCCCCTAGGCCAACGACCCTCCCCGGAGGAAACAATCCATAAATAAAGGATGGTATATGAAAAACCATTTTGTAATCATTCTCAAAACCTTTCAAACCTTTCAAAGGATCCATGCCCAGTCCTCATAGACCGTCATGAAACCAGAAATCCATGTTCCCAAATCCAAATCCAGTTAGGGTCTCTGAACCCGAAATCACATTCATAAACCGTAAATGGGGCTCATGCCCGATATCGTAACCAACTGGGCCTCAAGCCCGATCATGTAAACCAATTGGGCCTCAAGCCCGATTTCGTAAACCAACTGGGCCTCACGCCCGATTTAGTAAACTAACTGGGCCTCCGGCCCGATGCCTTATTAAATCAAATAGACTCGAAGTTCGATAGTTCATAAATCAAATGGGTCTCATGCCCGATTCCATATTTCTAAATTCAAAATCAATTCACGAACCAATTGGGCCTCTAGCTCGATAACGTAACTAATTGGACTTCAAGTCCGGGGTTTCCAAAACAAATGGGTCTCGTGCCCGAGTTCACCATTCCAAATCCTAAACCTTTTCATTAAACCATTATCAAAACCATAAGCATGTATAATCAGTGCAAAACCACAAACCTCGATATAAGTGTAAATACGTAAATCGTCTCGCAATACGTATAATCATGTAAATCACCAATCCATAATCATCATGATAGAACTCATATCCATAAGACATATAAAACATTTATGCATGCATCACAGTTTAGAAATCAAGTCCACTCACAGACCGTCCTAGCTGCCACCTCGATATGAGTGTCATAACGCCTCCCTGGGCTAATCACCGTCATCGGGACTCCCAAAACTGTCCAAATCATACTAGAGGGTTACTAACTACCTTATTAACCTCTCATTTAAGCAACGTAATTTTCCCAAATTTTTAACTATATTTAAACTCGATCCTAAACCTTTTGATATCCCGAACTATATCAAAATGATGTCTGATTGACACGAAACCAATCCCAAAATGTTCGCTACATCGAATAAATTATTTCATAAGTTGGAGTCATCCCCAAAAGACCCTTCACGCGCCCCCACGCGCCACCCAAAGAGGCTGCGCGTGAAAGCCACACGCCTGCATAGTGTCATCCATGTCCTCTCGCTGAACCCGGTCCAGACCAATTCAGACCGGCCCGGTCCACCCGATCCGGAATTCATGGTTGAACACCATTTCTCACTTATTTCTCATCCATTTCCAACCATTCTAATCCCTATAGACTCATCTGAATCCTAGGAACCTATTCATGTGATTTAAACAACGAAAACTGCACAAAACTTTACCTTTTTTACTTGAACTTCACAGCCCAAAAACCAGTCGTCGTCGAGGGTGTTTGCATCGTCCTCAGCCTCCATTTCCATTCCCTATCATCCCATATGATCACTAAAAAGCCATTTCTAACATTAAAATCGACCAGCAACACCTAAAACCCAAGTTCGAATTTCAAACAAAAACTTACCTTTGCGGTTTTCGGTTCTCCTCCACCGTGGCCACCGCCGGGGCTCAAGCCATCACCATCACATCTTCCTTGTCCCTCTAACCTTACACTCTCTAACTCACACTCTCAGGACCTTAAGATGCAGAGGAATGAAGATATGGTTATGGGGTTTGTAGTTGGTGGTGCTCGAGTTGAAGAAGAGCAATGAAGTTTGATCGTGATGATGATGGGTCAGATGGGATGAAGTGGACGGTAAGGATGATGGGTGTGAGGGAAATGAATGACTGAGATTGGGAGGGAGTGGATGAAGGAAATTATAAAATAATCAAATAATAACATTTTAATACAAAACCCATCAATCAATGTTGAGATCCACAATTTGGGGTTAAGGACCAATGGGATGAGTGACACTTGTCGCTCATTCATTGGGCCTGAATTAAGTATCTGGGCCCACAAGAGTACAAATGTAATCCGTCTCGTAATTCGTGAAATAGTTTCCCCGAACTTCCGTGAACAATATCATTCCCGTCGAATGTCTGATTTTGATGTGCCACCTGTTTATGGACTCGTGACGTCCCAAATTACGTCACGGTCATCGGTCCTCGTACGTTTGACTCCCCGAGTCAAAAGATAACATTTTACCCATGACCAGGGGCAAAACAGTCATTTTACACCGTCCATCCGATTTCGCTCAATTAATCACTGATTAATCTCACTAATCCTCCATTAGTCACTAATCTAATCTCGGAATTCGGGACGGGTCATTACATAGACTTTGCTAGTCCCTAGAAAATACTAAAATTAAACTAAGAATTGATACTAAACCTTTAAACCATTTGTCTCAATTTCATTAATATACGTATGGCATTAAAGATTTACACTTGAAGACATTTAAGCATATGAAATTCAAAATTTAATAAAAAAATGTCAAGTGCTTCAACAAGTAAGATAATGAGTAAAATTTGGTGAAATGGATCTCAGTATGAATAAAAAAAATTTGAATCAACTTATAAGGATATGCACTCATCAATCTTCCACTCAATATCATGGTTACACTGAAAATATATGTGAGAGATAAAATAGTAAGGCACTCAAATAGCTCACATATTTAGAAATAAAGCACTTCGTGAAATCTCATTATAAAGCCTTTCGGAAAGAATCAAATGTACTTGCACAAATGAACAAAAAACCATATGCTTACACTCTAGTGTTAAAATCAACCAATCAAAGGTTACTTATTGTAAGGATCATAAGGTCTTTTGATAGTTGTAATGGGGTTAAGTTTAGAGGCAAAAAATATGTAGGATGAGTAGTGCTGAAATTCGTTCCAAAACTCAATAAAAGACTCTCAAAACATAGCATAGCTTCCCATCCTTTGTGCAATGATGTCAATAATCATTCCCTTCAAAAATAGGCCAAATTTCATGATGTTGGGCCTAGAATTCATTCTCATATCGGATTTTCAACTATTAGGGACTTAACTCAAACTTTGCATAATCAAACCATATTACCTTTTTTTTAGATCAAGGTGATAGCATTACAGCAAAGTTTGAGCAAGTTAATCCATAGAATACACATACAAGGTTTAAGTGTTTAGATATTCATAGTGATGAACGAAAATGCTTAATGTGGGCTCAAAGGAGTTAAAACTAAAGGGGTCGCAACTTATGCGCACAAATAAAGAACATGTATGTTTGAATATGTCGTGTTATCCCTAACGCCTTACTCATTTCCAAAATCAGAGAATTTATTGACTTAAAAGCTTTGAAAATCACATAGAATAAGTTCTAGTACACTAGAGTTCATTAAAAGCTATGAAAAGTTATGAGTCATATGCATATCAATCTAAACAAAGAACTCCATGAATCACTCATCAAAGAAATATAAGGCTCAAAAACTCACATAGGGTTCAAATGATTCATACTTATCTTATCATGACCATTTTTGTACTAGTTTAACATGCATTATCTACTACAAGTCATAAACACTTAATCACAAACTATTAAAAAACAAATTCAAATTGCAGAGATTATCTTTTAGCTATGTTTTATTCGTTTTTCCTTCATTATCATTGACAAGTTAAGGGCATCCTAAGACTCATAAAAACACTAAGTTAAACGAAATGACTCAAGAAAGCTTAAAAACTTGAAAATATTTTTTTAAACAAGTTTTGAAAATGATTTTTGAAAACAAAGTGGATTTATGAAAACGGTTTTAAAAAAATTTATATTTTGAAAAAGAAGACAATTTTGTGAAACAAGTTTTTGAAAACAATTTGTTTTTTTTTTTACGAAAATTTTATAAAACAGTTTTAGTGCAAAATTGTAAACCCTTCCCCCACACTTCAACTCTACATTGTCCTCAATGTAAGGAAGCAAGAAAGCAAATGAACATAGAATTTAAGCAGGTGAGAAGAATGTACAAAAAATAAAACAAGAAAACATAAAGTAAACAAAATTAACGATAGTGGAGGGTGGAAAGAAACAAATCTATGCTAATGACTCCTTCACAACTCGGAAACACATTGGGTTGCCTCCCACAAGCGCTTGAAGTATAGACCAAGTGCCTGAATTGCTTTAGCAAATCTAACACATTCGCCATAAGCACAAAGTTCAAGTCAATGTTGTTAAAGTTAGAACAATGTCGTCAAAGATGCAAGTTAGTTTGTCAGAATTGCACTTTTATGAAGGATGCAAGTTAGAGATGCAAGTTTAGTTAAAAATGCAAGTTTAGTTAAAAATGCAAGTTTAGTTAAAAATGCAAGTTTAGTTAAAGATGCAAGTTTTGTTTGTGAAAGATGCAAATTAAAGAATGTCTTTACAATAGTTAAAGTTAGTGTTTTGAAATGTACAAGTTAAGAAAATCATGAAAAGTAATGTAAGAGAAAGTATAAACAAATGTAACCAACATATATACAAGTAAGAAATAACAAATTATAAGCAAGTGTAGAATGCATAAAGTATAGTCACGACACTATCAAGCAAATGCACAAGTTCCAAAAATATTTAAACTAATGCAACACAAGAGTACCTACATGAAAAATGGTGTGAATGCATAAGAGATAAACTGTTGGTACCCGCACAAGACATAAGAGTTACGTGACAATGCATGAAAAAAATGACCTGCACCTTCGATCTCACATCCCTAGATTAACTTAGTCTAGGGGGCCCAATGATGAAATCTGAGTATTATGAAACCTTAGGGAGGTTGTGCAATCTATAAATGCAATAGATAGAGCCGTAGAATTACATGTTGGGAAAGTCAAAGATATATATGGTTCACATAGCTTCAAAGTTTAGATTGGTACTTCTACGTTCAAGTGGCCCAAGTAAATATCTTAGAATTCGAACCATTATTCAATTGTTTAGGTAATTTCAAAAGTCTACAGGTTAGAAAGAATAAACATAAGAGGCAAGACTAATTTTTCAAGACATCTCGAGGCTTAAACTCCATTCATGTCCTTTTCTTATACCCAAAATCTGTTACGAGTATCATCTCGAGGCTCAACCTCATGGCTTCTTAGCTCCATGAATGGTTTAGATGAGAGTTAACAAACGAGACTTCACTTATTCCATTAAAAATCAAAATCTGAACTCTGAAGCACAAGTGATCCACATATAGCCGAGACTAAAAAAAAAATTCAAATTAAATATTTTTATAAAAATTTATTATTATTATTATTATTGTTATTGTTATTATTATTATTATTATTATTATTATTATTATTATTATTTTTGTTGTTGTTATTATTATTATTATTATTATTATTATTATTATTATTATTATTATTATTATTATTTACAATTAAAGTCATGAAAAACCTTTTCTTTATTTTAAAACGATTTTATTTTGTTTTGTGTTTAAAAATTAAGTAATGACAAAATTATTTTTAAATCATTTTTAAAAAAATTTACATAAACAAATCGAAATAAATAAAGAAAAAGATAATTATGAACAAGTATAATATGAAAATTATGAACAAGTATAATATGAAATTTATGAACAAGTATGGACAAGTATGACAAATATGAACAAATATGGACAAGTATGACAAATATGAACAAGTATAAATAAAATAAAATAAAAATTATGAACAAGTGCAATAGGAACATTATGAACAAGTATGTACAATCATAATATGAACAGTTTATATACACTAACACATTATAGAATTGAAGAATTAAAAAATTAAAGAATGAAGTATAAAGGAATTAAAGAATTAAAAAATTAAAGAATTAAAAAAATGAAAGAATTAAAAAAATTAAAATATTAAAGAATTAAAGAATTAAAGAATTAAAGAATTAAAAGAATTAAACGATTTTGTGGGGTTTTGGAAAGAGTTATAGCCGAAGCTACATTTTCGAAAACTAAGAATTAAAAGGGGAATGCTCATGCTAACTAGAACTTACAAACCATAGATTATTTTCATAGACAAAACCGACATTTTTACGTAAGTCCTAATTATCAATCACATTATTTAAACTACTCCTACTTTAACATTTGTAAAATGGACTTTCTTTAAACACACATCTTACCAACACTCTAGCATTTGCACATATTGAACCAATCACGACATTCTACCTTCATCATCTCACTTACATTCATACATTTTTCAATAATATAAATGCACAAAATAGCGGAGAAACACTAAAAATATGATTCACCTTACCATTTTGATTGAATGAATGTCAAACATTAAATCTGTTCAATCCTATTCTAAATGCACCGCATAGTGAATAAACACTTAGCGTTGAATTGAAGTTTAAGCACTAAAATGTATAACGTAACTAAAATTTAGATAGTAAAACACATAGAGATTGTATTCACATTTACAAATGTTAGAAACAAAATACCAACACATATTAATTATAAATAAAACCAATAACAATAACAAGAGTTTAAGTAGAGAGAGATAACAATCACAAGGATCAGCGAACATTGGCATCGGCATGAACCTTGTGAAGATGGAAACAATTGATTGTTATTCACAAGGATCATCAAACATCTAAAGGAACCTTGTGAAAATGGAGGAAGAAAAACGAGAGATTTCAGACTTTAACTCTCGAATTGCCTCAGAATTATCTAGCTAAGGTTTTCCTTTTGGAAGGCTACAAAATGTGTCTAAAAAGAAGTCCCCTCAACAATGAGAATCACCTTCTTATTTATAGAGGTGGTTCAACAATAAGAGCTAGAAAATAAAATAAAATAAAATAAAATAATTGAAAGATTAATTAATTAGTGCAATAAAGGGTTTATTCTGAAAATTAGGTTGATTTAGGTGAGTGGGCTAAGAAAAGCTGGGCATGAACATGTTGTTACAGGATGGAGGAATGGGCGGAAGTGGACTTTGCGAGCAGCAGCAGTGGACTGGGCTGGGCAGGTGGAGATTGGACTGGAAAGGCATGTTTGGACACAGGCTAGACGTTGCAAGCTGCAGCAGATTGGGCATTGCGCAGGTATGGGTTGAGTTGCTGAGTGGATTGGGCTTGAGACATGGGTTGCAGCGTGAATGAAGGTGCTTTGATTTTCGACATACGCACGCTGAACATGCTTGGAGGATTCAACGGACAGTGTCAGTCAAAGGCGCGAAGGAGACTAGGAAAGTTGTTTGGCTAACGCGCGCCAAATGGGGCGATGTGCGGGTATGGGCTTAGTTGTTGAGTGGACTGAGCTTGAGACGTGGGTTGCAGAGTGGACTGGGCTTGAGAATCAAGGAAGTGGATCAAGGTTCCATGGGCAAGGTTCAGGTGGTCATTTACTTTCGTGTCTTATGCTTTGTATTGAGCTTGGTGATTTCCTCCATGCAACTGAGGGCTTCGTAACCAGAACTACATTGGCAATCCAAGTGGCATAAATATCTTACCATAAGAAGTGGATCGTATTGAGCTTGGTTTCCTCCTGCATAGCTAGTTGTCATTCGGAATCATAAGTTTGTTGCTTCTGGGTGACAGGCTTGAAAAAATACTCGATGGTGAGCCTGTGGCTGATGTCATATATGGATATGCCTAGCATATTAGCGTAAGACCAAACGAGCACTTCACTACTTTCCCTGAGGAAGCAGAAAAGATCATCTCAAGTCTCCTGCTGTAGGGAGGTGCCGATTCGAACTTGGTGATCCCAATGATCAAGGTGAAACCTGATCGGCTCGGTTTCCTCAATTAGTCGAGGAGTTTTGAGTGGAAAAAAAAATCACGTAAGTCCTCTAGAGGATCGATGGGGTCGGCTTTGTGTGCCTTCTCTATGACGACCATAGTTTCTTTGCTAGTACAAGTATTTACCTTGGTAAGAGCAGATTGGTAGCAGGTGTGTGCTGAAAGCTGATCTCCACTAACCTAGCAGGTGCCTATTATGGTGGGGAATTTCATGAGGAGAAGGTAGGTTGAGCAGACCGCGTTGATTTAGTTCATCGGTCCTCTACCGAGGATAACTTCGTAGGCCATAAGGCAATTGACTACCAGGAAGGTGTAAATGGCAGTTGCAATACATGGAATGATGATTACTGAGATGGGTAGTGAAACAGTGTCGATCGACATGACTGAGTCTCCCAAGAAACTCAACAGTGGATTGACTACATTCAAGTTCATAGAGCCAAGTGAGTGCCACCATGAAGATCACGTTAACTAAGCTACCGATATCGGCGAGAATCCGCCCCACGTCAAAGTTTAATACATGGGGCCAAATGATCAGAGGGTCTTGGGGGAAAATGATCCCTCGCTCTTCCTCTTCAGAGAAAGTTATTGGTTCCCAACTTGCCTTGTTGATTTTTTGTTCTCTTCCAGATTTAATGTTAAAGAGAATATGATTGGGTTAGGCTATTCGGAGGAAGTCCTTCATTGCCCAATTGGAAGTGTAAGCGGAGAAGATCGTAGGTCCACCACTGATGGTGTTGATTTGTGGGTTTACCATGGGCTGCAGAGTTTTTTGCAAGAACTGGCTAATCTTCCAGTCGCGGACTAGTCCTTCCACAATGTTACGGAAGGCCATGGAATTCTCAATGGAGTGGTCATTGAACTTATAATATTGATTGTAAAGATTGGGGTGAAGAGGTGGTTGGGATTTTTCGGGCTGAGCCTTAGGTTCCTCAATCATATTCTTCACAATTAGAAGTACATTCTTGAGGAAGTATTGAGAATGTTGTATGTATTGTATCTGGGAATTGGGCCTCGCTGGTGGTCTCCCTGGGGAGCCAGGTTGTGGGTCTTCTAACCATGGTTATCGCACCATCTGTCCTTCTTTCCCTTGTGATTGTTTTCATAGGAGCCCTTACTCTTACATGAGTAAGAGTTGTGATCGTAGGAACGACTGCGCTAATTGGCCTTGTAGTGGAGCTTGCTCAGCTAGTTGAGTTGGGAGGCGGTGTAGGTGGAGCGAGTGTGTTATTTCTTTTCCACTGGTGGAGTGTTGAAAAATTCAACATTTGCATAGATAGCATCTTGCTTTATCAGTTCATTATAGTCATCCTAACCCATGGTGAAGTCCTGGTACTTGAAAGGTGACTCCTTGAGGCTGCTATGGAATGCCCAGAAAGCCACTTTATCGTCCATCTCCTAACATTTAGAATACTTGTGGCTAAATGCCACTTTATCGTCTATCTCCTAATGAGGAATGGTCTTGATGGATGCTAGAAGCTTTCTTCTTTTGCTAGAGTAACCTGCGGGAAGGTAAGAAGAGTACTTGACACCGGTCGAGTGCTGGCTTAATGAACTCCGATGCTTAAGTTAGTAAAGCAGATGGAGATCAAACAGTGTAAACAGCGTAAGGCTTAGTGAATAGTACATAAATATTGTGTGTACTTTAATAGGGTGAAGTGATCTATATTTATAATGGTAGTAAATAGGCTGGAACCCTAGCGAAATAAGGCCCTAGCTCCCATGTGTTGGATGGATAGTGTTGATTCGCTAGAGGGTACAAGTGTATTTTTACCACTAGGACATATAATTATTTGATGGTGCCTACCGCGATGCTTGGGGATACTGGTTGGTAGTCCTTGAGAGAGGCCGACCGGGTGCCTTAGCTGGTAGTCCCCAATCGGGTGGCAATCGACTAGGTCGGTCTTATGAGGTTGACTAGCCCACGATCGATCTGAAAACGAATGAGTCTGGTCAGCAGATGGTGAAATGACTCACAACGGCCATTTGCGGGCAGTTCTGGACGTCATTCTTGTGGTCTGTTGAAATGTTATAAAAAAGAGGAAGGGAAAGGCGAAGGGTCTTTGTGCCTGATTGAGTTTGTATACTTTGTATTAGATTGAGAATGAAAAAGGTTTCTAACATCTATATGACAGGACCCGCCCCGATCCCACAGGGACCACAAGGGGACGTGCCCTGCTCCCGTCTGACACCCAATAATTCATACCAATTTTAACCTCAAAACATTTAAAAGCATAAATAACCAAATTAAAGTCATACATAAAATCCGAATTAAACGAATGTCAGACAAGGGATATAATCCAAAATTACAAATTTGCGAGCACGACTCTACAGTAAACCTGCGGGTACACCGCCCAGCAGGGGTTCAGGTACGCAGAAGTAGACCTATGCCTCAGCCTCTGGTTCCTCCTCTACCTCAGTTTCCCGACCTGGAGGGGTTATCAAAAACATTAAAGGGTGAGTGGACCGAAACTCAAGTTTATGAAATCGTTTGATAAGTAAAACATATAATTTACCCCTCCGTTTTCCAAACATGCGTGCATCATAATTCCAAAATCATAAACCATATAATACGAACCATAAGGCATATAATAAAACCATAACCATAATTTTAGTTGCTGCACTATACACTCCAATCCCGACATCCCTGATGTCTGACGTCCCTGACGTCCAATAAGGTCACAATCACAAGGCTACGCGTGCCACTCGGGTCTCAATTTCCGAGTTCAATCCCCGAACCCCGTTCGGGTACAGCATCCCCGATGCTTAGCGTCATAGACGCTGGACGTTCTAGACATCCGTGACCTCTCCGGGGTACCTCATCCGGAGGAGACAATACAATATGGAAGGATCTATACAGTGCAGTAACAAATACATTTTATTGATATCCACATGCAAACATATATATACATAGATAGAATCCGAACCAATCATTCAGCTTCATCGGACGGGTCTCAAGCCCAAATACCGTGAAACGTGCCATAACCATATTTTCCATATCATCAAAACCATCATTGTTTTAGCATGTGAATAAGTATAATAAAACCAGAAAACAATTATGCACACAAGGGTTTAAGAAAATGGCCCACTCACAGTACAATCCTGCTAGAAACCGAACGTATACCCTCGTCCTGGTACAAATGTACAATCCCTGTCAAGTCCAAGTATTCGTAAAGGTCAAAATAAACCCCCAACATTCAACCATGAAAGCCTAGGTCGAAACCGACCCGGGAAAGCCGCCCGAACGCGCTTTCCAAGGCAATAAACCTTATTTTGACCAACTTAAAGATCTCCGATCGACCCGAAACCACCGCCATTGGATCCGGATCGTCGAAACCTAAAGAATGGTGGTGGTCCCACCAAAAACACTGTTCACACGCGCCCCCACGCGCCGGTCAACGCGGCGGTCAACGCAGGAACAGTTCCTGCTGACGTCATCGCTGACGTCACTGCTGACGTCAGCATGACGTCATGCTGACGTCATCTGACAGCTGTCAGGTCTGACGTGTCAGACTCTGACAGGTGCCACGTGTCAACATCCAATTGGTCCACCTCACTGATCTGTCAGACCACGTGTCAGATCTGACATGTGCCACGTGTCAGCACGGCACTGGTCCACGTCACTGACATGTCAGTGACACGTGGCAGTCCCTGACTGGTCCACGTCACTGACATGTCAGTGCTGACTGTGCACTGACATGTGACACGTGTCGGCTCACGGTTGGTCCACGTCATCTGACAGACTGACAGGGTGCCACGTCAGCACCACTGTCATCAGACGGGTTGACCCGTTTTCCTGCAACTCGGGTCGATCAGACCCGCGATCACGACCCGGTTGCCATTTCTTCATTTCTTCATCATTTTCGTTCCTTTTAATTCCTAATTACTCGTCCTAGTCCCTAGATTGGTTCTAAGTAAATAGAATTGAGAAACACGGATCGAATCGAGGGCCTACCTTGAAGAACAGCTCTGGCCTCCCGTCGCAGTTTTGCCACCGCCCTGAGCTCCACTGGCCACGTGTTCGATTCCAGAAGGTTCCTGGAGGTTCCTAGAGTTGATTAGGATTGATAACGGACCAGTTTAAACGTGGGAAATGATTTACCAAAAATCTGGGTTGAAACCGCCACGGGTTTCCCCTGCTTCCCTCCGCGCCGTTGTCCTCCGCCGTGCTCACTGCCGCCGCTCCGTCTCCCCAGGGAGTCCCCCAACACGCAGACACAGTGAGTGGATGGTTAGCTGGGATGCTTTGATCGAAATGGACAGTGTTCTGCGGGTGAGAAATATAAAGAATTGGAGGGAAATAATGGACGGCCCAGATTTGATCTCCAAGATTAGATCAAGGGCTCAGATTAGATCAGGGGTTTTCAATCCAAGGGCTGGAATTTAAAGCTGCTTCAAATGTTATTTAATCCAATAGTGGATCTGATCCAATCTAGCCAATGGGTGAGTCACACTTGTCACTCACCAGATGTCCTCCAATCAGATTTCCTGAATTTAATATTCGACACGAAAACCGAGACACGAACTTCCCGAATTCACGTTTCTGACCATAACTTCCTCGTACGAAGTCCGATTTCGGCGTGCCGCCTGTCTACGGACTCAGGACGTCGAGGCCTACCCAACGGTCCTTGAGTCAACTGAAAATTAGTTGCCAAAAGAAAAGTCAACATTTTCCCCCCGAGAGTCCAAATTACGGTAATGCCCCTGAACTTCCGATAGCCATAACTTTTACCCTGATCGTCCGAATTGGACGTGCCACCTGTCTATGAACTCGTGACGTCCTGAACTACGTCACGGTCATAGGTCAAAGTCCATTTAGTTCATCAATCAAAAAGTCAACATTTGACCATACCATTCACAGGGGTAAAATCGTCAAATCACACATTAAATTACAATATGGGAATCCTCGAATTTCTGGGGTGTTACATATAAGCCTTCTTCATCTTCTCATCATACTCTTTTTAGGTAGAATGAGAAGGTAGGAAGGGATGGAGTCGAAAGGCGTGAAGGAATGGAAGGAAAGTGGCAAGTTTAGCTAAAAATTTGGCAGGATAATAAGAAAAAAAAATTATGACAATTACGACATACAAAGCGTGTTGTAAATCAGAAATATACAACACGTATAAAAGAATGTCTAACAACATCAATAGTAAACATGACATGTAGAAAATTGAATGCCTAAAAGACATAAAAAATAAAAGAATATATGGCATCAAACTAGTATGTCGTAAATAACTCTTAATTGTGGCATGCAACTTATGCACGCCATGAACATTATGCCATAAAAGGCCCAATTTGGTCTAATCACCAACTCGTATTCTCTACAATAACAAATTAGCAAATCACATAAGCAAAAACTCTATTAATTAATCATAGCTAAGGAAAACACTGGTTCTGTCAACACACTATAAGAAAATATTCCATGCCCGTCTAGCGTTTTCCCGGTGCACCCATATTCACCGATAAAGGAGGCTTTGCCCAGATGAGGGAGCGATGCTCGCCGGGAAAACCTTGAGCGGGAACGCAGGCTCTCTTGGCGTGCAAAGAGAGAGAGTTTGCCCGGGTGCTCAACTTGCATTGGGACAGCTATTATTAACCGTGAAACAGGTGCGCTGGGAAAAGTATTTTCGTTGACTCACAGCGGGAATAATGTTGGCGCGAAGGTGTGTTGGCACCTTTTGTTAGCCCGGCTAGTCATTAAACTTGCTCGGCGCACCCTGCGCCGGGCAAAGGTCTAATCTGCATTTACTCCAGAACAGATTCATTTCTTCATTTTCTTCCTCATTCCTTATTAACTCTCTCATTATTCTCTCTCTCATTTACTCTCACAACCCCTACATAATATCATCATCACTTCATCATCATTTCATCATCACTACTTCACCTAAGTTAAAATTAATGATTTTAATGATTTTGTTTTTTTTTATTTTAATTTTTATTATAAGCTAAAATAATTTTTTGTTTTAGGTAATTTGTGTTTGATTTGAAAGATTAGTTATAAAATTTATGTGTATTTGCTTCTCAATTTAATTTTTCTCAAAAAGTTGTATTTAATTATGTTTGAAAATTGTGATATATTGTGGAAAATGCTTAGAAATCTAGATATTATTGTGTAGAGAATTGTGGTTTATCCTTTAATGCAAAGTTAATCAACCCGATTAACTTTGTATATCGAAATTCGATAGAAAACCTTAGAACCATTTGAGAGTCAGTTAATCGGATTGATTGACTAACTCTTCAATTGTCCATTTATCGGGACAATTTGGGAGTGCACAACTATGTGTTGTATAGTTTTTTGTCTTTGTGGTTAGGTTTGGATCGTGGGAAATTCGGATTATATCCCCTTACTGTTCTCCGAATGCATACTAGATATTAGTTGGAAATATCTACGTCGTGTATTTGGAGAACTGTAGGGTGATGCAGCTGAAATTTCCCTCGGTCGAAACATCACCTCGTAGGTCACAAACTATACAGCACAGAACGTGCACTTTCAAATGGGATAAGGCCAAATCACCGGAGGCATAAGGAGATGAGCTAGTTTTGGATGGGATAGAGTCACAAACTATATAATCATCTACTTACATTGGTTCTATTTTGTGGAAGTAGGCACAATGGACAGAGGCTAGACGCAAATGTTGGATAGATCTTCTGATCAGTAGTTGGATGGGATTGACAGCTTCATTTCTTTTGTACGTACTCACTGTAGTGATCGAACGCGCATATTATGTTCGTGTCGTAAATGTAACAACTGTTGTTGGATGCCACTGAGTGATGTCCATTTGCATCTAGTACTGAACAAGATCGTACATAACTACACTAATTAGATTTATCACGGTGAACCGAATTTTACTGCATCGACATCTTCAGTTCACGGGAACTGTCGAGATGATAGTGATTCAGATAATCGGTGTAATAATGATCAATTTGTTGAGATATTAACCGATATTTTCCCCCTGCATCTGATGATATGCATGAGGATAACCCTAGGTCTCAACCCGAAGAGTCAGATCTCCATTACGAAAGGTCGTTGAAAGAAACTCAGCACGAATTATACCCTGGTTGTAAATCCTTTTCAGCTCTAGGGGAAGTTGTGGAATTGATGCACATGAAAGTTGAGTATAATCAAACGAACAAGCATTTTGATAACATGATGGACATCATCACCCGAATACTCCCCGAAGATAATAGTCTCCCTAAAGATCATTATAACTCGAATTTTTTTTTTGAATGATCTTGGTTTAGGGTATGTGAAGGTTCACACATGTACAAACAACTGTGCATTGTTTTACGGTGAATTCGAGCATCTCGACAAATGTCCTGTGTGCAATGAGCCTAGATTTCGAAAGAATAAGATTTTGAATATGGTGTTGAGCTATTTTCCACTGAAACCAAGATTACAAAGATTATTCATGTCTTCTCACACATCTCGTGATATGAGGTGGCATAAAGATGAACGCATTGATGATGATTCACTAAGGCATCCGGTCGATGGAGATGCTTGGAAGGAATTTGATAAGATGTATCCTAATTTTGCATCGGAGCTAAGAAATCTCAGATTAGGACATCCTACTGACGGTTTTAATCCTTTTAAAAGTTTTGCAAGGCCCTATAACACATGGTCGGTAGCTTTAGTTCCGTATAACTTGCCACCTTAGAGATGCATAAAATAAGAATTCACAATCCTTAGTACTTTAATACTGGGGGAAAATCGTCGAGTAATTCAATCGACGTTTATTTGCGGCTGTTGATTGATGAGCTTGTGAATTTATGGGAAAATGGTGTCCGAGCCTATGACAAGTGTAGTGGAGAAATGTTCACGGTATGCGTGGCCATAATGTGGACACTTATTGATTTTTCTGCTTACGGGATGCTCGCGGGATGGAGAACCAAGGTTTATCTTGCTTGTCCAACATGTGGACCAAACACAACATCATTTTGGCACACATCAAAGGTATGTTATCTGGGAGCAAGAAGATTTCTACCCTAGGATCATCAATGGCATATGCAGTCTGACTCATTCGATGGTAAAACAGAGTTACGGGCACGACCAAGAGAGATGTCCGGTGAAGAGATACTGGACATCTTAAACAATATTCCCACATTCATCAAAAAATGCCCAAAACTTGCCGAACAAGAAAATTGAACGAAAAAAATATATTGTTTCAGTTGCTGTATTGGTCGAAATTGAAAATCAAGCACATCGAGGATCCCATGCATATTGAGAAGAATGTTGCTGAGAGTCTTGTCAGAATAATTTTACCTATTAAGGGGAAGTCAAAAGACACCAAAAAAACTCGTTTGGGTATGCAAGAGATGGGCATTTGGCGACATTTGTGGCAAAAATTTGTGAATGGAAAATATAACATGGCTCATCCAGGTTATACATTTACGCCAAGAAATAAGAAAAGAATTCTTAAGTGGAGTGTGAAATTCCCGATGGTTATGCAAGCAACATCTCCCGAAATATTAGCACTGATGGTAGCACCCTATCTGGCATGAAAAGTCACGACTACCACGTTTTGTAACAACGACTCATTCTGATTGCCATTCAGCCTTATTTGCATCCTAAAGTTGTTGAGACAATACTTTATTTGTCTCAATTTTTCCAGATACTATGTGCCAAGTCGCTAGAAAAGGTGGACCTCGAACTAATTAAATAGGACATTGTATATATTATGTGTCGACTTGAGCAAATATTTCCGCCATCATTCTTTGATGTAATGGTTCACCTACTAATACATCTTCCAGACAAGCCAATCCTAATTGGCCCAGTTCAATTTCGTTGGATGTACCCAATCGAAAGGTATAAACTATTCCTAATACTAGTAATATGTCCTTAATATACTGTTCATATTTGAATCATTTTGTTTATTTTGTTGCAGAATGTTTGGTACCTACAAGCGGCACGTCTGCAACAAGACACGTCCTGAAGGCTCTATAGCGGAGGCATACATTGCAAAAGAGTCACTTACATTTTATGCAATGTACCTTTGAAATGTTGAAAGTTCTTTCAACAGGGCCTCGTAAAATGACGATGGTGGTCAACATCTAGAGACCCTATCTATATTTTCCCAACTCGTAAAACCATTCGGCAATGGTCCAATCTCAGAGCCTTTTACTAGTAGTGACATGGAAGTGGCCATTTGGTTCATATTGACCAATTGTGATGAAGTCTCCCCTTTCCATGAAGTGCACGAGGCATTGATGAAGGCCCAATATCCTTCTAATTGGGAGGAAATGGACAAACAATTATTTCCACTTTGATTTTCCAAACATGTAAGTCAAATATTGTATCAAATTATTTTCGACAGTGAAACAGTGTAACATTGTGTGTTTTCCTTTCAGATGTCACAGTTGAAAGCTGAAAACTCGCCCAAGTTCTGCAAAGAATTGATGCAACTTGCAATTAGCCCCTTTTGAGGAGAAACGTACGCTGGTTGTTAAGTCAACAGAGTTAAGTTCGTGTGCGCAGAGCGTGATGACAAGTTTTCTACTCAAAATAGTGGGGTATTCGTGTCGGGGGATGGAGTAAATGCTGATACGGGGTTACGGTAAATTATTAAGTGTGGTGAAGGTATTTTATGCGGACCGCAAGATTGTAGTCTTATTCAAGTGTCATTGGTTCGATACGGACCCAAGTATCCTGAGCAAGATCATCAAAGATCATTTATCTACCTCTGTCAACACAAACATTCAGTGGTTTGTGAGTGATCCATACATCATCGCTAGTGTAGCGAAACAAGTCTTCTACGTTGATGATCCAAAAGCTGGTGCTGGTTGGAAAGTAATTGAGACGGTGAAGTATAGAAACATTTGGGACATGCAAGACCGGCACTATGAAGATGGTGGAGAAACGAACAATGAAGATTTTGTTTACTATAAACGTGGAAGGAGTACGAACTGACGACCTCACCCCGCCAGTTACAATTGATTGTATTTTTATTGATCTCGGTATCTTAGAACCAATTGAAAGTGACGATGAGGAAACAAGTAGTATGCATACCTCAGATGATGAGGGTGATTGGGAGGGGGATAGTGAACCCGACATTGATTAATCGTTGTCTATAAAACAATTCAATATATATACTTTAACATTATATGTATTTTTGTATTTTGTATTTTTAGATGTTATTTTTAATCTATAGTGTGTCGGCCTCATTCTTGCTTAGTAAGTTACAAGGTGTATTAATTGAGGATATTATTGCTGAACATGCACATATATCATAATTATGGAATGTATTTAAATTATAAAATGATACATGTAATATATCTTATTATATTAAAATTGAATTATAATATAATTACAGAATTATACATATAACATATATATGAAGGGCATGCCTGGCGCACATCCGCCGAGCTAGGGTCCAGTTGCCCGGCGCAGCCGTGGGCTTTGCCGTGCCAGCCCCCTTTTATAATATTTTTTGTTTTTGTTTTTGTTGTTAAATATTACATATTTATTAATTATATAGGTTCATATTTAGACTAACATATCTTCATGTGCATTATATGTTAATTATAAATCATGTATTATGGAATGTATATAAATTATAATAAGATATATTACATATATCTTATTACATTAAAATTGAGCAGCCATCTCCGGTAGTGCTTTCCCTGAAGGAGTAGCCATCTCCAGGACCAGTTCTCTCCCCAACGAAGCAGTCATCAACTTCTACTAGGCCATCAACAACAAATCAGCCAGGACCTTCCTCAACATACCCGAGAGTCATTCCTGACGATCAGGTGATACCAGGGCCCTGATCAGCGAGACGTCACACCAGCTCGAAATGAGGGGAACCTTGTACTGCCCCTGAGGCCACTGGAGCTGACGTTGCAAAGGGAGGCGAAGCACATATCCCATCGGGTAAGTTTGATATCTTATTGAATTTAAAACTTGTATATATTTTTTATACCATTATGTACTAATGTTAATTGAATTTGTAGGGAGTACCATAAAAGTGAAAGGCATTAGTAAGGGCTTAAAGTCCCGGCAGATCTGCAGGTCGACATGAACGAAGATCCAGGTGGTGTGGCTGGAACGACTTTTTGCACCGTACCCCAACGTGCATACTTTTCTGGTGCGAGAAATGAGGACGATTATCCACTGTAAATCGAAGATGATGGCTGACACCTTCAGAGAACAAAACCCCACAGAGCTCGTCATTTATTAGTCTGGTTTAAGAGTATGAAAAATTTTAATTTTTTTTTATTTTTTAAATTTTGTATAGCTTAACATACTTTAATATTGGATTGCAGATTAATTTTGAATGACATGAGACTAACGCCGCTCTAATGGAATATATCAACTTCTATTAGCAGAAGTGGTATTCCAACTAGAAGTTCGAGCTCCATGCCTACTACGAGCGCTGGAGCTCGCATGCTCAGGCACTAGAAAATCCTCCCGAGGAGATGCTAAGGGACAAACTGGTGGTGTGGCAATGGTTATGATTGGATAAGTGACCAATTTAAAGTATGTTCATTTTTTCTATATTTATTTAATTGAGAATATTACTTTACGTACTTCCGTATTAGAAATAATTGTTTTTCTAATGTGCAGGTAAAATCAAATTCCAACAAGGCAACCCAGACAAAGAAGAAATTTGAGCACCATGAGGGATCGCGCCCCATGTTGGCTCGACATGAGGCACGGCGTGTGGCTGGGTACCTGTTACCGGAGGTTGAAGCCCCGGGGGAGGTTTATGCTGGGCGAGGCAATGAGGTAGCTGACGCTATTCACGTAAATTCAATGTTTGCAGTTATTAAATATTTTATTATTTTTAATTACGTAAATTTTAATTATTTGTAAGACCCGTGTCTTATATGTGTAGGTAAAGGTGAAGTGAGTTAAGGTGAAAGGTGAAAGGTGAAGTGCCTTATATATGTGTAAGACCTGAACAATCCCACATTGTTTGGGGAGGAAAAGGTGAAGTTCCTTATATATGTGTAGGCATACACCTATTTAGCACGAGGCCTTTTGGGAGCTCAGTGGCTTTGGGTTCAGTTGGAACTCCAAAGTTAAGTGAGTTAAGGTTAGTGCAGTTCCATGATGGGTGACCCCCTAGGAAGTTGCACTGTGAGCTCCTGAAAACAAAACAGTGAGGGCGAGGAGACCCAAAGCGGACAATATCGTGCTAGATGAGTCTAGTCCTGACCGAGGAGGGTCGTGTCCTAACAGAATGGCATCATAGCCATATCCTGACCGAGAAGTGTGCTAGTGAGGACGCTGGGCTTTGAGGGGGGTTGATTGTAAGACCAGTGTCCTGGAGGGAACGGTGAACAATCCGAAATTACTACGAGGGGGGAATGGTCTGGGAGGGGAATAGTGGTCTGCCTTAAAGGTGTAGGCACACACCTATCTAGCACTAGACCTCTTGGGAGCTCAGTGGCTTTGGGTTAGATTGGAATTCCAAAGTTAAGCGAGTTGATGCTGGTGCAATTACATGATAACTGACCCTCTGGGAAGTTGCACCGTGAGCTTCCGAAAATAAAACCGTGAGCACGAGGAGGCCCCAAATGGATAATATCGTGCTAGAGTCGAGTCCTGACCGAGGAGGGTCGGGTCCTGACAGAATGGTATCAAATCCAACCACGACCGGGATGTGTGCCAGCGAGGACGCTCGGCCCTAAGGGGGTGGATTGTAAAAACCCGTGTCCTTGAGGGAACAGTGAACGATCTCATATTCATGTGAGGAGAATGGTTTGGGAGGGGAATGATGGTGTGCCTTAAATTTGTAGGTACACACCTATCTAGCACGAGGACTTTTGGGAGCTCAGTGGCTTTGGGTTCGGTTGGAACTCTAAAGTTAAGTGAGTTGAGGCTGGTGCAATTCCATGATGGGTGACCCCTTGGGAAGTTGCACCGTAAGTTCCCAAAAACAAAATCGTGAGGGCGAGGAGGCCCAAAGCTGTTAATATCGTGCTAGAGTCGGGTCCTAACAGAGGAGCGTCGGGTCCTAACAGAATGGTATCAGAGTCAAACCCCAACCAGGAAGTGTGCCAACTGTTAATATCGTGCTAGAGTCGGGTCCTAACTCTCGTTAGGTTGTCCTAGATGGTTCCCGATCTCTATCATTTTTTGAGGTTAAAAAAATGAAAAATTATTAAAAGGAACAAAGAATGAATTGAGTTCAAAAATGTATCTTGTTTATTACAACATATGTATATATATATATAATTGGAATTAATGCCACTTAGCAGTTTAATGATATTTTTTTATACGTTATATAAAAAAAATTTAATTCGACTTTAATAAAGGGTAATGTTATGTATAATGTAATCCCTACTTTCTGTATTGAAGTTGACAACCAAATGTGATCCATATATATACGTAACAAGAAAAAATTGATAAATAAACAAAGAAATGTCCATTAGCAAATATAAATCAATTTGAAGTATTGCATGATGTATGTATATATGTCAATAAAAAAAAATGTAAAGATAAAATTTAAACAGGTACTTAATTAATTGTCTCTATGGGTTAGGCTGAGTTATCCCCTCTCCCAAACCGACAAACAAACAAAGATTTGCGCGTACCGAAACATAAAAAAAGTGAGTTCAAGAGCTAGCTAGGAAATTGTATTGTGGTTAGCCCACATTGTACAAAGAGCCAAAGAAACTGTGAGGAAAATGCCCATCTTTTTCAGAAACACACTGCTACTGCGACTAAATCCACCTCTAATATTCACCATGCAAACCTTTTCTTTGTTGCTCCAATTCATCAATCCAAGTCCCCTCTTCTTCTTCTTCTTCCCAAAACTCCCGTCCTTTGCAGCGCTTTTGGTTGTTGTGGTCAATTTCTTCCCTTCCATGTGTTGCCCTAGATAAATGATGTGCATCAATAATAGTGTCACAGCACAAACAATCCTCCATGGCTTTGTTGATTTGGTAACTCCCACCACCTTCTCCATTCCAAACGCTTTGAACTTGTCGAAGAAAGAATCTCCGTTTTTGGGTTTTGTTTGTGTATCAACTCTCTCTTCAAACAATTTGTGCCCTAACACTGGGTTTATATGGAGTGTCACTGTTTGTGAAGGTATCAATTGGTGAAAGAATGTCTCAGCCACCTGACGAGTTGAAACAAACATTCCGTGATTCACTCGGACTTCTTCGATCACTTCAAAGCTTGGAGAAGGGGAATAATCATCCATGTTTCCATCATGGAGAAAGTTCTCGTTTGGATCATCGTTGATGAAACCAAATGGGAAATCATCATTGTTATTTGCATCGCTATCATTCAACTCCTTTACCATCATGCCACTATGATCATCCCCAGTTTCTCCTGCAACGCATGATCCATGATCATCTTCTGTTAGTAAAATTAATTGAGAAATAATAAAAAATGCAAATAAATGCACTAGACTATCTAGCTACTTGAGTGTACATACCTTGAACATCATGCTCTTGCTCTTGATCTCCCCATCGAAAACTCGAAATGTTTACTATGGGAACTATCTTGTGTTCCTCCGTGAAACTCTATCCAATTATCAAAAAAATTAACAAAAGAAAAATGTATATTAACATCAAGAAAGAATGAAATCATGACGAATATACAAATTTATAATTATTGACCATCAACGTACTTGACGAGAAAACTAAATTCTTAACTTATATACGATTAGTGACAACCGAGAATGTCTTTTATATATGCATGCAGCGTACCAATTAATGAAATCATTTATTGATTAGAGTAAAAGATGACTGAGCCTAGTTAGTTCTTTTATGCAAATCAAATATCAAGTGCGAAGATTTTAACTTGAGATCGAATCGCTAAATGGAAAGTAGTAGGCTGTAGGTACCTTCTCGAGGTCTCTGTCTGATATTCCTACCCATCTTAGATTCTCAGCTGTATTCTCCATCCTAAAATCATCATCGATGCCTCCGATTTCGATGGACCTTGTATATGGAATATTCTCCCATGGTTTGTCCACATATCTCATCGAATTCATCATGTGATCAGTTATTTTATTATAATGAGCATCTCGATCAACCATGAAGCTAAAATCATTGACCGGAGGAGCGTAGTTTCCACCCCATGCCTGATTATTGGACTGATTTATCATTTCTTGGGAAACATGGGCAACAGATAGAATCTCCTGCAGCGCATCAGTTTCAGTACATGTGTTCCCAACTCCAGGATTTGAATATTGCATTGTTTTGCAGTCGGAAAGCTCCATTTCAGGGAAATCGTCTACTTCTAATGGAGGAAGTGAGAGCCTATGCTGCAGCCTTGCGCACTCAAGTGCTATATCAACCTGCAAATAACAAACATATCTTAGGAGTACACTATACACGATTCACGAAATTTACGCTTTTCTAACACTAGTTTCAATTTGTCACCTCATCAAACAAATTTTAAGTGAGATGCACATTACATTCCCAAATTTCATGAAATATCAGCTGATACTAACGGTGTCAAGTTTTCCCATCATGCATAAATTAAGTCGCGGCCGGTCTTTTCAAAGGTATTTTCACATTTTTTGTTTAAATTTTTTTCTTTATAAACAATTAACATCCAAATTAGCTTTGAAATAAAGTTTTGTTCTAGTGACAACTGATGATTATTAAAAAGTTGAGGTGACATTTCACAGTGACAAATTGTTACTAGTGTAAAATTTCAGGTGACATTTCAACGGATTTCCCTAATCTCAAGTATTGTTTAAACAACAATACCTTAGACGGAAGGTATGCGATGTTCCGGTGATTGGAAAATGAAGAAAACGAGGACGATGAACAGTTGAATGCATCTTTTGATATCTGTGTCCATTTTCCATCCCTTTTTCTTTCCATGTCAAGAGGTGATGAGGGTGGATTGACAATGTTCGTTGAAGAGAATGCATTATTCTTTTGCATTGGGTAAATGGAGCTCTCAAAATCTTCACATCTTCCACCATCAGAATATAATTCAACGCTGGATGAGTACTGTTCACTAGCAAGTTCGTAATTGGTACTACTTTTGCTACCATAGTGCTCTCCAATCTTCGGCCCCGTCATAGTACACTTCTTAAAGATGCGACATAACGCATAAGCGTCCTGTGTTTAATAAATAAATTAAAATCGAAGTTAGTAATTTTTTGTAATGAGAATAAATCGAATAAATCATGAATTTTGACGCGAAGAATTTAGAAAAGAACCTGAACTTGCAAACCATGTGCAGTTTCACACTCCCTCTCGTCAAGGCGATATTCGTGCATAACCCAATCGGTACGAATTCCATGGGGTGCCCTTCCCCGGTAGTAAACTAGGGTTTTTTTCATCCCGACCGCTCTTGTCTGCGAGTTTACTTTCCGGTCCTTTCCGGTGGCCTTCCAATATCCGGCTTTCGTAGCACGGTTGGTTCTCGATCCATTAGGGTATTTTCGGTCTCGTGGACTGAAAAAATACCACTCAAGATCTTTACTGGGTAATAATGACTTTCCTGTATATATGATAAATTTCAGTTTCGTTATTAATTATAACCTAGCTGCAATTGCAAGTTAACAACAATAATGTGATTTTCATGTCAACATAATAAAGAGAGTTAAAATCAAGAAGCTGGTCGAACATTGAGACCACATGTATACTAATTAATAATGAGAGAGAATATCACTTAACGATTGTAGGATATGGTTGTTTTTATATGTAGCTCGACGTCAATTACGAACGTACAAGTCCCAGGAGAAAATTGTAATAAAAGAATCTAAAGGGATATTATGGAAGAAATACCTCTTACACACACAGAAAACAATTCTTTTCTTTTTCCATGCAACTAGCTTTTTGACTTGGTTCTCTTCTCTTTCTCTCTCTCTCTCTCTCTCTCTCTATATATATATATATATGTGGGATAAAATTAAGCTTGATGTTCACAACAGGAACCCTAAAGATGGAGGGAGGGACCCGATGGCGATGGTATTAGCTCATTTTTACTCTAAAATTTATGATTTTAAAAGCCCTACTGGATATTTAATTGTCAAATTAAAACTCATAAGCAAAGAAAGAAATAGTTGATTTATCGTTAAGTACGTAGTTCCCAATAAGAGCATAGTTGAACAAATTAAAAGAGAGGTGGTTAAGCATGCCTTAGCTAAAGGAGCATTTCAGATTATTTGTGTGCTCATATTAAGAGAATGAAAAGGATAAAAAAAAAGGTTTTTTTTTTTAAGTCCCAAATCTTTGTATAAATAATATTAGTCCATTTAAACAATTTTTTTTTAAAGACTTCCACGCTAATTAGTCATTTCCCACAATCAAAAAGTAGATAGAAAAAAAAAATAAAGAGAAAAAGAAGAAGCAGAAGCAATATGAGAGTGGAAAGAGTAATACCTGGCAAATCCCATGGCTCACACTTGTAGAGATCAACTTCAGGGATGACCTCTAATTCGATCTTACGGCCATTAATCTTCCTTTTGAGGTAGTAGGCAACCAGTTCCTCGTCTGTGGGGTGGAACCTAAAACCGGGAGGCAATGAAACTGGGGCCATATATATATATATATATATATGTATTAGTTAATGGATGGATCCCTCCTTCTTCTTCTTCTTCTTCTTCTTCTTGTTTCAAAACAAGACTGTATATACTGCAGCTATCTTCGCAGGATTATGATTTATGACCACCCTCGTCTAAAAATCTCCTGTAACAATGAATGATATTCAGCAAAAACCCAATTAGAAGAAGGAACAATATCTATAACCAACCAAAACACGTTATAATATATAACCAGTACCATCGTACGGGATTCACTTATACGTACCCACTTATAATAACCTCGGCTAGCTATGAAGACGAAGATGAAGATGAAGATCCAAAGGGAAGGTGCGGGCCGGAATAGAGGGAGGGAGAATGTGTGGGTTGCTTCGGGTTTTGTTAATAAGAGAACAAAAAGGAAACAATGAACACCAACTGGGACCCACCTGATATTTTTTACCCTACTTTTGCTTTACACATTTGTTTTTTCCTAAACCAATCAGCATGATCGTGATTCCTTTTATCGTTCTTTGGAAGCTGAATTCATCCGTCCATCCATCTCTCTTCGTCTCTTGTGGAATGATCCCATGCTTCGTTCTTGTCCTTTGTTGGAACCCCTGGTCCACGTGGTGACATCTTATTGGAGGTACTATCGTCCTCGCGCGGAAGCAAGTATCTTTTGTTAACGAGAAACCGGGGAAACGAATTTCAGCGGCGTCGTAACTCAAGACTGTCCTTTTCACATGCTCATGATTCTTTTTCTTCTCTCTAATCGCTGGACCTTATATAATTTGATTTGTAGATCTCCTTTTTGTCTTTTTTTACTGGTATAATTAGGAGTGGGTACCATTTTGATTGATAAAAATATCATTGAATTTCAAAGAAATAAATTTTTATAAAAATATCATTGAATTTCAAACCATTAGAATTTTAACTGTTTGATATGATTTGAATTTTTTCAAAAATATAATTGGATCCGTTGCAATTCAAACCGTTATTAACAGTTTGATTTGAACAACTTAAGTATAAATTTTTTCCCCAAAAAAACTCATCTAAACATAAATTTTCTAAAATTACACAATTTTCATCAAGATTTTATACATTCACATGAAATACATCAACAAATAAAATTTTCAATATTTTAAACTCAAAATATAATGGGTTATATTTAAATATAATTTAAATTCGAGTGCAGTACAAAATGCACAAGTATTAAGCGAGTTAGGAGATGTGATGAACGCTTACATTAATGTATTTTAGAATGAAAAATATTAAATAATAAATAATATAAATAAATATGAGCCTTAATGATTTTTGTATGGTCCAAATGAAAATCCAAAAGCCAAACCAATTCGAATCCAAACCAAAACCGTTGCTAATAGACAACTTGGATTTTCAAGTTGTTTGATTTTTATCTAGCCAAGTCCAAACCGGAATTAATACCAATAAAGGTTGAATCGAATCTGCTTTTTGTTTTAACATATTTATGTCCACTTATAGATATAACACTGCAACAAAATGAAGTTTGCCAGGCGGAGGGGCTCCTCCGAGCAAAATTCCACAGGTGTTGGGCTACGGTTTTCCCGGCACGTCCCCGCTGAGCCAACTACGTCGAGTAGGACTCTTCGGGAAAAGGTAAAGCCCGGCGAATGACGGTCATCCGCCGAGATAAATGTCAGTCAACGTTGTTTGCCCGGCGACGTTTTCGCCGAGCAACGTAGTTTGAAAAAACGATCCCAAGCAGGCACATACAGTTGGCCCAGTGTGGTATGCGCCTGGCAAGATTACCTAGCCCGGTGGGAGTGTGCCGAGCAAGCCTTAATATCATTATCTTGGCCTAGAGGACATATGAGCGGGGCCAAATGTTAATTTTTTTAAAAAATTACTTTAATATTTGAATAATTACATTTTTATAATAATATATATAAATAAATGGAAATAATATTAAAACAAAAAATATAATTAAATGAAAATGAATTCTAATATATATGTATAATAAATGTAATAATTTTACATAATTTAAAAAACCTAATAAAACTAAATGTTCGATGGTGAGTGAGTACCATTCTGGACAGGCTGCTAACTAGGATTCAGCTAGGACTGTGAGGCATTGACATCAGGCATACGCTAACCTATATGGTTGAATAGCATTGCAAGCTGGGTGACAGGACTCGTCCCAACTGGACTTTGATAACCGTGTCCGGTCTTGCTCCAGTCTGACAAGTCAACTGAAGTCCCGAAACTACCCCTCAGAACCTGTCAAACAAGGGATAACTTGTCAGGACCCACCTCGGTTCCACCCCGAAATCCGAGGTAAATCCTGCTCCCGTCTGACACCCCGACACAAAAACCAAAGTAACCTCACGAAAAACCACCAAACTACATGCCAGACGTAGGAGAAAATTTAAACATCCCGAAGTCAAGGTTTTACAGAGCATAGTACCAAATACAAAGGAAAGAAAACCGATAAACAAGGTACACGCACAACGGAAAATGTAAAGCACTCCGGGGTCACTCTCGAGTATTCTATGCCTCTGACGGTGCCTCAACGTCAACCCCAGCGCTAGCTCCACGACCTGGAAAGCATTTTAAAACAGAAGGTGTGAGTGGACCATAAATAAAAGAAGAGTTTCCAAAGCCATTTCATGAGAAAACCATGGTTTTGGCCCTCCGTTTTGAAAATCACACATGCATAACCCATTTACTGAAATCAGTTATAAATCACATAAAGATCGTCATAAAAACAGAATTGAAAGCAGTTATAGAAATCACATCATAAACATCATAAAACCATATCATAAAACATAAGTCTCAAAAAATCATTATCCGATCAAACCTGCTGGACCTATCCGAGTCTTTAAACTCCCGAGTCATTAAACTTAATCCAGGTCTAAATAATATCCGAGTCTTTAAACTCCCGAGTCTTTTAACTCAATCTGGGTCTTTAAACCCAATCTGGGCCCGTCCCCCGTCAATCACAATATTCGGGTCTTTAAACCCAATAACCAGATCCAGAAAATCCAATCAAAACCATTTGAAAACCATTTCTAAATCCATATCCAAACCCGAATACGAAATCACTGGCCCGAAGCCCTTCCGGCATCCAGAACTGTCATTCCGAACCCAAATCCGGAAATCCCACGTTTCAACTTTAAAACCAAATTCCACTTTCTGAAATCCGATTCTAAAACCGAAAACCTTATTTGTTAAATCATGTTTCAAATCCCTTTATATTCACGGAAAACCATTTATCGTTTGAAATCCTAAAACCATGGCATCGAAATCAGAATCCAAACTTTCCTCGTAAAACGTGCTGAAAACCGTAATTTCTCGAAAAACGTGCAATTAAGTAAAACCAACATAGCATATTCAACAATCATGAAATCACATGTAAAACCATAAAACAATGATAGAAAAACAGTTATGCATGCTCGAGTTTAGAGAAGGGGTCCACTCACAGTCACTGGCACGTCACTCGCGCCCCGTACGTCCCGTACGTTCCTCAGCTTCCTCGGGAAGTCCCGATCCTGTCACAAGTCACCAAAGAACGTCACTAACACGTCTACTAAGACTCTCCTAATTTTCCCCAAAAATCCCCGGATCCTAAACGTAACGAACCGGAACCCTAAGCCTTCAACCTCGCGGAACAAACCTCAAACGATGTCCGAATAACCCGAAACCTATTCCACTAGACTCGTTACAACCTCTAGACCAAAAACCTAGTTGACACTTTCCCCAGAAACCACCGCACGCGCCTCCACGCGCCACCCAAAGTGGTTGCGCGTGGGCCTCACGCGCCTGCACACAGTCACTCTTCATCGTGGTCTTCAACGGGTGAACCGGTCTGAACCGGCGTACCCGGTTCTTCACCGTTCCTTCACTGTTTCGACTCCTCTCTTCACCATTCTCACCGTCCAGTCCTAAGCAACCTATTCCCCTCACTCAAACACTTCGACACAGCCTCTAGATCATCGTCCCAAACTCGACACCGTAACCCGTTCTGTCCCCTGTTTCACAATCCAGCCACCCAGTCGCTCCCCCGTCGCGGTTTCCACCTTAGACAACTCCTAGGAACCTACTGAACCTAACAGGACTCACCAAACACCTCGACTCAGCCCCTAAGTCCACGACTTTCGATTTGAAATTCACTGAAAAACAGGGCATATTCACGGGGAAAAGGGATTACCTGCAGCCATCCACCACCGTGCTCGCCGCAGCTCTCCCTGAAGTCCACAGGGCCGTCTTAGCCTCCTCTCGAGCCCAATCGATCAGCACATGGCCACACCACCACCAATTTCCCTCATCATCTCTCTGTTTTTCCCGTAACCTCACCCTCTTCGCTCACTAATCTTCCTCACACGAGTTGCCTTCCCAACTCACTCACTGTCTCTCTCTCGATCACTAGTCCCTCACTGGATCACTGAACACACAAACACACTCTGCACTCGTCCAATTCCTCCCTAACTCTTAGTCTCTGTTTCTCTCTTGTTTGAACACACACACGAACACACAGCCAAATAGTTGGAGCCGTGCACCCTAGAACCCACTAGACACCTTGCACGTGTCACAATCCTCTCAGCCCTCTCACAAATATCCTAATTATCCTAATCTCCACTGTACACCTGGCCTTATCAGATTGGCCCAAATCCCCATGCAGCCAAAAGACCAAAATGCCCCTCTTTTGAATCCAAATTACGATTATGCCCTTACCGTTTTAGACTCGTATCTTACGCATCCTAGGTCCGATGAACACGTGCCGCCTGTCGTTGAACTCAGGACGACGAGATCTACCTAACGGTCCTATGTCAACATGTCAAAACCCGATCGTACGGAAAGTCAACTTTCCCCCTATTTTAGCCAAATTACGGTAATGCCCTCAACCTTCCGAACATCATAACTTCCTCCTCGGATGTCGGAATCGGGCGTGCCACCTATCTACGGATTCGTGACGTCCCGAACTACGCCACGGTCACCGGTCAATACCCAATTGACCGCTAGAACTAAAAGTTAACTATATACCCAACCTAGGGGCAAAATCGTCATTCAACGCTAACAGACCTTTCGTAACCAACTAACCATCAATTAAGTTCACTAATCCCATCTTAAATACTATCTTAACCCTAATTTCCGGGACGGGTCCTTACATAACTGCACTGATTTCGGCTCATGACTCCGCCTCTTGATCAGCCCCGAACGTCGTGCCACGGCCTGGAGGGTCATAAAAACTTAAAAGGTGTGAGTGGACAAAAAAAATATCCTTTGAAAATACGTTTCAAATAGACCATTTTTCCCTCCAGTTTATCAAACCATGCATGCATAGGGTAAACCATATGAATAACCATCACCTTTTTTTGGCAGGACCACCTCCGAAGGGACATTGATAACCGTGCCTGGTCCTGCTCCCGTCTGGCAAGTCGACTGAAATTTCCAAATTACCCTCAGTACTTGCCAAACTAGGGATAGCTACACACGTACACACTCAGGACTCCACCTCTCGATCAGCCTCGATCAACGCGCTACGACCTGGAGGATCAATAAAAACACAAAAGGTGTGAGTGGAAAAAAAAATAAATCAATTTATAAAACAGTTACAGAAATACATTTCTACCCTCCACGTAAAACCAATGCATGCATTCGAAAATCATTTCACAATCCGTTACATTTTCATCATAAGAAAACCGTGTACGAAAAATCAAAATATTTTCTTTTTCTTACCCTTCGGGTCTTAGCCCGCAATCACAAACTCAGAGCAAAACCATGAATCAAATCCAAGTACACAACATAATCCAAATCCATCAACCATATAAACCGGGCCACTGCCCAACACATCGGAAAATATCAGCAATCAACAGCAATTCACAAGTCAAACAATCTGCTGGATCTCAAGTGCGCCCGAGTCATTAAACTCAAAACCATGCGCATAATCAGGCCTTCCTGGGATATCAACAAGTCTTTAAACTCATAACATAATAAATAGGCCTCGGGGGGTATTATACCGAGTCTTTAAACTCATCAAGGGCCCTCCCCCGTCATCAATTAACCGAGTCTTTAAACTCAAAATATGATCCAGCCTTAGCACCGGGTCTTTAAACCCAAAACATACTCCAGCAATTATACCGGGTCTTTAAACCCAAAACCATTTGTAAATCACAACAATCCAGGATCCATCGTGATCCAAATTCCAAAATCAATCCGAAATCACATTTTGTCATAACAGGACTCATTTCCGAATTTCCACATTCAAATCCCCAAAATCTTACTTAACAAAATATAATCAAATCATCATTAAAAACGGGACATGTATAATCATATCAAATCACCTTTTCAAACCATCATCCATTCCCAAATTCGAATTCGCAGTAATGATTCCGTAAGCCAGCATCCAAAACCGTCATTCCGAACCCAAACCTAAAATCCATTTTCAACTTCCGAAACCGAAATCTCGTTCATCAAAATTACTTTTATGCCCTGGGCACCAAGCCCGAAATCACCTTTTTCAAAATCCGTTTTAAATCCTTGAAATCACATCATATTTCAAATCCCAAGGTCAAAACATCAAAACCATAATCAAATCACCAAAATCACGGTCAAACCACATCATACTCGAAATCTCGTAAAACGTGCAAATCCGTGTCATTCTCGAAATATGTGTCAAAACCGTAATTCATACTCACAATCATAATCAAAATATCCTTAAAACATCATTCGCATAGATCACGTAAAATCATTCATCACACCATCATCAAAACATAAGAGAAAAACACAGTCTCAAAATACGTGCAATTTCGTATGCATATCAAAAATACGTATAAATACGGAAATCGAAATTATCACAAGTCATAATCATAATCATAGAAATCATAGAAATATTTATGCATGCATTAAATTTTGAAAGCAAAGTCCACTCACACACTGTCCATATCGCTCGTTTTCGCGCTGCACGCGTTTCTGTAATTTCCGAAAATTTCTAAAAATCTCAAATCCTGTCTGAAAACATACTTTAGTGTAAGTAAGGACTCAAATAACAACATACCATTTCCCATAATTTTTTGGGAATTAAACGTTAATTAACAACGTAACATAAACCTTCGGACCCTCGAAACAACATCGAAACGGTATCTGATAAATTCGAAACCAACGCTAAAATGTTTGTTACATTGTATAGGACAAAAGTCTTGTTTAACTCACCTTGAGAATCGGGCCCACGCGCCCCCACGCGCCGCCGTGAGTGGCTGCGCATGAAACTCATGCGCCAGCTACAGTGCAAGCACTGTTCATCGTCCTCACCGGGCTAACTGTTAAATGGGTTGTTCAACCCACGTGATGACCCGTTCTAATATGCTCAAATCCAACTCCAATCCTTCAATTGAATCATCAAATGGAACCATTAGAGACCCAATTAAGGTTCTGTAAACCTAATTACACGCATCAAGCCTTAAATCCAACATTTTTCTCAAGATCAAACACACTGTCTTAACTTTCGAAACTCACTCAAAACAGCTTGGTTTTCAAATTAAATGATACAGAAGCTTCGTATGATCTAACCAAACATCAAACCGTAACCAATTTTAAGAATCCTTACCCGTAGGTGGTCGTCCTCAAGCTCGAAATTTTCCAGAAACGGGAACTTGTGTTCTTGGCCAAACCGCGATCGATTTTCTTTAATCTTTGTATGGTTGAGTTCGACATGATCCCAGAAGACTATTCTTAATCTCTATTTGGCTCCACTCAGCTCACAAATCGAACTCGATTTTTCCCTCTAATTTTTCAGATTTTCCAATTCTCTGTTTTCTCTCAGTTTTCAGGCTCTCACTCGTTCAATATGAATCTCAACAGCTCCTAACTCTCTGTTAATCGATCTGTGCAGACGGCAACCCGTGGGAATCTCACTCAGACCCACTGAACTCTGTTTCACGCAAAACAGACCCAAAACCAGTTAAACAATGGTGCCCCGTGCACTGTTTCTCGTTTCATTCCATACCAACACGTTCCCATTACCTCAAAACCCATAAACTAATCCCTTGTCCAGTCCACTAACCAGGTTAAACAATTGCTTGGTCAGAACCACCGATCACGGTGGTGCAGGCTTTGTTTCCCACGACTGTTTCAAACTGGGCTTGGCAATTACCATTTTGCCCTTCTGCTCAAAATTACCAAAATGCCCCTCCACTTCCGAGACCCGTAACTCAACCGTTCGATGTCTGTTTTTAGCGTGCCGCCTGTCTACGGACTCAGGACATCGAGACCTACCTAACGACCCTCGAATTGTGTGAAAAATAGTGGTCAATCAAAAAGTCAACATTTCCCCCTTTTCGTCCAAATTATGAAAATGCCCTTGAACTTCCGAACGTCATAACTTCCTCCACGAATGTCGGAATCGGGCGTGCCACCTGTTTATGAACTCGTGACGTCCCGACCTATGTCACGGTCATTGGTTAAAGTCCGTTTGATCGTCTGGGTAAAAGTCGACCGTTCGCCCATTACCTAGGGGCAAAATCGTCCTTTTCTTCAAATTTTCCGAATTTCCCTTTTTCTGAACGTCCGGGTCATTACAGCTTTCCAGCCAAATCACATGAAAACACTAACCTGGCCACAAAGACCAAAAGCCATACACAATACCAGTACGCAAAAAAATCACAATCAAATCAACATCAAACAACAATACTCATGTAATGACCCGTCCCGAATTCCGGGATTAAATTAGTGACTAATCAAGAATTAGTGGGGTTAATCGGTGATTAGTTGAGCAAAATCGGACGACAGATGCAAAATGACCGTTTTACCCCTAGTCGTGGCCAAAATGTTGACTTTTTGACCGGTGTCAGGACCCGTCCCAATCCCCCCTGGGATTAACGCGGGGCGTTCCTGATCCCGTCTGACACGGAGTGTCAGATAGGGAAAATTTGAACCTTTAGCCCACAAGCTTTCAGAGTACGCCAGGATCCGGAGGAGGTATGTGATGTCTCGGTCTCTGCTACAGTCCGCATAGTATTCAACCTGAAGGGCATTGAAAATAGATAGACTGTGAGTGGACAAAAATAAAAGAGTTAATAAAACATATTTCATATAAGACCTTTATGCCCTTCACTAAAAAGCATGCATGCATAGTAAAACCATTTCTCAAACCACAAATGTTTGATCTGGAAATGGACCAACTTGATGAGACCCGCTGGGGGATCTAGGACCAGCTACGTGGTGCTTTGGGCCCACTGGGGACGCTGCCGCTCGGCTGAGATCCTGCAAATACTTGACACCGGTGTGGTGTCCGCCGAAGGGACTCTGATGCCTAAGTTAGTATCTGCACGCCGAAGGGCAAGGGAATACAGTAATCTGAATAGAGACTTTGAGATCTTACCTTTGTGAAGGGTTTCGAGGTATTTATAGTAGCCATAACTGCGGTAGGTGAGCTACTATTTGGGAGCAGGTTATGCTTTGTGGGTGAGAGTCGTCTGACGAGCTCTGGACATCCGGAGGAGGAGCCAACTGGAGTTTCGACCTGCCTCCGTCAGGGAGTGGTTATGGCAGAGTTGGTGTCACGTGACTGTTACAGCTAGCTGGTGCATGTACCCTGTCAAGTGCCGAATGACAGGTCTGCAGGGATATGCCGATCGGCCGGACACGTTTGTGGGGGTGCCGATCGGGGTATCGGTTGGCTTCCGTCCTGTCCTGGGGGGCCTTGTCCTGGTGCGCCCTGACCCTTAGTAGCCCCCCAAGTCATGGACCGAGGAGGTAAACCGTATGGCCGATGTGAAGGGAGTCCCCGTTGTCGACTCCCGCCGTTCTGCCAATTGGAGGACCGGATGATCGTGTAATGGCGGCCAAGGAGGCATGGCGGGGGCCAGTCGGTCGTAGTGTGTGCTTACCGATGGAGAGAGGAAGCATGCCGTCAAGGGGATGGCGATGGACGTCGGTCGGCATGCTGTAGTGATGCAGCTTGGTGACGTAGAGGAGGTACATATATGGTGGGAATATACGATACGGATGTGCATACAGTACAAGGACGTATCCGTAGTTGGAAGGTGGCCGTATCGGCCTGGTGACTGTCAGATCGGAAGCGCGCATCTCGAGGATTGCCAGGGGCCTATAAAAGGAGGTGGTAGTTTTTGACTTTTTCACCTTTTACTCAGTGCATTTTTGAAGAAAATTCTCTTGCCGACTGGATTTGTATCTGCCGATAGGAAATAAGCATACTTTCGACCAATTCCGCCGAGACTTTACATAATAGGTAAAATCTTGCTGAACGGAACCTCTTCTAAACATGTGTTCGGTAGCGTAGGTGCTTAGTCGTACCTTCTGTTTTTTGGTAATTTTGTAGATGTCAGAGTCAGAGTCAACCGGAGGGGGAAATGGACCATCTGATGAGACACGCTGCGGGATCTAGGACCAGCTACGTGGTGCTTTGGACCCGCTGGGGGCGCTGCCGCTCGGCTGAGATCCTGCAAATACTTGACACTGGTGTGGTGTCTGCCGAAGGGACTCCAATACCTAAATTAGTATCTGCACACCGAAGGGCAAGGGAATACAGTAATCTGAATAGGGTCTCTGAGATCTTACCTTTGTGAAGGGTTTCGAGGTATTTATAGTAGCCATAACTGCGGTAGGTGAGCTACTATTTGGGAGCAGGTTATGCTTTGTGGGTGAGAGTCGTCTAACGAGCACTGGACATCCAGAGGAGGCACCAGCTGGAGTTTCGACCTGCCTCTATCAGGGAGGGGTTATGGCAGAGTTGGTGTCAGGTGATTGTTGCAGCCAGCTGGTGCCTGTACCCTGTCAGGTGCCGAATGACATGTCTGCAGGGATATGCCGATCGGCCGACCACGTTTGTGGGGGTGCCAATCGGGGTATTGGTCGGCGTCCGTCCTGTCCTGGCGGGCCTGTGCCTAGAGGGTGGTCGGTCAATATGGTATCAACATCAACCATAAAACACCATTTTGCAAAACCAATTGAAATCATGTTTATCATATATCATATAACCAATCCTGTCATGGTATCTAAAGCTACGCGCGTGCTACCCGGGGTCTCAAAGCCCAAGTCTCCCTAGGTTCCACCCAGGTCAATGTCTGTAGATCAATGACCCTCACTGGGGGTTATAATCCATAGCCTTTCTGAGAGTAAGTAACAAAACGGGGGCGACTTCACTCAGTTAGTGCTCTGTGACTACTCCGGGGTCTACCCAGGCCAACGACCCTCCCCGGAGGAAACAATTCATATATAAAGGATGGTATACGAAAAACATTTTGAAATCAGTCTTAAAACCTTTCAAGGGTTAATGCCCGGTCCCCATAAACCGTCATGAGCCATAAAAAACTTTGAAAGTTTTATGCCAGTCCCTATAAACCGTCATGAACCAGAAATCCATTTAGGGGTCCCCAACCCGAAATCACAATCTTAAAATCCTAACTGGGCCCTAATCTCGAATCCACATAAAAACTGGGCCTCCGGCCCGAATCGTAAACCAACTGGGCCTCGTGCCCGATTTCGTAAAATAAATGGGCCTCGTGCTCGATTTCGTAAACCAAATGGGCCTTGTGCCCGATACGTAAGTCAACTGGGCTCCGAGCCTAATTCGTAAACCAACTGGGCCTCGAGCCCGATACATAAATCAACTGGGCCTTCGGCCCGATGCCTCTTTAAGTCAAATGGACTTTAAATCCGAGAGTTCATAAATCAAAGGGGTCTCGTGCCCGGTCCATATTTCCAAATTCGTAATCGATTCAAGAACCAATTGGGCCTCTGGCCCGAGAACGTAAGTGAATGGACTTCGAGTCCGAGGGTTTCCAAAACAAATGGGCCTCGAACCCGAGTTTACCTTTTCAAATCCAAAACCATTTCATGAAATCATTTCCAAAACTATAAGTACGGAAAATCAGTGTAAAACCGAAACCTCAAAATGCGTGAAATCATAAAAATCACAATCATCCAAATCATCATCATAGAATCATATCTACAAAACATATAAAACATTTATGCATGCATCACAGTTTAGAAATCTAGGTCCACTCACAGATCGTCCTATACTACTGCCTCGATTTCCGTGTCATAATCCTCACCGGGCTAATCGCTGTCACTAGGACTACCAAACCAGGAACTGATGAACAGTGCCTGTGGCCTGCTCTTCCCTTCAGCCAACGTTCCCGACCACCCTTTTCCGTGGTTTCAATCCCAAAGAACTCGTATAACCCCGTCTTGGTCCCTTCGGCCTCCGTTCACACCGGTCGACCCCACCAACATCGTACTTATCGCCTCTCTTCACTCTCTCACTTTCATTCTCACTCCATAAGCTTTTGGTGAGGTTTGGATGGGTTGTAGAGAATAGGGGTGTTCGGGTTTTTGAAGAAAATGGAGGAAGATGGTTTGCACAGGAAGAAAGAGGGAAATGTGTTTGATGAAGGTGGTAGCTGGTGATGAGAGTGAACGGTGAGGATGAGAGGAAAATTTGATAGGATGAAGATGGAAGGTGGAGATGAGAGATGGGTAGGTTTAATTATTAAATAAGAAGGAGAATATTATTTAATTATAATAGATCCACTTTTTAGGGAAGCCTCCAATAGGATGAGTGACACTTGTCACTCATCCATGGGTCCCACTTAAAATATCTGCCCAATCAGATATTGCCACATCATTTTTACCTCGTAATACGTGCATAGTGTAATCGAACTTCCGTGACCCATAACTTTCCCGTTCGAAGTCCGATTTCGGCATGCCGCCTGTCCATGGATTCGCATCGACTCGATCTACGTAACGATTGTCGGCCTTTGGCCATCGGACATTCCAGGTCAAAAGCCAAATATTTGACCCTTTTAACCAAATTACCAAAATACCTATGAACTTCCAAACGTCATAACTTCTTTCTCGAATGTCGGAATCGGACGTGCCACCTGTCTATGAACACGTGACGTCCCGAACTACGTTACAGTCGTCGACCAAAGTCCATTTGATCGTTTGAACGAAATGTCAACGTTTTGCCCATTCTAGGGGAAAAAATGTCATTCCGCACCTTCCATTCGAAAAGTCAACGTTCGACCTCACATCAGATATACACTCGTACACTCACTAGTCAACACAAAAATTGTTTGTACCCAAACGTTCCACTTATATACGTCGCATCGTCCACACTCCACCACGTCGAATGACAGTAATCACACGTTCCGAATTGATACCACTTGACAATTCTACCAATTTGCTGACACAAACAAGTCGACGGTTCCTTCCTCAATCACCACTCTATCCTGACGTCTGCTCCCACTGGGAGTCACCAAAACTCGTTCATCGATCCATATTGAAACATCGGACAAACTGTCACCACTTGACGGTCGCCAGTCGAAAACGGACATTATACTCACTTGTGGTTATACTAACCACCAACTCACTCAACCTGAGTGTGCATCTACCAACACCTTACTCGACCTACGTGTAATTGGACCCATCGAAACTACCCTAACCCAGTGCACAGTATACAATGTCCAGTTCGCGTCCTCAACCAATCCAATGGTATCGGGACTAAGCCGACTACAAAATACTTAACTCCTCACGATGACCCAAGACAAACCACGGGTCCACCAACCAATATGCGATCAACGTACTGGTGACAACAACTATCATCTACCATGGTAGAACCTGAGAAGTCACACTGAACGACTTCAAAATACCCATTACCATTGCGAAAAATCCGCATTCCTCTCGTCACCTCAACCACAACCTCTCTCTATTCCGAAGTTCCAACCCTGTCGGAACCAACACACTCGGACATCGACCACGTGTCCGTAACCCGTCTAACTCTATCTGTGATCCACTCCCGGACCACAGATATCGAACATGTGCCCATCTCGACGGAGTCACATCCCAACTTGTCACTCATCGTCATCACAATCACCGGCACCAGTACCAACACACTAACATCAACACTAGTATCAACACACTGTATGCAAAACTGACAACCCTGGATCTCCGCTCATACCGAGCTACAACCTCGTACTTCTGCTCGAATGGGAGAAACCTTGTCTCCCTCGTACCCAAAAACTCTAGGCACAATCACCCTGACATCTTATACGAGAAAAGGAAACGTTCCCCGAACGTCCTCGATTCCAAACAACCGTAACTACAGCCACTATTGGTAGTAGTGCCTGCCACAAACTCGTACAGACCTAACCACCATAAATTGCTATTGAGACTCTGCATCCAACGGAATCAACAGCTCGTCCTAACTACTCCGTATCCCCACTCCGGGATTCCATCGACAAGTACCAACCTTGGTAACTTGTCCAATCAAACTCTAACCAGTCGTAACACGACTCAACCAATGTCATCTACCAGGTCGTCCATGACCTTTGTTTCACCAACTGTCCATTACAACTAGAGTAGTACGAAAACCAACTAAGTCTAACCGATAAGTACAACCCTGACTCCCATTACTAAAGCTGACATGACTAGACCAACAAATGGTCTCGACTCTGAAAAGTCGTCAAAGTCAAACCACTCGCCAACTCACCTTTCCAAACCATACATCCTACCTTAAGGTTCCACGATCACTCCCTATGGTTCCTCCGAACCTAACTGCAGAAGGCAGTATAATCAAAAATCTGACCGACCCCACGGTCCCGACATCGTATGGACGTCAATCCAATCCTACCATCAGTTTAACAAAGGTTCCTCGAACCCGGCTGCTCCTAGCAGCATATCCATTTAACTCACCAAGATTCGACCACCTAATGGTCAGAACACCGAACTATCGTCAAAACCGATCCTACGACATTGTGAAAGACGATCCCAACTAACAGTCCCACGATCCAAAACTCGAAGGTACCGTTACGTTCATCCTTCGTAGGGTCCCACACTGTCAACCACGATAGAACTATGGCAACCTCGAAATCGAATTCCGAACAAAAACGATCTACGATTCAATCCTACTAACTATCATATTGGCATCCTAACTATCAGGTTGATAACGAACAGCAGCCCATTAAGACATCACATCCACGACTTGCGCGATACTCCAAGAGGAAACTTGCTCTGATTCCACTTGTCAGGACCCGTCCCAATCCCCCCTGGGATTAACGCGGGACGTTCCTGATCCCGTCTAACACGGAGTGTTAGACCAGGGAAAATTTGAACCTTTAGCCCGTAGGCTTCTAGAGTATTCCAGGATCCGGAGGAGGTATGTGATGTCTCGGTCTCTGCTACAGTCTGCACCGTATTCAACCTGAAGGGCATTGAAAATAGAAAGACTGTGAGTGGACAAAAATAAAAGAGTTTATAAAACATATTTCATAAAAGACCTTTATGACCTACACTAAAAAGCATGCATGCATAGTAAAACCATTTCTTAAACCACAAATGTTTAAACAACCAAATCCATAAGGGCCATACCCAAATTCATTTACAGAAAACTAGAACATAATAAACATATGTGGGATCTCAGCCCAAATCCATTTATCAACCATAAAACACAATTTCGTAAAACCAATTGAAATCATGTTTATCATATATCATATAACTAATCATGTCACAGTATCTAAAGCTACGCGCGTGCTACCTGGGGTCTCAAAGCCCAAGTCTCCCCAGGGTCCACCCAAGTCAATGTCCGTAGATCAATGACCCTCCCTAGGGGTTATAATCCATAGCCTTTCTGAGAGTAAGGAACCTAACGGGGACGACTCCACTTAGTTAGTGCTCAGTGACTACTCTGAGGTCCACCCAGGCCAACGACCCTCCCCGGAGGAGACATTTCATATATAAAGGAAGGTATACAAAAAAACCTTTTGAAATCATTCTTAAAACCTTTCAAGGGTTAATGCACGGTCCCCATAAAACCGTCAAGAGCCATAAAAACCTTTCAAGGGTTCATGCTGGTCCCCATAAACCTTCATGAACCAGAAATCCATTTAGGGGTCCCCGGCCCGAAATCACAATCTTAAAAACATAACTGGGCCCTAAACTCGAATCCATATACAAACTTGTGCCCGATACGTATGTCACCTGGGCTCCGAGCGTGATTCGTAAACCAACTGGACCTCGAGCCCGATACGTAAATCAACTGGGCCTTCGGCCCGATGTCTCTTTAAGTCAAATGGACTTCAAGTCCAAGAGTTCGTAAATCAAATGGGTCTCGTGCTCGGTCCATATTTCCAAATCCAAAATCGATTCAAGAACCAATTGGACCTTTGGCCCGAGAACGCAACTGAATGAACTTCGAGTCCGAGGGTTTCCAAAAGAAATGAGTCTCGAACCCGAGTTTACCATTTCAAATTCAAAACCATTTCATGAAATCATTTCCAAAACTATAAGTACGGAAAAATCAGTGTAAAACTGAAACCTCGATTTATGTGCAAGCACGTAAATCACCTCGAAATGCGTGAAATCATATAAATCACAATCATCCAAATCATCATCATAGCATAATATTTATAAAACATATAAAACATTTATGCATGCATCACAGTTTAGAAATCAAGGTCCACTCACAGCCGTCCTAAACTGCCACCTCGATTTGCATGTCGTAAGCCTCACCTGGCTAATTGCCGTCACTAGGACTCCCAAACCAGGAACTGATGAACAATGCCCGCGACCTGCTCCTCCCCTCAGCCAACATTCTCGACCACCCTTTTCCTTGATTTCAATACCAAAGAACTCGTATGACCCCGTCTCGGTCCCTCAGGCCACCGTTCACGCCGGTCGACTCCACCAACATCGTCCTCATCGCCTCCCGTCACTCTCTCACTTTCATTCTCACTCCATAAAATTTTGGTGAGGTTTGGATGGGTTATAGGGAATGGGGGTGTTCGGGTTTTTGAAGAAAATGGAGGAAGATGGTTTGCACGGGAAGAAAGAGGGAAATGTGTTTGATGAAGGTGGTAGCTGGTGATGAGAGTGAACAGTGAGGATGAGAGGAAAATTTGATAGGATGAAGATGGAGGGTGGAGATGAGAGATGTGTAGGTTTAATTATAAAATTAGTAGGATAATATTATTTAATTACAATGGATCCACTTTTTAAGGAAGCCACCAATAGGATGAGTGACACTTGCCACTCATCCATGGGTCCCACTTAAAATATCTGCCCAATCAGATATTGCCACATCATCTCTTCCTAGTAATGCGTGCATAGTGTAATCGGACTTCCGTGACCGATAACTTTCCCATTCGAAGTCCGATTTCGGCGTGCTGCCTATCTATGGATTTGTATCGACTCGATCTACATAACGATCATCGGCCCTTGGCTATCGGACATCCCAAGTCAAAAGTCAACTATTTGCCCCTTTTAACCAAATTACCAAAAATACCCATGAACTTCCGAACGTCATAACTTCTTCCTCGAATGTCGGAATCAAACGTGCCACCTGTCTATGAACTCGTGACGTCCCAGAATACGTCACAGTTATCCGCCATAGTCCATTTGATAACCTGAACGAAAAGTCAACGTTTTTCTCATTCTAGGGGCAAAATCATCATTTCGCACCGTCCGTCCAAAAGTACCCCACAAATCACCAATTAATCTCGCTAATCCTTGATTAGTCACTAATCTAATCCTGGAATTTGGGACGGGTCGTTAGAACCTTCACTCCTTAATTAATTTCGTCCTCGAAATTCCAACTATACTGATTCCACAACCACCACGTGGAAAACAATTTCGACAGCACATCAGATATACACTCGTACACCCACTAGTCAACACAAAACTTGTTTTTACCCAAACGTTCCACTACTACTCACGTCATATCGTCCACGCTCGACCACGTTGAATGACAGTAATCACACGTTCCGAATTGATACCACTTGACAATTCTACCAATTCGTTGACACAAACAACTCGATAGTTCCTTCCTCAATCACCAATCTATCCTGACGTCTGCTCCGACTGGGAGTCACCAAAACTCGCTCATCGATCCACATTGAAATATCTGACAAACTGTCACCACTTGACAGACGCCAGTCGAAAACCGACATTATACTCACTTGTGGTTACACTAACCACCAACTCACTCAACCTGAGTGTGCATCTACCAACACCTTACTCGACCTATGTATTATTGGACCCTTCAGAACTACCCTGACCCAGTGCATAGTATCCAATGTCCAATTCATGTCCTCAACCAATCCAATGGTATCGGGACTAAGCCGACTACCAACTCGCTCAACAACGTACCCCTGGTATACCCTATCGACAGTCACCAGGCACCACAAGTCTCCCCAGTATCATACCTCGAACAACGTGCATGGTACATATGTCCATCTATCAACCAGCCTATAACGACCTAGGTGGTAGCCAATCATGTTTCAATTCGGGAGTCCATCTGTCCAAACCAGTATAAGACAGATCAAAACTCCAACCCATTATCCATATCGAGTCCCATGGTAACTCGACCAGTATCACAACGTCTACTCCTATTCACGTACCAAAACCACTCATGCCTACCAAGGCTTACTCACTTATGCCAACTGGCATCCAATCTTACCCACGTCTACCGAGACGCACCAATTCTGAACCTATCGGTTACTTGCTCATTACATTCTATTGACTTCATAGGGAAGCCAATCCCATCATTCACACATCTAAGGCTGACCAAATCTGACCTCGCTGGACACCTACTCGTTCGATTAATACACCATACGGGATTTAGCGCGAAAAGAACTTCAGTCTCATCATCCTCAACTCAATTATCCAAGTAAGGACAATAAACTCTCCACCTATCTGGATCATCAAGATCACGATCCAGATCCATCACTACGTCACCCAACCATAAACATCACGATCCTCGATCGTCACGATGCCCAAATTCCACAACATCACAATCCCGATCCGCCTAGGATCCACACATGCTCACTCAGTTAACCATCCCCTGAGATCCGATCATAGGGTCTTACACCCTCTTGAATCCTTCGTCAGTCGCATCACTCTTGAATCAATTCCCACATCTAAACAGATCAGTCATCGACGAGACACGTCGAGACTGTGGGTTCTCCTATTACCTCGTATCGATCCTTATCATTCAACCTAGGAAAATCACGGATGATCCAAGACGATGACAACAAAATTCATCCTATGTGAATGCAACAAAATTCATTGCATTCACCACGCCACGTAACCCAACATCATCTGCCACCAAGCAGAAAGTGATAAATCTCATTCGTCTAACTTCAAAATACTTAACTCCTCATGATGACCCAAGACAAACCACAGGTCCACCAACCAATATGCGATCAACGTACTGGTGACAACAATTATCATCTACCATGGTAGAACCTGAGAAGTCACCCCGAATGACTTCAAAATACCTATTACCAATCCGAAAAACCCGCATACCTCTCGTCACCTCAATCACAACCTCTCTCGATTCCGAAGTTCCAACTCTGTCAGAACCAACACACTTAGACATCAACCATGTGTCCATAACCAGTCTGACCCTATCCGTGATCCACTCCTGGACCACAGATACAGAACATGTGCCCATCTCGACGGAGTCACATCCCCACTCGTGACTCATCGTCATCACAATCACCGGCACCTGCACCAAAACACTAACATGAACACTAATATTAGCACACCATGTGCAAAACTGACAACCCTGGATCTCCGCTCATACCGAGCGACGACCCCGTACCTCTTCTCAAATAGGAGAAACCTTGTCTCCCTCGTACCCAAAAACTCTGGGCACAGTCACCCTGACATCTCATATGAGAAAAGGAAACTTCCAACACATGAAACCATCCTTTCGATGTAACGAACATTTTGGGACTGGTTCTGTGTAGATCGGACATCGTTTCGATAGGTTTCACGGTGACCGAAGGTTTAAGATCGTGTTTAAAAATAGTTAATTAAGCAGTTAGTAACCATCTATTACGATTTGGACAGGTTTGGAGGTCCCGATGATGTTGTTTGAACTGGAAGAACCGTATGGCACGCGGTTCGAGGCGGCAGCTCAGACGGTCTGTGAGTGGACCTTGTTTTCTAAATTGATGCATGCAGAAATGTTTATTATTTCTTTTAATACTTATTTTGTGATGCCATGAGTACATTTGTGTGTGGTTACGTATTGACACGTATTTTGAGGTTTCAGCCTTATACGGTGCCTATACGGGTTTGTATTTCTACGATGGTTTAAATGAAATTGTTTTGGTTTTAAAAAGGATAAACTCGGGCATGAGATCCATTTGGTTTTGTCTCGGCATGTAGCCCTATTGGTGACCTACGGGTCTAAGTCGTGGTCGCGGTGAGTGCTATGTGCACGGCGACGGACGATACGACGCTCGCCTCCGGACTGGGATGCGTTCCTTTAGGAGAGGTCACGATGAACGTACCGTCATCGAGCAGCCACTGGAGGCTTGACTTCGGAGTGCTGACGGTTTAGGATATCGACCAGTGATGGGTGTTCCATGATCTAGAGGTGGTGGCGTCAGTTGATATGTTCACGGTGACATACTAGGATTGAGAGCGGTCCTGCATGAATGGTTGCACACATCACTAGGATCGAAATCGTGGCTGACCCTGAGATATCGGGCACGATGCCCAGTTGATTCATGTGTTCGGGCACGAGACCTAGTTACTCTACGTTTATGATTTCGGGTCAAGGACCCTAAATGGATTTCTAGTTTCATGATGGTTTATGGGGACTAGGCATGAATTTTTTTGTTATATATATATATATATATATATTCATATACCTTCCTTATTTGGAATGTCTCCTCCGGGGAGGGTCGTTGGCCTAGGTGGACCCCGGAGTAGTCACGGAGCACTAACTGAGTGGAGTCGCCCCCGTTAGGTACCTTACTCTCAGGAGAGCTTGAAATATAACCTCAGAGAGGGTCATTGATCTACGGACATTGACCTGGGTGGACCATGGGAGACTTGGGCTTGAGACCCCGGGTAGCACGCGTAGCTTTAGATACCTTGACAGGATTGGTTATGTGATTCATATTTATATGTTATATTATATGATCTATGTACTGGTTTTGGGCTGAGTCCCACATGGATTTGGGTAGTAGCCCGCATGTTTGGTTTCTTTATGTTTTTTGGACAAATGGTTTTTGAATGCATGTAGGCTTTTTATTGAAGGGTACAAATGTCTTTTATGAAAATGTTTTTTTTTATAAATTATTGTTTTGTCCACTCACAGCTTTTAATGTTTTGACTGCCCTTCAAGTTGACAGCGGATGTGGACTGTAGCAGAGGCCGAGACATCACATACCTCCTCTGGATCCTGGCGTACTCTGAAGCCCGAGAGGGCTAAGGTTGAAATTTCCCTTGTCTGACACTCTGTGTCAGACGGGATCAGGAGCGTCTGGCGTTAATCTCGGGGGGATTGGGATAGGTCCTGATAACTCACAAGTGCACAATCAATCACACAATCATATCCGCACTACACATAGGAAAAATCTCATACCTCAATCGTCTGGGAAGCCACCCCTAGCTCTGACTATCCAGGCATACATATCCCCGAGCATCATTCGTCTGAGATTCACCCCAAGCTCCGACTGCCTGGCCCCAAGTGTCAGCCACCTGGGCATACCATCTAGCATTGGCTGCCTAGGAACAATCACAAATATATCCCCCGAGCTTCGGTCGTCTGGGTAATACCCCTCGCTTCGACCATCTGGGCACTCACAATCACAATGAAAACCATTCCGAGATTACATCCCAAAACATTTCAATCAAATCCTTGACTTCAAACCAAGTCAAAACCATTCCCGACAAGGTCTCAAGCCCAAATGCCATTTACACCTAAATCTGTAAAATCTCATTTGAAAACATTAAAATAATCCAGAAATCATCCTTGACTTGCCAACTAAGTCAAAATATCCTTTTTGAAACCTTTTTGACTCTAGGCCTAGCTCAAAACATCAATTGCATTTTCCTCGTAAAAAGTGCCCGAAAGACCGATTAAATAATCATTAACCACCATTAATCATGCCAAATCACCATGACATCATTGCAAACCAAATCAGGCAATCAGTTATATAAAACATTTAACTATGCATGCATAAAAGTTTATAAAAAAAACGTCCATTCACACACCGTCCAAACCGCTCGATTCTGAGTTGCACGCTTTTCGTAATTTCCGACATTTTCCAGGAATCATGAATCCTGTTCAAAATCATCATTAAGGGTCACTAATGACTCAATTCATATCATATTAATTTCCCATAATTTTTCAGGAATTAATTACGAATTAAAAACGTAACATAAGCCTTCGGACCCTCGAAACAGTATCGAAACGGTATCTGATCGACTCGAAACCAACGCTAAAATATTCGTTACATTGCATAGAAGAAATTCATGTTGACCTCACCTCGAGAATCCCACTCACGCGCCCCCACACGCCTGCTATAGTACGTGGCACTGTTCATCTTCTCCAGTCGATCGCCTGCAACTCAACCCAATAGCCAGCGACACGACCTGTTTCAATCCTGTTCAATTTCACGTTAAATTCGTCAATTGAACTGTCCATTAGAATTGAAACTAGGTTAATTCCAGGTTTGTAGCTTAAATTTCAGCAATAACATCTGATATTAATCCAAATCAAAACTCGAAATTTCCGTTCAAACTTCATCTTACAATTCCTATAATTCCCATTGATTTCTTAACGATAATCATTCAGAGACCTTCGCAGGACCCTTCTAAACATTTTCCCAATCTCCATTTCATCGTTTCTTACCTCAAATTGCACGACTCAACCTTGAATTTCATGTTTGTCCTTCAGGTCTGTTCTAGGCCAAAACGACGCCAATTTATTTAGTTTTTGCAGTGGGTCGATTCGAATTGATCCCAGAAGGCTAAATGTAAAGCCAATTGCGGTGTTTGTGGTCCATAAGTTCAAATTCAAAAATTAATCAATTCAAATTTCAAGGATATGGGTTTCGGGTTTGGGGGGTTAATTTTCCTCAATTCTCCTCTAGTTCTCACTCGTTTTTCTCTGTGGATTCGTCCCACCATCTCAGGTTTCATACTTGGTCTCTCCCATAACTCAATTTTGATGGGAGATTTGGATGAATGGGCGGTTTTTTGTAAATCAACAATACAACACAGCTCCAGCTATCGCGACACGGCCGTTAAGCCCTCTCTACATGTGATAGATGTCACAAAATTGACTAAATGAGTCACCATTCCACTGACTCAGCATTATCCTGCACCAAATTACCATTTTACCCTTCTTTGAAAAGTTACCAAATTACCCCTCACTATTCAAGGTCCATAACTTTCACATCCGAACTCCAATAGACACATGTCGCCTGTCTACAGACTCAGTGTCTCGAGACTTATCCAACGATCCTTACGGGAAGTCCAAACAATGTCCCGAACAAAAAGCCAACTTTCAACCCCCATAACCAACGGCAAATTTGTTATTTCTTTCCAATTTTTCCAATTTTTCCTTTTTCGAATTTCCAGGTCGTCACAATGGGCCTGCATAAGTGCCTGTTGGGCCTCGAGGCGAGTGTTCCACTTGAAGGGCCTCCAAGTTGCCCTGTAGCTGAGTGACCTCCTCGGGATTGACCCCTCGAGCCGAGCTCGAGGATCGACTCGAGACATCTCGAAATAGCCCTACACCAGTGGCATGAACAACTTTCTCGGGTCATCGACCAAGATGACACTCTAGGATGCCAATTGATGTCCCGGGATCTGGTAGTTGGTTTTACAGCGGGACCTCAGGTTGTTGTTGGGTCAACTGTTCTTGAGTCTATTGCACATCCTCCACCATGGCGGCCTACAAAATTGAATAAAAAAATAATTTGAAAATTACATAATTAAAAATAATTAAATATTTAATAACTGCAAACACTGCACTTACGTGAATAGCGTCAACTGCCTCATTGCCTCGCCCTACATAAACCTCCCCCCAGGCTTCAACCTCCGGGAAAAGGGACCCAGCGGCACGATGTGCCTCATGTCGAACCAATAAAGAGCGCGATCCCCCAGGCTGCTCAAATTTCTTCTCTACCCGCTTCGCCTTGTTGTCCTTTGATTTGACTTGGACATTAGAAAATAAAATTATTATTATTATGAAACTACGTAAATTAATATTCTTAATTAATGAAATTAAGAAAAAATGAACTTACTTTAAATTGTTTGCTTATCCAATGGTCGCATAACCATTTCCACCCCTCCATCTTGTCCCCTAGCATCTCCTCAGGAGGATTTGCGAGCGCCAGGTCATGCACGTTACAGCACTCGTAGTAGGCATGGAGCTCGAACTTCCACTCGGAATACCACCTATGCCAATGGAAGTTGATATATTCCATTAGTGTGGCGTTGGTCTCATCCCATTCAATATTAATCTGCAATCCAATATTAAAGTATGTTAAACGATAAAAAATTAGAAAAATAAATAAATTTTTTCATACCCGTAAACCAGACCAACAAATGACGAGCTCCGCAGGGTCTTGTTCTCTGAAGGTGTCAGAAATCATCTTTGATCTGCTGCGAATAATCGTCCCTATTTCCCGAACCAACAAAATATGCACGTTGGGATACGGTGGACAGAGTCGATCCACCCACTCCACCTGGATCTTCGTTCCTGTCGACTGGCAGATCTGCTGGGACTTTAATCCCTTGTTAATGCCACACACTTTTATGGTACTCCCTAAAAATACGATTAACATTAGTATATAGAGGTATAAAAAATATATACAAGTTTTAAATACAATAAGTTATTAAACTTACCCGATGGGATATGTGCATCGTGACATGACCCACCCCTAATCCCCCGAGATTAAGGGCTAAGTCATGCTCCTGTCTAACTTACGCGTGACACGAAGGCTAAACCGACGTCCAACCTCCATGTAACACGTAAGCCGGACAAAGGATTTCCAAACGAACCGTCCACAAGTTCCGGACTTCCCAGAGCGAGCAGAATCTATTGTAGATCACGTGTGTGATGTCTCCGTCTCTCTCTACTAAAAGCCCACACCGCAACAACCTGGAGGGTATCGAAAACATAAAAGACTATGAGTGGACAAAAATAAATAATATGTTCTGAAAACAGGTGATAGAAAAGTACATTTATACCCTCCACGAAAAAACCAATGCATGCATATGAAAACCAATTCACAAAACCATTTCATATCCAAAAACCATCAATGAAAACCAAAATCGTTTCTTTCCTCAAATCCGTAATTCAAATCCAGGGCCTCAGCCCAAAATCATAAATCCTCATCAAAGTACGGGAACTCAGCCCAAAATCCACAAAACCCAAAGCATCCGGACCATTGCCCAAAAACATCTAAAAACCAGTGAAAAACATCAATCAATCAAGTTGTGGGATCTCAAGTGCGCCAGAGTCTTTAAACTCAAAATACATGCGCATAATCAGGCCTTCCTGGGATATCAACGAGTCTTTAAACTCAAAACACAATCAACAGGCCTCAGGGGATCACAATAACCTATTCTTTAAACTCAAAACATATCAATCTAGGGACCTCCCCCATCAATCAACCGAGTCTTTAAACTCAAAACCAGATCTAGTCATATCCGGGCCTTTAAACCAAAACCAGTTTTCAACGGGTCTTTAAACCCAAAACCTAATGAAAACAATTGAAAATCCATATCCGAATTCGCAATAATGATTCCGTAAGCCGATATCCAGAACCATCATCCCGAACCCAAATCCAAAATTTCACTTTCAAGTTCCAAAACTGCATTCTAATCATTTTTTCCGAAATTCGATTCCAAAACTGAAATCGCATTTACCGAAATCACAAGAACAGGGCTTCAAGCCCGAAATCACTTTTCCAAAATCTATTATAAATCACCGAAATCAAATCATATTTCAAATCCCGAAATCAAATCATCAAAACCATGGTCAAATCACAACATAAATCCTAATCTCGTAAAACGTGCAAATACATAAATATCTCGAAATACGTGCAAAATCATAAATCATCAAGATAATAATCAAAATCATTGAATCACGTATAGAAAATATATAAAACATTTATGCATGCATCATAAGTTAGAACGCAAAGCCCACTCACAGACCATTAGCGGCGCCACCTCGATACGTGTGCAATTACGCTTTCCTGGCTAATCCACTATCACCGGCTTTCCCGAACCTGTCCAAATCCCATATTAAGGTCACTAACTACTTCACAATGTTCATATGAAAGCCAGAAATTTTTCTGATTTTTTAACTATTTTTAACCAAGCCTTAAAACCTTCGGACATCCCAAAACCTATCGAAACAATGCCCGATTGACTCGAAATCAGTGCCAAAATGTTCGTTACATTGATTATATCATTTCACATGTTGAACACTTCCCCATCAGAGGCACCACGTGCCCTCACGCGCCGTCAAAAGGGGCTGTGCGTGGGAACCACACGCCCACTGTTCATTGTCTCCTACCTTGAGACGGACCTGGTCTGAACCGGTTCGAACCGGCGCAGGCGGTTTAAATGTCCAAATCGTCCATTTTCAGTCCAATTTCAATTCTACTTAGTTCTATAGCTTTCTTGCACGATTTCCTATCAATCTACAACTTAAAAACATACAATTAAGGCCTCAATCTTACCTCCCAAATCGAAGGAGAAACCAGCCACAGTCCTTAATCGAGTTGCCACGATTCCGGCCACAATCCTTCTTGGTTTTGGTCCCAAACACCTTCTGGAATCCCTAGAAGCACATCTCAATCATCAAGACTTCGCAACAACCCTCAATTCTCAGCTTACCATTTTTTACTGAAACTTACCATTTTCCCAGTTTCACGGCCGCCGTCCATGGCGAGCCTCGACATGGGTCCCTAACGACTTGTCTGACCTTCAGGAACATCAACCAAACAGTTAGAATGGTTGACAAGTGCTTTGACTAAAACCCATTCTCAACATCCAAAAACAGGGCACACAGCCTACCTGAACTTCTCCCACCGTCTATGACGGTCCACGGTGATCATCCCACGGTGCTCGTCCCAATTCTCCTTTCCATCTTGTTCAGGAAGCACATACATGGGTGAAGATCGAAGGGAGTTGTGGGGTGGTTTCCTCACGGCTCATACATGTACTCTGTTTTCTCCCACAATCCACGTACACTGTCCACGACGGTGGCACCACCACTCTTTTCTCATCTCAACAATCCCTTTGTCCTCACACGTCACTCTCAGCTAATGAAGATCACCGAGTTCATCTGGATTGCTTTTCACGGTTCAATCTCACCTCGGTTTCTCTCTGTTTTTAAACCACACACACCGTGCACAATTTTAAAACCATTCTGAGGCTTCTACAACCATCCATGACAAGCCAGGTGTCCAAAATCCTGTGGGCACAACTTCCAAGGCAAGCCAAGTGTCCAATTCTAACTGGGCACATATCCCAATGCAGTAAATGACCAAATGTCCCTAATTGACAAATTACCATTTTGCCATTCGAATGTTTAGACCAATAATTGAACCGTACGAAGTCCAATGACAACGTGCCGCCTGTCGTTATACGCGGGGAATCGAGGCCTACCTAACGGTCCTCGAGCTTTGTGAAAATGACTTGTCGTATAAAAAGTCAACTATTTGCCCCTTTTTAACCAAATTACCAAAGTACCCTCAAACTTTTGAACATCATAACATTTTCCTCAAATGTCGGAATCGGACATGCCACCTGTCTATGAACTCGTGACATTCCAAACTACGTCATAGTTATCGGTCAAAGTCCATTTGATTACCCGAACCAAAAGTCAACCGTTTGCCCAATTCCAAGGGCAAAATCATCATTTCACACCGTCCGTCCGAAATCACCTATCTAATCACCGATTAACTTCACTAATCCACCATTAACCACTAATCTAATTCTGATTTCCGGGACGGGTCGTTACACATCGCCTCCCTCTGCATCGTCAACTCTAGTGGCCTCAAGGGCAGTACGAGGTTCCCCTCGTTTCGAGCTAGTGCGACGTCTAGTTGATTGGGGCCTTAGTATCACCTGATCATCAGGAATGACTCTCAAGGGTACTGAGGAAGTTCCTAGATGATCTGTTGATGATGGCCCAGGTGAAGGTGATGACTGCTCCGTCAGGGAGAGAACTGATCCATGAGATGGCTGTTCCGTCAAAGAAGTCACTACTAGAGATGGCTGCTCCGTCGGGGAAGAAACTAGTCTTGGAGATGGCTGCTCTGCGGGCGCATTACAACGACCTCGAGAAGTGATAAATTTACGTAAAGAAATCTGCAAATACAAAAGTGATTCATGATAATTACTAATGAAATAATTAAATAAATAAACGAATAACCAATCAATCAAATAATTTCTTATAATTTCTAATAAATTCCATAAATATGCATTAATCCACTAATTTCTAATAATTTCCAAAATTTCCAATAATGCAATAATTAAATAGAATTCAATAATTTTCAAAAATGTCGAAAAATTGGAGGATTTCAAAAAATGTATAATTATTTCAAATAATCATCAAATGTACTAATTTTCAATATTGTCTAAAAATTTCCAAAAAATATTCTAATTTCCCAAATAATATTTTAATTTCAATTATATTCCAATAATTAAATATTTTTAAAAAATTCAATAATTTCCACAAAATCGATAATTTTCGATAGTTAACTAATTAAATAATTTTCAATAAATTCCAAAAATTTGATAATTTCCTAAACTTCCAATAAATTCCAATAGTTAACTAATTAGATAATTTTCAATAAATTCCGAAAATTAGCAAAAATTTGATAATTTTCAAAACTTCCAATAAATTCCAATAATTAACTTATTAAATAATTTTCAATAATTTCCAAAAATTACCAAATATTTGACAATTTCCAAAAGTTTCTAATCATTCACATCCAAAAAAACAATCTAATAAAACATTCTATATAAACACCAATCCAAAAATTCATATACAATAAACAATCCAATAAACAATCAAATATAACATTCTATACAAATAAGTAATAAACCAATCCAAAAATTCAAATCCAATGAACAATCTAATAATGAATCCAAAAAACTTCAGGCAGTCAAATGGACTTTGGCCGATGTCTGTGACGTAGTTCGTGATGTCACGAGTTCATAGACAGGTGGCACACTCGATTCCAACGTTCGAGGAAAAAGTTATGACGATCGGACGTCCAAGGGCATTTTGGTAATTTAGTTGAAAAGGAGCAAAAAGATGACTTTTGACCCAGGAGATCTGATGGCCGAGGACCGAAGACCATTACGTAGATCGAGACAATACCAATCGGTAGACAGGTGGCACGTTGAAATCGGACGTTCGACGGAGAAGTGACGGTTCACGAAAGTTCCGTGGTACTATTGCACGAATTACGAGACAACCTGAGTTTTGTCCTAAGTGGGGCCCAGAAAATTGTCAGTGGATCAATGGATGAGTGACAAGTGTCACCCATCCACTGGCCAACCTTTTCCTTCATGCATTTCACCTTCCTTCTTCATCGATCACTTTCCATTCTCCAAACCCGATCTCACCCTTTTGAACCCAAACCAATCCAACCCATCCCCACTTGATCATGCTTGTGAGACCCAAGGGAGTGAGAGGAGGACTGAGGAAAGTGGTGGTCGGCCTGGAACAACGCCGCCGTGGCCGGCGGCCATGGACGCGAACCAAATTTCACGGTTAGGCCCAATTTCCTTTATATTTCGATTTACATATTATGGTTGATTTTGGATGCTTAGATAATGATTATTAGGTTGTTAGGATGGTTTAAAGGGAGTTTTGGTGGTGGTTGGACAACTGTGGAAGCCGTAGGAGGAAAATGGAAAGTTAGGCCGTGAGGTTCAATTCGAACCATGGGTTTTAGGTGGGGTTTTCTTAGGTTTGATGATTAGAAAGGATAGAAAAAATCAAAATAGGAAGTTTGGGATCGAAAAGGAGAGGATTGGACGAAAAATGAGGGAGGAGGATGGCTGTACCGGTCACGTCGGTCCAGCTGGACCAGACTGCACAGAAAACCAGCCGGACCGATCGATTGCGTGGAGAAGATGATGAATAGTCCTGGCACACGAGGCCCACGCGCAGGACCATTTTTGGGTGCGTGAGGGTGCGTGAGATCTCCTTTGGGGAAAGTTCCAACATGTAATTTCATCTATTCGATGTAACGAACATTTTGCGACTGGTTTCGTGTCAATCGGACATCGTTTCGATATAGTTTGGGATGTTCGAAGGTTTAGGTTCGCGTTTAAAAATAGTTAGAAATTCCAGAAAATTACGAGGCTTTAGTGAGGGGTTATATAAGTATTTAGTAAACCTCTAAATTAATTTGGACAGGTTCGGGAATCCCGGAGGCGACGTTTAGCCCAGCAGACGCTTATGGCACGCGTATCGAGGCGCGGCTTCAGACGGTCTGTGAGTGGACCCTTCTTTCAAAATTGATGCATGGATAAATGTTTTATAATTGTTTTCGAATATGTTTTCTGATGCCATGAGTTCATTTGTTTGTGGTAGCCTAGGATTTACGTATTTGCACGTATTTCGAGGTTTACGGTTTTATACGATGCTTATACGTGCTAGGTTTTCAACGAGGGTTTAATAAATGGATTTTTGATTAGGAAATATGAACTCAGGCATGAGGTCCATTTGATTTACAAAGTCTCGGACTTGGATTCCATTTTATTTGACGAGAAATCGGACCGAGGGTCCATTTGAGTTAAATGATCGGACCGAGGGTCCCGTTAGTTTATGATCGGGCTTGAGGCCCGGTTGATTTGTGGTTTTGGGCTTAAGGCCTAGTTAGCTGTGGTATCGGGCTTAAGGCCCAGTTAGTCGTAACATCGGGCTTGAGTCCCAGTTCGATTTATGAAATGAGAATTCGGGCATGAGACCCTATTGAACTGTTGATTTAGGCCGAGGCCTGTGAAATTGATTTGAATCGGATTCAAGGAATCCTGTTGAGACGAATCGAGTATGAAACCCAGTTGGAAACATGTTTTGAGAAAGGAAATGATTTGAAAAATATATTATACCCTTCATATGATTATATGGTCTCCTCCAGACGTCGACCTGGAGAGTCACGATCCACAGACCAGAATGGGTATCCCCATAGGGATCCCGTTCCAGGAGTGGGGGTTACGATTTATGTTGTGGTCTCGAACCAGATTCTGGAGAGATGTGTGGACTAGATCCACAGAGAGAGCGCGGAATAGATCCAGAGATTGAGCCTCCCAGATGGAGAATTCCTAGGAGAAGACTCAGAGTGAGACCCCGAGTAGTGTGCACACTAGTATAGATATAATTAATCGTGACATATATCGGGGATGTGTTCCCCGAGTTGGCATCTTCTCGGAAGTGCCGCAGATGGGTTATACGTATATTGATACTTATGTGGTTTATTGAAAGTGATTTTGGGGGGGGGGGGGGGGGGGGGGGGGGGGGGGGAGGAGACCCCGTGTTCCATGTTCTATATTTCGGAAATTGGTTTGTATGTTTTGGTATTTCACCGAGAATGGTTTTGGGCTGAGTCCCTAATGATTTGATTTCTGTATTCCATGTTTTAAGATTGTGATTTCGGGTCGGGGACCCAAATGGATTTAGGGTTGATGACGGTTTATGGGGACCAGCATGAACCCTCGAAAGGTTTTTATGGGTCATGACGGTTTATGGGAACCGGGCCTGAACCCTTGAAAAGTTTTGAGAATGTTTGACAAATGGTTTTATGAACATTTTGATAAACGATTTTTGAATGTATGCATATGCTTTTAATGAAGGGCATAAATGTCTATATGTGAAAATGTTTTTAATGAAAATTTTATTTTGTCCACTCACAGTTTTCGTGTTTAAATGCCCTTCAGGTTGATCGCGGATGCGGGCTGTAGCATAGACGAGACATCACATTCCTCCTCCCACGATCCTGGCGTGCTCTGGACGCCCCGGTGAGGGCTAAAGATGGAATTTCCCTGGTCTGACACTTCGTGTCAGACGGGATCAGGCGCGTCCCACATTAATCTCGGCTGATTTGGGACGGGTCCTGACATAACACCAATAACATCTGTTTCTCAACTCATTCAAATTTGATCCACTGCCTGTCCTGACTTCCATGCACCAAGATAAATTGCAACCAATGAAGCAGAAAATGAGAAGTTTCCTTCACCAACCAATAATATATGTTGATAACTACTGTAGTGATCTTCTCACATCTAAATCATTCTCCCTTCAGCCCATCCTTGGCCAACTTATACTTGCAAAAGTGATGAGAATTGCACTGGAGAAGGAAGTATATATACTTACTAGCAGTCTGGTCAAAACCAACTCCTGAAGTTTCATCGAAAACAATATTAGGTCTCCTATCAGTGACACTAAATTGACTTGGAGTGTCGAGTCCTACCACTGGACTCTCAAGTCCCCAACTTTGTAGTTACCTCTCAGCCCCCAAGCTGTAACTCGCTCGGACATCAATCCACGTGTCCTGGAAAACAATCCAACTCAGAGTCAAACCCTGCTTGTCTATTTTATACCGTTTATGCACATCCAATTGGTAGTGATGGAACCACCTGATTCTCATGATCCAACCTTTATGGGTTCCACTCCTGCACTCGATACTCATGCATACTTACCAAGGAAAGACAAAACATCTGTCTCACAACCACCAGTGAACCTGTCACCAAACCAGGTATCCCGTACCAGGTATCCCTCTGTCTCGTTCAATGACTATTGTACTCATCCAACTGCCACTCAAGTTTAGGAGCTAACAGTAACTCCTGTCTAAACGCCATAAATCCAAATCCACGAATCCCCATGATGCCTCTGCATCATCCAGAACTACTCAGTCTTTGCTGGTTTCCCACCCAAATCACCTCAATTATCTCTATTGGCTTTCCCACAATCACTACTCAGTGGGGATGATGGGGCATCCTAACACAATTCCCACCGTGCTCATCGTCTCCTAACAATGTGTCCAACACCATCTCTGTCACTAACCTCACTGTCCAACGGTCTCGAATCTAAAAGGCATCACATCCAGCCCTCCTCAGGTCTAATCTCACTGAATCACGGTATACAGTGCCAAAGCAACTGTACCCTAGTTACGTTTCCACTAAAGTCTCCTACTCTTATCCTAACTATCAGGTTGATGACCGAAAAAAAGCAGCCAAGAGACATCACATCCTGCACATGTGTAACACTCCAAGAGCAACCCAAATGCTCTAATACCAAACTCACACGACCCATCCCATTCCTCCCTGGATTAACACAGGATGTACCATGGTCCCGTCTGACACCTCATGTCAGACTATGGATACACCAAATCTTCTTAGGGTATACAGAGTGCGCCAAGATCTATGGAGGCATGTGATATCTCGGTCTCTACAACAGCCCACCTCCACGATCAACCTGAAGGGTATTAAAAATAGGAAAAGTTGTGAATGGACGAAAATATATAGTTTATAAAGCACTTTTCATGAAAAGACATTTATGTAACACCCCGGAAATTCGAAAAATGTAATTTTGTAAAATATTGAATAAAATGACGTTTTTACTCGTGTGTCTCGTATGGTCAATTTGTTGACTTTTTGATTGGAAGGTCGAACGGACGTTAACCGATGACCTTGATGTAGTTCGGGACGTCACGAGATCATAGACAGGTGGCAAGTCCGATTCGGACGCTCGGGGAAAAAGTTATGACGTTCGGAGGTCTGGGGGCATTATGGTAATTTGGACGATATAGGGGAAAAAGTTGACTTTTCGAAATACAATTGATTTTCACATGACTCATAGACCGTTAGGTTTGTCTCGATGCCCCGAGTACAACGACAGGCGGCACGCGTGAAACGGAAATCGGATGATCGAGTTACGGGTCACGGAAGTTGGAGGCCATTTTGGTCTTTTTACACGGGTTACTGTAGCACCAACGTGAAAAACAGAGTGCACGGCCATGCCGTTGTGTTTTGTGCGTGCAATTTGTTTATGGTATTAGTGGACTGATGAGTGGGATTAGTTTATGGACTTTGAGATTGTGGGAGGCATTCAGGCGTGTTTGGGCAAAGTTTCAGAGCACTAGTTGGTTTAAAAAATGGCCATGGTTTCTGTGTTTGCGGGAAACCATTTTCAGAGAACTCAGTTGGTCTCCCACGGCTGCTGGCTACACTGATCGATTAACCATGTAAGGGAGTGGAGAGAGGATTCATTTTGCAAGCTTCTGGTAGTCTGAGAGAGAGTTGAGAGTGAGAGGTCTGAGACGGGGAAGAAAAACCAGGAATGGAGGGAAATTAAAAGGTCGAGTTTTGAGGTGAGTCGAGCCAAACCGTGAGTTGGATTAGCATTCTGAGACCATTACAAACATCCCCGTGCAAGAATTGAAGATCTTTGATCAAGGATTGCTCAGGAACTCAAGTTCCAGTTTCTGGAAAAACACAGGGTCGAGGACGACGGCTACCAGGTAACGGCTTGTTCCATTGGCTGTGCAATTGTGTTCGTCTAGGTTCCCTTAAGCTCCTGTCTGAGTTAATTTGAAAATGGGGCTAGGTTGGGTGAGTTCCGGACGTTGACTTGTTCGACTGTTTGAGTTTGGGTTTGATCGATTTAGGGACAGTCGAGGTTAATCATTGGTACAGAACTCATATTAATGGATTAGAGAAGATGATAGGATTGAAAACGGGAGGAATTGATGGAGAATTGAGGGTTAACTGGTCGGGTTGAATCGCGGGTAACAAACCCGTTTAACAGGCTAGTCGGGTAGGAAAGACGACATTGTAGCTGGGCGCGTGGCCTACACGCGCAGCCACTTTGGGCGGTGCGTGACGGCGCATGTGATGTCATCTCCGGTCACGGTCAACATGAAACTTATTCCTTTCAGTCTAATTCACATTTTATCTTTAGAGTTCGAGTCGATCGGGAGTCGTTCGGGATAATTTCGGGAGTTCGGAAGTTTAGGTCTTAAGGTTAATTTCGTCGAAAAATCCAAAAAAAATATGAAAAATCCTACGAGTTATTTGGGGATGATTGTAACCCTTCTTGTACGTTTTTACAAGCCCGGATATTTCCGAAGCTACTGAGGAACGCACGGGGTGCGACTAACGCGTCCTAAAACCGTGAGTGGACTTTTGATTTCCAAATTGTGCATGCATGACTATTTTACTTATTTATCTTGTGTTTTCACTTATGATTTTATGATGATAAATATGATATTTCGGTTCTACGTGATGTAACGCTTTTCGAGATATTCATCGTATTTCACGCATTTCGAGGTTACAGTTTTCTCCTATGCATGAATGATGTTTTGATGAAGGATTTGGATATGATTATGCATGTTACGGTTTTATGATGTTTGATTATATTTGTGAAGTGATTTTGGGAATTGCATGTTTTGGAATTTGCATGTGATTTCGGACATAAGTCTTATTATGACAAGATATGATTTTTGGAATGATTTTTGGAAAACAGATCATGTTGAATCCTGGTTTATTGTGTTTATAAATGGTTTTGGGTTTAAAGACCCGGTTGATTGTTGGATCTGGTTTTGGGTTTAAAGACCCGGTTAATTGATGATGACGGGGGCGGGCCCGGAAAATTGGGTTTAAAGACCCGGATTGAGTTTAAAGACTCGTGAGTTTAAAGACTCGGTTATTGTGATACCCCCGAGGCCTATTGATTATGTTTTGAGTTTAAAGCCTCGTGATATCTCGGGAAAGCCTGATATTGTGTTTAAAGACTCGGATGGATCCAACGGTTTAATTGTGACTGTTGATTCACTTTTTACTTGATTTGCGTAATTGATGTTTCAAAATGACGGTTTCTGGATTTTGGTAATCTTATATTATTTTACATGAGTTATGACGGTTTTCTGTAACGTGTTACGTGTGTTTCGAAAAAAAAGGATTTCTAATGTTTAATACGCGGTTTTCGAATATCTGGTTATGCATGCGTGTTATAAAAATGGAGGGCGAACCCCGATTTCCTTAAACTGTTTTCTGCAACTTTTGTTTCGATCCACTCACACTTTGTTGTTTTAACTACCCTCCAGGTCGTGGTATAAGTTCGGGGGCTAGCGCCGAGGCAGAGGCAGAGGCATAAAGTTTTCCGTTGCGGAGTAGTTAGTTCACAGAGTAGGATTTGTTCTTTATTTTGTTTTGTAATATTATGCTCTGTGAAACTATGGACTTGATGTCCAGTCGGTTGTATTTGTTTAATCTCCCTGGTCTGACAATGGGTGTGATGTAATATTATTTGGATTTCCGGTCTTTTGGGTTCGATTGTCAGACGGGAGCAGGATGCTTCCCGATTATCGAGGTGATAATCAGGGTGGGTCCTATCAATTGGTATCAGAGCATAGGTTTACAGTTCGTGTCTGGCACTTGGGTGTGCCTCGATTATTGTACTAACTTATGCCTCTTTCAGAGAAGGACGATCGGCCATGCCTCTGCGACGTGAACCCCCTTCACGACCTGACGGTGATGCCGAGAGTGCTTCGATTGAGCAGCCCAGCGTCTTGGGGCTACGGTGTTTAGTGGTGGAGCGGATTCCAAGGATGCCCACCTTTGGATTTCTCGGTTTGAGCGGATTTTTGCTGTGATGCAATGTCCCCCTGAGGAGCGGGTTGTGTTGGCTACCTTTTTACTTGATGAATCTGCGTATGAGTGGTGGTATACTCTGGAGTTGTCGGGTTGGGATGCCCGTACAGTGACTTGGGAGACCTTTCGTGAACGGTTTCTGGATCAGTAGTATCCCTGTTCATTCCGTGATACTAGGGAGACCGAGTTTCTGCAGCTCCAACAGGGGAGCATGTCGGTAGCAGAGTATGAACAGAAATTTCAGATGCTAGCCCGTTTTGCTCCTACCTTTGTGTCTACTGAGGCTGAGAAATGTCGTAGGTTTGAGCTTGGCCTACCGGGTGAGATACGGGCCATTGTGACGGCCAGAGCTTTTACTACTCTCAGAGAGTTGTCTGATGCCGCAGTGCGGGTTGAGGCTAGTCTCCCGACACGTCCACAGTACTCTGGTGGTGGACAACGTCGAGAGCGTTCATATCCTGGATCGTATGGTAAGAGAGCCCCGAAGAAGGGACGTTATGGTGGAGCCTCATCTACAGGCAATGATCGTTACGGTAGGTTTGTTCATTTTCAGAGTCCTGGATTCAGAGCGCCTAGGGCAAAGACTGCTGCACAGGCGAGCGCGACTTCGGTTGCTTCCACAGGACGGCAGAGTGGTGGTTTTGCTCGAGATGCTTCCAGTGTTATTTGTTTCTTCTGTGGCGAGCGTTGCCACTATCAGAGGGAGTGTCCATCTTTGCCACAGGGTGGTGGCGCAGGTCGGGGTGGAGCAGAGCAGGGAGGGAACACAGCTGCAGTTTCTGGGACTAGGAGTACTAGAGGAGGTGGTGCTGGAGCGACTAGTGGACAGAGGGCCCGGGGCCGTGGGCAAGCAGGTGGACCACAGGCCCGAGTTTTTGCTGTTACGCAGCAGGAGGCCAGGGTAGCACCTGGTGTTGTGACAGGTACACTCACGATCTTTGGAAATGATGTTTGTGCTTTAATTGATCCCGGAGCTACTCATTCGTTTATATCACGGGACTGTGAGTTGTTGGCGGGTTGAGAGGTGTCCGCACTGGACTGTGACATGGGTGTGAGCACGCCCATAGGAGATGTATTTGTGGTAAATCAAGTGTTGCGGGAGTGTCCCGTAATGGTAGGCGACGTGGGTTTGGTAGCAGACTTGATACTCTTGGACTTGCACGACTTTGATGTCATTTTGGGAATGGATTGGTTGACGCTCCATCATGCTTCTATCGAGTGTGTCGATAAGAAGGTTACTTTTCGGAGCCCGGGGTTGCCGGAAACCACCTTTCAGGGAATACTGCGAGCAACTCCTGTTGGAGTGATTTCAGCCCTGAAGGCTAGTAAGTTGTTGAGGAAAGGGTGCCAAGGATACTTAGCTCAAGTGATGGACGAACGAGCTGCACCATTGAGAGTGGAGGATATACCGATTGTACGGGAGTTCCCGGATGTCTTTCTGGAGGATCTACCGGGATTGCCACCGCATCGAGATGTCGAGTTCACTATTGATCTGGTTCCAGGTACGCAGCCTATATCTCAGACTCCGTATCGTATGGCGCCAGCCGAGTTGAAAGAACTGAAGGCGCAGTTGCAAGAGCTGCTTGAGATGGGGTTTATTAGACCGAGTGTATCCCCTTGGGGAGCCCCAGTGCTGTTTGTAAGGAAAAAGGATGGGAGTTTGAGACTCTGCATCGATTACAGGCAACTGAATAAAGTAACAATCAGGAACAAATACCCGTTGCCTCGGATCGATGAATTTTTCGATCAGCTCAGAGGAGCGCAGTACTTCTCCAAAATCGATCTTCGTTCTGGGTATCATCAGTTGCGGGTTAAGGATGAGGATGTACCCAAGACAGCCTTTAGAACCCGATATGGTCATTATGAGTTCCTTGTGATGCCGTTTGGTTTGACCAACGCACCCGCAGCGTTTATGGATTTGATGAACCGAGTGTTACAGCCATACTTGGATCACTTCGTCATCGTGTTCATCGACGATATTCTAGTTTACTCGAAGAGTGCGGGAGAGCACGAGGAGCACTTAAGGATGGTGCTGGGTACCTTGAGAGAAAACCAGTTGTATGCGAAGCTCAGCAAGTGTCAGTTTTGGTTGACGAGCGTGAGTTTCTTAGGGCATGTGATCTCAACTGACGGAATCAGTGTGGATTCTCAGAAAGTTGAAGCAGTGGCGAAGTGGGAACAACCGAAGACCGTCACTGAAGTCAGAAGTTTCCTGGGATTGGCTGGCTATTACAGGAGGTTTGTAGAGGGTTTCTCTACCATTGCTGCCCCGTTGACGCGACTGACGAGGAAGGGAGTCAAGTTTGTCTGGGATAACGATTGTGAGCGTAGTTTTCGGGAGCTAAAGGAAAGGTTGACATCTACTCCTATACTGACCCTTCCAGATGACAGTGGGGAATTCGAGGTGTACAGTGATGCATCCTTACAGGGATTGGGATGTGTACTAATGCAGCATGAAAAAGTGATTGCCTATGCTTCGCGCCAGTTGAAGCCAAATGAGCGCAATTATCCTACGCACGACTTAGAGTTAGCTACTGTTGTGCATGCGCTGAAAATTTGAAGACATCACTTGTATGGTGCGACTTGTAGGCTGTTCACGGATCACAAGAGCTTGAAGTACTTGTTCACCTAGAAGGACTTGAATGTGAGGCAACGACGATTTCTGGAGCTAATTAAGGATTATGATTACACTATTGAGTAGCACCCTGGAAAAGCCAATGTTGTGGCTGATGCTCTAAGCTGGAAGTCAACGCATTCTGTAGCACTCCTACGGACGGTTCATTTGCCACTATTGGTTGAACTCCGCAAGACTAGCATTGATTTGGGACTGGATAGCCAAGGTGTCTTGCTAGCTAATTTTCATGTGAGACCACTCATAATCGATCGGATCGTTGAGGCTCAATCTAAAGATCCTGTCTCGTGTGTACTTCGGATTGAAGTGGAAGCCGGTGAACGGCTAGATTTCACAGTCAGGGAGATGGAGCTTTACTAAAAGAAGGACGGTTGTGTGTTCCAGACGTTGAGGCACTGAAGAAGGAAATCTTGGACGAGGCTCACAGTTCGGCCTACGCGATGCATCCTGGTGGGACCTAGATGTATCGTACATTGCGAGAACACTATTTGTGGCCGGGTATGAAACGAGAGATTGCTGAGTTTGTCAGCAGGTGTCTGATTTGTCAGAAAGTGAAGGCTGAGAGACAAAGACCGTATGGAGCTTTGCAACCACTACCTATCCTAGAATGGAAATGGGATCACATAACGATGGATTTTGTGTTTGGACTTCCTAGGACAGCTAGAGGTCACGATGGAGTTTGGGTGATTGTGGACAAGCTAACAAAATCAGCTCATTTCTTGCTGGTGCGAGAGAACTTCAGGATGACAAAGTTGGCTCAATTGTTTATCGATGAGATCATCTGGTTGCACGGTACTCCGGAATCAATAGTTTCTGATAGAGACCCGAGGTTTACTTCTCGGTTTTGGCAAAGTCTACATTAAGCCTTTGGAACGAAACTTCGTTTCAGCACTGCATTTCATCCTCAGACTGACGGCCAGTCTGAGCGAACCATCCAGATATTGGAGGATATGATGCGAGCTTGCGTTTTTCAGTTTCAAGGCACTTGGGAATCACACCTAGCCTTGATGGAATTTTCCTATAACAACAGCTATCAGGCGAGCATTGGGATGGCTCCTTACGAAGCTTTGTACGGACGGCAGTGCAGGACGCCGTTGTGTTGGACAGACGTGGGTGAAAGGAAGCTGACTAAATCCGAATTGGTGGAATTGACAACAGAAAAGGTCAAACTCATTAGAGATCGGCTCAAGGCAGCCCGAAACAGACAAAAGAGCTATGTGGACCATCGGATTCGAGATCTTGAGTTTGCGGTCGGAGATCGGGTATTTCTAAAACTGTCCCCTTGGAAAGGTGTAGTGAGATTTGGCAGGCGAGGAAAGTTGAACCCTCGTTTTATCGGACCTTATGAGATTTCTAAGAGGATTGGCCAGGTGGCCTACAGGTTAGCACTACAGCCAGAACATTCGAAGGTCCATGATGTCTTCCATGTGTCGATGCTGCTTAAATATGTGTTTGATGCATCTCATGTACTGGAGGAACAACCTATTGAACTCCGAGAGGACTTGACTTTTGAAGAACAGTCGGTACAGAATTTGGACCGAAAGGATAAGGTGCTACGCCGGAAGACCGTTCCTCTGGTAAAATTTCTCTGGAGGAACCAGAATGTGGAGGAAGCCACATGGGAACCCGAGGCGCAAATGCGAGAACATTTCCCCTATTTGTTTCCTTGAAATTTCGGGACGAAATTTCTTAAGGGGGGGGGGGGGGGGGTGATTGTAACGCCCCGGAAATTCGGAAAATGTAATTTTGTAAAATATTGAATAAAATGACGTTTTTACCCCTGTGTCTCGTATGGTCAATTTGTTGACTTTTTATTGGAGGGTCGAACGGACGTTGACCGATGACCGTGATGTAGTTCGGGACGTCACGAGATCATAGACAGGTGGCACGTCTGATTCGGACGCTAGGGGAAAAAGTTATGACGTTCGGAGGTCCGGGGGCATTATGGTAATTTGGACGATATAGGGGAAAAAGTTGACTTTTCGAAATACAATTGATTTTCACATGACTCGAAGACCGTTAGGTTCGTCTCAATGCCCCGAGTACAACGACAGGCGACACGCGTGAAACGGACATCGGATGACCGAGTTACGGGTCACGGAAGTTGGAGGGCATTTTGGTAATTATTGCCCTGAGGGCATTTCGGTCTTTTTACACGGGCTACTGTAGCACCACCGTGAAAAACAGAGAGCACGGCCATGCCGTGGTGTTTTGTGCGTGCAATTTGTTTATGGCATTAGTGGACTGATAAGTGGGATTTGTTTGTGGACTTTGAGGTTGTGGGAGGCATTCAGGCGTGTTTGGGCAGAGTTTCAGAGCACGAGTTGGTTAAAAAAATGGCCATGGTTTCTGTGTTTGCGGAAAACCATTTTCAGAAACCTCAGTTGGTCTCCCACGGGCTGCTGGCTACACTGATCGATTAACCGTGTAAGGGAGTGGAGAGAGGATTCATTTTGCAAGCTTCTGGTAGTCTGAGAGAGAGTTGAGAGTGAGAGGTCTGAGACAGGGAAGAAAAACCAGGAATGGAGGGAAATTAAAAGGTCGAGTTTTGAGGTGAATCGATCCAAACCGTGAGTTGGATTAGCATTCTGAGACCATTACAAACATCCCCGTGCAAGAATTGAAGAGCTTTGATCAAGGATTGCTCAGGAACTCAAGTTCCAGTTTCTGGAAAAACACAGGGTTGAGGACGACGGCTACCATGTAACGGCTTGTTTAATTGGATGTGCAATTGTGTTCGTCTAGGTTCCCTTAAGCTCCTGTCTGAGTTAATTTGAAAATGGGGCTAGGTTGGGTGAGTTCCGGACGTCGACTTGTTCGACTCTTCGAGTCTGGGTTTGATCGATTTAGGGACAGTCGAGGTTAATCATTGGTACAGAACTCAAATTAATGGATTAGAGAAGATGATAGGATTGAAAACGGGAGGAATTGATGGAGAATTGAGGGTTATCTGGTCGGGTTGAATCGGGGGTAACAGACCCGTTTAACAGGCTAGTCGGGTAGGAGAGACGACACTGTAGCTGGGCGCGTGGCCTACACGCGCAACCACTTTGGGCGGCGCGTGATGGCGCGTGTGATGTCATCTCCGGTCACGGTCAACATGAAACTTATTACTTTCAGTCTAATTCACATTTTATCTTTAGAGTTGGAGTCGATCGGGAGTCGTTCAGGATAATTTCAGGAGTTCGGAAGTTTAGGTCTTAAAGTTAATTTCGTCGAAAAATCCGAAAAAAATATGAAAAATCCTACGAGTTATTTGGGGATGATTGTAACCCTCCTTGTACATTTTTACAGGCTCGGACATTTCCGAAGCTACTGAGGAACGGACGGGGCGCGATTGACGCGCCCTAAAACCATGAGTGCACTTTTGATTTACAAATTGTGCATGCATGACTATTTTACTTATTTATCTTGTGTTTTCACTTATGATTTTATGATGATAAATATGATATTTCGGTTCTACGTGATGTCACGCTTTTCGAGATATTCATCGTATTTCACGCATTTCGAGGTTACGGTTTTCTCCTATGCATGAATGATGTTTTGATGAAGGATTTGGATATGATTATGCATGTTACGTATTTATGATGATTGATTATATTTATGAAGTGATTTCGGGAATTCCATGTTTTGGAATTTGCATGTGATTTCGGACATAAGTCCTATTATGACAAGATATGATTTTTGGAATGATTTTTGGAAAATGGATCATGTTGAATCCTGGTTTATTGTGTTTATAAATGGTTTTGGGTTTAAAGGCCCGGTTGATTGTTGGATCTGGTTTTGGGATTAAAGACCCGGTTAATTGATGATGACGGGGGCGGGCCCGAAAAATTGGGTTTAAAGATCCGGATTGAGTTTAAAGACTCGTGAGTTTAAAGACTCGGTTATTGTGATACCCCCGAGGCCTATTGATTATGTTTTGAGTTTAAAGACTCGTTGATATCTCGGGAAGGCCTGATATTGAGTTTAAAGACTCGGATGGATCCAACGGTTTAATTGTGACTGCTGATTCACTTTTTACTTGATTTGCGTAATTGATGTTTCAAAATGACGGTTTCTGGATTTTGGTAATCTTATATTATTTTAGATGACTTATGACGGTTTTCTGTAACGTGTTACGTGTGTTTCGAAAAAAAGGATTTCTAATGTTTAATACGCGGTTTTCGAATATCTGGTTATGCAAGCGTGTTATAAAACTAGAGGGCGAACCCCGATTTCCTTAAACTGTTTTCTGCAACTTTTGTTTCGGTCCACTCACACTTTGTTTTTTTTAACTACCCTCCAGGTCATGGTACAAGTTTGGGGGCTAGCGGCGAGGTAGAGGAAGAGGCATAAATTTTTCCGTTGTGGAGTAGTTAGTTCACAGAGTAGGATTTGTTCTTTATTTTGTTTTGTAATATTATGCTCTGTGAAACTATGGACTTGATGTCCAGTCGGTTGTATTTGTTTAATCTCCCTGGTCTGACAATGGGTGTGATGTAATATTATTTGGATTTTCGGTCTTTTGGGTTCGATTGTCAGACGGGAGCAGGATGCTTCCCGATTATCGAGGCGATAATCGGGGTGGGTCCTGTCATATACCCTCTATTGAAAAGAATGCATGCATATAAAACCAGTTCTTACAAACAATTGCCTTAAATCAAATCATAGGTTTTCCAAATCAAAACTCAGTGAAAAATACTTCTCAACAAAGCCATTTCTTCATTCCAATCAATAGGACCTTAGCCCAAAATAATCTCAATACTGTGTGGGAACTCAACCCAAAATATAAACCATATCATGTGGGTCGCTGTCCAAATCAGTAAATGCAGAATAACTAATCCATTAAAATGTAGTTAACTAATCCTCGACATCCCAGATGCCTAATCAATATTGTCACGATCTAAGGTTATGCGTGTCGCTCGAGGGTCTCAAGTCCGAGTAATCCCTTGGGTCCACCAGTGTCCGGTCGGTGCCATAGAGGTATTCATTTCCCGAATTACTATGACATCCCATATGTCTAATAAATAACAATCCTGATCTTGAGCCTCTCTACGTGAGCCTCTCTGCAGTATGTCCGTAGGGTAGACCCTCTCAAGCAATGTACCTTGAATACTCTAGCGTCCCTGACGCCTGGAGGAGGCAATCTACTCATAAGGATGGTATCTTTAAAACCATAAATCAAACCATTTAACAAGATCTCAGCCGGAGGTATAACTTTCCAAAACCATTTCCACAGTACTTTCCAAAACCATTTCTAATCCAAATCTCATAGCGAATAAACCCAAATCATCTTAATAGGGTCTCAACCTGGAATCTCATTTCATAAAACCATAACTGGGACTCATGACCAATTTGACAACCAAACTAGGCCTCATGCTCGATATCATAAATCAATTGGGCCTCAAGCTCGTTAACTCGTAAATCAAATAGGTCTCAAGCCCGATTCCACATTTCCACATTCGAAATAATTTCTTTATTCAAATCATTGAAATCACAAACACGTATAAAACCTGACATAAAACCATAAACCTCGAAATACGTGTAATAACACACTTATACGTAAATACCCAATACTCCAATTAAATGCACTCAAAGCATGTAACGACCCGTCCGTGATTTTAGGGATTAATTAAGACTAATTATGTATTAGTAAGGCTAATCGGAGATTAGCCAAGGATTAACGGACGTTCAGAGCAAAATTACAATTTTTCCCCTATACGAGGGCAAAAAGTTGACTTTTGAACTGGGAGTTCCGATGGCCGAGGGCCGAGGACCGTTACGTAAATTGTGTCGATACGAATCCGTAGACAGGCGGCACATCAAAATCAGAAAATCGACGGGAAAGTTACGATTCACGAAAGTTTAGAGGAACTATTTACGACGACACGTTTGATGAGGCAAAAAGGGAACTTTTGTCCTCTAGTGGGCCCCAGATATTTCCCAGGCCCAATGGATGAGTGACACTTGTCACTCATCCATTCCCCACCATTTCCCATACATGCATATCCATTCCTCTTTCTGTTCGATCATTTCCCCACATACCCGAACAACCCTTTCGACCACAATCCAAACTCTTCCCCATCTGATCATGTGTGATACCAAGAGAGTGAGGTGAGGGCTTGAGGATGGTGGCTGGTCAAGGATGGAACCTCCATGGACGGCGGTGGAACCCGTGAAGAGGTAAAAACCCGAACCCGATTATGCTTAAGTTTTCTTATTTTTGGATTTGAACGTTAGGGCCGGTTTTTGTTGATTGAGAAAGGTTTAATAGGTTGTTAGGAGGGTTTAGAGTTGGTTTGGACGGTGGTTGGTGGTCGGACGTCGAGGGGGAACGATCAGGAAAAATGGACCTTGAAGGGAGTTTTTGAACGGGGAGTTTCTAGGGGGTTTTCCTTCGTTCTAATTACATGGTTAGGTTGCTAGGGTCGAGATAGGAAGATTGGAATTGGATTGGAAGAAAACTGACAGAATTTGAGGGAGTTAGGATGCTGGACCGGTCACACCGGTCCAGTTGGTTCAGAAATACAGGCATTGAACCGAACCGGGTTCACGCAAGGTAGGGGACGACTGTGCAGTGGCGCGTGGCCTTCATGCGCAGCCCCTTTGGGAAGTGCGTGGGGGCACGTGAAACATAATTTGGGGGTGGTTTCAACAAATGAAATCATCCTTTCGATGTAACGAATATTTTGGGACTAGTTTCGAGTCGATCAGACATCGTTTCGATATAGTTCGGGATGTCTGAAGGTTTAGGATCGACATTAAAAATACTTAAAAATCCAAGAAAATTAGGGGGCTTAATGAGGGGTTAATTAAGTAATTAGTAACCCTGTATTATGTTTTGGATAGGTTCGGGAGTCTCGGAGATGGTGATTGGCCCGAGAAGGCTTATGGCGCTCTTATCGAGGTGCGGCTTTGGACGGTCTGTGAGTGGACCTTGTTTTCTAAATTGGTGCATGCATAACTATTTTATATGCTTTAATGGACCTGTTTTGTGATTCCATGAGTGCTTATGTTTGTGGTTTTCCGTATTTGCACGTATTTCGAAATTTACGGTTTTATGTCGTACTGATAAGTGTTGTGTTTTCTGTGGTGGTTTAATGGAAAGGTTTTGGATTTGAAAACATGGAATCGGGCATGAGACCCATTTGGTTGGAAACTATCGAACTTGGAGTCAATTTGATTTAATGTGAAATCAAGCTGGTGGCCTTTTGACTTATACGATCGCGGCGGGGCCCCATTGGTTTACGAATTCGGACTTGAGGCCCAGTTGGTTATGATATTGGTCATGAGGCCCAGTTATGGTTTATAAACATGATTTCAGGTTAGGGACCCATATTCGGATTTGTGATGATTTTATGGAAAACCCGGGCGTAGCCCTTTGAGACGATTTGAAAAATGGTTTTCCGTATACCATCCTCATGAACAGATGCCCTCCAGACGTCTCGTAGTATCCTAGAGTGGCGGGTTTTCTCCTCCAGACGTCTCGTAGTATCCTGGTGTAGTCACAGGTCAATTACCTGCGAGGGGTCATTGCACGGAGCGACCGGTCCTTATAGTGACTCAGGAGCAGGGATTGCCAGAGGTTAAAACCTCCCCCCAGGTAGGGTAATTGATCTCCGGGTCATTGACCTGGGTGGACCCTGGGGAGACTTGGGATTTGAGGCCCCGGGTAGCACGTGTAGCTTGGAACTGTGACAGTGGTGTGATTGTGACATCTCGGATGTTAAGCATCAGGGATGCCGAGGATTGGTTTGGGCTGAAACCCACTTGTATTAATTTGGGCTGAGTCCCTACGGATTTGGTTTTGGGTTAAGACCCACATGTATTGGTATTAGGCTGAGTCCCACATGGATTTGGACAGTGGCCCATATGATTGGTTTCATTTACGATTTTGGGCCAAGGCCATAATGGTTTGATAACTGGTTTTCGAATGCATGCGTGTTTTTTAGTGAAGGGCATAAATGTCTTCTTTTTTATGTAAAAAGTTTTTAATAAACTATTGCTTTTTTCCACTCACAGCTTTTCGTGGTTTTAGTGCCCTTCAGGTTGATCGTGAATGCGGGCTATAGTGGAGACCGAGATATCACACTTCTCCTCTGGATCTTGGAGCACTCTAGAAGCCTCGTTGGGGCTAAAGTCGAAATTATCCCTTATCTGACACTTCGTGTTAGACGGGAGCAGGCGCATCCCGCATTAATCCTGGGGGAATTATGGATGGGTCCTGATAACTGGTATCAGAGCCAGACCCCGATCGGGAAGTGTGCTACCGAGGTCGCTGGGCCCTAAGGGGGGTGGATTGTAAGACCTATGTCCTGAAGGGAACGGTGAACGATCCCACATTCCTGAGAGGGGGAAATGGTCTAGGAGGGGAATGGCGGTGTGCCTTAAAGCTGTAGGTGCACAACTATCTAGCGCGAGGCTTTCTGGGAGCTCACTGGCTTTGGATTTTTGGGGAACTATAAAATTAAGTGAGTGGAGGCTGGTGCAATCCCATGATGGGTGACCCACTAGGAAGTTGCACCATGAGCTCCTGGGAACAAAACCTTTCGTGTGGGGCTGGTTCGGCCAGTGAGTCTAGAGGGGACAATATCGTGTTAGATAGAGTTGCGCAACTCTGATCTAAACGAGGCCTTTTGGGAGCTCTGTGGCTTTGGGTTCGGTTGGAACTCCAAAGTTAAGCTAGTTGAGACTGGTGCAATTCCATGATGGGTGACCTCCTAGGAAATTGCACTGTGAGCTCTCCAAAACAAAACAGTTAGGGCGAGGGCAAGGAGGCCCAAAATGGACAATATCGTGCTAGATGAGTCGGGTGCTGACGTAAGAGGGTCGGGACCTGACAGAGTGATATCAGATGGTGGTTTGTGCGCTCTCAACAAGGTTTGCACGTGGTACTCTGATACCAAATTGGTATTAGAGCACTGTTTGCTCTTGTGGTATGCACAGGTCGAGGATGTGATGTCTCTACAGTGGTAACATCATCAACCTGATAGTTAGGGTAAGAGTATGAGGATTAGTGGAATCGAACCCTAGTTAGGATATACTTGGCACGAGGTGCGACGGTTTAGGGTTTGGTTGGCATAGGATATCGCGTTCTCCAAGAGGTTGGATCCCGAGTAGGATCAATTTTCGTGCGAATCCCAGCGGATCCTAATCGTAGGGTCTTACTCCCTCTAGAATTCTTGTCAACCACACAACACCGCTCAACTATTTTCACATCCAATCATTCACTCAACAACATAACACATCCACTCTGTGGATCCCCTCCATTTACCTCACATCGATCCCTGCCACTCCACCTAGGAGAGACCAAGAATGATCCAATACGACGTCACCAACATCCAATGCGAGTGCAAGCACAACTCACTGAACCCACCATACCAAGTAATCCAACATCGTCGGCTAGGGCAAAGAGTAAGAGGTCATCCCTAATGACTTCGGAATACCAAATACCAATGCGGAAACGAGCACTCCTCTCGTCCCACAGTCACGAACCTCCTTGAAACTAAGATTCCACCCAGGTTGGGAACAGCCACACTCCCCATGAGATGCAAGGTCCAACCACCAGACTCCCTACATCCGTAACTCACTTGGACAACCACGTGTCCACAATCAATCCAATACTCAGATCTCATGTCCAATACTGACTATTTATACACATACACCGATTCCGATTGGGAATTACTCAACTCTTGTCACCTCGTCATTGTTCTGACTTATCCCAATACCTCACAATCTCCGCTGGATCTTATCCAGTCCATTAGTCAGCCACTACTGAATCTCAAATACCAACGTACGCTCATCATGACAGAGTCACACCCCAACTCGTGGCTTAACACAATCTCACTCATTGACACTAGCACCAGCGCTAGTACCAGCACCAACATACAAACATCCACACTAGCACCTCGTGTGCAAAGTGGGTAGCCCTGGATCTCCGCTCATACCGAGCGACGATCCCGCATCATCACTCGTACCCTGCAACCATGGGTACCACCACTCTGACAATCCACATCAGGATAATGAACGTTCCCTGAACGCTCCCTGATTCTCAACCACTACCACTACACCAAGTACCCACGACTATCAGCTATCTCCACAAGACCACCATTCCACAAAACCAAGCCATAATTTCCTAACTCATTCAATACCTGACCATAAACTGGTCCTTGGCATCCTAAGTGTCAACCGGTCCTCATTCAGCCTTTCTGGCTCTTCTCGAGTCTTGACACATTATCATGACTCATCTCACGTTCCAAACCCAAAATCCTGACTCATCGTGAGTCCCACATCCACACCTCGACTTCTCCTGAGTCCAATCTTATACCAAACCAATCATGTCATCACCGACATACCCAGTCCCCGAGCAATTTCCAATGCACAACCACATTCTATACGACCAATAGGGCCTAAGAGATAGTACAATTTGCCCAAAGATGCGGCCTTCCGGCCACCGGTCTCGTTCTTCCTTGCGACCCACGCAATTCTATACCTAACAAATCGCAACCAATCATGTCATCACCGACATACCCAGTCCCCGAGCAATTTCCAATGCACAACCACATTCTATACGACCAATAGGGCCTAAGAGATAGTACAATTTGCCCAAAGATGCGGCCTTCCGGCCACCGGTCTCGTTCTTCCTTGCGACCCACGCAATTTTATACCTAACAAATCGCAATTCACAGTGTACACTATCCGACATCTGACCCTCATCAACTCGTCTTACTACCAGGTCGCGCACGAGGCTTACGCTTCAGAGGCATGATGTGGCAACAGAATCCGCAACCTAGTGCTCTGATACCAAATTGACAGGACCGCCCCCGAAAAGGGCATTATTAACCGTGCCCGGTCCTGCTCCCGTCTGGCAAGAAAACTGAAATCCCGAAGTTAACCTCAGTACGTGCTAGACCAGGGATAACCACACGTGCTTACTCATGCCTCCGCCCCTCGAACAGCCCCGAACAACGCACCACGACCTGGAGGGTCAATAAAAACCAAAAGGTGTGAGTGGACAAAAATAAATCAGTTTATAAAAAACAGTTACAAAAAGACGTTTTTACCCTCCGCGTAAAAACCAATGCATGCATACAAAAATCATTTCGCAATCGGTTAACATTTTCAACATAAGAAAAATAGTGCATGGAATCAAAATCATTTTCCTTTTCTTAACCTTCGGGACTCATCCCGCAATCATGAACATAGGGCCTCAGCCCAAAACCACGAATCAAAACCAGATACTCAACATGATCCAAAACCATCAACCACATAAACCGGGCCACAGCCCCACACATCCGAAACATCAGAACCACAATAAATCACAAGTCAAACATTTTGCTGGATATCAAGTGCGCCCGAGTCCTTAAACTCAAAACCATGCGCATAATCAGCCCTTCCCGGGATATCAACGAGTCATTAAACTCAACATAGGCCTCGGGGGTATCACAATATCCGAGTCTTTAAACTCATTAAGGGCCCTCCCCCGTCATCAATTAACCGAGTCTTTAAACTCAAAATGTGCTCCAACAATAGCACCGGGTCTTTAAACCCAAAACATTTTTCAATCACAACGTGGGATCCATCCCAAAATCATATTTTTCACAACAGGACTCATGGTCCGAATTTCCACATTCGAATTCCCAAATCATACTTCACAAAACATATTCAAATCATCATTACACACGGGGCATGTACAATCATACCAAATCACTTTATTAAATCCTTTTTCATTCCCGAATTCGAATTCGCAATAATGATTCCGTAAGCCGGCACCCGGAAGCATCATCCCGAACCCAAACCAAGAATCCACTCTAAATTTCCAAAAACCGAAATCTCGTTAATCAAAGTTACTTTTATGCCCCAAGCATCAAGCCCGAAATCACCTTTTTCAAAATCCATTTTAATTCCTGGAAATAACTTCATTTCTCAAATCTCATTATCAAAACATCAAAACCACACGGTCCAATCAAAACATACTCAAAATCTCGTAAAACGTACAAATCTAGAACATTCTCAAAAAGCATGTCAAAATCGTAAATCATACTCACATTCATATTCAAAACATTATTAAAACATGACACGCACAATTCATATAAAACCATTCGTTAAACCATCATCAAGCATAAGAGTAACCATAGTCTCAAATACGTGTAATCTCGCATAGCATATTCAAACTACGTAAAAATACGGAAATAGAAATCAACCACAGTTCAGAATCATAATCATAGAAATTATAGAAATATTTATGCATGCATTAAATTTTGAAAGCAACGTCCACTCACACACCGTTCTTAAGGCTCGGTTTCGCGCCGCACGCGTTTCCGTAATTTCCGGAATTTTCCAGAAAACCCGAATCCTGTCCGAAATTATATTCCAGGGTCATTAAGGTCTCAAAAAACAACATACTAATTTTCCATAATTTTCCGGGAATTAATCGTTAATTAAAAACGTAACCTAAACCTTCGGACCCTCGAAACAACATCGAAACGGAGTCCGATAAATTCGATACCAACGTTAAAATGTTCCTTACATTGTTTAGGATAAAAGTCGTTTTGAACTCAACTTGAAAAACTGTCCCACGCGCCCTCACGCACCTGCTACAGTGTGCTACAGTCGTCTTCTTCACCCGGCCGCCTGGCAAACGGGCCATTTGACCTGCGTTAGAACCCGATTCAATCCCTGCGATAAACTAACTGATTTCATCAATTGATCATTCAGATTGACTCTCAACATACTTAATTAAAGGTCTGTGTCACTCATTCAAGTCAACACAGCCTCAAACCAACTCAATTGAACATGGGTCCTAATCGGGTTCGAAATTCCAGTTCATCACATATGCATTGTTTTCCTTCAATTGATTAGTTAGGAAGCTTCGTATGGTCACCCTAAGGACGATTTCACAATTGATTTCACAAGAACTCACCTCAAACACCACGACGCAATCTTCAAATTTTCTGAACTCCGTCGAGTCCGTCCTTGGCTTCCCAGGGCATCCAGCTTCGATCCCACGATTTGGATCGACCAAGTGAATTCCCGGAAGAGTGTTTCCACCCTCAAATCGGCTTGGGCTGGCCTGCAAATCGAAATTTGATTTTTCCCTCCATTTTTCCCAGTTTTCCCGATTTTGTCTTTCTCTCTTGTTCTTCAATTCTTTCCTCACCAAAATGATCCTCACAGACTCCCCAATATCCATTATTCTCTCTGTTTTCAAACCGGGCAGCAAACAAGTCGTGGGAATCACCCTGGCTTTCTCTGAAATTTTGTTTCCAGCAAAGGACCCAAAACCCATTACCCGTGCTCTGTTCGTTCCATTCAACACCACCACCACTCAGTTCCAAGTCCCAATTCCACCCCACTCTTGGCTGCCCGAGCTCAGGTCACGTCACTCACTGCATAAACAATTCAACCCGTGTGCACAACCATGGCCACACTCTGTTTCTTGTCAATTTTTAAAACATCAGAACAGTATCCGTGCTAAGCTCAAACGCTCATTTGCATAAACAAATCCATTAGTGCACTGCCCAACCAGCCACTAATCCTTCCTTAGTTAAATAATTCCTTCAGCCCATACTCTTTTTTTCTAATCCAAACACGCACTCACGGCTGAAACCAATCTGCACCCATGAAATTACCATTTTGCCCTTTTGTAGAAAATTACCAAAATGCCCTCCAACTTCCGTTACCCGTAACTTGGTCACCCGATGTCCGTTCGACGCGTGCCATTTGTCGTTGTACTCAGGGCATCGAGACCTTCCTAAGAGTCCTTGGACTTCGTCCATCGGACCTCCCGATCAAAAAGTCAACATTTTCCCACTTTTAGTCCAAATTACGAAAACGCCCTTGGACTTCCAAACGTCATAACTTCCACCTCGAACGTCGGAATCAAACGTGTCACCTGTCTATGACCTCGTGACGTCCCAAACTACGTCACGGTCATCGGTCAAAGTCCATTTGACCGCCCGAATTAAAAGTCAACGTTTTACCCACGACCTGGAGCAAAACGGTCATTTTGCATCGTTCGTCCGACTTCACCCAACTAATCACTGATTAAACCTGCTAATCATGATTAGTTGCAAATCTAATCCCGAATTCCGGGATGGGTCGTTACAATCTTCCCCCCTTAAAGAATTTCGTCCCCGAAATTCCCAATTATCCCCATTCCACATACACCACGTGGAAAACATTTAGACCTCAACTGGAATACACTTGTACACCAACTAACTCATCTGTACTCATACATCCCATCACAGTCTCACGTCAGACCAACCACACTAAACCACCTCGAGTGAAATTAATCACCTGATCCGTGTGCATATCGCTTGTCAATTTCACCATTTAGCTGACCCCTTCAGCTAGTCAGTTTCTTCCAATCATTGATGCACATGACGTCTGCTCCCCCTGGGAGTCACCAAAACTCACTTGTCAGTCCACGCTCACACCACCAATCAAACTTTCACTACTAATCAAATTGTCACCACTAAGCTTACCACTAAAGCTTTAACACCCTGATAAAGCTCCAACCATCAGCCAATCAGTGACCACACATCCCCACACTAGGGTTTCACTAGCCATCCGTGGCCAAGAGTGCCTTCTCATAATATTACTAACCCAGCAAAATACCCTGACCAGTGCATAGCACTCAATGTCCAGTTCACACTCACCGCCAAATCCAATGGTGTCGGAACCAAGCTGACCACCAACACGTATAACCATACACCACTGGTACCACTCATGTATCGTCACCAGGAACCACACAGCATGTCCAATACCGGTCCTCATACATCGTACAGGATACGTACCACCATTCTCCAATAAGTCCACTGCATGGCCCACAGTAAATTAGAATTCGATACTGGGGTTCTCCTGTCCAATCCCAGACTAGACAAATTGCTCATCCCAATTCATCATCCATTTTGGCTCCCACGGTCCCCCGACCAGCAACACGACATCTACTCCCAAACATGTCATCCAAAAGATACCAATCCAAGCACGCTCACCAAGGTGTGTACCGTCATGCAAAAAGGCATCCATTCACAATTACCTAGGCGTACCAACTCCGAACCTATCGGGTAATCGCTCGACGATTACTACGCCACATTCGATTGACTTCGAAAGGAAGCCAATCCCCTCATTCACGAGTCAAATCCTTGAGTCAATACAAACATTCCAGCTCGCTCGGGTAAGGATTAACTTCGAAAGGAAGTTCGGCCCAACTATTCCCATATCTAAACATGTATGACAGAGCGATAAGCTCTTCACCTTGCCTAATCAAGGCGGTCACAATACAAATCCGTTACCACGTCACCCGACTAGTAACACCAAGATCCTAGATCGTCACCACACCTAAGGCCCACAACATCACAATCTAGATCCACCTGGAACATGATCGTAGGGTCTTACACCCTTTAGAATTTTTGTCAACCACACAACACCCCTCAACTATTTTCACATCCAATGATTCACTCAACAACATAACACATCCACTCTGTGGATCCCCTCCATTTAACTCACATCGATCCCTGCCACTCCACCTAGGAGATACCAAGGACGATCCAATACGATGTCACCTACATCCAATGCGAGTGCAAGCACAACTCACTGCACCCACCATACCAAGTAATCCAACATCGTCGGCCAGGGCAGAGAGTAAGAGGTCATCCCTAATGACTTCGGAATACCTAATACCAATGCGAAAACGAGCACTCCTCTCGTCCCACAGTCACAACTCTCCTTGAAACTAAGATTCCACCAGGTTGGGAACAGACACACTCCCCATGAGATGTAAGGTCCAACCACCAGAATCCCTACATCCGTAACTCACTTGGACAACCACGTGTTCGCAATCAATCCAATACTCAGACCTCATGTCCAATACTGACTATTTATGCACATACACCGATTCCGATTGGGAATTACTCAACTCTTGTCACCTCGTCATTGTTCTGACTTATCCCAATACCTCACAATCTCCGCTGGATCCTATCCAGTCCATTAGTCAACCACTACTAAATCTCAAATACCAACGCACGCTCATCATGACAGAGTCACACCCCAACTCGTGGCTCGACACAATCTCACTCACTGACACTAGCACCAGTGCTAGTACCAACACCAACATACAAACATCCACACTAGCACCTCGTGTGCAAAGTGGGTAGCCCTGGATCCCCGCTCATACCGAGCGATGATCCCGCATCATCACTCATACCCCGCAACCATGGGTACCACCATTCTGACAATCCACATAAGGATAATGAACGTTCCCTGAACGCTCCCTGATTCTCAACCACTACCACTACACCAAGTACCCACGACTATCAGCTATCTCCACAAGACCACCGTTCCACAAAACCAAGCCATAATTTCATAACTCATTCAATACCTGACCATAAACTGGTCCTTGGCATCCTAAGTGCCAACCGGTCCTCATTCAGCCTTTCTGGCTCTTCTCGAGTCTTGACACCTTATCATGACTCATCTCACGTTCCAAACCCAAAATCTTGACTCATCGTGAGTCCCACATCCACACCTCGACTTTTTTTTATTCCAATCTCATACCAAACCAATCATGTCATCACCGACATACACAGTCCCCGAGCAATTTCCAATGCTCAACCACATTCTATACGACCAATAGGGCCTAAGAGATAGTACAATTTGCCCAATGATGCGGCCTTCCAGCCACCGGTCTCGTTCGTCCTTGCGACCCACGCAATTCTATACCTAAAAAATCGCAATTCACAGTGTACACTACCCGACATCTGACCCTCGTCAACCCGTCTTACTACCAGGTCGCGCACGAGGCTTACGCTTCGGAGGCATGATGTGGCAACAGAATCCGCAACCTAGTGCTCTGATACCAAATTGATAGGACCGCCCCCGAAAAGGGCATTATTAACCATGCCCGGTCCTGCTCCCGTCTGGCAAGACGACAGAAATCCCCAAGTTACCCTCAGTACGTGCCAGACCAGGGATAGCCACACGTGCTTACTCATGCCTCCGCCCCTCGAACAGCCCCAAACAACGCGCCACGACGTGGAGGGTCAATAAAAACCAAAAGGTGTGAGTGGACAAAAATAAATCAGTTTATAAAAAACAGTTACAAAAAGACGTTTTTACCCTCCTTGTAAAAACCAATGCATGCATACAAAAATCATTTCGCAATCGGTTAACATTTTCAACATAAGAAAAACAGTGCATGGAATCAAAATCATTTTTCTTTTCTTAACCTTCGGGACTCAGCCCGCAATCATGAACACAGGGCCTCAGCCCAAAACCATGAATCAAAAGCAGATACTCAACATGATCCAAAACCATCAACCACATAAACCGGGCCACAGCCCCACACATCCGAAACATCAGAACCACAATAAATCACAAGTCAAACATTTTGCTGGATACCAAGTGCGCCCGAGTCTTTAAACTCAAAACCATGCGCATAATCAGCCCTTCCCGGGATATCAACGAGTCATTAAACTCAACATAGGCCTCGGGGGTATCACAATATCCGAGTCTTTAAACTCACGAGTCTTTAAACTCATTAAGGGCCCTCCCCCGTCATCAATTAACCGAGTCTTTAAACTCAAAACATGCTCCAGCAATAGCACCGCGTCTTTAAACCCAAAACATTTTTCAATCACAACATGGGATCCATCCCAAAATCACATTTTTCACAACAGGACTCATGGTCCAAATTTCCACATTCGAATTCCCAAATCATACTTCACAAAACATATTCAAATCATCATTACACACGGGGCATGTACAATCATACCAAATCACTTTATTAAATCCTTTTTCATTCCCGAATTCGAATTCGCAATAATGATTCCGTAAGCCGGCACCCGGAACCATCATCCCGAACCCAAACCAAGAATCCTCTCTAAATTTCCGAAAACCGAAATCTAGTTAATCAAAGTTACTTTTATGCCCCAAGCATCAAGCCCGAAATCGCCTTTTTCAAAATCCATTTTAATTCCTTGAAAACACTTCATTTCTCAAATCTCATTATCAAAACATTAAAACCACACGGTCCAATCAAAACATACTCAAAATCTCGTAAAACGTGCAAATCCAGAACATTCTCGAAAAACGTGTCAAAATCGTAAATCATACTCACATTCATATTCAAAACATTATTAAAACATGACACGCACAATTCATATAAAACCATTCGTTAAACCATCATCAAGCATAAGAGTAACCATAGTCTCAAATACGTGTAATCTCGCATAGCATATTCAAACTACGTAAAAATATGGAAATCGAAATCAACCACAGTTCAGAATCATAATCATAGAAATTATAGAAATATTTATGCATGCATTAAATTTTGAAAGCAACGTCGACTCATACACTGTTCTTAAGGCTCGATTTCGCGCCGCACGCGGTTCTGTAATTTTCGGCAGTTTCCAGAAACTCAAATCCTGTCCGAAATTATATTCCAGGGTCATTAAGGTCTCAAATAACAACATACTAATTTCCCATAATTTTCCGGGAATTAATCGTTAATTAAAAACGTAACCTAAACCTTCGGACCCTCGAAACAACATCGAAACGGTGTCCGATAAATTCGATACCAACGTTAAAATGTTCGTTACATTGTTTAGGATAAAAGTCGTTTTGAACTCAACTTGAAAAACTGTCCCACGCGCCCTCACGCGCCCGCTACAGTGGGCTTCAGTTGTCTTCTTCACCTGGTAAACGGGCCATTTGACCTGCGTTAGAACCCGATTCAATCCCTGCGATAAACTAACTGATTTCATCAATTGATCATTCAGATTGACTCTCAACATACTTAATTAAAGGTTTGTGTCACTCATTCAAGTCAACACAGCCTCAAACCAACTCAATTGAACATGGGTCCTAATCGGGTTCGAAATTCCAGTTCATCACATATGCATTGTTTTCCTTCAATTGATTAGTTAGGAAGCTTCGTATGGTCACCCTAAGGACGATTTCACAATTGATTTCACAAGAACTCACCTCAAACACCACGACGCAATCTTCAAATTTTCTGAACTCCGTCGAGTCCGTCCTTGGCTTCCCAGGGCATCCAGCTTCGATCCCACGATTTGGATCGACCAAGTGAATTCCCGGAAGAGTGTTTCCACCCTCAAATCATCTTGGGCTGGCCTGCAAATCGAAATTGGATTTTTCCCTCCATTTTTCCCGGTTTTCCTGATTCTGCCTTTCTCTCCTGTTCTTCAGTTCTTTCCACACCAAAATGATCCTCAGAGACTCCCCAATGTCCACTATTATCTATGTTTTCAAACCGGGCAGCAAACAAGTCGTGGGAATCACCCTGGCTTTCTTTGAAATTTTGTTTCCAGTAAAGGACCCAAAACCCATTACCCGTGCTCAGTTCGTTCCATTCAACACCACCACCACTCAGTTCCAAGTCCCAATTCCACCCCACTCTTGTCTGCCCGAGCTCAGGTTACGCCACTCACTACATAAACAATTCAACCTGTGCACACAACCATTTCCACACTCTGTTTCTTGTCAATTTTTAAAACATCAGCACAGTACCCGTGCTAAGCTCAAACACTCATTTGCATAAACAAATCCATTAGTGCACTGCCCAACCAGCCACTAATCCTTCCTTAGTTAAATAATTTCTTCATCCCATACTCTGTTTTTCTAATCCAAACACGCACTCACGGCTGAAACCAATCTGCACCCATGAAATTACCATTTTTCCCTTGTGCAGAAAATTACTAAAATGCCCTCAAACTTCTGTGACCCGTAACTTGGTCACCCGATGTCCGTTCGATGCGTGCCGCCTGTCGTTGTACTCAGGTCATCAAGACCTTCCTAACGGTCCTTGGACTTCGGCCATCGGAGCTCCCAATCAAAAAGTCAACATTTTCCCCCTTTTAGTCCAAATTACGAAAACGCCCTTGGACTTCCGAACGTCATAACTTCCACCTCGAACGTCGGAATCGAATGTGCCACCTGTCTATGACCTCGTGACGTCCCAAACTACGCCACGATCATCGATCAAAGTCCATTTAACCGCCCGAATTAAAAGTCGACGTTTTACTCACGACCAGGGCAAAACGGTCATTTTGCATCGTTCGTCCGACTTCATGTCAGACGGAAGCAGGGTCGTCCCGCGTTAAGAAAAGGAAGCAGGGTCGTTACATCCCTTGTCTGTCACTTCATGTCAGACGGAAGCAGGGTCGTCCCGCGTTAATCCGGGGGGGATTGGGACGGGTCTTGTCATAGATCTTGTCGATACGAATCTGTAGACAGGCGGCACGTCAAAATTGGACACTCAACGGGAAAGTTAAAATTCACGGAAGTTTCGAGAAACTATTTATGACAGCACATTTTACGAGGAAAAAAGGGATTTTTGTCCTCAAGTGGTCCCTAGATCTTTCCCAAGCCCAATGGATTAGTGACACTTGTCACTCATCCATTCCCGACCATGTCTCATACATGCATATCCATTCCTTTTTCTATATGATCATTTCCCCACCCACCCGAACAACCCTTTCGACCACAATCCAATCCCTTCCCCATCTGATCATGTGCGAAGCTAAGAGAGTGAGGTGAGGGCGTGAGGATGGTGGCTGGTCAAGGACGGAACCTCCGTGGACGGCGGTGGAACCCGTGAAGTGGTAAAAACTCGAACACGGTTATGCTTAAATTTTCTTATTTTTAGATTTAAACGTTAGGGCCGGTTTTTGTTGATTGGGAAAGGTTTAATAGGTTTTTAGGAAGGTTTAGAGTTGGTTTGGACGGTTGTTGGCAGTCGGACGTCGAGGAGGAATGATCGGGAAAAATGGACCGTGAAGGGAGGTTTTGAACGTGGAGGTTCTAGGGGGTTTTCCTTCGTTCTAATTACATGGTTAGGTTGCTATGGTTGAGATAGGAAGATTGGAATTGGATTGGAAGAAAACGGACAGAATTTGAGGGAGTTAGGATCCTGGACCGGTCACGCCGGTCTAATTGGATCGGAATTACAAGCGTTGAACCGAACCGGGTTCACGCGAGGTAGGGGACGACTGTGCAGTGGCGTGTGGCCTTCATGCGCAGCTTCTTTGGGTGGTATGTAGGGGCGCGTGAAGCCTAATTTGGAGGTGGTTTCAACACATGAAATCATCCTTTCGATGTAATGAACATTTTGGGACTGGTTTCAAGTTGGTCGGACATCGTTTCGATATAGTTCTGGATGTCCGAAGGTTAAGGATCAACTTTAAAAATAGTTAAAAATTCCAGAAAATTAGGGGGTTTTTATGATGGGTTAATTAAGTAGTTAGTAACCCTCTATTACAATTTGGAAAGGATCAGTTGTCTCGGAGATGGTGATTGGCCCGGGAAGGCTTATGGCGCGCGTATCGAGGTGCGGCTTTGGACGGTCTGTGAGTGGACCTTGTTTTCTAAATTGGAGCATCCATAACTGTTTTATATGCTTTATCTAACCTGTTTTGTGATTCCATGAGTGCATATGTTTGTGGTTTTCCGTATTTGCACGTATTTCAAAATTTACGGTTTTATGTCGTACTGATAAGTGCTGTGTTTTCTGTGGTGGTTTAATGGAAAGGTTTTGGATTTGAAAACATGGAATCGGGCATGAGTCCCATTTGGTTGGAAACTATCGAACTTGGAGTCCATTTGATTTAATGTGAAATCAAGCTGGAGGCTCATTTGACTTATACGATCTCGTCGGGGGCCCAGTTGGTTTACTAATTCGGGCTTGAGGCCCAGTTGGTTATGATATCGGGCATGAGGCCCAGTTATGGTTTATAAACATGATTTTGGGTTAGGGAACCATATTCGGATTTGTGATGGTTTTATGGAAAACCCGGGCGTAGCCCTTTGAGACGATTTGAAAAATGGTTTTCCATGTACCATCCTCATGAACAGATGCCCTCCAGACGTCTCGTAGTATCCTAGAGTGGCGGGTTTTCTCCTCCAGACGTCTCGCAGTATCCTAGTGTAGTCACGAGTCAATTACTTGTGAGGGGTCATTGCACAGAGCGACCGGTCCGTATAGTGACTCCGGAGCAGGGATTGCCAGAGGTTAAAACCTCCCCCCCCCCCCCCCCCCCCCCTCCCTTGGAAAGGTCATTGATCTGTGGGTCATTGCCCTGGGTGAACCCTGGGGAGACTTGGGATTTGAGACCTTGGGTAGCATGCGTAGCTTGGAACCGTGATAGTGGTGTGATTGTGACATCTCGGATGTCAAGCATCAGGGATGCCAAGGATTGGTTTGGACTGAAACCCACTGGTATTAATTTGGGGTGTGTTCCTACGGATTTTGTTTTGGGTTGAAACCCACATGTACTGGTTTTGGGCTGAGTCCCTCATGGATTTGGTCAGTGGCCCGTATGATTGGTTTCATTTACGATTTTGGGCTAAGGCCCTAATGGTTCGATAACTGGTTTTTGAATTCATGCATGCTTTTTAGTGCAGAGCATAAATGTCTTCTTTTTCTGTAAAATGTTTTTAATAAACTATTGCTTCTATCCACTCACAGCTTTTCGTGGTTTTAACGGTCTTCAGGTTGATCGCGGATGCATGCTATAGCGGAGACTACGACATCACACTCCTCCTCCAGATCTAGGCGCACACTGGAAGCCCCGTTGGGGCTAAAGTTGGAACTATCCCTTGTCTGACACTTCATGTGAGATGGGATCAGGCGCGTCCCATGTTAATCCCGGGGGGATTTGGGACGGGTCCTGACAAGGCATCTCAAATCGTAGAAATAATACATATAAAACAGTTATGCATGCATCATGTTTAGAAATCAAGTGTCCGCTCACAGACCGTCTTTGCTGCTCGATTGCAACTTGTGCCCTAAACCATTCCGACTATACTAAACTCTCCGGGTCGTCTGGACCTATCCAAAACACACTTAAAGGTCACCACCAACTGAGAGAAGTCCTAGGTAAACACTCCCAATATTCTTGGATAAGTTAACGTGGCCCCAACACGCATCCTTAGGCTATAAACCTTAATTTGACCAACCAAACGATCTCTGGTTAACCTAAAACTACCACTATTGGATTCAGATCGTTGAAACCTTTTTAATAGGACCAATCTTACCTCCAAATTTGTGTCTACGCGTGAGCCAAAGTTCCTGGTCAACGCTAGTTAAAGTCAACGCTGATGTCAACAGTTAAGAGTCAACGGCTGATGTCATGCTTGTGTTAGGTAGACACATCTGACACGTGTCAGGTCTAACAATGCCACATGTCAGCACCCGATTGGTACACGTGTGTGACACCTATCAGTGCTGACTGGACCTGATAGCTGCCACGTGGCCGCTCCTGATTAGCCACATGGCCTGATACCTCTAACAGGATGATGACGCCACATGTTGACAGGTGTCGACCACTAGACTCGTCTCGACCTCTAGAATGGATCCCTAAACCCAGAATTAACAAAAAATGTCGAAATCATACCTTCCAAACGATGAACAGTGATGGCCACCTGCAACTTCGATTCCCCGTTGATTCTGACCACCACAACCTTCGAAATTGGTCCCAACAGCCTTACACACTCCCAAGGAACAGGTTTTGATCATCATGAACACTTAAAATTCCTAGAATTCGAATTTGAATTTTTGAAATCCAAAGCTTACCTTTTCGGGTTTCCGGCCACCGTCTACGGTTGCCCTCGCCGTATCCACCATTTTGATTGCCTAGTCCCACTCTCTCACTTCCCTTCACAGTCTAGAAGCAATGGTTGAGGTTTGAGGAAGACTGGTTTAAGTTTTGGGGTGGGTTTGTTTTGGGTGTTTCAAGTGAAATGGGAGAACAAGGAAGACAAATTAAGAAATATCCCAAAAATTGGGGTTTTGATCAATTAGATGTTCGACACTTGTCACTCATCAAGTGGTTCCCCAAAATTTCAACCCAATGCAAAAAGGCTAAGTGTACACTTTTCTCGTAAAACATAAATAATATCATTTTCCTTTTGTGAACTGTAACTTCTCTGTCACTGGTTGAATAATGGTTAAGACACTATTAGTCAACCGTTAAGACTAACGGTTGACTAATGTTAGCCAACTATCAACCTATCACCCACCGTCACCGGAGGCGATGTTTAGACCATTGCGGAACTGTGGTCTACGGTGGTCAGAATCTGGGCTTTTCACAGGAAAATTCCAAGATTCCGAAGAGGTCTTTTTCTCTCAGATTTCACTCAAATTTGGCATGTACTATCAACTAGACTCTACTCATCAAGACGATTAAAAAAGTACTCCCATGCCCAAAAATTACCTGCCTCGATGGTCACGAGGCTAGGAAGGTGAAGGTCCTGCACATTTTGACCGCCGTCCACTCCGTCGTGGTCATCTCATGGAAACAACATGAAAACAGAGGGTTAGAACGCTCTCAAGACAGGGATTTCAGTGAGCTTTCCTAAAGGTTCGATCATTACCTGATGAGGACTCAAACTCAATCAGGTCAAAGTAGGGTCTAAGTTAGGTCCTAACTAGGTTGACATCTCCTCGACTCAAAGGCCACATGAAACCACACCAATCACCCGAACTCACCAAGACGGATCGATTGTTATCGATAATAGGTTCAAGGATTACTTGAGCAGTTGTGAGACCCAGATTCCGGTGACTCTCCGCCGGGTCGTCCGCTAAAAACAACATGAAACCAGTTGATAAGAATCCAAAATGTCCTAGGAACTCAACCATAAACTCAGAAGGGTTTGATTTTACCTTCGTCAAGCCAGAATCTACTCAGGTCGAAATCGGATCAAAACTAAGTTGAAGCGGGTCAACGTCTCCTCACATCCAAACCCACAAACAAGGTCACGATTCTCTTCCCCATGTAAAGAAAAAAAGGTGAAAGTCACGATTTAAGGGTTAGAAGAATACCTAAACCGCTGAGAAATGGAATTGGGTCTCTCTCTCGGGTCGACGACACTGGTCTAGTTTCACGGGTGTCTCCTTCGAAGATGAGCATTGCCGATGAACCCACAACACTCGCACGGTGGCTGCGAACACGGTGAGGTTAGGGTGAGGCCTCTCTAGTGCATTGAAGGCTGCTGGTTTCCTCTGAGTTATTCTCGAATTCACGATTCCATGAGTGCATTGTGCAAGTGTTTGTTTCAAGGAAGGGCTAGATGTCTTCAACAGGCATGTGCTGGTGTTAACCATAGTTTTGAGCCCTAGGCTAAAATAAACAAAATGGCTCAAGGAAATTTGAGGCTGATGGGCTAGTGAGGTTCTTGTCTCATAACCCAAAATTGGGCTTTGGAACATACTTTGGGCCCAAGTAGTAATTAATTTCCCAAGGCCCAACCAATTAGATCGACCCCACTCGAGAATAAGTAAATAAGGGTAAAATGGTAATTTAGTAATTTTCACTAAATCAAAGTTTTAGCCTTTCGATAAGGGTCTTAACCAAGTAAGGATCGGGACGATCTTGTTGAATTAGGCCCGTACGAAGGGCGTTCAGGGGTAGATTGGTAATTCCTTGACATTTAATATTTATTTCTAGGATGGGATGTAAAATTTGTGCTTACAAGTAGGAGCATTTATGTGGGCGATTTGGAAAACATGGTTCCATTAAGGACATCTACTTGCCTAGAGATTATTATACTGGGTTAGAACTCTCTTTCTCTATAGAGTAATCTGTTCGTCTTAGTTGTTATTGACAGGACCGTCCCTAATGGAACATTGATATGCGTGCCCAGTCCTGCTCCCGTTTGGCAAGTTGACTGAAGTTCCCAAATTACCCTCTGCACTTGCCAAACAAGGGATAACTACACCTGTGCCCACTCATGCCTCCACCTCCTAATCAGCCTCGATTAACGCGCCACGACCTGGAGGGTCAATAAAAACACAAAGGGTGTGAGTGGACGAAAATAAATCAGTTTATAAAACATGTTACACAAATACATTTCTACCCTCTACATAAAACCAATGCCTGCATTAGAAAATCATTTCATAATCCATTTCATTTCCAATAGGAGCAAACCGTGTATGAAAATCAAAATCGTTTTCCTTTTCTCAAACCGCGGGTCTTAGCCCGAAACCATAAACACAGGGCTTCAGCCCAAAATCACGAATCAAAATCCAAGTACAGTATCTAACGTCAAAATCCATCAAGCCAGATAAACCGGGCTGTTTCCCAAAACATCCGCAAACACCGGAAATCAACAGTAAAACAAAAGTCAATCAATTTGCTGGATCTCAATCACCGAGTCTTTAAACTCACATATATCAGGCCTTCCCGGGATATCAACGAGTCTTTAAACTCAAAACACAATCAATAGGTCTCGGGGGATATCATAGTAACCGAGTCTTTAAACTCAAACCATATCAATCAAGGGCCTTCCCTCGTCAATCAATCAACCGGGTCTTTAAACCCAAAACCAGATCCAGCAATAGTACACGGTCTTTAAACCCAAAACCACATTTCATTCATAACAAATCCAGAATCCCACGTAAACCAATGTCCAACACTAATCCAAAATCACATTTTATCGTAATAGGACTTATGTCCGAATTCCACATTCAAATCTCAAATCATATCCATCATACATTTCCAAATCCAAATTTGGAACCATCATTCTTTAAGCTAGTATCCGGAATAATCATTCTGAACCCAAATCCGGAAATCCACTTTCAAGTTTCCGAAACTAATCTCGTTCATCGAAACCATTTTTATGAACTGGGCATCAAGCCCGAAATCATCTTTCCCAAATCCATTTTAAATCTTTGAAATCAAATCATATTTCAAATCCCAAACTCAAATCATCAAAACCATGGTCAAATCACAACATACTCGAAATCTCGTAAAACGTGCAAATCTGTAATAATCTCGAAATACGATCCAAAATCGTAAATCATACTCAAAATCATAATTAAAACATCATCATAACATGATACGCACAAATCATATAAAATCATCCATTAACCCATGATCAAAGCATAGGAGAAACTATAGTCTCGAAATGCGTGCAATTACGTATTGCATATCAAAATACGTATAAATATGGAAATCATAATTACCAGATGCATAAGCATAGAAATCATAAATATAAAGCATAGAACACGATTATGCATGCATTGAAATTTAGAAAACAAAGTCCACTCACACACCATCAGCGTCGCTGCCTCGATATGTGCTCAATTACGCTTTCCGGGCTAATCCACCATCACCAGCTTTCCCGAACCTGTCCAAATCCCATAATACGGTCACTAACTACTTCAAACGATCATACCTAAGGCCCGTAATTTTCCTGGATATTTAACTATTTTTAACCGAGGCCTAAACCTTCGTACATCCCGAAACATATGGAGATGCTGTGTGATCGACTCGAAACCAGTCTCAAACTGTTCGTTACAAGAAATACTTTAAAAGTCATGTTGGAAGTTTCCCTAAACTACATCTCACGTGCCCCCACGCGCGTCTGGAATCTCCTGCGTGTGAAACTCACCGTTGTGAATAGTGTCACCATCAACCTCTGGTCGACCCGGTTCTAACTGGGTTAGACCGGTGTCTGCAACTCGAACAGGCGTGGCCGGTTTTCGTCCAATTCTCAACAATTTTCGGCCCTTTCAATTCCAATACCTTCGTCCTATGCTAAGCAGTCGATCTACCTAAGAAATTCTGAGAATTAAGCAGATGCTCTTACCTCCCAAGCTTCGAACCCAAGACTTAGAAATCTCAGTTTCTATTTTCGGCCACCACGGTGCTCTCCAGTCACGGTTTCACGTCCTTGAGTTCAATAATAACTTCCTACGTCTATTCCCTGACCACCACCATGGTCTCCACCGTGGTTCTTAGGGTCCAAGAAGCAATCCTCAACCCTCTAATCACCCCCATAGACCAAATTAAACGGGTTTGATCGATTGAAGTTTCACATTAGTCCATAATTCCTTCTCTGTCTCTCTGGTATTTCTCACCTCTCACAGTCCCTCTTCATTCCGTCATTCCACTAAACACTCTCACACACAACACAACACAACACATCTCTATTCACTCACTCACCCTACCTCTAAGCTCACACCCGACTCACTTTATTGTAAAAATGATCAATCTGCTCTCAATCTCTGTTTTTCACCTCAAAAACACCAACACTGTTTTAAAAACACCAACACACACACACACACACACACTGTGCACTTGTGTCAAACACACCCACACATAGTTTAAGTTTCCCACCACTACACACACTTTCGTTTGCCACTAATCTGATGTAGAGAGTGACAGATGTCATTTGGTCGCATCACCATGACTGAATCAGCCCATCACGATGACTGAATCAGCCCATCACCATGACAGAATCAGCCCATCACCGTCCCATTTCCTATTCACTTGCTCAATCACCATTTTGCCCTTTTTTCTTACAAATTACCAAAATGCCCTTCACGTTCCTAGACTCGTAAGTTTGTCATCCGAACTCCGATTGACGCTTGTCGCCTGTCTACGGACTCAGAATCTCTAGACCTACCCAACGGTTTTCGAATTACGTGAAAATTCCATGTCATTTGAAAAGTCAACAAATTGCCCCTTTAACCAAATTACCGAATTACCCTTGAACTTCCGAACATCATAACTTTCCCAGCGAATGTCGAAATCGGATGTGCCACCTGTCTATGAAAACGTTATGTCCCGAACTACGTCACAATCATCAGTTAAAGTTAGTTTGACAGCTCGAACCAAAAGTCAACTGTTCGCCCAATTCCGGGGGCAAAATCGTCATTTCCTTCAAATTTTCTAAAATTTCCTTTTTCGAATGTCCAGGACGTTACAACCTACCCCCCCCCCCCCCCTTTTAAAGAATTTCATCCTCGAAATTCCAATCAGTAGGTGCCATAATATTTTTCCCGAGGAAACGTCTCTAAGGTGAACCCGGAACATAATCAACCTCAACCGGATATAAGTCACATCCAACTCACAGAAATCATACAACTAGTCCTAACCTCTTTGTAAATCCCTGCCCCATGGGCAGTCATACCACATACTGGCTTAGAATACGTAGCCTAGCTCACATTCGAGTCCACCCAAACCATGATACACAAATATCAGTCATATCTTCTCAATCACATGTCATCCACTCGTGACATGGTACAATGGCTAAATCCTCACGCATATGCCATCAGGCCACGGCCAATAAACTCAGAAGGTCCAATAACTCGAGAACTCATTCCACTCACTAGGTCAATTACACCATATCCCTTTCCCAGGGTCACTATGTATAATGATTTTAACTTTTCCTCCTGATACTTTCCTATTGTCAATAAGCACTCAGTACAATCATTCATACTATATTGCAAATCACATCACTTTCTTAACTTCGACTCCACCATACACCAAGTATGATCCTGCAATTGGACTCCAATATTTCAAATTAGCAGAAATCATGTATTACTCTAAGCCTATGGAGTTCCATAACTAACAGGATTTCACCTATCCTTAAGTTATCAAACATGACAGTCCTCTCCCCAAATAATACCTGATCCGACAGTGTGGTCGTAATCTCAATGTATTCCGACCACCATCTTATCACACATTAAGCCTTTTTTTTAATCAATCATTACTAATCCTGATGGTCGATACAGTACTCGTACATTCCTTCCCAAAGGTATATGACCTCTGCATACTCAACCCATTGGGTCGATCTCAACTCATACAAGGAAAGTCAAACTTCTGAGGGTTCAGCTAGCATTAACACACAACTCGCTGAGTTCCAAATGTCGTAGTAACATCTCATTATACACACAGAAAGGATCAACATCGAACATAAGTCACTATTTCTCCACTTGTAACCATTCTACCTTAGTTCTCATTTCCAATCCCTCTGACCTCCTTCCAGGTCAATCACCATAACTGGAAAACCCCTCTACAATCCTCTGTGGTATCCATCAATTCTGAAAACAACTCATGTTCCACAGACCTACTCCGGCCTATCAGACCTACCACTTATTTAACCATATACTTTTCTCTTTGAGGGCATTTAATACATCTGTTTAGTATGTTACATGCCCTCTTATAAGTACTCTAACCACTCGTCAAGCTTGGTACCATACACAACCCAAAATCCCTATCTCATCAACTCACAAATATAACTAGTCCATTTGGTCATCCAAGGGTATCGCCATCAATTAACCTTAGCTATACCAAATCTGGACATTATTTTTTTTTTCCCTTTTACTCATAACTGACAGTCATCAATCAATCCATTCCAAGAATTACGTCCAAACTATCCAAGTCTAAGCTAGCAACTCGGCTAATAACACCTATCATCCTGGGTAATCTCACACCGATAGGTCTACCCCTCTTATGTCTCACCAGTACCAAGGTTACTGCATTAACATCACCAAGTTTATCACATTGGCAGCTCCGGTTGACTCATCGACTACCATAGCCTAACTAATCACAATTGTCTCTATATCTGTCCAATGTACAATCTCAAGACATGAAACAGTGAATAGCCCGGGACCTACCAAATACATACGTCCAAGTTAACTTACGTCCATGTCACTACTCCAGAGGCTACCCAGGCCTCCTCCTTACAATCCTCGAGTATGTGGTCCCCATCCGATCACGCCCCTATGGTCCATCACGGGCCCCACCAACACTTCCCTCACCTGCCAACTCAACAGTCAATACAGGAGCCAATCCCTGCTCCATTACACCCCAACATTTCCATATCACTTTATCAATCTATATAATCATTGCCTTATAATATGACTAGACGACCCACACTCATAACTATTACTATATAAGTACCCTTATCATTTTGCCTCCCAGCGGACCCAACTAGCGTCCCACTGAACTGAACTATCTCCTAAGTCCAACTCCCTATATATCTCGGGTCTCCGCCCGAACCTTCAGTCACTAAATGAAACGGACGCGACCCATAAGTCCGGTAAACAAAATTAAACAAAACTAATCCACAAAGTCATAACCCATCAATATCTGACTTAATACCAGTCCTTGGCATCCTAGATGCCAAACATTCCTCAATCAAGGGTCAGCCATGTCAGCGACCATAATTATACTCAACTTTTCCGGCTCCCCCCGAGCCCTGATACATTGCTATAACTCGTCTCAAATCCTAATAAATATCCTGATTCATTTTGAGTCCCATAACCATGTCTCGACTCCTCTTGAGTCCAATCTCATACTAATCAGCCATACCATCATTGACATACCCAGTCACTGAGCAAATACCGAGGGTGAACCACATCTTATGCGATCGATAAAGCCTAAGGCATATCCCATCACATTCTAGACTCTTTAGACACACATTCCACTTAAGGAATCCACTAATAATAATCTCATCATGAGTGTAACTTGCCCAAATGTGCTACCTTTCTAGCCTCTGGGATCATGTATCCTTGGGACCAACAAAATTCTATGTCTAACAGATAGTAGTTCACACTGTACTCTTATTAACATCTGACCCTCAATCAACGGTCAATCTCATTCAAAATCTATCACGAGGTCTACACACCTTCGTCTACCCGTCTCACTACCAGGCCACGCACAAGGCTTACGTTTTGGAGGCATGACGTGGCAACAGAATCAGCAACCTAATGCTCTGATACCAATTTTACAGGACCGTCCCCGATGGAACATTGATACGCGTGCCCGGTCCTACTCTTGTTTGGCAAGTTGACTGAAGTTCCCAAATTACCCTCTGCACTTGCCAAACAAGGGATAACCACACCTATGCCCACTCATGCCTCCACCTCCCAATCAGTCTCGATTAACGCGCCACGACTTGGAGGGTCAATAAAAACACAAAGGGTGTGAGTGGACGAAAATAAATCAGTTTATAAAACATGTTACAGAAATACATTTCTACCCTCCACATAAAACCAATGCATGCATTCAAAAATCATTTCATAATCCATTTCATTTCCAATAGGAGCAAACCGTGTATGAAAATCAAAATCGTTTTCCTTTTCTCAAACCGCGGGTCTTAGCCCGAAACGATAAACACAGGGCTTCAGCCCAAAATCACGAATAAAAATTCAAGTACAATATCTAACGCCAAAATCCATCAAGCCAGATAAACCGGGTTGTTGCCTAACACATCTGCAAACACCGGAAATCAACCGTAAAACAAAAGTCAATCAATTTGCTGGATCTCAATCACCGAGTCTTTAAACTCACATATATCAGGCTTTTTCGGGATTTCAACGAGTCTTTAAACTCAAAACACAATCAAAAGGCCTCGGGGGATATCACAGTAACCGAGTCTTTAAAGTCAAAACATGACAATCAATGGCTCTCCCCCGTCAATCAATCAACCGGGTCTTTAAACCCAAAACCAGATCCAGCAATAGTACCGAGTCTTTAAACCCAAAACCACATTTCATTCATAATAAATCCAAAATACCTCGTAAACGAATGTCCAAGACAAATCTGAAATCTCATTTTATCGTAATAGGACTTATGTCCGAATTCCACATTCAAATCCCAAATCATATCCATCATACATTTCCAAATCCGAACTTGGAACCATCATTCCGTAAGCTAGCATCCGGAATAATCATTCCGTAAGCTAGCATCCGGAATAATCATTCCGAACCCAAATCCGGAAATCCACTTTCAAGTTTCCGAAACTAATCTCGTTCATTGAAACCATTTTTATGAACTGGGCATAAAGCCCGAAATCATCTTTCCCAAATCCATTTTAAATCTTTGAAATCAAATCATATTTCAAATCCCAAACTCAAATCATCAAAACCATGGCCAAATCACAACATACTCGAAATCTCGTAAAACGTTCAAATCTGTAATAATCTCGAAATACGTGCCAAACCGTAAATCATATTCACAATCATAATTAAAACATCATCAAAACATGATACGCACAAATCATATAAAATCGTCTATTAAACCATCATCAAAGCATAGGAGAAACCATAGTCTCGAAATGCGTGCAATTATGTATTGCATATCGAAATACGTATAAATACAGAAATCGTAATTACCATAAGCATAAGCATAGAAATCATAAATATAAAGCATAGAAAACAATTATGCATGCATTGAAATTTAGAAAACAAAGTCCACTCACACACCATTAGCATCGCCGCCTCGATATGAGCGCAATTACGCTTCCCAAGCTAATCCACCATCACCGGCTTTCCCGAACCTGTCCGAATCCCATAATACGGTCACTAACTACTTCACAATGATCATACCTAAGCCACGCAATTTTCCCGAATTTTTAACTATTTTTAACCGAGGCCTAAACCGTCGGACATCCTGAAACATATCGAGACGATGTCCGATCGAATCGAAACCAATCCCAAAATGTTCGTTACAACAAATACTTTAAAAGTCATGTTGGAAGTTTCCCTAAACTACATCTCACGCGCCCCCACGCTCGTCTAGAACCTCCTGCACGTGAAACTCACGCGCGTGAATAGTGTCACCATCAACCTCTGGTCGACCCGGTTCAGACCAGGTTAGACCGGTGTCTGCAACTCGAACCGGCGTGGCCGGTTTTTGTCCAATTCTCAACCATTTTCAGCTCTTTCAAACCCAATACCTTCGTCCTATGCTAACCAGTCGATCTACCTAAGAAAATCTGAGAATTAAGCAGAAACTCTTACCTCCCAAGCTTCGAACCCAAGACTTAGAAATCTCAGTTTCTGTTTTCGGCCACCACGGTGCTCTCCAGTCACGGTTTTACGTCCTTGAGTTCAATAATAACTTCCTACGTCTGTTCCCTGACCTCCACCGTGGTCTCCACCGTGGTTCTTGCGGTCCAAGAAGCAATCCTCAACCCTCTAATCATCCCCACAGACCAAATTAAACGGGTTTGAGCGATTGAAGTTTCACAACAGTCCACGATTCCTTCTCTATCTCTCTGGTATTTCTCACCTCTCACAGTCCCTCTTCATTCAGTCATTCCACTAAACACTTTCACACACAACACAACACATCTCTATTCACTCACTCACCATGCCTCTAAGCTCGCACCCGACTCACTCTAATGGAAAAATGATCAATCTGCTCTCAATCTCTGTTTTTCACCTCAAAAACACCAACACCGTTTTAAAAACACCAACACACACACACACACACACACACACACTGTGTACTTGTTTCAACACCCCCACACATAGTTTAAGTTTCCCACCACTACACACACTTTCGTTTGCCACTAATCTAATGTAGAGAGTGACAGATGTCATTTGGCGGCATCACCATGACTGAATCAGCCCATCACCGTCCCATTTCCTATTCAATTTCTCAATTACCATTTTTCCCTTTTTTCCTTACAAATTACCAAAATGCCCTTCACGTTCCTAGACCCGTAAGTTTATCATCCGAACTCTGATTGAAGCGTGCCGCCTGTCTACAGACTCAGCGTCTCGAGACCTACCCAACGGTCTTTGAATTACGTGAAAGTTCCATGTCATTTGAAAAGTCAACAAATTGCCCTTTTAACCAAATTACCGAATTAGCCTTGAACTTCCGAACATCATAACTTTCCCCGCAATGTCGGAATCAGACGTGCCACCTGTCTATGAACACGTGACGTCTCGAACTACGTCACAGTCATCGGTCAAAGTCCGTTTGACCGCTCGAATCAAAAGTCAACTGTTCGCCCAATTCCAGGGGCAAAATCGTCATTTCCTTCAAAATTTCCAAAATTTCCTTTTTCGAATGTCCGGGTCGTTATGGTTATGTTTTGCTTCATACTCTTATCTAGTCACTCACTTCATAGTTCCATAACTCATTTTTTTTAATATTGATTCCACATTTTTTTGGGGGTTTTCTTCATGTTTTACAGATCGTCTTCTTTTAAACATTCCAATTTCAGCAGCATTGTTTGAAGATATTTTTTCCCTTTTATTCTTTCCCTTCTTATATTTCATCAATCTACTTTCAGTGTATTTAAGTTTATTGTATTATTGGGTTGCTGATTGACAAGTGTTCAAAATATTCGAATTGTCATCAATTATGAGGCTTTTTCTTTCATTGTTCTGACTTCAAGGTATTTTATTTCTTGCATTCATTTCCTTTTCATATTTCATCAATCTATTTTTATAGCTTTCCTAAGTTCCTTTCATTCCAAGTTTGACTTCGACTCGAATGGTGTTTGCAAGTGATAATAAAAATATTTTTGTATTGTATTAATAATAGTTTTTTTTTATCTGAATTATATTGATCATAGTTAAGACAATTTTTTTTCATGCTGATATTTACATTTTTTATACCCAGAGCATCGCAGGCACTATCACTGGTTAATTATGATTAGGAGTTCAATAAATAGATTTTTTTAATTAGAGTTAAAGTTATCAAATAGTCAATAATAGCAAATAAGAATAATAAATATATATTCACATAAATTTTTAATTTTTATTCAATCCGTATTATTTGATCTAGTCCAATTTTTTTTTTTTTAAAAAAAAACAAAAAAAACAAAAGCATGCCATCTAAATTGGGACCAATTTTTGTAGAAAAATACATCTATATCATAGTAAGATTAAAATTTGGAACTTAATTTACTTGTAATGGTATTTCCGTCTAATGTAGACATAGGTATATTGAACTAAATTTACCTTTTTCATATATAATTGTATCTACAATCTACTTTTCAGGATTTAATTAGTAATTATTATTATTTTTAGTAAATCAAATAAATTTGAAAGTATTAAAATTATGAAAATAGTACGATGGATTAATATAGAATAAGAAGATAAATAATATATTGATAATTATTAATTTACTTTCGGAAAAACAATCATTAATTTACTTACTATTACTTTTAATCATGAGGAATATAATAAAAAAAACTAAAATGATATATAAAATTTCTATATGATTGTAACCTTGCAAAAAATCATATATTATCTAAAAAGCGATGATTAAAATGATTAATAAAAAAATTCGTACGAAATTTATTTGGAATAATTATCTTTACCAAGATAAATATTAAAATAAAAAAAAATTATATTTAAAATTTGAAAAACCACAACTGATGAATAGACTCCAAAAAAATAGGTGTAGCAAGTAAATAGTCAGGACGTGGCCTCATGCGCAAGGCTAAGGTTGCACGTTTCGTCATGCATCGGGGTAATATCGGAAGAATAATTTGTTACTTAAGAGATTATTTCGTCAATGCCGATGGAATATTCTGTTAACTCTGGCAGAATATTCTAACAAAAATCAGGATATTTAGCTAGTATTAATGGTGCTAGGGTCCATTACGACGCTGGTCTTCAGAGTCTTGCTAGAGACGACAATGAACCGTCCTCGTCACCACCATCAATGGTTGCCAAATTCGTGAAATCTCACCAGTAAAATTCAAATTTTCTTATGTTTATGCTTCTAGATAGTTCATCATACTCTTATATTTTGAATTCGTAAACTCAGTTTGTTTAAATAATCTATTCACGCTATCTCTTATTATAATGCTGAACATCCATTTACTTTTTACCTTACAGTTTCTAAATACATTGTTCACTTCCTTTAGGCTTTGTCATGTGGGTCCCCTTATACTCTTGTCCGCCAACACCTCTCGACTATGGACTTTCGATAAATATCGGGATTGAGGTGCATCATAAAGGCCCAAATCCATATCCAAATCCAACTCCAATTCCATAGCTATCCAAACAGACAAACCATTATAAAACCAAGTTCCAAACACTTGGAAACAAACTCAGAAATAGGTTTCTTAATGAAATGTGCAACAAAATGACAATTCGTTTGATTTAGAAAGAGTTAAATCATAATTACAAAAAATCAAATTGACTTTTAGGTGTTTCTCACATGCAATCTTGCATATATTTCTAATGTGATGACCCGGAAATCTAACAAAGTAAAAGGGACTGTTTTGCCGCTATAATGATAAAGTGTTTACCTTTTGAATGCCACATATTATGGATGTTCCGCAAATGCCGTTATGTAGGTCTCAGATTTCTTTGTTCATAAACAGTGTTCTCTATATATATATGTGAGTGTGTGTTGGTATATGTGCTTGGTGGGTGGTGGCCGAGAGGAAGAAAAATTAAGAAAGGGAAGAAAAGCCATAGAGAAAAAGAGAGGACTAGAGAGAAGAAGAAAGAGAAGTTGAAGAAAGGAACAGGAAGAGAGGGAGGAATATCAGAAAAAAAATAAGGTCTGGGATGAACCCAGAACCTAACTCGTGAGGTCCAAGAAATGATCGTGGGTGTCAAGGCAATCTGAAGCCTCTATTGGCTATCTAAGAGCACTATGATGTTAACAGAGTCCCTAACATCATTTTGGGACTAGAAGCCACAAATGTGGACACTGGAGAGGTCGTCGAAGTTGTTGAGGAACCACGGCCAAAGGATCAAACATCACACTAGCTTATCGAGTAAGTCTTCCTTTAAGCTTGTAGATCTCTTTTTGGACTAAATATGATGAAGATAGTGTATTAGAACGTAAGTTTTGGTCATAAAACAAAGGATAACGAATCGGGTCAGGTCGTCGGGTCAAACAACCCGAGTTGCGGACGCAGTGAAAGGAAGACAATGACTTGTAGCTGATGCGTGGGCTCCACGCCAAGGGACACTTCGTCGGCTCATGAGGGCACGTGACAAGACTCGTCACTAAGTTACCTTGGTAACCGTACCCAGTCATGTTCCTATCTGACAACTCTTTTCAGATAAGGAATTTTTCTTTTTATATTTTTTATTCTCATTTGATAAATTTACTAAATTGAGGCCAACCGTACGGGGTTACCGCTCACATCCGACCCACTAACCTCGTTAACCAATGAAAAATTTCCCTGTTGGCTATTTCTAAACATTGGTTTATTAAGTATTAAGAAAAGTATTGATAATAAACTTACATAATCTTTTTAGTAAAAGAAAGACATCCTTATTGACATCATGTCCTTAATACCTTATATTGTATCCTTCTCACGTATTAATATTATTATTTCAACACATATATCAATGTGTCAATTCATCACAACATATCATCACATCATCTCCATCATTACGCTATAATATTCCACAAATTTTCATAATCAACTTTAAGACAAAGATAATTCAATTTAAACATGCTTTCTCACATATTAGCATCCTCCTTCCTTCCACAAATTTATTACTCATATATCTCATCATCTTAGAATCATCACTACCTAGGTTTGTCTTAAGTTGCTAATACCCCAACTGTAGTATGAATTTTATATTTTAAATGTAACATATAATATCAAATAACCAGAATTATACCCAAACGAAATCCAATTAGCTTGAAACCTATATCATTGGAATCATATCAATGAGTACTACAACATCCAAGTTGAACGCATCACGAGATAAGGTAGACACATCCTCATGCATCGCCCTTTTTCTCTGCTCGAGGTGGCCACACACCACTACTATTCATCTTCAACTTGGAACTAGGTTAACTCAATTTCTGTAACTCGGTTCGTCGACCCACAAACCTAACCTAACTATTTCTCCGCTATTTCACGTCCAATTCCTACGTACTATATATTGATTTGAATCGTTTCAATCCTAGGAACATCTCCATATACTTAAATCAAAGTAAATCATACTAAAACTAATGAAGCATACCTTTCATGCTTCGGCCATGGTTCCAGTGTACAACCTGGAGTCTCCCAATGTGCCATGTCATGAAGATTTGGCTCTACGTAATCGCCTGAACATAAAGAAGACGATAACAGGTTTTGCTTTGAGCTTGGATGCCTCAATAGACTTACCTTATGGAACACATGTTGTATTTCACTGTTTTAGATACCGGGTTCTTCATCCCAGACCTCCCATCTTTAGGCCCCTCATCCTCGACTCTCATTTCCTTTCTTTTTTTCCTTCTCTGGCCTTCCTTCCTTTCTTCTTCTTCTCTGTTTTTCTTTTTTGGTTACTCTTTACTGAAGCCACCCACTCCCCAAACATGACATATATAAATATATATGTAGGCCAGTGGATAATTGGGGAGGGAAAGGTCCAGAATTTTATAGACAAGTGTCATCATCCAAAAATATCTCTCAAGTAAAATGACCAAAATGCCCTTCAAGTAAAACTTACCAAAATACCCCTTTACATTTTTTACCCATGACGAACCTATTGGATATTCGATTTCAACATGCCACTTGTCTATGGAGACAAGAGTCTGAGATCTTCATAACAGACTTTGTAGAATATCCAAAAGTGTCGAGGTCAAAAAGTCAACCTTTTGATCTTATAGGGGTAGAATCGTCAATTCTCCCTTTCTATGTTTTGGGTCGTTACAACCTACCATCTTAAAAGAAAAATAATTGTCATCAAAATTTTGGGAAGTGGGGTTTCCTTGCAGTCGCAACTACTTACATCAAGACATATCTAAAATCTTATTATACCTTTCAAGGCCTGGTTTCCGTTAATCGAACATAACTGGTCCTCAATTCAAGCATTATTGACAATGAACAATCATGTTATACATAAACTTGTACCCCAAACATCAATCGTCTCGGGACATCTGGAACCTCTACCATTTGAGAAACGTATCACCCACGCAAGCTTTACAATTGAATAAAATTCCTTGACTCTTATTCCAAGTCGAAATATTATCAACCAAGCTTGAATCTAAATATCATTTCCAAGGCACCACGAGACAACTGTGTCCAATACCACATAAAAATATTTTAACATACTTACTATACTTAATATCGAGCTAAAGCATAACTAACCATGAGCTTGTAACCATAAGTTGAGTTCCTACTTAACTCCTATTCATTATTTGAGATTGCAAATAGCAATTCCTCAATTCCAAACACATATCCAATGTACCGAAGTATGGACATACGACCTCTCCAATTTTCCTTCACTATTTATCCATCACTAATTAATTTATCTCCAAGTTCTTAGACTGGTATTCATGCCACCACCATAACTAGCCAGGTCATCAAATAACAATGTTATCATCCATACCTTATCTTACTGGTCTATATGTTGTTCCTACAATCCAGTTCATCTACCTTTTTGTTTCGTATTTAGGTTATTTTGAGCGGTTTGGGAAAAGCAATACTCAAACTCTTATGGTTCGTTGATAGGTCTTCAAATAAGCATTATTTTATATTATTTTATACCCTTTATACTGAAATTTTAATATTAAAATAATAAAAAATTGGAGACAATAATATATTTTGTGGGATTTTTGTAGAAATAAATAAATCATAAAATTTGAAGCTTTTTGGAAAAAGAATCGTCCCGATCGGAATTCGAACGATGAAATTATGGATGAAATTCGGTGGAATTATATAAATTAATTTTTAAAATTGAATTTACAGCAGCCCATTCCATTTGATGAGCCTAGAAAACCGACCCAAAAGCCCACAATTTGACGCAGCCCAAGTCTTCAAGTGGCCCATCAAAGAGTCCAAGCCAGCAAATCCTGTCGGAGAGCACCTACCGATCTTCACTGTTCGAATTCGGCACTCGTGCACCGAATGATACATGCTTCTGTCAGCGCCCATCACACGATCGTACATGCCTTTCTCAGTAGTCAGGCGCTGATCTACCTGCCCCCATGTTAGCAGCTTTCGGCCAACTCCCCAACTGCTTTGTCAATAGCTCCTGGCCGAAAATCAGTCCAGCCATTTTCTGCTTCCAATTGCTCCCCTTTTGTAGTTTTTCCTGCACAATTCAGCCATATTTTCAACCCAAACCATCCCCAATTTCACCATTATTCATCATTTCATTTTTATTTTATTTTTGTATTTTTATTTGATTATTTGTGGCATTCCCTCTATAAATAGGGAGATCATTTCATGTAACAAGGGTCCCTATTTTTCCCCTTTCTTCTCTTTTCTTCATTTAGTTTAGTTTTTTTTTTCTCTTTTGAGAGACATTTTTGGGGACCATTTTAACTACTTGGAATTTTTCTTCTTAATTAGTTTTCCTTTAAATCTTGTCTTTTAATTTATGTTTTTAGATTCATTTCTTAAGTTTCATTTCCTCTTAATTTTAGTTCTTAGATTTTCTTTGTAAACTTTTCTTTTTAACTTCTTTGACTTCTCTTTTAAATATGAATTTATGCTTTCCTTAAGAAAATCCTAGGCCGAGTATTTCCGAAATAATTCTAGAATTTAAGTCCGAATTCTTATGTTTTATCCTCCATCTTCATAAGGTTCCTTCTGCTGTTCAGAGAATTTTATGAATAACATTTCATTGTTTCCATCCACTTTTGGAATCACAAGCTGTTCTTGGGTTCCGAAAGTGTAACTTTATTCCCTTAAATTCTTATTCTTGATCTTGTTTCGGTTTACTTATAATTCATTACATGTGATGGTATTTTCTTTCTAAACTTTTGTAAGTATGAATGCAACTCCATGTGTTTTACTTTCTGAATTTCTTTTGCTTCATATATCTTAGTGCTTAAACTTAATTTGATGCTATATGTTTTATCTGATGTTCGGTGCATTTAGACTAGGTTTGACGAGATTAAATGTTGATTGATGTCGGCGCATTTAATTATAAACTTAAGGTGAATCATATTGTAAATGTTTGAAGCATATTGATGTTTGACGCACATTAATGGTTGATGCATTTATAATATTGAAAGATATATGCAAGTATTTGGGATGATGAAGGTAGAATTTCATGATTGGTTTGTTATGAGGAAAATGTTAGATTGTTGGTAAAATTTGTATTTGAAGGAAGTCTATTTTAGAAGTAGTTTAAATAATGTGATTGTTAATGTGAAATTACTTACGTAAAAGTATCGGTTTTTTCTATGAAACTACTCTATGGTTTGTAAGTTCTAATTAGCATGAGCATTTGCATTTTAATTCTTAGTTTAGTTAAAATATAGTTTAGATTACACTCTATTCAAAACCTCCCAATTTCATTATTTATTCTTTAATTCTTTAATTCATTAATTTTTTTGTAACTACCCGGAAATTCGAAAAAGGAAAATTTGAAGGAAATGACGATGTTACCCCTGGTTATAAGGGCCGAAAGTTGACTTTTTGATCGGAACACCTTTTGGACTGGCCATAAAGACCGTTAGGTAGGTCTCAAGACGCTGAATCGGTAGACATGCGTCATGTATCAATCGGAGTTTGGATGTAAAAGATACGGGTCTGAGACTGCGAAGGGCAATTTGGTAATTTTTCAAAGAAGGGTAAAATGGTAATTTGGCTGGGCTTTTTGATGAGTTAGTACGATTATGACTCACCTTGGTTGTGAAGTGACATCTGTCACTTGGTAAGAGAGATTAGTGGCAAGGCTATTGATAATTTGAGTTGAGTACGTATATGTGTATGTGTGTGTATTCGCAAAGGAAGAATAGAGCAGCTAAAACCACTCATCCAATCTTCGCTTCAGATCGAATTCTGAGAGGGATAGAAAGCTAAGAGGATTAAAGGAAGAAAAACGAGAAAGATTGAGAGGAAAGGGAAGGGAAATTGTGAAAGAAAACCCAGAACCCCAACTCAAACCCTTCAAACATTCGAATTGATCAAAATTCGAATTTGAAACTCTGAGCCATAAATACTGAAATTGGCCTTGAATTAAGCCTCCAGAGCTCAAGGCGAGTCGAACCCGATTAAAAATGAAGAGAATTGATGTTGTTTTGGCCATGAACTCAGTTCCTCAATCCCCCAAAAATTCGAGATTGAGCTCGAGTTATGGGAGGCCTTGAATGATGAAATTGAGGTTATAAGATTGTTTAGAATGATGTTACAATGCTTCTGAGTGAATCAATTGCAAGAAAACGACTGGAATTGATCGAGATTGAAGGATGAACAGTGCTTACATGTTCTTCGATATTTTGAATTCAAATTCGACTGGATTGAGGTAAGTTCTATTGAAATTAAGGTTACAGAACCATAATTAGAAGCATAACGATTCTATTAGATGACTCAATTGAAGGATTCAATGAATAGTGGATTGGAATTCAGCCGGGTCAAGTCGCGGGCCAACCGGACCCGTTTTACAAACAAACGAGTGAGGACGATGGTATTGTAGCACGCGCGTGGGTTTCACGCACAGCCACTCACGGCGGTGCGTGACTGCGTGTGGGCACAAATCCCGACGTGAGTTCTAGATGAAACTTGTTTCTTTTAATGTAACGAACATTTTGGCACTGGTTTCGAAGAAAACGGATACCGTTTCAATAATGTTATGTGTAACGACCCGTCCCGAAAATTAGGGTTAAGATAGTGATTAAGATGGGATTAGTGAGTTAATTGGTGTTTAGTTGGTTACTTTTGGTCGATTAGCGTAGCATGACGATTTTGCCCCTGGTCTGGGCCACTAGTTGACTTTTAGTTCGAGCGGTCAATTGGGTATTGACCGATGACTGTGACGTAGTTTGGGACGTCACGAGTCCGTAGACAGGTGGTACGCTCGATTCCGACATCCGAGGAGGAAGTTATGATGTTTGGAAGGTTGGGGGCATTATCGTAATTTGGCTAAAATAGGGGGAAAAGTTAACTTTTCGTAGGATCAGGTTTTGACACGTTGACCTAGTACCGTTAGGTAGATCTTGTCGTTCTGAGTTCGATGACAGGCGACACGTATTCATCTGAGTTGGGATGTGTGCGTTATGGGTCGAGAAAGGTAATAGCAAAATGGTAATTTGGACTTAAAAGGAAGGGCAGTTTGGTCTTTTGTATTTTGGGTTTAGTGTCGGGGTGTCAGACGGGAGCAGGATTTACCTCGGTTTTCGGGGTGAAACCGGGGTGGGTCCTGACAATTTGGTATCAGAGCATAGGTTTGTCGAGTTTGTTGGGTTTGTGTTTGTTGTGAGGTTGTGTTTAGGTTGTCTGATTGGTTCTATGCCACTTTCAGTGTGCGATTGATGCCTCCAAGACGTAGAACCTCTCCACGACCTGAAGACGAAGCGGAGATAGGAACAGAGAGTGCTACGATTCAGCGAGCCCAGCGGCTCGGGGCTACGACTTTTAGTGGTGGGGCAGATCCTGAGGAAGCCCAAAGGTGGATCACGAGACTTGAGCGGATCTTTGCAGTAATGCATTGCCAACCGGAGGATCGCGTGTTACTGGCTACTTTCTTACTGGACGGTGCGGAGTACGAGTGATGGTATACCCTCGAGTTGTCTGGTTAGGACACCCACACTGTGACCTGGGAGACGTTTCGGGAGAGGTTCTTAGATCAATATTACCCTCGTTCTTTCCGAGATGCCAAGGAGGCTGAGTTTCTGCAACTTCAACACGGGAATCTGAGTGTGGCTGAGTATGAACAGAAGTTCCAGATGTTGTCTCGGTTTGCTCCTGCGTTTGTGGCTACTGAAGCCGAGAAGTGTTGTATGTTTGAGTTGGGCAAGCGAGGTGAGATTCGAGCCATAGTGACGGTTGGATCGTTTACTATCCTCCGAGAGTTGTCGGACGCTGCGGTGCGAGTTGAGGCTAGCTTGCTGGTACGACGTCGGGAGCCACCTTTTTATGGAGCTTCGAGTTTGAGGACACCAAAGAGAGGTACCTTCAGTGGAGCATCGTCGACAGGCGATGATCATTTTGGTAGACCTGGTAGTTCCCAGAGTTCAGGATTTCGTGGTTACCGAGCACATCCGACTCCACAAGCTAGTGTGACGTCTGTGGCGTCGATGGGGAGACTGAGTCCTTCTGGTCGGGATGTTTGTTTCTACTGTGGGGAGCGAGGTCATTTTCGACGTGAGTGTCCACTGTTACCACAGGAAGGTGGTGTAGGTCGAGGATCAGCGGAGCCCGGACGGAGTACAGCGTCAGCGTCAGGGACAGCCGGCACTAAAGGAGGTGGTGGTGCCACTAGTGGTGTGGGAGGACGTGGTAGATCTTCAGGATCTCAGGCCCGAGTGTTTGCGATGACTCAGCAGGAGGTTCAGTCTGCACCAGGTGCGGGGACAGGTACTTTTATTATCCTTGGTTGTGTTGTACCTCCTTTGTTGTTGGATTTCGGAGTCTAGTTAGGCCTTACCCTAGGTGACCTGGAGTGACGAGGTTGAAACTTACGGTGAGTTCCGTTGAAGGATGACGGAAGAAACGGGAAAGGAGTGACTATAACTGATCGATATGAGGTTATTGAAGGAAGAGAACCCACAATCTAGAGTTTGCCTTTAGGACTTTGTTGATTTATTCCAACAAGTGGTCGAAATAGCAGCCAGGGGAAGTAAGCCAGTATGTAGGGTTTCCTGGTTGGCCTAGATTGTTCTGGGTTAAGATTTTAGTTGGTTCCGAGAACTGTCGGTGGTAGTACGTGAGGATGTACTCTATGAATTCTATTGTACTCCATATAAGGTATTTTAAAATACCTTTGTTTTCTGTTCATAGAGTTTCCCTTGCGTACACCATGAAGTTTTAGTTGTATTGAGAGAGGGTTAGAAGTGGTGAACTGGTAGGTGGGGATGGAGTGAAATACCCAAGGTGGAGATGATAGATCGGAAACTTGGAAGCAGTGGTTGTTGAGTTAGTGTTGATCACCGGGTAGGAGACCCTAAGTGTCAGGAACTAGATGTGGAATTTCGGGGACGAAATTCTTTTTAGGAGGGTAGGTTGTAACGAACCGTCCCCGAAATTAGGGTTAAGACAGTGATTAAGATGGGTTTAGTGAGTTAATTGGTGTTTAGTTGGTTACTTTTGGTCGGTTAGCATAGCATGACGATTTTGCCCCTGGTCTGGGCCGCTAGTTGACTTTTACTTCGAGCGGTCAATTGGGTATTGACCGATGACTGTGACGTAGTTTGGGACGTCACGAATCCGTAGAGAGGTGGTACGCCCGATTCCGACATCCGAGGAGGAAGTTATGATGTTCAGAAGGTTGGGGGCATTACCATAATTTGGCTAAAATAGGGGGAAAAGTTGACTTTTCGTATGATCGAGTTTTGACATGTTGACCTAGGACCGTTAGGTAGATCTTTTCGTCCTGAGTTTGATGACAGGCGGCAGGTATTCATCGGAGTTGGGATGTGTGCGTTACAGGTCTAGAAAGGTAGTGGCAAAATGGTAATTTGGACTTAAAAGGAAGGGCAGTTTGGTCTTTTGTATTTTGGGTTTAGTGTCGGGGTGTCAGACGAGAGCAGGATTTACCTCGGTTTTCGGGGTGAAACCGGGGTGTGTCCTGACATTATGTGTATCCGAAGTTTTAATATACATTTAAAATACGTATTTAAATACCGGAAAAATTGGGGAAAATTATATGAGGTATATTGGAATGTTAGGAACCCTCGATAATGATTTTGGACAGGAATGGTGACTTTTGGAATTTACGGAAAAACGTGCTGCTCGGAAAACGAGCGATGTGGACGGTGTGTGAGTGGACTTTTGTTTTCTACCCAGAATGCATTCCTATATGTTTTAAATGGTTTATTATATGGTTTGAAATGATTTGGCATGATTAATGTTTCGCTATGTTGATTTCCGGATTTTGGGAATATTATATTGTTTTATATTATTTTGGGCACGATTTTCGAGAAAATTGTGAAATTGCTATTTTGGGAAAAGGCCCGGGATTGGAGATTGGTTTTCACTCGGATTATGACTCAGGAAAGGATTTGATGGATTTGTAATTCTTTTTGGATATACGTTATGGATTTATGTGAAAATAGCAAATGAGGTTGCAGTTGCACGGATTTGCGTGAAATTGATATTTTGGGCTTGAGACCCAATGGAAATGTGATTTTGATTGGATTGGTATTTCCATGTGATTACATGATGATATTGATGGTTTCCGGATTTATGAAATAATCGGGACTCTGGTTTTATGGATTTTGAGGAAACTATGTTTGGGGCCGAGACCCTGTGTTGAAAATGGTTTTGATTTCAAATGCAACTGTTTTTTCACTGGTTTTCATGGTGATGATATGTTGCGGATATTTAGGGCTTTCGGGGTGGAATATGTTTCCCCGGAGTGCACCCTGTGTTGTGGATATTAGGGCTTCCGGTTGGGAATGTGTTTCCCCGGAATGAACCCTAGAGATAACGCTCGCCTCTGGGATGGGATGTGATCGTCCGGAGAGGTCACGTAGCACGGTCTGTTGTCGTGCAACCGAGGGAGGCTCGACTCAAATCAGATGTACTGGATTATGTGGAGATCGGTCGTTGATGTGTTCACGACGATCTAGATTATCGGCTGGTGATGTGTTCACAACAACATGCTCGGATTTTGAGCGGTCCTTGAGCCTATTGATTTGTACGCGTTGCAGGGATGACATGACTATATGAGATTGAATATAGAAATGAGTCCTGTGGTTCTATTGAGATTTGTGATTTATAAACATTTGTGCCCAGATATATTTTACTAATGATTTATGATATGCATGCATGTTTGTGAAACTGGAGGGTAAGAATGTATTTTGATAAATGTATTTCTAAAAGTTTGTTTTGTCCACTCACACCTTTTCTGTTTTATTGACCCTCTAGGTCGTGGCGCGATGATCAAGGCTGATCGGGAGGTGGAGGCATGAGTAGGCACAGGTACGGTTATCCCTTTTTGGCAAGTGCTGAGGGTAAATTCGTAACTTCAGCTGACTTGTCAGAAGGGAGCAGGACCGGGCACGGTTATCTATGTCCTTCGGGGACGGGTCCTGTCATCTTTAATTCTTTAATTCTTTATTCTTTTATTCTTTTATTCTTTATTCTTTTATTCTTTTATTCATTTATTATTTTATTTTATTCTTTTATTCATTATTCTTTCTCACTAACAAATTATTAATGTTCCCTAATTTCTCTGGTTAAGAACGATTCTTATTTACCAATACTACATCTACCCAAAAAGGGTTTAAATTGCATAATACTCGAATTACGTGTTTAATTTAATGTGTAGTTTGAACATTATCAATTTTTGGCGCCATTGCTGGGGAATTGAAAAAAATCATTCTTAATTTGTTAGTGTATGCATATAAATTGTGCATATTATACTTGTTTATAATTTTTACTTTCGTTAATCTTATAATTGTTCATAACTTTTACTTACTTGTTTATAATTCTTATATTTTTTTATATTTTATTTATCCATCTTATTGATGTTCTTATTAATTTTTTTATAAATATACATATTATACTTGTTCATAATGTTTATCTTTTATACATACTCATATTATACTTGTTTATGATTGTACATACCTTGTTCACGTATGTAAATTAAAATTTTTATTTTACTTATTCATTTTATACTTATACATACTTGTTCATAATTGACTTTCATTTATACTTGTTTATAATTCTTTTACTTGTCATATTATTCTTGTTCATACTTATACATAATGTTCATTCTTTTTACTTGTTCATAAATGCATATTGTACACGTTCACTTTTATTTATTTTGATTTTTTTTTTGTAATTGAAAAAAAAATTCGTAAATATATATATATATATATATATATATTATTTTTTCCCTTTCTTCATTTATTTATTTACTTATTTAAATTGCAAAAAAAAAAATTTATGAAGAAAACGTTTTCATTACCTAAAAATAAATTATTTCGAAAACAAAAATATTTTACTTTCCAACTTTCTTTAGCCTTAGCTTCATGTTAGTGTTAATCCATACTTGTGAATAAATGTTGTATATATGTTACTTGTTATTCTTCATATGTGACGACCCGTCCCGAATTAGCGGGGATAATTAAGAATTAATGACGGATTAGCAAGACTAATCGGAGATTAGACGAGGATTAGCGGAAGTTCGGGCGAAATGACGATTTTACCCCTAGAATGGGCGAATCGTTGACTTTTTGTTCGGAAGGTCAAATGGATTTTGGTCGCTGACTGTGACGTAGTTCGTGACATCACGAGTTCATAGACAGGTGGCACACTCGATTCCGAAATTCAGGGAAGAAGTTATGATGTTCGGAAGTTCGAGGGCATTTTGGTAATTTAGTTGAAAAAAGGCAAACAGTTGACTTTTGACCTGAGAGGTCCGATGGCCGAGGGCCGAAGACCGTTACGTAGATCGAGACAATACGAATCCGTAGACAGGCGCCACGTCGAATACGGACGTTCGACGGAGAAGTTACGGTTCACGGAAGTACGAAAGTACTATTGCAAGAATTACGAAAAGGATTACTTTTGGACTTTAGTGGGGCCCAGATTTCATCTCAAGGCCCAATGGATGAGTGACAAGTGCCACCCATCTACTGGCCCTTCCCTTACATACATGCATTGATCATCTTCTTGTTTTCCTTTCATCCAAACAAACCCGCCCGATCTCATTCCACCCAAAATCCCAAACCTTCACCCCTGATGATCTTGAGTGAGGCCAGAGAGTGAGAGAGAGGCTGAGGAATCAAGAGGACGGTGGCTGGAAGCTGCTGGGCCACCGTGCACGGCGGTGAAGGCTAGAGAGAACCGATTTCACGGTTAGGCCATTTTCTCCCTTTATTTCGATTTTGGCATTATGGTTGGTTTTGAATGATTAGGATGAGTTTGTTGGGTTTCTAGGATGTTGTTAAGGTAGTTTGGAGGGTGGTTCACGGCTGAGAGGGCCGTGAGAGTGGCTAGGAAAAACAGGGTCGTGAGGCCATGGTTGAACCATGGGGTTTTGGGCCGTTTTGATTAGGTTTAGGGATTGAAATGGATAGGAAATGAGGAAATAGGAAGAAAGGAATCAAAAGAAGAGATTGGACGAAAAATGGGGGGTCTAGAGCCGTGAACCGGTCAAGCAAGTCCAACTGGGCCGGCCAAACCAGGTGAGCCGGCCGCTGGAGGTTGAAGAGAGTAAATAGTGCACCGACGCTTGAGAGCCACGCGCAGTCCCTTCTAGGGGCACGTACTGGCGCGTGAACACTTTTTTGAGGATGGTTCCAACATGTGAAATCATCTATTCGATGTAATGAACATTTTGGGACTGGTTTCGTGTCAATCGGACATCGTATCGATATAGTTCGGGACGTCCAAAGGTTTAGGTTTTCGTTTAAAAATAGTTAGAAATTCCGAAAAATTACGGGGCTTTAGTGAGGGGTTATATAAGTAGTTAGTAACCCTCTAAATTAATTTGGACAGGTTCGGGAATCCCGGAGGCGACGTTTAACCCCAGAGACGATTATGGCACGCGTATCGAGGTGCGGCTTCGGACGATCTGCGAGTGGACCTTTCTTTCAAATTCGATGCATGCATAAATGTTTATAAATTTTTTTAATACATGTTTTGTGTTCCCTTGAGTGCAATTGCTTGTGTTAGCCTAGGATTTACGTATTTGCACGTATTTCGAGATTTACGGCTTTATACGATTCATATACGTTCTAGGTTTTCAACGAGCGTTTAATAAACGAATTTTGGATTTAGAAATATGAAATCGGGCACGAGGCCCATTTTATTTACAAACTCTCAGACTTGGAGTCCATTTGATTTGACGAGGAATCAGACCTAGGGTCCATTTGAGCTATACGATCGGACCGAGGGTCCATTTGGTTTACGATTTGGGTTTGAGGCCCAGTTAATGGTACTATCGGGATTGATGCTCCGTTGATTTATGATATCGGGCATGAGACCCATTTCGTTGAGTTATCAGGCTTAAGGCCCCGTTGGTTGTGAAATCGGACGCGAGGTCCTGTTGAGTCATGGTTCGGGCTTAGGGCCCAGTTGATTGTAACATTGGGCTTGAGTCCCAGTTCGTTTTGTGAAAGGAGTATTCGGGCATGAGACCCTGTTGAACTGTGGATTTAGACCGAGGCCTGTGAAAATGGTTTTGAATCGGATTCTAGGAATCCTGATATGAATCGGGTATGAAACCCAATTAAGAAATGTGATTTGAGAAAGAAAGAAAAGAGTATTTGAAAATGTGAATGAACCCTCCATATGTTTATATGGTCTCCTCTAGACGTCGACCTAGAGAGTCACGATCCACATATCAGAGTGGGTATCCCCATAGGGATCCCGTTCCAGGAGTGGAGGTTACGAGATATGATGTGGTTCTGGACCAGATTCAGGAGAGATATGTGGACTAGATCCAGAGAGAGAGCTCGGACTAGATCCAGAGATTGAACCACCCAGATGGAGATTCCTGGGAGAAGACTCGGAGTGAGACCCCGAGTAGTGTGCACACTAGATAGATATGAGGTCATCGTGACTATATCGGGGATGTGTTCCTTAGGGGCTGTGTGCCCCGAGTTGGCATCTTCTCCGGAAGTGGCTAGGATGGGTTATACGTACGAGTACGTATGAGAATTTCAGAAAAGTTGAATTGGGGGCGGAGACCCCGTGTTCCATGTTTTATGTTTTAGAAATGATTTGGGGCAGAGACCCCGTATTCTGTGTGTTGGTATTTCACTGAGAAAGGTTTTGGGCTGAGATCCATGTGATGTGATTTGGGCTGAGTCCCTATTGATTTTACCTACGGGTTTTGAATTGTTATTTCGGGTTAGGGACCCAAATGGATTTATGGGTCATGACGGTTTATGGGGTCGCGCATGAACCCTTGAAAGGTTTTGATATGTTTGATAAATAGTTTTATGAATATTTGATAAATGGTTTTGAATGCATGCATATGCTTTTATGAAGGGCATAAATGTCTTTATATGAAAATGTGTTTTTAATGAAATGATTGTTTTGTCCACTCACAGTTTTCATGTTTTAATGCCCTTCAGGTTGATAGCGGATGTGGACTGTAGTAGAGATGAGACATCACTCCCCTCCTTCTACGATCCTGACGCCCTCTGATAGCCCCGGCGAGGGCTAGAGATGGAATTTTCCCTAGTTTGACACTTCGTGTCAGACGGGATCAGGCGGGTCCCACGTTAATCCCGGGGGATTTGGGGCCGGTCCTGACATCATACTTGTTCATAATTATTAGACTTGTTCATAATTTTCATTTGTATGCTTGTTCATAATTTTTATTTTTATATTTGTTTATGTAAATTTAAAGTCTTATCATACTTGTTTATAGTTGTTCTTACTTATTCATAAATTGTTCATAACTTTTATATTTCATAGTGTTCATTCATACTTGTTCATAATTTTTATTTTTATTTTATACTTATTCATATTTGTACATATTTGTTCGTACTTATTTGTTTATACTAGTTCATAATTTTTATTATTACTTGTTTACATTTATTTTTTTTTTATGTGTTCATGTATTTATTTAAGTTTGTCTTTTTCTTCATTTAAAAAAAATCGAAAAAAAAAAATTCTTATCTTAGCTTTGTGTTAGTGTAAATATATATTTGTAAATAAATCTTGTACATATATTAGTTCGTTAATGTGAAATTGTTTTGTAAATATCGTTACTTGTGCATAAAATCTTACTTGTGAATAAATTGTTCATATGTAAATTGTCATGTTATACTTGTAAATTGTGCATGAAAACATACTTGTAAATAATTCTTGCATTCATTCATTAGTCTCAGCTATATGTAGATTACTTGTGCTAGGACCCGTCCCAATCCCCCCAGGATTAAGGGGGGACGACCCTGATCCCGTGTGACACAGATTGTCAGACAAGGGAAATTCTGACTTTAGCCCTCTCGGGCTTCAGAGTACGCCAGGATCCGGAGGAGGTATGTGATATCTCGGTCTCTACTACAGTCCACATCCGCGATCAACCTGAAGGGCAGTCAAAACATTTAAAAGCTGTGAGTGGAAAAAACAAAGAGTTTAATTAAAACATTTTCATCAAAAGACATTTGTACCCTTCACTAAAAAGCATGCATGCATTCGAAAATCATTTATCCAAAAGAACCATATGTGGGAACTAATCCCAAAACCATAACCGTAACCAACCATACGGGCCACTGCCCAAATCCATGTGGGACTCAGCCCAAAACCTGTATACATCACATATCATATAGCATATACATATAAATCACATAACCAATCATGTCACGGTTTCTAAAGTTACGCGCGTGCTACCTGGGGTCTCAAGCCCAAGTCTCTCAGGGTCCACCCAGGTCAAAGTCCGTACATCAATGAACCTCCCTGAGGTTATGCTCCAAGCCCTCTTGAGAGTAAGGTACCCAACGGGGGCGACTCCACTCAGTTAGTGCTCCATGACTACTTTGAGATCCACCCAGGCCAACGACCCTCCCCGGAGGAGACATTCCAAATAAGGAAGGTATACGAATATATATATATATATAACGTAAACATTCATGGCCGGTCCCCATAAACCGTCATGAATCATAAAAACCTTTCAAGGGTTCATGCCGGTCCCCATAAACCGTCATGAACTTGAAAATCCATTTAGGGCCACCGACCCGAAAACATAAACCTAACGTAACTGGGTCTCGTGCCCGAACACCTGAATCAACTGGGCATCGTGCCCGATATCTCAGGGACAATCACGACTCGGATCGTAGTGATGCGTGCCACCATCTGTCCAGGACCGCTCTCAATCCCGGTATGTCGCCGTGAACGAATCAACCGACACGACCACCGCTAGATTATGCAGCACCCATCACTAATCGATATCCTGAACCGTCAGCACCCCGAAGTCAAGCCTCCATCGGCTGCCTGACAACAAATCATGCATCATGACCTCTCTGGAAGGAACATATCCCAGTCCGGAGGCGAGCGTCATATCGTCCGTCGCCGTGCATATAGCACTCGTCGCGACCACGATTCAGACCCATAGGTCATCAATAGGCTTCTATGCCCATGACAAAACCAAATCGGTTTCATGCCCGAGTTTATCCTTTTTAAATCCAAAACTATTTCATTTAAACCAACGTAGACATACAAACCCGTATAGGCACCGTATAAGGTCGAAACCTCGAAATACGTACCAATACGTAACCACACACAAATGCACTCATGGCATCACCAAAAAAGTATCAAAACATATAATAAACATTTATGCATGCACCAATTTAGAAAACAAGGTCCACTCACAGATCGTCTGAGCTGTCGGCTCGATATACGTACCACACGGGTCTCCCGGGCCAATCGTTGTCACCGGGACTCCCAAAGCTGTCCAAATCTTAATAAAGGGTTACTAACTACTTAATTAACCTCTCACTAAACCCCGTAATTTTCCGGAAATTTTAACTATTTTTAAAGTCGATCCTAAACCTTCGGACACCCCGAAACCTATCGAAACGATGCCCGATCGACACGAAATCAGTCCCACAATGTTTGTTTCATCAAATAGATGATTTCGCGTGTTGGATGTTTCCCCAAAAGACTATTCATGCACCCTCACGCGCCCCAAGAAGGTCCTGCGCATGGGTCTCACACTCCAGGATTGTAGATCATCTTCAAGCTTCAACGACTGATCCTGTGCAGCCGGTCCAGCCAAACCGGCGTGGTTGGTTCAGCCACTTTCCTCCTTCATTTTGGGTCCCTTTCTTCCCCTTTTGATTCCATTCTTCCTATTTTCTCATTTCCTATCCATTCCAATCAAGAAACCTAAGAGAAAACACCTAAAATCCCATGGTTAGATTTGAAACCCACGACCCAACTTTTTTCGTTCCCCTCCAGGGCTTCCTCTGTAATGACCCATCCCGGGAGTCAGGATTAGATTAGAGTTTAATGACGGATTAACGAAGAGAATCGGTGTAACGACCCAGAAATTCGAAAAAGGAAAAATTGGAAAATTTGAAGGAAATGACGATTTTGCCCCTGGAATTGCGCAAACAGTTGACTTTTGGTTCGAGCGGTCAAACGGACTTCGATCGATGACTGTGACGTAGTTCGGAACGTCACAAGTTCATAGCCAGGTGGCACGTCTGATTCCGACATTCGAGGAGAAAGTTATGATGTTCGGACGTTTAAGGGTAATTTGGTAAATTGATTAAAAAGGGGCCAAAACTTGACTTTTTGAACGAGACCTTGTTTGGACTTTCCAGAAGTACCGTAAGATAGGTCTCGGGACGCTGAATCCGTAGACAGGCGACATGCGTCAATCGGAGTTCGGACGTAAAAGTTATGGATTGAGGAATGCTAAGGGCGTTTTGGTCATTTGTGTATAGAAGGGTAAAATGGTAATTTAACTAATCTTGGCTGATTCAGCTATTTGGTGATGTGTTAAATGGAGTAAGGACACCTGTGCTCATTAAATTGGATGAGGATTCGTTATCTAGTGACACCTGTCACTGTAATATTCGAATTGGTGGCAAATTAATGATGAGGATTTGTTTCGATAATTATACGTATATGTATATACTGTGAAGAAAACCAAAACAGAGACCATGAACACATGATTGATCTTACCAGCAGCAATCACAACCCAATTGAGAAATTGGGATTGAGCGGAAAACAAAGAGAATTAATTGGTGAGTTAGGAACCTTGAACTCCGCCGAAACCAAACTTACAAACCCAGAAAGCCCGAAAACCTTTAATGGACCTTAGGATCGAATTTGAATTGTTGGGCGTTTATGAGTGAAATTGACCTTAGATTTAGCCTCCTGGGATTGAGATGGGTTGAACCCAATGCAATTCGAAGGAATTGGAGATGTTTTTGGACTAGAACAGAGAGGGAGAAAAATTCCAAGTTTTGATCTTGAGTTGAAGAATTTGAGACCTGGAATGCATAAATTGGACCTAGAAATGTGTTGATTAGAGTCTCACAATGCTTCCTGATTCATCAATTGAAGGAAAACGATGGAGAACGATGACCTCGAAGACTGCACAGTGTTTTGGCGTTCTTCGTGAATTCGAGTTCAGTTCGAGGGGATTAAGGTAAGATTTAAGGTAATTGAATTCACAGAACCTTAATTGGATACATAATGATGCTAGCGGATAGTTCAATTGTAGAAATTGGCGCTGAATTAATGGAAAACTAACCGGGTCGTATCGCGGGTCGAAGCATCCGTTTGCAGAACAGCCGGGTAAGGACGATGGTTGTAGTTGTACTGTAGCAGGAGCGTGGACTTCACGTGCAGCCACTCACGGCGGCTGCACCCGAAGTGAGTTCAACATGACTTTTGTTCTATGCAATGTAACGAACATTTTGGCATTGGTTTCGAGTTAATCGGACACCGTCTCGATATTGTTTCGAGGGTCCGAAGGTTTATGTTACGTGTTTAATTAATATTTAATTCCCGAAAAATTATGGGGAATTGATATGATGTTAATTGAGTCCTTAGTGACCCTGAGTAATGATTTTGGGCAGGATTCGAGATTTCTGGAAAATACCGAAAATTACAGAAACGCGTGCAGCTCGGAAAGTGAGCGGTGTGGACGGTGTGTGAGTGGACGTTTGTTTTATAAATTGACATGCATGCATAGTTAAATGTTTTACAACATTTATGACATGATTTGAATTGCAATGATTAGATATGATTATTTCGGGATTTAATGATTAGTTTAATCGGTGTTTCGAGCACGTTTTTCGAGAAAATGTGAAATGATTGTTTTGGGAAAAAGCCCGGGATTTATAATTGGTTTTAACTTAGATTATGAGTTGGGAAATTGATTAAATGGATTTATGATGTTTTCCGGATATGATTTTACGGATTTACGTGCATTGAATTATTTAATGATTTTAAGGATTTACGAGAAATGAGAAATGAGATTTGGGCATGTGGCTCTATGATAAATGGTTTTAACATGGTTTTAATGATGATTTTGATTGTGTATTGATATTTGATGACTCCAGATGTGTAATTCCTGGAGGAACTCCAGATGCATAATTCTCGGAGGAACCGGATATGTAATTCCCGGTGAGGCTGGATGTGTAATTCCCAGCATGGATGACGACTCTGGATGTGTAATTCCCAGAGGATCCTCAGATGTGTCATTCCCGGGTTATATTCTTTGTTATGTGATAAAATGGTTTTATAAAATGATTCAAATGGCATTTGGGCTGAGAGCCGGGATTTCATGTTTTCATGTGATTTGGCTGGAAAGCCGATGATGCTTTTCATATGTTGAGTTTATGCATGCATGGTTTGATAAACTGGAGGGTAAATGATGTATTTTGATAAATGTGTTGTAAATGATATTATTTTTGTCCACTCACACCTTTCTTGTTTTGATGACCCTCCATGCCGTGGCACGAGCCATGGGGAAAATCCAGAGGCGGGGGCATGAGTAGAAATCGATCCAGTCATCCCTTGTCTGACAGGTGCTGAGAGGTAAATTTCAGTGCTTCGTTTGACTTGTTAGACGTTAGCAGGACGGGGCATGGTTATTAAAGTCCAGTTGGGAGAGGTCCTGTCAAGTTGGTATCAGAGCATTTGGTTACTGATTTTCCATGCCTCCGAGATACGAGCCCTGTGCGCGGCCTGGTGATTAGACGAGATATGAGGGTATCGAAAATCCCTGGATTGTTTATGACCCTGGATTGGGGGTTGAGTATTGTATCACGTGTTTTGATTGTGTCGGAATTGTGTTGGTCCGGAGGGTTGTTTACAATAACGATATGGTATATGGGTGGGCATGTTAGGCCCAGGATAAACTTGACCCGAGGATAGAGGGTAATGGGACTCAGAGGGAGTCCGGAATTGGTTTAGTGTGTGTTGAGATATCCTAACTAGGATTTGGTTCGCCTAGGTGTGTTTTCTAGGTGACCGGAAATGCCAGTGGTAGCATTGATGTTAGTAAGTGATGAATTCAGACTTGAGAGGAGTCGAGACATTGGACTTGGACTCAGTAGGAGTCATGAGTTGTTTTAGGACTCATGATGAGTCACGACGTGATATGAGGGCTCGGGATGAGTAGGAAAGATGGAGAAGGTAATGTAACGACGGAGAAGGTAATGTAACGATGGAAAAGGTGGTTATGGTTGCACATAACGAGTGCATGGGGTTCACGTGGAAACCCAAGATATTGCATTGGATGTGAATTAAGTCTCCATGAGTATTGTTGGAGAGGTATGGGGGGAAGGTTGTAACGACCCGGAAATTCGAAAAAGGAAAAATTGGAAAATTTGAAGGAAATGATGATTTTGCCCTTGGAATTGGGCGAACAGTTGACTTTTGGTTCGAGCGGTCAAACGGACTGTGATCGATGACTGTGACGTAGTTCGGGATGTCACGAGTTCATAGCCAGGTGGCACGTCTGATGTAACGACCCGTCCCAGAAAGTAGGGTTAGGATAGTGGTTAAGATGGGATTAGTGAGTTTAAGTAGTATTTAGTTGGGTACTTTTGGGATCGTTAGCCCAGAATGACGATTTTTCCCTTGGTTCGGGCAAATTGTTGACTTTTAGTTCGGGTGATCAATTGAGTGTTGACCGATGACCAGGACGTAGTTTAAGACGTCATGAATCCGTAGACAGGTGGTACGCTCGATTTTGACATCCGAGGAGGAAGTTATGATGTTCGGAAGGTTGAGGGCATAACCGTAAATTAGTTTAAATAGGGGGAAAAGTTGACTTTTTGTATGACCGGGTTTTGAGATGTTGACCTAGGATGGTTATGTAGATCTCGTCGTCCTGAGTTCGACGACACGCGGCACGTATTCATCGGAGTTACGATGTGGGAGTTACGGGTCTAGGAAGGTAGTGGCAAAGTTGTAATATTGGTTAAAACAGAAGGGTATTTTGGTCTTTTTGCACCTGGAGATTTGTGCAGCAGAGAAGGCAGATGGATGGCTGGGATTGGGCCATGTGTGAGAGAATAGAGGGGATTAGTGACATGTGGCTGGCGTGTAGTGGGTTCTGGTTGGTTCTAGTGTGTGCACGGTCCAATTATTTGGGGTGCAACCGTGCTGTATGTGTGTGAGTTCGCAGAAGAAAATAGAAATCAGAGAAGAACTGAGGGAGCTGGTGGTGATGTGGCCGTGTGTAAGTGCAAATGGACTCGAGAGGAGGCTGAGGCGACGCTGTGGACTCCAGGGAACGCGGCGGCGAGCACGGTGGTGGACGGTTGCAGGTAATCCCTCATCCCTGTAAACTTGCCCTGTTTTCCCGTCGAGTTTCAAATCGAAAGTCGTGAGTCTAGGGGTTGAATCGAAGTGTCTAGAGAGGTCTAAGGGACTTAGTTGAGACCAAGGAATCTTCTGGTTGTGCTGCCGTGACGGGGAGTGTACGGTAGAGGTTAGCACGACGGCGAGTACTCTGTGTGCTCTGTTTTGGCCGTGAGTTTCAGACGGGAAGTCGTGGACTTAGGGGCTGAGTCGAGGGATTTGGTAAGTTGAGTGAGACTCAGTGAGGTCCTAGGTAGCGTCTGGTGTTGCCACCGTGACGGGGGAGGACTTGGGTGGTCGGGAGGAAGAACAGGGGTATGTACGGGTTTTCTTTCGAGCTTCAGTCGACGAGTTGTGAGTCGAGTCGAGGTCTATGGAGTTGGGGAAAAGGGTAGCCTAGGTCTGAACGATGCTGTGGGTGAAGAGAGGAGTCGATTCGGTGGCCGGACGGCAGAGAACAGTTCTCGCCGGTTCAGGTTGCAACGGCCGGTTCAGGTTGCAGCGGCCGATTCAGCACAGTCGACTCGAGGTTGACGATGGTACTGTAGCTGGCGCGTGAGGGCCACGCACAGCCACTTTGGGCGGCGCGTGGGGGCGTGTGCGGCGGTCTTTGGGGAAAGTGGTCAACTATGTTTTTGTCCTAAATGTCATGATGAATCCAATGGAATGAGTTTCGGGTTAATCGTACGTCGAATCGCAGTAGTTTCGCGAGGGTGAAAGTTTAGGGTTCCAATTCGTTACTATTAGGACCCGGGGAATTTTTGTGGGAAATTAGGAGAGTCTTGGTAGACGTGTTAGTAACGTACTTTGGCAGTTGTTAACAGGATCGGGACTTCCCGAGGAAGCTGAGGAACGTACGAGACGTTCGGGACGCGATTGAGGGCTCGGTACTGTGAGTGGACCCTTTCTCTAAACTCGAGCATGCATAACTGCTTTTAATTACTTGTTTTATGGTTTTCCTTGTGATTTCATGGTTATTTGAATATGCTATAACTGTTTTAAATAACTGGGTTATGCATATGGTTTCAAAACGGAGGGCTAAACCCGATTTTCTTATAAAATGGTTTTGGAAATCCTTATTTTATTTTGGGTCCACTCACACCTTCTGTTTTAAATTTCCCTCCAGGTCGTGGAGCTAGAGCGGGGTTCTGGCGTCGAGGCAGCGTCTGAGGCATAGAAGTCGCACGAGAGCGATCCCGGGGTGTTTTAAATTTTCCGTTGTGCGTGTACTTAGCTTTTCGGTTTTCTTTCATCTGTATTAGTACTATGCTCTGTAAACTTTTAACTTCGAGTTGTATTGTATAGTTTCTCCTGCTTCTGACTGAGTACTTTGGTAGTTATGTGTGAGTTTTACTTGGGTGTTGTGTCGGGGCGTCAGACGGGAGCAAGATTTACCTCGGGTTTCGGGGTGAAACCGAGGTGGGTCCTGACAATTGGTATCAGAGCATCGGTTTGTCGAGTTTGTTGGGGTTTTTCAGTTTATGAGGTTGTGTTTCGGTTGTTTGACTACTTCTATGCCTCTTTCAGCGTGCGATTGACGGTGCCTCCGAGACGTAGACCCTCTCCACGACCTGAAGACGAAGTAGCAAGAGAGACAGATAGTACTACGATTGAGCGAGCCCAGCGGCTCGGGGCTACTACTTTTAGTGGCGGGGCTGATCCTGAGGAAGCTCAGAGGTGGATTACGAGACTTGAGCGGTTCTTTGCCGTAATGCATTGCCCGCCGAAGGAGCGAGTGATACTAGCTACGTTTTTACTAGATGGTGCGGCGTACGAGTGGTGGTATACCCTCGAGTTGTCTGGCTGGGATGTCCACACGGTGCCTTGGGAGACGTTTCAGGAGAGATTCCTGGAACAGTATTACCCTCGTTCTTTCCGAGATGCCAAGGAGGGTGAGTTTCTGCAGCTTCAACAAGGGAATCTGAGTGTGGCTGAGTACGAACAGAAGTTCCAGATGTTGTCTCGGTTTTCTCCTGCGTTTGTGGCCACTGAGGCCGAGAAGTGCCGTAGGTTTGAGTTGGGCCTGCGAGGTGAGATTCGAGCCATAGTGACGGCTGCATCGTTCACTACCCTCCGAGAGTTGTCGGACGCTGTGGTGAGGGTTGAGGCGAGCTTGCCGGTGCGACGCCGGGAGCCACCCTTTCCGGGAGCTTCGAGTCTGAGGACACCAAAGAGAGGTAACTTTAGTGGAGCGTCGTCGTCGGGCGATGATCGTTTTGGACTGATGGTTTTGAGTTTAAAGACTCGGTATGGTTTTGAGTTTAAAGACTCAGATATGATACCCCCCGAGGCCTGTGATTATGTTTTGAGTTTAAAGACTCGGATATCCCGGGAAGGCCTGGCTATTTGCGCATTGTGTTTTGAGTTTAAAGACTCGTGCGCACTTGAGATTCAGTAAACTTGTATGATTGATGTTTTTCACTGGTTTTCGGAAGGTTTTGGGCAGTGGCCCGGATGAAGTGGATTTGATGAGTTTTGGGACTGAGTTCCCAGTGTTGAGATCGAATTGTGATTTGAGGCTAAGGCCTGGAGGATGAGGAATTTTCAAATGTTTTCGTGGATGGTTTTTTTTTATTTGAGTGGTTTCATGACCTAAAGTGATATGCATGCATTGGTTTTTGCGTGGAGGGTATAAATGTACTTGTTTTATTGAAATGTTTTTGAACTTAAACTTTATTTTTGTCCACTCACAGTCTTTTCGTGTTTTCGATACCCTCCACGTTGTTGCGGCGCGGCCTGTTGGTCGAGAGAGACGGAGACATCACATGCACGATCCACAGTAGATTCGGCACACTCTAGGAAGTCCGGAAGCTTCGGTACGGTTGGATCGAGAATCCCTTGTCTGACTTACGTGTCACATGAAGGTTGGACGTCAGATTAGCCTACGTGTCATGCGTAAGTTAGACGGGATCGGGATTTAGCCCTTAATCCCCGGGGATTAGGGGTAGGTCCTGATAATTTGGTACCAGAGCGAGGTTCTGTATGTTCTGTACGAGGTTTGGTTCCCAGAATCGTAGGTTCGTTGACTTGGGTGGTGTGATGCTACTGTGGATGTGATGTCTCGATGCGGAACAGCCCATCAGCAACATGGATACGATAGCGATAGTACAGTTGAGGTGGTAGATAGCAGCGATTGAGGGTGCTAGTCGCTCGATACGCGGTGCGAGGTAAGGTGTATGTCGGCTTAGGGCCCGAATGGTTAGTGCGTTGGCGCTGGTATTGGTGTTACTTGATGGATGGACCATAGGGTCGGAGATACGCTAGCAGAAGTAACCTGGAGGTAGCCGGTGAGCTACGGATGAGTAGGTTGGTCGGCTAGAGTGGCCTGAGAGTAACTCGTTGAGTTAGTGAGATACGTAGGCTGAGGAGGCCAATTGATGGTGGCCGGTTGGGCCGGATGGCGTTTCGATGTTGATCGGATGGATTGGTGACTTTTGGTCAATTGGGTTGAGTTTGGAATTGTGCTGCTACGAGTAGCCGGATGCCTTGATGGCAGGGTTCCTAGTGATGGTTTAGTCGGTTGTGACGACCCGAGTGGTAAGGCTGTAGTGAACCAAGGGCAGTTGAGGGTTGGATAACCCGGACGACGAGGATGATTTGAGGTATCCCGTGGGATTACTGGTTTGTAGTGAGCAGTACCTGAGGGGAACCGTGAGTTGAGGTTTTTGGTATTGTAGTCCTTATGGTTTAGGCCGACGTACGGCTGGAATGGAGACGGTACTGCTAGGTGCAGCCGAGGTAGTGGTTGCCTGATGGACGACTCTGGACGAGGGTTCGTATGCCGAGCAAGGTAAGGATGGCCATGGGTATGTCATGAACCAGGACGAACGGTCAGGATGTCGTGGGTTGATCAGAGTAGCGCAGCGGAAGTATGGTTGTGATCTGTCGAGGATGAGAAGCCTTATGGCTCGTAGTTGAGTTGGGAAACTTGTGGATGAAATACCTGGATTTGTAACCTCCCTTAACTTGTAGTGTTCCGAAGTAGAGCAGTACTTGGTGACGCCGAGTGTAGCGAGTGCTACGGTGAGTTCCGCTGAAGGATGACGGAAGGAACTGGAAATGAGTGACTATAACTCATCGATATGAGGTTAGTAAAGAGAACCCACAATCTAGGAGTGCCTTTAGGAATTTGTTGATCTATTCCGTCAGGGTGGTTGGAGCCGTCGAGGGGAGATGAGGAGTTTTCCCTTGCGTACACGCTAAAGTTCTAGTTTGTAGTACCGAACCGAGGTTCGTTCGACTTGAGAGAGTGGCAGAAGGGTCAAACTGGTGGTAGGAGAGTTGTGGCATACCCGAGGTTCGTTCGACTTGGAACCTGTCAAGAGTAGTTGTTGTTACTTAAGAGTTGACTACCGAGTAGGAGACTCCACATCTGAGGTAGGAGCTGCGGAATTTCAGGGACGAAATTCTTTTAAGGAGGGTAGATTGTAACGACCCGTCCCGGGAATCGGGATTAGCGAAGTGATTAGTGACGGATTAGTGAGGTTAATCAGTGGTTAGTTGGCTACTGTTGAACATTAGTCGTAGAAGGACGATTTTGCCCTTGGGTTGGGCAAATTGTTGACTTTTAGTTCGGGTGGTCAATTGGGCATTGACCGATGACCGTGACGTAGTTCGGGACGTCACGAGTCCATAGACAGGTGGCACGCCCGATTCCGACATCCAAGGAGGAAGTTGTGATGTTTGGAAGGTTGGGGGCACTTTCGTAAGTTGGGAAAACGAAGGGGGAAAAGTTGACTTTTAGCAAGACAGGGTTTTTACATGTAGACCTAGGACCGTTAGGTAGATCTCGTCGTCCTGAGTTCAACGACAGGCGGCATGCCTTCATCGGACATTGGACGGACGAGATACGGGTCTAGAATGGCGAAGGGTAAAATGGTAATTTGTACAAGTAGGGGCATTTTGGTCTTTTTACACATTGTGATTTGTGCAAATGAGATAAGGACAAGTGTACAGGTGCAATTGGATATTTTGGAATTGGGCCATGGGATGGAGGACACGTGGGGTGTGTGTAGTGGATTCTAGGGTGCACGGGCAAAATTAAAACTATGCAGAGTGTGTGAGTCGTGCTTTCGAAGAGAGAAAACAGAGACTGAAAGGCAGGGAGGAATTGATCGGTTTCTATTAAAGAGTGTGAGTGTTGGTGACTCAGTTAGAGTGAGTAGAGAGGGGTTGTGAAGCTGATGAGTGTCTGGGGATGTTTGAAGGGTCGAGTGAGTGTGTGCGGTGAATGGGAAAACCAGAGAACAAAGAGGGTGTTTGGTGGTGGTGCTGCCGTGTTTGATCAATCGAGACTGGTGATGGTGTCTAGAGGACGGAGGAGGACTAGAGGAGTCGCGTAGGCACGGCAGAGCTCACAACGGCGGCCTGAGCGCAGGTAATTTCATCAACCTCTGTTGCTTGCTCTGTTTTTCCGTCTGGTTTCAAACGTTGAGTCGTGAAGTTAGGGGCTGAGTGGAGGTGTCTAGTAGGTTCTAATCGACTCCTTAGGTCCTTAGGAACCCATAGATGTCGAAGCAGTGATGGAGGGTAACATGGGTGGTCGGACTGGAGAACAGGGGTTTTTGTTGGTCACGGGTTCGAGCTAGGGACGACGGGTTAGAGGTCGTGTTGTCGTGTTTGGTTGAGGGGAATGGATTCCTAGGGTCAGGACGATGATATTGGTGGAAAGAGGGATTGATTTGGTTGCAGGTTGACGGAGAACCGATCACGCCGGTTCAGACCGACAGACCATCGAGGAAGATGATGAACAATACTCTGTGTTCAGGCGCGTGAGGCCTACGCGCAGCCACTTTCGGTGGCGCGTGGTGGCGCGTGCGGTGGTTTCTTGGGAAACTTCCAACTAGGTTTTTGGTCGAGATGTTGTAACGAGTCTTTTGTGCAAGGTTTCGGGACGATCGGACGTTGTTTCGGGTTAGTTCTGCGAGATCAAAGGTTTAGGGTTCCGTTTAAAGTACGCTTAGAAGTTCGGGAAAGTTGTGGGATTTGAGTAGGACTTTTGTGAAGTAGTTAGTAACCTCGTTATGGGCTTTGGACAGGTTCGGGAAAGCCAAGGATAACGGAATGGCCGGGAACGGCGTAGGTGCGCGCATATCGAGGCGACTTCAGAATGGTCTGTGAGTGGACTTTGCTTTCTAACTCTTGATGCATGCATATATGTTTTATATGTTTCCTATACTTGATTCTATGCTTTGATTTATGATTGTGATAGTTTATGGTTTTTGCACGTTTTTCGAGGAAATTATGGAAATTCATGTCTTACGATAAGTTGTTGGATATTGTGATTTGAACCTGGTTTTAATGGTTTGATTTCGGGATTTGAAATGTGATTTGATTTCAAGGTTTTAAAAGGATTTCGGAAAAGTGATTTCGGGCTTGGAGCCCAGTTCTTGTGATTTTGGAAAGGATGTTTTGGATTTGGTTTTCGAGGTTTGGAAAAGGGAATCTGGATTTGGGTTCGGGACAGTGGTTCCGGATGCCAGCTTACGAAATCATTGTTGTGAATTCGATTGTGGATTTTCTGTGGTTTTCACTGATTGAATGGAAAATGGTTTTGGGTTTAAAGACCCGGAAAGAAAAGAGAAAACCCACTGGATCTGGTTTTGAGTTTAAAGACTCGGATGATTGACGGGGAGAGGGCCCTGGACTGATGGTTTTGAGTTTAAAGACTCGGTATGGTTTTGAGTTTAAAGACTCAGATATGATACCCCCCGAGGCCTGTGATTATGTTTTGAGTTTAAAGACTCGTGCGCACTTGAGATCCAGTAAACTTGTATAATTGATGTTTTTCACTGGTTTTCGGAAGGTTTTGTGCAGTGGCGCGGATGAAATGGATTTGATGAGTTTTGGGACTGAGTTCCCGGTGTTGAGATCGAATTGTGATTTGAGGCTGAGGCCTGGATGATGAGGAATTTTCAAATGGTTTCGTGGATGGTTTTTTTTTATTTGAGTGGTTTCATGACATAAAGTGATATGCATGCATTGGTTTTTGCGTGGAGGATATAAATGTACTTTTTTTATTGAACTGTTTTTGAACTTAAACTTTATTTTTGTCCACTCACAGTCTTTTCGTGTTTTCGATAACCTCCAGGTTGTTGCGGTGCAGGCTGTTGGTCGAGAGAGACGGAGACATCACACGTACGATCCATAGTATATTCCGCACACTCTGGGAAGTCCGGAAGCTTCGCTCAGTTTAGCCTACGTGTCATGCGTAAGTTAGACGGGATCAAGATTTAGCCCTTAATCCCGGGGGATTAGGGGTGGGTCCTGACATACATATCAATGCTAGTGGATGGTTCAATTGTAGAAATTGACGTTGAATTAATGGAAAACTAACCGGGTCGTGTCGCTAGTCGAAGGGTCCGTTTGCAGAACAGCTGGGTAAGGACGATGGTTTTAGCTGTACTGTAGCAGGCGCGTGGACTTCATGCGCAGCCACTCACGGCGGCGTGTGAGGGCGCGTGGGCTGGATTCCCGAGGTGAGTTCAACATGAATTTTGTTCTATGCAAGGTAACGAACATTTTGGCGTTGGTTTCGAGTTAATCGGACACCGTCTCGATATTGTTTTGAGGGTCCGAAGGTTTATGTTACGTGTTTAATTAATATTTAATTCCCAGAAAATTATGGGGAATTGATATGATGTTAATTGAGGCCTTAGTGACCCTGAGTAATGATTTTGGGCAGGATTCAAGATTTCTGGAAAATACCGAAAATTACTGAAACGCGTGCAGCTCAAAAATGCGAGCGGTTTGGACGGTTTGTGAGTTGACGTTTGTTTTATAAATTGACATGCATGCATAGTTAAATGTTTTACATGATTTATGACATGATTTGAATTGCAATGATTTGATATGAATATTTCGGGATTTAATGATTAGTTTAATCGGTGTTTCGGCCACATTTTTCGAGAAATTGTGAAATGACTGTTTTGAGCAAAAACCCAGGATTTGTGATTTTTTTTTTACTTAGATTATGAGTCGGGAAATTGATTAAATAGATTTGTGATGTTTTTCGGATATGATTTTACTGATTTACGAGAAATGGGAAATGAGATTTGGGCATGTGGCCCTGTGATAAATGGTTTTAACATGGTTTTAATGATGATTTTGATTGTGTATTGATATTTGATGACTCCAGATGTGTAATTCCTGGGGGGACTCCGGATGCGTAATTCCTGGAGGGACCGGATGTGTAATTCCCGGTGAGGCTGGATGTGTAATTCCCAGCATGGATGACGACTCTGGATGTGTAATTCCCGGGTTATATTCTTTGTTATGTGATAAAATGGTTTTATAAAATCATTTAAATGGCATTTGAGCTGAGAGCCGGGATTTGATGTTTTCATGTGATTTGGCTGGAAAGCCGATGATGTTTTTCATATGTTGATTTTATGCATGCATGGTTTGATAAACTGGAGGGTAAATGATGTGTTTTGATAAATGTGTTGTAAATGATATTATTTTTGTCCACTCACACCTTTCTTGTTTTGATGACCCTCCAGGCCGTGGCACGAGACATGGTGCAAATCGAGAGGCGGGGGCATGAGCAGAAATCGATCCAGTCATCCCTTGTCTGACAGGTATTGAGAGGTAAATTTCAGGGTTTCGGTTGACTTGTCAAACGGGAGCAGGACCGGGCACGGTTATCAAAGTCCAGTTGGGATAGGTCCTGTCAATCGGTGATTAGTTGGACACTTTTGGACAGACGGTACAAAATCACGATTTTGGACACTTTTGGACACTTTTGGACAGACGGTGATTAGTTGGACACTTTTGGACAGACGGTGCAGAATAACCGTGACGTAGTTCGGGACGTCACGAGTCCGTAGACAGGTGGCACGCCCGATTCCGACATCCGAGGAGAAAGGTTGATGGCATTTTCGTAATTTGATTAAAAAAGAGGAATTTGTTGACTTTTTGTTTGACCATTAGTTGTCATGCAAACCGAGGACCGTTGGTTAGGTCTCGACGTCCTGAGTGCAACGATAGGCGGCACGCAGTCATCGGACATCAGACGAGTGAAATATAGGTCTAGGAAGGTGAGGGGTAAACTGGTAATTAGGACTTGTAGGGGCATTTTAGTCTTTTCACACCTGGGGAACTGTTCCCAATCAGATAAGGACATGTGGACAATGATTATTGGATATTTTGAGGCCTAGACCATAGAATAGGGGACACCTGGCTTGTTTCTAGTGGTTTCTAGCCACTTTCCCGGATTTGTGTTAAATTGTTTGTGCTTGTTGTCGTTCAAATGCGAGAAACAGAAACAGAGAGACTGAGCTGTGAGGAAATCGACAATTTCCCAAGTCTGAGTCGTGCGTGTGTTCTTTGTGGAGTGTTTAGAGTTAAGTTGAGAAGCTGGTGAGTGTTTCAGGGTGAGTGTTGAGTGAGGAAAAGGTTGGGAATGGTGGGAAAACAGTGAAAACAGGGAGGTCCTTCGTGCACGGCTGAGAGCCCAATCGATCAAATTGATCCAGCTTGGTCTGTAGTGGTGATCAGAGGACCTGAGGAGTGCTTTTGGGACCCTGAGACTCACGGCGGAGCTCAGGGCAGTGAGCAGACAGACGGTAAGGATTCGGGTCCCCTATTTTCTAGTTTTGGTTTGAATGAAAAGTCATGGGTTTTGGTAGGTGTTTGAGACATTCTATTGATCCTAACAGTTGTAGGAAGCTAGTACTGAGCTCAAGGATTCGAAATCGTGGCTGGAAGGACAACTGGTGGCAGGGAACAGCAACTCGACTTTTCTGGGTTTTGCTTCGACTTTGGGAGGTGAGATTTAGACCCTTATTTTTTGTAATAATTAGATGTAGCCATTGCTAAGAGTGGGACGAAACTATTGGTGAAGAGAGGACTGAAATTGGACTGGATTTGAGTGAGAACCGGCCTCGCCGGCTCGGTTTGACCGGACCGATCTGGATCGGTCTAAATCGGGTTGGCTGGAGGTAGGGGACGATGAACAGTGTAGGTTTTTGGGTGGCGCGTGAGGGCGCGTGGGGCAGGTTTTGGGGAAACGTTCAACACAGTTTTCACTCTAATCGATGTAACGAACATTTTAGGACAAGTTTCGTGTCGATCAAACACTGGATCGGGATAGTTTTAAGTGTTCAAAGGATTAGGGGTTCTTTTAAATTATGTTTAAAAAATCAGAAAAATTGGGGAAATTAGGGTAAGCTTAAATGAAGTGTTTGTGACCCGAATTGGTGACTTTGACAGGTCGGGAAATTCATGAGACAGCCAAGGACCGTACAGGACGCGAGTGACGTATTCGGAACTCTAAGTGGACTGTTTGTTTTCTAACCGAGCATGCAAAACTGTTTTTACTTATTTAATTATGTTTCGATTATGCTTTTATGCTTTCGATATATGATTTCTAGATTACGATTTCTATAATCTTGCTTTACTTGATTGCACGTTTTTCAATATAAGTTTGTCAGTATTGCACGTACTTCAAGAATATGATTTTTGTGATGCTTTTGAGTATGGTTTCGGATGAATGATTATATTTATATGCATTCTGTTTTATTAAAGATTTTTGGATTTGATTTGAGGTTGGAAGTGAAATTTGGGAGGAAGTCCCCTTTTAATCAAACGTGATTTCGATTTTCGAAGATTTCCGATTTGGCTTTGGTTTTCGGATTTTGATGAATTTTCTTATGCTTGAAAAATGGTTTTGAGTTTAAAGACTTGGAAAACCCACTGGATCTGGTGTTGTAACGCCCCGAAAATCCAAAGAATGTAAAATATTAAAATAATATGTAAAATGACATTTTTACCCTTGGAAGGGTGTGGTTAAATGTTGACTTTTTGTTCGGAATACTTTTTGTACCTTTTTCGAGGACCATTGTGTATGTCTCGGGACGCTGAATCCGTAGACAGGTGGCACGTCGAAAACGGAGCTCGGATGAAAAAGTTACAGGTCTGGCAAGTTAAGGGGCAAAATGGTCAATTGTTACTTAAAGGGGTAAAATGGTAATTGTGGCCAGTCAAATTACTTGAGCGGTGAACTAAGCTGAATCAACCATAGGGTGACTCAGGTGCATCTTTCAGTGACATTCGCCACTGGCAAATTGTGAGGGGTGGCAAAATGTGATAATCAACAATCGAATATCAATCTTTTAATTAACATATGGTGTTAGACTTCGACCGAACAGAGAACATAAACCCCCTCCACTTTGATCGATTCTCAGCAACACAAGGAAACAAGAGTGAGTGGGGTGAAAGATTAAGTGTAATTAGGAGTGAAAAAACGAGAGGGAAACAGAGAAAACCCCAATTGAAACCTTACTGAGAAACCCGAAAAACTATCCAAAATAATTAATGTCGAATTCAATTTCTTAGACGGTTTTTAGTGAAATTAACTTGACATTTAGTCTTCTGGGAGCTAAACGAATCGAACCAAATCAAATGGGAAGGAAATTGCTGGAGAATTGACGAAGAACAAACCCTGTGACATCCGTGAATTGTGGAGGTTGAGTTCGAGTACTTGGAGGTAAGCAATCTTGAAATTGGTTTTGAATTCATGTTTAGAATGGAAAGAGGATGCTTCCTGTATGATTAATTGATTGAAACAACGTGATTTTGAGTAGAACCCGATTGAGAGCCCGTCGGGTATCCACTTTGAGTCGAGGGCTTTTAGGATCCATTTCATAAAATTGAGGTTACATATCCCTAATAAACATGGAATAGATGACAATGAGTGAAAGAACGAACAAAATCGAGGTCGAATTGAGGGAGATTTCACCGGGTTTGATCGCGGGTTCACGACCCGTTTACCAGGTAATCGGGTGAGGGAGTCGCACTGTAGTAGCACTGTGCACGACACACAGCTTTCACGCGCAGCCGCTTGCGGTGGTGCGTGAGTGCGCGTGGCTGGGAGTTTGACTTTGGGTCCAACATGCTTTTTGATGTTCTCGATGATACGGACCTAGTAGCATTGGTTTCGGGTCAATCGGATGTGAATTTAGAGTAGTTTTGAGTACCCAAAGCGTATAGGTTACGTTTAAATAATATTATTAAATTTCGACGATTAGGGAATTCGTACATGGGGTTATGTGATAACCTAGCGACCTTATCTTACTCTATTTGACAAGCCAGAATATTCCCAAGACGTCGGAAGAGAACGAACAGCTCGAAACTGAACAATCTGGACGGTGTGTGAGTGGACTTTTGTTTTCTACCCTGAATGCATGCATATATGTTTTAAATGCTTTATGATATGATTTCACATGATTTGGTATGATTGATGTTTTGATGTGATGATTTCCGGATTTTGGGAATATTATATTATTTTATCTGATTTTGGGCATGATTTTCGAGACAACTGTGATCTTGCTGTTTTGGGCGAAGGCCCGAGATTTGAAATTAATTCTGACTCGGATTTCGAGTTGGGAAAATGATTTGATGGATTTGTATGACGACTTTATGTGAAAATGGCAACTAAGGTTGCGATTGCGCGGATTTGTGTGAAACTGATTTACGAATTTTGAGGAAACCTTTATAGAAAATGGTTTTGATTTCAAATGCAACTGTTTTTCACTGGCTTTTATGCTACAGATATGTTTTGGATATTAGGGCTTTCGGGTAGGAATATGTTTCCCCCGAAGTGCACCCTGGAGTTAACGCTCGCCTCCGGGATGGATGTGTGTACCCCGAAGAGCTCACGTAGCAAGGTCTGTTGTCGTGCAGCCGAGGGAGGCTCGACTCAGATCAGATGTGCTGCATGATATGGAGATCGGTCGGTGATGTGCTCACGACGATCTGGATTGCCGGCTGGTGATGTGTTCACAGCGGCGGATGCTCGGATTTTGAGCGGTCCTTGAGCCTATTGATTTGCACGCGTTGCAGGGATAACGTGACTATATGAGATTGGATCCGGACCTGGATCCCGTGGTTTTATTGATGTTTAAGATTTATATTTGTGCCTTGATTATTTGACTTATGATTTATGATATGCATGCATATTTATGAAACTGGAGGGTAAGACGGTATTTTGATAAATGTATTTCTAAACTTTTCTTTCTGTCCACTCACACCTATTTGTCAACCGGTTTACAGAGCATAGGTAATATTACAAGTAGGGATCAAAATCCTACGCTGTAAGGTGTCTGAGTACGAAACGGTCTGTTTATTCCTCTGCCTCGATACTAGCCTCAGTACCTGTGCACTAGCCTCGAGGGTACATAAAATAGAAAAGGTGTGAGTGGACAAAAAGAAAAGTTTAGAAGTACATTTATCAAAATACCATCTTATTTTGAGTTTAAAGACTCAGATTGATTGACGGGGGGAGGGCCCTAGATTGATATGTTTTGAGTTTAAAGACTCGTTATGGTTTTGAGTTTAAAGAATCGGTGATTGTGATACCCCCCGAGGCCTGTGATTGTGTTTTGAGTTTAAAGAATCGTTGATATCCCGGGAAGGCCTGGTTACTTGCGTATTCTGTTTTGAGTTTAAAGACTCGGTTGCACTTGAGATCCAGTAAACTTGTATGATCGATGTTTTTCACTGGTTTTCAAATGTTTTGGGTTGTGACCCGAATAACTTGGTTTTTATGGATTTAGGGCCGAGTGCCTGAACTTGGTTTTGATTTCTGATGATTCCACGTTTATTTTCATATCATTTATATGGTGGATTTAAGTTACTTGGTTATGCATGCATGTTTTCAAACGGAGGGTGAATCCGGTTTTATTTTGTAAACGGTTTTATAATTCTTATTTATTTTTGGTCCACTCATGCTTTTAATGTTTGTAACACCCTCCAGGTTGTGGTGCGAACGTTGTGGCTACCGTTGAGGCAGAGTCCGAGGCATAAAGTCATCGGTTGCGGGCTTAGCTTACAGTAGGGCTTGTATTTATTTTTGTACTGTTACTATGCTCTATAAACTGTATGACTTTTCTCCCTGGTCTGACAATGTGGGTTTTGTTGTATATAAGGTTATTTTGGTATTTTAAGTGTGTTTTTCAGACGGGAGCAGGTTTTGCCTCGATTATCTAGGTGATAATTGGGGTGGGTCCTGTCATCCTCAGTCCCTAACCATTCCTGAAACCTTCTCTAAACTTCCTAAGAAACCTAATAAACCCATTATAAACACCTAAAATCAACCTTAAAGTCATAAATTGAATTTAAATTGAAAAATGGTAAAACTGACCAATCGGGTTACCTGGCCATCACCGCCGTGTACGGAGGTCCAGACAGCCTCCTGCCACCGTCCTCAGCTTCATCAGCCTCTCTCTGTCTCCTTCACGGATTGGGTCAGGTGAGGGGGAGGATTGGGTGATGGTTTGATAGGGGAATGGATGAGATCGGGTTCGTGTGCTTGGGTTTGGTTTTGCACGAACGAAGTGATGATATGCATGAATGAAAAGGGCTGGCCAGTGGATGGGTGACACTTGTCACTCATCCACTGGGCCAGTGACAAATATCTGAGCCCTACTTAGGACAAAAGTCCATTTGTCTCGTAAAATGCGCAATAGTGCCCCGAAATGTTCGTGAACCGTAACTTCTAAGTCAAACGTCTGAATTCGACGTGCTGCCTGTCTACGCATTCAGATCGTCTCGATCTACGTAACGGTCCTCGGCCCTCGGCCATCGGACCTCCCAGGGAAAAAGTCAACTATTTTCCCCTTTTAACCAAATTACCAAAATACCCTTGAACTTCTGAACGTCACAACTTCTTCCTCGAACGTCAGAGTTGAACGTGCCACCTGTCTATGAACTTGTGACGTCCCGAACTACTTCACAGTCATCGACCAAAGTCTATTTGGCCTCCAGAACGAAAAGTCAACTTTTTACCCACGACGAGGGGTAAAACAGTCATTTTGCATCCTTCGTCTGATTTCGCTCAAATAATCACGGATTAACCTCACTAATCATGATTAGTCACTAATATAATCCTGGAATTCGGGACGGGTCGTTACAACTTGTGCTTCAAAGTTTATATTTTGATCTTTAATGAAATAGGTGAAGTCTCTTTTGTTAACTCTCACCTACGGTGATTGTTAACACTTGAGTTATCTTAATTCCTCTAGAGTAAGAAATTTTTGAGGGTGATGTCTAAGTCAAGAGACAGTACTCATAACGGATTTTGGGTCTAAAATGGGACATCAATGGAGTTTAAGCCTCAGGATGTCTTGAAATTAGCCATGCCTCTTATGTTTATTTTTTCTAACCTGATCACTTTTGAACATGCCCAAACAGTTGAATTAATCTAAGATATTTACTTGCGCCGCACGGACGTATAAGTCTCCATCTAAACTTTGAAGTTATGTGAACCATATATATCTTTGACTTCCCCCGACATGTAAAGATTGTTTATATCTTTTTACATTTGTTTATATCTTAACTTACATTACTTGTCATGACAACTTTAACTTGTTTCTTTTATTCTATGTTGCATTGCATCTTTACTTTAAACTTGTATTTCTAACTTGCATCTTTAACTTGCCTTTTTAACTTAACTTGCATCTTTATTTTAACTACATTGCACCTTTAATCTAACTTCCATATTTATCTCAAATAGCATCCCTAACTTAAATTTGCATATCTAACTTGCATTCTTGACAAACATGCATATTTGACGTTACTTGCATCACTGCTTAGGCTGGATGGACGTTAAACTACAAACACTTGTTGGGGGGCAACCCAATGTGTTCTAAGGATGTGAATGAATCATCAACATAGATTTACTATCTTTCTACCCTTTACTCTCCTTTATTTTGTTTATTCATTGTTTTCATGCTTTATTTTCGTAAATCATCTTCATTTCCTACATAGAGTGGTTTCATAGACAAAACTGACACTTTTACGTAAGTAATTTCACATTAACAATCACATTATTTAAACTACTCCTAAAATAGACTTCCTTCAAATACAAATTTTACAAGCACTCTAACATTTTTCTCATAACAAACCAATCACGAAATTCTACCTTCATCATCTCAAATACTTGCATATATCTTTCAATATTATAAATGCATCAACCATTAATGTTCGTCAAACATCAATATGCTTCAAATATTTACAATATGATTCACCTTAAGTTTATAATTAAATGCGTCGACAGCAATCAACATTTAATTTCTTCAATCCTAGTCTAAATGCACCGAACAACGGATAAAACATATAGCATCAAATTGAAGTTTAAGCACTAAGATATATGAAGTAAAAGAAATTCAGAAAGTAAAACACATGGAGATTGCATTCATACTTACAAAAGTTTAGAAAGAAAATACCATCACATGTATTGAATTATAAGTAAACCGAAACAAGAACAAGAATTTAAGTAAAGGGAATAAAGTTACACTTTCTGAACCCAAGAATAGCTTGTGATTCCAAAAGTGGATGGAAACAATGGAATGCTATTCATAAAATTCTCTGAACTTTTGTTAGAATTATTTCGGACTTTTGTTAGAAGGAACCTTATGAAGATGGAGGATAAAACATAAGAATTCGGACTTCAATTTTAGAATTATTTCGGAAATATTCGGCCTAGGATTTTCTTAAGAAAAACATAAATTCATATTTAAAAGAGAAGTCAAAGAAGTTAAAAAGAAAATTTTACAAAGAAAATCTAAGAAGTAAAATTAAGAGGAAATGAAACTTAAGAAATGAATCTAAAAACATATATTAAAAGACAAAGTTTAAAGGAAAACTAATTAAGAAGAAAAATTATAAGAAGTTAAAATGGTCCCCAAAAATGTCTCTCAAAAGAGAGAAAAAAACTAAACTAAGTGAACTAAGAAAAGAGAAGAAATGGGAAAAATGGGGACCATTGTTACATGAAATGACCTCCCTATTTATAGAGGGAGTGCCACAAATATTCAAATAAAAATGAAATGATGAATAATGATGATTAATGATGAAATCGGGGATGGTTTGGATTGAAAATGACAGGACCCACCCCTAATCCCTCGGGATTAAGGGATAAGTCATGCTCTCGTCTAACCTGCATGCGACACGAAGGCTAAACACTCGTTCAACCCCCGTGGAACACGCAAGCCAGACAAGGGATACCTCGGTCAACGTACCAAAAACCAACTTAAGTTAACCAGAGTCGCAGCCTTATTGTGGATCGTGTGTGTGATATCTCCTTTTCACCAATAACAGCCTGCACCCCATCAAACTTGGAGGGTATCGAAAAACAAAAGACTGTGAGTGGACAAAAATAAAGGATAAGTTTAGAAAATAGTTTATAAGAAAGACATTTATACCCTCTCTTTAAAAATCAATGCATGCATATAAAACCCATTTCATAAAACCATTTCATATTCAAGTTAATATAAACATTTATGAAACCAAAAACCAAAAATCATTTCATTTCCTGAAATCTCGGGCCTCAGCCCAAAACCATCAAAATCCATCATTGAAAACCATCATTATTGAAAACCATCGAATTATTACAGAAATCCAAACAGAGTTGAAAACACTTTTGAACCTATTTCAATCAATCGAACCTGCTGGATCTATCCGAGTCTTTAAACTCAATTCAGGCCTCAATATAATCCGAGTCTTTAAACTCCCGAGTCTTTAAACTTAATATGCCTACGGGGGAAATCAGAATATCCGAGTCTTTAAACTCTCGAGTCTTTAAACTCAATCCGGGTTTTTAAACACAATCCGGGCCCGCCCCCGTCACAATCATATTCAGGTCTTTAACCCCAATAACCAGATCCAACAAATCCAACCCAAAACCATTTTATCAAATTCATAATCCATTTCCAAATCCGAATCCAAAATCATCATTCTGAACCCAAATCTAGAAATCCACTTTTCTGGCTCCAAAACCGAATCCCGAATCGTATTTCTGAAATCCGATTCCAAAACCTGAAATCACGTTTATTGAAATAACTTTCAAAATCCATTTATAAATCCTTGAAATCAAATCATAATTCAAATCCCAAAATTATAGTATCGAAACCATTATCAAATCATAGCATAACACCATAATCTCATAAACGTGTAATTACGTAAATATCTTGAAATACGCGCAAAACTGTAAATCATCAATACCATATCATAAACATAGAAATCACATATAGAAAACATATAAAAACATTTATGCATGCATCATAAGTTGGAAAGCAAAGTCCACTAACAGACCGTTACGCCGTTGTCTCGATACGCTTTCACTTACGCTGTTCCCGACCAAACCACTATCTCCGAACTTCTCGAACCTGTCCAAATCCCATAATAAGGTCACTAAATACTTCGTAATGTTTATACTAAAGTCCCGTAATTTTCGGGAATTTTTATCTATTTTTAAACTAGCCCTAAACCCTTCAGACATCTCGAAACCTATCGAAACAATGTCTGATCGACTCGAAACCAGTGTCAAAATGTTCGTTACACCGATTACATCATTTCACATGTTGAACACTTCACCATCAGAGGCACCACGCACCCTCACGCACCGGCACTGTTCATCATCCCCTACCTCTCACCGACCCGGTTTAGACCGGTTCAAACTAGCCTGGTCCAACCGAACCAGCGCTCACGGTTCAACGTCCTATCCTATCCAATTTTAGTTCATTTTCATTCCTTTTTCCTCCATTAGTTTCATCCCTTATTCTATGATCAATCTAGCTAACTAAACCATGAAATGAGGGACTGAATTATACCTTCCAAATCGAAGAAGAAAACCAAAAAGTTCCTCCTTTGTGTCCTCGACATTCTAGCCATCTCCAGCCTTAGTTCTGGTTCCAATCACCTCCTTGCCACCTTCAAAAGCTTATCCAATTAATCAAACTAGTCATCAAGCACTAAATCAAGCTTCACCATTGTTGAATTAGAAAACCGTTCTCGGGTTCCTCGGCCACCGTCCACTGCAGGCCTCAAAATTGGTCCCAATCGATTTGTAAAAACCTTCAGATCATCATCCACTTGTGTAGAAAGGTTAATAGGAGCCTAAGTTGAACTTCCATTTTCGAATTGTAAAACAGGACACACGGTTCCTTCCTCCTTTCTTCCACCACTGTGCACGACGGTCCTCCTTGGTGGCACCACCACGTTCCATGTCGTCTAATCTCTCTACTTCATTTGTAACTCAGGGGAAAATGTTGAGTTTTCAAGGTGATGGAAATGGTTGGGTTCACGGTACTCTGTTTTTCTGTGTTTAGCCGTTTAAAACCATTTTCACGTTATTCTCAATTAAAACAATCAAAGGCGGTGAGAGATGTTTCCACAGCCATCCAGAGAGGGCCATGTGTCCCAATCTCTGTGGACACCAATCCTAAGTAGCCAAGTGTCACTGTGCACAGATCCCTAGGCAGCAAAAGACCAAAATGCCCTTTGTCTCACAAATTACCATTTTGCCCCTCGCATGTTTAGACCAATCACTAAACTGTCTGAAGTCCAATGACAACGTGCCACCTTTCCTTGTACTCAGGGACTCGAGACCTACCTAACGATCCTAGAAATGCGTGGCAAATCCATGTTATAAGAAAAGTCAACTGTTTGCCCCTTTTCAAGCCAATTACCAAAATACCCCTGAAATTCCAAACATCGTAACTTCGTCCTCAAATGTCGGAATCAGACGTGCCACCTGTCTATGAACTCGTGACGTCCCGAACTACGTCACAGTCATCGGCCAACATCCGTTCGACCGTCTGAAATAAAAGTCAACATTTCGCACATTCTAGTGGAAAATCCGTCATTTCGCACCGTCCGTCCCAAATCTCCCAACTAATCACCGATTAATTTCACTAATCCGTCAATAACCACTAATCTAATCTCAAATTTAGGGATGGGTCGTTACAATCTCCCCCCTTAAAAGAATTTCATCCCCGAAATTCCGAATAACGTACGTTTGTAACAAACTGGGGGAAACCAATTTGTTGCACACCTGGGTCTCCTACCCGGTAGCCATCACCTGCCAATCTAGTGTTATCCTGACAGTTCCCAAACTGTCACCACATCTCCGCAAAGCGGATCGTCTCAACCAACTTCCAGTCCATCTGGTGATCAACTTATTCTCACCGAGACAACACATTTCCAACTCGTACCCACGGTACCTCTAACACCGCACCAGCCGACTCTCACGGTTTAGTCAAAACCAATCGAATTACTAAAGCTACCAGTCTCATAAACCTCGACTCATCCTTGAGTCATGCGTACCTCGTACCAACTCCCTCAGTAACGTAAGAATTTTCGTCGCCCGGCACGAACCTAACCTTGCAATACCAATTCTCAAAACAGCAACTACAAGCTTCGATAGTCCTATTTCTCAGTATCCGTTCCACGTTCCGTACTACGTCCGTCAGCGATCTGTGCCAGCCTCACCGGTGGCTCTACTAACCACCAACACAATCAACCTGTTAGGGCCCACCCATAATCCCCCGGGATTAAGGGCTAAACCCCGCTCCCGTCTAACTTACGCATGACACGAGGGCCAAACAGACGTCTAACCTTCGTGTGACACGTAAGTCGGACAAGGGAGTTCCAGTCCGACCATTTCAACAACATTTGAACTTCCCAGAGTGCGCAGAGTCTACTGTGGAATGTCCATGTGATGTCTCCGTCTCTCAACCAACAGCCTGCACCGCAACAACCTGGAGGGTATCGAAAACACGAAAAGACTGTGAGTGGACAAAAAATAAAGTATAAGTTTAAAAACATTTATCAGAAAACACATACATTTATACCCTCCGTTTTAAAAACCAATGCATGCATATCAATTTCATATCACAAAACCATGTACGAAAAATCAAACACATTTCTCCTTTTCTCAAATCCCGGGCCTCAGCCCCAAACCTCCGAAAACCGTTATAACCAACGAAAACCATTCCATCCGGGCCACTGCCCAAAACATCGGAAAACCTTTATTCCAAAACCATCATTTCCATCAATCGAACCTGCTGGATCTATCCGAGTCTTTAGACTCAATCCAGGCCTCAATAATATTCGAGTCTTTAACTCCTGAGTCTTTAAACTCAACAGGCCTATGAGGGAAATATCAATATATCCGAGTCTTTAAACTCCCGAGTCTTTAAACTCAATCCGGGTCTTTAAACCCAATCCGGGCCCGTCCCCCATCAATCATAATATCCAGGTCTTTAAACCCAATATCCAGATCCAGCAAATCCAATCAAAACCATTTGAAAACCATTTTCCATTTCCATATCCAAACCCGAATCCGAAATCACTAGCGCGAAGCCCTTCCGGCATCCAGAACCGTCATTTCGAATCCAAATCCAGAACTCATATCCATTCCTTTCCAAATCCGAGTCCGCAACCATCATTCTATAAGCTAGCATCCGGAATAACCATTCCGAACCCGAACTCGGAAATCCAATTTCAAGTCCCGAATCGAATCCCGAATCGTCACCCGGAATTTCGATTCTAAAACCCGAAATCACATTCCCGAAAACCACTTTTGAACTGTGCTTCAAGCCCGAAAACACTTTTCCAAAATCCTTTTACTTCTTTGAAATCAAATCATATTTCAAATCCCGAAACCATTTCATTAAAACCAGTTCAAATCACAGTATCATCAAAATCTCGTAAAACGTAAAATACCGTTATTTCCTTGAAAAACGTGCCAAAACCATAAACCATCACAATCGTAAATCAAATCATAGAATCACGTATAGAAAACATATAAAACATATATCCATGCATCAAGAGTTAGAAAGCAAAGTCCACTCACAGACCATTCCGACGTCGCCTCGATACCCGCGCACTTAAGCCATTCCAGGCCATTCCGCTACCCTCGGCTTTCCCGAACCTGTCCAAAGTCCATAACGAGGTTACTAACCACTTCATAAAAGTCCTACTCAAATCCCATGACTTTTCCAAACTTCTAAGCGTACTTTAAACGGAACCCTAAACCTTCGATCTCTCAGAACTAACCCGAAACAACGTCCGAATAAACACTCCCTTAAGCCTAGTTTCCGGGACAGGTCGTTACAAAACCTGTGGGACCACCATCCACGTCCTATACTACCTCTCTGTAACTAGGCCCTATCACATTCCTGTCAAACCATTATCACAAATCAGGGTCCCACTAGCCGCTCATGACTCTGAGCATCCAGCTCACATCAACACTGAATCTTGTCATTACCAATCAGAACACTTAGGATCCCTCTGATCTAGTCCACATCTCAACCAGGCAAGCGCATCGAAACTGCTCCAATTCAGCAAGACAACCAACAACATACCTCGGTACCAAGCCGATCACCAACACCTCTACCCGAACATTCACGATGCACACCCAATCGCATCGGAATGGTTCTGACCACTAAGACAACCACTACGCACCCATTTCAAGTACAAGCACCAAACACACGCAACAACAACCCTACAAAAATTTAATCAAACAGAGATAATTTCGAATACTTCGAGCACAGCGATCGTAGAGTACATCCTCAAGAACTTCCAAAGGCATCATCGTGCAACCCCCAACCCTCACAATGTATCTCCGGGGCACACAAAACATCCTCATATCCACATGGATTACCACCTGACTACAAGAAAAATACGCTTTACCTTTGAAGTCTATCGGTCCAAACCAACAGTAGGCCAACACTTCTTCCGAAGAATACTAGCTCAAGTCTATTTCGTGTCTCCCGATCTCCCGGGTCTCCCGACCACCATCCAAAACATCTAATCCAATCACATAACACAGGGCAGACCCAGCACAAGATCCAAATCCAGTATGCAAAACAGACCACACGCGTCCTGTACAACTCCAATATGGTCAAGATATCCAGCCACTTTCACTTCTACAAGACAGACCAATCTCCTCATCTGTATGTCCAACATATCCAACCTCTATCTTGTCCTCCTACTAACATGTCCAATCTCTGTCTTGCATACGATTTTACGGCTCCATAATACCTCAATCCTAAGCTAGAAGTGATCCAATCCCGATCCACTCACTCCTAAGTGGATCCCACTCACCATCTCACTACTTCGCCTTTACTTCTCACAAATGATCAGACCACCACATCGAATCAAATCGATTCAGAATACCACACGTCTTGAGACACGTCTAGATTGTGGGTTCTCTTCAATAACCTCATATCGATCAGTTATAGTCACTCCTTTCATTCTCTGCGTCAACCTACCATAGACCTCGCAATGGTCCATAACCAAGACATCACAATTCATCCTACCTTAATCTAACATAGGGAGTTGGCCGAAAGCTGCTAACATGGGGGCAGGTAGATCAGAGCTTGACTACTAAGAAAGAAATTTACGATCGCTCGATGGGCGCTGACAGAAGCAAGTATCATTCGGTGCACGCATGCCAAATTCGAATAGTGAAGATCGGTAGGCGCTCTCCGACAGGATTTGCTATGCTAGACTCTTCGCTGGGTCACTCGAAGACTTGGACTACGACAAAATGTGGGCTTTTGGGCTGGTTTTCTGGGCTAATCAAATGGATTGGGTTGATAGGCTTCTACAAATTCAATTTAAAAAATTATTTTATATAATTCCACCGAATTTCGTCCATAATTTCTTCGTTCGAATTCCGATCGGGATGATTCTTTCGCCAAAACGCTCTAAATTCCAAGCTTTATTTATTTTTACAAAAATACCACAAAATATATTATTTTCTCCGATCGGGACGATTCTGAATGGTTTTTTTTTGGATACCATTTTGATGGAATGTTTACGGAGTTGTGAACGAGTTGTGCTTGGGCTTAGGCCTAAGATTTGACTGTGGGTTGAATTTGAAATGTAAATACGTGTTTCTCGATATTCATGAAATATGAAATATAGTGATATCCATTGAGCTAAGGATTAATTGGGTAAAAGTTTCTACCTTCACATAGCTTGGGTTAATTTCGAGTATTTGAGGTGTCGACCATCGTGTATGTTTTGATCTTTGGAAATTTGAAATTATGGTCCCTTGATAATTAGTTATGTTTTGATTATATTGACATATGGAATCAGTTAAACCGTTGGAAATTATCTCAACACTAAATAAGTGTTGACTTGTTCGATCGAGGTGTAGTATTTGATTTCATGATAATGTTTAAACTCGCTTTGGATATGTTGATAGTAGTTTTGATTGCTTTGGTGGTTGGACTGGGTTATAAAAATGGTTGGTACCGCGTGTCATACCAGGGATAAACTCGTCACCGGCTCAAGGTCCATCAGGGTACGCCAGGATCGGTGGTGGCATGTGATGTCTCGATCTCTCCTACCGCCTGCATCCGCTATCAACCTAAAGGGTATTAAAATCATAAAAACTGTGAGTGGACAAAACAACAGTTTATACAATCATTTATATCGAAAAGACATTTATACCCTTCATGTGAAAGCATGCATGCATCATAAAACAGTTATTTAAAATGCATTCTCGAAAGCAAGACGTATTGCTTCCCAAATCGAAACACAGTGAAAACTGCTTCTCAAGCGAAGCCAGTACCTCAGTAGGGTCTCAGCCCAAAACCAGATTATACAAAACAAGTACGGGTCTCAGCCCAAACAGAAAGTATATACAGAACCTCAGCCCAAATCATAGAACACGTGGGAACACATCCCATGGGAACTCATCCCAATGTCAGTCATGATTCTCATCCTACCACATGTACATATAGCTTAGGACCACTCATAATCCTAGCATGTCGCCGTGAACACATCACTCACCGTGACCCTATCTAGATCATTGTAAATACATCACCGATCGATCTCTGTGACTAAAATCAGCACTCCTAAGTTCAGCCTCCCTTGGTCATTGCTTCCCGCGGATGCTCGACAACAAAGCAGTGCATCTTGACCTCTCGAGAAGGAACACATCTGCAGTTCGGAGGAGAGCGTCATATCATCCAGGACTCACCCGAATGCCATCATCAATAGGGCCTCAAACACGAAACATCACCAAATGGGTAACAGCTCGAACATCAGTGTCCAATGACACATCTTATCCCAGGATTCCTCGAATCCTTTAAAATCTACAACTGGATCTTATGCCCGAAATATCTTTCATAAACTTATAACTGGGTCACACCCCGACTTATTTCACGTTTGACTATACTCTAAGTCAAACCTCAAATCAACTAGGTCATACGCCCGAAAGATATTACCACAGCTGAAAATCAGTTCTAATTTCCAAAACCGTAAATCAGTTCTTCGGTTTCACGCCTCCCCATGAAACCTTTTGAATCACATAAAACATAAGCACATAGTATACTCGGCTGAAGTCCAAACATCATATAAAATAAAAATCTTGAACTACGTGCAATAACGCATTTTCCTCCGAAAATGCCAGAAAATTCATATTTAAATGACACGCACTCATGGCATCTCAAAACATGTTCATAAACACATATAAAACATTTATGCATGCATCATATTCATAAAACAAAGTCCACTCACAGATGGTCCATACTACGCCTCGAAACACGTGTCATAAGCCTCTCTGGGCTAATCCAACCTCTCCAGGTCACCCGGACTTGTCCAAACATACTCAAAGTTTACTACCAACCTAGGCAAGTCCATATCAAGAACGCCCAACAATCCCAGAAGAGTCAATGTGTCCCGAACATGCTTCCCTAGGCTTTAAACCTCAATTTGACCAACCTAACGATCTCTGATCGACTCGAAACCACTACCATTGAATTCATATCGTTGAAACCTTTAAAATGTTCCTTGTCCCACCTCAAAAAGTGTGCCCACGCGTCCCCATGCGAGGATTAAAATGGCTGGTCAACATTGACCAAAAAGTCAACATTAACGTTAGTGGTCAACTATCAAAGTCAACACTGACGTCAGCAGTAATGTCATCACTGACACCTGTCAGTCTGACATGTCAGACCTGATATGATGATGTCATCTGATGACGTCATCATTATCCCTGTCCCCTGTTCGGGTTAACCCAAATTCCTGCAACCGGGTCACGCAAACCCATGGACTTGACCCGATCTGTTCTTCTAGCTCCGGCCACCATTTTCGAAGTCGTTGCTTCTAGTGCGATCGTCTAATCCTCCCTAGTCGATCTATGGCCTCAAAAACACTTAAAATAGACTAGAATACCTGTCCACAACGTCCAAAATTCCATATTTGATTTTTTAACTAAAATTGGATTTCGGGTTTACCTTTTCCCATGACTCCCTCCACTGTCCACGGCGGTCCTGCATACTTTCACAACGTCCCTCTGTCCCTCACTCACCCACAACCACTCTCTTGGCCTCAAACTGGAACAAATGGGGGAAGGGGGATGATTTTTCGGCTTTCGGGTTTGGTTGATCGAATGAGAAAAGGGGGGAGGAGATATGCGAGAACGATAAAGAAAAGGACAATGGATGAGTGACACTTGTCACTCATCCATTGGGCTTGAAACAAATATTTGGGCCCACTCGTCTCAAAATTCGTGCAATAGTACCCTGAAACTTCCATGACCCGTAACTTTCTCGTCCAATGTCGGATTTTGACGTGTCACCTGTCTGCGGACTCATATCGACTTGATCTACGTAAGGGTCCTTGATCCTTGTGCATTATACTTCCAAGGTCAAAAGTTAACTTTTTGTCCTCGCCTAGGGGCAAAATTGTAATTTGACCCTGAACTTCCGACGATCCTCGACAAGTCCCCGATTAGCCTCGCTAATCTTCAATTTAATCTTAATTAATCCCAAAAATTTAGGACGGGTCGTTACATGATACATGGATATTTAGATCTTTAAAAAAATTTCCTATATGATTGATAAGGTGTGATTGATGTGGTTCTTCATATGATTTTCGGATGGTTTTCGAAAATGGTAATTAAATTTGGTCTTATTATGGTTTTTTATGCAACTCAATTGTCCAATTTATGTATGGATACAAATTTTGTTCTAAAATTTCGAGGACGAAATTTTCTTTAAAAGGGGTGGAATGTAATGCCTGGGATATTCGAGGAAAGGAAAATGACCATTTTGCCCTCAGTAAGTCAACTATTGAGCTTGGTTATGGACCTCATTTGAGAATTCCGAGAAGACCGTTACGAAAGTCTCGAGATCTTGAGTTCATAGATAGGCGGCATGTCGAAAATAAAGGACAAATGGGTTCATTATGGTTCAAAAGGCCTAGGGGTATTTTGGTCATTTTGCCTTCGTGGGCATTTTGGTGATTTTGAGTGAAAGGCCTAGTATTTTCTAGCGTTTCCTCATTGACCTAGCCTATATACACGTTGTGTGTGTCATATTATCCCATTCGGTGGGAGTGACTCAAAGAAAAAAGAGAGAAACTGCCCGAAAATAAAGAAGAAAAACATGTTCATAAAAACAAAGAAAGAATAAGGAGGAAGTGACGGGAAAGAAGGAAGAGATGAGGCTAGAATCGATGAGATGAAGGAAGAGGAGTCAATGGTGGAGCTCTGGGTGATCCCAGAACTCCACTTATGAGGCCAACCATGGCCATGACTCATCTAGTGGGATTGACACATTTCCACATTGATATAAGGACTTTAAACGATTAGAAAAAATCCTAATACCACCTTGGAATCGAAAAACCAATGTGGGAAGGTTTGGGAAGGCTGCAATAAGGAAGGGCAGCCATGGCCGAAATGCCATGGTTTTCGAACACACAATCAAGGTACGTTTTCTAGTCCCTGGTTTCATGGATCTCCTTTTGGGATAGTGTAGAGTTATTTTAGTAGATAATTTATGTTTGACTAAGTTAATATTTGCTTTATTAAGTTTTCCTTAAATATAGGTTCTTCTTAAATGAAGCGAAATACTTAGAAATTTGAGGGATAAATGTGAATAGATTGGTATTCCGATAAAATGTGAGTATAACGCTTTAATTAAGTCTTGGTTAAGGTAAGTTAAAATGGTAAGAATCCCGCCCTTGATGGGGTTTAGTAGGTTGGATGTAAGCGGTGACCCCGCAAGGGTGGATTGATTTTTTGTGAAATTCTTAAGTTTTGAATATAATAAATTGGCAATATCCCTTGTCTAACCAAAAGCGTCGAATGGGAACAGGATCGATATAATTTATGTGATATTTAGGGGCAGGTCCTGTCAAAACAAGAACTCAAAACGTTAGTTTCAAAACAATCTTTGACTTAAAACCAAGTAAAAATCATTTCCAACAGGCCCAAAACACTATTTACACGCAAATCTGTAAAAATATGTCCAAAAACCAGTAAATAAATTCACAGAAACGTCCTTGACTAACATTCCAAGTCAAGATATCGTTTTCAAGTGGGGCCTATGCCCAAAACATCGTTTACACCATTCACAATAAATCGTGTCCAAAATTGATAGACAAATCCATAAAATCATTAGGTAATTAGACCAAATCATTGCAACTCAAATCATGCATAAATCATGGAAAACATTTATTATGCATGCATAAGATTTTATAAAACAAACGTCTACGTACACACTGTCTACGCAGTTCAATTCTAAGTCGTACGCTCCTCCATAATTACAGAAATCGCCAATCCTTGAAAATCCCATCCACGCTCCCCCACGCGTCGCTAGAAGTGGCTGCGTGTGATGCCTACGCCCCTACTACGGTGACCTTTTTTAACATTCAGTCGGGTCTGTAACTAAGACTTAACCCGCGACCCGACCCAGTTCAAAGTTACTGATTTCTACATCGATTCAACCAGTCCAAATATCATATTGAAGCTAGTCACTCCCAAAAAAATAACTATGGCCAGAAAACGCCATAAACTTGCCTCCAATCCACGACCCAAGTTCCTAAATTTTCGGTCAATTTTCAATCCTGCAATTCAGGCTTTCTTGCGCCTGATTTCTTCCCGTTTTAGTGTAATTTCGGTCGTTAGGGGTCACTAAACATAACAGTGGCCTCAATTCCACTGATTAACCCTCCGAAACTTGAAAATTAAATTCAAATTCAAATTGTGGGTTTCAGATTTTCTAGTTTCGGTTCTTCGATGGGTTCCTTTCTTCCTTAAGTTCTGGTTTTCTCTTTTTCCCTCACATTTTCTCTAACTTTCTTCGTTCATTTTGGTTTCCCTTCCTCTCTAGTTCCCATGAAGATTGTCAAGCTCCCCTAATGGGTTTTTAGTTTCAACCATACAACGTACAAGCACACACGCGTGTAGGTGCCACTAACGCAACCAAACGAGTGACACATGTCACATGACCAATAGGGGCACTGATGACTCATCAAAATCACAAAAAGACCAAACTGCCCTTCCAAGGCAAATTACGAAAATTTCCCCCATCACTTTAGGCCCATAACAAATATGTCCGAACTCCAATTTTGACATGCCGCCTATCTATGGACTCAGAACTCCAAGACCTATACAACGGTTTTCACGGAAAGTCGAAAAAGTACACTGAACAAAAGGTCAACTTTTGAGCACATAAAATAGGGGCAGCAACGTCTTTTTCCTTTTCAAATTCTTGGAATTCCCTTTTTTGAGTTTTTGGGTCATCACAATCTACCCCTTTAAGGAATTTCGTCCTACAAATTTGAATGTATCCCTACAACAACCATGGAGATTAAGTCTACATCAGTACCATGGGTTTCCACCCGAACCCACATTCTCTATGCAAAATCGTAATCGTTATTTCAACTTTTTGACCCTCCTCGAGTCCTGATACAATATGGTGACTCATCTCGAGTCCAAAACCAAAATTCTGGCTCCTTCAGAGTCTAATTGCAATATCTTGACTCCATCCGAGTTCTATCCAGCATTCATAATTCATACCACCATTGGCATGCCTGGTCAGCTAGCAAAACATCGTCGGGTGTACCACATCCTATCAAGGATCTCCCATCACATATTAAAACCTCAAATACTCGCTCAAACCGAGGAATTCACTCAATTATCTTACCCGGGTCCAACTCGCCCATCGATGCTACATTTCTAGCCTCTGACCTTAAATAGTATCCAGACCCACACAAGTCCTCATTTATCGGAGCACAATATCCAACGTCCGACTCTCAATGCAAGGTCAATTCCATCCTGAAGTCAATATCAGGATCATATATACCCTCGTATGTCATCTCATTACTGTGTCATTCACGGGGCTCGACTTTTGGGGGCATGACATGGACAACACAATCAGTACAACACTGCTCTTATATCAATTTGACAGGACCCATCCCAAAAATGCTTTAATAATCGTGTATGATCCTGCTCTCATTTGAAAAGTCAATTAATGTTCCGAAATAACCTTAGCACTCGTCCGACAAGGCATACTTGTACTAATTCCCACTCATGCTTCAACCTCTCGATCAACCCCGATCTCCGTGCCACAGCCTGGATGGTCATCAAAACATCAAAGGTGTGAGTGGACAAAAATTATATCATTTGAAAATACATTTCAAAAATGAACCATTTACCCTCCAGTAATAAAACATGCATGCATAGTGTAATGACCTGTCCCTAATATTAAAGATTAATTAGGGATTAATGACAGATTAGCGAGGCTAATCGAGAATTAAGCGAGGATTAACGGACGTTCAGGGTGAAATTATGATTTTTCCTCTAGACGAGGGTGAAATGTTGACTTTTGACATGAGAGGTCCGATGGCTGAGGTTCGAGGACCGTTACGTAGAACAAGTCGATATGAGTCCGTAGACAGGCGGCACGTCGAATTCGGACGTTCAACGAAAAAGTTACGGTTCACGAAAGTTCGAACGAACGATTGCATATTTTACGAGGCGATGGACTTTTGACAGCAAGTGGGGCCCAAAAATTTTCGACAGGCCCAATGGATGAGTGACAATTGTCACCCATCCATTGCCCATCTCAAACACTCACATGCATACCCCTTCCCCGTGTTCGATCATTTTCTCCCACCAAACCCGATCACGTTTCATCCAAATCCAAACCCTTCCCCCATCAGATCATGCTTGAGACCAAGAGAGTGAGTTGAGGGCATGATGATGGTGGTGGCTGGCCAGGAGCAGCACCTAGGTAACCCGTGCACGGTAAGCCCGGTTATGCCTTTTTTCTTTTATTTTGATTTTTGAACGTTATGGGCTGTTTTAGTCGATTAGGATACGTTTAATAAGTTTCTAGGGAGGTTTTAGGATGAATTTTGGTGGTGGTAAGTGGCTGAGAAGCCCTGGGGAAAAACTAGGAAAACTAAACCGTGAGGGAAAAATCGGACCGATGGGATTTTGTACGTTTTTCCTGATTTTAATTGCATAGATAGATTCCTAGGTCCGAAATAGGAAGAATGGAATTGGATTGGATGAAAAAGGATGAAAATTGAAGGAGATATGGGGCTGGACCGGTCACGTCGGTCCAGGATCGAACCAGGCCAGCCGGTTTGACCCGGTTGGCTGGAGGACGGGAATGACCCTGTGCAAGCGCGTGGAGCCCAAGCGCAGGGCCATTTGGAGGCGAGTGACGAAGCGTGGTGAGGTTTTTTATAAATGTTTCAAAATGTGAAATCATCTATTAGATGTAACGAATATCTTAGGACTGGTTTCGAGTCGATTGAACATCGTCTCGATATAGTTCAGGTTGTCTGAAGGTTTAGGTTCGAGTTTAAAAATAGTTAAAAATTTTGGAAACTTACGGGGCTTTAGTGAGGGGTTATTTAAATAGTTAGTAACCCTCTAAAGTGATTTGGACAAGTTTGGGAACCCCAGAGAAAGCGTTTGACACTGGCAGGCGTATGGCGCGCGTATCTAGGCGGCAGCTCGGACGGTCTGTGAGTGGACTTTCTTTTATGATCGATGCATGAATAAATGTTTTATAAGTATTTTAATACATGTTTTGTGATGCCTTGAGTGCATTTTTTGTGTGTGTTATGTATTGGCATGTATTTCGAGGTTTTTGGTTTCTTATGTGCTTATACGCGTTCATGATTTTGGTTTTAAACGAAATGGTTTTGATAGGTAAAACGATCCATTTGGTCTTGGTTTTGACTTGAGCATGTGACCCTATTGAGGACCTACGGGTCTAAGTCATGGTCGTGATGGGTGCTATGTACACGGCGACAGACGACATGATGCTAGCCTCCGGACTAGGGATGTGTTCCTTCCGGAGAGGTCACGATGCACGGTCCGTGGTCGAGCAGCCACTGGAGGCTTGACTTCGAAGTGCTGACGGTATAGGAGAGCGATCGGTGACGTGTGCACCATGATCTAGAGCTGGTTGCGGCAGTGATATGTTAACAACCACTTACCAGGATTGAGAGCGGTCCTGGACAGATAGTTGCACGCATCACTACGATCAAAATCGTGATTGGCCATGAGATGTCCGGCTCAATGCCCTGTTGCTTTTGAGTTCGGGCTGGAAGCCCAGTTAAATTGTGAAATCGGGCTAGAGGCTCTTTTGAGTCATAAATTCGGGCTTGAGGCCTAGTTGACTAGTGTTATCGGGCGTGTGTCCCGAGTGTGGTTTTTATACTAGAAATCTTAACATTTATCGGGGGTGAGTCCCAGTAGGATCGATTGCGGATGCGGGCTGTAGCAGACACGAGACATCACATTCCTCCTCCGGATCCTAGCGCTCTCTAGTAGTCCCGGTTGGGCTAAGGATGGAATTATTCCGGGTCTGACACTACATTTCAGACGGGAGCAGGCACGTCCCACATTAATCCCGGGGGATTTGGGATAGGTCATGTCAAGTTGGTATCAGAGCGAGGTTGTCTCATATGATACTCATGGTACTCTGATACCAGTTGGTATCAGAGCAGGTTTTGCCCTTATAGTGGCACACAGATCGAGGATGCGATGTCTCTGCAGTCATAACAGCCCGTCATCAACCTGATAGTTAGGGAATTAGAATGAGGATTCGGTAGAGTCGAGCCTAAATAGAGTGATGCAGTGGATGCCACGTTCTCTGAGAGGTTGGAACCTCAAGTAGGATCGATGTTCGTGCGAATCCAACGGCTTAGAGCCGCATAGTTACTAGAGATAGGACTCAGTGGACCAGTAGACACAGTGTGACGACCCGAGAGTCGGGAACGTTGAGAGGTTAGGACGACATGGATTGGAGCCAAGTGGAATCAGTGGAGGTCGGATGTTAGGATCATCCATGATAGAACTACAAGGTTTGAAAATTTTGTTGTAAGGAGCAATTGAGGTCATGGAGGACCTAGTGGACGACGCTGGTTGAGTCTAGTTGAGAGTTTTTAGGATAAAGACGTTGACCCTATTTGGCATGAGATGCCACTTTGAGAGGTGTCGAATCTTGGAGGGAGGTCGACCGACAGAGGATGCCTAGAATAGTGTTGGGCAACGTGGTAGGATACCATTGCGACGTGTAGCAGTGGTGCAGTGTTAGGCACAGAGTTTGGCCAAGTTCTTGTGGAGGCTGGTGGCTAGGAATCGTAGAGTTACGAGGGGATGAGACCCTCAGATTGTGTTTACTGGTTGGTTGGACACCAGTTTCGGGGCTTGGCGACATTTCGGAGTCGAGAGTGATGGATCGGTCAGGGTAGACATGCTGCAGCGAGCAGCCGAGTTACGATAACCCGAGTTGGTAGTTGGTTGGAAAAGTTACTAGGAGTGTGGTACATGTCGACCGAATCCTGAAGTGGGCCAATTGGGTAACGTTGTGTGTTGAGCGGTTGGTGCTGGCACTGAGTTGACCATTTAGGTTCGGAGTCTCGGTGGTGTTGTGTGGGTTGTGTCCACCTAGGTTCGCGGCAGGAACCACCATCGAGGCTGGATTTGTTGTTGGTTGTTAAGAATCAAGGGACGTTCGGGAAACATTCATTCCCGATATGGATTGTCGAAAGTCATACCCGAGGAGCCGTGGAGTACGAGGGCGGTAGAGGCCCTTCGACCCGAATAGAGGTGAGTGGTGATGGCTCGGTTGGGTATAGTGCTAGGATTGATTCGACCCACACTTCTTGTTGTGGAATGCGATGATGTTAACAAGGAAAGACAACAAGCCACGAGCTAAGGCTAGCTGAGTCGTGATGTGCTCATGGTAAGGTTCTACCACTACACGACGAGAAGGATTCGTCGGCTAGTATAGATTCTTGGGAATCGTGTTGAGATGACAGATAGGATGGAGTTGAATTCAATAGAACCCAATGGTAGCTGAACTAGGCAAGGAATCTGTCCCAGTGGTTATTGAGGTGACTGAAGAATGGACAACGCAAGTGCTGTCGTGGGGATTAGTGACCGGTTGGTTAGGAATGGTGAGATGCGACCGAAGAGTCGAACGGTACATTAGATTAGGATGAATTGACATCCTTTTGGATGTGCATAAACTATCGTAAACGGATATGTGAGTTGAAAGACGTTCCCTAGAGTGATAGTCATGCGCGTTCAGTAAGCACTGTGCGGGACAGAGAGGATCCGAGTGTCTCGGTACGAGGTATACCCCCTACTTGGATTAGTGATAAGTACCCTAGGTCGTTGTGGCCGGACGGTACGAGTGTTAGGTGCTGGAATTGGATCCCATAAGGATTGGGACGTGCGAATTAGGTTACTGACGTGAACGGCGATGGAAGAAGCCGAAGAGAATCAATGGTAGTGTTTAGTCCTAAAGGGAAGGATTAAGCATTACAGTAATTATCATAGAATACTCTTAGTCGAGGATTTGGGAAGTCCAAAGGTTGGACTTAACACCCAGTTGGAAGCATACCTACTTCCAACATGGTTGCAACTACTCTCAACTTGGAGACCAGTGAAGGAGACTTCTCGTTTTCTGCCCTTTAGCAGATAATGTTAGGTGCTGAAGGATGACATAGGATGAACTTTGATGTCATCATCTTCGAGTTTCCTCATGTAGGTCGATGAGGAAGGAGATGACAGCTAAGGGTTCAAAGAGGGCATAAGAACCGACACCTAGGTTGTGGGTCAAATTTGAGGGACTAGGAGATCATATGATTCTTGGTGTCACTGGAGGTGACAAGTAAGTGCTTAAGGGGAGTCAGATCGAGTAGCGTGAGGATGATTGAGATGACGGAAGTGATTGTGATAACCGTGAGGCGTTTATACCAAGGTCTGGTTGTCATTGGAGTAAATTACCTTGCTGCTTATGCTAAGCTAGGAGCAGAGGAGAACATTTTGACAAGATAGTTAAGGAATCTCTTAGCATAGTTGGTGAGATGACAAGAAAAATATTAGTTGGAGTTAAAACAGGAGACGAGGATGATACGTAGATATCAATCAGGAAAAGATGAATAGCCGATGCCTCGGGCCTGGCTCATGACGAACGTTTGGGTTTGGAACCCTAGCAACTGTGTGTGTTTCCTCCTGAGACAAGTAGAGTGTATCTGGATTTCGTATACACCCTGGATGGGTGAGACGTTGATTGTGTGTTGACAGAACGAGTAGTACGACAGTTGAGACTCGAGGTGAGCCCAGGTGTCAATGGAGATCGCTGAGAGATGTGAGATACGATACGAGGACTCGAGAATGAGTTGAGAGCAGAATAGTGCAGCGAAAGGGCAGTGGAGACGAGTGTTACCGGATAGTCACGATCGTGATCGTGGACTTAGGGAGTATTAAAAGAGAATGGTATTCCTCTTAACAATGAATTACGGTTGCGAACCGTTCAGTGACAGAGGTTGAGTATTGCTTCGTGGGAACAGTGAGGATAGTTGTTGGATCAGATGCTGAATAGGATATCAGCTCTGGTTGTCAGATGAGAAAGGTCGTCAGACTGAAAAGCTGACTTCGATTGACAGATGAGAAGAACCATCAGACTAAAAGTCGACTTGATGGTAGCTTGAAGACGATAACCTTAGTGAGAGTACGTATTGTAACCTACTAGGTGTAGGTTGGAACTTGTGAGAAAGGTATACTAAAAGGATCTAAAATCAACTTAGTATAAATGACCTGTCAAAGTGAGCGACAAGCAACATCGACGAGCGTCGATGCCATGAGCCAGACTTACGAGCCGAAGTGTGGCTTCGTGAGAGTTGAGCTAGAGCTTTGGGAACTTTGGTGACAGTGCGTGCCGATGAGTACGGCGTAGTGTTGGACCTTTAGGATTACATGAGAGTATCGAGTCATGGGACATGATTGTATTTCCACAGTTTGGTTGTGGAATTGGATCAATTTGAATTTCGAGGACGAAATTCCTGAAGGGGGAAGTTTGTAACGACCCGTCACTAATTTTAAGGATTAATTAGGGATTAATGATGGATTAGCGAGGCTAATTGGGAATTAAGCGAGGATTAACGGACGTTAGGGGTGAAATTACGATTTTGCTCTTAAACGAGGGCGAAAAGTTGACTTTTGACCTGGGAGGTCCGATGGCCCGTAGATAGGCGGCACGTCAAATTCGAACATTCGACGGAAAAGTTACTATTCATGATAGTTCGAACGAACGATTGCACGTTTTACCAGGTGAGAGACTTTTGGCAGCAAGTGGGGCCCAGATATTTTGGACAAGCCCAATGGATGAGTGACAAGTGTCACCCATCCATTGCCCATCTCAAACACACACATGCATACCCCCTTCCCCGTGTTTGATCATTTTCCCCTACCAAACCCGATCACCCTTCATCCCAATCCAAACCCTTCCCTCATCAGATCATGCTTGAGACCAAGAGAGTGGGTTGAGGGCAGGATGATGGTGGTGGCTGGCCAGGAGCAGTGCCGCCGTGGGCGGCGGAGGCAACCCATGCACGATAACCCCGATTATGCACTTTTTCTTTTATTTTGATTTTTGAACGTTATGAGCCATTTTCTTCGATTAGGATAGGTTTAATAAGTTACTAGGAAGATTTTAGGATGAATTTTGGGGGTGGTTAGTGGCTGAGAAGCCCTGGAGAAAAACTGGGAAAACTGAACCGTGAGGGAAAAATCGGACTGTTGGGATTTTGTAGGTTTTTCATGATCTTAATTGCATAGATAGGTTCCTAGGGTCAAAATAGGAAGAATGGAATTGGATTGGATGAAAAAGGATGAAAATTGAAGGAGTTATGGGGCTGGACCGGTCACGCCGGTCTAGGTGGACCAGAGTTACAACATCGAACTGGACCGGCTGGTCGGACCCGGTCGTTTGGAGGACAGGGATGACCTTGTACATGCGCTTGGAACCCACACGCAAGGCCATCCGGCGGCATGTGACGACATGTAATGAGGCTTTTGGGTAAAGTTCCAACATGTGAAATATTTCACCTATTAAATGTAACGAACATTTTGGGACTGGTTTCAAGTCGATCGGACATCGTCTCGATATAGTTCGGGTTGTCCGAAGGTTTAGGTTTGCTTTTAAAATAGTTAAAAATTATAGAAAATTACGAGGCTTTAGTGAGGGGTTATTTAAGTAGTTAGTAACCCTCAAATGTGATTTGGACAGGTTTGGGAACCACGGATACAGCGTTGATCCGGGCAGGCGTACATCGCGAGTATCGAGGCGGCAGCTCGGACGGTCTATGAGTGGATTTTATTTTATGAATTGATGCATGAATAAATGTTTTATAATTATTTTAATACATGTTTTTTTGATGCCTTGACTGTTTTTTATGTGTGTGTTACGTATTGGCACGTATTTCGAGGTTTTGGTTTTCTACATGCTTATATGCGTTTATGATTTCGGTTTTAAACGAAATAGTTTTGAAAGGTAAAACGACCCATTTGGTCTGGGTTTTGACTCGGGCATGTGACCCTACTGACGACCTACGGGTCTAAGTCGTGGTCGCGACGGGTGCTGTTTGAATTGCGACGGACGACATGACGCTCGCCTCCGGACTAGGGATGTGTTCCTTCCGGAGAGGTCACGATGCACGTCCCGTGGTCGGGCAGCCACTGGAGGCTTGACTTCGGAGTGCTGACGGTAGTGATATGTTCACGACGACTTACCAGGATTGAGAGCGGTCCTGGACGGATGGTTGCATGCATCACTACGATCGGAATCGTGACTGACCCTGAGATGTCGGGCTCGATGCCCAGTTTCTTTTGAGTTCGAGTAGGAAGCCCAGTTAAATTGTGAAATTGGGCTAGAGGCCCCGTTGGGTCATAAATTCGGGCTTCAGGCCCAGTTGACTAGTGTTATCGGGCGTGAGTCCCGATTGTGATTTTTATACTAGTATGTATATACCCTCCTTTACGAGGTGATTGGTCTCCTCCAAACGTCGACCTAGAGAGTCATAATCCACTACCCAGAATGTGTGATCCCCATAGGGATCCCATTTTATGAGTGGGAGTTATGATGTGGTCCCATACCAGATCCAGAGAGATGCTCAGACTAGATCCGGAGATAGATCCTCCCAGATGCAGAATTCCTGTGGGTAGACTCGGAGTGAGATCCCGAGTAGTATGCATACTTATATATATATAGAAAACGTGACATTTATCATGTATGAGTTCCCTAGGGGTTGTGTGTCCCGAGTAGACATCAGAGGATGTCTAGGATGGGTTATATATGTATATATGTGTATGTGGATGAGATTTCACCGAGATGATTTCGGGCTGAGACTCACGTGTTTTGGATTTGGGTTGAGACCCTATGTTTCATGATTTGGGAAGGAGACATACAGCTTTCATGTTTTGAATACCCTTCAGGTTGATCGCGGATGCGGGCTGTAGCAGAGACGAGACATCACATTCCTCCTCCGAATCCTGGCGCTCTATGGTAGTCCTAGTTGGCCTAAGGACGGAATTATCCCTAGTCTGAAACTTCGTGTTAGAAGGGAGTAGGAACGTCCTACGTTAATCCTGGGGGATTTGGGACGGGTCCTGTCAGATAGAGTAAAACTTGACCAACCGGATTCAAATCGTATCACATCACAAACCGTGGGACCCACAATTCATTAAAAGCACCCACATTTCCCGGAATCCATTTCAAAGAATCATTTGAAAACATCTGGACACATAATCACTATTAACCACAATCCAATACTCAAACCTCGGAAATTACGCATCTGAGGGTACGTCGGGAATTACACATCCGAAGTCATCTCAGGAATTACACATCCTAGCTTCTCGGGAATTACGCATTCGAGCTCTACTCAGAAATTACACATTTGAGCCCTGTTGGGAATTACACATCTGGGGAACTGAACATGAACACAAAATATTAGTTTCAAAACAATCTTTGACTTAAAACTAAGTCAAAACCATTTCTAGCAGGGCCTCAAGCCCAAAATACTATTTACACGTAAATCTGTAAAATTATGCCCAGAAACTAGTAACATCGTTTTCACCATTCATAGTAAATCGTGTCCAAAATCGATAGATAAATCCAAAAAATCATCAAGTAATTATATCCAATCAATACTCAATTCATTGCAACTCAAATCATGCAATAAATCATGAAAAACATTTACTATGCATGCATAACAGTTTATAAAACAAACGTCTACTCACATACCGTCCACGCGATTCAATTCCGAGCCGTACACTCTTCTGTAATTCCAGGAATCGCCAATCCATGAAAGTCACATCCACACGCCGCCATAAGTGGTTGTACATGGTGCCCTCGACCTGCACCATGGCCCAATTCTAAGTTCCTCATTTCTGTACTGATTCAACCAATCCAAACATCAGATTGAACCTAATCACTCCCAAAAAAGGATTTATCGTAACGACCCATCTCGAATTATCGGGATTAATTAAGAATTAATGTCGGATTAGCGAGGCGAATAGGGGATTAGACGAGGATTAACGTACGTTCAGGGCGAAATTACGATTTTTCCCCTGAACGAGGAAGAAAAGTTAACTTTTGACCCGAGAGGTCCAATGGCCGACGGCCGAGGACCGTTGCATAGATCGAGACGATACGAATCCACAGATAGGTGGCACAGCGAAATCGGACGTTCGACGGAAAAGTTACGATTCACGAAAGTTCCGTGGAGCTATTGCACATTTTACGAGATGGGAGACTTTTGGCAGCAAATGGGGCCCATATTTTTAGGACAGCCCCAATGGATGAGTGACAAGTGTCACCCATCCATTGCCCAGTCCAAACACGGTCATGCATATCCCTTCCTTTTTCTATTCGATCATTCCCCATCCACCAACCTGAGCACCCTTCATTCCAATCCAAACCCAATCCCCTATATGATCATGTTTGAGACCTAGAGAAGGAGATGAGAGCAGGATGGTGGTGGCTGGCCAGGAGTAGCGCCACCGTGGACGGCAGAGGAGCCCTGTGCAAGGTAACCCAGTTACACCAAAATCTCCCTATTTTTGATTTACAACGTTGGGGACGGTTTTAATTGATTAGAATAGGTTTAATAGGTTGCTAGGGAGGTTTTAGGAAGGTTTTTGTGGTGGCTAGTGGCTAAGGAAGCCCTGGGGAAAATCTGGGGAACTCGAATCGTGAGGAGGAAAATGAACTCGTGGGTTTTTGTAGGTTTTAGGTGGTTTTGATTTCACAAATAGATTTCTAGGATTGAAATAAGAAGAATGAAATTGATTAGGAGGAAAAATGATGAAAAATGGACAGTTTAGGAGGCTAGACCGGTCACGCCGGTAGGACTGGACCGAAAACCAGATGGACCGGTCAGACCCAGTCTTCTAAAGGTAGGGGATGCTACTGTGCACTGGCGCGTGAGCCACACGCGCAGCCCCTTTGGGCGGCTCGTGATGGCGCGTGGTGGGGAGTTTGGGAAAACTTCCCACATGTGAATGCATCTATTCGATGTAACGAACATTTTAGGACTGGTTTCGAGTCGATCGAACACCATTTCGTTATAGTTCGGGACGTTCAAAGGTTTACGATTTGGATAGGTTCAAGAGCCCTGGTGAACATCGACCTGGAGAGTCACGATCTACTACTCGGAATGAGTATCCCCATAGGGAGCCCATTCCAGGAGTGGGAGTTATGATGTGGTCCCGGACCAGATTCCAGAGAGATGCTTGGCCTAGATCCGAAGATAGAGCCTCCCAAACGGAGAATTCTTGGGGGTAGACTCAGAGTGAGACCCCGAGTAGTGTGCACACTTATATAGAGATGAATTGTGACATATATCGGGGATGTGTTCCCTAGGGGCTATGTTCCTCGAGTTGGCATCTCATCTAAGATGTCGAGGATGGGTTATACGTATGCATATACGTATAAGGTTTTATGGAAAGCCGTGTTCTATGTTTTGTTAATGGTTTTGGGCTGAGACCCATGTGTATTGTTTTGGGCAGAGTCCCTACGCTTTTGGTTTTGGGCTGTGTCCTACCGGTATGGTTTTTGGGCAGTGGCCCGTATGACTGCTTTGACTAACGGTTTGGGGCCAAGGTCCAAATGGTTTTGTGAACGTTTAGATAAATGGTTTTCGAATGCATGCATGCTTTTTAGTGAAGGGCATAAATGATCTTTTGTGAAAATGTTTTATTAAAAATGTTTGTTTTGTCCAATCACGACTTTTGATGTTTTGAATGTCTTTTAGTTTGATCGCGGATGCGGGCTATAGCAGAGACCGAGACATCACACTCCTCCTCCAGATCCTGGCTCTCTCTGGTGGTCCCGGTTGGGCTAAGGACGAAATTATCCCTGGTCTGACACTTCATGTCAGATAGGAGCAGGTACGTCCTATGTTAATCTCGGGGGATTTGGGACGGGTCCTGTCAAGTGGTATCAGAACGTGTTTTGCTCTTAGAGTGACGCACAGGTCGAGGATGTGATGTCTTTGCAGTCGTAACAGCCCGTCATCAATTTGATAGTTAGGGTATTAGTACGAGGATTGGGTGGAAATCGAACCCTAAACCCTAGTTAGATTACATTTGACACGAGGTGCAATGGTTTAAGGAATCGATTGGCATAGGATGCCGCGTTCTCTGAGAGGTCGGATCCCAAGTGGGATCAACGTTCGTGTGAATCCAATGGCTTAGAGCCGTAGTGGTACTGGTGATAGGATTTACTTGACCAGTAGACAGCGTATGACGACCTGAGAGTCGAGACAGTCGAGGGGTCATGTCAAAAATGGATCGGACCAAAGTGGGATCAGTGGAGGTTGGACGTCAGGGTCGTCCATAACAAAACCTCTAGGATTGGAGATTATACTGCGAGGAACAGTCAGGAACACGATGACCTTAGTTGAGACTAGTTAGAATAGGGACGTTGACCCTATGTAGTATGCGATGCCATGTTTCACTGTGTCGAATTCCAGAGGGATGTCGACTGGCAGGAGATGCCCAGAGTCGTTGTGGTGTGCTAAGGGATCACTCGAGCGCGAGGGATCACTCGAGTGAATGTGCTAAGGGAGCAGCCGGGTTCTAGTAACCCTAGTTGGCGATTGATGGGACGAGTGGCCAGGAGAGCAGCACTTGTGAATCGGATTCCGAGGTGGATCAATTGGTGGACGTGTGCATTGAGCAGTTGGTACTGGTAGTGAGTTGACCGCTTAGGTTCAGAGTCTCGGTGGTGATGTACGTGGGTTGTGTCGGTACCAGATCGTGGTAGGTACCACCATCGAGCTAGGAAATTGTTATTGGTTGTTAAGAATCGTGGAACGTTCGGGGAACATTCATTTTCTCATGCGAATTGTTGGGTTGGTCATACCCAGAGTCATGGGGTACGAGAGAGGCAGGGCCCTTCCGACCCGAACAGGGATTAGTGACGGTTGTTCAGTGCGAGCAAGGTTTCAGGATTGGTTGTTCGCACTCCGTATGGTAGTGATGCAATGACGATAACGAGAAGAGACGACGAGTCATGAGCTGAGGGTATCTTTAAGATTTTATACTGTTAGTGGTCGGCAGATCTATATTCTATCATATGATTCATCATATATTTATCATATCAAAGTCATTTTATAGTTTTTATTAGTCCTATATAACCATTATTGGGTACTTAAGTGTTTGCCAAAGTTTCATTCCAAATTTCCATCATTTGGACCCAATTTCCGTCATTTTTTTTACCGTAAACGATATCGATATCGATATTTGGGGCGAGATATCTGTAAATTCGGCGAGCGATATATCCGTCGATATCGATATTTTCATCCTTGCATCACTGTCGTCTCCTTCCTCATCAGTCCACATGAGGAAAGTTGAAGATGATGACATAAAAGTCATCCCAGTCATCATCTAGCATCCAGCACGATCTGCCAAAGAGTAGAAAATGAAAGGTTTCCTTCACTAGCCTCTAAGTCGAGAGTAGTTGCAACCATGTTGGAAATGAGTATGCTTCCAACTGTTTCTTTTTCTGAGCTAGAAGTCCTTCTTCCCGACTAAGAGTATTCTCTGATAATTACTGTAATGGTAATCCTTGCCTTCAGGATTAAACACTTCTAGTGATTTCTTCCGGCTTCTCTGCTTGCCGTTCATGTCGGTAACCTAATTCGCACGTCCCAATCCTTATGGGATCCAAATCCAACACCTAACATCTGTACCGTCAGTTCACAACGATCTAGGATACCTGTCACCAATGCAGGTGTAGCGTATATCCCGCACCGAGCCACTCAGAATCCTCTTTCTCCCGCTTAGTGCCCACCAAACTCGCACGACTACCACGCTAGGCACGACTACCAACTCGATCACGACAACTAACTCGGACATCATCCACATGTCCGCAGACAATCCAACTCGCCTATCCGTTTATGCCCGTTAATGCACATCCAAAAGGATGTCAATTCATCCTAATCCTATGTGCCACCAGATTACCAGGTCACAACAGGCTCCTTCTATGATCTGCAGACAACTCTCTGTGTACTGCCCAATCCTCTGGCCAATACTCCTTACTACAGTCCTTACTTTGTACATTCTTTTCGATCAACAATAACTGTCGATAACTATTGTAGTGACCCATTCTATTTCTCACTACCAAATTCTCCTCGAACTAGTGTACTTGACACTCAGGAGGTATGGTCAACCGTAGCCAACCAACCATCACCAATTGCCAAGACAAATCTATAGTATCCGACGAATCCTTCTCGTCGCGTAATGGTAGAACCTTACCACGAGCACATCACGACTGAGCTATCCTCAGCTCGTGGCTCGTCGTCTACTCTCATTAACGTCATCGCATCACCGCCACACTGAGTGCAAATCAAATCAATCCTAAAACCTCGCTCCTGTCGATCAATCACCACTTCTCTCTATTACCTCACACGATAGCGTGGCACAATGCTCAACTCCGAAGCTCCTCTTCTTCTGTAATCGCACTCAGTCGTGACCAAGCCAACTCCCACAACCAAAACTCCTACTGTGCGTCACGCACGCACCCTCGTATCCTCGTCACGACAACCTGAGTCTATCCAACTCGATAAGACTCGACTACGTCCATCGATAGTAGCGTTTGTCACAACCTCGTGCAGACCGATCTCAGAAGCACTATACTATCGAGACTCCAAAACTACGCGGTCAACTCACTGCCGGTACTAACTGCTCAACACACACATCCACCGATCGGTCCACCTCGGACTCGGATTGACAAGCACCACACTCTTGGTAACTCGCTAAAACCCGGCTGCTCGCCTGCAACAAGTCCATCTCGAGTGATCCCTATAATTGCATCCCAACAACCAGTAACCACAACCTGAGGACCTCCACAAGAACTTGGCCATACTCCATGCCTAACACTGCACAACGGCTAGACGTCGCAATCGTATCCTATCGCGTCACACCACAACTACTCCCGCATCTCTTGCTAGTCGACATCCCTACACGTGGAATCTCTTACCAAATAGGATCAACATCCTACTCCAACCAGTCTCATCGAAAGTCCTCGCGCGTCTGGCTGCTCCGAGCAGCACAATCTCGATCCTTGCGGTTCTAACATGGACGATCTCAATGTCCGACCTTCACGAATTTCACTACGCTCCATTCCATGTTCGTCATGACGCCTCAGCGGTCCTGACTCTCAGGTCGTCCTACTGCGTCCACTGATCCACTGGAGCCTATCCTAATAACTATACGACTCTAAGCCGTCAGATTCGCAAGGATAATGATCCTACTCGAGGTTCCAACCTCTCGGAAAACACGGCTTCTTCTGCCAAACTAACCTCACACGATCGCATCGCGTGACAAACGTACACGAACTAGTATCGATTCGACCGAATCCTCGTACTAGTATCCTAACTATCAGGTTGATGATGGGATGTTACGATTGGAGAGACATCACATCCTCGATCTTTGCGTACACTCTGCTCTGATACCAACTGGTATTAGAGTACCATGGGTATCACATGAGCCAACCTGCTCTGATACCAAGTTGACAGGACCCGTCCCAAAATCCCTTGGGATTAGCGTGGGACGTGCCTGCTCCCATCTGACACATAGTGTCAGACCAGGGATATTTCCGTCCTTTGCCCAACCGGGCTATCAGAGTACGCCAAGATCCGAAGGAGGAATGCGATGTCTCGGCTCTGCTACAGCCGCATTCGTGATCAACCTGAAGGGCATTCAAAATATAAAAGCTGTGAGTAGACAAAACAAATATTTTATAAAAACATTTTCATAAAAGACCTTTATGCCCTTCATTAAAAACATATGCATGCATTCGAAAACCATTTCTAGGGTTCATGCCCGGTTCCCATAAACCGTCGTGATCCATCAAACCATTTGGGCCTTAGCCCGAAATCAGTCAAACAACACATGGGACCTCCGCCCAAACCAAAACACATGGGAACTCGTCCCAAAACCATCTCATATGGGTCTCATCCCAAAAACAATACGCGTGGGTCTCAGCCCAATGCCATCTCAGTGAAAACTCATCCACAAATACATATATACATATATAACCCATCCTAGGCACTTTAGGAGAAGATGCCAACTCGGGGCACACAGCCCCTAGGGCACACATTCCCAATATAGTCACGATGTCTCTATATATATAAGTATGCATACTACTTGGGGTCTCACTCCGAGTCTTCTCCCAGGAATTCTCCATCTGGGAGGCTCATCTTCGGACCTAGTCTGATCATCTCTCCGAAATCTGGTCCAGGGCCACATCATAACGCCCACTCCTGGAACGGGATCCCTATGGGGATACCCACTCTGGTCTGGGGATCGTGACTCTCCAGGTAGACGACTGGAGGAGACCAATCAATCAGCTCATAAGGAGGGTATATACATACTCGTATAGAAAACCATAAAAATGGGACTTATGTCTGAAACACAATTCAACTGTGCCTTCCGCCCGAACATAAGACTCAATAGGGCTTCTAGAACGATTTCACAATGAACTGGGCATCGAGCCCGAACTTGTAAATCAATTGGGCATCGAGCACGATATCTCAAGGTTAGTCACGATCCCGATCATAGCGATGCGTCCAACCATCAATCCAGGATCACTCTCAATCCTGGTATGTCGCCGTGAATACATCACTGCCGCGACCATCTCGAGACCATGGTGCACACGTCGCCGATCAATCCTCTATACCGTCAGCACTCCGAAGTCGAGCCTCTAGTGGCTGCTCAACAACGGGATGTGCATCGTGACCTCTCTGGAAGGAATGCATCCCAAACCGGAGGCGAGCATCACGTCACCCTTCATCGTGCACACAGCACCCGTCACGACCACGACTCAGACCCGTGGGTCATCAATAGGGTCTCTGCCCGTATAAGCACGTATAAAATCCAAAAAACTCGAAGTACGTACCCATACGTAAACACACACCAAAATTCACTCAAGGAATCACAAAACACATATTAAAACATATATAAAACATTTATGCATGCATCGATTTCAGAAAAAAAAAAAATTCCACTCACAGACCTCCGCCCTACTGCCTCGATACGCGTGCAATACGGCTCTCCCGGGTCAATCGTCATCTTTGGGATTCCTAAACCTGTCCAAATCACTTTAGAGGGTTACTAACTACTTAATTAACCCCTCACTAAAGCCCCCTAATTTTCCGGAATTTTTAACTATTTTTAAACACGCACCGAAACCTTCGGACGGCCGGAACTATAACGAGACAATGTCCGATCGACTCAAAACAAGTCCTAAAATGTTCATTACAATGAATAAATGATTTGAAATGTTGGACACTTCCCCAGATTCCCTGCCACGCGCCCTGTGATTAGCCTACGCGTGGGCCTCACTCGCCGGGCTAGAGTGCATCGTCTTCAACCTCTGGCCGGTTTGGTTCATGCCTTCAACTTGGACCGACGTGACTGGTCCAGGCTCCTACACTGTTCAATTTTCACTGTTTTCCTTCCTAATCGATCCTATCCTTCCTATTTTTGTCCTAGGAACCTAAACCAATTAACCAAAACGTCTAAAATACTCAAAACCGACCGGTCCAATCCTTGCTCTCACGGTCCAGTTTTCCAAAACCTTCCCCAGGGTTCCTCAACATCTAACCTCTCTCAAAACCTTCTTAATAACCTCCTAAAAGTCTGTTTAATTCAATAATATCAATGAAAACGGCCCATAATGCTTAGGATTGAAAATGGATTAAATCGGTTAAAACCCATTACCTGTGCACGGTTCCTCCTCTGCCGTCCACGGCGGCTCTGTCTGGGCCGGCCACCACCTCCATCTGGTCCTCTCTTCACTCTCTGGCCTCTCAATCATGATCAAAGGGTTAAGGGTTTGGTTTGGGGGGTGAAGGTTGCTCGGGTAATCCGTTTTGGGTTGGTTTGGATGAATGGAACAAGGGAATGATCGATGCATGTATGTGGGAAGGTGGACAATGGATGGGTGACACTTGTCACTTGTCCATTGGGCCTTCCAAAATATCTGGGCCCCACACAAAAGACAAAACTTAACCCGTCTCATAAAATGCGCAATAGTTCACTCTAACTTCCGTGAACCGTAACCTTTCCGTCGAACGTCTGAATTTGACGTGCCACCTGTCTGCGAATTCGTATCGTCTCGATCTACGTAATGGTCCTGGGCCCTCGGCCATTTGACCTCTCGGGTCAAAAGTCAAGCATTTTCCCCTATTCCACCAAATTACCAAAATGCCATTGGACTTCCGATCTTCATAACTTCTACCTCTAACGTCGGAATCGAGCGTGCCACCTGTCTATGAACTTGTGACGTCCCGAACTACGTCACAGTCTTCGACCAAATTCCATTTGACCCTCTGAAAGAAAAGTCAACATTTTGCCTATTCTAGGGGCAAAATCGTCATTTTGCCCTGAACGTCCGCTAATCCTCGTATAATCCCCAATTAGTCTCGGTAATCCATCATTAATCCTTAATTAATTCCGTTAATTCGGGACGGGTTGTTACACGAACCGTGAGGAAAATGAACTCGTGGGTTTTTTAGGTATTAGGTGGTTTTGATTGCACAAATAGATTTCTAGGATTGAAATAGGAAGAATGGAATCGATTAGGAGGAAAAAGGATGAAAAATGGACGGTGTAGGAGGCTAGACTGGTCATGCCGGTCAGACAGGACCGAAAACCAGGCAGACCGGTCGGACCCGGTCTGCCAAATGTAGGGGATACTATTGTGCACTAGCGCGTGAGCCACACGCGCAGCCCCTTTGGGCGGAGCGTGACGGTGTATGGTGGGGTGTTTGGGGAAACTTCTAACATGTGAAATCATCTATTCGATGTAACGAACATTTTGGGACTGGTTTCGAGTTGATCGGATATCGTTTCGTTATAGTTCGAGACGTCCAAAGGTTTAGGATCTGGTTTTAAAATAGTGAAAAGTTCCAAAAAATTACGGGAATTTAATGAGGGATTATTTAAGTAGTTAGTAACCCTCAATTACGATTTGGACTGGTTCGGGAGCCCCGATGATGGTGATTAACCCGGGAGAGGCTTATGGCGCTCGTATCGAGGCGCGGCTTCGGACGGTCTGTGAGTGGCACCTTCTTTCTAAACTGATGCATGCGTAAATGTTTTATAATTTTTTTAGAACATGTTTTGTGATGCCATGAGTGCATTTGTTTGTGGTAGCTTAGAAATTACGTATTTGCACGTTTTTCAAGGTTTTTGGCTTTATGTCGTGCCTATACATACAGTGTTTTTTATGAGGGTTTAATAAATGGGTTTTGAATTTGGAAATACGAATTCAAGCATGAGACCCATTTGGTTTGGAAACCCTCAGACTTGGAGTACATTTGATTTCACGAGAATTCGAGTTTGAGGCCCATTTGATTTATACGATCAGGCCGAGGGCCTCGTTAGTTTACGAATTCGGGATTGGGGCCCAGTTGGATGTAATATCGGGCTTGATGCCCCTTTGACTGTGGTATCAGGCTTAAGGCCCCGTTGATTGTGAAATCGGGCTCGAATGTAACACCCCGGACATTCGAGGACTTTAATATTGTAATTTAATGTATCAATTGACGTTTTTACCCTTGTTAATGGTATGGCCAAATTGTTGACTTTTTGATTGGTGGGTCAAATAGACCTTGACCAATGACCGTGACGTAGTTCGGGACGTCACGAGTTCATAGACAGGTGGCACGTCCATTTCGGACGATCAGGGAAAAAGTTATGACTATCGGAAGTTCAGGGGCATTACCGTAATTGTGACGGTTAGGGCGAAAATGTTGACTTTTCGTTTAACAATTAATTTTCACACGACTCCAGGACCGATAGGTAGGTCTCGACGTCCTGAGTCCGTAGACAGGCGGCACGCCGAAATCGGACTTCGTATGGCTGAGTTACGGGTCTAGAAAGTGAAGGGCAGTTTGGTAATTATTTGAACCAGGGGCATTTTGGTCTTTTTGCCCTGGTTACTGTAGCAAACCTCGGGGGTCATGGGCGGCACCACCATGTGCGGTGGCTCTGAGTGCGATTTGTTTACTGGTGAGTGTGGGTTGGAAAGTATTGATTGTTTAAACCTTTTTGAAGCATCAAACGTGGTCTGATTCTTCCAGCTACACGATCAAATTGATTAATCAAAATTCGAAGCTTTCGGGGGACAAATTTCAGTCGACAAATTGGACACCCACGAGTCTCTGGGACGGCTTGAATTTGTTTAAAACTGATTAGGACATGAGTGAGCATCACTTTGATGCAGAGATAACTGAGAACGGGTGAGGAAAACCAGAGAAGCCATTTCTGGAAAAATTGGAGGGAAAATCGGGTTTTGATTTCTGGTGACTGTTGGACCAAACCAAGGCCTGGTTTAGTCTTCTGGGAGTGTTTGGAACTCAACCGCATCGAAATCGAAGGCCATCAGCCATGGCTGAGCTGGGACGGTGACTGTTGTTTTCAGGGAAATCGCAGAGCTTGGGACGACGACCTTCAGGTACTTTCAGACACAATTGATTGTTCATTCTGGTTCGTTTTGATCCTGTTATACTTCCTGTGAAGTTAATTGGACAATGGGTTTAAAACCAGTGAGTTCAGGTGATTGACCCGTTTGGATGATCACGGGTCGAGGGGCCGTTTAAGGATTGGTTTTGGAAAATTAATAACTCAGAACTTAAATTAGATGTTTAAATAACATGTTAGGATCAAATTGGATTGAAATCAAGTAGAAATTGACGGGTAATTAACCGGGTCAAGCCGCGGGTGGCAGGCCCGAATTACAGACAAACGGGTGAATGTGCTGACACTGTAGCTACAATGTCAGGCGCGTGACTTTCACGCGCAGCCACTTTGGGTGGCGCGTGAGGGCGCGTTGGGGCTTATCTCCGATCACGATCAACATGACTTTTATTCCTCTCATCATTCTGAACATTTGTGGTGAATTAACCATGTTGATCTGAGATAGTTTGAAGGGTCAGGTTAGGGTCAGTTGCCTCGGGAAACGTGTTGACGGTTTCCCCGAACCAGCTTCTGTTTCGAAATTTCTTTTGAATAAATATTAAGGACTTGTAATGACCCTTACGTGTGAATTGAACTGACAGGAATTGTACGATAATCTCGGTACAGGTCCGTACGCGCAGATTCGCAGCGGAATCGTACAGTGAGTGGGCCCGTTTTCATTAAACCCTTGCATGCTTAAATGTTTTCTGATTTACTTATATGTTCACATTCTGGAATCTATAAATGGTTTTGATGATATTGAGATTTCGGTTATGGCACATTTCACGGTATTTGGGCATGAGACCCGTTTGATGAAACGTAACGATCGGTTCAGATTTTACCTATGTATACATATATGCTTGCATGTGGATATCAACAAAATGTATTTGGTACTGCACTGTATAGATCCTTCCATATTATATTGTCTCCTCCGGATGAGGTACCCCGGAGAGGTCACGGACGTCTAGAACGTCCAGCGTCTACGATGCTAAGCACCGGGGATGCTGTAACCGAACAGGGTTCGGGGATTGAACTCGGAATTGAGACCCGAGTGGCACGCGTAGCCTTGTGATTGTGACCTTATTGGACGTCAGGGACGTCAGACATCAGGGATGTCGGATTGGAGTGTATAGTGCAGTGGCTAAAATTATGGTTATGGTTTTATTACATGCCTTATGATTCATATTATATTATTTATGGTTTTAAATGATGCTGCATGCATGTTTGGAAAAAGGAGGGGTAAATTATATGTTTTACTTATCAAACGATTTTATAAACTTGAGTTTCGGTCCACTCACCCTTAATGTTTTTGGTAACCCCTCCAGGTCGTGATACTGAGGTAGAGGAGGAACCTGAGGCTGAGGCATAGATCTACTTCTGCGTACCTGAACCCCTGTTGGGTGGTGTACCCGCAGGTTTACTTTAGAGTCGTGCTCGCAACCTTGTAATTTTGGATTTCATCCCTTGTCTGACATCTGTTTAATTCGGATTTGTTGTATGACTTTAATTTGATTATTTATGCATTTGAGGTTTTGAGGTCAAAATTGGTATGAATTATGGGGTGTCAGACGGGAGCAGGGCACGTCCCCATATGGTTCCAGAGAGGATCGGGGCGGGTCCTGTCATCGAAACCCTGTTGATTTATGGTATCGTGCACGCGGCCTCGTTAGTCTTGAAATCGGGCTCGATGGCCCCGTTATTTTGGTATTGGGCGTGAGGCCCCGTTGATGGTGAAATTAGGATGGTGACCCCATGTATTTCTGGTTTCGGGCTTGAGGCCCTGTTAGTTGTGATATCGGGCTAAAGACCCAGTTGATTGTGAAATCGGGCTTAAGTCCCAGTTTGGTTTACGAAATGAGAATTCGGGTGTAACGACCCGTCCCGAATTATCGAGATTAATTAAGAATTAATGAAGGATTAGGGAGGCTTATTGGGGATTAAACGAGGATTAAAAGACGTTCATGGATAAATTACGATTTTGACCCTAAACGAGGGTGAATGGTTGACTTTTGACCCGAGAGGTCCGATGGCCGAAGGCTGAGGACCGTTACGTAGATCAAGTCTATACGAGTCCTTGGATAGGCGGCACGTCGAAATCGGACGTTCGACGGGAAACTTATGGTTCACGAAAGTTCGAGGGAACTATTACACGAAGTTTGAGACAGATTGACATTTGTCACTCTTTACATACATGCATATCATCTCTTTTTCTATTTCATCCACCAAACCTGATCTCACCTAAAAACCCACCCCAAAACCATTTCAATCCTTGCTTCTGAACTGAGGGGGAGAAACAGAGTGAGAGGAGGACTGAATGGCAACGGTAGTATGGCCAGCCGTCATAGACGGCGGAGGAAGGCCACGACAGAGGTAACCCGAGACCCCTCCTTTATAATTTCGAATTCAAATTTTTGTATTGGACGTTGGGGGTTGTTTTGGATGATTGGAGTGCGTTTGTGAGGTTTGTTTGATGAATTAGAGGAGGTTTGGATGGCGGGGGGATGGCTGAGCTGCCCATGGAAGGGGTTGGAATTTAGGCCGTGAGGAACAAAATTGGACGGGTTGGTTTTGGATATTTTTCCTTGGTTTTAATCGTATAAACAAGTAGATAATGATGAAACAAAGATAATGGAATGAAAATCGAAGAAAACGGTCCAAAAACAAGGGAGATATGAGCTTGGACCGGTCGCGCATGTCCTGCCGAACCGGATTGCAGAGATGGACCGAACCAAGCGGTCTGCGAAGGTTGAAGATGAACAGTGTTGGGTACGTGAGCCACACGGGCAGCCATTTTGGGCAGCTTGTGAGGGTGTGTGGGACATCTTTTGGGGGTGGTTCCAACATGTGAAATCATCTATTTGATGTAACAAACATTTTGGGACTGGTTTCGAGTCGATCGGACATCGTTTCGATATAGTTCAGGACCTCTGAAGGTTTAGGATCAACTTTAAAAATAGTTAAAAATTCCGGATAATTAAGGGGCTTTAGTGAGAGGTTATTTAAGTAGTTAGTAACGCTCTAAATTAATTTGGACAGGTTCGGGAACCCCGGAGGCGACGATTGGCCCGGGAGAGGCTTATGGCGCCCGTATCGAGGCGTGGCTTCGGACGATCTGTGAGTGGAACTTTCTTTCTAAACTAACGAATGTATAATTGTTTATAAATTTTTTAAGTACATGTTTTGTGATGCCATGAGTGCATTTTTTTGTGGTAGCCTAGGATTTACGTATTTGCATGTATTTCGAGATTTCCGATTTTATACGATGCTTATACGTGCTAGGTTTTCGATGAGGGTTTAATGAATGGGTTTTGGTTTTGGAAATATGAAATCGGGCATGAGACCCATTTGATTGGAAACCCTCAGACTTAGAGTCCATTTGCTTTGGTGAGAAATCGGGTTGTAGGCCCATTTGAGTTATACGATCGGGCCGAGGGCCCCGTTGGTTACGAATCCGGGTTTGAGGCCTACTTGGTTGTAATATCGGGCTTGAGGCCCCTTTGACTGTGGTATCAGGCTTAAAGCCCCGTTGATTGTGAAATCGGGCTTGAAGCCCCGTTGATTTATGGTTTCGGGCTTGAGGCCCCGTTCGTTGTGATTTCGGGCTAGAGGCCCAAATGATTTTGAAATCGGTCTCGAAGCCCCGTTATTGTGGTATCGGGCTTGAGGCTCTGTCGATCGTGAAATCGGGCTTGAGTCCCAGTTCGGTTTATGAAATGAGAATTCGGGTTTAAGACCCTGTTGAACTGTGGATTTAGACCGAGGCCTGTGAAAATGGATTTGAATCGGATTTGAGGAATCCTGTTGAGATGAATCGGGTATGAGAACCAATTGAGAAAGAAAGTATTTTGAAAATGTTTATACCCTCCATATGAGTTTTTTGGTCTCCTACAACCGTCGACCTGGAAAGTCACGATCCACTACCCAGAATGAGTATCCCCATAGGGAGCCCATTCCAGGAGTGGGAGTTATCACGTTATCCCGGACCAGATTTCGGAGAGATGCTTGGACTAGATCCGGAGACAGAGCCTCCCAGATGGAGAATTCTTGGGGTAGACTCGGAGTGAGATCTCGAGTAGTGTGCACCCTAGTATAGAGATGAAACGTGACATATATCGGGGATGTGTTCCCTAGGGCTTGTGTACCCCGAGTTGGCATCTTCTCGGAAGTGCCGAGGACAGGTTATACGTATGTCTATACGTATGAAGTTTTCTTATGAAAAGTGGTTTGGGACGGAGACCCCGTGTTTTGCAAAGTGGTTTGTGGGTTGAGACCTCGTGTTCCATGGTTGGTATTTCACTGAGAATGGTTTTGGGCTGAGACCCATTGAAATGAGATTTGGGCAGAGTCCCAGATGATTGGTTTTGGGCTGAGTTCCCATGTACTTGATTTACGGTTTCGGGCCACAGCCCTAATGTTTTTTTGAATGTTTTGATAAATGATTTTTGAATACATGCATGTTTTTTAGTGAAGGGCATAAATCTTCTTCTGGTGAAATGTTTTATTTAAAATATTTGTTTTGTCCACTCACGACTTTTGATGTTTTGAATGCCCTTCAGGTTAATTGCTGATGCGGGCTATACTAGAGATCGAGATATCACACTCCTCCTCCAGATCCTGGTGCCCTCTGGTAGTCCCGGTTGGATTAAGGACGGAATTATCCCTGGTCTGACACTTTATGTCAGACGGGAGCAGGCACGTCCCATGTTAATCCCGGAGGATTTGGGACGGGTCTTGTCAAGTTGGTATTCGAGCAGGTCTTGCTCTTAGAGTCCTCGTAGATCGAGGATGTGATGTCTCTGCAGTTGTAACAGCTCGTCATCAACCTGATCGTTATGGCATTGGTACGAGGATTCAGTGGAATCAAACCCTAAACCCTAGTTAGATTACGTTTCACATGAGATGCTATGGTTTAAGGATTCGATTGGCATCGGATGTCGCGTTCTCCGAGAGGTTGGAGCCGAGTGGGATCAACATTCGTGTGAATCTATCGGCTTAGAGCCGTAATGCTACTGGTGAGTAGGATCCAGTGGACCAGTAGGCACCGTATGACGACTTCCGAAGTCGAGACCGTTAGTCGGTTATGTCATGTCAGATTGGAGAGTATGCTGCAGAGAGGAGCTGAGGTCACAGTTTATTGGAGTGAGATTGTTGGGAATAGGAATGTTTGACCTTATTTGGCATGTGTTGCCATGTTTTGGTGTGTCGAATCTCAGAGAGACGTCGACTGGCAGAGGATGCCATGGTGTAGATGTTGTGTGGCATGGTATGGCATGCGGTGATTGTGGTATACCATGGTTGAGCGGTGGTAGACACCGAGGAGGGCTAGTTTCTTGTGGGAATCGAACCCTAAACCCTAGTTAGATTACAATACCCACGACCAAGCTCCGAGTTCCTACCTGAGCTCTTCCTTACCTCCATTTCAATCCACTTTTGGTCCTGGTCACTCGTACCAACTTAGAGAACACGAACAAGACCTAAGATTAGAGTTCCAAGCATCCAAAATCGAAAGCCAAAATCTAACCCTTACGGGTTCATGGGGTTTACCTGGTTTCTGGGTTCAAATTAGCTTCCACAGCTCCTCCTCCTTCCACCGTCTCTCACATCCTCTTCCTCACTCGCTGGTTCCCTCAAAACACACACAAGATTGATGGTGATGATGTGTGGTGTGTTTGTGTGAAAAAATCCATTAAGGATTACTGGACAAAAGCTTAAGTCCACAAGTTTAGGGATGGTGACACTTGTCACCCATCTAACCCCTTTACTCACAAGTTATTTATGAAACATAAAATAAAAAAATAGCCTAAGGAACTAATTCATCTCGAAAAACATGCAATCGTAAAATCTGACTAAATCCATCCTTGACCCGTAAAATAACCATATGACATCCAAAATCAATGTATTGCATGTCTACGTAATCACAATCTTGTGATCTATGCAACGAGCCTAGGTAAACGTGCACATAACCTCTCATGTCAAAAGTCAACATTTTTTTTGCCTAGGGGAAAAATCGTCATTTCACCTCAAATAATCTCAAAAAATCCTCGATAATCTCCTTATAATCTCGTGATTAAAGACCGAGGCGTCACAGTGGATGCACTTCTTGATAATGGAATTCATGGGTAACTAATGAAGGATGGTCATAATAAGGTTTACAAGTCGTTTTCAGATGTAATTGAAGGAAAAAAGGGAGATTTCATGAGACTCTAGTTAGCAAACGGGTTGATTATTAGGGGTGTTCTGCCATTGACGTAGGTCCTTCATTTTCATTACAATGATGTGGATTGCCTTGCGAAATAGCAATAGAGCTTTTCAAATCATTTGTAATTCGTTGTTTAATTGGACAAAATGTTTCTTCAAATATGGTGTTGCTAGAGTAAAATTTGGGAAAAAGAGCAGGTTCTATGGGAAATATGACAGGACTCTTCCTGTAATCCCTCTCGATTAGCATGCAAAGACCTACTACCGTTTGACACATCATGAAAAAACACCAAAGTACCCTCGATATTTAGGTATGTATACTTACCACGTGTTAGGCAAGGGATAAGATCTTCAGAGTACGAAAATCTACGTGATGCCTTAGCCTTCACACAGCCCGCGTCCGCGATCAACCTGGAGGGTGTGAAAAACAATAAAAAGTGTGAATGGACAAAAATAAAGGTTTTAAAAACATAGTTCCAAAAAACCTGTCAAATGTAAACCCACATGAAAATCTATGCATATACGTTTAAGCCGAGCATAAGCATAACAACCACGGTGAATCAACCCATGCACAACTATACCAGTCACACAAAACCCATCACAATGTACCAGCTGATCATATTAAGACAATGTGAGGACCCGTGCCTTTAAGGCATGGTTAGCAATCCCACATCGCACGGGGGATCTGGGGGATCTGCCTTATATATGTGGGTGCGCATCTATCCGATAGGAGTACTTTTAGGAGCTCACTGGCTTTGGATCCCTTAGGAACTCCAAAGTTAAGCGAGTAGGGGCTGGTGTAATCCCAAGATGGGTGACCCACTGGGAAGTTGTACGTGAGCTCCCGAGAACAAAACCGTGAGGGCTGGGGCCAAAGTGGACAATATCCTGTTGGAGAAGGTCGGGTCGTGACAATTTGGTATCAGAGCCCAACCCCAACTGGAATTGAGTGTGCTAGCGAGGATGTTGGGCCCCAAGGGGGGTGGATTGTGAGGACCCGTGCCTTTGAGGCATAGTTAGTAATCCCACATCGTCAGGGGATCTGGGGGATGCGCCTTATATGTGTGGGTGCGGATTTATCCAACAGGAGGCTTTTTGGGAGCTCACTAGCTTTGTATTCCTTGGAAACTCCAAAGTTAAGTGAGTAGGGTCTGGTGCAATCCCAAAATGGGTGACCCACTCGGAAGTTGCACGTGAGCTCCCGAGAACAAAACCATGAGTGTTGGGGTCAAAGCGGATAATATCCTGTTGGATAAGGTTGCATCGTGACAGCCAAGCATCATATCAACTAATCATCCTCGATGTCTACAAATAGAATCATCAAATCACAAAGCCATTCAAGAATACAACATTCGAGGGCCCACCCAGGGGTACAACATCCGGTGTCCAACCACACATCATATCACATAACCACTCGGGGACTAAGGAGCCAAGCTCGACGTCCAAGTGGCCACCCAGGGATACGGCATCCAGGTGCCAAACGTGCATCTCAACCACTCAGGGATACAGCGTCCGAGTGGCCATCCAGGGATACAAAATCTATGCGTAATCCAACAATCCAATCATACGACATGTATCCAGAATCAAATAACCATATTCCGCATCAACTCCATTTCCATAATCCAAACCAGATTCAAATACCCAATCAATAGCATCAAAATCATATAAACATGATATAACAAGTATAAAGTATTTTACAAAACTCAGTAAAGATCAAGAGCCTAATAAACCCAATTTCCTCCCAATTTCCTCGCAAAACGCGTCATTAACATATTTCTCAAATGTTCATAAAAATTCCCAAGAAATTCACATCAATCATATGTAACCAATCATCAATAAAATCTCATTATTAAGCAATAAAAACCATGTAAAAATGCATGCATAGAGTTAGGAAAACAAAAGTTCACTCACACGTACTGCCGCTCGCTCGAAACACGAGCTGTAGGCCAATCTGAAGCTTCCAAGATGTTCGGGCCTATCAAAGTCATACCCGAGGGTCACTAACAATCTATAGAAGTTCATATAATAAATCCTTAAAAACTCCGGAATAGAATACTTGTCCCGAACACACTTCCTGAGGGAAAAATCTTCAAAACACCAACCAAATGATCTATGATCGACCTGAAACCACCAACAGTGGATTCAGGACATCAAAACCTTTCGAACAAGATCGATTTGACCTCAAAATTCATGCCCACGTGCCCACACGTACCGGTCAAATTTGATTAACGCAGGTCAATGCTGATGTGAGCCTGACAACCTGACAACTTCTGATATATGTCACGTGGTACGCTTTAATTGGTGCAACATGTCACTATTGATGTCATGATGACATCACCTGCTGACGTCAACACTGCCATGCCAGCTTGACAACCCCCTAAAAAGTTGCCACGTGGCCTAACAGCGATGAAGTGGAATGCCAGGTCATCGTCTGCTTCGTTTAGACGGGTCGACCCGCGACCCTGTAACGGGTCATTTGACCAATAAGCTTGACCCGGTTCGTTCTCCGTCGATTCTCAACCAAAACCTTCCATTCTTTCACCGTTCTAATCATAATGATAGGACCCGTCCCAAATCCCCAGGGATTAACGTGGGACGTGCCTCCTCCCGTCTGACACGAAGTGTGAGACCATGGATAAGTTCGTCCTTAGCCCAACCGGGACTATCAGAGTACGCCAGGATCTGGCGGATGAGTGTGATGTCTCGTCTCTGCTACAGCCCGCATCCGCGATCAACCTGAAGGGCATTAAAAACACGAAAGCTGTGAGTGGATAAAAACATATATTTTATAAAAACATTTTCATAAAAAAGACCTTTATTCCCTTCACTAAAAACATATGCATGCATTCAAAAACCATTTCTAAAACATAGCACACGAGGCCTTGGCCCCAAAATCCAAAATAAGGAACCCAGAACGAGTCTCCTTCTCAAAATATGAAACATATGGTCTCATCCCAATTCCGATACTCGTGGGTCTCAGCCCAAAATCACCTCAGTGAAATCTCATACACATATACATAGATACATATGCAACCCATCCTAGACATCCTCTGATCTTAACTTGGGGCACACAGCCCCTAGGGAACTCATCCTCGATATATGTCACGATTTCTTTAAATATAAGTATGCATACTACTCGGGATCTCACTTCGAGTCTACTCCCAGGAATTCTCCATCTGGGAGGCTCTATCTCAGGATCTAGTCTGAGCATCTCTCTGGAATCTGGTCCGGGTCCACATCACAACTCCCACTCCTGGAATGGGCTCCAAATTGGGGACACGCATTCCACGTAGTGGATCGTGACTCTATAGGTCGACGTCTGGAGGAGACCAATCAATACGCTTGTAAGGAGGGTATATATACATACAAGTATAGAAAACCATTAACGGGACTCACGCCCGATAACACAAAGCAACTGGGCCTCCACCTCGGACTTATGACTCAACGGGGCCTCTAGCCCGATTTCACCATAACTGGGCATCAAACCCGAACTCAAATCAACTGGGCATCGAGCCCGACATTTCAGGGTCAGTCACGATTCCGATCATAGTGATGCGTGCAACCATCAGTCCAGGACCGCTCTCTATCTTGGCATGTCGTCGTGAACATATCATTGTCGCAACCACCTTTAGAACATGATGCACACCTCACCAATCGCTCTCTTATACCGTCAGCACTCAGAAGTCGAGCCTCCAGTGGCTGCTCGACAACAAAACTTGCATAGTGACTTCTCTGGAGGGAACACATCCCAATCTGGAGGCGAGCGTCACGTCGTCCGTCGCCGTGCACACAACACCCGTCGCGACCACGACTCAGACCCGTAGGTCATCAATAGGGCCACATGCCCGAGAAAAAACCAAAACCAAATGGGTCTCATGCCCAGTTTTACCTTTTCATAACCATTCCTCCTTCAATTTTTGTCCTTTTTCTTCGTAATCAATCCCAATTTTCCTATTTTGATCCTTGGAATCTAAATGTGCAAACCAAACCATCAAAAACCTATTAAAATCCATCGGCCCGATTCTTCCCTCACGGTTCGACATTTTCAAATTCTCCCCAGGGCTTTCTCAGCCGTGAATCACCGCCAAAACCTTCTCTAAACTTCCCTAGCAACCTAATAAACCCCTTCCAAGCAACTAAAATGGTCCATAACGTAAGAAATCAAAAATAAAAGAAATCGGGCAAAACCGATTACCTTGCACGATGTCCCTCTGACGTCCACGGCGGCGCCGCCCCTGGCCAGCGACCATCATCCTCCTGTTCTTACATCATTCTCTTGGTCTCAGACATGGTTAAAGGGTGGAAGGGTTTGGATTGGGTTGGAGATTTGATTGATTTTGGGTTTGGTGGGGAAAATGATCGAACAAGAAAAGCGGAAGGGATATGCATGAGTTGTTTGGGCTGGGAAACGGATGGGTGACACTTATCACTCATCCATTGGGCCTGTCCAAAAATTTGGGGCCCACTTTCTGCCAAAAGTCCCTCACCTCGTAAAACGTACAATAGTTCGTTCAAACTTCCGTGAACCGTAACTTCTCCGTTGAACGTCCGAATTCGACGTGTCGCCTATCTACGGATTCATAGCGACGTGATCTACCTAACGGTTCTCGGCCCTCGGCCATCGGACCTCTCGGGTCAAAAGTCAACTTTTTGCCCTCGTATAGGGGTAAAATCGTAATTTCGCCCTGAAACATCAGTTAATCTTAGACTAATGCTCAATTAGTCTTGCTAATCCGTCATTAATCCCTAATTAATTCTTAAAATTAGGGACGGGTCGTTACACATAATCTACCCATAAATCAATTTACGAACTTAAATTTATGAAAACATACCTGAAATCCAGCAGGCCAAGCTCGAATCTTCCCGGCCAAACTTCCAGCTCCCAGTCAAGCTCATCTCAGCGTCAAAACCTTTCCATTTGGCTTCCTACAGCTCGTACAAGCTGCTTTCGGGTTCCCAGCTAACCGTCGTAGCTCCGCCGTCTCCATTGTCTCACTCAATCTCTCTCGACCTCATAACCACACTCTATCTCTCTTAACCAGCACCAGCTAGTGAAAACCAAGAAGAAAAATGGTGAGGGTGAGGTTTTAGGTGTGTTTAGAAATGAGAGAATGAGGGAGTGATAAGGATGCAAGGATAAGGGTCATGGGATGAGTGACACTTGTCACTTATCCTGTGGTCCCCGCTGAGATATTTTTGGGCCCAACAACAGGCAAGCGACGTTCCACTTTTTTCGTAACTGTTCAAAGTCCAAAATCGACGTGCCGCTTGTCTACGCAGTCGAAATCCCTCGATCTACGCATTAAGCCTCGATCCACGTGCAAATAATCATCCAGATCAAAAGTCAATATTTTCCCCTTTTTTTGGGGCAAAATAGTCATTTTACCTCAACTAATCCCAATTCTTCTTGCTAATCTCGTGGTAATCTCATGATTACAAGTCACGTCGTTACAAAATACTTCAGAAAATTCAAATCGTATTGAACTGTTCAAATTTTAACGATTTTGTTTTGAAAATTGCCAATATCCGTATCGAACCACATTGTATCCGCCCTCAGTCTTGATAGTGGGGATAGTAATTGACAATCTTCTTATTTATCTATTTATATTTTTTTAAAATATTTAAAATTTTGATTTTTTATTTAGTTTTTTAAAAAACTCATGGATTTAACTTTATATTCTTTAGATAGAGAGTAGAATTGTCGAAATTAGCTAAAGAGTACCAACTTAGCATATTTAATACACTTTGAGGACTGGAAAATATTATAATTTAGCTCGGAAAATAAAATGGCACTCGAAGTATAATTCAAAGATCATTTGAAGCAACAGTTCAATACTAGAACGGACGTTCGCGCTTTGCTGCAGGTTTATAGAAAGATTTAAATAAAATTATAATATTGAAGGAGTAAATTTGAACCTAAAACAAAGATTTAAGTAACAATAAAAAACAACATAAATTATTAATGACATCATAGCCACATCCCCTTCAACAGGGTTTAATGCGAAGAAAAGCCTCATATTCCATAAGAGTTTAAAAATTAAGATAAACCAGGTAACAAAAAGAGTGATAGTCAAAATGATACATAAGACATGGAGGAACTACCCAGTGATCATTGAGGAATACAACAAACAAACTAAGCAAGGTTAAAGTAAGTAGAGAAGCCGACAGAAAAATATCAGCACAAACTCCAATAAAAAGACATAATAATGAATAACAAAATCTTGGCCGAAAATTACACAGTAAAGAGACATTTAGATTATCTTCGTAGTTCATGAATTTGACATCTACTTATCGTGGAAATTGATTTTTGCTAATAATAACCAAAATCTTCATGAATGAAAAACACATACAATATGAAAATGATATACTGATATAACTATGTGTTCCTTATCATGTACAGTTGATTACTAATTCTAAAATTAGGTTCCATAGTTTCTTTTCACTGTTTGTTTGTATATAAACAAATATGGTTGCTTGACAGGCATATATCTACCCGCAAAGGTGAAGTTTGTTACACTTGAATATCACAAAAATTGAAATTGCAAGATCACTAAAATTTGATGATAGGACTCATCCCAATCCCCCTGGATTATCGCGGGATGTGTCCTGCTCCCGTCTGACACCACGTGTCAGACCAGGGATAAAACCGTAACTCACTCAGGGTTTCAAGAGTACCCATCGATTTCTAGAGTACACAACGGCATGTAATGTCTCAGTCTCTACTACAGACTGCATCCGCGATCAACCTGAAGGGTATCAAAAACATTAAAACTATGAGTGAACAAAAATAAACAGTTGGAAAACAATTTCCGAAATAACATTTATACCCTTCAATAAAAATATGCATGCATCCGAAAATAAGTATCTCAAATACTTTCTTAAAATAAATCAATTTGCTTTTCAAATCAATAAACAGTGAAAACATTCATCAAATCAAATCAAGTATCTGAATAGGGTCTCAACCCAAAATCAAATCAAGTAGAGTCTCCTACCAAATCCAAATCACTTAGGGTCTCAGTCCAATCAAATCACGTAAATCATCTCAATAGGCCCTTTGCCCAAAACATACACATGGACTCGCACTCAGAGTCATATGAAAACATGAGCAACCAATCCTCAATATCCAATATCCATCAAATCATCTCAATAGTCACGATATCAATGCAACGCGTACGACTCAGGATTCTGCATCCGAGAATACACCCAGGATCTACGACGTCTGAGTGATGGCATTCCTAGCATCTTCGATGTCTGGGTAATGTCCATATCTGACACTCCTGAGCTTAAGCTTCCCCTCAGAGCTACTCACCTCCAAGCAGTGTAATCATGAACTCTCCAGGATCTACGACGCCTGGAGTCTCTCTAGGATGTACGACGTCAAGAGGATACCACTCTGGGATCTACGACGTCTGAACGGAAAATCACATCATAGAGGATGGTAGTGTGGAAAACAGTTCACAAGGACTCGTAATTGAATCAAAATCACAAGCCTGAAATCTCATATCGTAAATCAGAACTAGGTCACAAGCCCGATATATCATTTCCAAATCAAAACCTTATTTAGTTTCACGTTTGACTATACTCTAAGTCAAACCATAAACCAAATGTGACACAAGCCCGAAATATTATTTCCAAATCCGAAAACCATTTCACTATTCAAATCACTGTTCAAAATCACATTTGACTGTAATCCTAATCATCTGCTGATGTCAGCCCTAGCTAATGTCACTGATGTCGTCATCAGCTAACGTTAGCTTGACATCTAACAGTTCTGACAACATGCCACATGGCACACCCTGATTGGTGCCATGTGTCACCCTCTGACACTACCATGTCACATGATGATGTCACCTGCTGACGTCATCACTATCACGTGTCCTGCCACGTGTCACTAACAACTCTAACATCTATTTGACACACTACCACGTGGTACCACCTCACTGGTCCACGTGGCCTCGTAAGTTTAGCATGGACTGCCACGTTAGCTGACACGTCACCTGACAAGTCCTAACACCATGCCATGTGGCACCATCTTACTAGTCCACGTAGTTTGACAAGTCTGACGTGGCACTACCACGTCAGCTGCTAACTAGACTAACACATTGCCACGTGTCACCCTCTGGTTGGCCACGTGGCCTGACAGGGATGACGTGGACTACCATGTCATCACCTTTAACCTCCATTCGGGTCGACCCATTTGACTGTAACGGGTCGTTTTGACCCGAGGCTCGATCCAGTCATATCTCCGTTGTTCGACAACAATTTTCCTCCATTTTTCTCCCATTCAACTAGCGTTGATCCGAGAAACCTTCCCAGGACCTCAAAATCAAGAGAAAAGGGCCTGAGTTTACCTATCAAACTCGATCTGTCACTGCCAAACTTCAACCTCCTTCCAAGGCTATCTAGTGGTCCTCAACCTTCCAATCTTGTCCCTACAAGCTCGCATAAGCTCAATAAACCCAACCAGGGCATCAAAACGTGGCTTAAACGTCGAAAACCAAAAACCAATTTTTCAAACCCACGAGTTCACCTTTTTTCATTGTTTTCGACTACCTCCACAACGGCTACACCGTCCCTGTCATTCACTCCATTTCTCACGACCTCTCTGCCTCACTCTCACTCTCACTCTCAGTCTCTATCAAGCAACCACATATGAAGAAGATGATAATGGTTGGGGTGGGTTTTCGGTAGGATCAAATGATAGGAAAAATGAGAGATGAGATGTATGAATGAAGATAAGGATCAATAAACCTAGTATTTTGGGCCCACTAAAAACAAACCCAAAAGTCAACCATCTCGATTTTCATGCAACCTTAAATAGTTCGAACACTCGTTCTAGATCCGTAACTTTCCCGTATGATTTCCGATTTCTACGTGGCACCTAAGTAAGGACTTGTATCATCTCAATCTACGTAATGGATCTCAGTCCATGTGCATTTGGCTTCCCTGGTCAAAAGTTAATATTTTCACCTGTCTAGGGGTAAAGTTGTAATTTCACCTCGATCATCCGATAATTCTAGATTAATCCCCGATTAATCCTTGATTAATTCTCGATAATTTCGAAAATTCGGGACGGGTCGTTACAATTGATGTCAATCATGACCAAGAGAGCAACCTCTCTAACTCTCTTTTTCTGACATCCAACGAGCCCATCTTTAAATGAAGGCGAGGATATGAGAAATAACGTTGACTTGAGAAGAAAGCTTGAGAGCCAGATCATTCAAGAAAACTAAAATTGCAAGATTACTCACAATTGATACTAGTCATTACCAAAAGAGCAACCTCTCTAACTCCCTATTTCTAACATCCAACGAACCCATCATTAAATGAAGGCAAGGATATGAGAGATAACGTTGACATGAGATGAAAGATTAAGAGCCAGATCATTTGTTCTTTAGCCTGGATAAAAATCACATGAAAGCCATCAATTAGTTGTCCAAAAATTAAAAACAAAACCAATCAAATATCAGTATAGAAATTGAGATCTACATTGCCTAAAGTAAAGTTTAAGAAGTCCAAAAACAAAACAAAAAAAAATAGAAATTTTGTTTCTACAAAATAAACCAATCAAAGACCAATTTAGAAATAAATATGAACTTATTCTGAAATCTAGCAAACCATCTTCAATTGAAAGCGAGGATGAAAAACCTTTGAGATTAGAAGTAAGCTCAAGATGCGAATTAGGTTCACTTTCCATCATCAATCAACATCGAAACCAAAAAAGAATATATAGTCACAGTGAAAATGAAGGGAAGAAAAGAAATTTCACATGCTAGTATGCAACTACATAATTGATGATTCCTTTCCACTGCTTGTTTTTCAGTGAGAAAATATGGTTGCTGAACATGGATATATCTATAAGCTGAAGTGAAATTTTCTTACACTTGAATATCGGGAAAACCAAAATTGCAAGACTACTCACAGTTGATATCCATGAACTTAGGGTTAGTGACTGAGCATTTTTCTCCTGTATATACCTGTTGTACACTCGCCTCACATATGCAGTAACTACAACTCTGAATCAGGTAAATAAGGGATCGGATAAATAGGAAAAAGTGAAGTAAGAAATATTCTGCATTTAAAGAACATTACATGCTTCTAAAAAAAACACACACACACATTGAAATCAAGCAATTATTAGGGTTTAGTAAGAAAACAAATGAGGCACATACCTAGCTAAGCTTTCCTAGAGGTCATATATGTAGCCACTGCTGTACACTTTATTTAATTTAAGAATATACAAAATATTCATACCTTACAATCTCTACTATTGACCAAAACTCAAAATTTCATTTAAATCTCCGCTTTGTTAAATTAATGAGCCAAAGCATATTATGAGTAAAAGCTGACAAAAATAATATGAATAAAAAATTTGATGAGCAAATGAGTAGAAAACAAATTCAAACAAATAAATTAAAAATTTAAACAAAAATGACCTCAATTTTTGAACGAAGTGTTTCAATGTCCTCAACTTTTCCATCATTGTTTTGTTTCGTAGCCAGTGAAATCAATTGAAAATAAATCAATATTATGCCATGCCTTATCTAACTCACAAACCATCAAGCATTCAAACAGCAATGAAGTGATCATCAAAATTTGAAAAAAAAAAATCAAGTATCCGAAAATAAATTATGTTATAACCAACATCAACTATTTGCAGTAGCACACGAACAATTTGAATCTAAAAACTTCAGAATGTTCATTACTGAGCATGAAACCATTACCCAAATTTTAAAAGTTTGTAATCAACATCAGAAAGAAATTGTAAACAGAATGTTCATTACTAATAACTAAGAGCATGATCGAAGTTACAGAATGTTCATTACTAAGCATGAAACCATTAGCCAAAGTTTCAAAAATTTGTAAGCAACATTATCAAGAAATTCTAAAAAAAAAAAAATGTTCTAAACACTGCGATGATCGAAGGCAGCAACGATTGAATCCCAGAAATTTGATGGAAACCCAACAATTTCTTAATGATTTCTTCCAAAAAACCAATGTTAAAAATCTTAAAATCAGCCCAGAAGATTCACCTCAATAACAAAAATAAATCACAAAATAATTGAAAGAAAGTTGCCCAAATCTGACCTGGAAATAAAGAGGTCAAGATGAGCCTAATTTGAAGAAGAAAACTTAGCCTAAGACTACCCTGATCTGATTCCAACTGTAAATTAAATTAAATGACAAAGTGAGTTCATTAACCAAAGCTGGACGCGCACTTTAAATGTGGCAGTGGTGCTGAAAGAAGTGGTAGCTAATGGCCCATAAAACTGGACGGAGCTCTCAACCGTCAACTTCTCAGAGTCAATCGTCTGAGATATCTCATTTACCTTCATCAATGGAAGCGTTCCTCTTGACAACAATGTAAATAGATTCGTAAATGTAGTGTACCTGCAAAACAATTGAATAAATATACATGAAGAATTCTGAATCGGTAAAGTAATTGAATTTGGGGTTTTAGAGTTAAGAAATTTGCAGTGAAGTCAAAAATACCAATTTGCAGTGCAAGAGGATTGGGATGGAACATGGACGCTAATTACAGGCGCTTGGGAGCAATGATTGATGATCAATTATTGAAGGCAGAGAGCGCAAAAACGGAGCAAAATGCAAGGCGAGAAAGACGTCGAAGAAGACGCGAGAGAGATCTGAGAGAAATCTCTCCGCTAATGGCAAATAAGTAGTTTTACTGTTCACAACAAAGTAACAGAAAAAACATAACAGCAGAAGCGTCAAAACACTACTCCTGAAATCAATCGATTCTTATGAAGGTGTTATACAAATAAATTATGAAGAGAAAACAAGATTGAACAAAACTTGTGAATAAAGAATAATGTTCATACCTAAACTGGTCGGCCTGGTCAAAAGCCCGAACCAATCTGACCTGTCCCCGCTCCACCAATCCCAGGCAAGTCTCCGATTACGCCAACAAAGCCAAGAACGGCATAGGAAGACCAAATCTGGTCGGCAAGGCTTACTGACAAGTCATAAATGCTATCCGGGACCACCACAAGACACCTGTCAAACTCCTAGAGGCAGCAACATTTATCCCACATTGACAAACACCAACAAACACATTCAATGCTACTATAAATACAAGGGCATCCCCTTCCAAAAGGTAATGACAATCTTGCCCTCACGCTGTCTAAATTACAACAGTACCCTTCTACCTAACTGACTTAGGCATCGGAGACTGTTCGGCCGGCATCACACCGGTGTCCCTTTGCATTTACCCTCTCCCTGTGCAGGCCACAATATTTCGAGAGGGATCGCGAAGGAAGCTCAGCGAGGCAGGAGTAGGTTGATCCATTTCTTGCATCAACAGATTGGCGCCGTCTGTGGGATACTGAAACAACAGCCCACGCTCTCTCACCAGATCAGCCGTCCCGAGCCGTACCAAAGGTCATGTCGGACGAACGAGACGAAGGAGAGCTCAATCACACCCCCTTCACTAGGGGAAACACAACCGGGAGCGTCCCAGATGCCTACCGCAGACTCTGGACGACTTAATGCGCGAGGTGGCCGCGCTGAAGGCCCACAATGCCAAAATCGACGCGAAGAACCAACTCCTAACGGAGCAGTACGCAAACACGGTTGCCCTCGTGAGGATGTCCCAGCGCGAGGGGCAACCGGGAGGGGAACTGGCCGACCGCTTACGGGTCGAGGAGAGACAGGCAGACAGGCCACATGCTGCGCACACTGTAGTTGAGAGGTCATCGGATCAGCCGCGGAGACAGCAAAGGCCGAACCCTGCTTCCTCCGGTCGCCTCCTCATCCAACCAACGGGGGCAGAACCCTCAGGAACCAAGATCTACCGCGATGCTCGACAGCTGCTGGAAGAACGACAAGTCGTGCCAGCTAGGCTCTCCTACGAAACGTCAGATGAACGGACCTCGTCAGTGCGGCATCACGGCTCAACCGACCGCCAAGTCGCCACGGAACACCCGGACCACGGGCCGAGGGACAAGGGTTGCCAGACAACCAAGAAGAGCGAAACCCACTCACGGGAGCGTCCGGACGAGACCGACTCAACGGCCGGTAGTTACTCCCAAGGTAGAGAAGCAAGGGTCCGCCAGGACAAGGGCCGACGGCCGAATGAGACTCCTACCCAACTGCCCAGCGGTCAGAGCGCAGAGATTGAGGCCCTCCTGAAAAGAGTACGTGCCTTGGAAGCAAAGGAAGATAGGAGCAAGGCGCCAGCCTTGAAGAAGGCCAACCCCGGTCCTTTCTCGGAAAGGCTCCTCCGCTCCCGTCACAGAACTGGGGTCAAGCCCCTCAAGATTGCCCTATACACCGGGAAAGGAGACCCCAACACCCACTGGAACAACTACACTTCTGCCTTGGCATACCGCGATGCCTCGGAAGACGAGCAGTGCCTCATTTTCAGCTCCACCCTCACCGACGCGGCCCTGAACTGGTTCTACCGTCTGCCGCCAGGCACAATCGATTCCCTTGAGGATCTACACTCTACGTTCTTAAGTCAGTTCATGATCCAAACAATCAGGCTCGTGTCCACGGACGATCTGTTCTCCATCAGGCAGAGGGAGGACGAGACCCTCCAAAAATATGCCGCAAGGTTTAGCTTAGAGTACTCCCGCTGCCAGGATACAGACGACAAGGCCGCATTCAATGCCTTTCGGAGCGGTCTCAAAGAGTCTCCTTTCAAATACGCGGCCTATACGGAAGAGTGGGGAAGCTATGCCGAACTTATGAGAAGGGCCAGCATCCATGCGAAGGCCGAGTTCTTCCACACTCCTCCAAAGGAGAGCAGAGTCACTCAGCCCAACCTGTCAGGGCCCACCCCTAATCCCCCGGGATTAAGGGCTAAACCCCGCTCCCGTCTAACGTACGCATGACACGAGGGCTAAACAACCGCCTAACCTCCGTGTGACACGTAAGTCGGACAAGGGAGTTCCAGACCAACCACCTCAACAACCTCAAACTTCTCAGAGTGCGCAGAATCTACTGTGGATGGTGCATGTGATGTCTCCATCTCTCTCAACCGACAGCCCGCACTGCAGCAACCTGGAGGGTATCGAAAACACGAAAAGACTGTGAGTGGACAAAAATAAAGTTTAAATTCAAAACAGTTATCAGAAAACACAAACAGTTATACCCTCCGTGTTAAAAACCAATGCATGCATATCAATTACGTCATAAAACAATATACGAAAACCAAACACATTTTCCTTTTTCCAATCCCGGGCCTCAGCCCAAAATCACCGAAAACCATCATATCCGGGCCACTGCCCAAAACATCATCATCAAAGCTAGTGAAACCCAAAACACATTTAAAGCCACGTTCTCATCCATCGAACCTACTGGATCTATCCGAGTCTTTAAACTCCCGAGTCTTTAAACTCAAGGCCTCAATAATATCCGAGTCTTTAAACTCCCGAGTCTTTAAACTCAAGGCCTACGGGGGAAATCAATATATCTGAGTCTTTAAACTCCCGAGTCTTTAAACTCAATCCGGGCCCGTCCCACGTCCAATCAATATCCGGGTCTTTAAACCCAATAACCAGATCCAGCAAATCCAATCAAAACCATGTGAAAACCTTTTTGCAATTCCAAGTCCATATCCAAACCCAAATCCGAAACCACTGGTCTGATGCCCTTCCGGCATCCATAACCGTCATTCCGAATCCAGACCCAGAACTCATTTCCTTCTCATTTCCCGGTCCGAGTTCGCAACCATCATTCCGTAAGCCGGCATCCGGAATAACCATTCCGAATCCAAACCCGAAATCCACTTCAAGTCCCGAATCGTCACCCGGGATTTCGATTCCGAAACCCGAGATCTCATTTCTGAAAACACCTTTGAACTGGGCCTCAGGCCCGAAAATACTTTTCAAAATCCTTTTACTTTCCTTGAAATCCAACCGTATTTCAAATCCCGAAATCAACCATTAAAACCAGGTTCAAATTACAATAGTTATCAAAACCTCGTAAAACGTGAAAACCGTCATTTTCCTCGAAAAACGTGCACAAACCATAAACCATCACAACCATAATCAAATCATAGAATCCAGTATAGAAATCCTATAAAAACATATATGCATGCATCAAGAGTTAGGAAGCAAAGTCCACTCACAGACCATTTCGACGTCGCCTCGATACGCGCGCACCTATGCCATTCCCTGCCAAACCATTATCCTCGGCTTTCCCAAACCTGTCCAAATCCCATAAAGAGATCACTACCTACTTCACAAAGGTCATACTAAAGCCCCATAATTTTCCCGGATTTTTAACTATTTTTAACCCAGCCGTAAAACCTTCGGACAGCCCGAAACATATCGAGACGATGTCCGATCGACTCGAAACCAACGCCAAAATGTTCGTTACATCAAATACTTTAAAAGTCATGTTGACTAATTTCCCAAATTACCCCTCACGCGCCCCCACGCGCGTCCAGAAGGTTCTGCGCGTGAAATCCACGCGCGTGAACAGTGTCACCAGCAACCTCATGTGAACCCGGTTCACCTGGTTTGAACCGGTCCGGTCCAGCCGTGAACCGGCGTTCACGGTTTTCATCCAATTTTCATCCTTTTTTAATCCCGTTGAATCCCTTAGTTTCGTCCTATCCTCCTTAATCCATTCCCCACCAGAAAACCCAACATCGAAGTCCTTAGCTCGTCGACTTCGAATTTGAAAACATTTACCCGAAACCCCTGTTTCAGTTCCCAGCTAATCAAACATTCCCCCCATCGCGGCAACAACTTATTCGACTCCTAGGGACCTCCTGAGTCTCATAACACCCACCAAAAGCCTCGACTCGTACCCAAAACCCACAACTATTGATTTTAACCAAACTGGGAAAACAGAGGACCGTGGACAATTACCTGTGTTCTGACCTCCTCCGTGCACGCCGCTGTGCTCCTCTCGGTTCACAAAGCTCCGCTCAGGTCCCTGAACACTTCCACCCGTCCAATTTTGGAGATTGATCGATCGGGGTGCACAACCGTGCACAAAACCCCTGCCCTGTTCTCTGGTTTTTTCCTCACTTCTCACACACCTCACATACTCATCGTCACGCCCAAATCCTCACAGATACAATCACTCCCTCTCCTAGCTCTCCTTTGAACATCACAGAACCTCACAACACTCACCCGGTTCAATCAATTCCTCCCTCAGCTCACCTCTGTTTTTCCCCCTTCGGCTAAACTCAACACACACACACGACACAATTTTTAAACACACTCATGCACGGCCTAGAACCCACTAGAGCCCTGCCACATGTCACAATCTTCTCCCTTCTCACACAAAAATCTCCTCTCTGCCTTGGACAAGTGTCCCAATCCGATTGCACCGTGCCCCCCCCCCCCCGGCCAAAAGACCAAAATACCCTTCTTAACTCCAAAATTACCATTTTACCCTTACCGTTTTAGACCCGTAACTTGCCCGTCCTAACTCCGATAAACACGTGCCGCCTGTCGTTGAATTCAGGACGACGAGATCTACCCAACGGTCCAAGGTCAACATGTCAAAACTCGGTCGTAAGAAAAGTCAACTCTTTCCCCCCTAATTTAGTCAAATTACGGTTATGCCCTCAACCTTCCGAACATCATAACTTTTCCTCCGGTTGTCCGAATCGAACCTGCCACCTGTCTACGGACTCGTGACGTCCTAAACTACGTCACAGTCAAGGGCTAACACTCAACCAATCGGTAATTCAAAAAGTCAACTTTTCGTCTACTATTCACAAGGGCAAAATCGTCCATTTACACAAAATTTTACAAAATTACCTTTTTACCCTTCCCGAAGGTACGGGTTGTTACAATCTACCCCCCTAAAAAGAATTTCGTCCCCGAAATTCCACAGCTAGTTCCCGACACCTAGGGTCTCCTACCTGGTAATCAACACTAGGTCAACAACAACTTCTCCTGGGTTTCCTGTCTATCATCTCCACCTTGGGTATTTCACACCATCCCCAACTACTGTTACCATGGCCAACCCTCTCTTAGTAACAACTGTCTGGTATACGCAAGGGAAACTCTATGAACAGAAAACAAAGGTATTTTACAATACCTCATATGGAGTACTCGATAGAATTCACAGAGCACATCCGCGCGTACAACCACCGCACCTCCCTCGGCTGCTACGTCGGCCACTAACGGAATAAATCTACAAAGTTCTAAAGGCAAACTCTAGCTTGTGGGTTCTCTCCTTCAATAACCTCATATCGTTCAGTTATAGTCACTCCTTTCCAATTCCTTCCACGGAACTCACGAGGGTCCCTGACCATCCCTGCGACCTTAATCCCACCGATGGTCAACCTGTCCATACCGTTACGAAGCCTAGGTTCACCGAGCGTTAGCTGCTCTACTCTAATCACTCAACGACATCCTACCCAAACAACCACCACCTCGGCTGCACCTAGCAGCACCATCTCCAATCTGGCCGTAAATCGGCCCAAACCACAAGGACTACGATCCAGTAAGTCCATAGGGTACCTCAAACCATCCTTGTCGTTCGGGTTACCCAAACCCGCAATGACTACTCAACCTTACTGATCAAAGGTCACCGAGCCAAAACCACCTGGCCCAACCGACCACCCACAATCGACCTCCTTGGCCCCGTATCTTACTAACTCCACGAGCTACTCTCAGGCCCCTCGGGCCGACCAGCCTACTCATCCATAGCTCACCGGCTACGTTCCAGGTTACTTCTACGCTACTATCGCTAGGGTATCCAGGTTGCTAACGGGCTGTTCCACATCGAGACATCACATCCACAGTAGTTCCACACCACCCCAGTCGACATACCAACGACTCTGGGAACTAACCCTTACGCAGACCACTCAAAACCTCGCTCTGATACCAATTGTCAGGGCCCACCCCTAATCCCCCGGGATTAAGGGCTAAACCCCGCTCCCGTCTAACGTACGCATGACACGAGGGCTAAACAACCGCCTAACCTCCGTGTGACACGTAAGTCGGACAAGGGAGTTCCAGACCAACCACCTCAACAACCTCAAACTTCTCAGAGTGCGCAGAATCTACTGTGGATGGTGCATGTGATGTCTCCATCTCTCTCAACCGACAGCCCGCACTGCAGCAACCTGGAGGGTATCGAAAACACGAAAAGACTGTGAGTGGACAAAAATAAAGTTTAAATTCAAAACAGTTATCAGAAAACACAAACAGTTATACCCTCCGTGTTAAAAACCAATGCATGCATATCAATTACGTCATAAAACAATATACGAAAACCAAACACATTTTCCTTTTTCCAATCCCGGGCCTCAGCCCAAAATCACCGAAAACCATCATATCCGGGCCACTGCCCAAAACATCATCATCAAAGCTAGTGAAACCCAAAACACATTTAAAGCCACGTTCTCATCCATCGAACCTACTGGATCTATCCGAGTCTTTAAACTCCCGAGTCTTTAAACTCAAGGCCTCAATAATATCCGAGTCTTTAAACTCCCGAGTCTTTAAACTCAAGGCCTACGGGGGAAATCAATATATCCGAGTCTTTAAACTCCCGAGTCTTTAAACTCAATCCGGGCCCGTCCCACGTCCAATCAATATCCGGGTCTTTAAACCCAATAACCAGATCCAGCAAATCCAATCAAAACCATGTGAAAACCTTTTTGCAATTCCAAGTCCATATCCAAACCCAAATCCGAAACCACTGGTCTAATGCCCTTCCGGCATCCATAACCGTCATTCCGAATCCAGACCCAGAACTCATTTCCTTCTCATTTCCCGGTCCGAGTTCGCAACCATCATTCCGTAAGCCGGCATCCGGAATAACCATTCCGAATCCAAACCCGAAATCCACTTCAAGTCCCGAATCGTCACCCGGGATTTCGATTCCGAAACCCGAGATCTCATTTCTGAAAACACCTTTGAACTGGGCCTCAGGCCCGAAAATACTTTTCAAAATCCTTTTACTTTCCTTGAAATCCAACCGTATTTCAAATCCCGAAATCAACCATTAAAACCAGGTTCAAATTACAATAGTTATCAAAACCTCGTAAAACATGAAAACCGTCATTTTCCTCGAAAAACGTGCACAAACCATAAACCATCACAACCATAATCAAATCATAGAATCCAGTATAGAAATCCTATAAAAACATATATGCATGCATCAAGAGTTAGGAAGCAAAGTCCACTCACAGACCATTTCGACGTCGCCTCGATACGCGCGCACCTATGCCATTCCCTGCCAAACCATTATCCTCGGCTTTCCCAAACCTGTCCAAATCCCATAAAGAGATCACTACCTACTTCACAAAGGTCATACTAAAGCCCCATAATTTTCCCGGATTTTTAACTATTTTTAACCCAGCCCTAAAACCTTCGGACAGCCCGAAACATATCGAGACGATGTCCGATCGACTCGAAACCAACGCCAAAATGTTCGTTACATCAAATACTTTAAAAGTCATGTTGACTAATTTCCCAAATTACCCCTCACGCGCCCCCACGCGCGTCCAGAAGGTTCTGCGCGTGAAATCCACGCGCGTGAACAGTGTCACCAGCAACCTCAGGTGAACCCGGTTCACCTGGTTTGAACCGGTCCGGTCCAGCCGTGAACCGGCGTTCACGGTTTTCATCCAATTTTCATCCTTTTTTAATCCCGTTGAATCCCTTAGTTTCGTCCTATCCTCCTTAATCCATTCCCCACCAGAAAACCCAACATCGAAGTCCTTAGCTCGTCGACTTCGAATTTGAAAGCATTTACCCGAAACCCCTGTTTCGGTTCCCAGCTAATCAAACATTCCCCCCATCGCGGCAACAACTTATTCGACTCCTAGGGACCTCCTGAGTCTCATAACTCCCACCAAAAACCTCGACTCGTACCCAAAACCCACAACTATTGATTTTAACCAAACTGGGAAAACAGAGGACCGTGGACAATTACCTGTGTTCTGACCTCCGCCGTGCACGCCGCTGTGCTCCTCTCAGTTCACAAAGCTCCGCTCAGGTCCCTGAACACTTCCACCCGTCCAATTTTGGAGATTGATCGATCGGGGTGCACAACCGTGCACAAAACCCCTGCCCTGTTCTCTGGTTTTTTCCTCACTTCTCACACACCTCACATACTCATCGTCACGCCCAAATCCTCACAGATACAATCACTCCCTCTCCTAGCTCTCCTTTGAACATCACAGAACCTCACAACACTCACCCGGTTCAATCAATTCCTCCCTCAGCTCACCTCTGTTTTTCCCCCTTCGGCTAAACTCAACACACACACACGACACAATTTTTAAACACACTCATGCACGGCCTAGAACCCACTAGAGCCCTGCCACATGTCACAATCTTCTCCCTTCTCACACAAAAATCTCCTCTCTGCCTTGGACAAGTGTCCCAATCCGATTGCACCGTGCCCCCCCCCCCCAGCCAAATGACCAAAATACCCTTCTTAACTCCAAAATTACCATTTTACCCTTACCGTTTTAGACCTGTAACTTGCCCGTCCTAACTCCGATAAACACGTGCCGCCTGTCGTTGAATTCAGGACGACGAGATCTACCCAACGGTCCAAGGTCAACATGTCAAAACTCTGTCGTAAGAAAAGTCAACTCTTTCCCCCCTAATTTAGTCAAATTACGGTTATGCCCTCAACCTTCCGAACATCATAACTTTTCCTCTGGTTGTCCGAATCGAACCTGCCACCTGTCTACGGACTCGTGACGTCCTAAACTACGTCACAGTCAAGGGCTAACACTCAACCAATCGGTAATTCAAAAAGTCAACTTTTCGTCTCTAATTCACAAGGGCAAAATCGTCCATTTACACAAAATTTTACAAAATTACCTTTTTACCCTTCCCGAAGGTACGGGTTGTTACACAACCCCCCAACCACAAGCTCGGGAAGAGCTCAACCAAACTCCCATAGTCACGACGACAGTCGCTCCGAGACCGGGAAGAGGAAGCTCCACTTTGATTCTCGCAATCAGGAGAAGCGGGGACGTTCAGGTCGCAACGACCGCGACTTTCACCGCGGGAACCCCCAGGAGGGCAGAGGATTGGGAACAGAGGGCGCAGGCCCCAGGCGCCGGTTCGAGACATACACGATCCTAAACACGACGCTCGACAATGTCCTACTGAGTGTGGAGGAGATGATCCCGAAGCCCAAGCCAAGAAACCCAAACTACCGACCTGTCATCAACAAGGAGGCATTTTTCCAGTACCACAAGTACAATGGGCACACCATTGAGGAGTGCATCGCCTTCAAAGACATAGTCGAACAGCTAGTCCGCGATGGCAGACTCGATCAATTTGTGACCCGAGCACAGGCCGCCCCGGCACGCCTTCAGATCAATACCATTAGTGGGGACTCGACCTCATCGGGCCAATGCCTACGGGCAAGGGCAGGGTAAACTTCGTTGTGGTGGCAGTAGACTATTTTACCAAATGGGCGGAGGCGAAGCCCGTCGCGTCCATCACAGCAGCGCAGATCAAATCATTCATATATCAGAACATCATTTGCCGCTTCGGGATCCCACACACCATCGTGACCGATAACGGGAAACAATTCGACTGCAATCGCTTCAAAGCATTCTGCCAAACATACGGTATACAGCTTCTCTTCGCATCCCCTGTACACCCCCAGTCCAACGGCCAAGTGGAGGCCGTCAATAAAAATATCAAGTACAATCTGAAAAAGCGCCTGGACGAAGACAAGGGCAAATGGGCAGACATAATCAACGACGTCCTTTGGTCGCACTGTACTTCATACAAAACGGCCACAAACGAAACGCCTTTTGCCCTAGCTTTTGGGTCAGAGGCCGTGATCCCCGTGGAGATCGGAGAAACATCATACCGTGTAATCTCGTACGATCCGGACACCAACGATCAGCAGATTACCCTCAACCTCGATCTAATTGAGGAAAGGCGAGACCAAGCTAACCTGAAAAACATGGCCTACAAGCGGCGTGTTGCTAGATACTACGACTCGAGGGTCCGACACAGGAGTTTCAGGGTGAGGGACTTGGTCCTCCGCAAAGTTAACAATGGCACTAGGGACAAGGCAGCAGGCACATTTGCCCCAAACTGGAAAGGACCATACACCGTGGCAAGAGTCTGCCGAGAGGGGACTTACGAGCTGCAAAATTCCGAAGGGAAGACACTTCCACATCCCTGGAACGTGGACCATCTCAAGTATTACTACAGATAGGTTGTTGTAAAACGCCGCAAGGCACACGGCCCACGACCATTTTTTGTAAACATGTTCTGGCATACCCAGACTGATCTATGAATAACATTCATCAAGTGATCGATTCAAGTTTTGTTACAAACCTTCCCAAGGCGTACTTTCCCGGTCTATGCTCTAAAACTGACGGATACCATCGGCCATCAGTGGCCGACTTACCAAGCCTACAGTCCCCAATTATGGTCTTAGTCCGACACACTTGGTGCTTATTTCAAATCTTATTTCAAATCCAAACACATCAGTTACCAAAATATCTATTTATTAAAACCAAGGTCACATTACACAGGCCTAAGCCAAATTACAATGAGATTTAGAATGCGCCCTATACTACTGGCCGTCGCCACCCAACTCGGTCGTTTCTTCATCTTCAGCATGCGGACCGCCCATCTTCTCGGCCTCAGCTTGGTCGGCCTCGTCGGAATCTAGATCCTCCTCTTCATCATCGGGCAGGGGATTCCCGTCATCATCCAGGTAATCCTCAACCCTCGGCGGGGACTTGAGCCAAGGGAAGGCAATGGAGACCCCCGGGTTAGACAGCAATAACTTCTTGTAGAAGCCATCCTCCAAGGCGGCCCCGAACTTCATGAAGGTCTTCTCACATTCCTGAGAAGTCTTATATTCTTCTATCCCCACCTTCTTGGCCGAGATCAACTGCTCGGCTAGCCTCGCATTGGCCGACTCCTGCTCAGCCAACCTTGACCTGGATTCTTCCAACTCGGCTTGGACCCGCCTAGCCTCTTCGGCCCTCGCGGCTGCTTCCACCTCCAGGGCCTTTACCTTCAGCTCAAGCTCCGCCTTGGCCTCGAGCGCCTGGTTGAACAGTCTTTGATTGCCGGCCCAGGCGTGCTCCCTCCCTTCCACTTCCCGTTTCATATCCAAGGCTTGCTACCTGAGGTTGCTGGCATGACGGAAGGTCGAGAACACTTCTCCAAGAAACTGCACAAATCACAGGCCGCGTTAGTCCCAAAAACAAAAAAATAATAACAACAAAAAAGAGGCACCACAAAACAGAAACTTACATGAGAGCCAAGCCGCATGGTCTTGTCACAACGGTCGGCAAAGTCCCTCGGCTGAACTTCGGCTATCTCACCCAACTCATATTGGGACCCCCGGACCACCGTGTTCATAAAGTTCAGCTGCGAGGGGTGGAAGGCCGTGCTCAGATGCCGCCAGCTGTCGTCCACCTCAGTCGTCCTGATCAAGTCCGGCTCCCCCTCCGCATTGACGAAATATGACTTGATCGACGAGTCCAACGTCGGCCTTTTCAGCTTCTTCGGCACCTGTCGACCAGCCAGCAGGGAAGTCTGCGAGGGCACGACCATGTTCCTCACCTGTTCTAGGGTCTCCACCTCGGCCTGCCTCTTCTGCCTCTTTTTCTCAGCCGGCTCCTCATCTTCCCTGTTTTCCTTCCTCTCGGCCAGCTTCTTTTTCTTCTTAAGTCGAGCCTCGGCCACGAACTTTCTCCTCTGCTCGGCCGCATCATCTATTTCGATGACGACCGGAGAACTGCCGAGCGTCGCCTTCCTCTTCTCACCGGCCGACGCAGGGGGACTTGAGAACAAGGGCTCAATGGGCTCCAGCGTCGCTTCATCCACATCCGTTGCCAGCTGTTCCCCAACTTGACTGGACCCCCCGGCTATCCGTAGCCTCGGTTTCACTCGGGCCGTAGACTTCGTCTTCAGTGGCTGCCTGAAGTCCACTTTGGATGACGCCCCAGCTTTCTGAGCCTCGGCCTTCGCATCCTCGGCCTGCTTCATTATCTCTTGAATCTTAGCCATTCGATTCGAGCACTGGGTGGCTGCAGCAAGCACGTAGTCCGGAGGAGCTGCACAAAAAAAGAAAAAAATCAGTCACTTATCCAGGCCAGCCAACACTTTCACACGGCATGATGAGTCGATACTTACGAAGTTCCGATATCAGGCCGACCTTCAGCAAATTCTGGGGAAGCCGCAAGAAATCCCTACTCCTTTCTGTTCGGTCAAGCCTCTCGAACAGTTCCACACAGTCAGTTTTCTCCTGGTCGGTCACGCTAGGACACTTGAACACCTCTGCAAACAAAAAGACACATTAGCCACGGCCTACAAAAAAAAACAAAAAACAATCCCTAACCGACCTACAACACCTAACACTAGCCACACCTTTCGACTGATAGTTCCTCGGAATTCTCCTATCTTGGTCGGTTAGGTAGGACCCCTCCCAGTCTCCGCAAACCAACACAAAACGATGCTTCCATGCCTTTTGCGAAGTGGGCATATCCCATATGAACGGCCCCCGGGTCTTCCTATCTCTAGCCTCCACATAAATCCACCCCGTTTTATCCCTTCTAAACTGATAGAGGTAGTTTATGTGCCCCCAGGACGGCTCTCCTTTCCCGGCCAACTTGAAGGCCGTACACACCTGTCAGGGCAATCCAGGTGTTGGGGTTGATTTGACCGATGGCCACACCAACCTGGGCAACCATCCTTTGCACCCAGGGATGGAGGGGCAGGATGACTCCATGCGTGAAGACGTCCGGGTGGAAGGTCGTCCACGGCTCCGGAGGATCACTCGGCATGTCGCTATCCCCAATCAGCCGCATCACAACTGAATCGGGCACGTGAAACGCCTCTCGGTATGCCTGAATATCATCCCATTTGATCGTACTCAGCTGACGATCAATGTGATAGACGGATGTCGCAACGGTCACCTGCTTCATTGCATCATTAACATCAATCTCTATCAACATCGGCCTGGATGTCGCATCTTGATCGCTTGTACCCACTGCTTCTTTTTCTCTCGACCGACCTGACACAAGTGGTATGCCTTCAAAAACATCGGTCTGCCCCACCGAATCTACATCAACGATCAACCGTTCGGCCTCACCAATGGCCGAAACAGCCTCGTCTGGCATCTGGGCAAAAGCTTTTTCAAGCTCCTCCTCCAGATCCCTATCTTCCTCGGCCTGCGACCTCAGATTCACCTCTAGCCGAGATGTCCATGAAGTTGAAGCCGATCCACTCGTCTTCAACCGTGTGTCAGAGGCGGCCGAAGCCGTCGAATCATCCTCGAAGGCATTTCTAGACCGGGCGTCCGTGCCTTGAGAATCTTCAGACACCATCTACAAATATATAAAAAAAACCCTCCTAAGAATGGGAAACAACGCGACTCTCCTTACTGGCCGACCTATCGGATCTAGAAACCACGGGACAAACATGCATATGTGTTCATCCCATGTTCTTGCAAAAGACAAACTTTGAATCCAAATCACAAGGTCAAAATTTACGTACCGTGTTTTTTGCTTGGAAGTCGTCGTGAGCACCGCCGTGAACCTTGTTCGGAAATCGCCTTGCCTCGCCGGAAATCGCCTTTGTACTTCTCTCACCAACACTCACAGTTCACTTGGAAGCAAAAAGTAAAAAGTGAACTTGGCTCCACTCCTTTTATACTAGCCAATTCTAACCATGGTTAAAAAAAGTAGCCGTTATTACCATGGTCGGCCAGCCCAACCGTCACCTCAACCTCGATAAGCGGAAGGGTCACCTCGATTTACACGCGCATTTAAAACGCACTACAAGGTGATGTAAGGTCCTGCGCAAGCTGACCGACCAAGGTGACATCCTTCACCTGGGCACCAAGTGACATGTGATCGGCCTTCAGGGTACCCCCTAGGCCGATCGGTCACCTCATCGTGCAAGGTCCTACGTAAGCTGACCGACCAAGGTGACATCCTTCACCTTGGCACCAAGTGACATGTGATCGGCCTTCAGGGTACCCCCTAGGCCGATCGGTCACCTCATTGTGCAAGGTCCTGCGCAAGCTGACCGACCAAGGTGACATCCTTCACCTTGGCACCAAGTGACATGTGATCGGCCTTCAGGGTACCCCCTAGGCCGATCGGTCACCTCATCGTGCAAGGTCCTGCGCAAGCTGACCGACCAAGGTGACATCCTTCACCTTGGCACCAAGTGACATGTGATCGGCCTTCAGGGTACCCCCTAGGCCGATCGGTCAGCTCATCGTGTAAGGTCCCGCGCAAGCTGATCGATCAAGGTGGTCGCCCTGCAGGGTACCCCCAGGCCGATCGGCCACCCACTTACACCCGTCCAACGCCAGTTTTAAACTCCCATCCTTCGGTTTTCTCCTCTATCAAGGGCTTGGGGGACTGGGGACTAGCATACTACGCACCAGAACAGGCCGACAAGCATAATACAAGCCCTCAACCGAGGAAATCCACCCTCAGTCAACGACTTGGGGGACTTCTGTTCATACCTAAACTGGTCGGCCTGGTCAAAAGCCCGAACCAATCTGACCTGTCCCCGCTCCACCAGTCCCAGGCAAGTCTCCGATTACGTCAACAAAGCCAAGAACGACATAGGAAGACCAAATCTGGTCGGCAAGGCTTACTGACAAGTCATAAATGCTATCCGGGACCACCACAAGACACCTGTCAAACTCCTAGAGGTAGCAACATTTATCCCACATTGACAAACACCAACAAACACATTCAATGCTACTATAAATACAAGGGCATCCCCCTCCAAAAGGTAATGACAATCTTGCCCTCACGCTGTCTAAATTACAACAGTACCCTTCTACCTAACTGACTTAGGCATCGGAGACTGTTCGGCCGGCATCACACCGGTGTCCCTTTGCATTTACCCTCTCCCTGTGCAGGCCACAATATTTCGAGAGGGATCGCGAAGGAAGCTCAGCGAGGCAGGAGTAGGTTGATCCATTTCTTGCATCAACAAATAAGAAAACGCAAGAAAAATCTGAGGAGCAACAAATTACGAAGTGGAAACGGAGACGGGTGAAGACTCGAGAAGAACGCAGAAGAAAACGGAAAACAATATGAGAAAGACAAGTACGAAGGGTAAAAAAGGAAATGCACTGCTCATGAACAGTGACAATAATCCAACCGTTTTAGTATATTGGTAATAATATAGTTGCAGTTATATTTATAATTAAAATAACCTCAAAATGGTGGAAGCTTTTGTGTTTCGATCACACTAGTTTCCTAGGTGTACAAATCATGTAAAAGGCAACCACAAGATAGAACCCATAAACAAAATATACTTCAATATTTTTCTTTTTTATAGAATGATCTGGGAAAAGGAGATTACATTATATATTTTCACTTCAATTGGATTAATTATCTTCTGTCTTTATCTTCTTTAATCCCCTTATCATTAAAATACATCAATTTTCACATTTAAAATACATTGAATTTGAAGAGTTATCCAATTCAATCAAAATTTATTAATCAAACAGTCATTGGGTAGCCTTTATGAAACTCAAACACAAAACCTTCAACATAATATACGGGAAAAAATACCATTAAATCAATAAATCGTAGTACTAATTAGTTGCTCAATACTTTTTAATGAAGGATAATTGTGTATTTCTGAGAGCTTCAACTCTCACCAAATTCATGTGCAAGATCGATGATTATGAGATACATATATGTTGACATATACTAAAAATGCGTAGTTAAAAAGTGAAAGATCAAAGATCATCTCCCTGACGTTACTGCTCTCTCATAGATTCTACATAATCAAAATCTATTTATTTCACGAGGAATACATACCAATTTACTAGTAACAAACACTAGAAATAAGAACCTCCCTACTGAAAATCAATCCAAAATGAAAATTTATACAATGCCATCCCTGAAAAAATTCTGGATATCGACAACTGCAGCCAAATATGTACACGGGTAAAGTTGGATGCTTAACAATATGAAAAACACAAACAAAAACAAAAACAAAAAAGTTGGATGTTTTGAAAATCATATGTTAATCATAGTCCTAGTATATATGTCCTGATGCACTTCTGTTCCAAGACAAGTACGACATATCCCCAAGAGGCCTGCATAAACATTTTCAAGCACATCTCACAAATAGCTTCAAGACTTGAGCATATATAGAAATAACAATGTCGACCACGTTCAATTTTGGGAATCAGCAACCAACTACTCTTTGATATTTATTTTCTATGACAACAGATTTTGAGGATAACTATGTTTTTCCCGGTTGTTTTGGGTACCTTGGCTTGATGAGATACAAAAGTATGAAGCTTAAGGCCAAGAAGAAACACAATCGACCAACTGTAAGGTATGCTACGCCTAGTAGATAATTCTTTCCACCAATCCAACTTGCCGTTGAAAGTACCAGCTTCTTATTTCCCTTAAAGCTGTAGGTGTTATAATTGTTCTGTATTGTAACGGTTACTACATCATTAGCTTCAAGGTCTACTTCTATCTTCCCATACAGATTTCTGAACGTTGGAAGTGCTGCAGTTCGCATCCAAACAATGAGATCATCTTGTTCACTCAGCTGTTACAAGAACAATCAGAGAAGGATATTAATTTATAGCAAAAAAGAATAATGCTATATTGCTATGTAAGAGTTATTAGAAAAGAAGTAAACCGTAGATATGAAAACTTACAGGTTTGCTAGCATTCAGTTTTGCTCCTCCGATCAATCCCCCGCTCTGAAAATTTTTAGGGTAGACATCCGCGCCAAATTTATGTGAATGGTCACTTTTCCATGTTATGCCCTTTTTGCTGATCCCCAGTGCTTTGTTATTCACAGAAAACTTGTATGTGTCATTAAACAAACTCCACGCAACGAGACCACAAGGGACAATAGGACCGTTTGGTGAGTTGCGCTCAGGCTCACAAGTATCTGTTTTATCTTCCGCAGACTTGCTCCGCAACTGACTGTCACTTCTACTTTTAACATATCTGAAAACAATATTTCACATTCCATGTAAGAAACAGGGTCATTGTGTCTCAGAAATTCAGAAGTACAAACTGAAAGACAGGATGACAATTTGTAATGTGGCATTTTCAAGTTCTTATCAAATGATTCTGGAAGGATGTACAGATCATTCAATGAACTTCCTCTAGCAGAAAAAAAACTGGTTAAAATTTTAAAATTCTCATGAGGAAACAAACTAAAGTGAAAAGTTCAGCAAGCTTACCCATCATATTTTACTAGGAAAGAAAGAAAATTAAATAGGATGACCATAGTGTAGTACTTATGTTTCCTCTTTTCAATTCTTAATCTAAAGCAAGTGAGCATCATCTTTACAAATATTCTAACAGACGTAACAGTATTTCATATTAAGAGGCAGGTGAGGGTTTCAACTTGGCCGAGCATATCCTTCAGGAGAAAATCCCCTGTGATTTAGTTCGGTCTCCTTGAAGTTTCATATAACAATGTGTATCATCAGCCACATTTGAGGTACAAATAAAGGTTCCATCCATTGATGTCCTAACTTAAACACTTCTAGTCAATGTCAGAATATTACCTGTACCAGACCACTAATGCATCTTCAGAATTTCATCTTGGCCACAATTTTTTACCTGTCCTACCCAATTGAAGCTATAATAACTCAGTACTACCAGATACTCTAGCCCACCAATACCCCTTAAACAGATTCTTCAGATACTAATTACAACTATCACTATCACATTTTAAAGAAGCTTGGGTTTTAAGTTATCCGCAATTTGACCCTTCATGATTAAATCTTTTCATCCCATTACTAGTTTAACTCGGTAACACTTGTTTCATTGTCCCAACATCAAAATCCCTAGCTGTTTTCAACCTTACCCATGCCTAAGCAAATGTAGGCAGGTTTCTCTAAGCAGCCCTTCATTTTCCTAGTAGGGAAGTGTCTCTAAGCTGGCCTAGGTCAACAGAACACACTCTTCCTGATAATCCATTCCAGGTTAGAGATCTTTGTCTGTAACTTTGGTTAAGATAGAAAAACTATCGAAGCACTTACATAAAGGTTTTATCAAATACTGAAACCAATGAAGCACTTATTTGGCATCTAGATTCCGCTTGTTGTTAAAAATTGTATTCTTTGCTTTACTTTTTCACTTTCAGTAATGTTTTCAACAAAATTATGTTAAACATAATCAAAAATTCATTTAGGATTGAATAAGTCACTCGAAAAGAATAACTTTCAAAACCACTTCCAAGCACTGTTCAAAAGGGCGGCGCCTAAGCGCTCCAAGGTGAGAAACCGCCCCGCATAATGACTAAGCGCCTAGGTAAATTTATGTGTATATCCTTATATATATTTAGTTATATATGTTTTTATATGTATAGATTTAGTTATATAAGTTATTTTATTCATTAAATACTTAGTTAATAATATACGTATTAATTAAAATAAAGATAATAAATAAAAAAATATAGAATGTTGTACAATAAAATTAATAAAAAACTTATATTTTCAACATTTATGACTTCCAATTCAATTTATTTATCTAGATAATTAATTTTTGTTATGAAATTATTTGAAAATATTCATTATAATATTAGTTTGTTGAATTTTGTTTTTAAATAAAAAAACCGCCTAGGCGCCAAGCCCCTATCGACGGCCCTAGGGGCGTCTAGTGCCGTTTTGAACCTTACTTCCAAGTTAATTTGTGGGTACCTAGTTTCAATTTCTAGTAGGATCTCTACCGATAGGATTTTACAAAATCAAAGAAGTCCCAAGATTCCCAGCTAAGATGAGGATAACTTAAAGGGCTTGTGACTTCTGAAGTAGATTTCCATTTTTTCTCTCTTTGGCCATGTTACCAAACAGAAATTAAGTCTCTTCCATGAACTTTCCAAATCAAGCAACCATGCCCAAGCCATAGACAGTATGAAAGAAATGATGTATGACAAAAGCGTTTGTACATACCGGCGATGATTCTGATAGTAGTGATCAAGCTGGTAGTAGATGTAAACGGGAGATTTCATTTGTTTTGGTATCTGAAAAGTCCAGTAAATGCACACTTTCAGAAGCATATACTATCATTCAAGGAGTAGAGAGAGAGAGAGAGAGAGAGAGAGAGAGAGAGAGAGAGAGAGAGAGGGATAGAGAGAGACTATGAAAAATAAGATATAACGCCTGAAATTTACTATATACAAGAATGGCAGGGGAATGGACTTACAGTTAGATTCCTAATACACGTTTTGTTAGTTTTACTACTCTGAATAAACGCAAGCTTATCATTTGTATATAAGAGAGGAATGCAGTCGTTGTCATAATGGTCAACAATTTCCACCACCTGCATGTTAAGAAGGCACAGTTTAGATTCAAGGTCAATGTTCTCCACCAAACTTCACAAAAAGCGCATTAAGGACAAGGAGATTACACGCTCTGATGCAAATAAGGATGCGAAACCAATAGGCAAAAAGATAATGCCGATTGAGATAAAGATCACAATGACCTGAAATCCAAGAAAGGAACATATTTAAGAAAAACCAAACGAAAACAAAGAGTTCAGGATGCCAAGCGTCCAAATTGAAGCGAAGCCATAATTGATAAGAGTAGTTCAGCATAACATAATGCGACCTATACCCATCCTGGTGTTAAAATTGGTTTGCATGCCGGAAGCTCTTGCTGTGTGAACTTGGAGTCTGGAATACATATAAAATTTAATGCAGCATGAGAAAAATACTGAATTGACTCCATTCATACTTGTGCATATTCACGATCAAAGTCCAAAATAAAATAGGGTTACAATGGGTCCCTCAAAATCAAACAGGGTTTCAATGGGCCCCTCAAAATCAAATTCTAGTTGCGACCATGTTTTGATATATACAAAGAAAACATGTTGGCTGGGTTCCAACAAGAAAATAAAATTTAGAGTTTCTACAGAATTCAATTTACAACCCTATAAAACAAAAATTGTTATAATCGCAATCAAGTGCCCAGAAAATTAAAAAAAAATAAAAAATCAGAAAATCAGAAACGAAAATGTATTATAAAAGAGACGATCATTGCAATAATTTGATGGTACAAAGTAAAATGGAAGAAAAGGAAGTTAGAAAGGTAAGTACATTTGGGCCTTCTGGACTTCCTTCGGGAAGAGGAAGATGATGGATTCAAGCCTCCATCATTGCTCATGGATCCCATTTTCTCCATCTCCACGATCCCCTCCTCCTTCCACAATGCCACAACTACTATTCCCACACACACAAAAGCAACACAGGGAAAGAAGAATTGCGATTAGATGAAATTAAGCAAAATGGAAAAAAGCTGTTTAAAAATTTGGCAACTTTGCTTCTGTATTCGCAAATTTGGACTCATGGAAAGAACAAAATGTGTGCCTTTGTTTGTCAATCTGATGAAACCGGCACTTGCCCTGTTTTTTATTTTCTGATTTATTTTTTTTTGTTTTGTAGGGGGTGTATTCGATTGAGATTTTAATGAGTTTTAATAGATTTTAAATGATTTAGAATTATAATGGATTTTATATAATTTCACCTTATTTTATATGATTTCACTCAAATCATTTCAAATTTCAATAGATTTTGTAATAAATTTATATAGATTTTGAAGTGTTTCTATGGATTTTATAAATATAAACCATGTCCAACAGGATCAGATGTGCACATTCTCCATTTCTCCTCTCCCCATCACCATCGATGATAACGGCCACATACTACAAAGTATCAGACATGACTTCGTTCAATAGACAAAATTTTGTACCAAAACAAACCGTAGTCACACTCTTCCAAACAAAATTATCTTACTAAAACGTTTATCATCGTAATTATCATAAAAAAAAAAACCAAAATACATTAAAGTAACCAGTCAAAGTTATAAAAATTAGGAAAGTAACTGCAAATAGAATGTTCAATCCAATAAACCAAGGGAAGGGAGGAAATAACAGAAAGAGAGATAAGAATGAAGTTGATGACGAGAAGCATGAGCTTGTTATAAGTCAAACTTGGATTGTCAATTGACTCTTTATGGTTTTGTATTTCCAAACGGGGATTTGGTCTTGTTCCATGTAACATCTGTTATTAATATATCTTATTATGTTGTCTTCTCTTTTGAATAACTGTTTCTATGAAGAAAAAAAAATTGACAATGGTGGTGGTGCTGCTTCTATTACTGAGAGTGGTGGTGGTGCCGCTTTAGTTGGGATGAGGAAGGGGGACAATGTAAAAATGTTTTGAGAAGGAAGATTTTTTTTTCTACCTTCAAATCCAATGAAATATTAGGTGAGGTGTGATGATTTTGATGGTGGAGTAATATGTGTATTTTTCCTTAGCAAATCTATCAAAATCCACCATTTTAAAAAAACAATAAGAAATCATCCAACTTTTGAATACCCCTGTATTTGTAAATTGTATTTTACAATCTTAATTGAATACACCTAGATTTTAAAGAATTTTAAAACAATTTATTAAAAAATAGATTGAATACACCTTAATTTGTATAAAACCTATTAAAATCCTAATTGAATACGTCTGGATTTGAAAACTCTCTAAAATCATTTAAAAACCAAAATTGAATACACCCCCCTAAACTTTCAGATTTTTAGATTTTTTTTGTTTGTTTTTTATTTTTGGGTAGTTGCTGCGTGATTTTGGTTTGAAGGTTGTTGGGGCAAAAAATGGAATGAAGGATGATATCATGTGTTTGGGTTTTGGACTATTGGTTGGTATTGGTGTGTTTTCCTTTTTGCAGGAGGAGCGCAACTACTGGTCTTCTTTGTACGTAGCTGGCTGGTATCCTATATATCTGGATCTAGTCCTATCCAAGGATGAAAATATCGATATCGACGGATATATCGCTAGTTAAATTTACGGATATCTCGCCTCAAATATCGGTATCGATATCGATATCGTTTACGGTCAACAAAAATGACAGAAATTCGGTCTTAAAGTTGGAAATTTGGAATGAAACTTTGAGAAAAACTTAAGTATGCAATAATGGTTATATAGGACTAATAAAAACTATAAAATGACTTTTATATAATAAATATATGATGAATAAGATGTAATATGATTCTGACGATAACTAATAATATAAAATCTTAAATATAAATATAAATTGAGGCGAGTTATTATAATTGAATGTTAAAATGGTTAAAAATATAACAATAAACATACAAAAATTCAATGTAAGAAAAATGATAAAATAAGTTTAATATATTTAAAATTGGGAAAAAAAAGAATGAAAAAATAGGGTCAAATTTTGTTAAAAATTGAAAGTAATGGATATATATAAAATTGGACAAAAAATGAAAAAAAAAAAAAAGAAGACCAACCTTTGAAAAATTGGAATAAATGAATAAAAAGGAAAAAAAAAAGACAAGGGTATGTGGCAGCTGGTTGGGGAATAAAAAGGAAAAAACCAAAAAAAACCGAAGGATTTGCAACTGGGGGGTCGAACCCGAGACCCCCCCCAAGGACATAAAAGGCCCATGCCAACTCTGCTGGGCTTCAATTTATTAATTTACCTAACGTTAATTATATATGTATAAACATTAATCTACTAACAAAGTCTCCCCCTACCTCCCGCCGGGTCTGCAACTTGGGTTTTTCGACCCGGCGGCATGACCCGATGAAATAACCTTTGTTTTACGTCCGATTTTCACGATTTAATAGTGCATTTTCATCGTTTTGATCTCAGAAATAGATCTGTAGGTTCAAAACAAGAAATCATTTCGAAATTTCGGCCAATTTCTTCCCCCTTCTTATGTGTCGCCGGCCGGAAATCGCGATATATCGGTCGATATATCGACGATTCCGGCGATATTTACTTCCCTGGTCCTACCACGTTGTCACTCACGAGTCGTATGTTTTATTCTTAGGCTTCGTTTGTTTTTTTTTTCTCTTGAAAAGTAGTTGTATTTGAAAGTAAAATAATATAAAAGCGTTTGATAAAAATAAAAAAATTAATTTTTTTAATATGTAATGAATTTTTTATAACAATTTTTAAAACCTATCTATATATCACTTTCAAAATTTACTTTTAAAAAAATTATTTTAGTGTATAGTTACTTATTATGAAATTAAAATAAAAATGACTTTTCAAAAAAATATAACTGAAGCAGTTTTTTGAAAAAAATCCAATAATTTCGAACTTACCATTAAACAATAGAGCCCGATTTATATGTTTTTTATTCTAAAATTCCAACATTCAAAAATTCAAAAATCTAGAGGGTGGCCCGGGGCTGTGCCTGGCCTTGTCTTCACACTTCACACCCAAAAAAATTCATTAAATTATGAATCTGACTTTTAATTTTGACAATTACAATTTAGTGGCCGAAATTCAAATCAAGTTTTCAGTCTCTAACCTCACTCCCGAGAAGCAACGATATTTTATTAAGTTTTAGATTTTTTTTATATTAAATGATTTTAAAAAATGGGTTATTGAGCACCATAAAATGTCCGGTCTCAATGTCCAATAAAAATACTTTGCGAAATCTCACCTATCACATTTTCTGAAAAAAAAAAAAATTAAGTTATATCTTACCCTTTTTAGTTGATCTTTCAACTTTGGACAAAAATATCTAGACATACTATTTTCATTCTCGTCTCTCTATAATAGTTTCTGAAATTCAAAGATCATAGCACCATTCCTATGAGTTTCACATTTTTTTAGTTTAAAAAAAAATATGTCATTTAGCAACATAAATTGCAGGACATCAAATAGCGTGATATAGTTTTCTCATTGTGCAGTAAAAATATTTTATAAAAATTCAACAGTATCATTTTTTAAAAGAAAAAAATTATGAGCCAATTCCAAGTAGTTGGTTGTTCAATTTTTCTTAAAAAAAAAACTTATACCATTTCAATTTTCAACCATGTATACAAACTTATAGACACACAAAGAAATTTCATTGATTTTCTTGTTTTTTAAGCTGAAAAAAAAATTAAAAAAAAAAATTGTTGGGCATGATAAATCACGGTGCTGACTATATGTATAAACACTAGAGATAGTTTTGGAGGTAGAGCGAAGAATTAATCTCATTAATTAGATACCCCACTTTTTATATAAAGTTTATAGATCAATATATTACATAAATGCTTTTACATGAAGAGTCACAACAATTAAATTATTTACAAACACTCCTCGGATATACCTTGCAATAGTATTGTTTGTCTGTGCGTGTATGTGTTGTCTCATTAAAATCATCTTATGTAGTAAAAACACTATAGGACAAAAAAACTCTAGTTGAAGGAAAAAAAAATGCAACGCGCTTTGGTATGTGAGTAATCTCATTAGAACCTCTAGATGTAGGAGAAGTCGTCTTATATGGATTATGAGCATGCGCTTTGGTATGTGAGTAATCTCATTAGAACCTCTAGATGTAGGAGAAGTCGTCTTATATGGATTATGAGCATACAGTATGTTTGTGGATGTAGGATGCATTAGAGTTGTTGCACCAAAACCTTGTCTAATAAACCAAGTGGCTAAACCTATGGTCAAAGGGAAAAACTGAGTAAATACATATAAGTAGAAACTTGGCATCTGCTAGATGTAGTGGCAATGCCAAATATGTGCCTCATTAAAATCTAGTTAGGTACTTTGCAATAATCAATATTCTTCAAATATTTAGTATTGTTCGGGATATATGGTGCACTCTAGAAAGCTCTGTTAAGCCATAATTAATTGTTACACCTACTTAATTTCATATTTGGCTCATTTCTTTGTCTTTTACGTAAAAGCATGTCATCCATAGTAGATTGTATTGCTTTTGTGAGACATGTGCAGACATGTCCTAAAATAGGCCTTGAACGTCCCTAATGCACCACATTTTTTACTTAGATCAAGGTAACCGAGTTCTAAAACTATGTCTGAGGACCCTGAGATTAAGGCCATGACATGCCTTTGTTATGCCACCATCGGAGTTAGGAAATGTCCTTGAGATGTCCCAAATTCACTTGAGACTAAGCTCTAGATCATGCCCTTGACATGCCTGGAGGTGCGCCAAGTTCAAGTCCTAAGTTCCAATCAAGGGGTGCCTTCGCTACGCCTCAATGAACTACAAGACGGTGTCCCTGTCACATTTCAAGATCAGGTGCAATTGCGCCATTTGGTCAAGAGATGAGTATTTTCAGAGCCATTGGCATGTGTAGAAGCCATTCAAGAGCTGAGGCGTGCCTTGGAGTGACAAAGATATCCCAAGGGCCAAGTTCCAATGTTCAGCGCTTGCCCTAGGCATTGCCCAAATTCCATCATGGTTGTCTTGCTGCCACCTTTTGTTCCCAATTGCTAGCTTGCATTCACACTCACAGTCGTGTTTTGAGTGGTTCTCATAGATTATAAGGGCGATGTATGTACTTAAAAATGCAATGAACATTCTAGACTTCTCTAGGCCGGGGTTGCTAATTATGATCCTTGTAAGACAAGGTTTTCCCTTATTATAAAAGGTAGCCTTTGTTCAGTGCTTTGGACACACCATTTTTAGAGATATTAGACACTTTTACTTAATGATTTGAGCTATTAGCATCATACTTGTTCATGAAGACCACATTGTGTTCTTGGAGGATTACATGAAGTCATTCTTAAAGTTAGTTCTTCATAATTTAATTTGGTTTAATCTTTCACTTCTAATTTAATTCATGTTTATGCTTTTTATAGTATGTAGTAAGTAGTTTACCTTAGGTTAGGGATAATTTTAAAGCCCTAATCATGGCAACTTCGTGATTAGGTTTTGGCATGTGATTTGAGTATTGTGTTTGCCTTGGTAGTTTGGTTCACTACTTTAATTGTGTTTATTTTTTTCCCTTAAAACTGGCCACTTTAATTGCATAACTTAAAAAATGACTTCACACCAAGTATTATGTTAAAAATAACTATGAAAAGATCCACTTCACTTCTAGAATTGCATATCCTTAAAACTTGCCACTTTTTGCCGTGTACTTAATGTTTTCTTTTGTGTTGTAGTGACTTAAGAGAACTATGGAATAATTGACTAACGTTTAGTGGCTTAAGAGAACTAAACATACAAGTAAAAAGGAAAAAATGTGTGAGAATGGGCTTTAGAGACCTCTTGCATGGCACTAAACTAAGAAGTAAACATGATAATTGAGCATTACAAACCATGTTAGAAAACGTTGTGATTAGGTATGGATAAGGATTGACTTAAATTGTCTGTTTCCTTATTTAGTGTCCTTGTGTTTGAGTCTTTTGTTTAGATTTAAGTATATATACTTAGTGTTTTGTTTCTATTTTGAGTACACGTTTCTAAACTAAACAATCTATTACTTTGAGTACATTGTTGAATCAAATCCTTGTGGGATTTGACCCTTACTTGCATCACTATATTGTCTATTGATTAGTGCCCTTTGCTAAGATATTATTGTTAAGATTAATGTTACTTATTGTTGTACTGTTTTTCCGACATACATATCGTGATATCCTCTCCCCATAATGATTCCATACTTGGTACATCATCAAGTCTACGTAAGCGGATACCTCAAACATGCTTCTAAAATGAGGCCTTTGGTAATGACTTGCTGACGAATGTGTATATGGTTGTCTTCATATCAGATTGACTTGATTTCAATCGTCTGATGCTCCAGCCATTAATGGTTAAAGAAAATATTCGACATGCTTGGTGTTGTCTCCTTCAATGATGCATATTTATGATGTGATTGACCAAACAACGAACCTAATAGAAGATACAGAAGGCCTTTTGGATCAAAAGCAAACCCATCATCGAGGCCCAAGTCCAAAGCCCACGATTGTGGCCTATGACTTAAACCTAGGTGCTTTACTATATAAAGGGAGCATGCCTACCTTATAAAATCAGGTGTGACTCTCTCTTTCTCTAGACTAGAGCTCCCACATCTCTCTACATTTTTAGTCTCCCTCTAAGGCTCAATGCTTGATGTATCATGTACAAACACTAATATTATGGACATGAAGATAACTAATCAACATCGACTGATCAATGTCGGTAGGCGCCCTTCACTTAGGAATAGTCTATCCAAGAAAGCCTAGATGGTACGACATATCTAGCACACCATCCGACATTTTCACTCTTCAGAATTGTCCGAATAACATCATTTGATCAAAATCATCCAATCAAAATGCACCAATCAATATCGTCGGACTAATATCTCCTGATCAACATTAACCGATCAACATCCGTAGGACACCCTCCATCCAGGAACCTGCCACTTAGGCATTTCAACCTTTAACATTACTACTCCTGGGCACACACTCGTGCCTCGAATCTCGTATCATCAGGGAACTGGTTACCAAACCAAGTACTCATGGTGCCTCGCACTGAGTGTCAGGACCCGTCCCAAATATCACCTCGATACCCGGGACGAACCCTGCTCCCGTTTGACAATCACACTTAAAGTACCACAAGAACCTCAAAATAACCATAAGCATAACTATCAGACAAAGGAGTAAATATAATACAACTGTAGTACAGAGAATAGTGTTATACAAAATAGGCACAAAAGTCCTACGAGGCTAATCTCGCAACGGAAGAACGCCGTAAGCTCTATGCCTCGGTTCCTGCCTCAACGTTTACCCCACCGCTATCACCACGACCTGGAGGGAAAGTTAAAACCAGAAAGTGTGAGTGGACTAAAAGAAATAAGAGTTTCAAACACGATTTATAAACAAACAAGGATTAAGAAAACAATAAGATTTTTCCCTCCATTTTAAAATAAAGTATGCATGCCTAACGAAGTATCAGAAAACTCCAACATAAAACAGTATAACAAATATGCTAAGATCATATCATAAAAACCAAATCCACAAATGTCAAGTCTGATCAAACCTGTTGGGTCTATCCGAGTCTTTAAACTCAAACCAGGCCTTAAATGTAATCCGAGTCTTTAAACTCAATAGGCCTACGGGGGTAATATCGTAAATATCTGAGTCTTTAAACTCCCGAGTCTTTAAACTCAATCCGGGCCCGTCCCCCCCGTCCATCAGAAATCCAGCTTTTTTCTCGAAAAACGTGTAAACCCCGAAAATGTCTTGAAAAACGTGCAAACATATCAACCACATATAATCGCCATTAAAAAGCATAAAAACATACTTAATATCATAAAACATAAATAAAACAGCTAGGCATGCTCGTAAGAAAAGAAAGAGTCCACTCACGAATCAGAAAGTGTCAATCGCGCTCCGTGCGCTCCTCGACCGTCTCAGGCGTCTCCCGTCCTGTCAATAAGCACCAAATAGGGTCACAAATACGTCTAATACACTAACCCTAATTTCCCCAACTTTTCGGGAATTTATACGTAATTTAAATTTAAACCCTAAACCGTCCGGATCCTCGAACTATCCCGTAACATCATTTGATTAACCCGAAACTTGTCCCAATGGATTCCTTGGCACATTTAGAACAAAAACCATGTTGGACAATTTCTCAAACTCCTCTCCACGCGCCCCCACGCGCCGTCCAAAGTGGCTGCGCGTGGGCCTCACGTGCCTGCACAGTACCATCGTCTACCTCGAGTCACCCGGTTCAACTGTACTGAACCGGCGTGACCGGTTCTCTGCAATTCCTCCACCATTTTTGTCCAATCCAATCCTATTAGCTTCGTCCAGTTCCCAGCAACCAATCCCAGTCCTAAAATCCAGAAATCAAGGCCTAAAACCCATCGTCCTCAACCTCAAAACAAATTGCCCGTAAGCCCTGTTTTGGCCTCCGGCCACCCAGACCTTCCCCCGTCACGGCGACCATCCTAGACGGCTCCTAGGACCTCCATAAACCTCCCATCACTCACCAAAGTCCTCGACTCTAGCCCAGAGTCCACGACTTTTGAAATGAAACAAACGGGAAAAACAGGGGATTTGAGTCATACCTTCGATTCTTCCTCCGCCATCTGCACCGCCGTGTACCACGGTGTTCACTGAGTCCTTTACAGTCATCCTAGCTTCCTATTAGCTTGGTTTGAACGAAAACACAGCACAACCACCACCTCTTTCCCACGGCCTCTCTGTTTTCCCTGAAAATCGATCCTTCGACCACCGTGTTTCCGGGCACGATTTCACTCCCAAACTCAGTCACCAACTTCCTCTCTTCTCTTTGTCACTCTCACAATTCACAAAACTCTCACACCCTCACAGAATCGATCACAAACTCTCACTTTCTTCCTCTCTGTTTTATGTTTCTCAAAGCCAAGCACACGGTTCAAATATGGACAGTTTGTGACCGTGTGTATTTTAGACACTCCGAGAACCCTCTAGCTCACAACCACGTGTCCACTTTCTCGTGGACCATCAGTACAAAATATCCAAGCCCACTCAGCCACTTGCCCTTATCTGATTGGTTCTAAGGGAAAAAGACCAAAATGCCCCTAGGTTTAGAAATTACCATTTTGCCCTTCAACTTTCCAGACCCATAAGTATTCCGTTCAACGTCCGATGACAGCGTGCCGCCTGTCGTTATACTCAGGACGTCGAGACCTATCTAACGGTCCTCGGTCTACGTAAGAATCACAAGTCCACTAAAAAGCCAACATTTCCCTCTATTTAGTCAAAATTACGGTAACGCCCTCAATCTTCCGAACGTCATAACTTTTTCTCCGCTTGTCCAATTCGGACATGCCACCTGTCTACAGACTCGTGACGTACTAAACTACGTCACGGTTAATGGTCAACACTCGTCCAACCTGTAAATCAAAAAGTCAACTTTTGACACACTATTCACAAGGGCAAAATCGTCCTTTTATACAAATCTTTTACAAAATTACATTTGTACCCTTCCTGAAGGTACGGGTTGTTACAATCTACCCCCCTAAAAAGAATTTCATCCCCGAAATTCAGTGAAACAAGTAAGGGTACTGTTCGTGCATTAAGGCCTCGGGTTCCCATGTAGCTTCTTCCACCTGATGATTCCTCCACAAGACTTTAACTAAGGGAACCGTCTTCCTTCGTAAAACGTTATCGTTTCGATCCAAGATCGCTACCGGCTGCTATTCAAAGCTCAAATCTTCCCTAAGCTCAACAGGTTGTGCTTCCAGAACATGTGAATCATCACGTATATACTTCTGAAGCATAGATACATGAAAGACATTTTGTACCTTTGCCAAGTCTGCTGGTAAAGCCAATCGATAAGCAACAGGACCAATCCGCTCCAAGATCTCATAAGGTCCAATGTAACGAGGAATCAACTTCCCTCGCCTGCCAAACCGTACGATCCCTTCCAAGGAGATAACTTCAAGAAAACCCAGTCTCCTACTGCAAACTCCAAATCTCTGATCCTACGGTCGGCGTAACTCTTCTGTCGGTCCTGTGCTGCCTTCAATCGATCTCTAATCAGTGCCACTTTTTCCTGAGTAAGGTCTATCAGCTCGGAAGTAGTCAATCTCCTCTCACCAACCTCGGTCCAACACAACGGAGTCTGACACTGTCGCCCGTATAGAGCCTCGTAAGGAGCCATCCCAATACTCTCCTGATAACTGTTATTGTAGGCAAACTCCATCAAAGGTAAATGTGACTCCCAAGTACCCTGAAACTGTAAGACACACACTCTCATCATATCCTCTAGAATCTGGATGGTCCGCTCAGACTGTCCATCGGTCTGAGGATGAAAGGCAGTACTAAAATGCAGCTTTGTCCCAAAAGCTTCCTGTAAGCTCTGCCAAAATCGGGAAGTAAATCTCGGATCGCTGTCAAATACTATCGACTCTGGAGTACCATGCAGCCGAATAATCTCATCAATAAACAATTGTGCAAACTGCGTCAACCTGAAGTTCTCCCGTAGTGGTAAGAAATGAGCAAACTTCGTAAGTCTATCTACAATCACCCACACACTATCATGTCCCTTCGGCGTCCTGGGCAGCTTGAATACGAAGTCCATCGTCAAGTGATCCCATTTCCACTCGGGGATCAGTAAAAGTTGCATTGCTCCATAGGGTCTCTGCCGCTCAGCTTTCACCTGTTGACAGATCAAGCATCTACTGACATACTCTGCAATCTCCCGTTTCATATCTGACCACCAGTAATGCTCTCGAAGTGTACGATACATCTTGGTCCCACCAGGATGCATCGCATAAGCTGAACAGTGAGCCTCATCCAGTATCACCTTCTTTAGTGCTTCGTCCTCGGGTGACACGACCCATCCCAATCCCCCTAGGATTACCATGGAATGTGCCATGCTCCCGCCTGACAAGAGGTGTCAGACAAAGGATAACCTATTGCCACTGCCCAAACGGGCTTCCAGAGTGCGTAAGGATCGATGGAGGAGGTGTGCGATGCTCAAGTCTCTGCTGCAGTCGCATCCGGAATCAACCTGAAGGGCATTGAAAACAAAAGCTGTGAGTGGACGAAAATAAACAAGTCTGTTTAAAACATTTATAAGACATTTATGCCCCTCAGTAAAACCATATGCATGCGCCAAAAACCAATGATCACACATTTATTTAGAAATAATCATTAGGGCCTTAGCCCGGAAACCAAAGCATAGTTCCAATTTCCAAAAGTCAATCCAAGAGTTATTTCATAAATCCAGTAATATGAACCATAAGGCATATAATATAAACCGTAACCATAATTTTAGCCACTGCACTATACACTCCAATCCGACATCCCTGATGTCTGACGTCACTGACGTCAATAAGGTCACAATCACAAGGCTACGCGTGCCACTCGGGTCTCAATTTCCGAGTTCAATCCCCGAACCCCGTTCGGGTACAGCATCCCCGATGCTTAGCGTCATAGACGCTGGACGTACTAGACGTCCGTGACCTCTCCGGGGTACCTCATCCGGAGGAGACAATATAATATGGAAGGATTTATGCAGTGCAGTACTAAATACATTTTATTGATATCCACATGCAAAACATATAGGTAAACATAGGTAAAATCTGAACCGATCGTTACGTTTCATCAAACGGGTCTCATGCCCAAATACCGTGAAACGCGCCATAACCGAAATATCATCAAAACCATTTATTGATTCCAGCATGTGAACATATATAAAATGTAAACCAGAAAACATTTATTCAATTCCATTTTAGGGTCCCCGACCCGCAATCGTATGTAGAAATCAACTGGGCCCCTGGCCCGATTTCACAAGTTAACTGGGCCCCTGGCCCGATCCACATGTTAACTGGGCCCCTGGCCCGATTTCATAGTTCAACTGGGCCCCTGACCCGATTTTACATTATTCAAGTTCGTAACCGTTTCATGAAATCATATCCAACCACATTTATGGAAATCGGTGCAAATCCAGAAAACCTCGGTTTACGTGCAAATACGTAATTCACCTCGAAATACGTGAAATTATTTTAAATTCACCGATATCCAAAGTAAATCATTTAATCATAATTATAACAATCATAAAACAGTTATGCATGCATCGAATTTATGAAACCAATGTCCATTCACAGACCGTTTAACTGAGCGCCTCGATACGCGTGCCATAGGCCTTCCCGGGCCACACCACTATCACCGGGACTCCCAATCCTGTCCAAATCACATTAGAGGATTACTAACCTCATCATTAACTTCCTATTCAAGTCCCATAATTTTCCCGAATTTTTAAGTATTTTTAAACTGGATTTAAAACCTTCGGACATCCCGAACAATATCGAAACGGTGTCCGATCGACACGAAACCAATTCCAAAATGTTCGTTACATTGCATATAACAAAAGTCATGTTGACCTCACCTCGATATTCGTGCCCACGCGCCGTCACGCGCCTCCGTGAGTGGCTGCGCATGAAAGCCACGCGCCTGCTACAGTGACTGCTACAGTCACCATCCTCGCCCGTTTCTCTAGTAAACGGGTTGAAAAACCCGCGATAGGACCCGGTTCAACCACACCCAATTCAACATCAAATCAATCCGTTCTTTCAATTGATCCCTTGTAATCAATCACCATTTAAGTTCTGTAAATCGAATTACACAAATCATGGTCTAAATCCTCACGACTCTCGATCGATCCTCGACGGGTTTTCAATTCGGGTTTCACGATATCGTCCCTGTTTTCCAAATTAATTCATTCAGTTAGCATCGTGAGAGTGTAAGGGACATTTCTACAAGGTCAATTTGAGAATTACTTACCTCAAACCCGTTGAACTCAAGCTCGATTTTAAGCTGCCATGGAAGCTTCTGTTCTTCCACAATTCGACACCATTTCTCGTCGTTTTCGTTGCAGAGATGTTCGTATTAATCCCAGAAGTCGAATTGAATCCACAATTGTGATCCTCACCGCTCATATTGTCGAATTCGCAATTCCCCCAATTTTCACGATTTTTCGGTTCAAAATTAACCCAGGGGCCTCACTGTCACTCGAGCCTCACACTCAATTCGGCTTCCTCAGTCTCCCAATTGCACAATGGAGCTGAGACAGAGGTTAATTAGCTGCTAATTGATAATCATTAAGACAACCCACAATTTAGGGAATTAGTGTCTAAAGTAAGAATAATTGTGTCTCCCTTAATACACGATTCCATGTTATCTGGGGCAAAGAAGATGACAAAGTGACAGATGTCACTGTCAGGCAGCAAGATTCAATGGTAAAAGACCATTTTGCCCTCCGTTTGACAAATTACCATTTTGCCCCCAGACATCTGTGACCCGTAACTTGGTCACCCGAACTCCGTTTTCGACGTGCCGCCTGTCGTTGGATTCGTATCGACGAGACCTACGCAACGGTCCTTGGCCCTTGGCCATCGGACATCCCGGTCAAAAAGTCAACATTTGGCCCCTAATATGCCAAATTACGAAAATGCCCTTGCACTTCCGTACATCATAACTTCTTCCACGAACGTCGGAATCGAACGTGCCACCTGTCTATGAACTCGTGACGTCCCGAACTACGTCACGGTCAGCGGTCAAAGTCCATTTGACTATCCGAAATAAAAGTCAACGTTTTGCCCATGTCCAGGGGCAAAACGGTCATTTTGCACAATTCGTCCGAAATCACCCAACTAATCCCAGATTAGTAAATCATAATTAAATATTATTAAATCCCGATATTCAGGACAGGTCGTTTCAACCTTCCCTCCTTAAAGAATTTCGTCCTCGAAATTGCCAATAACCTTATTCCACAACCACCTCGTGGAAAACATTTCGATCACACATCTGTGTACACTTGTACACCCACATACTGGAACAACACCAGTCTCGTCTGTACCCAGACATCCCATCACAGTCATACGTTACAACAATAACACTCGACCACCTCGAGTGGACATAATCACCTGATCCGCGATAAAATTTCTTAACCATTAAGCTGACTCCTTCAGCTAGATGGTTCCCTGCCATTGCCAAAATATCCTTACATTTGCTCCCATTGGGAGTCACCAAATCTCATTTGTCAGTCCACGCTGACGCCATCAGTCAAACTGTCATCACTAAGCTTTACCACCATGATAAAGCCCCAACCATCAGCCAGTCAGTGACAACACCACCACGCACACATCACCCTCAATGTAGCGTAAGATCAACCACACGATCTCAATTCGCAGGGCAAGCCCAATCCTGCGACACCAATTAATCTCAATGTCCATAATCGCCGGCTCCGTCAGCGAACCCTGACGCAGAAAAATCACGGTGTGATAAAATCACACAAGGCTACTCGTGGTTACTCAGACCACCAATTCACTCATCCCGAGTGTACGTATGTCGTCAACTTACACAATCAAGTGGTGTAACTCGAACACATTGAATACCAGCCCAGCAGTGAACACAAGTCTCAATACTAGGGTTCCATTAGCCAACCATGGCTAAGAGCACCTGCTCAAACAACCACTGAACCCGACCAAATCACTCTGCACAGCGCACAGTATCCAATGTCCAGTCCACAATCACAACCAAACAAATGATATCGGAACCAAGCCGATTACCAATCACGTTTGACCACACACCACGGGTACATCCCATGTACCGCCATTAGGCACCACTCAGCCTAACCAGTATCAATCCTCGTATAACGTACCCTGTACGTACATAAATCCAACAATCCGCCTACAACCACCCAGGTCATAGCCAGACACGTTCTAGTAATGAAGTACCTTTGCCCAAACCAACATGAGACAAAACGAACTCCACCCGTCATCTAGTTCCAATTTCGAATCCGAATCCGCAATTTCGTAAGAAATCCCGAACCCGAACCCAGACATCATATTTTTTTTTATCCATTTCCAAATCCGAATCCGAAATCATTATTCCGTAAGCTAGCATTGGAACAATCATTCCGCACCCAAATCCAGTAATCCATTTTCGAGCTTCGCAATCGAATCCTGAATCGTCACCCAGAAATTCGGTTCCAAAATCCAAAATCTCGTTTACGTCCACCAAGACGTAAAAAAACCGAACCTATCGGTTGCCTGTCCAAAACACTCGATTGACTTCATAGGGAAGCCAATCCCAATACTATCAAGTCAAAGGTTGACGAAATCCGACCACATCGGAAACCTACTCAACCGACTAACAAACTATATGGACTCACTCCGAAAAGAAGTTCAGTCCCGTCATTTACGACTCACATACCAAGGTAAGAGTGATAAACTCTCATACAGTCTGGATCATCACGATCACAACCCAGATCCATCGCTACGTCATCCGACAAGTAACATCACGATCCTAGATCGTCACATCGTCCAAAGTCGACAACATCACAAATCAGATCCACCTAGGATCCACACATGCCCACATATGACACGACCCATCCCAATCCCCCGGGATTACCATGGAATGTGACGTGCTCTCGTCTGACAAGAGGCGCCAGACAAGGGATAACCGATTGCCATTGCCCAAAAGGGCTTCCAGAGTGCGTAAGGATCGATGGAGGAGGTGTGCGATGCTCAAGTCTCTGCTGCAGTCGTATCCGGAATCAACCTGAAGGGCATTGAAAACAAAAGCTGTGAGTGGACGAAAATAAACAAGTCTGCTCAAAACATTTATAAGACATTTATGCCCCTAAGTAAAATCATATGCATGCACCAAAAACCAATAATCCCATATATATTTAGAAATAACCATTAGGGCCTTAGCCCGGAAACCAAAGCATAGTTTCAAATTCCAAAAGTCAATCCAAGAGTTATTTCATAAATCCAGTAATATAAACCATAAGGCATATAATAATAACCATAACCATAATTTTAGTTGCTGCACTATACACTCCAATCCGACATCCCTGATGTCTGACGTCCCTGACGTCAATAAGGTCACAATCACAAGGCTACGCGTGCCACTCGGGTCTCAATTTCCGAGTTCAATCCCCGAACCCCGTTCGGGTACAGCATCCCCGATGCTTAGCGTCATAGACGCTGGACGTACTAGACGTCCGTGACCTCTCCGGGGTACCTCGCCAGAGGAGACAATATAATATGGAAGGATCTATACAGTGCAGTACCAAAATACATTTTATTGATATCCACATGCAAAACATATAGGTATACATAGATAAAATCCGAACCAATCGTTACGTTTCATCAAACGGGTCTCATGCCCAAATACCGTGAAACGTGCCATAACCGAAATATCATCAAAACCATTTATAGATTCCAACATGTGAACATATATAAAATGTAAACCAGAAAACATTTATTCAATTCCATTTTAGGGTCCCCGACCCGCAATCACATGTAGAAATCAACTGGGCCCCTGGCCCGATTCCACAAGTTAATTGGGCCCCTGGCCCGATCCACATGTTAACTGGGCCCCTGGCCCGATTTCATAGTTCAACTGGGCCCCTGGCCCGATTTTACATTATTCAAGTTCGTAACCGTTTCATGAAATCATATCCAACCACATTTATGGAAATTGGTGAAAATCCAGAAAATCTCGGTTTACGTGCAAATACGTAATTCACCTCGAAATGCGTGAAATCATTTTAAATTCACCGATATCCAAAGTAAATCATTTAATCATAATTATAACAATCATAAAACAGTTATGCATGCATCGAATTTATGAAACCAATGTCCACTCACAGACCGTTTAACTGAGCGCCTCGATACGCGTGCCATAGGCCTTCCCGGGCCACCTCACTATCACCGGGACTCCCAATCCTGTTCAAATCAATTTAGAGGATCACTAACCTCATCATTAACATCCTATTCAAGTCCCGTAATTTTCCCGAATTTTTAAGTATTTTAAATTGGATTTAAAACCTTCGGACATCCCGAACAATATCGAGACGGTGTCCGATCGACACGAAATCAATCCCAAAATGTTCGTTACATTGTATAGGACAAAAGTCATGTTGATCATACCTCGGGATTCGCACTCACGCGCCCCCACGCGCCACCGCAAGCGTCTGCGCGTGGAAGCCACGCGCCTGCTACAGTACCCGCACAGTCATCCCTCTCACCCGTTTGTCTGTAAAACGGGTTGAAAAACCCGCGAACAGACCCGGTCCAATGACACCCAATTCGACATCAAATCCATCCGTTCTTTTCACTGATCCCTTGTAATCAATCACCATTTAAGTTCTGTAAATCTAATTACACAAATTAGGGTATAAATCTCCACGACTCACGATTGATCCTCGACGGGTTTTCAAATCGGGTTTCACGATATAGTCCCTGGTTTCCAAATTAATTCATTCAGTTAGCATCGTGAGAGTGTAAGGGACATTTCTACAAGGTCAATTTGAGAATTACATACCTTAAACTTACTGAACCCAAGCTCGATTTCGAGCTGCCATGGAAGCTCAGTTCTCCTTCAATCCGACATGGTTTCCCGTCGTTTTTGCTGCAAAGCTTCACGTTTTGATCCCAGAAGACTCCAGCTAATCCCCATTTTGATCGACACAACCCAAATACTCCAATTCGAAATTCCCTCCAATTCCCCGAAACTTTGATTCTCGAATTACACCACCCCACTCAGTCCCCCGTGCTCTCCCTCAGCCAGAACCTTCCCCAACTCACCAATTAAACATTTGTGCAATCAATTGTGGAAGAGAGATTGGCAATGGCCAGAACCCAATCTCTCAATTTGTTTGTTCACGGTGAGGGAGGAATGATCAGAAATGGAAGGGGGAAAATGAGATGGACGGTTGTGATGCAATCAGGGGGTGGAATGGATGGCTCAGATCAAAAGCAGGGATTAAATTCTAGATTATTATGTAGTGGAAGCTTTTAGCATATAGTTTATGATTAGTGGATCAAGATCCAATCTAGCCGTCGGATGAGTGACACTTGTCACTCATCCAAGTGTCCTCCAACCACCATTTCAGAATAAAATAATCCACACAGTTACCGAGACGTAACTTCCCCAATTTCACGTTCCAGACCATAACTTCCTCGTACGAAGTCCGATTTCGGCGTGCCGCCTGTCGTTGGATTCGCATCGACGAAACCTACGTAACGGTCCTTGGCCCTCGGCCATCGGACATCTCGGTCAAAAAGTCAACATTTCCCCTTCTTTCGTCCAAATAACGAAAATGCCCCTGGACTTCCGTACATCATAACTTTCACCACGAACGTCGGAATCGAACGTGCCACCTGTCTATGAACTCGTGACGTCCCGAACTACGTCACGGTCATTGGTCAAAGTCCATTTGACCATCCGAATTAAAAGTCAACGTTTTGCCCACGCCCAGGGGCAAAACGGTCATTTTGCACAATTCGTCCGAAATCGCCCAACTAATCCCAGATTAGTGAATCACAATTAAATATTATTAAATCCCGATATTCGGGACGGGTCGTTACAACCTTCCCTCCTTAAAGAATTTCGTCCTCGAAATTACCAATAACCTTATTCCACAACCACCTTGTGGAAAACAATTCGACCCCACATCTGTGTACACTTGTACACCCACATACTGGGTCAACACCAGCCTCGGCTGTACCCATACATACCATCTCAGTCATACGTCATAATAGCAACAACACTCGACCACCTCGAGTGGAAAAGATCACCTGATCCGCGATAAAATCGCCTAACCCTTTAGCTGACTCCTTCAGCTAGACGGTTCCTTTCCATTAACAATAAATCCTTACATTTGCTCCCGTTGGGAGTCACCAAATCTCATTTGTCAGTCCATGCTGACACCATCAGTCAAACTGTCACCACTAAGCTTTACCACCATAGTAAAGCCCCAACCATCTGCCAGTCAGTGACAACGCCACGCACTACATCACTCTCGATGTGGCGTAAGATCAACCACATGATCTCGATTCGCAGGGCAAGCCCATTCCTGCGACGTAAATAAATCTCAATGTCCATAATCGCCGACTCCCTCAGCGAACCAAAATGCTGGGAAATCACGGTGTGATCAAGTCACACAAGGCTACTCGTGGTTACTCTGACCACCAATTCACTCATCCTGAGTGTACGTATACCGTCAACTTACTCCATCAAGTGGTGTAACTGGAACACATTGAATACCAGCCCAGCAGTGAACACACATATCAATACTAGGGTTCCACAAGCCAACCATGGCTAAGAGCACCTGCTCATACAATCACTGAACCCTGACAAAATCACTCTGCCCAGCGCACAGTATCCAATGTCCAGTCCACAATACAGCCAAACAAATGATATCAGAACCAATCCAATTACCAACACATTAGTTACACACCACTGGTACATCCCATGTACCGCCATTAGGCACCACTCAGCCTAACCAGTATCAATCATCGTACAACGTACCCTGTACGTACCTCAATCCATCAATCTGACTATAGCCACCCAGGTCATAGCCAAACACGTTCTAGTAATGGAGTACATTTGCCCAGCCAACATGAGACAAACGAACTCCACCCATCATCTAGTTCCAAATCCGAATCTGAATCCGCAATTTCGTAAGAAATCCCGAATCCGATCCCAACATCACATTTTTAATCCATGTCCAAATCCGAATCCGAAATCATTATTCCGTAAGCTAGCATTGGAATAATCATTCCGCACCCAAATCCAGTAATCCACTTCCGAGCTTCGCAATCGAATCCTGAATCGTCACCCAGAAATTCGATTCCAAAACCCAAAATCTCGTTTACGTCCATCAAGACGTAACATAACCGATCCTATCGGTTACCCGCTCAAAATACTCGATTAACTTCATAGGGAAGCCAATCCCAATATCCACACGTCAAAGGTTGACAAAATCCGACCACATCGGAAACCTACTCAACCGAGTAACAAGCCATATGGACTTCACTCCGAAAAGAAGTTCAGTCCCGTCATCTACGACTCACATACCAAGGTAAGAGTGATAAACTCTCCACCCATCTGGATCATCAAGATCACAATCCATATCCATCGCTACGTCACCCGACAAGTAATATCACGATCCTAGATCGTCACATCGACCAAAGTCGACAACATCGCAAATCAGATCCACCTAGGATCCACACATGCCCACATAGCTAACAAACCATCCGAAAGCTGATCGTAGGGTCTTACACCCTCAACAGAATCATTCGTCAAATTTCCCTTGGTGGAAAGATGACCTCGCATTTCACCACCAAATCCAAAATCATACACAACTTCTTGTGTCCAATGACCCCAAGCCAAACATGGGTCCACCAACCAATACACACTCAACGTACTGGTAGCAACAAACATCATCTGCCACGACAGGAAATGTGAAGTCACCCTAATGACTTCGGAATACCAATCACTGATTCGGAAACGAGCACTCTTCTCGTCTCCCAATCACAACTCTCCCCGAAACGGGAGTTCCAACCATGTTGGAAACAGACATGCTCCCAATGAGATGTCAAGTCCAACCACTGGACTGCCCATGTCCATACCTCACTTGGACCACCACGTGTCCAAAATAAATTCATTACTCGGACCTCACGTCCGTCAATAATCATGTATGCACACACTCCGATTCCGAACGGAATATCCACAATTTTGCCTGGATGTGCATACCAAACTGCCTTCGTCTCACATCACAACCTAAACAGGTTCAATCCTCAGGTTCCAAGTGATCCACAATCACAAAATCCCACATCAACACCACGAATGGTTTCCTCGACTTTTCCAATTTCAATAATTTCCTTGTACTCTCAGGGGATATAAGCAGTACACAAACTTACCAATCTCGGAGTTGACCACAACTCCCCAAATCCATCAATTCGCATGACATAGGGAACATCGTCCCTAGATTCCTCAAGTTTCAATCATACCATTTTATCCGTTCATCACTTGTCATCATATATCTGTTAGGACTTATCCCAACACGACACAACCTCCACTGGATCCCATCCAGTCCAAGACTCAACCACCACTGAGTCGCATATACCAATCATCGGTCCATCATGACAGAGTCACACCCCAACTGGTGGCTCATCGTCATCACAATTACTGTCACCAGCACCAACGCACCATCATCAATACCAGTATCAGCACACAGGCATCCATACTAGTATTGGCATAAAGGCACCAACATACCAACATCCATACATAGCACACTAACACCCATGCTAGCACACGAACATCCATGCTAGCACACAGTGTGCAGGGTTGTTACCCTGGATCTCCGTTCATTCCGAACGACGATCCCGTAACACCACTCGTACCCCACGACTATGGGTACCTCCAATTTGACCACTGGAACATCAGGATAATGGACGTTCCCTGAACATCCCCAAGTATTAAAACCACACTAACTACCCTCGATAGCCAGTTATCTCGACACAACTGTCGACCAACAGTCATCGTTGTCAAGATCCGCATCCACACATCACACTACTATTCGATCCAACACGGGATTCCATATTTTATCACATAACCGCATTCGTGGATCGAATCCCATAATCCAGACTAGACTCACTAGAGTCATCCACATGGTCATCCACGACCTCAGCCGCTCGTCGCAGCACAAGTTCTCACTTAAGGTTCACCTTTCGGTCCATCAATTATAAATTAGGGTTCCACCGTCACACCCTAGGGTTCCACCGAACCCAACTGCCTTTTGCAGTAAAATCCACAACCTGACCGACCTCGTGGTCCTGACATCGTATAGACGTCCAATCCATTCCAATCGTCAATTCCTCATGGGTTCCATCGTGGGTTCCACCACGATGGTCATCGGCTAACTCCGATGCACCAACCCCCAAACACTAGCCAACACTACCAGGGTCCAAAACTTAGACCAATACTCAACTGAGTTTCGCACTTCCAATCAAATGGGGTTCCCTGAACCTAGCTGTGCCCAGTGGCACAACAATCCATCATCACATGACCGAACCGACGGTCCCACATTACCAGTTAATCGTATACAACCCCACCTGGGTTGAACCGCAACAATGCACGGCGTATCGGGCCAAACACACCCAATTCACCATACAAACCCAAAACTATCTATCAGGTTGACAACGGAACTGCAGCCCAAAGAGACATCACACCCTCGTCCTTCGCGCACAAAAGAGCAAACCCTGCTCTGATACCACTTGACACGACCCATCCCAATCCCCCCGGGATTACCATGGAATGTGACGTGCTCCCGTCTGACAAGAGGCGCCAGACAAGGGATAACCGATTGCCATTGCCCAAAAGGGCTTCCAGAGTGCGTAAGGATCGATAGAGGAGGTGTGCGATGCTCAAGTCTCTGCTGCAGTCGTATCCGGAATCAACCTGAAGGGCATTGAAAACAAAAGCTGTGAGTGGACGAAAATAAACAAGTCTGCTCAAAACATTTATAAGACATTTATGCCCCTCAGTAAAATCATATGCATGCACCAAAAACCAATAATCCCATATATATTTAGAAATAACCATTAGGGCCTTAGCCCGAAAACCAAAGCATAGTTTCAAATTCCAAAAGTCAATCCAAGAGTTATTTCATAAATCCAGTAATATAAAACATAAGGCATATAATAATAACCATAACCATAATTTTAGTTGCTGCACTATACACTCCAATCCGACATCCCTGATGTCTGACGTCCCTGACGTCAATAAGGTCACAATCACAAGGCTACGCGTGCCACTCGGGTCTCAATTTCCGAGTTCAATCCCCGAACCCCGTTCGGGTACAGCATCCCCGATGCTTAGCGTCATAGACGCTGGACGTACTAGACGTCCGTGACCTCTCCGGGGTACCTCGCCGGAGGAGACAATATAATATGGAAGGATCTATACAGTGCAGTACCAAAATACATTTTATTGATATCCACATGCAAAACATATAGGTATACATAGATAAAATCCGAACCAATCGTTACGTTTCATCAAACGGGTCTCATGCCCAAATACCGTGAAACGTGCCATAACCGAAATATCATCAAAACCATTTATAGATTCCAGCATGTGAACATATATAAAATGTAAACCAGGAAACATTTATTCAATTCCATTTTAGGGTCCCCGACCCGCAATCACATGTAGAAATCAACTGGGCCCCTGGCCCGATTCCACAAGTTAACTGGGCCCCTGGCCCGATCCACATGTTAACTGGGCCCCTGGCCCAATTTCATAGTTCAACTGGGCCCCTGGCCCGATTTTACATTATTCAAGTTCGTAACCGTTTCATGAAATCATATCCAACCACATTTATGGAAATTGGTGAAAATCCAGAAAATCTCGATTTACGTGCAAATACGTAATTCACCTCGAAATGCGTGAAATCATTTTAAATTCACCGATATCCAAAGTAAATCATTTAATCATAATTATAACAATCATAAAACAGTTATGCATGCATCAAATTTATGAAACCAATGTCCACTCACAGACCGTTTAACCGAGCACCTCGATACGCGTGCCATAGGCCTTCCCGGGCCACCTCACTATCACCGGGACTCCCAATCCTGTTCAAATCAATTTATAGGATCACTAACCTCATCATTAACATCCTATTCAAGTCCCGTAATTTTCCCGAATTTTTAAGTATTTTTAAATTGGATTTAAAACCTTCGGACATCCCGAACAATATCGAGACGGTGTCCGATCGACACGAAATCAATCCCAAAATGTTCGTTACATTGTATAGGACAAAAGTCATGTTGATCATACCTCGGGATTCGCACTCACGCGCCACCGCAAGCGGCTGCGCGTGGAAGCCACGCGCCTGCTACAGTACCCGCACAGTCATCCCTCTCACCCGTTTGTCTGTAAAACGGGTTGAAAAACCCGCGAACAGACCCGGTCCAATGACACCCAATTCGACATCAAATCCATCCGTTCTTTTCACTGATCCCTTGTAATCAATCACCATTTAAGTTCTGTAAATCTAATTACACAAATTAGGGTATAAATCTCCACGACTCACGATTGATCCTCGACGGGTTTTCAAATCGGGTTTCACGATATAGTCCCTGGTTTCCAAATTAATTCATTCAGTTAGCATCGTGAGAGTGTAAGGGACATTTCTACAAGGTCAATTTGAGAATTACATACCTTAAACTTACTGAACCCAAGCTCGATTTCGAGCTGCCATGGAAGCTCAGTTCTCCTTCAATCCGACATGGTTTCCCGTCGTTTTTGCTGCAAAGCTTCACGTTTTGATCCCAGAAGACTCCAGCTAATCCCCATTTTGATCGACACAACCCAAATACTCCAATTCGAAATTCCCTCCAATTCCCCGAAACTTTGATTCTCGAATTACACCACCCCACTCAGTCCCCCGTGCTCTCCCTCAGCCAGAACCTTCCCCAACTCACCAATTAAACATTTGTGCAATCAATTGTGGAAGAGAGATTGGCAATGGCCAGAACCCAATCTCTCAATTTGTTTGTTCACGGTGAGGGAGGAATGATCAGAAATGGAAGGGGGAAAATGAGATGGACGGCTGTGATGCAATCAGGGGGTGGAATGGATGGCTCAGATCAAAAGCAGGGATTAAATTCTAGATTATTATGTAGTGGAAGCTTTTAGCATATAGTTTATGATTAGTGGATCAAGATCCAATCTAGCCGTCGGATGAGTGACACTTGTCACTCATCCAAGTGTCCTCCAACCACCATTTCAGAATAAAATAATCCACACAGTTACCGAGACGTAACTTCCCCAATTTCACGTTCCAGACCATAACTTCCTCGTACGAAGTCCGATTTCGGCGTGCCGCCTGTCGTTGGATTCGCATCGACGAAACCTACGTAACGGTCCTTGGCCCTCGGCCATCGGACATCCCGGTCAAAAAGTCAACATTTCCCCTTCTTTCGTCCAAATAACGAAAATGCCCCTGGACTTCCGTACATCATAACTTTCACCACGAACGTCGGAATCGAACGTGCCACCTGTCTATGAACTCGTGACGTCCCGAACTACGTCACGGTCATTGGTCAAAGTCCATTTGACCATCCGAATTAAAAGTCAACGTTTTGCCCACGCCCAGGGGCAAAACGGTCATTTTGCACAACTCGTCCGAAATCGCCCAACTAATCCCAGATTAGTGAATCACAATTAAATATTATTAAATCCCGATATTCGGGACGGGTCGTTACAACCTTCCCTCCTTAAAGAATTTCGTCCTCGAAATTACCAATAACCTTATTCCACAACCACCTTGTGGAAAACAATTCGACCCCACATCTGTGTACACTTGTACACCCACATACTGGGTCAACACCAGCCTCGGCTGTACCCATACATACCATCTCAGTCATACGTCATAATAGCAACAACACTCGACCACCTCGAGTGGAAAAGATCACCTGATCCGCGATAAAATCGCCTAACCCTTTAGCTGACTCCTTCAGCTAGACGGTTCCTTTCCATTAACAATAAATCCTTACATTTGCTCCCGTTGGGAGTCACCAAATCTCATTTGTCAGTCCATGCTGACACCATCAGTCAAACTGTCACCACTAAGCTTTACCACCATAGTAAAGCCCCAACCATCTGCCAGTCAGTGACAACGCCACGCACTACATCACTCTCGATGTGGCGTAAGATCAACCACATGATCTCGATTCGCAGGGCAAGCCCATTCCTGCGACGTAAATAAATCTCAATGTCCATAATCGCCGACTCCCTCAGCGAACCAAAATGCTGGGAAATCACGGTGTGATCAAGTCACACAAGGCTACTCGTGGTTACTCTGACCACCAATTCACTCATCCTGAGTGTACGTATACCGTCAACTTACTCCATCAAGTGGTGTAACTGGAACACATTGAATACCAGCCCAGCAGTGAACACACATATCAATACTAGGGTTCCACAAGCCAACCATGGCTAAGAGCACCTGCTCATACAATCACTGAACCCTGACAAAATCACTCTGCCCAGCGCACAGTATCCAATGTCCAGTCCACAATACAGCCAAACAAATGATATCAGAACCAATCCAATTACCAACACATTAGTTACACACCACTGGTACATCCCATGTACCGCCATTAGGCACCACTCAGCCTAACCAGTATCAATCATCGTACAACGTACCCTGTACGTACCTCAATCCATCAATCTGACTATAGCCACCCAGGTCATAGCCAAACACGTTCTAGTAATGGAGTACATTTGCCCAGCCAACATGAGACAAACGAACTCCACCCATCATCTAGTTCCAAATCCGAATCTGAATCCGCAATCTCGTAAGAAATCCCGAATCCGATCCCAACATCACATTTTTAATCCATGTCCAAATCCGAATCCGAAATCATTATTCCGTAAGCTAGCATTGGAATAATCATTCCGCACCCAAATCCAGTAATCCACTTCCGAGCTTCGCAATCGAATCCTGAATCGTCACCCAGAAATTTGATTCCAAAACCCAAAATCTCGTTTACGTCCATCAAGACGTAACATAACCGATCCTATCGGTTACCCGCTCAAAATACTCGATTAACTTCATAGGGAAGCCAATCCCAATATCCACACGTCAAAGGTTGACAAAATCCGACCACATCGGAAACCTACTCAACCGAGTAACAAGCCATATGGACTTCACTCCGAAAAGAAGTTCAGTCCCGTCATCTACGACTCACATACCAAGGTAAGAGTGATAAACTCTCCACCCATCTGGATCATCAAGATCACAATCCATATCCATCGCTACGTCACCCGACAAGTAATATCACGATCCTAGATCGTCACATCGACCAAAGTCGACAACATCGCAAATCAGATCCACCTAGGATCCACACATGCCCACATAGCTAACAAACCATCCGAAAGCTGATCGTAGGGTCTTACACCCTCAACAGAATCATTCGTCAAATTTCCCTTGGTGGAAAGATGACCTCGCATTTCACCACCAAATCCAAAATCATACACAACTTCTTGTGTCCAATGACCCCAAGCCAAACATGGGTCCACCAACCAATACACACTCAACGTACTGGTAGCAACAAACATCATCTGCCACGACAGGAAATGTGAAGTCACCCTAATGACTTCGGAATACCAATCACTGATTCGGAAACGAGCACTCTTCTCGTCTCCCAATCACAACTCTCCCCGAAACGGGAGTTCCAACCATGTTGGAAACAGACATGCTCCCAATGAGATGTCAAGTCCAACCACTGGACTGCCCATGTCCATACCTCACTTGGACCACCACGTGTCCAAAATAAATTCATTACTCGGACCTCACGTCCGTCAATAATCATGTATGCACACACTCCGATTCCGAACGGAATATCCACAATTTTGCCTGGATGTGCATACCAAACTGCCTTCGTCTCACATCACAACCTAAACAGGTTCAATCCTCAGGTTCCAAGTGATCCACAATCACAAAATCCCACATCAATACCACGAATGGTTTCCTCGACTTTTCCAATTTCAATAATTTCCTTGTACTCTCAGGGGATATAAGCAGTACACAAACTTACCAATCTCGGAGTTGACCACAACTCCCCAAATCCATCAATTCGCATGACATAGGGAACATCGTCCCTAGATTCCTCAAGTTTCAATCATACCATTTTATCCGTTCATCACTTGTCATCATATATCTGTTAGGACTTATCCCAACACGACACAACCTCCACTGGATCCCATCCAGTCCAAGACTCAACCACCACTGAGTCGCATATACCAATCATCGGTCCATCATGACAGAGTCACACCCCAACTGGTGGCTCATCGTCATCACAATTACTGTCACCAGCACCAACGCACCATCATCAATACCAGTATCAGCACACATGCATCCATACTAGTATTGGCATAAAGGCACCAACATACCAACATCCATACATAGCACACTAACACCCATGCTAGCACACGAACATCCATGCTAGCACACAGTGTGCAGGGTTGTTACCCTGGATCTCCGTTCATTCCGAACGACGATCCCGTAACACCACTCGTACCCCACGACTATGGGTACCTCCAATTTGACCACTGGAACATCAGGATAATGGACGTTCCCTGAACATCCCCAAGTATTAAAACCACACTAACTACCCTCGATAGCCAGTTATCTCGACACAACTGTCGACCAACAGTCATCGTTGTCAAGATCCGCATCCACACATCACACTACTATTCGATCCAACACGGGATTCCATATTTTATCACATAACCGCATTCGTGGATCGAATCCCATAATCCAGACTAGACTCACTAGAGTCATCCACATGGTCATCCACGACCTCAGCCGCTCGTCGCAGCACAAGTTCTCACTTAAGGTTCACCTTTCGGTCCATCAATTATAAATTAGGGTTCCACCGTCACACCCTAGGGTTCCACCGAACCCAACTGCCTTTTGCAGTAAAATCCACAACCTGGCCGACCTCGTGGTCCTGACATCGTATAGACGTCCAATCCATTCCAATCGTCAATTCCTCATGGGTTCCATCGTGGGTTCCACCACGATGGTCATCGGCTAACTCCGATGCACCAACCCCCAAACACTAGCCAACACTACCAGGGTCCAAAACTTAGACCAATACTCAACTGAGTTTCGCACTTCCAATCAAATGGGGTTCCCTGAACCTAGCTGTGCCCAGTGGCACAACAATCCATCATCACATGACCGAACCGACGGTCCCACATTACCAGTTAATCGTATACAACCCCACCTGGGTTGAACCGCAACAATGCACGGCGTATCGGGCCAAACACACCCAATTCACCATACAAACCCAAAACTATCTATCAGGTTGACAACGGAACTGCAGCCCAAAGAGACATCACACCCTCGTCCTTCGCGCACAAAAGAGCAAACCCTGCTCTGATACCACTTGACACGACCCATCCCAATCCCCCCGGGATTACCATGGAATGTGACGTGCTCCCGTCTGACAAGAGGCGCCAGACAAGGGATAACCGATTGCCATTGCCCAAAAGGGCTTCCAGAGTGCGTAAGGATCGATAGAGGAGGTGTGCGATGCTCAAGTCTCTGCTGCAGTCGTATCCGGAATCAACCTGAAGGGCATTGAAAACAAAAGCTGTGAGTGGACGAAAATAAACAAGTCTGCTCAAAACATTTATAAGACATTTATGCCCCTCAGTAAAATCATATGCATGCACCAAAAACCAATAATCCCATATATATTTAGAAATAACCATTAGGGCCTTAGCCCGAAAACCAAAGCATAGTTTCAAATTCCAAAAGTCAATCCAAGAGTTATTTCATAAATCCAGTAATATAAAACATAAGGCATATAATAATAACCATAACCATAATTTTAGTTGCTGCACTATACACTCCAATCCGACATCCCTGATGTCTGACGTCCCTGACGTCAATAAGGTCACAATCACAAGGCTACGCGTGCCACTCGGGTCTCAATTTCCGAGTTCAATCCCCGAACCCCGTTCGGGTACAGCATCCCCGATGCTTAGCGTCATAGACGCTGGACGTACTAGACGTCCGTGACCTCTCCGGGGTACCTCGCCGGAGGAGACAATATAATATGGAAGGATCTATACAGTGCAGTACCAAAATACATTTTATTGATATCCACATGCAAAACATATAGGTATACATAGATAAAATCCGAACCAATCGTTACGTTTCATCAAACGGGTCTCATGCCCAAATACCGTGAAACGTGCCATAACCGAAATATCATCAAAACCATTTATAGATTCCAGCATGTGAACATATATAAAATGTAAACCAGGAAACATTTATTCAATTCCATTTTAGGGTCCCCGACCCGCAATCACATGTAGAAATCAACTGGGCCCCTGGCCCGATTCCACAAGTTAACTGGGCCCCTGGCCCGATCCACATGTTAACTGGGCCCCTGGCCCGATTTCATAGTTCAACTGGGCCCCTGGCCCGATTTTACATTATTCAAGTTCGTAACCGTTTCATGAAATCATATCCAACCACATTTATGGAAATTGGTGAAAATCCAGAAAATCTCGATTTACGTGCAAATACGTAATTCACCTCGAAATGCGTGAAATCATTTTAAATTCACCGATATCCAAAGTAAATCATTTAATCATAATTATAACAATCATAAAACAGTTATGCATGCATCAAATTTATGAAACCAATGTCCACTCACAGACCGTTTAACCGAGCACCTCGATACGCGTGCCATAGGCCTTCCCGGGCCACCTCACTATCACCGGGACTCCCAATCCTGTTCAAATCAATTTATAGGATCACTAACCTCATCATTAACATCCTATTCAAGTCCCGTAATTTTCCCGAATTTTTAAGTATTTTTAAATTGGATTTAAAACCTTCGGACATCCCGAACAATATCGAGACGGTGTCCGATCGACACGAAATCAATCCCAAAATGTTCGTTACATTGTATAGGACAAAAGTCATGTTGATCATACCTCGGGATTCGCACTCACGCGCCACCGCAAGCGGCTGCGCGTGGAAGCCACGCGCCTGCTACAGTACCCGCACAGTCATCCCTCTCACCCGTTTGTCTGTAAAACGGGTTGAAAAACCCGCGAACAGACCCGGTCCAATGACACCCAATTCGACATCAAATCCATCCGTTCTTTTCACTGATCCCTTGTAATCAATCACCATTTAAGTTCTGTAAATCTAATTACACAAATTAGGGTATAAATCTCCACGACTCACGATTGATCCTCGACGGGTTTTCAAATCGGGTTTCACGATATAGTCCCTGGTTTCCAAATTAATTCATTCAGTTAGCATCGTGAGAGTGTAAGGGACATTTCTACAAGGTCAATTTGAGAATTACATACCTTAAACTTACTGAACCCAAGCTCGATTTCGAGCTGCCATGGAAGCTCAGTTCTCCTTCAATCCGACATGGTTTCCCGTCGTTTTTGCTGCAAAGCTTCACGTTTTGATCCCAGAAGACTCCAGCTAATCCCCATTTTGATCGACACAACCCAAATACTCCAATTCGAAATTCCCTCCAATTCCCCGAAACTTTGATTCTCGAATTACACCACCCCACTCAGTCCCCCGTGCTCTCCCTCAGCCAGAACCTTCCCCAACTCACCAATTAAACATTTGTGCAATCAATTGTGGAAGAGAGATTGGCAATGGCCAGAACCCAATCTCTCAATTTGTTTGTTCACGGTGAGGGAGGAATGATCAGAAATGGAAGGGGGAAAATGAGATGGACGGCTGTGATGCAATCAGGGGGTGGAATGGATGGCTCAGATCAAAAGCAGGGATTAAATTCTAGATTATTATGTAGTGGAAGCTTTTAGCATATAGTTTATGATTAGTGGATCAAGATCCAATCTAGCCGTCGGATGAGTGACACTTGTCACTCATCCAAGTGTCCTCCAACCACCATTTCAGAATAAAATAATCCACACAGTTACCGAGACGTAACTTCCCCAATTTCACGTTCCAGACCATAACTTCCTCGTACGAAGTCCGATTTCGGCGTGCCGCCTGTCGTTGGATTCGCATCGACGAAACCTACGTAACGGTCCTTGGCCCTCGGCCATCGGACATCCCGGTCAAAAAGTCAACATTTCCCCTTCTTTCGTCCAAATAACGAAAATGCCCCTGGACTTCCGTACATCATAACTTTCACCACGAACGTCGGAATCGAACGTGCCACCTGTCTATGAACTCGTGACGTCCCGAACTACGTCACGGTCATTGGTCAAAGTCCATTTGACCATCCGAATTAAAAGTCAACGTTTTGCCCACGCCCAGGGGCAAAACGGTCATTTTGCACAACTCGTCCGAAATCGCCCAACTAATCCCAGATTAGTGAATCACAATTAAATATTATTAAATCCCGATATTCGGGACGGGTCGTTACAACCTTCCCTCCTTAAAGAATTTCGTCCTCGAAATTACCAATAACCTTATTCCACAACCACCTTGTGGAAAACAATTCGACCCCACATCTGTGTACACTTGTACACCCACATACTGGGTCAACACCAGCCTCGGCTGTACCCATACATACCATCTCAGTCATACGTCATAATAGCAACAACACTCGACCACCTCGAGTGGAAAAGATCACCTGATCCGCGATAAAATCGCCTAACCCTTTAGCTGACTCCTTCAGCTAGACGGTTCCTTTCCATTAACAATAAATCCTTACATTTGCTCCCGTTGGGAGTCACCAAATCTCATTTGTCAGTCCATGCTGACACCATCAGTCAAACTGTCACCACTAAGCTTTACCACCATAGTAAAGCCCCAACCATCTGCCAGTCAGTGACAACGCCACGCACTACATCACTCTCGATGTGGCGTAAGATCAACCACATGATCTCGATTCGCAGGGCAAGCCCATTCCTGCGACGTAAATAAATCTCAATGTCCATAATCGCCGACTCCCTCAGCGAACCAAAATGCTGGGAAATCACGGTGTGATCAAGTCACACAAGGCTACTCGTGGTTACTCTGACCACCAATTCACTCATCCTGAGTGTACGTATACCGTCAACTTACTCCATCAAGTGGTGTAACTGGAACACATTGAATACCAGCCCAGCAGTGAACACACATATCAATACTAGGGTTCCACAAGCCAACCATGGCTAAGAGCACCTGCTCATACAATCACTGAACCCTGACAAAATCACTCTGCCCAGCGCACAGTATCCAATGTCCAGTCCACAATACAGCCAAACAAATGATATCAGAACCAATCCAATTACCAACACATTAGTTACACACCACTGGTACATCCCATGTACCGCCATTAGGCACCACTCAGCCTAACCAGTATCAATCATCGTACAACGTACCCTGTACGTACCTCAATCCATCAATCTGACTATAGCCACCCAGGTCATAGCCAAACACGTTCTAGTAATGGAGTACATTTGCCCAGCCAACATGAGACAAACGAACTCCACCCATCATCTAGTTCCAAATCCGAATCTGAATCCGCAATCTCGTAAGAAATCCCGAATCCGATCCCAACATCACATTTTTAATCCATGTCCAAATCCGAATCCGAAATCATTATTCCGTAAGCTAGCATTGGAATAATCATTCCGCACCCAAATCCAGTAATCCACTTCCGAGCTTCGCAATCGAATCCTGAATCGTCACCCAGAAATTTGATTCCAAAACCCAAAATCTCGTTTACGTCCATCAAGACGTAACATAACCGATCCTATCGGTTACCCGCTCAAAATACTCGATTAACTTCATAGGGAAGCCAATCCCAATATCCACACGTCAAAGGTTGACAAAATCCGACCACATCGGAAACCTACTCAACCGAGTAACAAGCCATATGGACTTCACTCCGAAAAGAAGTTCAGTCCCGTCATCTACGACTCACATACCAAGGTAAGAGTGATAAACTCTCCACCCATCTGGATCATCAAGATCACAATCCATATCCATCGCTACGTCACCCGACAAGTAATATCACGATCCTAGATCGTCACATCGACCAAAGTCGACAACATCGCAAATCAGATCCACCTAGGATCCACACATGCCCACATAGCTAACAAACCATCCGAAAGCTGATCGTAGGGTCTTACACCCTCAACAGAATCATTCGTCAAATTTCCCTTGGTGGAAAGATGACCTCGCATTTCACCACCAAATCCAAAATCATACACAACTTCTTGTGTCCAATGACCCCAAGCCAAACATGGGTCCACCAACCAATACACACTCAACGTACTGGTAGCAACAAACATCATCTGCCACGACAGGAAATGTGAAGTCACCCTAATGACTTCGGAATACCAATCACTGATTCGGAAACGAGCACTCTTCTCGTCTCCCAATCACAACTCTCCCCGAAACGGGAGTTCCAACCATGTTGGAAACAGACATGCTCCCAATGAGATGTCAAGTCCAACCACTGGACTGCCCATGTCCATACCTCACTTGGACCACCACGTGTCCAAAATAAATTCATTACTCGGACCTCACGTCCGTCAATAATCATGTATGCACACACTCCGATTCCGAACGGAATATCCACAATTTTGCCTGGATGTGCATACCAAACTGCCTTCGTCTCACATCACAACCTAAACAGGTTCAATCCTCAGGTTCCAAGTGATCCACAATCACAAAATCCCACATCAATACCACGAATGGTTTCCTCGACTTTTCCAATTTCAATAATTTCCTTGTACTCTCAGGGGATATAAGCAGTACACAAACTTACCAATCTCGGAGTTGACCACAACTCCCCAAATCCATCAATTCGCATGACATAGGGAACATCGTCCCTAGATTCCTCAAGTTTCAATCATACCATTTTATCCGTTCATCACTTGTCATCATATATCTGTTAGGACTTATCCCAACACGACACAACCTCCACTGGATCCCATCCAGTCCAAGACTCAACCACCACTGAGTCGCATATACCAATCATCGGTCCATCATGACAGAGTCACACCCCAACTGGTGGCTCATCGTCATCACAATTACTGTCACCAGCACCAACGCACCATCATCAATACCAGTATCAGCACACAGGCATCCATACTAGTATTGGCATAAAGGCACCAACATACCAACATCCATACATAGCACACTAACACCCATGCTAGCACACGAACATCCATGCTAGCACACAGTGTGCAGGGTTGTTACCCTGGATCTCCGTTCATTCCGAACGACGATCCCGTAACACCACTCGTACCCCACGACTATGGGTACCTCCAATTTGACCACTGGAACATCAGGATAATGGACGTTCCCTGAACATCCCCAAGTATTAAAACCACACTAACTACCCTCGATAGCCAGTTATCTCGACACAACTGTCGACCAACAGTCATCGTTGTCAAGATCCGCATCCACACATCACACTACTATTCGATCCAACACGGGATTCCATATTTTATCACATAACCGCATTCGTGGATCGAATCCCATAATCCAGACTAGACTCACTAGAGTCATCCACATGGTCATCCACGACCTCAGCCGCTCGTCGCAGCACAAGTTCTCACTTAAGGTTCACCTTTCGGTCCATCAATTATAAATTAGGGTTCCACCGTCACACCCTAGGGTTCCACCGAACCCAACTGCCTTTTGCAGTAAAATCCACAACCTGACCGACCTCGTGGTCCTGACATCGTATAGACGTCCAATCCATTCCAATCGTCAATTCCTCATGGGTTCCATCGTGGGTTCCACCACGATGGTCATCGGCTAACTCCGATGCACCAACCCCCAAACACTAGCCAACACTACCAGGGTCCAAAACTTAGACCAATACTCAACTGAGTTTCGCACTTCCAATCAAATGGGGTTCCCTGAACCTAGCTGTGCCCAGTGGCACAACAATCCATCATCACATGACCGAACCGACGGTCCCACATTACCAGTTAATCGTATACAACCCCACCTGGGTTGAATCGCAACAATGCACGGCGTATCGGGCCAAACACACCCAATTCACCATACAAACCCAAAACTATCTATCAGGTTGACAATGGAACTGCAGCCCAAAGAGACATCACACCCTCGTCATTCGCGCACAAAAGAGCAAACCCTGCTCTGATACCACTTGACACGACCCATCCCAATCCCCCCGGGATTACCATGGAATGTGACGTGCTCCCGTCTGACAAGAGGCGCCAGACAAGGGATAACCGATTGCCATTGCCCAAAAGGGCTTCCAGAGTGCGTAAGGATCGATAGAGGAGGTGTGCGATGCTCAAGTCTCTGCTGCAGTCGTATCCGGAATCAACCTGAAGGGCATTGAAAACAAAAGCTGTGAGTGGACGAAAATAAACAAGTCTGCTCAAAACATTTATAAGACATTTATGCCCCTCAGTAAAATCATATGCATGCACCAAAAACCAATAATCCCATATATATTTAGAAATAACCATTAGGGCCTTAGCCCGAAAACCAAAGCATAGTTTCAAATTCCAAAAGTCAATCCAAGAGTTATTTCATAAATCCAGTAATATAAAACATAAGGCATATAATAATAACCATAACCATAATTTTAGTTGCTGCACTATACACTCCAATCCGACATCCCTGATGTCTGACGTCCCTGACGTCAATAAGGTCACAATCACAAGGCTACGCGTGCCACTCGGGTCTCAATTTCCGAGTTCAATCCCCGAACCCCGTTCGGGTACAGCATCCCCGATGCTTAGCGTCATAGACGCTGGACGTACTAGACGTCCGTGACCTCTCCGGGGTACCTCGCCGGAGGAGACAATATAATATGGAAGGATCTATACAGTGCAGTACCAAAATACATTTTATTGATATCCACATGCAAAACATATAGGTATACATAGATAAAATCCGAACCAATCGTTACGTTTCATCGAACGGGTCTCATGCCCAAATACCGTGAAACGTGCCATAACCGAAATATCATCAAAACCATTTATAGATTCCAGCATGTGAACATATATAAAATGTAAACCAGGAAACATTTATTCAATTCCATTTTAGGGTCCCCGACCCGCAATCACATGTAGAAATCAACTGGGCCCCTGGCCCGATTCCACAAGTTAACTGGGCCCCTGGCCCGATCCACATGTTAACTGGGCCCCTGGCCCGATTTCATAGTTCAACTGGGCCCCTGGCCCGATTTTACATTATTCAAGTTCGTAACCGTTTCATGAAATCATATCCAACCACATTTATGGAAATTGGTGAAAATCCAGAAAATCTCGATTTACGTGCAAATACGTAATTCACCTCGAAATGCGTGAAATCATTTTAAATTCACCGATATCCAAAGTAAATCATTTAATCATAATTATAACAATCATAAAACAGTTATGCATGCATTAAATTTATGAAACCAATGTCCACTCACAGACCGTTTAACCGAGCACCTCGATACGCGTGCCATAGGCCTTCCCGGGCCACCTCACTATCACCGGGACTCCCAATCCTGTTCAAATCAATTTAGAGGATCACTAACCTCATCATTAACATCCTATTCAAGTCCCGTAATTTTCCCGAATTTTTAAGTATTTTTAAATTGGATTTAAAACCTTCGGACATCCCGAACAATATCGAGACGGTGTCCGATCGACACGAAATCAATCCCAAAATGTTCGTTACATTGTATAGGACAAAAGTCATGTTGATCATACCTCGGGATTCGCACTCACGCGCCACCGCAAGCGGCTGCGCGTGGAAGCCACGCGCCTGCTACAGTACCCGCACAGTCATCCCTCTCACCCGTTTGTCTGTAAAACGGGTTGAAAAACCCGCGAACAGACCCGGTCCAATGACACCCAATTCGACATCAAATCCATCCGTTCTTTTCACTGATCCCTTGTAATCAATCACCATTTAAGTTCTGTAAATCTAATTACACAAATTAGGGTATAAATCTCCACGACTCACGATTGATCCTCGACGGGTTTTCAAATCGGGTTTCACGATATAGTCCCTGGTTTCCAAATTAATTCATTCAGTTAGCATCGTGAGAGTGTAAGGGACATTTCTACAAGGTCAATTTGAGAATTACATACCTTAAACTTACTGAACCCAAGCTCGATTTCGAGCTGCCATGGAAGCTCAGTTCTCCTTCAATCCGACATGGTTTCCCGTCGTTTTTGCTGCAAAGCTTCACGTTTTGATCCCAGAAGACTCCAGCTAATCCCCATTTTGATCGACACAACCCAAATACTCCAATTCGAAATTCCCTCCAATTCCCCGAAACTTTGATTCTCGAATTACACCACCCCACTCAGTCCCCCGTGCTCTCCCTCAGCCAGAACCTTCCCCAACTCACCAATTAAACATTTGTGCAATCAATTGTGGAAGAGAGATTGGCAATGGCCAGAACCCAATCTCTCAATTTGTTTGTTCACGGTGAGGGAGGAATGATCAGAAATGGAAGGGGGAAAATGAGATGGACGGCTGTGATGCAATCAGGGGGTGGAATGGATGGCTCAGATCAAAAGCAGGGATTAAATTCTAGATTATTATGTAGTGGAAGCTTTTAGCATATAGTTTATGATTAGTGGATCAAGATCCAATCTAGCCGTCGGATGAGTGACACTTGTCACTCATCCAAGTGTCCTCCAACCACCATTTCAGAATAAAATAATCCACACAGTTACCGAGACGTAACTTCCCCAATTTCACGTTCCAGACCATAACTTCCTCGTACGAAGTCCGATTTCGGCGTGCCGCCTGTCGTTGGATTCGCATCGACGAAACCTACGTAACGGTCCTTGGCCCTCGGCCATCGGACATCCCGGTCAAAAAGTCAACATTTCCCCTTCTTTCGTCCAAATTACGAAAATGCCCCTGGACTTCCGTACATCATAACTTTCACCACGAACGTCGGAATCGAACGTGCCACCTGTCTATGAACTCGTGACGTCCCGAACTACGTCACGGTCATTGGTCAAAGTCCATTTGACCATCCGAATTAAAAGTCAACGTTTTACCCACGCCCAGGGGCAAAACGGTCATTTTGCACAATTCGTCCGAAATCGCCCAACTAATCCCAGATTAGTGAATCACAATTAAATATTATTAAATCCCGATATTCGGGACGGGTCGTTACAACATAGCTAACAATCCATCTGAAAGCTGATCGTAGGGTCTTACACCCTCAGTGAATCATTCGCCAAATTTCCCTTGGTGGAAAGACGACCTCGCATTTCACCACCAAATCCAAAATCATACACAACTGCTTGTGTCCAATGACCCCAAGCCAAACATGGGTCCACCAACCAATACACGCTCAACGTACTGGTAGCAACAATCATCATTTGCCACGGCAGGAAATAAGAAGTCAACCCCAATGACTTCGGAATACCAATCACCGATGTGGAAACGAGCACTCCTCTCGTCTCCCAATCACAACTCTCCCCGAAACGGGAGTTCCAACCATGTTGGAAATAGACATGCTCCCAATGAGATGTCAAGTCCAACTACTGGACTGCCCATGTCCATACCTCACTTGGACCACCACGTGTCCAAACTCAATTCATTACTCGGACCTCACGTCCGCCAATAATCATGTATGCACACACCCCGATTTCGAACGGAAATTTCCTCAACTCTGCCTGGATGTGCATACCATACTGCCTTCGTCTCACATCTCAACCTTAACAGGTTCAATCCTCAGGTTCCAAGTGATTCACAATCACAAAATCACACATCAATACCACGAATGGTTTTCCCCAATTTTTCCTATCTCAACAATTTCCTTGCACCCTCTGAGGATATTAGAGGTAAACAATCTTACCAATCTCGGAGTTGACAACAACTCCCCAACTCCACTGATTCTCATGACATAGGGAACATCGTCCCTAGATTCCTCAAGTTTCAATCATACCCTTTTTATCCATTCATCACTTGTTATCATAAATCTGTTGGGACTTATCCCAACACGACACAACCTCCACTGGATCCCATCCAGTCCAAGACTCAACCACCACTGAGTCGTAGATACCGATCATATGTCCATCATGACAGAGTCACACCCCAACTGGTGGCTCATCGTCACCACAATTACTAACACCAGCACTAGCGCTAGTACCAACACCAACGCACCATCATCAACACTAGTATCAGCACACATGCATCCATACTAGCATTGGCATAAAAGCACCAACATACCAACATTCATACATAGCACACGAACATCCACACTAGCACACGAACATCCATGCTAGCACACTGTGTGCAAAGTTGTTACCCTGGATCTCCGTTCATTCCGAGCGACGATCCCGTAACACCACTCGTACCCCACAACTATGGGTACCCCCAATTTGGCCATCCACACGTCAGGATAATGAACGTTCCCTGAACGTCCCCAAGTATTAAAACCACACTAAATACCCTCGATAGCCAGTTATCTCAACACAACTGTCGACCAACAGTCATCGCTTGTCAAGATCCGTATCCACACATCATACTACCATTCGATCCCACAGGGAAATCCATATTTCATAACCGCATCCGTGGATCGAATCCCATAAGACTCACTAGAGCCATCCACATGGTCATCCACGACCTCAGCCGCTCACCGCAGCACAAGTTCTCATTTTAAGTTCACTTTTCCCAATCCATCAATTACAAGTTAGGGTTCCAAAATCACACCCTAGGGTTCCACCGAACCCAACTGCCTTCTGCAGTAAAATCCATAACCTGACCGGCTCCGCGGTCCTGACATCATAAAGACGTCCAATCCAATCCAATCGTCAACTCAACGTGGGTTCCATCGTGGGTTCCACCACGAAGGTCATCGGCTAACTCGGATGCACCAACACCCCGTACACTAGCCAACACTACCAGGGTCCATAATTAGACCAATACTCAACTGAGTTACGCATTTCCATAACATTATTCAAATGGGGTTCCCTGAACCCGGCTGTGCCCAGCAGCACAACAATCCATCATCACATGACCGAACCGACGGTCGTGCATTACAAGTTAATGGTATACAACCCACTTGGGTTGAATCGCATCATTGCACGGCGTATCAGGCCAAACACAACCAATCCACCATACAAACCCAAAACTATCTATCAGGTTGACAACGGAACAGCAGCCCAAAGAGACATCACACCCTCGTCCTTCGCGCACAAAAGAGCAAAACCTGCTCTGATACCACTTGACACGACCCATCCCAATCCCCCTAGGATTACCATGGAATGTGCCATGCTCCCGTCTGACAAGAGGTGTCAGAAAAGGGATAACCTATTGCCACTGCCCAAACGGGCTTCCAGAGTGCGTGAGGATCGATGGATGAGGTGTGCGATGCTCAAGTCTCTGCTGCAGTCACATCCGGAATCAACCTGAAGGGCATTGAAAACAAAAGCTGTGAGTGGACGAAAATAAACAAGTCTGTTTAAAACATTTATAAGACATTTATGCCCCTCAGTAAAACCATATGCATGCGCCAAAAACCAATGATCACACATTTATTTAGAAATAACCATTAGGGCCTTAGCCCATAAACCAAAGCATAGTTCCAATTTCCAAAAGTCAATCCAAGAGTTATTTCATAAATCCAGTAATATGAACCATAAGGCATATAATATAAACCGTAACCATAATTTTAGCCACTACACTATACACTCCAATCCGACATCCCTGATGTCTGACGTCCCTGACGTCAATAAGGTCACAATGACAAGGCTACGTGTGCCACTCGGGTCTCAATTTCCGAGTTCAATCCCCGAACCCCGTTCGGGTACAGCATCCCCGATGCTTAGCGTCATAGACGCTGGACGTACTAGACGTCCGTGACCTCTCCGGGGTACCTCACCGGAGGAGACAACATAATATGGAAGGATTTATACAGTGCAGTACTAAATACATTTTATTGATATCCACATGCAAAACATATAGGTAAACATAGGTAAAATCCGAACCGATCGTTATGTTTCATTAAACGGGTCTCATGCCCAAATACCGTGAAACGTGCCATAACCGAAATATCATCAAAGCCATTTATTGATTCCAGCATGTGAACATATATAAAATGTAAACCAGAAAACATTTATTCAATTCCATTTTAGGGTCCCCGACCCGAAATCGTATGTAGAAATCAACTGGGCCCTGGCCCGATTTCACAAGTTAACTGGGCCCCTGGCCCGATCCACATGTTAACTGGGCCCTTGGCCCGATTTCATAGTTCAACTGGGCCCCTGGCCCGATTTTACATTATTCAAGTTCGTAACCGTTTCATGAAATCATATCCAACCACATTTATGGAAATTGGTGCAAATCCAGAAAACCTCGATTTACGTGCAAATACGTAATTCACCTCGAAATACGTGAAATCATTTTAAATTCACCGATATCCAAAGTAAATCATTTAATCATAATTATAACAATCATAAAACAGTTATGCATGCATCGAATTTATGAAACCAATGTCCACTCACAGACCGTTTAACCGAACGCCTCGATACGCGTGCCATAGGCCTTCCCGGGCCACACCATTATCACCGGGACTCCCAATCCTGTCCAAATTACATTAGAGGATTACTAACCTCATCATTAACATCCTATTCAAGTCCCATAATTTTCCCGAATTTTTAAGTATTTTTAAACTGGATTTAAAACCTTCGGACATCCCGAACAATATCGAAACGGTGTCCGATCGACACAAAACCAATTCCAAAATGTTCGTTACATTGCATAGAACAAAAGTCATGTTGACCTCACCTCGATATTCGTGCCCACGCGCCGTCATGCGCCGCCGTGAGTGGCTGCGCGTGAAAGCCACGCGCCTGCTACAGTGACTGCTACAGTCACCATCCTCGCCCGTTTCTCTAGTAAACGGGTTGAAAAACCCGCGATAGGACCCGGTTCAACCACACCCAATTCAACATCAAATCAATCCGTTCTTTCAACTGATCCCTTGTAATCAATCACCATTTAAGTTCTGTAAATCGAATTACACAAATCATGGTCTAAATCCTCACGACTCTCGATCGATCCTCGACGGGTTTTCAATTCGGGTTTCACGATATCGTCCTTGTTTTCCAAATTAATTAATTCAGTTAGCATCGTGAGAGTGTAAGGGACATTTCTACAAGGTCAATTTGAGAATTACTTACCTCAAACCCGTTGAACCCAAGCTCGATTTTAAGCTGCCATGGAAGCTTCTGTTCTTCCACAATTCGACACCATTTCTCGTTGTTTTCGTTGCAGAGATGTTCGTATTAATCCCAGAAGTCGAATTGAATCCACAATTGTGATCCTCACCGCTCATATTGTCGAATTCGCAATTCCCCCAATTTTCACGATTTTTCGGTTCAAAATTAACCTAGGGGCCTTACTGTCACTCGAGCCTCACACTCAATTCGGCTTCCTCAGTCTCCCAATTGCACAATGGAGCTGAGACAGAGGTTAATTAGCTGCTAATTGATAATCATTAAGACAACCCACAATTTAGGGAATTAGTGTCTAAAGTAAGAATAATTGTGTCTCCCTTAATACACGATTCCATGTTATCTGGGGCAAAGAAGATGACAAAGTGACAGATGTCACTGTCAGGCAGCAAGATTCAATGGTAAAAGACCATTTTGCCCTCCGTTTGACAAATTACCATTTTACCCCCAGACATCCGTGACCCGAAACTTGGTCACCCGAACTCCGTTTTCGACGTGCCGCCTGTCGTTGGATTCGTATCGACGAGACCTACGCAACGGTCCTTGGCCATTGGCCATCGGACATCTCGGTCAAAAAGTCAACATTTGACCCCTAATATGCCAAATTACGAAAATGCCCTTGCACTTCCGTGCATCATAACTTCTTCCACGAACGTCGGAATCGAACGTGCCACCTGTCTATGAACTCGTGACGCCCCGAACTACGTCACGGTCATTGGTCAAAGTCCATTTGACTATCCGAAATAAAAGTCAACGTTTTACCCACGCCCAGGGGCAAAACGGTCATTTTGCACAATTCGTCCGAAATCACCCAACTAATCCCAGATTAGTAAATCATAATTAAATATTACTAAATCCCGATATTCGGGACGGGTCGTTACATCGGGTACACACAATCGTCCAGCCTTAACCAAGGCTTCATCCTCACGAATCTCAAAGTCCTGTCTCTCTCCAGCCTCTACCTCAATCCGTATGATGCCCAATATGGGGTCCTCAAACTGAGCATCAATAACCTGATCAATCAAAACAGGCCGCACATGGAAACTCGCTAATAGTGCTCCCTGACCATCCACAGTCAACTCTACTCCAAGTCTACGGAGCTCAACCAACAAAGGCAACCAGACTGTCCTCAAATGCGACAAAGAACTAGCTGACTTCCTACTTAAAGCATCGGGTACCACGTTAACCTTTCTTGGATGATACTCGATCGTACAATCATAGTCCTTAAGCAGCTCTAACCATCGATGCTGTCTCAGATTCAGTTCCTTCTGAGTAAACAGATACTTCAAGCTCTTATGGTCTGTGAAAATCCTGCACCTCTCTCCGTACAAATAATGTCGCCAAATCTTCAGTGCATGAACTACTGATGCAAGCTCCAAGTCATGTGTAGGGTAGTTCATCTCATGGGGTTTCAACTGCCGGGAAGCGTAAGCAATCACTTTCCCGTGCTGTATCAACACACAGCCCAAACCCTATAAAGAAGCGTCGCTATAAACCTCGAACTCCCCACTATCGTCTGGAAGGGCCAACACAGGAGCAGATGTCAACCGCCTCTTGAGCTCCTGGAAACTCTGCTCACAGTTCTCATCCCAATTAAACCGAACTCCCTTCCGAGTTAGCCGTGTCAACGGAGCAGTAAGAATAGAAAAACCCTCAATAAAGCGCCGGTAATAGCCTACTAATCCCAGAAAACTCCTGATCTCTGTCACCGTCTTGGGCTATTCCCAGTTCGATACCGACTCAACCTTTTGAGGATCCACTCTGATGCCCTTGGCTGAAATCACATGACCTAGAAATCCAACATTGGTCAACCAAAACTGGCACTTGCTCAACTTCGCATACAACTGGTGCTCTCTCAGGGTCTTAAGCACTACCCTCAGATGCTTCTCGTGCGCCCTCGCACTCTTCGAATACACCAGGATGTCATCAATGAAGACAATCACAAAACGATCTAAGTATGACCGGATGACTCGGTTCATGAGATCCATAAAAGCTGATGGGGCATTAGTCAATCCAAAAGGCATCACAACAAACTCATAGTGACCGTACCTGGTCCGAAAAACTGTTTTCGGTACATCCTCCTCTTTATTGTCAGGACCCGTCCCAAAATATCACCTCGATACCTGGGACGAACCCTGCTCCCGTCTGACAATCACACTTAAAGTACCAAAATAACCTCGACAGAACCATAAGCATAACTATCAGACAAGGGAGAAATATAATACAACCGTAATTCAGAGCATAGTTATACAAAACAGGCACAAAATCCTACTAGGCTAATCTCGCAACGGAAGAACGTCGTAAGCTCTATGCCTCGGTCCCTGCCTCAACGTTCACCCCAGCGCTATCACCACGACCTGGAGGGTAAGTTAAAACCAAAAAGTGTCAGTGGACTAAAGCAATAAAAAGTTTAAAACCACGTCCCTGCCTCAACGTTCCCTCCGTTTTAAAAATATGCATGCCTAACTCAGTATTAGAAAACCCCGATATAAAACAGTATGATAAATATGCCAAGATCATATCATAAAACCAAATCCGCAAATATCAAAGCCTGATCAAACCTGCTGGGTCTATCCGAGTCTTTAAACTCAACCAAGCCTCAAATGTAATCCGAGTCTTTAAACTCCCGAATCTTTAAACTCAATAGGCCTACGGGGGTAATATCGTAAATATCCGAGTCTTTAAACTCCCGAGTCTTTAAACTCAATCCGGGCCCGTCCCCCGTCAATCAGAATCCGGGTCTTTAAACCCAATATCCAGATCCAGCAAATCCAATCCAAACCAATCAAAAATCAATTCTAAATCCATCTCCAAACCCGAATCCGAAATCCCCGGTTCGAAGCCCTTCCGGCGTTCAGAACCGTCATTCCGAACCCAAATCCGGAATCCTACTTTTTAAACCGAAAATTGCGATTACCACAAGTCATATTTCATAATTCATTTATACCCATCAGAAAGTAATTAGAATTTGAAATCCCAAAGTATAGCATCAAATATCAGAAATCCCGCTTTTCTCGAAAAACGTGCAAAAACCCGAAAATGTCTCGAAAAACGTGCAAGCATAGTAATCACATATAAGCATCATCAACAAGCATTTAAAACATACTTTAAACCATAAAACATAATTAAAACTAGCTAGGCATGCTCATGAGAAAAGAAAGAGTCCACTCACGAATCCGAAAGTATCAATCGCGCTCCGTGCGCTCTTCGATCGTCTCAGGCGTCTCCCGTCCTGTCAATAGGCACCAAATAGGGTTACAATTACGTCAAATATACTAACCCTAATTTCCCCAATTTTTTGGGAATTTATTCGTAAATTAAATTTAGACCCTAAACCGTCCGGATTCCCGAACTATCCCGTAACCTCGCCCGATTAACCCGAAAATTACACCAATGAATTCCTTATGACATTTAGAACAAAACCCATGTTGAACAATTGTTCAGAATCATCCCCACGCACCCCCACGCGCCGCCCAAAGTGGTTGCGCGTGGGCCTCACGCGCCTGCTACAGTGCATCTTCAACCTCGAGTCACCCGGTTCAACTGTGTTGAACCGGCCTGACTGGTTCTCCTCCGTTCCTCCACCATTCTTCCCCATTTCAATTCCATTAGCTTCATCCAGTCCCCTGCAACCAAACCCAGTCCTAAAATCCAGAAATCACGGCCTAAAACCCCTCGTCTTCAACCTCGAAAAACACTGCCAGTGAGCCCTGTTTTGGCCGCCGGCCACCCAGGTCCTCCCCCGTCACGGCACCACACTCAGACGACTCCTGGGACCTTCAGGAGTCTCACCCAACTCACAGCATCCCTCAACTCCAGCCCAAAGTCCACGATTATTGAAAACAAGAAAACGGGAAAACAGGGGATTTGAACCATACCCTCGATTCTTCCTCCGCCGTCTGCACCGCCGTGAGCTACGGTGCTCACTGAGTCCCCTGCAGTCGTCTTAGCTTGCTATTGTCTTGGTTTGCACCACAACACGGAAGAACCACTGTCAATCTCTCGCGGCCTCCTCTGTTTCTATGAAAACTCAGCCTCACCACCGCCGTCTTCCTTGCACGATTTCAACTCCAAAACCAGATCACCAGTCTCTCTTCTTCTCTCTGTCACTTTCACAATTCAGAGAACTCTCACCCACGCACAGAATCGATCAAGAACTCTCACAATTCCTCTCCCTGTTTTCTGTTCTCCCAAGCCAAATGCACAGTTCAAAATCGATCAATATGTGGCCGTGTGTATAATTAACACCCTAGAATCCTCTAGTACTATCCCACGTGTCCCCTTTTCCATGGTCATCAGCACAAAATATCCAAGCCCACTCATCCACTTGTTCCTATCTGATTGGGCCTAAGAGAAAAAGTCCAAAATGCCCCTAGGTTTAGAAATTACCTTTTTACACTCAAACTTTCCAGATCCGTAACTATTTCGTCCCTCGTCCGATGACAGCGTGCCGCCTGTCGTTGTACTCAGGACGTCGAGACCTATCTAACGGCCCTCGGTCTACATGAAAATCACAAGTCCACTAAAAAGTCAATATTTTCCTCAAATAGTCAAAATTACGGTAACGCCCTCAATCTTCCGAACGTCATAACTTTTCCTCCGATTGTCCAAATCGGACATGCCACCTGTCTACGGACTCATGACGTCCTAAACTACGTCACGGTCAATGGTCAACACTCATCCAACCTGTAAATCAAAAAGTCAACTTTTGACACACTATTCACAAGGGCAAAATCGTCCTTTTATACAAATCTTTTATAAAATTACATTTATACTCTTCCTGAAGGTACGGGTTGTTACAATCTACCCCCCTAAAAAGAATTTCGTCCCCGAAATTCAGTGAAACAAGTAAGGGTACTGTTTGCGCATTAAGGCCTCGGGTTCCCAGGTAGCATCTTCCACCTGATGATTCCTCCACAATACTTTAACTGGGAACCGTCTTCCTCCGTAAGACTTTATCCTTCCGATCCAAAATCGCTACAGGCTGCTCTTCAAAGCTCAAGTTTTCTCTAAGCTCAACAGGTTGTGCTTCCAGAACATGTGAATTATCCCGTACATACTTCTGAAGCATAGATACATGAAAGACATTATGTACCTTTGCCAAGTCTGCTGGTAAAGCCAATCGATAAGCAACAGGACCAATCCGCTCCAAAATCTCATAGGGTCCAATATAACGAGTACTCAGCTTCCCTCGCCTGCCAAACCGTACGATTCCCTTCCAAGGAGATAACTTCAAGAAAACCCAGTCTCATACTGCAAACTCCAGATCTCTGTGTACGGGATACTGCAAACTCCAAACCGTACTCAGCTTCCCTCGCCTGCCAAACCGTCGGTGTAACTTTTCTGTCGGTCCTGTGCCGCCTTCAATCGATCTCTGATCAGTGCCACTTTTTCTTGAGTAAGGTCTACTAGCTCGGAAGTAGTCAGTCTCCTCTCACCAACCTCGGTCCAACACAACGGAGTCCGACACTGTCGCCCGAACAAAGCCTCGTAAGGAGCCATCCCAATACTCTCCTGATATGCCCCGTACAAAGCCTCGGGAAACTCCCGCACCACTGGTATGTCCTCCCCTTCACTGGCGTAACACGTGTATCTACCACGTGAGCTAAGTAACCCTAGCATCCTTTACGCAACAACTTGCTAGCCTCAAGTGCCGAAATAACTCCAGTAGGGGGTGCACACTGATCACCCTGAAATATGGTCTCTGGAAATCCTGGACTCCGAAAGGTCACTCTCCTATCGAAACACTCGATAGAAGCATGATGTCTAGTTAACCAGTCCATACCCAATATAACATCGAAGTCCCGTAGATCCAACAATAACAAGTCTGCCAATAAGTCAACCACGCCTACCATCACCGGACACTCTCTCAGAACCTGAGTCACTACCAACACCTCCCCAGTAGGTGTACTCACCCCTAAGGCACAATCCAAGGTAGACGCCTCTCTCTCCGTCACCAGACTACAACTCCGGGCTATAAACGAGTGGGTAGCCCTGGGATCTATCAAAGCAAAAACAGTGTGGCCACATATGGTAAGTGTACCTGTCACCACTCCCGGTGCTGATCTGGCCTCCTGCTGGGTCATAGCAAAAACTCTCGACTGAGGTCCTGATGACCGACCGCGCCCCCTAGAACTGCTCGTGGCACCACTGCCACCTCTAGGCCCTGCCGCCCCTGACACAGATGCAGTACTACGCCCGGGTTCTGCTGCACCTCGACCGGCTCCACCCTCCTGGGCTAACAACGGGCACTCTCTCCGAAAGTGGCCGCGCTCTCCACAATAATAGCAGACATCTCTACCGGGTCCACCAGTCTGTCTCCCAGTAGAAGTAACAGAAGTCGCACTCGCCTGAGGAGTCGGTTGTGATCTAACTCCCCGACATCCAGAGCCCTGAAAACTGCCTGGTCTGCCAAACTGGGCACCACCAGCTGATGAAGTACCACCATAGTTGCCCCGCTTCGGGGTCCTCTGACTCGACGCTCCAGGAAAAGAATGCTCACGGCGTCGCACACTGCCCGAGTACTGTGGCCAGGCAGGCAAACTGGCCTCCACTCTCACAGCAGCGTCTGGCAACTCCTTGAAAGTAGCAAATGAGCCGGCTGTCACAATGGCTCTAATCTCTCCTCAAAGACCCAACTCAAACCGACGACACTTCTCAGCCTCGGTAGCTACAAATGCAGGAGCGAATCAGGACAACATCTGGAACCTTTGCCTATACTCGGCTACTGTCATGCTCCCTTGTTTCAACTGAAGGAACTCCGCCTCTTTGGCATCCCGGAAAGAGCGAGGATAATACTGGTCCAAGAACCGCTCCCGGAAAGTCTCCCACGTCACGGTATGAGCATCCCAACCTGACAACTCCAGCATATACCACCACTCACACGCTGCGCCATCTAGCAGAAAAGTAGCCAACAACACACGATCCCCTGGAGGACAATGCATCACCCCAAAAATCCGTTCAAGCCAGGTGATCCATCGGTGGGCTTCCTCTGGGTCTGCCCCATCACTGAACGTAGTAGCCCCGAGCCGCTGGGCTCACTCTTTCGACGCACTCTCTCCTTCTTCACGTCTTGGAGGTGGTTCACGTCTCGGAGGCATGGTCGAACGTACGTTGAAAGAGGCATCAAGTTAGTAAAACAGCCTAGAAACGACCTCGTTACGACAAAAATCGACAAACCTATGCTCTGATACCAATTGTCAGGACCCGTCCCAAATATCACCTCAATACCCGGGACGAACCCTGCTCCCGTCTGACAATCACACTTAAAGTACCACAAGAACCTCAAAATAACCATAAGCATAACTGTAACGACCCGTCCCAAATTCCTAGATTAGATTAGCGACTAATCACGATTAGTGAGGCTAATCGGTGATTAGTTAGGCGAAATCGGACGAACGATGCAAAATGACCGTTTTACCTCTGATGGTGGCAAAACGTTGACTTTTTATTTGGGCGGTCAAATGGACTTTGACTGGATGACCGTGACGTAGTTCGTGACGTCACGAGTTCATAGACAGGTGGCACGTTCAATTCCGACGTTCGGGGAGGAAGTTATGAAGTTCGGAAGCTTAGGGGCATTTTGGTGATTTTGGTTAAAAGGGGTCAAAAGTTGACTTTTTGACCGGGATGTCCAATGGCCAAGGGCCGAGGACTATTACGTAGATAAGGACGATACGAATCCCCAGACAGGCGGCACGTCGAATTCTGACGTTCGACGGCGAAGTTACGGTTCACGGAAGTTCAAGTGCACTATTGCACGAATTACGAAACGAGTTAACTTTTGGACATTAGTGGGGCCCAGATATTTAGTTCCTACCCTATGGATGAGTGACAAGTGTCACCCATCCACATGCCATTCCTTTTCCTTCATGCACTGTGTGTAACAACCCGTCCCGAGAGCCGGGATTAAGATAGTGATTAAGGTGGGATTAGTGAGGTTCATCGGTGGTTAGGTGGTCCCGATAGGTCCGTAAGCTTAGAATGACAATTTTGCCCCTAACTTGGGCAAAAATGTTGACTCTAGTTTGGGCGGTCAAATGGGTGTTGACCGGTGACCAGGACGTAGTTTAGGACGTCACGAATCCGTAGGCAGGTGGCACGCCTGATTCCGACATCCGAGGAGGGAGTTATGATGTTCGGAAGGTTGAAGGCATAACCGTAATTTGGTTAAAAGAAGGGGAAACGTTGACTTTTTGGACGATCAGGTTTTGGTATGTTGACCGAGGATGGCTAGGTAGATCTCGTCGTCCTGAGTTCGATGACAGGCGGCACGCATTCATCGGACTTACGAGGTGGGAGTTACGGGTCTAGAACGGTAGTGGCAAAACCGTAAAATCTGGATAAAAGGAGGGGCAGTTTGGTCTTTTTACACATTGGGATTTGTGCAATAGAGAAGGAAAATGAAGGGCTGAGATAGGGCCATGTGGGAGTGCATGGATTGGATGGTGACACGTGTTGAGGGACTAGAGGGTTCTGGTTGAATCCTGTACATACACGGCCCAAATAATTGGGGTGCACCCGTGCTGTGTGTTTGTGTTCTTCGACACAGAGAGAAACAAAGGGAGAGAATTGAGAGGCTTGAGGGCTGATCGAGGGTGCTGGTGAGGTTGTGAGTGTGTGAGGGAGATTAGAGAGTGAGAGAGAGCTGTTGAGAAGGTTGAGGAAGTGAGTAGTCGTGGTGTGTGTGAGTTGTGGGCTGCGGGGAAATCAGAGGAAACAGAGAAGGTTGAGGGCTTGTGGTGGTGCTGTGGCCGTGTGCGGGTGTGTTTGACCTCGAGAGGAGGCTGAGACGGCGTTGTAGACTCCGGGGAACACGGCGGCGAGCACGGTTGTGGACGGTTGCAGGTAATCCCTCATCCCTGTACAATTGCCCTGTTTTTCCATTGAGTTTCAAATCAAGAGTCGTGAGTCTAGAGGACGAATCGAAGTTCATAGGGAGGTTTAGGGGACTCAGGTGAGGTCTGGGAGTCCTCTGGTTGTGCTGCCGTGACGGGGAGGTACACGGCGGAGGATGGCACGACAGGGGTATTCTGGTGCTCTGTTTTAGCCGTGAGTTTCAAACGGTGAGTCGTGACGTTTGGGCGAGAGTCGACGGTCAAGGTGAGTCGGGTTAGGCTTAGAGAGGTCTAGGGAAGAGTTTGGTGTAGCCACCGTGAAGGGAGGTGAGCTGGGTGGCCGGGAAGGAAAACAGGGGCTTTTGGACCGTCTGGTTCGAGCCTCAGTCGACGGGTTAGGGACAGTGTCGAGGTTAGAGGCGTTGGGGAATTGATAGGGTAGGTTTGGACGGTGAGACTGGTGAAGGAAGGGAGGAGAATGGTTGCCGGACGGCAGAGAATGCTTCTCGCCGGTTCAGTTCACGGCGGCCGGTTCAACACAGTCATCTCGAGGTTGGGGATGCACTGTAGCTGGCGCGTGAGGGCCACGCGCAGCCACTTTGGACGGCGCGTGGGGGCGCGTGCGGCGGTTCTGGGAGAAGTGGTCAACATGGTTTTTGGTCTAGGAGTGGTGTTGAGTCCTTTGGAAGTGGTTTCGGGTTGTGCGGACGTCGTTTGAGTTTAGTTACGCGAGTGTGAAGGTTTAGGGTCCCGGGTTCTTAGGCTTTCGATTCGGGGAATTTTGAGGGAATTTATGTGAACCTTCGTAGACGTGTTAGTGACGTAATTTGGTGGTTGTTAACAGGATCTGGACTTCCAGAGGAAGCTGAGGAACGTGCTGGACGTTCGGGACGCGATTGAGGGCTCGGTACTGTGAGTGGACCCCTTCTCTAAACTCGAGCATGCATAACTGTTTTCTATACTTGTTTTATGGTTTTACTCAGCATTTTATGTTTATCAAATATTTTTTGGTTGGTTTTACATTATTACACGTTTTTCGAGGAAGTTCGGTTTTTAGCACGTTTTACGAGAAATGTTTGGTTTCTGAATATTGATGTTAAGGTTTTGGGATTTTAAATGATAAAGGGATTTCAAAGGATTATAAAGGGATTTTGGAACGTGATTTCGATGATCAAGGTTTTTGGTTCTAGAAACGAGATTTGGTTTTCAAGTTGAAAAGTGGATTCCGGATTTGGGTTCGGAATGACGGTTTTGGACGCCAGAAGGGCTTCAGACCGGTGATTTCGGGTTCGGGTTTGGATATGGAAATGGAAAATGGTTTTCAAATGGTTTTGATTGGATTTGCTGGATCTGGTTATTGGGTTTAAAGACCCGGATATTGATTTGACGGGGGACGGGCCCGGATTGAGTTTAAAGACTCGGGAGTTTAAAGACTCGGATATATTGTTATTTCCCCCGTAGGCCTATTGAGTTTAAAGACTCGGGAGTTTAAATACTCGGATAGGTCCAGCAGGTTTGATCGGAAAATGAGATTTTGATGATCATAGTTATGACATGGTTTTGTGATTCCTATGTTGTGGTTGTGGTTTTTCTAACTGTTTTATAGTGTTTCTGTTTCTTATGATGTTTTCTGAATATTGAATCCTAACTGTTTTGATAACTGGGTTATGCATGTGGTTACAAAACGGAGGGTTAAACTCGGTTTTCTGATAAATGTTTTAGAACTTTCTTTTATTATGGTCCACTCACACCTTCTGTTTTTACTGCCCTCCAGGTTGTGGAGTTAGCGCGGGGTCTTGACGTCGAGGCAGTGTCCGAGGCATAGAAGTCACGGAGTGGTTTAAAGTCTTTCCGTGTGCGTGTAATTATTATCGGTTTTTATTTCCTTGTGTTTCGTACTATGCCCTGTAATTATAACTTCGGGATATTTTATATAGTTTCTCTTGCGTCTCACTGAGTTTTGGGTGATTTTGAGTGAGTTGTACTTGAGTGTTGTGTCGGGGAGTCAGACGGGAGCAGGATTTACCTCGGGTTTCGCGGTGAAACCGGGGTGGGTCCTGACACTGTGCATTTCCTTTCTCCATTTCAAACACACACAAAACACCCACCCGATCTCACCCATTTTCCTCCCATCCGTGCAACCCAAAACCCATCCACTCTTCACCCATGACCAGGCAGAGGACCAGGGAGGTTGAGGAGGTTGCTGGGCGGCCATAACCACCGTCCACGGCGGTGAGAGGAGGAAGAACCCGTGAGGTTCACGGTAAGTCCATTTTGATCCATTTTTACATTTTTGATGTTATGGTTGGTTTTTAATGGTTTTAATGAGTCCATTAGGTTGCTAGGGACATGTTAGGAAGGTTTAAGGAAGCTTGGAATGGCTGGGCAGCCATGGGAGAGTTTTGGGAACTTTGAACCGTTTGGTTCAAAATCGAACCATGGGTTTAGGCGGTTTTTAGGTTGTTTTAAGGATTGGAATGGATAGAAAACACCAAAATAGGATGGAAGGAACCAAAAAGGAAGAACTAGGATGGAAAATGGGGTGTCTAGGGCTGTGAACTGGTCACACCGGTCCAGTTGGACAGGCCAAACCAGGTGAACCGGCCATGAACAGTAAAACCGGTCTGCTGGAGGTTAGTGCCGATCAACAGTGTTTTCGACTTTCTAGGGGCTCGTGAGGACGTGTGGGCCATAATTTGGGAAAGTGTTCAATACGGGAAATCTTCTATTCGATGTAACGAAGATTTTGGGACTGGTCTCGCGTCAATCGGACATCGTTTCGATAGTTTTCGGGGTGTCGGAAGGTTTAGGGTCGGCTTAAAAATAGTTAAAAGTTCGGGAAAATTACGGGGCTTTGATGGGAGGTTAATTAAGCAGTTATTAACCTTCTATTAAAATTTGGACAGGTTTGGGAGTCCCGGTTATGGTGATCGGCTCGGGGAGCCGAATGGCACGCAAATCGAGGCGGCAACTTAGACGGTCTGTGAGTGGACCTTGTTTTCTAAATTGGTGCATGCATAAATGTTTATTATATGTTTTAAATACTTGTTTGTGATGCCATGAGTGCATTTGGATGTGTGGTTACGTATAGGCACGTATTTCGAGGTTTTAGCCCTATACGGTGCCTATACGGGGCTGTATGTCTTTATTGGTATAAATGAAATGGTTTTGGATTTCCAAATGGATTAGGAATATGATTTTATGATGTTGATTTGGATGCTTGTGATTTATATGGTTTCACGTATTTCGAGGCGATTAACGTGCTTGCACGTAAATCGAGATTTTTCGGTTTTACTCTGATTTTCCATTCTTATGGTTTTGGAAATGGTTTAATGAAATGATTTTGGATTTGAAAAGGTAAACTCGGGTTCGAAACCCATTTGATTTACGGAATCGGGCTGGAGGCCCAGTTGGTTTACGATTCGGACCGGAGGTCCAGTTTCTATGTGGATTCGGGCCTAGCGCCCGGTTATGTGTGACAAATGCATTTTATGCTTCATGACGGTTTATGGGAACCGGCATGAACCCTTGAAATGGATTTACGGGTCATGACGGTTCATGGGAACCGGCATGAACCCATAAAAGGATTTTATGGTTCATGACGGCTTATGGGGGCCGGGCATGAATTCTTGAAAGATTTAAATAATGATTTCAAAAGGTTTTTCATATGCCATCCTTTATATATGATTGTCTCCTCCGGGGAAGGGCAGGCCTGGGTGGACCCCGGTGTAGTCACGGAGCACTAACTGAGTGGAGTCGCCCCCCAGTTGGGTTCCTTACTCTCAGGATGGGCATGGTTCTTTACCTTCAGGGAGGGTGATTGATCTACGGACATTGACCTGGGTGGACCCTGGAGAGACTTGGGTTTGAGACCCCGGTTAGCACACATGTAGCTTTATTTTACCGTGACAGGTTCTGGATATGAATATAATGGATAAACATGATTTCAATTGGTTTTGGAAAATTGTGTTTATAATGATAAATGGATTTGGGCTGAGATCCCTCATATGTTCACTGTGTTATGGTTTTCTGTAAATGGTTTTGGGCAGGAGCCCGTATAACTTGTATTTACAGAATTTTGGGGCTGAGACCCTAATTGTGGATATTTTAACATATGTGTTTGGATAAATGGTTTTACTATGCATGCATGCTTTTTAGTGGAGGGTATAAAGGTCTTTGATGAAATGTTTTTATAAATTCTTTATTTTTGTCCACTCACAGTCTTTCTGTTTTTAATACCCTTCAGGTTGGATACGATGTGGACTGTAGCAGAGACCGAGATATCACATGCCTCCTCCAAATCCTGGCGTACTCTGATAGCCCGGGAGGGCAAAGGTCGGAAATATCCCTTGTCTGACACTTCGTGTCAGACGGGAGCAGGGTCATCCGGCGTTAATCACGGGGGGATTGGGATGGGTCCTGTCAATAACTATCAGACAAAGGAGTAAATATAATACAACTGTAGTACATAGCATAGTGTTATACAAAATAGGCACAAAAGTCCTACTAGGTTAATCTCGCAACAGAAGAACGTCGTAAGCTCTCTGCCTCGGTTCCTGCCTCAACGTTTACCCCAGCGCTATCACCACGACCTGGAGGGAAAGTTAAAACCAGAAAGTGTGAGTGGACTAAAAGAAATAAGAGTTTCAAACACGATTTATAAAAAACAAGGATTAAGAAAACAATAAGATTTTTCCCTCCGTTTTAAAATAAAGTATGCATGCCTAACGAAGTATCAGAAAACTCCAACATAAAACAGTATAACAAATATGCTAAGATCATATCATAAAAACCAAATCCACAAATGTAAAGTCTGATCAAACCTGCTGGGTCTATCCGAGTCTTTAAACTCAAACCAGGCCGTAAATGTAATCCGAGTCTTTAAACTCAATAGGCCTACGGGGGTAATATCGTAAATATCCGAGTCTTTAAACTCCCGAGTCTTTAAACTCAATCCGGGCACGTCCCCCCGTCCATCAGAATCTGGGTCTTTAAACCCAATATCCAGATCCAGCAAATCCAATCCAAAACCAATTCTACATCCATCTCCAAACCCGAATCCGAAATCACTGGTCTGATGCCCTTTCGGCATCCACAACTATCATTCCGAACCCAAATCCGGAATTCCACTTTTCCGACTTTAAAACCAAATCTCGTTTCTCGAAATTCGATTTTAAAACCAAACCTTGATTACCAAAATCGTATCTCATAATCCACTTAAAAACATCAGAAAAAAATTATCGATTGAAAACCCAAAAACTTAGCCTCAAAATCAGAAATCCAGCTTTTTCTCAAAATCGTGTAAAACCCGAAAATGTCTCGAAAAACGTGCAAATATATCAACCACATTTAATCCCCATTAAAAAGCACAAAAACATACTTAATATCATAAAACATAAATAAAACAGCTAGGCATGCTCGTAAGAAAAGAAAGAGTCCACTCACGAATCAGAAAGTGTCAATCGCACTCCGTGCGCTCCTCGACCGTCTCAGGCGTCTCCCGTCCTGTCAATAAGCACCAAATAGGGTCACAAATACGTCTAATACGCTAAGCCTAATTTCCCCAACTTTTCGGGAATTTATACGTAATTTAAATTTAAACCCTAAACCGTCTGGATCCTCAAACTATCCCGTAACATCATCCGATTAACCCGAAACTTGTCCCAATGGATTCCTTGGCACATTTAGAACACAAACCATGTTGGAAAATTTCTCAAACTCCTCCCCACGTGCCCCCACGCGCCGTCCAAAGTGGCTGCGCGTGGCCTTCACGCGCCTGCACAGTACCATCGTCTACCTCGAGTCAACCGGTTCAACTGTACTGAACCGGCGTGACTGGTTCTCTGCAATTCCTCCATCATTTTCGTCCAATTCAATCCTATTAGCTTCGTCCAGTTCCCAGCAACCAATCCCAGTCCTAAAATCCAGAAATCAAGGCCTAAAACCCATCGTCCTCAACCTCGAAACAAACTGCCCGTAAGCCCTGTTTTGGCCTCCGGCCACCCAGACCTTCCCCCGTCACGGCGACCATTCTATACGACTCCTAGGACCTCCCTAAACCTCCCATCACTCACCAAAGCCCTCGACTCTAGCCCACAGTCCACGACTTTTGAAATGAAACAAACGGGAAAAACAGGGGATTCGAGTCATACCTTCGACTCTTCCTCCGCCGTCTGCACCGCCGTGTACTACGGTGTCCACTGAGTCCTCTACAGTTGTCCTAGCTTCCTATTAGCTTGGTTTGAATGAAAAAACAGCACAACCACCACCTCTGTCCCATGGCCTCTCTGTTTTCCCTGAAAATCGATCCTCCGACCACCGTGTTTTCGGGCACGATTTCACTCCCAAACCCAGTCACCAACTTCCTCTCTTCTCTTTGTCACTCTCACAATTCACAAAACTCTTACACCCTCACATAATCGATTACAAACTCTCACTTTCTTCCTCTCTGTTTTCTGTTTCTCAAAGCCAAGCACACGGTTCAAATATGGACAGTTTGTGACCGTGTGTATTTTAGACACTCCCAGAACCCTCTAGATCACAACCACGTGTCCAATTTCTCATGGACCATCAGTACAAAATATCCAAGCCCACTCACCCACTTGCCCTTACCTGATTGGTTCTAAGGGAAAAAGACCAAAATGCCCCTAGGTTTAGAAATTACCATTTTGCCCTTCAACTTTCCAGACCCATAAGTATTCTGTCCGACGTCCGATGACAGCGTTCCGCTTGTCGTTATACTCAGGACGTCGAGACCTATCTAACGGTCCTCGGTCTACTTAAGAATCACAAGTCGACTAAAAAGTCAACATTTCCCTCTATTTAGTCATAATTACGGTAACTCCCTCAATCTTCTGAACGTCATAACTTTTTCTCCGCTTGTCCAATTTGGACATGCCACCTGTCTACGGACTCGTGACGTCCTAAACTACGTCACGGTCAATGGTCAATACTCGTCCAACCTGTAAATCAAAAAGTCAACTTTTGACACACTATTCACAAGGGTAAAATCGTCCTTTTATACAAATCTTTTACAAAATTACATTTGTACCCTTCCTGAAGGTACGGGTTGTTACACTGAGCTACTCGGGATCCTCTCTGTCCCGCTCAGTGCCCACCAAACTCACATGCTCGCCACTCTGGGCACATCTAATATTCTGTCTGCATACTGGTTCGCACGTCCCAACTCTATGGGATCAACTCCAGCACTCACACTCGTGTAATCCATCCAAGGATATCTCGGGCACCTGTCACTCATCCAGGTATATCCTACTCGCCAGAGTCACGTCACAGAGGTAGTGTGGCAAGTGTGCCAACACCCAACATCCAACACCTCATTCTGCGATCGTACTCAGCAGTAACCGAGTCAAATCCAGAATCTATGCTTGTTCTGTGCGTCACTCACGCACCGCGTATCATCATCACGACTTACGAATCCCATTGTCACAATCGTTACGGCAACCTGAGCCTATCCAACTCGATAAGACCCGACCACATCCATTGATAGCAGCGCCTGCCACAACCTTGTACAGACCAATCTCAGAAACACTCTGCTACCAAGACTCCAAATCCATGCGGTCGACTCACCGCCGGTACCAACCACTCAATGCAACATCCACCGATGGGTCCACCTCAGGATCCGGTAGACAAGTACCACACTCCTGGTAACTTGCCCAATCAATTGCCTACTAGGGTTATCACAAACCCAGTTGCCCGCTGTAGTCTAACTATCCTGATTGATCCCTTGCCTCGACTCCGAAGGATCGTCGTACTCTGATACTAGTGTCCAAACAACCAGTAACTCCACTGTGAGGATCTCATCCTCTCGTAACTCTACGGCTCTCAGCCGCTGGCCTCGATAAGAACTTGGTCATACGTCATTTCTATCGCTGCACAAGCTCTACGTGCGCAATCGCATCCTATCATGCCCTACAACAACTACTCCGGGCATCCACTGCTACTCGACATCCCTCCGGGATTCGACACACCGCACTATGGAATCTCATGCCAAATAGGATCAAATGTTCCTATTCCCAACAATCTCACTCGAGTCAACCATGACCTCAACTGCTCTCCGCAACACACTCTCCAGTCCGACATGACACGACCGACGACGGTCTCAACGTTCGGGTCGTCATACAGTGCCTAATGATCAACTGGATTCTACTCACTAGTAACGCTACGGCTCTAAGTCGTCGGATTCACACGAATACTGATCCTATTTAGGATCCACTTCCTCGAAACTCCTCGAAACATGCGACATCCAATGCCAATCAAACCTCAAACTATAGCACCATGTGTCAAACATACACAAACTAGGAACGATTCTAGTGAATCCTCATACTAATACCCTAACTATCAGGTTGATGACGGGATGTTACGACTACAGAGACATCAAATCCTCGACCTGCGCACACTCTGAGAGTAAAATAAGCTCTGATACCGACTGGTATCAAAGTACCATGAGTATCAAATGAGCCAACCTGCTCTGATACCACTTTCTCAGGACCCGTCCCAAATCCCCATAGATTAACATGGGACGCGCCTGATCTCATCTGACACGAAGTGTTAGACCAGGGAAAGTCCGTCTCTAGCTCTCACCGGGGCTTCCAGAGTACGCCACGATCGTAGGAGGAGGAGTGTGATGTCTCTATCTTTGCTACAGCTCGCATCCGCGAACAACCTGAAGGGCATTCAAAACATTAAAAGTCTTGAGTGGACAAAAATCAATCATTTAGATAAAAACATTTTCACAAAGATCACTTATGCCCTTCACTAAAAGCATATGCATGCATTCAAAAACCATTTATCAAAACATTCATAAAACCATTTGGAAACAATCTCAAAACCTTTCAAGGGTTCATGCCCGGTCCCCATAAACCGTCATGAACCATACAAACCTTTCAAGGGTTCATACCGGTTCCCATAAACCGTCACGAACCATAAATCCATTTATGAGTCCCCGACCCTAAATCACAAAAACCCGTAAATCAATACATGGGAACTCAGACCAAAACCAGTTTCTGAAATATCAAATACGGGCTCTTCGCCCTAAATCATTTTCTAAAACCTCATACGTATAACCCATCCGCGACACTTCTGAGAAGATGTCAACTCGGGGCACACAGCCCATAGGGAACACATCCCCGATATATGTCACGATTCATCATATCTATACTAGTGTACACACTACCCAGGGTCTCACTCCGAGTCTTCCCCCATGAATTCTCCATCTGGGAGGCTCTATCTTCAGACCTAGTCTGATCATCTCTCCGGAATATGGTCCGGGACCACATCATGACTCATAACTCCCACTCCTAGAACGAGATCCCTATAGGGATACCCATTCTGGTCTGTGAATCGTGTCTCTCCATGTCGACGTCTGGAGGAGACCATATAAACCATATTGAGGGTATAATACATTTTCAAATCATTTGCTTTCTCAAAACATATTTCCAACTGGGTCTCATACCCGATTCATCTCAACCGGATTCCTCGAATCCGATTCAAATCCATTTTCACAGACCTCGGCCTAAATCCTCAGTTCAACAGGGTCTCATGCCCGAATTCTCATTTCATAAACCGAACTGGGACACAATCCCGATGTTACAATCAACAAGGCCTCAAGCCCGATACCACAGTAACGGGGCCTTGAGCCCGATTTCACAATCAACGGGGCCATAAGCCCGATAGTTGATAAGTCACAAATTAAGCGTCATTTCAATGTTATTTCTTATCCCTTTTACTTATATTTTGATTATAATCATTTCAAACAATAGGAGAAAATGATCTATTTTGTGAAGTTTGTGCAGATTGCTTAGTTAAGGTTTAAATCATGTTTTACAATGAAATGTGATCTTTCGGAGGCTAAATCTTTAAGGACTGATCAAGGACTCATAAATGGCCTCATCATCTCCCATTTACATGACCAAGATCCACCAAGACCCTAAAAGTCACGGCCTAGCCCCTAGAAGCCCACAAAATGCGGTTAAAGGTGTTTTAGGGGGTTTACTTGTGCATCAAGTAACTTTGGACGAACTTTCCTACCTTTCTCAATGAGGAATGACATGGATTGACTTGGATAAGAAGAATTAATTATATTCCTAATCAGATCTTGAAGTTAAAGAGGCAAAAAACAAGGAAAATGAAGTTTCTTGGAAATTAAGAAACCATCTTGTACATGGCTAGGGTTAATTAACTTCTCTAGCCGCAATTTATCATGTTTCCATTATTTTAGGGCAATGTAATCTGATTTAGGATAGCATTAAATGAATTCCTAATCAAAGATAAAGTCAAGAAGTGGAAAGAAGGAAGGAAAGGGACTCCTTGTACAAGAAGGATACAAAAAACGGCTAACTATGGTTTTTCACAAAAAACAAGGAGTTTTCCTCCTTATTTTGGGGCTGTTTTCCCTTTTGTTTGAGGGAGATGTTAGGGCAGGTGTTTGAGGTTATAAATAGATGTTTTCTCATTGTTTTTTGGGGGCCGAATTTACCTCTCGAAGGTCCCCAAAACTCTGTCAAAATTCGTACTTCAATCCATGTTCTTAGTTTAGAGTTTTGTAATTTAATTCAAGCATCTTCAAATTCATCACGTCTACCTTGAGGGAGTTTTCCTTCATCTCCTTTATTCATTGTCCTTTTATTATTTCTTGCTTTATTTATATTTTTGCACCATTTAATTATGTCCTTATTTTATTCAATAATGTTTGAGTAGTGTAATTAGGGCACGGGGTACTTGAAGCCCTAGCCATGTTAGTTCGTGTTTGATTTCTGGCTCTTGATTATGATTTCTATGAATGCCTGTATTTGTTGGATTTCTGTGCTTCATGAACTCAATTTATGCTTATAATCTTAGATACCTTATTTGTATATAATTGTTGATGTAATTGCTTGACGGATCACCTTGATGTTTGTGTTCACCCTGCAATTTATGGCATCACGTTTAAGAGGGGGAACCTTATTCGTAATCTAAACTCATGACTTCCTAGGTCTGCACATCACTTTTCTAGGGACAGTGTAGTGTCATTAAATCTTCTTTATGTTTCATGCATTATCACGCACCATCGGTAATAGTTGTTTAAGGGCGGGCACATCACGTTTAAACATACAATCTAAGAGAAGATAATATGTGTGGGGTGAACCTTAGTCGGACCCCTGGACGGGCACTTAATTCTGATACATGCATAGTAATCTAATCAAGGAAATCTAACGGAACTATAATTGGTAAAGGAGGATAGAAACCCTAGCTCGACTTAGTTAGTTATTATTAGTTAATTTATTTCATTCATAAAACATAACAAATCCCCCCCCCCCCCCACAATTGCATTTTAATTACTCCACTTAAGTCAATTGAGTTAAACGGAATTGGATATCATTGAGGAAGTCTTCTTGGGATCGACCTTTGCTTGCATCTATACTACCTACACGTCTTGTGCACATGCAAAGTTTATTACACGTAGAGATTTTTCCTAGTACATCTTTTGTGCTTGGTAAAATTTCTATCAAGTTTTTGGCGCTTTTGTTGGGGACTTGTTCCTCAACGATGTCCATTTTATTTGATTCCTTTGACTTAGTGGTTTTTCTTTTTATTTTGTATATAAATTTTTGGTTTTATTTTTGTTACGTGTCTAGGTACCATGGAATCGTGGAATAGCTATTATTCTTCTCAAGGTTGGGCCTATGAGCCCTATGCAAATGTTCCTTCGGTTCCAAGTCATCAAGGGGGATGGGCATACCTCCAAGATTGCATGTACATGCATGAGCCTTACAATCAGCCCTATATGGAGCCATACCACAATGGATGGAGTGAACCATCACCCTACACTTGGGCTCCTCCTCCTTTGGATCCTAGCCTGCTCGACCTCAGAAAACACTTCGGGATGCACTAAATGAGGCCCGATCTCAAAGAACACTCCGGGAAGCCCTTTTAGAGGACAAGGAATTAGAGCACCTTTGACTTAAACTTCTTTGGGAACCCGATTGGGATTATGAGGATAATGATGTGTATGGCCTCTTACCACCCACAGACAGTACCAATGAATGCACCTCGGGTCATGCTCTTCATGTTCATGAAATAGAACCAAACCCGCAAGCATTGCACCAAGTTTTGGTCCAGCTCCCTGAAATTCCAGCACCTATCCTTACTGCCTCAACTCCTCAAGCACCTCTTATGCTTACTTTTCAAGGGCCTTCCTTATCCTTATCTTTACCCTTTAAGTTCCTTACTCAACTTAGGTGTTTTGGTCAGAAATTTGATGTTGTGCCTAATGGTTTGTGCAGGTTTAATGGTCCTTGTAGGAGGCAAGACGAAGGAAATATCAAGATGGTGGTATGCACCTTTGAGGCATTCAGTTCCACCCAAGGCTCAAGGCCACGACCCAAGCAACCCAAAGACCCTCCATGGCCCCCACACTTCGATCATTATGCTTACTTGTCTATTGGGATCAAACAGTTTTTACTTACATTCAAATCTTTATTGTACTTGTTCCCTGAAATGTTAAAGTCTAGGAAGTGGATTTCTACTTGTAGAACTAATCAATTCATTTATATTGCAGGCAAGATACCACTAAAGGAGGGCCAGGTTTGGAGCCCCTCAATTGCCTCTTGGACCGCAAGCATTCTAAGTGCTCAACTTTGCCCTGGTTTGTTCCCTCTTTCCTATGGAAGTTTTTTACCTTCTAACTCATGATTTTTTCTTCCTTTTATGCTCAAAACATCGAGGACAATGTTTCATTTAGGTTTGGGGGTATTGGACTTAAGTTTAGTGGCACACAACGCAGTTTCTGTTTTGAAATGCTTACTGTTTTTTTTTCTGCTCTTATTTCCTTGCTGTTTTTTGTTTTCTGTTTTGAATTCTTTGCTGTTTTTTGTTTTGTGATGCTAGTTTTTATGCCTAAAAATGTTAATATGAATGTATAGAACATGAGAATTGCTTTTACTTACTAAGAATCATTGCCATTTCCATTGAACTAACACTTGCACTTCACGATACCATAATCAAGTGATTAAGCAACCAAAACAATTGAATTTGAGAATACTTAGAAAATTAGTGGAGACTACCATTGTGAGATTTTTGAGCTTGATTTCCTTTATTTCTGAGTGATCTACATGTTTCTACTCTCAAACATTCATCACTTTGTTCATAATTGCATGATCTCTTTCTATTTGCATTGATGTTTAAGAAACCATATCTATTGGATGCTCTTGATTTGATGTATGATTGTTTATGAGATGTGATATAGGCTATGTGTGTTTTAGCTCCTAAAGGCCCTTCTTTTCCTCGTCCAAATTGCATGCTCCCTAAGCCCCTTTGGAGCCAAACACTTAGCCGTTTTGTTCTTCACCTACAATATGACCTAACCAAGTTTTGAACCATTCATAATGGCTACACCCTATAATCTAAACTTGTGTCAAGGTTGCATCAAATGAGATTCATGGTGAGGAGGAAATACGTTGATGTTTTGTGCTACTTATACTCATGTGATGGAAGTATGTTTGAATGGAAAAGATCGTTCGTTTATTTGTAAAGTGAGGAAGTTATTGCATGATCATGGCTCAGCTCATCTACAAAAAATGTATCAAATTCATTAGTGAAAAGGAAAAAAAAAAGAAAATTTGTGATTAGAAAAAAAAGAGAAAAAAAAGAAAGAAGAAGCAATGAACTTTGAGTTGAGTCAAGTGAGCCATGTACCTCAATTAGAGCATTTTTGTGAGCTTAAGCACGATTTCATCTAGAGTTTGAGTTGAGTCAAGTGAGCCATGTACCTCAATTAGCCATGTGCTTCTCATGCCTTGATGCGGTTTAGGTTTTTTGAATTCCAACTTTTCTTTCAAAACCCACGAACCTAGCCCCATTACAACCCTTGAATGAAGACCTATTGATCTTGTGAATGGTTATGCAAAAGATTAAGGTACGTATCTCTGTTCTTAAACTTCAATTCCATCGTGAGATCATATTTTCAGATAAAGTGCTTTTCCTCATTGAAATTCATATGTGATTAACTTGATTTTCTTTACATAAACTCTTCACATATGCTTGTTGAGTGAAAGCCTTAGGATTCTTGAGCGTATTCAGTGATGCCTAGTGAGGATTAGAGTTGAGGCGAAATCTTTCTAGGGTGTTTAGATGACGTTGTGTTCTAGTTTGATCATTTGGGATATTGGCATAAACACTTGACACCTTGAGTTCACGGTTATGGCATGTTCTTTGGTTTTTGTGAGTTTGTTTTCTATTCTTGATTCTTATTAATTTGTTGATGCATGATTTCTATCGTCTTTTGTGTTAAGTAAAACGTTTGTGGGTATCGTGCTACTATAACCCTCAGGAGACAAAACTCCTCCTACTACCTGAACCTAGAGGTTTAAATGTTTATCTTAACTAGATCGAGTCTTTTATTTTGTTGTATTGCTAAGGGACTAGCAAAAGATAGGTTTGGGAGTATTTGATAAGTCACAAATTAAGCATCATTTCAATGTTATTTCTTATCCCTTTTACGTATCTTTTGATTATAATCATTCAAACAATAGGAGAAAATGATCTCTTTAGTGAAGTTTGTGCAGATTGCTTAGTTGAGGTTTAAATCATGATTTACAAAGAAATATGATCTTTCCGAGGCAAAATCTTTAAGTACTCATCACGGATTCATAAAGGGCCTCATCATCTCCCATTTACATGACCAAGATCCACCAAGTCCCTAAAAGTCACGACCTAGCCCCTAGAAGCCCACAAAATGCAGTTAAAGCTGTTTTAGGGGTTTTACTTGTGCATCAAGTAACTTTAGACGAATTTTCCTACCTTTCTCAATGAGGAATGACATGGATTGACTTGGATAAGAAGACTTAATTATATTCCTAATCAGATCTTGAAGTTAAAGAGGCAAGAAACAAGGAAAAAGAAGTTTCTTGGAAATTAAGAAACCATCTTGTACATGGCTAGAGTTAATTAACTTCCCTAGCCGCAATTTATCATGTTTCCTTTATTTTAGGGCAATGAAATCTGATTTAGGATAGCATTAAATGAATTCCTAGTCAAAGATAAAGTCAAGAAGTGGGAAGAAGGAAGGAAAGAGACTCCTTGTACAAGAAGGATACAAAAAACGGCTAACTATGGTTTTTCACAAAAAACAAGGAGTTTTCCTCCTTATTTTGGGGCTGTTTTCCCATTTCTTTGAGGGAGATGTTAGGGTAGGTGTTTGGGGTTATAAATAGATGTTTTCTCATTGTTTTTTGGGGGCCGAATTTACCTCTCGAAGGTCCCCAAAACTCTGTCAAAATTCGTACTTCAATCCATGTTCTTAGTTTAGAGTTTTGTAATTTAATTCAAGCATCTTCAAATTCATCACGTCTACCTTGAGGGAGTTTTCCTTCATCTCTTTTATTCATTGTCCTTTTATTATTTCTTTCTTTATTTATATTTTTGCACCATTTAATTATGTCCTTATTTTATTCAATAATGTTTGAGTAGTGTAATTAGGGCTAGGGGTACTTAAAGCCCTAGGCATGTTAGTTCGTGTTTGATTTCTGGCTCTTTATTATGATTGGTATGAATGCTTGGATTTGTTGGATTATTGCGCTTCATGAACTCAATTTATGCTTATAAGCTTAGCTACCTTATTTGTGTATAATTGTCAATGTAATTGCTTGACGGATCACCTTGATGTTTGTGTTCACCCTGCAATTTATGGCGTCACGTTTAAGAGGGGGAATCTTATTCGTAATCTAAACTCATGACTTCCTAGGTCTACACATCACTTTTCTAGGGATAGTGTAGTGTCATTAAATCTTCTTTATGTTTCATGCATTATCACGCACCATCGGTAATAGTTGTTTAAGGGCGGGCACATCACGCTTAAACATGCAATCTAAGAGAAGATAATATGTGTGGGATGAACCTTAGTCGGACCCCTGCACGGGCACTTAATTCAGATACATGCATAGTAATCTGATCAAGGAAATCTAACGGAACTATAATTGGTAAAGGTGGATAGAAACTCTAGCTCAACTTAGTTATTTATTATTAGTTAATTTATTTCATTCATAAAACATAACAAACCCCCCAATTGCATTTTAATTACTCCACTTAAGTCAATTGAGTTAACCAGAATTGGATATCATTGAGCAAGTCTTCGTGGGATCGACCTTTGCTTGCATCTATACTATCTACACGTCTTGTGCACTTGCAAAGTTTATTACACGTAGAGATTTTTCCTAGTACATCTTTTGTTCTTTGTAAAATTTCTATCAATAGTACAGTCAACGGGGCCTTCAGTCCGATATTACAACCAAATGGGCCTCAAAATCGGATTCGTAAACCAACGGGGCCCTCGGCCCGATCGTATGACTTAGATGGACCCTCGGTCCGATTCCTCATCAAATCAAATGGACTCCAAGTCCGAGAGTTCGTAAATCAAATGGGTCCCATGCCCGATTTCATATTTCAAATTCCAAAACCCTTTCATTAAACCCTCATTGAAAACCTAGCACGTACAAGCAACGTATAAAACAGGAAATCTCGAAATACATGCAAATACGTAAATCCTAGGCTACCCCAAAAAAATGCACTCATGGCATCACCAAACATGTTCTAAAACAATTATAAAACATTTATGCATGCATCGAATTCATAAAACAAGTCCACTCATAGACCGTTTAAAGCTGCGCCTCGATACACGCGCCATAAGCCTCTTCCTGGCCAATCGTCACCTTCGGGATTCTCGAACCTGTCCAAATTAATTTATAGGGTTACTAACTACTTAAATAACCCCTCACTAAAGCCCCGTAATTTTTCAAAATTTCTAACTATTTTTAAACGCGAACCTAAACCTTCGGACAACCCGAACTATATCGAAACGATGTCCGATTGCCACGAAACCAGTCCCAAAATGTTCGTTACATCGAATAGATGAAATTACATGTTTGAAGTTTCTCCAAATTATGTCTCACGCACCTCAACGCGCTGCCCAAAGGGGCTGCGCGTAGGGCTCACATTCCCTGCACTGTGCAACTTCAATCTACAGCAAACCGACTGGTGCGGTTTATTTCTGCAATCCGGTTCGGTTCGACCGGTATGACTAGTTCACCATCCTAACTCTCTCAAATCCGGTCCCTTTTTTTTCCATTTTAACTCTATTCCCGTTTTCTTCCATTTTAATTTTATTCTTCGTAGTTCATCAATTCCTATCTATTCCTATAAAAAGAACTAAAGAAAACGCCCTAAAACCCGATCCATACAAACTCTCCTTCACGACCCATTTTCCCGATCACCCCCTGGGCTTCCTCAGCCGTGAACCACCATCAAAACCATCCCATTATCTTCCTAACAACCCAATAATCATCTTCCTATCATCCTAAGCTATCCATAACGTCCAAATCGAAATAAAAGGGAAATTGGGTCTAACCGAGCAATCGGGTTTACTTGGTTTCCAGGGCCCTCGCCGCTGTGCACGGCGATCCAATTGGGACTAACATGTCAGACGGGGACCAATAGGAACTCGGCACGTGGCACTATCAGAGTTGTCACTGCTGACATTAGCATGACGTCAACATTGACTTTTCAAAGTCGACTTTCAATATTGACTTTTGGTTTGACCAATTACGTGGGGACGCGTGTGCTAAAATTTCGAAGTGGACCCATTATCATTCTAAAGGTTTCAACGATCTGGATCTAATGGTGGTGGTTTTGAGTCGACCGAAGATCGTCAAGTTGGTCATATTAGGGATTTTCACCTGGGGAAACGTGTTTGGGACACGTTGACTTTTCCGGGAGTTTTGGGGGTTTATCCTATAGACTTGTATAGTTGATTAGTGACCTTTGAGTATGATTTGGATAGGTTTGAGAGTTTCAGGGATGATGATTTTACCCGGGGAGGCTTATGGCACGCGTATTGAGGCGACAATTAGGACGGTGTAAGAACCCGGAAATTCGAAAAAGGAAAATTTTGAAAATTTGAAGTAAAATGACGATTTTGCCCCTGGAATTGGGCGAACGATTGACTTTTAGTTTTAACGGTCAAATGGACTTTGACCGATGACTGTGACGTAGTTCGGGACGTCACGAGTTCATAGACAGGTGGCACGTCCGATTCCGACATTCGAGGAGAAAGTTATGATGTTCGGAAGTTTAAGGGTAATTTGGTAAATTGGTTAAAAGGGGCCATTTGTTGACTCTTTGATCGGGACCGTGTTTGGACATGTGGCATGCATCAATCGGAGTTCGGACGACCAAGTTGCGAGTCTAGGAGTGTGAAGGGCATTTTGGTAATTTGTAAGAAAAAGGGTAAAACGGTAATTTTGGTTGGGCTAAGATTTGCTAAATCGGCTGCTTTGGTGAGTCATGGGGGTTTGTGAGTGACACATGTCACTATGCAGACGTTAATTAGTGGCCTTGCTTTCTATTTGATATTTAGATAGAATACATGTGTGAATTGTAACAAAAACGTGTGTATGTGTGACATTTTGAAGGAAGAACAGAGGAGTAAACCATTCATTCAAATCTCCCTGTCTGATTGATCTTTGTGAGGGATAGAAAGACATGAGATTGAAGGAAGAAAAATGGGAAAAATTGAAAGGAAAAGGAAGGGAAATTGTGAACAAAACCCAGGAACCCGAGACCCAAACCCTTCAAATTTTCAAATTGATCAACAAATCGAATTCGAAACTTAGAACCATAAAGACTGAAATTAACCTTGGATTGAGTCTCCTGAGCTCAAGGCGAGCTGAACCCAATAAAAAACGACGACAATTGATGTCGTTTTGGTCGAGAACAGACATCGTGGGATTTGGAACATTCGAAGATAGAGTTGTGGAATTGGAGGAGTTGAACAATTAAATTGGACCTGGACGTGTATTTCCATGGATCCTACGAAGCTTATGACTGAATCAATTTGAAGGAATCAGTGGAAATTGAAAGGGTTAGAGGTTGAATTTTCTACGAAAAAACTCAAGGTTTGATCGAATGGATTGAGGTAATGAATCTTGTAATTTAATGCACAGACCTTTAATTAAGGATTGAACGATTGTGTTAGTTGATTCAATTGAAGAGAAAGAGTGGAAATTGGTAGGAATTGAATCGGGTCATTGCGCGGGTTGTAGGACCCGTTTATCAGACAACCGGGTCGAGAAGATGAACAGTGCAATGTTACTGTAGCAGGCGCGTGAACTCACGCGTAACCACTTGCGGTGGCTCGTGAGCTGGATTTTCGAGGTTAGTTCAACATGACTTTTGTCCCATTTAATGTAACGAACATTTTGGCACTGGTTTCGAGGAAATCGGTTATCGTTTCAATAATATTCTAAGTATCCGAAGTTTTAATATACGTTTAAAATACGTATTTAAATCCCAGAAAAATTGGGGAAAATGATATAAGGTATATTGAGATGTTAGTAACCCTCGTTAATGATTTTTTACAGGAATGGTGACTTGCGGAAATTACGGAAAAACGTGCAGCTCGAAAAGCGAGCGATATGGACGGTGTGTGAGTGGAGTTTTTTTTTCTACCTAGAATGCATGCATATATGTTTTAAATGCTTTACGATATGATTTGAAATGCTTTGGCATGATTTTTGTTTCGATATGATGATTTTCGGATTTTGGGAATATTATATTATTTTATATGATTATGGGCACGATTTTCGAGAAAACCATGAAATTGCTGTTTTGGGCTAAGGCCCGGGACTTGAGATTGGTTTTGACTCGGATTAGGTGTTGGGAAATGATTTGATGGATTTTTAATGCTTTGTGCATATATTTTTTAGATTTACATGAAAATGGCAACTGAGGTTTCGGTTGCGTGGAATTGCTTGAAATTGATATTTTGGGCATGATGCCCAATGGAAATGTGATTTTGATTGGATTGGTATTTCCATGTGATTACACGATGATATTGATGGTTTTCGGATTTATGAAATAATCGGGACTCTAGTTTTACGGATTTTGAGGAAACTATATTTTGGGCTAAGACCCTGTATTGAAAATGGTTTTGATATTAAATGCAACTGTTTTTCACTGGTTTTCATGATGATGATATGTTGTGGATATTAGGGCTTTCGGGGTGGAATATGTTTCCCCTGGAGTGCACCCTGGATTGTGGATATTAGGGCTTCTGGTTGGGAATGTGTTTCCCCGGAATGAACCCCAGAGATAACGCTCGCCTCCGGGATGGATGTGTGTACCCCAGAGAGATCACGTAGCACGGTCTGTTGTCCTGCAGCCGAGGGAGGCTCGACTCAAATCAGATGTGCTGGATTTTATGTAGATTGGTCGATGATGTGCTCACGACGATCTGGATTGTCGGCTGTTGATGTGTTCACAGCGACGAATTGCCAGCTGGTGATGTATTCACACCAGAAAATGCTCGGATTTTGAACGGTCCTTGAGCTTATTGATTTGCATGCGTTGCAGGGATAACGTGACTATATGAGATTAGATTTGAGACTGGATATGGAAATGAGTCTCGTGGTTTTATTGAGATTTGTAATTTATAAACATTTGTGCCTAGACATATTTTACTCATGATTTATGATATGCATGCATTTTTGTGAAACTGTAGGGTAGGAATGTATTTTGATAAATGTATTTCTAAAACTTTGTTCTGTCCACTCACACATTTTCTGTTTTATTGACCCTCTAGGTCGTGGCATGACGATCGAGGCTATTCGATAGGTGGAGGCATGAGAGGGCACAGGTGCGGTTATCCCTTGTTTGTCAAGTGCTGAGGGTAATATTGGAACTTCAGTTGACTTGTCAGACGGGAGCAGGACCGGGCATGGTTATGTATGTCCTTCGGGGACAGGTCCTATCAAATTGGTATCAGAGCACTAGGTTGCTGATTCTGTTCCCAAAACATGCCTCCGAAACGTAAGCCTCGCGCCCGACCTATTTGTGAGACGGGTATACGCGGGTATATGAGACCTCGTAATGGATCTCGGAATGAGATTGACCCTAGGTTGGGGGTCAGATGTTAATCAGTGTACACTGTGAACTACTAACTATTAAACATGGATTTGTGTGGGTCCCAAGAATGAATGAGCCTAGAGGCTAGAAAGGTAGCATAGTTGGGCAGATTGGACGCGGGATGAGATGATTCTCAGTGAATTCCTTAAGTGGAATGTATGTTAATGAGTCTAGAATATGATGGGATAGCCCTTAGGCCTTATAGGTCGTATGAGATGTGATTCACCAACGGAATTTGCTCGGTGATCGGGTATGCCAATGATGGCATGGATGATTGTTATGAGATTGGACTCAAAAGGAGTCACGATTGGACTCGAGAGGAGTCAAGAAAGGAAAATGGGACTCAAAGTGAGTCAGGAGATCGGTTAGGACTCGAGATAAGTCATGGTAATGTATCGGGGCTCGGGATGACCCGTAAAGGTTGAAATATAACTATGATTTTTGACACGGCCGACCCTTTGATTGAGACATGTTTGGCACCTGGGATGCCATGGATTGGAATATGGCCAGATACGGATTGGGTTATGATTTTATGGATTGGCATTGTTTAACCCTGTTTACTTGACTTCTGGATTTGGATGGTCGTGTTAATTTTACTTGGTGATTGAATGTTCGGGCAGAGACCCGTAGTACGCAGAGATTTGGACTTAGGAGATGGTCTGGTGCAGTGGGATGCCAGTTGGGTCCACTGAGTGATAAAATGTTAAGGTTAATTGTTGCTCATAAGCGTAAGTCGTCTGGTCACATAATAAATAAAGGGTATATCGTTTGACAAAGTTAAAGAGGCACCAGTTGGAGTGCAATGGAGCAGAGCTTGGTTCCTGCATTGATTGTTGATGTGACAAGCAAGGGAAAGGTTGGTAGGCCCGTGATGGACCGTATGGGGCGTGGTTGGATTGGGACCACATGCCCGAGGATTACAGTTACTTAGCAGGAGGCCTGAGTAGCCCCTGGAGTGATGGCCTGGATACCTATTACTCGTGGTCATGATGTATGTATTCGGTAGGTCCCGGGCTATCCACTCTTCCATGTCCGTGATTGGTTAAGGTATGGCAGTCGGTGAATCGACTGGAGCTATAGATGGGATACCTTTGGTGATATTTATGTGGTAACCTTGGTGATTATAAGGTGAATTTTGTGAGACCTAAGGGGGGTAGACCTAGCGATGTGAGGCTACCCAGGATGACTGGCGTTATTCGCCTAGTGGCTGACCTGGAGTGTTCCTGGATTTGGATGATTTGGATGTAATCCTTGGGATGGATTGATTGATGACGCAGGATACCTCTATCGAGGATGTTGATTAGAGAGGGATATGTGGAGTCCAGGATTACCAGAGGTTGTATTTCAGGGAGACTCGAGGATGTTACCCTCTAGAATGATATTTAACCTCATAATCGATGGACTGATGGTATGAGGTAATCAAAGTTCACTGGTCAGATGTGTGGCCTATGTGATTAGTTAATGAGATAGCTAATCATGATTGATAATGTATATATTTTGGAATATGTTTCCTTAGATTTTTCCAGGATGAGAGGTTGAATTGATAATGGAAATCATGTCGAATGTACGAGTTGTTTCTCGGACACTTTGGTATGTGGCACCTATGGCATCACAAGGACTGAAGGTGCAATTACAGGACTTGATAAACACGAGTTCATTCGGCCGAGCGTTGTCGTGGGGAATCCCATGGTATTAAAGAGGAAAAAGGGTCGACGGTCCGAGCGTACATGTCAATTTTTGATAACTTAATGAGGTAACGGTGTGGGATAAGTATCCCTTGTCACGAGCTGATTATTTTTGGTTTTGTTGGAACCATGTGATTATGGGGCCTCATGAGAGTGGCCAACAGAGTGATGACTAACAGTCACGAGTAAAAGAGAACAAAATGATATCTGGAATTAATGTTGAAACACCCCGTCCCATAAACCGGGATTTGATTAGTGGTTAATAACATATTCGTGAAGGTAATCGGTGATTAGTTGGATAATTTCGGACGGACGGTGCGAAAGGACGATTTTGCCCCTAGCATGGGCAAAAATGTCAACTTTTCCTACGAACGGTCAAATGGACCTTGACCGATGACCGTGACGTAGTTTGGAATGTGATGAGTTCATACACAGGTGGCACGTCCGATTCCGACATTCGTGGAAAACGGTATGACGTTCGGAAGTTCAAGGGAAATTCAGTAATTTGGAGAAAATGGGCAAATTGTTGACTTTTCAAACGACAAGTTAATTTCACGAAATTTGAGGACCGTTAGGATGGCCTCGATGTCCTGAGTACAATGACAGGCAGCACATAATCGTAGGACATTAGATAAATTAGTTACAGGCATAGGAACTTGAGGGGAAAAATGGTAAAATGGTATTTAGGGGCATTTTGGTCATTGAGGTGCCTTGGGATTTGTACCAAGCTACAATTGGCCATGTGGCTGCCTTGGGATGGTTCCCTCATCAGATAAGGACACTTGTCCCAGCTCTAGAGGGCTGTAGACCTTTTCCAACTGCTTTGATCGATTTAAAATTGGGTGGTTTGTTTGCACCCGGGTAGGCCATGAGATAAAAAACAGAGCAGGGGATCGTGAAAACAACCTAGATTAACCCTGTGAGTTTTATCAGTTGTGAGAGTTGTGTGAACCAAAATGAGAGAAAGGATGTTAAGGAACGAGATGGTGCCACCGTGGAGGGTTGCCGTGTACGGTGGCAGGAACTGGAAGGTAAGACGTGTTCTCTGTTTTCGGAATTCAAAGATAATAAACTAGGTTCTACTACTTGTTAATGGTTTTTATGGTTTGGATGAAGCTATAAAGGGTGAGGCAAGCTCAAAATACTCAATTTAGAGGTTTGGAAGGGACGGTGGCTTTGAAACTCGAGTAAGGTAAAATAACATTCAAAAATGGTGTTTTTGATTCTAGCTAATGTTGATCGATTTTAATGGGTAGACCGTGTTCTGGAGGTCTTGTGCGTTGCATAGGTTGAGTTTTGATGACTGAACTGTCCTGTGGTGGCCGGAGACTGCGATCAAAGAAAGGTCAGTCGTTCTGCACATCGGGAAGGTATACATTCATGCTTAAATCGATGTTTTAAGGCCGTAGATTAATAGGAAACACTTAGACAAACTGATAGGAGGTAAAATGGTTGAAAATGGGACAAAAACAAGAAAGGAAAATCGTTGAACTGTCCACGCTGGTTCGGTTCGTCTGGACCGGTTCAAACCGGGTCTGTCCCAAGGTTGAAGATGAACAGTAGCCGCGGGTGAGGCCCACGCGCATCCCCTTTGGGAGGCACGTGTGGGCGCGTGGTACGGATTTCGAGGAAGGTTACAACACGAATTTTAAAGTATTCGATGTAACGAACAATTTGGCGCTGGTTTCGAGTTAATCGGATATCGTCTCGATATATTTCGGGATGTTCGAAGATTTTAGGGCTCGGTTAAAAATAGTTAAAAACTCTGGAAAATTATGGGACTTTAGTATGAGTGTGGTGAAGTAGTTAGTGACCTTAGTATAGATTTTTGGACAAGTTCGGGAAAGCCAAGGATAATGGAATGGCTGGGAACGGCGTAAGTGCGCGCGTATCGAGGTAACGACGAAATGTCTATGAGTGGACTTTGCTTTCTAACTCTTGATGCATGCATATTTGTTTTTATATGTTTTATCTACATGATTCTATGATTTGATTTATGATCTTGATGTTTTACGGTTTTGCATGTTTTTTGAGATATTTACGGAATTTCACGTTTTACGAGGTTTCGGTCTATCTTGTGATTTGATCATGGTTTTAATGATTTGATTTCGAGATTTGAAATATGATTTGATTTCAATGATTTGAAATGGATTTCGAAAAAAGTGATTTCGGGCTTAGAGCCCTATTCATGTGATTTTGATATACGAGATTTCAAATTTGGTTTTTGAGATTTGGAAAGGGAATCTGGCTTTGGGTTCGGGACAGTGGCTCCGGATGCCGGCTTACAGAATCATTTTTGCGAATTTGGATAAGGATTTTCTATGGTTTTTCTTGTTGCTTGAAAAATGTTTTTGGGTTTAACGACCCGAAAAAAAAAGAGAAAAACTCGCTGGATCTGGTTTTGAGTTTAAAGACTCGGATTGATTGATGGGGGGAGGACCCTGGATTGATATGTTTTGAGTTTAAAGACTCAGTATATGTTTTGAGTTTAAAGACTCGGTGATTGTGATACCCCCCGAGGCCTTTGATTGTGTTTTGAGTTTAAAGACTCGTTGATATCCCGGGAAGGCCTAATTATTGCGAATGATTTTGAGTTTAAAGACTCGGGCGCAGTTGAGATCCTGTATACTTGTATGATTGATATTTTCACTGGTTTTCCGATGTCTTGGGCAATGGCCTGGTTGATTTGGATTTGATGAGTTTTGGGGACTGAGTTCCCGTGTTTAAGATTGATTTGTGATTTTGGGCTGAGGCCCTGGTTTTGGATTTCGGATTTGAATGAGAAATGTTTTCTGGTTTTCGTTGGTGGGTTTTAATATGAAATGGTTTCATGACATGAATTGATATGCATGCATTGGTTTTTGCGTGGAGGGTAAAAATGTAATTGTTTTATATAAGTGTTTTTGAACTTACTCTTTATTTTTGTCCACACACAGTCTTTTGTGTTTTTGGTACCCTCCAGGTTGTTGCGGTGCGGGCTGTTGGTCGAGAGAGAGACAGAGACATCACACCCGTGATCCACATTAGATTCAGTACACTCTGGGGAAGTCTGGACACTTTTAGGATGGTTGGATCGAGAATCCCTTGTCCGACTTATGTGCCACATGGAGGTTGGACGTCAGTTTTGCCTTCTTGTCATGCGTAAGTTAGACGGGAGCAGGATTTAGCCCTTAATCCCGGGGGATTAAGGGTGGGTCCTGACAATTGGTATTAGAGCGAGGTATCGTGTTTTCTGCGCAAGGTTTGGTTCCCAAAGTCGTTGGTTCGTCGACTTGGGTGGTGTGATGCTACTGTGGATGTGATGTCTCGACGAGGAACAACCCGTCAGCAACCTGGATGCGATAGTGATAGTATGTTATTGTTAGTGTCAGAATGTTAGTCACTCTATACGCGTTACGAGGTATGACGTACGACGGCTTAGGGCCAGAACGGGTAGTGTGTTGGCACTGGTTTTGCTTGATGGATGGACCATAGGGACGGAGATACGCCAGCAGGAGTAACCTGGATGGTACCTGGTGAGCTACGGAGGAGTAGGTTGGTTGGCCTGTGGGGCCCGAGAGTAGCCCGTTGAGTTAGTGAGATACGTGGGCCAAGGAGGCCGGTTGACGGTGGCCGGTTGGGCCGGATGGTGTTTGGGTGTTGACAATATGGACTGGTGATCATTTGGTCTGATTGTTCAAGCTTGGACTTAGACAACTACGAGTAGTTGAATACCTTAAGTGGCAGGGTTTTGGAACTATTTTGAGATTCGAGGGATTTCCCCCTTTCCGATGGATACTAGTTGATCGGTGAGTGACTCTAGACGAGTCCAGTGAGAGTGTGGCGTTTGTGAGTATTTGGCTGCTCAGAGTTGTGGAGTACGAGGGAGGTCAGTTTCCCCAACCCGAGCGTAGACAGGAGGTTTTGGCTCGGTAGGAGCAGAGGCTCGAGATTGGTGTGCTGACACGACCCATCCCAATCCCCTCGGGATTACCGTGGAATGTGTCATGCTCCCGTCTGACAGGAAGTATTAGACAAGGGATAACATGATGCCACTGCCCATACAGGGCTTCCAAAGTGCGCAAGGATCGATGGAGGAGGTATACGATGTCCTAGTCTCTGCTGCAGTCACATCCGTAATCAACCTGAAGGGCATTAAAACCAATAAAAACTGTGAGTGGACGAAAATATACAAGTTCATAAACATATTTAATAAAGACATTTATGCCCTCTAATAAAACGTATGCATGCTCCGAAAACCAGTAATCAAAACATTTATTTAACCAAGCCATTAGGGCCGTAGACCAAAACCGTAACTCAAAACAAGTATGGGAACTCAACCCAAAACTATGGGATACAAAATCCATAAATACAAAACCAAGTGGGCCACCGCCCAAATCCATAAACATAAATCCAACCGAAAAACCATTTCATAGATCCAATAGTTCGTATTTACCACATTACCATCTCCGGCATCCCAGATGCCTAGCGTCCCAGACGTCATGTCTCACGGTATAATAAGTAACGCGTGCTGCCCGGGGTCTCTCCAGGTTAATATCTTTGACATCACAGATGCCTGACGTCCCAAACGTCTAATCATAGCAATCCTCCTCGTGAGTCACTATACGGTCCGGTAGCTCCGTACAATGACCTCTCGCAGGCAATGCACCGTGACTTCCCCAGTGTCCCAGACACCTGGAGGAGACCATCACATATCCTCGTATCAAGATGGTATATGAAAAACAGTTTTATCAAATCATTTCACAACATTTCAATGGGCCCTGCCCGAATCTCCATAAAACATCACAATTCCATTTAGGGTCCCCGACCCGAAATCACATTTATAAACATAGGGTCTCAGACCCGAAATCACATTTATAACCCCACTGGGCCTCATGCCCGATTCTGTAAATCACTGGGCCCACGGACCAAATTCATAAATCAACTGGGCCCCTGAACCGATAATGTAACTCAAATGGGTCTCTGCCTGATTTCGTAAACAAGTCGGCCCCTGGCCCGATTTCATCAAGTAATTGGGCCCCCAGCCCGATTACGTAACTCAAATGGACTCCAAGTCGGAGATTTCCAAAACTATTGGGCCTCATGCCCGAGTTCATCTTTCCAAGTTCAAAACCATTTCATCACATTATTCATGAAACCACAAGCACGTAAAACCACAATAAAACCGTTAGCCTCGATATACGTGCAATACCGAAGACATCTCGAAATACGTATAACATACCCAAAATCAATAATCCCAATCACCATCATGGAAATCACGTATATAAAACATATAACACAATTAAGCATGCATAGGATTTATAAAACCAAAGTCCACTTACATACCGTCCGAACTGTCGCCTCGATTTGCGTGCCATAGGCTCTCCCGAGCCGATCACTGTCACCGGGACTCCCGAACCTGTCCAAATCGTAATAGAAGGTTACTAACTACCTTATTAACCTCCTACTAAGCCCCGTAATTTTCCCGAACTTTTAACTATTTTTAAACCGATCCTAAACCTTCGGACAACCCGAAACCTATCGAAACGATGTCCGATTGACGTGAGACCAGTCCCAAAATGTTCGTTACATCGAAAAGAAGATTTCGTATGTTGAACACTTTCCCAAATTACTGTTCACGCGCCCCCACGCGCCCCTAGAAGGCTCGGTTTACTGTTCATCGTCCCTAACCTTGGTCTAACCGGTTCACCTGCAACTGAACCGGCCTAGACCGGTTTAGCACCTAAAACCCGTCCATTTTTTGTCCTTTTCCTTCCTTTTTAATCCCTAAAGCTTCCTACGTTCATTTCCTATCTTTTAGACCACTAAAACAAAGCAAAAACCGTAATACCCGTACCTTAACCCGTCGTTCATGGCGGCCGGAGTTTCCCCCGTCGTTCATGGCCATTTCCAGCGATTCCAACCTTCAAAAATAATCCTATTAGACTCCTAGAGTGCCCAAAAATATTTCCCAATCCTTAGAATTAGCTAAAAACCTACAAAACCGAAACTTGGATTTTTGAATATTTTACCTTACGGTTTGGCCTCCCCGCCGTGGCCACCGCCGTACGCCACCGTCCTCTGTCCCAGTCCTTCATCAACTCAGCCCTTCCTCACTTCCTCACACTCACTCACGGGCTCACAAGAGGAATGGTGGTGAGGTATCGTGGTATGTGTGTTTGTGTTTGAAGAACAAAGAAGAACATGAAGAAATGGATGAATGGGTTTCGAGTTATGAGGAAATGAAGAAATGAAGATGATTTGATCTGATGAGAGAAAGAGATGAAGGTGATGACTGATGAAATGGAGGGATGAGATGGAAAGGTTGTGATGAGATGGACGGCTGATAACAAAAGAAGAAACTAAATCTTATTTAAATCACTTAGTGGAGACTTTAGCTTAAAATTAATTAACTAGTGGAACTTGATCCAATCTAGCCAACGGATGAGTGACACTTGTCACTCATCCAAGTGTCCCCTAACCACTTTCCCACTATTTCAGAATTAAATAATCGACACGGTTTTTGAGACGTAAACTTCACCGATTTCATGTTCCAGACCATAACTTTCCTGTACGAAGTCCGATTTCGGCGTGCCGCCTGTCTATGGATTCGTATCGACTTGCTCTACGTAACAGTCCTTGACCTCTCCCATTGGACCTCCCGGGTCAAAAGTCAACATTTGGCCCCTTTTAACCAAAATTACCAAAATGCCCCTAAACTTCCGAATATCATAACTTATTCCTCGAATGTCGGAATTGAACGTACAACCTGTCTATGAACTCGTGACGTCACGAACTACGTCACGGTCATTGGTAGAAGTCCATTTGACAGCCCGAACGAAAAATCAACGTTTTGCCACGCCTAGGGGCAAAACGGTCATTTTGCATCGTTCGTCCGATTTCGCCCAACTAATTACCGATTAACCTCACTAATTGTGATTAGTCACTAATATATTCTAGGAATTTGGGGCGGGTCGTTACAACCTTCCCTCCTTAATTAATTTGGTCCTCAAAATTCCAACAGACCTAATTCCAACCGTTCTTCCCTCCTTAATTTAGTTTCGTTCTCGAAACTCCAACTATCCTGATTCCACAAACACCTTGTGGAAATAATTCGATCTCACGACACGTGTACACTCGTACACCCACTAACCAGTATAAAAAGTTGTTTGTACCCAAACGTACCACTAGTATTCATGTCGTATCGATTACATTCGACCCCGTCGAATGACTGAAACCACCCGTTTCGAATTGAAACCACTTGTCAAATCCACCATTTCGTTGACGCAACAACTCGACGGTTCCTTTCTCAATCACCAATCTATCCTGGTATCTACTCCTACTGGGAGTCATTAGACCTCACTCAACAATCCACGTTGATACCACTCGGCAGTTGTCAGTCGAAAACTGACACGATACTCACTCGTGGCTACACAAGCCACCAACTTACTCGACTCAAGTATGCACTTACCAACATTTCACTCGACCCATGTGTAATTAGACCCATCAGAAATACCATGACCCATTGCATAGTATCCAATGTCCGGTCCTCGACCTCGACTAAAATCCGTCTACCCACACGCTTACCGACATACCTCGGATATAACCCGTATACAGTCACCAGGCACTACAAGTTTGCAACGTACCATACCTCGAACCATGTACAAAGTACAAACATCTATCCATCGACCAAACTACCACCACCTAGGTCATAGCCAAACACGTTCCAATAATGGAGTCCATTTGCCCAATCCAGCATTAAACAAATCAAAACTCCACCCATCATCCAGTTCCAAATCCAAATCTGAATCCGCAATTTCGTAAGAAATCCCGAATCCAAACCCAGACATCACATTTTTAATCCATTTCCAAATCCAAATCCGAAATCATTATTCCGTAAGCTAGCAATTGGAATAATCATCTCGCACCCAAATCCATAAATCCACTTTCAAATTCCAAAATCGAATCCTGAATCGTCACCCAGAAATTCGATTCCAAAACCCAAATCCAGAAATCCTCTTTCAAGTTCCAAAATCAACTCCTAAATCGTCATCCAGTAATCTGATTCCAAAACCTGAAATCTCGTTTCCGTCTACCAAGGCACACCAAAACTGAACCTATCGGTTAGTCGCACAAACGATTTCTGTACCACATTCGATTAACTTCGAAAGAAGCCAATCCCATTATTCACAAGTAAAATCCTCGAGTCAATGCATAAACATTCCAACTCACTCGAGTACCGTCTCACACTGGATTAACTTCGAAAAGAAGTTCAATCCAACCATTCCCATATCCAAATATTTAAGACAGGGCAATAAGCTCTTCACTTAACCTGATCCACAAGGTCACAATTCAAATCCATCCACACGTCGCCCAACCGGTAACATCACGATCCTAGATCGTCACAATGCCCAATGTCCACAACATCACAATCTAGATCCACCTAGGGTCCACATAAGCTCACTTATTTACTATCCGCCTGGAATCTAATCGTAGGGTCTTACACCCTCTTGAATCCTTCGTCAAATTTCCTTAGGTGGAATGATGACCTCGATTTTCACCACCAATCTAGAATTATACACAACTCTTTGTGTCCAATGACCCAAGGCTAATCATGAGTCCACCAACCAATACACGCTCAACGTGCTGGTAACAATAGTCAATGTCTGTCATGGGCAGGAAATAAGAAGTCACCCCTAAAGACTTCAGAATACCAATCACCGATGCGGAAATGAGCACTCCTCTCGTCTCCTCAATCACACCTCTCCTCGAATATGAAGTTCCAACCATGTTGGAAACAGACATGCTCCCAACGATATGTCAAGTCCAACCACTGGACTGTCCACATCCTCAACTCACTTAGACATCCACGTGTCCGTAGTCAATCCATTACTATCTCGTTCTCACATCCCAACCTTTACAGGTTCAACACTCGGTTTCCAAGTTATTCCCAATCACAAAGTCCCACATCAACACCACCAATGATTTTCCTCGGTTTTTCCAATTTCAGTAATTTCCTTGTACTTTCTGGGGATATTAGAAACATACAATCACACCAAATCTCGAAGTTCTCGACAACTCCCCAAATCCATTAACTCTCATGACGTAGGGGACGTCATCCCAAGATTCCTCAAGTCTCAATCATACCTTTTTATCCACTCATCACTTGTCATCTCATCACTGTTGGGACTGATCCCAAAACATCACAATCTCCGCTGGATCCCATCCAGTCCAAGACTTAATCACTAACGAATCTCAGATACCGAACATATGTCCATCATGACGGAGTCACATCCCAACTTGTGGCTCATCGTCATCACAATCACCGACACCAGCACCAGCGCTAGTACCAACACCAACGCACTATCATCAACACTAGTATCAGCACACAGGCATCCATACTAGTATCGGCACAAAAGTACCAACATACAAACATCCATACTTAGCACACCGTGTGCAATTCTGACAACCCTGGATCTCCGCTCATACCGAGTGACAATCCCGAACCTATACTCGTACCCCACAACTATGGGTACCACCATTCTGACAATCTACTCCAGGAAAATGAACATTCCCTGAACGTCCCCTGATTCTCAACTACTACAACCACACTAAATACCCTCGATAGCCAGTCATCTCGACACGACTGTCGACCAACAGTCATCACTATTAAGATCCGTATCCACACATCACACTTTTATTCGATCCAACTCGGGATTCCATATTTTATCTCAACCCGTACCCGTGGATCGAATCCCATAGTCCTGACTAGACTCACTAGAGTCCTCCACATGGTCATCCATGACCTTCGCCGCTCGTCGCAGCATATGTTCCCATCCACTAGTCACAATTAAGGTTCACCTTTTTAATCCATCGTATACTAGGGTTCCACAATCACACCCTATGGTTCCACCGAACCCAACAGCTCTCTGTAATCTAATCCACAACCTGACCGACCCCGCGGTCCTGACATCATATAGACGTCAAATCCAACCCTACCATCAACTCAATGTGGGTTCCACCACCAAGGTCATCGGCTAACTCCGATATACCAACATCCCTCACACTAGCAATCACCACTAGGGTTCACATTTTTAGACCATTACTCAACTGAGGTTCACATTTCCAAATCACTGTTCAAATGGGGTTCCCTGAACCCAGCTGCGCACAGCAGCACAACAATCTAATATCACATGATCGAACCGACGGTCCCACAATACCAGTTCATCACATACAACCCCACTTGGGTCGAATCACATTAACGCACGGCGTATCGGGCCAATCATACTCTATCTAAAATTCAAACCCCAAAAACTATCTATCAGGTTGATAACGAATTGCAGTCCAAAGAGACATCACACCCTCGACCTGTGCACACAAAAAGAGAAAACCTGCTCTGATACCACTTGACACGACCCATCCCAATCCCCCCGGGATTACCGTGGAATGTGCCATGCTCCCGTCTGACATGAAGTGTCAGACAAGGGATAAGCTGATGCCACTGCCCATGCGGGGCTTCCAGAGTGCGCAAGGATCGATGGAGGAGGTATGCGATGTCCCAGTCTCTGCTACAGTAGCATCCGTAATCAACCTGAAGGGCATTAAAACCAATAAAAACTGAGTGGACGAAAATAAACAAGTTCATAAACATATTTCATAAAGACATTTATGCCCTCCAATAAAACATATGCATGCTTCGAAAACCAGTAATAAAAAACATTTATTTAACCAAGCCATTATGGCCTTAGCCCAAAATCGTAACTCAAAACAAGTATGGGAACTCAGCCCAAAACTATAGGATACCAAATCCGTATATACAAAACCAAGTGGACCACTGCCCAAATCCATAAACATAAATCCAACCGAAAAACCATTTCATAGATCCAATAGTTCGTATTTACCACATTACCATCTCCGGCATCCCAGATGCTTAGCGTCCCAAACGTCATGTCTCACGGTATAATAAGCAACGCGTGCTGCCCGGGGTCTCTCCGGGTCAATATCTCTGACATCTTAGATGCCTAACGTCCCAGACGTCTAATAATAGCAATCCTGCTCCTGAGTCACTATACGGTCGGTAGCTTCGTACAATGACCCCTTGCAGGCAATGCACCTAGAGGAGACCATCACATATCCTCGTATCAAGATGGTATATGGAAAACATTTTTATCAAATCATTTCACAACATTTCAATGGGCCCTGCCCGAATCTCCATAAAACATCACAATTCCATTTAGGGTCCCCGACCCGAAAACACATTTATAAACATAGGGTCCCAGACCCGAAATCACATTTATAACCCAACTGGGCCTCATGACCGATTCTGTAAATCACTGGGCCCATGGACCAAATTCATAAATCAACTGGGCCCCTGACCCAATAATGTAACTCAAATGGGTCTCTGCCCGATTTCGTAAACAACTCGGCCCCTGGCCCGATGTCATCAAGTAACTGGGCCCCAACCCGATTACGTAACTCAAATGGACTCCAAGTCCGAGATTTCCAAAACTATTGGGCCTCATGCCGAGTTCATCTTTCCAAGTTCAAAACCATTTCATCACATTATTCATGAAACCACAAGCACGTAAAACCACAGTAAAACCGTTAGCCTCGATATACGTGCAATACCGAAGACATCTCGAAATACGTGTAACATTCCCAAAATCAATAATCACAATCACCATCATGGAAATCACGTATATAAAACATATAACACAATTAAGCATGCATAGGATTTATAAAACCAAAGTCCACTCACTGACCGTCCGAGCTGCCGTCTCGATTTGCGTGCCATAGGCTCTCCTGAGCCGATCACTGTCACCGGGACTCCCGAACCTGTCCAAATCATAATAGAAGGTTACTAACTACCTTATTAACCTCCTACCAAAGCCCCGTAATTTTCCCCGACTTTTAACTAATTTTAAACCGATCCTAAACCTTCGAACAACCCGAAACCTATCAAAACGATGTCTGATTGTCGCGAGACGTCCCAAAATGTTCGTTACATCAAAAAGAAGATTTCGTCCCACATTACTGTTCACGCGTCCCCACGCGCCCCTATAAGGCTCGGTTTACTGTTCATCGTCCCTAACCTTGGTCGAATTGGTTCACCTGCTACTGAACCGGCCTGGACCGGTTCAGCACCTAAAACCCGTCCATTTTTGGTCCTTTTCCTTCCTTTTTAATCCCTAAAGCTTCCTACGTTCATTTCCTATCTTTTAGACTATTAAAACAAAGGAAAAATCGTAAAACCCGTACCTTAACCCGTCGTTCATGGCTGCCGGAGTTTCCCCCGCCGTTCATGGCCATTTCCAGCGATTCCAACCTTCAAAAATAATCCTATTAGACTCCTAGAGTGCCCAAAAATATTCCCCAATCCTTAGAATTAGCTAAAAACCTACAAAACCGAAACTTGGATTTTTGAATATTTTACCTTACGGTTTGGCCTCCCCGCCGTGCCCACCGCCGTAGGCCACCGTCCTCTGTCCCAGTCCTTCATCAACTCAGCCCTTCCTCACTTGTGCGGTGGTATGTGTGTTTGTGTTTGAAGAACAAAGAAGAAAATGAAGAAATTGATGAATGGGTTTCGGGTTATGAGGAAATGAAGAAATGAAGATGATTTGATCTGATGAGAGAAAGAGATGGAGGTGATTACTGATGAAATGGAGGGATGAGATGGAAAGGTTGTGATGAGATGGACGGCTGATAACAAAAGAAGAAACTAAATCTTATTTAAATCACTTAGTGGAGACTTTAGCTTAAAATTAATTAACTAGTGGAACTTGATCCAATCTAGCCAACAGATGAGTGTCACTCATCCAAGTGTCCCCTAACCACTTTCCCACTATTTCAAAATTAAATAATCGACACAGTTTTCGAGACGTAAACTTCACCGATTTCATGTTCCAGACCATAACTTTCCCGTACGAAGTCCGATATCGGTGTGCCGCCTGTCTATGGATTCGTATTGACTCGCTCTACGTAACGGTCCTTGGCCCTCACCCATTGGACCTTCCGTGTCAAAAGTCAATATTTGGTCCCTTTTAACCAAAATTACCAAAATGCCCCTAAACTTCCGAACGTCATAACTTCTGCCTCGAATGTCGGAATTGAACGTACCACCTGTCTATGAACTCGTGACGCCACAAACTACGTCTTGGTTATCGGTCAAAGTCCATTTGACAGCCCGAACGAAAAGTCAACATTTTACCACGCCTAGGGGCAAAGCGGTCATTTTGCATCGTTCGTTCGATTTTTCCCAACTAATCACCGATTAACCTCACTAGTGGTGATTAGTCACTAATCTAATCTAGGAATTTGGGACGGGTCGTTACATGTGCTGTGACCACTAGATCAGAATGATATACCACGAGTTCGGATGCTTGTAAATGGTGGGATGGGCACATTGAGTCAAGGTTATGGCCAGTTGTGAAGTGACGTGTTTGGTAGGAACCGCCAATTGAGCGGGAAAATGTGATGACCATTGGTAGGTCATGTATCAGGATGAACGGTCAGGATGCCGTTAGTTGATTAGAGTATCGTAGCGGAATCGCGGTGGACCTAGGCTTCGTGTTGGATTGGGCTATGGTTGAATGGTCGGGGTTGACTGCTCATGAGGTTGGTACTAGTAGACTTTCCCCTGGCATGTTGGTATATGTCAGCTGGTGTCGAGGATGACACTGAGTGAGTGGCGACTTCGAGAGTGGTAACTGGGGAGCTCGAGGTCATTGATTAAGGATTGAGGATGCCGAGAGTTGGTGACTCGTATCCTAGCAGGTGCTTGGAGTGGAACGTCGGGAAGGATGTGATGTGATTATCAGAAGGAGTAATGATTGATACCATTTTTGGATGTGCATACACGGTGTTAATCAACATGTGTGTTGGTTTGGGTACATACACGTGGTCGTGATCCATAGAAGTTGAGGATCACCTAAGGATAGTAGAGTTGACGTTTGGACGGTTTGTCCAATGGTGATATTCGAGTTTTGGATTAAGTTTCATGGTTGGGAAAGGTGGATATACTTCCAACCTGGTTGGAATCTCGGAATCAGGAGATGATGAAATACTGTGGTTGGTTCCGAGTGGGAAACTAGATTGTGTGGTGGATACTCTAGAGTTGAGTTGGGAAACTCGGGGTTGAAATGCCAGGATTTGTAAACCGCCTTTAAGTGTGGACACTTGTGTTGTGTTCAGGATTAGAAAAGTACTTGGTGACGCCGAGTGTAGCGAGTGTTAGGAGATGGTGTTAAGATGGATTATAGTTGTTGAGATGACTTGGTTGAGGACCATTGAGAGTTCTGTTGAAGGATGACGGAAGGAAATGGAAAATGAGTGACTATAACTGGTTAGTGAAGAGAACCCACAATCTAGACGTGCGGTATAGAAGATCGACTGGATTTGATGTAGTGGTCTGAAACTTAGGCAGTAGGGTTCACTTAGGAGTGAGTGGATCGGGACTGGAGTGGTTTGAATCAGGATTGAATATAATGGATCAGGAGCATAAGTTGACAAGACAGAGGTTGGATGTTGGACATACAGCTGAGGAGAGTGCTCTGTCTTGTAGGAGTGGTGCAGGACGTATGTGGTCTGTGGTTGCATACATATGGATGTTGGACTTGGATCTAGTGCTGGGTCTGCCCTATGTACATGGTGGCAATTGTGAATGGATTTCATATTGGTCGGGAGACCCAGGAGATCGGGACATTTGGAAGGGATTTGAGTTGGACGTTCCCAGGAGGCAGGTAGTTCGGCCTAGTGGTAGGATTGGATTGACGAACTATACAAGTCAAACGTGACTAGCTAGTAGGCAGGTGTTAATCGGTGCATGTACTTGAAGTTGTACGTGCTGGGACTATAGAGGTTAGAACCCTGCTGATGTATCTTGGACGTGCGGCGTGTTGTTCTAGTAAAAGTGATGGTGATCGGCTTAGCGCCGAGGGATGTTGTGGATAGGTGGAGGTATCGAGGTCAGTAGATGCCATCTTGAGAATGGGTGTATTTGGACTTTGCGCTTGTGATGGCAAACTGACAAGATGTACTAAAGTCTTGGTACAAGGTACACACGACTTGAGACTGAGTTGAGGTTGAAATGACTGGTAGTTGGGAGTCACGACCAAGTGTTAGTGGAGCCGTGAGTGTCGGATGGTGCATTGCTCGAAGTACCGTGGTTACGAGATGAACAGGAAGTTGGTTGCGTTGGCTTGCCTGGCAGAGATGTAGTGGTAGTCTGGGAACTGTCAGGATAAGCCGGAGTGGAAGGTGCTGGACACCGGGTAGGAGACCCAGGTGTGAGATCAGTTGGATTTCCCTAGTAACTTACGGAGGTACGAGATTAGGAATTTCGGGGGCAAAATTCTTTAAGGGGGTAGATTGTAACACCCCGTCCCGTAAACCTGGATTTGATTAGTGGTTAATAACAGATTCGTGAAGGTAATAGGTGATTAGTTGGATAATTTCGGACGGACGGTGCGAAAGGACGATTTTGCCCTTGGCATGGGAAAAAATGTTGACTTTTCCTTCAGAAGGTCAAATAGACCTTGATCGATGATCGTAACGTAGTTTGGAACGTCACGAGTTCATACACAGGTGGCACGTCTGATTCCGACATTCGAGGAAAAAGTTATGACGTTCGGAAGTTCAAGGGCAATTCGGTAATTTAGAGAAAAAAAGGCAAATTGTTGACTTTTCAAATGACAAGTTAATTTCACGAAATTTGAGGACCGTTAGGAAGGCCTCGATGTCCTGAGTACGACTACAGGCGGCACATAATCGTCGGACATCGGATAAATTAGGTACGGGTATAGGAACTTGAGGGGCAAAATGGTAAAATGGTATTTAGGGACATTTTGGTCATTGAGGTGCCTTGGGATTTGTGCCTAGCTACAATTTTCCATGTGGCTGCCTTGGGATAGTTGCCTCATCAGATAAGGATACTTGTCCCAGCTCTAGAGGGCTGTAGACCTTTTCCATCCGCTTTGATCGATTTAAAATTGGGTGATTTGTTTGCACCCGGGTAGGCCGCGAGAGAAAACAGAGCAGGGGACCGTGAAAACAACCTAGATTAACCCTGTGAGTTTCATCAGTTGTGAGAGTTGTGTGAACCAAAATGAGAGAAAGGATGTTGAGGAACGAGACAGTGCCACCGTGGAGGGCTGCCGTGTACGGTGGCAGGAAGTGGAAGGTAAGACGTGTTCTCTGTTTTTGGAATTCAAAGATAATAAACTAGGTTCTACTACTTGTTGATGGTTGTTGTGGTTTGGATGAAGCTATAGAGGGTGAGGCAAGCTCAAAATACTCAATTTAGAGGCCTGGAAGGGACGGTGGCTTTGAAACCCGAGTAAGGTGAAATAACATTCAAAAATGGTGTTTTTGATTCTAGCTAATGTTGATCGATTTTAATGGGTAGACTGTGTTTTGGACGTCTTTTGCGTTGCATAGGTTGAGTTTTGAGGACTGAACTGACCTGTGGTGGCCGGAGACTGGGATCAAAAAAAGGCCGGTCGTTCTGCACATCGGGAAGGTATACATTCATGCTTAAATCGATGTTTTAAGTTCGCAGATTAATAGGAAACACTTAGATGAACTGATAGGAGGTAAAATGGTTGAAAACGGGACAAAAACAAGCAAGGAAAACCGTTGAACTATCCACGACGGTTCGGCTCTGCCAGACCAGTTCGAACCGGTTCAAATCGGGTCTGTCCCAAGGTTGAAGATGAACAGTAGCTGCGCGTAAGGCCCACGCGCAACCCCTTTGGGCGGCGCTTGTGGGCGCGTGGTATGGATTTCGAGGAAGGTTACCACAAGTCTTTAAAATTATTCAATGTAACGAACATTTTGGCGCTGGTTTCGAGTCAATCGGATATCGTCTCGATATGTTTCGGGATGTCCGAAGATTTTAGGGCTCGATTAAAAATAGTTAAAAATTCGAGAAAAATATGGACTTTAGTATGAGTGTGGTTTTAACGACCCGTCCCAAATATCGGGATTAAATATTAATTAATTATGGGTTAGAATGACAAATATGGGATTAGTTGAATGAAATCGGACGAAATGTGCAAAATGACAGTTTTGCCCTTGGGCGTGGGCAAAATATTGACTTTTAGTTCGAGCTGTCAAATGGACTGTGACCAATGACCGTGACGTATTTTAGGACGTCACGAGTTCATAGACAGGTGGCACGTTCGATTCCGACATTCGAGGAAGATGTTATGGCGTTCAGAAGTCGAAGGGTATTTTTGTAATCCGGACGAAAATGAGGAAAATGTTGACTTTTTGATTGACCACTAATTTTCACACAATTCGAGGATCGTTAGGTAGGTCTCGATGCCCTAAGTCCGTAGACAGGCGGCATGCGAAAAACGGACTTCGGACGGACAAGTTACGGGTCTATAACGAGGATGGGTATTTTGGTAAATTGCCAAAGGAAGGGCAAAATGGTAATTTGGTTGTTGAAATTTGAAACAGCCGTGAGTGGGACTTTTTTGAACAGAGTGAGTGACTTGTTTAATCCGCTTAGTGTTTTGTTTAGCAATCAAGTGACAATTGTCACTAACCGGGGCTGGAATCAGTGGCAATTGGGGCCGAGTGGGAAGCAGCATGCCCTAGGACGGTTAGGTGCAGCGCACGGGATGAATTGATGTATTCATTTGAGAATTTTGAGCAGAGTACTGGTCGCATTGGATGGATTAATTGGAGTTGTTTGATCAATTCCTAGGACGGTTGGAGAGGGACAAAGAACTGGAGAGATTAGAGAGACGAAATAGAGAGGAAAAAACGGGAGGACTGAGTAAGAACATACACTGGAACCCGAAACTCATTTTTGGACAATTCAAATCCGAATATGAAATGTAGGCCAGCCCAAGTCAATTTGAGGCTCGAATCAGTCTTCTGGGACCTCACTTAGTCGATCCAGATCAAGAATTCGAAGCTCGAACCCTGGGAGCCATGGACAGACACGACGGAGTTTCAGAAAAATCAAGCATTGAGTCGTGATTTTGGAGGTAGTTCTATTGGAATTGGTCACAAAATCCTCTCTATGGTAAGCCTTCGATGCTCCCTAACTATTCAATTGATGAAAACAGTGGCTGTTTAGTGAAACTGGGACGGTGAGCTTCGATTAGAACTTGAGTTCAATTGAGTTGGTTTTAGGTCGTGTTGATTGGAATAATTACCACAGACCCTTAATTAAGTATTTTGCGATTCTACTTGATGGATCAATTGAGGAAATTAGGTTGATTATGGCAAGAATTGAACCGGGTCGAACACGCGGGTCGCAGACCCGTTTATCAGGTGAATCGGGTGAGGAAGACAACTGTAGCAGGAGCAGGCGCGTGAGTTTCACGCGCAGCCACTCACGGCGGCGTGTGAGGGGGCGTGAGCCCGATTCTCGAGGTAAGCTCAACACGACTTTTGTCCTATGCAATGTAACGAACATTTTAGCATTGATTTCGAATTAATCGTACACCGTTTTGATGTTGTTTCGAGGGTTCAAAAGTTTAGGTTACGTTTTTAACTAACGTTTAATTCCCGAAAAATTATGGGAAATTAGTATGCTGTTATTTGAGCCCTTAGTGACACTAAAGAATGATTTCGGATAGGATTCGAGATTACTAGAAAATGTCAGAAATTACGGGAACGCGTGCAGCGCGAAAACGAGCAATTATGGACGGTCTGTGAGTGGACTTTGGTTTTATAAATCTTATGCATGCATAACTGTTTTATATGGAATATGATTGTGATTATATGATGTTGATTTGGATATTGGTGAATTATATGGTTTCACGCATTTCGAGGCGATTTACGTGCTTGCATGTAAATAGAGGTTTTTCACGTTTTACACTGATTCTCCATACATATGGTTTTGGATATGATTTCATGAAATGGTTTTGAAATTGGAAAGATAAACTCGGGCATGAGGCCCAATTGTTTTGGAAACCTCGGACTTGAGTCCAATTGAGTTATGTAATCGGGCCGGGGGCCCAATTGCTTTATTAAATCGGGCCAGGAGCCCAGTTATTTACGAAATCGGGCTAAGACCCATTTGAGTTATATAATCGGGCCAGGGGCCTAGTTGATTTACGAAATCAGGCCGTGGGCCCAGTTGATTTACGAAATCGGGTGTGAGGCCCAGTTGGTTATAAATGTGATTTAGGGCTGTGGACCCTAAATGGATTTGAATAAATGGTTTTGGATTTGATAAATCAGATGTTTGGACTTGTGATGGTTTCACGGAAATTCTGGGTAGGCCCCTTGAGATGTTTGAAATGATTGATAAACTGTTTTCCATAAAACATCTTGATACGAGGATATGTGATGGTCTCCTCCAGTTGTCTGGGATACTGGGGAAGTCACGGTGCATTACCTGCGAAGGGGTCATTGTACGGAGCTACCAGACCGTATAGTGACTCAGGAGCAGGATTGCTATGATTGGATGTCTGGGACGTCAGACATCTGGGATGTCATAGATATTGACCCGGTGAGACCCCTGGCAGCACGCGTTGCTTTATACCGTGAGACTGGGACATCGAGCGTCTGGGACGCTAGGCATCTGGGATGCTCAGGATGGTTTAAACATGTTTCTCTCGAATGGTATTTATGGTTATGGTTTTGGGCGGTAGCCCACTTGGAATGGAAATTTGGTTTTACGGTTTTGGGCTGAGTTCCCACAATTGGTTTTGAGTCATGGTTTCTGGGCTAAGGCCCCGATGGTTGCTTTTAATAAATATTTTTCTTACTAATTTTCGATGCATGCATACGTTTTACATGGAGGGCATAAATATCTTTGTGAAACGTGTTTTATGAACTTAGTTATTTCGTCCATTCACAACCTTTGTTGTTTTTAATGCCCTTCAGGTTGATCATGGATGCGACTGCAGCAGAGACTAGGACATTGCATGCCTCATCCATCGATCCTTGCGCACTCTGGAAGCTCGTTGGGGCAGTGGCCTTAGGTTTTCCCTTGTCTGGAACTTCGTGTCAGACGGAAGCATGACACATCCCACGGTAATCCCGGGGGTAGGGAGGGATTGGGATGGGTTGTGTCAATGGTGAAGTAGTTAGTGACCTTAGTATGCATTTTTGGACAGGTTCGGGAAAGTCGAGGATAACAGAATGGCCGGGAACGGTGTAAGTGCGCTCGTATCAAGGCAAGGACGAAATGGTATGTGAGTCGACTTTGCTTTCTAACTCTTGATGCATGTATATATGTTTTTATACGTTTTATCTAGGTGATTCTACGATTTGATTTATGATCTTGATGTTTTACGGTTTTGCACATTTTTCGAGATATTTATGGAATTTCACGTTTTACGAGGTTTCAGACTATCTTGTGATTTGATCATGGTTTTAATGATTTGATTTCGGGATTTGAAATATGATTTGATTTCAATGATTTGAAATGGATTTCGAAAAAGTGATTTCGGGCTTGGAGCCCTGTTCATGTGATTTTGATATACGAGATTTCGGATTTGGTTTTCGAGATTTGGAAAGGAAATCTGGCTTTGGGTTCGGGACAGTGGCACCGGATGCCGGCTTACGGAATCATTGTTGCGAATTCAGATAAGGATTTTCTATGGTTTTCCTTGTTTCTTGAATGATTTGGGATCGACCATAGTGACCCATGGATCGAGTATGCAAAGGTCATACCTCTGGGAAGGAATGGATGAGTACTGTATCGACCATCAAGATTGGTAATGATTGATAAACAGAAAGGCTTACTGTGTGATGAGGCGATGGTCAGGATACATTGAGATTAAGACCGTATTGATAGGTCAGGTATCATTCGCGGGGTGGCTAATAAGATAGCCCGACCGAGGATTTACATGTTTGATTACGTAAGGATAGGTGCAAACCTGTTATTGATGGAACTCCATAGGATTGGAGTGGTACATGATTTTTATCATTTGGACTACTGGAGTCCAACTGTAGGATCATACTTGGTGTTTGATGTTGGATGGAGTCGAGGTTAAGGAATGAATACGAGTTACGATCTCATGTGAATGATTATACTTAGTGCCAGTTATTGGCAGGAGGTAGGCATCAGTGATGCCTATGAGGATAAACACAACAGAAGGAAAGGTTAAATTCATTATGCTTAGTAACCATGGAAAAAGAAGTATGGAATGATTGACTTAATGAGGGGAATGAGTTCCCGATTTATTAGACCTTATGAGGTTATTGGCCTGGTGGCCTATGTGTGGTGATTTAAGCCATTGGACCATGTCATGAGTGGATGACATGTGATTAGGATAATGATACTGACTTGTCAGTTCTAGATTATTTATACTCAGACGTTGAGCGAGGCTCGGTATTTCGAGTAGGCATGGATACGAATGCCTGTGGGGCAGAGGTTTACAGAGAGATATGTCCCGACGTTGACCCAGTAAAAGGGACTGGATTATTGAGGTTCCATAAGTTTAATTTGGACTGATATTCGGTTTGGTTGAATCAGAAGGGTATACAGTTGATTATGTTTCTGGTTCACAAACATATTCCTCGGGACAACTATCATGGTACTATGATTGGAATTTCGAGGACGAAATCCTTTAAGGGGGGTAGGTTGTAACGACCCGGAAATTTGAAAAAGGAAAATTTGGAAAATTTGAAGAAAAATGACGATTTTGCCCCTTGAATTGGGCGAACGGTTGACTCGGACTTTGACCGATGACTGTGACGTAGTTCGAGACGTCACTAGTTCATAGACAGGTGGCACGTCCGATTCCGACATTCGTGGAGAAAGTTATGATGTTCGGAAGTTTAAGGGTAATTTGGTAAATTGGTTAAAAGGGGCCATTTGTTGACTTTTTGATCAGGACCCTGTTTCGACTTTCTGTAACTACCTTTGGATAGGTCTCGAGATGCTGAATCCGTAGACAGGCGGCATGCGTCAATCGAAGTTCGGACGACCAAATTGCGAGTCTCGGAGTGTGAAGGGCATTTTGGTAATTTGTAAGAAGAAGGGTAAAATGGTAATTTTGGTTGGGCTAAGATTTGCTAAATCTGCTGCTTTGGTGAGTCATGCGGGTTTGTGAGTGTCACATGTCACTATGTAGACGTTAATTAGTGGGCTTGCTATCTATCTGATATTTAGATAGAATACATGTGTGAATTGTAACAAAAACACGTGTTTGTGTGACATTTTGAAGGAAGAACAGAGCGGTAAACCATTCATTCAAATCTCCCTGTCTGATTGATCTTTGTGAGGGATAGAAAGACATGAGATTGAAGGAAGAAAAACAAGAAAAATTGAAAGGAAAGGGAAGGGAAATTGTGAACAAAACCTAGGAACCCGAGAACCAAACCCTTTGAATTTTCAAATTGATCAACAAATCAAATTCGAAACTTTAAGCTATAAACACTAAAATTAACCTTGGATTGAGTCTCCTGAGCTCAAGGCGAGCTGAACCCAATCAAAAACGACGGCAATTTATGTCGTTTTGGTCAAGAACAGACATCGTGGGGTTTGGAACATTCGAAGATAGAGTTGTGGAATTGGAGGAGTTGAACAATGAAATTGGACCTGGAAGTGTGTTTCTATGTATCCTACGAAGCTTCTGACTGAATCATGGAATCGGTGGAAATTGAAAGGGTCAGAGGTTGAATTTTCTACAAAAAAACTCAAGGTTTGATCGAATGGATTGAGGTAATGAATCTTGTAGTTTAAGGCACAAACCTTTAATTAAAGATTGAACGATTGTGTTAGTTGATTCAATTGAAGAGAAAAAATGGAAATTGGCAGGATTTGAATCGGGTCATTGGGCGGGTTGCAAGACCCGTTTATCACACAACCGGGTTGAGAAGATGAACAGTGCAATGTTACTGTAGCAGGCGCGTGAACTCACGCGCACCAATTGCGGGGGCACGTGGGGTCGCGTGAGCTGGATTTTCGAGGTTAGTTCAACATGACTTTTGTCCCATTATATGTAAGGAACATTTTGGCACTAGTTTCGTGTAAATCAGTTATCGTTTCGATAATATTCTGAGTATCCGAATTTTTAATATATGTTTAAAATAGGTATTTAAACCCCAGAAGAATTGGGGAAAATTATATGAGGTATATTGAGATGTTAGAAACCCTCGATAATGATTTTGGACACGAATGGTGAAAATTACGGAAAAACGTGCAGCTCGAAAAGTGAGCAATATGGACGGTGTGTGAGTGGACTTTTGTTTTCAACCTAGAATGCACGCATATATAATTTAAATTCTTTATGATATGATTTAAAATGCGTTGGAATGATTGATGTTTCGATATGATGATTTCCAGATTTTGGAAATATTATATTATTTTATATGATTATGAGCACGATTTTCGAGAAAACCATGAAATTGATGTTTTGGGCGAAGGCCCGGGATTTGATTGGTTTTGACTCGGATTATGAGTCAGGAAATGATTTGATGGTTTTGTAATGCTTTGTGCATATATTTTATGGATTTACATGAAAATGGCAACTGAGGTTACGGTTGCGCGGAATTGCGTGAAATTGATATTTTAGGCGTGAGGCCCAATGGAAATGTGATTTTGATTGGATTGGTATTTCCATGTGATTACATGATGATATTGATGGTTTTCGGATTTATGAAATAATCGGGACTTTGGTTTTACGGATTTTGAGGAAACTATGTTTTGGGCTGAGACCCTGTATTGAAAATGGTTTTGATTTCAAATGCAACTGTTTTTCACTGGTTTTCATGATGCTGATATGTTGTGGATATTAGGGCTTTCTGGGTGGAATATGTTTCCCCCGAAGTGCACCATGGATTTTGGATATTAGGGCTTCCAGTTGGGAATGTATTTCTAAGGAATGAACCTTGGAGATAACGCTCGCCTCCAGGATGGATGTGTTTACCCCGGAGAGGTCACGTAGCTTGGTCTTTTTTCGTGCAGCCGAGGGAGGCTCGACTCAGATTAGATGTGCTGGATTATATGGAGATCGGTCGGTGATGTGTTCATGACGATCTGGATTGTCGGATGGTGATGTGTTCACAGCGACGGATATTGCCGGCTGGTGATGTGTTCATAGCGGCGGATGCTCGGATTTTGAGTGGTCCTTGTGCCTATTGATTTGCACGCGTTGCAGAGATAACGTGACTATATGAGATTGGATATGAGACTGGATATGGAAATGAGTCCCATGGTTTTATTGAGAATTGTGATTTATAAACATTTGTGCCCAGACATATTTTACTCATGATTTATGATATGCATGCATTTTTGTGAAACTAGAGGGTAGGAATGTATTTTGATAAATTTATTTCTAAAACTTTGTTTTGTCCACTCACACCTTTTCTATTTTATTGACCCTCCAGGTCGTGGCCCGATGATCGAGGCTATTCTAGAGGTGGAGGCATTAATGGGCACCTGTGCGGTTATCCCTTGTTTGATAAATGCTGAGGGTAATATCGGAACTTCGGTTGACTTGTCAGACGGGAGCAGGACCGAGCACAATTATCTATGGCTTTTGTGGACAGGTCCTGTCAAATTGGTATCAGAGCACTAAGTTGCTGATTCTGTTGCCACATCATGCTTCCAAAACGTATGCCTCGTGCGCGACCTGGTTGTGAGACGGGTATACGAGGGTATATGAGACCTTGTGATAGATCTCGGAATGAGAATGACCCTGGGTCGGGGGTCAGATGTTAGTCATTGTAAACTGTGAACTATTCACTGTTAAACACGGATTTGTATGGGTCCCAAGAATGAATGAGCCTAGAGACTAGAAAGGTCTCATAGTTGGGCAGATTGAACCCGGGATGAGATGATTCTTAGTGAATTCCTTAAGTGGAATGGATGTTAATGAGTCTAGAATGTGATGGGATATCCCTTAGGCCTTATAGGTCATATGAGATGTGATTCACCAGCGGAATTTGCTCGGTGATCAGGTATGCCAATGATGGCATGGATGATTGTTATGAGATTGGACTCAAAAGGATTCAAGACAGGAAAATGGGACTCAAAGTGAGTCAGGAGATCGGTTAGGACTCGAGATGAGTCATGGTAATGTATTAGGGCTCGAGATGAGCCGTAGAGGTTGAAATATAACTATGATTTTTGACACGGCCGACCCTTTGATTGAGACATGTTTGGCACCTGGGATGCCAAGAATTGGAATAGGGCCAGATACTGATTGGGTTATGAATTTATGGATTGGCATTGTTTAACCATGTTTACTGGACTTCTGGATTTGGATGGTCATGTTAATTTTACTTGGTAATGGTCCAGTGCAGTGGGACACCCTTGTAGGAACTAGTTTCGAACGTAGTGGTGGTTAGAGCCGGTTAGAAACGGAGGAGGAACATCGCGGCCACTGTTTATCATTTGGAGGTGAATTTTCAGTTGATTTTTCATAGTTTGGAATCTATAGATCCATTTCTGGGGATGAGATGAAGCTGTAGGAAGAAACTGGGAGGAGTTTGGTGGTCGGACGGTGAAGAACCAGCCGGGTAAGACCGCGGGTCCTATGCGACCCGGTTGCAGAACCAGTCTAAGGTTAGGGATGATATGATGACGTCAGCAATGATGTCATCCTAGTGACGTCATCATGTCAGACTAACATGTCAGACGGGGACCAATAGGAACTCGACACGTGGCACTATCAGAGTTATCAGTGCTGACATTAGCATGACGTCAACATTTACTTTTCAAAGTCGACTTTCATCATTGACTTTTGGTTTGACCAGTAACGTGGGGGCGCGTGGGCTAAAATTTCGAAGTGGACCCATTATCATTTTAAAGGTTTCAACGATCTGGATCCAATGGTGGTGGTTTCGGGTCGACCGAAGATCGTCAAGTTGGTCAAATCAGGGATTTTCTCCTGGGGAAACGTGTTCGGGACACGTTGACTTTTCTAGGAGTTTTGGGGGTTTATCCTATAGACTTGTATAGTTGATTAGTGACCTTTGAGTATGATTTGGACAGGTTTGAGAGTTTCAGGGATGATGATTTTACCCGGGGAGGCTTATGGCACACGTATTGAGGCGACAATTAGGACGGTGTAACAACTCGGAAATTCGAAAAAGGAAAATTTTGAAAATTTGAAGGAAAATGACGATTTTTCCCCTGGAATTGGGCGAACGATTGACTTTTGGTTTGAACGGTCAGATGGACTTGACCGATGACTGTGAGGTAGTTCGGGACGTCAAGAGTTCATAGACAGGTGGCACGTCCGATTCCGACATTCAAGGAGAAAGTTACGATGTTCGAAAGTTTAAGGGTAATTTGGTAAATTGGTTAAAAGGGGCCATTTGTTGACTTTATGATCGGGACCCTGTTTGGACAGGTGGCATGCATCAATCGGAGTTCGGACGACCAAGTTGCGAGTCTAGGAGTGTGAAGGGTATTTTGGTAATTTGTAAGAAAAAGGGTAAAATGGTAATTTTTGTTGGGCTAAGATTTGCTAAATCGGCTGCTTTGGTGAGTCATGCGGGTTTGTGAGTGACACACATCACTATGCAGACGTTAATTAGTGGCCTTGCTTTCTATCTGATATTTAGATAGAATACATGTGTGAATTGTAACAAAAACGTGTGTATGTGTGACATTTCGAAGGAAGAACATAGCAGTAAACCATTCATTCAAATCTCCCTGTCCGATTGAGATTTGTGAGGGATAGAAAGACATGAGATTGAAGGAAGAAAAATGAGAAAAAATTAAACGAAAAGGAAGGGAAATTGTGAACAAAACCTAGGAACCCGAGACCCAAACCCTTCAAATTTTCAAATTGATCAACAAATCGAATTCGAAACTTAGAGCCATAAACACTGAAATTAACCTTGGATTGAGTCTCCTGAGCTCAAGGCGAGCTGAACCCAATAAAAAACGACGACAATTGATGTCGTTTTGGTCGAGAATAGACATCGTGGGGTTTGGTACATTCGAAGATAGAGTTGTGGAATTTGAGGAGTTGAACAATGAAATTGGACATGGAAGTGTATTTCCATGGATCCTACGAGGTTGGGAAATGATTTGATGGTTTTGTAATGCTTTGTGCTTTTTTTTTTATGGATTTACGTGAAAATGGCAACTGAGGTTGCGGTTGCATGGAATTGCGTGAAATTGATATTTTGGGCGTGAGGCCCAATGGAAATCTGATTTTGATTGGATTGGTATTTCCATGTGACTACATGATGATATTGATGGTTTTCGGATTTATGAAATAATCGGGACTCTGGTTTTACGGATTTTGAGGAAACTATGTTTTGGGCTGAGACCCTGTATTGAAAATGGTTTTGATTTCAAATGCAACTATTTTTCACTGGTTTTCATGATGCTGATATGTTGTGGATATTAGGGCTTTCGGGGTGGAATATGTTTCCCCCGAAGTGCACCCTGGATTGTGGATATTAGGGCTTCCGGTTGGGAATGTGTTTCCCCGGAATGAACCTTGGAGATAACGCTCGCCGCCAGGATGGATGTGTTTACCCCGGAGAGGTCACGTAGCTTGGTCTGTTGTCGTGCAGCCGAGGGAGGCTCGACTCAGATTAGATGTGCTGAATTATATGGAGATCGGTCGGTGATGTGTTCACGACGATCTGGATTGTCGGCTGGTGATGTGTTCACAGCGACGGATATTGCCGGCTGGTGATTTGTTCATAGCGGCGGATGCTCGGATTTTGAGCGGTCCTTGAGCCTATTGATTTGCACGCGTTGCAGAGATAACGTGACTATATGAGATTGGATATGAGACTGGATATGGAAATGAGTCTCGTGGTTTTATTGAGATTTGTGATTTATAAACATTTGTGCCCAGACATATTTTACTCATGATTTATGATATGCATGCATTTTTGCGAAACTAGAGGGTAGGAATGTATTTTGATAAATGTATTTCGAAAACTTTGTTTTGTCCACTCACACCTTTTCTGTTTTATTGACCCTCCAGGTCGTGGCGCGACAATCGAGGCTATTCGAGAGGTGGATGCATGAGTGGGCACATGTGTGGTTATTCCTTGTTTGTCATGTGCTGAGGGTAATATTGGAACTTCAATTGACTTGTCAAACGGGAGCAGGAGTGGGCACGGTTATCTATGTCCTTTGGGGACAGGTCCTGTCAAAGTGATAGGGGCACCAATTGGAGTGCAATGGAGCAAAGCTTGGTTCCTGCATTGATTGTTGCTGTGACAAGCGAGGGAAAAGTTGGTAGGCCCGTGATGGACCGTAGGGGGCGTGGTCGGATTGGGACCACATGCTCGAGGATTACAGTTACTTAGCAGGAGGCCTGAGAAGCCCCTGGAGTGATGGCCTGGATAGCTATTACTCGTGGTTATGACTTATGTATTCGGTAGGTCCCGGGCTATCCACTCTTCCATGTCCGTGATTGGTTAAGGTATGGCAGTCAGTGAATCGACTGGAGCTACAGATGGGATACCTTTGGTGATATTTATGTGGTAACCTTGGTGATTATAAGGTGAATTTGGTGAGACCTAAGGGGGGTAGACCTAGCGATGTGAGGCTACCCAGGATGACTGGCGTTATTCGCCTAGTGGCTGACCTAGAGTGTTCCTGGACTTGGATGATTTGGATGTAATGCTTAGGATGGATTGATTGATGACTCAGGATACCTCTATCGAGGATGTTGATTAGAGAGGGATATGTGGAGTCCAGGATTACCAGAGGTTGTATTTCAAGGAGACTCGAGGATGTTACCCCCTAGAATGATATTGAACCTCATAATGGATGGACCGATGGTATGAGGTAATCAAAGTTCATTGGTCAGATGTGTGGCATATGTGATTAGTGTATGAGATGCCTAATCTTGGCTGATGATGTATATATTTTGGATAATGTTTCCTGAGATTTTGCCAGGATGATAGGTTGAATTGATAATGGAAATCATGTCGAATGTACGAGTTGTTTCTCGAACACTTTGGTATGTAGCACCTATGGCGTCATAAGGACTGAAGGTGCAACTACAGGAGTTGATAGACATGGGTTCATTCGGCCGAGTGTTTCCGTGGGGAATCCGGTGGTATTAATGAGGAAAAAGGGTATTAATGAGGTAACGGTGTGGGATAAGTATCCCTTGTCACGAGCTGATTATTTTTTGTTCTGTTGGAACCATGTGATTAGGAGGCTTCAAGAGAGTGGCCAATAGAGTGATGAATAACAGTCACGAGTAAAAGAGAAAAATATGATATCCGGAATTGATGTGGCTAACGTTAGCCAATGGTGATGTCTTTGGATGGGCAAATAAACCGGTTATGTTTACGAGATGATGAGTCAAGTATTCTGACCATATTTGGATGGTGTATGGTACCATGATTGATGATTGATTAGTGTACTCTCATGTACAGATGGGCACGTGATGTACTGAACAGATGTATTGAATGCCCTCATAGAGGAAAAATATATGGTTGAATAAGTGTTAGGCATGGTCGACCAGAGTAGGTTTGTGGAACATATATGAACTGTCAGGATTAGTGTGAATCCCCGTAGAAACATATGTATTGGCCGTTGGAAACTGTCACGGGGAAACATGAGTTGTTTGAGATTGGATGTATACCACAGAGGATTGTAGAGGGGTTCTCTACAACATATTTCCAGTTATAGAAATTGAACCGGAAGGAGGTCAAAGTTATTTGAAATAAAAACTGAAATAGGACGATTACAAGTGGAGAAATTGTGACTTATGTTCGATGTGACCCTTTCTGTGTGCATAGTGCTATGTCACTAAGAGATTTTTGGATTTGGTGAGGGGTGCTTTGGTAGCATGAGGCTGGGATTGCCGATGCTAGCTAAACCCTCGGGAGTTTTACTTTCCTTACATGATTTGGGATCGACCATAGTGACCCATGGATCGAGTATGCAGAGGTCATACCTCTGGGAAGGAATGGACAAGTATTGTATCGACCATCAAGATTGGTAATGATTGATAAACAGAAAGGTTTACTGTGTGATGAGGCGATGGTCAGGATACATTGAGCTTAAGACCGTATTGACGGGTCAGGTATCATTCGCGGGGCGGCTAATAAGATAGGCGACTGAGGATTTACATGTTTGATAACGTAAGTATAGGTGCAATCCTATTATTGATGGAACTCCATAGAATTGGAGTGGTACATGATTTTTTATCATTTGGACTACTGGAGTCCAACTGTAGGATCATACTTGGTGTATGATGTTGGATGGAGTGGAGGTTAAGGAATGAATACGAGTTACGATCTCATGTGAATGATTGTACTGAGTTCCAGTTATTGGCAGGAGGTAGGCATCAGTGAGGCCTATGAGGATAAACACAACAGAAGGAAATGTTAAATTCATTATGCTTAGTAACCCTGGAAAAAGAAGTATGGAATGATTGACTTAATGAGGGGAATGAGTTTCCGATTTATTAGACCTTATGAGGTTATTGGCCTGGTGTCCTGTGCGTGGTGATTTAAGCCATTGGACCATGTCATGAGTAGATGACATGTGATTAGGATAATGATATTGATACTTGTGAGTTCTAGATTATGTATACTCGGACGTTGAGCGAAGCTCCGTATTTCGAGTAGGCATGGATATGACTGCCCGTGGGGCAGACGTTTACAGAGAGATATGTCCTGACGTGGACCCAGTGACGGGGACTGGATTCTTGAGGTTCAATAAGTTTAATTTGGACTGATATTCGGTTTGGTTGAATCAGAAGAGTATGCGGTTCATTATGTTTCTGGTGCACATACATATTCCCTGGGACAACTATCACGGTACTATGATTGGAATTTCAAGGATGAAATCCTTTAAGGGTGGTAAGTTGAAACGACCTGGAGATTCGAAAAACGAAAATTTGGAAAATTTGAAGAAAAATGACGATTTTGCTCCTCGAATTGGTCGAATGGTTGAATTTTGGTTCGTATGGTCAAACGAACTTTGACCGATGACTGTTATGTAGTTCGGGACGTCACAAGTTCATAGACAGGTGGCACGTCCGATTCTGACATTCGAGGAGAAAGTTATGACGTTCGGAAGTTTAAGGGTAATTTGGTAAATTGGTTAAAATGGGCCATTTGTTGACTTTTTGATCGGGACCGTGTTTGGACTTTCCGTAAGTACCGTTGGATAGGTCTCGAGACGCTAAATCAGTAGACAGGCGGCATGCGTCAATCGGAGTTCGGACAACCAAGTTGCGAGTCTAGGAGTGTGAATGGCATTTTGGTAATTTCTAAGAAGAAGTGTAAAATGGTAATTTTTGTTGGGCTAAGATTTGCTAAATCGGTTGCTTTGATGAGTCATGCGAGTTTGTGAGTGACACATGTCACTATGCAAACGTTAATTAGTGGCCTTGCTTTCTATCTGATATTTAGATAGAATGCATGTGTGAATTGTAACAAAAACGTGTGTATGTGTGACATTTCGAAGGAAGAACATAGCAGTAAACCATTCATTCAAATCTCCCTGTCCGATTGAGCATTGTGAGGGATAGAAAGACATGAGATTGAAGGAAGAAAAATGAGAAAAAATTAAACGAAAAGGAAGGGAAATTGTGAACAAAACCCAGGAACCCGAGACCCAAACCCTTCAAATTTTCAAATTGATCAACAAATCGAATTCGAAACTTAGAGCCATAAACACTGAAATTAACCTTGGATTGAGTCTCCTGAGCTCAAGGCGAGCTGAACCCAATAAAAAACGACGACAATTGATGTCGTTTTGGTCGAGAATAGACATCGTGGGGTTTGGTACATTCGAAGATAGAGTTGTGGAATTTGAGGAGTTGAACAATGAAATTGGACATGGAAGTGTATTTCCATGGATCCTACGAGCTTCTGACTGAATCAATTTGACGGAATCAGTGGAAATTGAAAGGGTTAGAGGTTGAATTTTCTACGAAAAAACTCAAGGTTTGATCAAATGGATTGAGGTAATGAATCTTGTAATTTAAGGCACAGACCTTTAATTAAGGATTGAACGATTGTGTTAGTTGATTCAATTCAAGAGAAAGAGTGGAAATTGGCAGGAATTGAATCGGGTCATTGCGTGGGTTGTAGGACCCGTTTATCAGACAACGGGGTCGAGAAGATGAACAGTGCAATGTTACTGTAGCAGGTGCGTGAACTCACGCGCAGCCACTTGCAGTGGCTCGTGGAGACGCGTGAACTGGATTTTCGAGGTTAGTTCAACATGACTTTTGTCCCATTTAATGTAACGAACATTTTGGCACTAGTTTTGAGGAAATTGGTTATCGTTTCAATAATGTTCTGAGTATCCGTAGTTTTAATATACGTTTAAAATACGTATCTAAATCCCAAAAAAATTGGGGAAAATGATATGAGGTATATTGAGATGTTAGTAACCCTCGATAATGATTTTGGATAGGAATGGTGACTTCCAGAAATTACGGAAAAACGTGCAGCTCGAAAAGCGAGCGATGTGGACGGTGTGTGAGTGGACTTTTGTTTTCTACCTAGAATGCATGCATATATGTTTTAAATGCTTTATGATATGATTTGAAATGCTTTGGCATGATTGATGTTTCGATATGATGATTTTCGGATTTTGGGAATATTATATTCTTTTATATGATTATGGGCTCGATTTTCGAGAAAACCATGAAATTGCTGTTTTGGGCTAAGGCCTGGGACTTTTGATTGGTTTTGACTCGGATTATGTGTTGGGAAATGATTTGATGGTTTTGTAATGCTTTGTGCATATATTTATGGATTTACGTGAAAATGGCAACTGAGGTTGCGGTTGCGTGGAATTGCGTGAAATTGATATTTTGGGCGTGAGGCCCAATGGAAATGTGATTTTGATTGGATTGGTATTTCCATGTGACTACATGATGATATTGATGGTTTTCGGATTTATGAAATAATCGGGACTCTGGTTTTACGGATTTTGAGGAAACTATGTTTTGGGCTGAGACCCTGTATTGAAAATGGTTTTGATTTCAAATGCAACTATTTTTCACTGGTTTTCATGATGCTGAAATGTTGTGGATATTAGGGCTTTCGGGGTGGAATATGTTTCCCCCGAAGTGCACCCTGGATTGTGGATATTAGGGCTTCCGGTTGGGAATGTGTTTCCCCGGAATGAACCTTGGAGATAACGCTCGCCGCCAGGATGGATGTGTTTACCCCGGAGAGGTCACGTAGCTTGGTCTGTTGTCGTGCAGCCGAGGGAGGCTCGACTCAGATTAGATGTGCTGGATTATATGGAGATCGGTCGGTGATGTGTTCACGACGATCTGGATTGTCGGCTGGTGATGTGTTCACAGCGACGGATATTGCCGGCTGGTGATTTGTTCATAACGGTGGATGCTCGGATTTTGAGCGGTCCTTGAGCCTATTGATTTGTACGCGTTGCAGAGATAACGTGACTATATGAGATTGGATATGAGACTGGATAGGCAAATGAGTCTCGTGGTTTTATTGAGATTTGTGATTTAAAAACATTTATGCCCAGACATATTTTACTCATGATTTATGATATGCATGCATTTTTGTGAAACTAGAGGGTAGGAATGTATTTTGATAAAGTATTTCTAAAACTTTGTTTTGTCCACTCACACCTTTTCTGTTTTATTGACCCTCCAGGTCGTGGCGCGACAATCGAGGCTATTCGAGAGGTGGAGGCATGAGTGGGCACATGTGCGGTTATTCCTTGTTTGTCATGTGCTGAGGGTAATATTGGAACTTCAATTGACTTGTCAAACGGGAGCAGGACTGGGCACGGTTATCTATGTCCTTTGGGGACAGGTCCTGTCAAAGTGATAGGGGCACCAATTGGAGTGCAATGGAGCAGAGCTTGGTTCTTGCATTGATTGTTGCTGTGACAAGCGAGGGAAAAGTTGGTAGGCCCGTGATGGACCGTAGGGGGCGTGGTCGGATTGGGACCACATGCTCGAGGATTACAGTTACTTAGCAGGAGGCCTGAGTAGCCCCTGGAGTGATGGCCTGGATAGCTATTACTCGTGGTTATGACTTATGTATTCGGTAGGTCCCGGGCTATCCACTCTTCCATGTCCGTGATTGGTTAAGGTATGGCAGTCAGTGAATCGACTGGAGCTACAGATGGGATACCTTTGGTGATATTTATGTGGTAACCTTGGTGATTATAAGGTGAATTTGGTGAGACCTAAGGGGGGTAGACCTAGCGATGTGAGGCTACCCAGGATGACTGGCGTTATTCGCCTATTGGCTGACCTAGAGTGTTCCTGGACTTGGATGATTTGGATGTAATGCTTAGGATGGATTGATTGATGACTCAGGATACCTCTATCGAGGATGTTGATTAGAGAGGGATATGTGGAGTCCAGGATTACCAGAGGTTGTATTTCAAGGAGACTCGAGGATGTTACCCCCTAGAATGATATTGAACCTCATAATGGATGGACCGATGGTATGAGGTAATCAAAGTTCATTGGTCAGATGTGTGGCATATGTGATTAGTGTATGAGATGCCTAATCTTGGCTGATGATGTATAAATTTTGGATAATGTTTCCTGAGATTTTTCCAGGATGAGAGGTTGAATTGATAATGGAAATCATGTCGAATGTACGAGTTGTTTCTCGAACACTTTGGTATGTGGCACCTATGGCGTCATAAGGACTGAAGGTGCAAATACAGGACTTGATAGACATGGGTTCATTCGGCCGAGTGTTTCCGTGGGGAATCCGGTGGTATTAATGAGGAAAAAGGGTATTAATGAGGTAACGGTGTGGGATAAGTATCCCTTGTCACGAGCTGATTATTTTTTGTTCTGTTGGAACCATGTGATTAGGAGGCTTCATGAGAGTGGCCAATAGAGTGATGAATAACAGTCACGAGTAAAAGAGAAAAATATGATATCCGGAATTGATGTGGCTAACGTTAGCCAATGGTGATGTCTTTGGATGGGCAAATAAACCGGTTATGTTTACGAGATGATGAGTCAGGTATTCTGACCATATTTGGATGGTGTATGGTACCATGATTGATGATTGATTAGTGTACTCTCATGTACAGATGGGCACGTGATGTACTGAACAGATGTATTGAATGCCCTCATAGAGGAAAAATATATGGTTGAATAAGTGTTAGGCATGGTCGACCAGAGTAGGTTTGTGGAACATATATGAACTGTCAGGATTAGTGTGAATCCCCGCAGAAACATATGTATTGGCCGTTGGAAACTGTCACGGGGAAACATGAGTTGTTTGAGATTGGATGTATACCACAGAGGATTGTAGAGGGGTTCTCTACAACATATTTCCAGTTATAGAAATTGAACCGGAAGGAGGTCAAAGTTATTTGAAATAAAAACTGAAATAGGACGATTACAAGTGGAGAAATTGTGACTTATGTTCGATGTGACCCTTTCTGTGTGCATAGTGCTATGTCACTAAGAGATTTTTGGATTTGGTGCGGGGTGCTTTGGTAGCATGAAACTGGGATTGCCGATGCTAGCTAAACCCTCGGGAGTTTTACTTTCCTTACATGATTTGGGATCGACCATAGTGACCCATGGATCGAGTATGCAGAGGTCATACCTCTGGGAAGGAATGGACAAGTATTGTATCGACCATCAAGATTGGTAATGATTGATAAACAGAAAGGTTTACTGTGTGATGAGGCGATGGTCAGGATACATTGAGCTTAAGACCGTATTGACGGGTCAGGTATCATTCGCGGGGCGGCTAATAAGATAGGCGACTGAGGATTTACATGTTTGATAACGTAAGTATAGGTGCAATCCTATTATTGATGGAACTCCATAGGATTGGAGTGGTACATGATTTTTTATCATTTGGACTACTGGAGTCCAACTGTAGGATCATACTTGGTGTATGATGTTGGATGGAGTGGAGGTTAAGGAATGAATACGAGTTACGATCTCATGTGAATGATTGTACTGAGTTCCAGTTATTGGCAGGAGGTAGGCATCAGTGAGGCCTATGAGGATAAACACAACAGAAGGAAATGTTAAATTCATTATGCTTAGTAACCCTGGAAAAAGAAGTATGGAATGATTGACTTAATGAGGGGAATGAGTTTCTGATTTATTAGACCTTATGAGGTTATTGGCCTGGTGTCCTGTGCGTGGTGATTTAAGCCATTGGACCATGTCATGAGTAGATGACATGTGATTAGGATAATGATATTGATACTTGTGAGTTCTAGATTATGTATACTTGGACGTTGAGCGAAGCTCCGTATTTCGAGTAGGCATGGATATGACTGCCCGTGGGGCAGACGTTTACAGATAGATATGTCCTGACGTGGACCCAGTGACGGGGACTGGATTCTTGAGGTTCAATAAGTTTAATTTGGACTGATATTCGGTTTGGTTGAATCAGAATGGTATGCGGTTGATTATGTTTCTGGTGCACATACATATTCCCTGGGACAACTATCATGGTACTATGATTGGAATTTCAAGGATGAAATCCTTTAAGGGTGGTAAGTTGAAACGACCTGGAGATTCGAAAAACGAAAATTTGGAAAATTTGAAGAAAAATGACGATTTTGCTCCTCGAATTGGTCGAATGGTTGACTTTTGGTTTGAATGGTCAAACGAACTTTGACCAATGACTGTTATGTAGTTCGGGACGTCACAAGTTCATAGACAGGTGGCACGTCCGATTCTGACATTCGAGGAGAAAGTTATGACGTTCGGAAGTTTAAGGGTAATTTGGTAAATTGGTTAAAAGGGGCCATTTGTTGACTTTTTGATCGGGACCGTGTTTGGACTTTCCGTAAGTACCGTTGGATAGGTCTCGAGACGCTAAATCAGTAGACAGGCGGCATGCGTCAATCGGAGTTCGGACAACCAAGTTGCGAGTCTAGGAGTGTGACTGGCATTTTGGTAATTTCTAAGAAGAAGTGTAAAATGGTAATTTTTGTTGGGCTAAGATTTGCTAAATCGGTTGCTTTGTTGAGTCATGCGAGTTTGTGAGTGACACATGTCACTATGCAAACGTTAATTATTGGCCTTGCTTTCTATCTGATATTTAGATAGAATGCATGTGTGAATTGTAACAAAAACGTGTGTACGTGTGACATTTCGAAGGAAGGCTAGAGCAGTAAACCATTCATTCTAATCTCCCTGTCTGATTGAACATTGTGAAGGATAGCAAGACATAGAGTTGTGGAATTGGAGGAGTTTATCAATGAAATTGGACCTGGAAGTGTGTTTCTATGGATCCTAGGAAGCTTCTAACTGTATCAATTTGAAGGAAGCGGTCGAAATTGAAAGGGTCAGAGGTTAAATTTTCTACGGAAAAACTCAAGGTTTGATCGAATGGATTGAGGTAATGAATCTTGTAATTTAAGGCACAGACCTTTAATTAAGGATTGAACGATTGTGTTAGTTTAGTTCATTCAATTGAAGAGAAAGAGTGGAAATTGGCAGGAATTGAATCGGGTCATTGCGCGGGTTGCAAGACCCATTTATCATACAACTAGGTCGAGAAGATGAACAGTGCAATGTTACTGTAGCAAGCACGTGAACTCACGCGCAGCCGCTTGCGGCGGCGCAGGGGGGCGCGTGCGTTGGATTTTCGTGGTGAGTGCAACATGATTTTTGTCCCATTTAATGTAACGAACATTTTGGCAATGGTTTCGAGGAAATCGGTAATCGTTTCGATAATATTCTGATAATCCGAAGTTTTAATATACGTTTAAAATACTTATTTAAATCCCGAAAAAATTGGGGAAAATTATATGAGGTATATTGAGATGTTAGTAACCCTCGATAATGATTTTGGACAGGAATGGTGATTTCTGAAAATTACGGAAAAACGTGCAGCTCGAAAAGAGAGCGATATGGACGGTGTGTGAGTGGACTTTTTTTTTCTACCCAGAATGAATGCATATATGTTTTAAATTCTTTATGATATGGTTTGAAATTCTTTGGCATGATTGATGTTTCGATATGATGATTTCTGGATTCTGGGAATATTATATTATTTTATATGATTATGGGCACAATTTTCGAGAAAATCATGAAATTGTTGTTTTGGGCGAAGGCCTGGGATTTGAGATTGGTTTTGACTCGGATTATAAGTCGGGAAATGATTTGATGGATTTGTAATGCTTTGTGCCTATATTTTATGGTTTTATGTGAAAATGGCAACTGAGGTTGCGGTTGCTCGGAATTGTGTGAAATTCATATTTTGGGCGTGAGGCCCAATGGAAATGTGATTTTGATTGGATTGGTATTTCCAAGTGATTACATGATGGTTTTCAGATTTATGAAATCGGGACTCTGGTTTTACGGATTTTGAGGAAACTATATTTTGGGTTGAGACCCTGTATTGAAAATGGTTTTGATTTCAAATATAGCTGCTTTTCACTGGTTTTCATGATGATGATATGTTGTGGATATTAGGGCTTTCGTGGGGGAATATGTTTCCCCTGAAGTGCACCCTGGATTGTGGATATTATGGCTTCTGGTTGGGAATGTGTTTCCCCGCAATGAATCCTGGAGATAACTCTCGCCTCCGGGATGGATGTGTTTTCCCTGGAGAGGTCGCGTAGCACGGTCTGTTGTCGTCCAACCGAGGGAGGCTCGACTCAGATCAGATGTGCTGGATTATATGGAGATCGGTCGGGGATGTGTTCACGACGATCTGGATTGTCGGCTGGTGATGTGTTCACAGCGACGGATATTGCCGGTTGGGGATGTGTTCACAGCGGCGGATGCTCGGAATTTGAGTGGTCCTTGAGCCAATTGTTTTGCACGCGTTGCAGGGATAACGTGACTATATGAGATTGGATATGGAAATGAGTCCCATGGTTTTATTGAGAATTGTGATTTATAAACATTTGTGCCTAGACATATTTTACTCATGATTTATGATATGCATGCATGTTTGTGAAACTGGAGGGTAGGAATGTATTTTGATAAATGTATTTCTAAAACTTTGTTTTGTCCACTCACACTTTTTCTGTTTTATTGACCCTCCAGGTCGTGGCGCGATGATCGAGGCTATTCGAGAGGTAGAGGCATGAGTGGGCACAGGTGCGGTTATCCCTTGTTTGACAAGTGCTGCGGGTAATATCGAAACTTCAGTTGACTTGTCCGACGAGAGCAGGACTGGGCATGGTTATCTATGTCCTTCAGCGACGGGTCCTGTCAATTTGGTATCAGAGCACTAGTATTCTAGAGTAATCATGGCGCACTACCTGAGTGGGGCTGCCCCAAGGCACAGGTCAGGATCAAAAGTTCATTTATGGATAATGCCCCACAGGGAGGGTCATTGACCTGGGTGGACCATGGGCAGACTCGGGATTGAGACCCCGAGGAGCATGCGTGGCTTGGAAATCATGACAATTTCATTGATTAGGCATCAGGGATGCCAAGGATTGGTTAAATTGTATTTTTGATAAAATGGTTATTCGATATTAATGGTTTTGGGCTGAGTTCGCACATACTTTGATTTATGATGTTCGGCTAAGGCCCTAATGATTTATTTTAGTAAATGATTTGATTACTGGTTTTCAAATGCATGCTTACTTTTTAGTGGGGCATAAATGTCTTTGATGAAATGAGTATTATTAAATTATTATTTTCATCCACTCACATCTTTTAATGGTTTTAATGCCCTTCAAGTTGGTCGCGGATGCGGGAGCATGGTACATCCTGCGTTAATCTCGGCGCGGGGGGGGGGGGGGGGGGGGGGGATTGGGATGTGTCATGTCCGCTTTATATCAGAGCATGGTTTGCTCTTGTGGTACACGCAGGTCGAGGATGTGATGTTTTTACGTGGAATTAGCCTGTTATCAACCTAGTCGTTAGGGTAATAGTACGAGAGTTAGTGGAAATGAATCATGAATAGTTTTGGTTCGGCATTTGGTGCCTAAGTAAGCCATAGTTATGTCATGGTTTGACAGTGTGGGACCCTACTGAGGGATGAACGTAACAGTGCTTTATAGTCTTGATTGTGGGATGGTCATGTCGGGATCGTCTATCACGATATTGCAGGATTGGATATGACGATAATGTGGAGCTGTGACCATTAGATAGTCAGGTCATGTTGAGTTGGGAATTGTGTTGCTGAGAGCAGCTGGGTTTGAGAAACCCTATGGTTTAGAAATGTGAGTTAGCAACTGGGTTCGAGATCGTTGGATCGGTTAGATTGGATGTTGTGTTTTCCTCTATAAGTGGGGTCATAGATGACCTAGTGGACGACTCTAGTTGAGTCTAGTTGAGACTACGGAGATTGATTGGTCTGAAACTAAGTGAAATGATGGAATCCGATTTATGAGTAACATTTTGAGATGATATTTAGGGTCTCGGGGTGGACCGATTAGTAGTGTTCACACTTGGACGTGGAGTCTCGATAGCGATGTCTGGTGGTTGGGTCTGCACATGATTGTGGCATGCCCTACCATCGAGGGTGGATGTAGTTGCGGTTGTTGAGAATCGGGGGACATTTAGGGAACATTCATTTACTTGTATGAATTGTCGGGATGATTATACCCAGAGTTGGTGATATGAAGGAGGCAGAATTCCTCCAACCTACGCAGAGATTATGGATTCTAGCTCGGTATGAGTTGAGATTTAGGTTGGGTCTGATTCGCACACTGTGTGTCAGTGGTTGCGATGACGATAGGAAATGATGAGCCACGAGCTGAGGATGTGACTCGTTTGTGATGTGCTTGTGTTTGGTGTTAATCCGATGATGAGGATTCATCAACTAGTGTTGATTCTTGGGAGTAGTGTCGAGATGACAGATATGATAGAGATGGACTAGATGGAATCCAACAGTGGATGAGATTTTTTGGGACTCTAACCCAACCGTGATTGAGATTACTAATGTGATTGAATTACTAAGTGGTGATTAGATGAAATGGTATAAACGAAAAGGCGAATTGGGTAGTGAGTTGGACTGTTTGCGGACACGTGGATGATGTTTGAGTGAGTTGACAAGGGAATCCAATTAGGACAAGATGAGGAGAAAGATGACGTGGAATGATAAGGATCGATATGAGATAATTGGAGAGAACCCACAGTCTAGACGTGTCTCGTCTTTTGACTGATCTGTTTAGATGTGGAAAATGGTTGAGGAGTGATGTGACAGTCGAAGGATTCAAAGAGGGTATAAGACCCTTTGACCTGAAATCAGGTCGTTAGCTGAGAAAAAACTAGTGTGGATTCACCTAGGATCGTGGTGTTGAGGATCTAAGGTGTTGTGACGATCTGGATCGTGATATCGATGATCAGGTTATGTAGTGGATCAAGATCGCACGGGTCATGATGTCATGTCGTGCTGGTAGACCCCGCCTTGCTGATTATGCTAAGCTAGGAGCAGAGGAGAATCTTTGAAGAATCTTTTGAAATAGTTGGTAAGATGACAAGATAGAGGTTGGATATGTGAAGATATTATAAGTTCTGTCTTGGATATGCGGATGAGTATGGATCTTGGATCTAATCATTCAAACTGGAAGTGTCAGTGACTGTCGGAGGGAGGCTAGCATCGTAACTGAGGTTTATTGTGGGGATTAACTTCCTTTCGAAGTTGATCTGATATGATATAGTAATCGAATGAGCGTGTATCCGGTAGGATCAGAGTTGGTACGTCTCGATAGACGAGGGTGAGAATGGATACTCATTAGGCATGAATGGGTAGGCCTTGGTGGATGTGATTCGGATTGGTACATATTGGATGCCGTGATTGGGAGTAGACGTCTAGATGCTAGTCTAGTGACTAGGAGACTCTAAATTGGAGTGTATGGTCTGTCTCATACGGGATTGGACAGATAGACTCCAGAATTGAAGCGTGATTAGCTCTGAGCTAGGTAGTGGACTAGTTGGAGGATGGATGTACATACTAGGTACGTGGTGCGAAGACTAATTCTTGAGCAGGCCTACGGGGTGCCTTGTGACTGGATGTACCAGTGGTATGTTGATGAATGTGTTGATAATCGGCTTAGTCCCGATATCGTTGGATTGGTGGAGAACGTGGACTGTACATTGGATACTGTGCGCGGAACCAGAGTGCTTTTGATGGGTTCAGTGATTGTAGGAGCAGGTGCTTAGGAGCGTGGTTGGCTAGTGAAACCCTAGAGGGAGATGTGTATCACTGCTGGGCAGGAATTCGATGCGGTCCAGTTACACACTAGTCGAGTGAGATGTTGGCTTACGTATACTCAGATCGGGTGAGTTGGTAGTTAGTGTAACCACGGGTTACTTTACGTGGAGCGACTGCTCAGTGACTCTCGCTAGCTTCAGCGTGGATCGCTGAGGCAGTTTACTGATGTAAGCACCAAAACTGATAAATGTCGTAGGTTAGAGCTTAACCTGCGAGGTGAGATCTTGTCGTTGATCTTATGTTACATTGAGAGGGAGATTTGGTACGAGGTACCTTAGTGCGACTTTCGAGTGAGTCAGGGTTGTGTTGGTGACTCGAATGGTGACCATGGAGCCGTGAGTGCTAGTTGAGTGCGACGTTATAGGATTAATTTAAATTTCAAGGATGAAATTTATTAAGGGGCGTAGGTTCTAACGACCCATCCCAAATATCGGAATTAAATATTAATTAATTATGAATTAACATGACTAATCGGTGATTAGTTGAGAGAATACAGACGAACGGTGTAAAATGACCGTTTAGCCCCTAGAATTGGACAAAATGTTAACTTTTGACCCGGATGGTCAAATGCACGAGGATCGATGACCGTAATGTATTTCGAGACGTCACGAGTCCAAAGACTGGCAACACGTCAAAATCGAACGTCAAAATAGGATGTTATGGTCATGGGATCGAAATCGGTATAATTAATGTCTCAGGATTTGAATTAATTAAATATTAAGCTAATTGGGTGATTAACTAATGCGGGGCCCTTGGATCAGTGACAAGTGTAACTCATCCCATTGGTAGGTGTCCCTAAATTGGGGATCTATGTCCAATGGTTAGTTAATATTACTTTAATATTCTATTTTCACTCATCATCTTCATCTGTCATCTATCTTCATCTTTTCTTCTTCAAAACCCGAACACCTACCCCACCATTAATGACAGGACCCGCCCCAAATCCCTCGGGATTAGCGTGGGATGTGCCTGCTCCCGTCTAACACGAAGTGACAGACCAGGGATATTTCCGTCTTTTGCCCAACTGGGTTATCAGAGTACGCCAAGATCCGAAGGAGGAATGCGATGTCTCGTCTCTGCTACAGCCACATCCGCGATCAACCTGAAGGGCATTCAAAACATAAAAGTTGTGAGTGGACAAAACAAATAATTTTATAAAAACATTTCATAAAAGAACTTTATGCCCTTCATTAAAAACATATGCATGCATTAAAAAACAATTTCTAGGGTTCATGCCCTGTTCACATAAACCATCATGAACCATCAAACCATTTGGGCCTTAGCCCGAAATCCGCCAATCAAATACCTAGGACCTCCGCCCAAACCAAAACACGTGGGAACTCGTCCCAAAACCACCTCATAAGGGTCTCAGCCCAAAACCAATACGCGTGGGTCACAGCCCAACGCCATCTCAGTGGAATCACACACACATATACATATATACATATATAACCCATCCTAGGCACTTCCGCGCTGCTGCCTCGATATGAGCGCCGTACGCTTTTCCAGGTCAATCGTCATCTTCGAGGTACCCAAACCTGTCCAAAACACTTTAGAGGGTTACTAACTAGTTCATTAACCCCTCACTAAAGCCCCTTAATTTTCCGGGATTTTTAACTATTTTTAAACGCGCACCGAAACCTTCGGACAGCCCGAACTATATCGAGAAGATGTCTGATCGACTCGAAACCAGTCCCAAAATGTTCGTTACATCGAATAGATGATTTGACATGTTGGAACCTTCCTCAAATTCTCATCCACGCGCCGGCTGAAGTGGCTGCACGTGGAGGCCACGCACCTACTACAGTGTCACCCCTAACCTCGCGTCGACCGGTCTGAACTGGTCCAATCCGGTTTTTCACCGTTTTCAATCCTAATCGATCATATCCTTCCTATTTTTGTCCTAGAAACCTAAACCAATAACCTAGAACTCCTAAAACATCCAAAATCCGACCGGTCCAATTTGGTTCTCACGGTTCAAAAATCCAATCTCCTCCCCAGAGCTTCCCCGACGTCCAAAACCTCTCAAAACCTTCCTAACACACTCCTAGAAACCTATTTACTTCAGTGAAACCATCCAAATCGGCCCATAACAATTAAAATGGAAAATGAACAAAATTGGGTAAAACCGATTACCTCGATCAGCTCCTCCTCCGCCGTCCGCGGCGGTGCTTCCTGGGCCGGCCACCACTTCCAGTTGGTCCTCTTCATCTCTCTGTCCTCTCAGTTACTCTCACAGGTCAAGGGTTTGGGTTTGGACGAAAATTGGTGATCGGGTTGGTTTGGGAAAAAATGGGAGAAAATGGATGAACGGGGAAGGTTTGGTGCATGAAGGAAAATGATGAGGAATGGATGAATGACACCTGTCATTCATCCATTGGTTCTGAGAAAAATCTGGGGCCCACTAAATGCCAAATAAGTTCTCGTCTCGAAAAACGTGCAATAGTACTTTCGAATTTCCGCGAACCGTAACCTCGTCGTCGAACGTCCGAATTCGACATGCCGCCTGTCTATGGATTCGTATCGTCGTGATCTACGTCACGGTACTCGGCCCTCGGTCATCGGACCTTCCGTGTCAAAAGTCAACCGTTGGCCCCTTTTTTCCAAAACTACCAAAACGCCCATGATCTTCCGATCGTCATAACTTCTTCCACGGATGTCGGAATCGAACGTGCCACCTGTCTATGAACTCGTGACGTCCCGAACTATGTCACGGTCATCGGCCAAAGTCCATTTGACCGTCCGAACAAAAAATCAACGTTTTGCCCATTCTAAGGGCAAAATCGTCATTTAGCCTTGAACTTCCGCTAATCCTCGTCTAATCCCCGATTAATCCCGTTAATTTGGGACAGGTCGTTACAAACTTCCCCCCTTAAATAACTTCGTCCTCGAAATTTAAATGGACCCGATTTCTACGACCAACCCGTGGAAGTTCAATCGTGTCCCCGCACACGACTACTCTCGTGTACAAGCACACGTCTGTCACTACGCCGTACTCGTCGGTACGTCCGGTTACCGAAGCTACCAAGTTCCATCTCAACTCTCAGTAGCTACATACCGATCGTTGGCACTTGAGAGCCATCACGTCGACTTTTTAGCCTGATGATTCTTCTCATCTTACAATCGGAACTGATGTCCTGGTTAGCACCCGATCCGACAACTATCCTCACTGCTCCCACGAAGCGATACCCGACTTCTGTCACTTCCACTGAGTCCACAAGTACACTCGGCTCCACTGTGCTCCCGATGCACACTCTGATCTCGACTCGCTCTCGAGTCCTCGTACCGTATCGTATCTCACATCACTCAGCGGTCTCTGCTGCCATCTAGACTCACCTCGAGTCCCAATCATCATACTACTCATCTTGTCAACTCACAATCGACGTCTCACCCATCTGGGTGTACACGGAAACCAATCGAATACTTGTCCCAGCAGAAAACACAAACAGGCACTAGGGTTCCACTGGCCCATAAGGCTCTAAGCTCTCGGCTCACCAACTATCTGAACCCTATCTGTCACTTCTGCTCAAGCACACAGCATTCGACGTCCGGTCACTACACCAATATGTCGGAACACATCCGATCATAGTCCTCATCGGTCTGATGTTCAATCACGCGTCACGAGCCAGCCAATACAATCTCTATTCTCAATCCATCTCGAGGCATCAGCTATTCATCTTTTCCTGATTGATACCTACGTATCGTCCTCATCTCAACTTATTCCCATATCCAATCTTTGTCTTGTCATCTCACCAACTATGCTAAGGAATCCCCAAAAGTTCTCTTCTGCTCCTAGCTTAGCATAATCAGCAACGCACTTCATTCCAATGACGACCTGACCTCGGTCTGAACACCTCAAGGTCGTCACAATCACTTCCGTCATCTTGATCATCCTCACGTTACTCAATCTGTCTCGTCTTGGGTACTCGCATGTCAAATCACTAGACGTGACACCACAAATCATCTGATCTCCAAGTCAAACCAATTGACAACACTGTTGTCTCCTTCCTCAACAATCCACCTGAGGAAAGTTGAAGATGATTACATTAAAGTCATCCAAGTCAGATATGGAGGAGAATACATGTCGCATACATCAACGTCATGCAACACCAAATACTCCCTTCTCCTCAACTCCAACAAATTTGGCCCACAACCTAGATGTTTGGCTCATAAATGACCTAAAGATTCAACCTTTCATCCAATTTATCACTGGAAAACGAAAAATCCAATAAACCCAAGAACCAACAACCGTCTTGGTTCATGCAAGCCATCCTCCAGCAACCAACACGATCTGCTAAAGAGCAAAAAATGTAAAGTCTCTTTCACCGGTCTCTAAGTCGAGAGTAGTTGGAACCATGTTGGAAGCATACCTAACTTTTCCAACAGTTATGTTTCCTGAGCTAGAAGTCCTTATTCCCGACTAAGAGTACACTCTGATAATTACTGTAATGGTTAATCTTTTCCTTCAGGACTAAACCCTTCCGGCTTCTCCCTTTGCCATTCACATCGGTAACCTAAGTCGTACGTCCCAATCCTTATGGGATCCAAAACCAGCACCTAACACTCGTACCGTCCGTTCACAACGATCACTAGTACCTGTCACTTCTCCCGGTAAAGCGGGACTCTCGCACCGAGCCACTCGAAAACCACTTTGTCCCGTTCAGTGCCCAATAAACTCGCACGACAACTAACTCGATCACAACAACTAACTCGGACATCATCCGCATGTCCTCAAACAATCCAATTTTCCTATCTGTTTATGACCGTATATGCACATCCAAAAGGATGTCCATTCATCCTAAACTGATGTGCTATCCCACGGACGAGTCATACAGGATTCCTTTGCGTTGTCCAATCCTTCCGACCAATGACAATTGTCGATAACTATTGTAGTGACCCATTCTATTTTCTCGCTATCAGATTTTTCCTCACCCAGCGTACACGACACTCCGGAGGTATGGTCAACTGTAGCCAACCAACCATCACCAATTTCCAAGATAAATCTATATCATCCGACGAATCCTTCCCGTCACGTAATGGTAGAACATTACCATGAGCACATCACGACTGAGCTATTCGTCTCGTTTCGTTAACATCATCGCAACACAGCCACACGGAGTGCGAAACAACATCCGTCGATCTGGTCACTCGTCCAACCAAGGGCCACTCTACCCCGGCTGCTCGCCTGCAATACGTCCATCTCGAGTGATCCTTCGCCTCGACTCTGAAGAATCATATTACTCCACTACTGGTATCCCAACAACCAGTAACCATAACCTAAGGAAGAACTTGGCCATACTCCGTGCTTAACACTGCCCAACGGCTAGCCATCGCAACCATATACTATCACGTCACACCACAACTATTCTGGCATCTCTTGGCAAATAGGATCAACATCCTACTCCAACCCGACTCAATTAAGGACCTCGCGCGTCTAACTGCTCTGAGCAGCACGATCTTGATTCTTGCGGTTCCATCGTCGATGATCCCAACATCCGACTTCCACGGATTTCACTACGCTTGGTTCCACGTTCATCACGACGCCTTGGCGATCCCGACTCTCTGGTCGTCCTACTGTGTCAACTGATCCTCGCACGATCACAACGCGTCACAAAGCGTACACTAACTACTAACGATTCGATTGAAACCTCGTACTACCCTAACTATCAGGTTGATGATGTGCTGTTACGGTTGGAGAGACATCACATCCTCAATCTGCGCACTAACTCTGCTCTGATACCAACTTGACAGGACCCGCCCCAAATCCCTCGGGATTAGCGTGGGACGTGCCTGCTCTCGTCTGACACGAAGTGTCAGACCAGGGATACTTCCGTCTTTTGCCCAACCGGGCTATCAGAGTACGCCAGGATCCGAAGGAGGAATGCGATATCTCGTCTCTGCTACAGCCACATCCGCGATCAACCTGAAGGGCATTCAAAACATAAAAGTTATGAGTGGACGAAACAAATAATTTTATAAAAACATTTCATAAAAGACCTTTATGCCCTTCATTAAAAACATATGCATGCATTTAAAAACCATTTCTAGGGTTCATGCCCGGTTCCCATAAACCGTCATGAACCATCAAACCATTTGGGCCTTAGCCCGAAATTCGTCAATCAAATACCTGGGACCTCCGCCCAAACCAAAACACGTGGGAACTCGTCCCAAAACGACCTCATAAGGGTCTCAGCCCAAAACCAATACGCGTGGGTCACAGCCCAACGCCATCTCAGTGGAATCACACACACATATACATATATACATATATAACCCATCCTAGGCACTTCCGGAGAAGATGCCATCTCGGGGCACACAACCCCTAGGGATCACATCCCCTAGGGATCACATCCCCGATATAGTCACGATGTCATCATATCTATCTAGTGTGCACACTACTCGGGGTCTCACTCTGAGTCTTCTCCCAGGAATCTCCATCTGGGAGGCTCAATCTTTAGATCTAGTCCGAGCTCTCTCTCTGAATCTAATCCACATATCCCTCCGGAATCTGGTCCGGAACCACAACATAATAAGTAACCTCCACTCCTGAAACGGGATCCCTATAGGGATACCCATTCTGGTCTGTGGATCGTGACTCTCCAGGTCGACGCTGGAGGAGACCAATCAATCATCTCGTAAGGAGTGTGTATACATACCAGTATACCAAAACCCATAAAAGCGGGACTCACGCCCGATAACACAAAGCAAATGGGCCTCCAGCCCGAACATAGAACTCAACAGGGCCTCTCGCCCGATTTCACAATAATTGGGCCTCTCGCCCGACCATCTCGGGACCATGGTGCACACGTCGCCGATCGATCCTCTAAACCATCAGCGCTCCGAAGTCGAGCCTCCAGTGGCTGCTCGACAACGGGACGTGCATCGTGACCTCTCCGGAAGGAACGCATCCCAAACCGGAGGCGAGCGTCACATCGTCTGTCACCGTGCACACAACACTTGTCGCGACCACGACTCCGACCCGTAGGTCGTCAATAGGGTCTCATGCCGGAGTCAAACCAAATCCAAATGGGTCTCACGCCCAAATAATCAAGACCAAATGGGTCGTTTTACTTTTTTAAACCATTTCATGAAAACCGAAAGCGTAAGCGCATATAAGCACGTATAAAACCCAAAAACCTCGAAGTACGTGCCCATACATAAACACACAGCAAAATGCACTCAAGGCATCCCAAAACACATATTAAAACATATATAAAACATCTATGCATGCATCGATTTCAGAAATAAAGTCCACTCACAGACCGTTCGCGCTGCTGCCTCGATATGCGCGCCGTACGCCTTTCTGGGTCAATCATCATCTTCGGGGTATCCAAACCTGTCCAAAACACTTTAGAAGGTTACTAACTAGTTCATTAACCCCTCACTAAAGCCCCTTAATTTTCCGGGATTTTTAACTATTTTTAAACGCGCACCGAAACCTTCGCACAGCACGAACTATATCGAGAAGATGTCTGATTGACTCGAAACCAGTCCCAAAATGTTCGTTACATCGAATAGATGATTTGACATGTTGGAACCTTCCTCAAATTCTCCTCCACACGCTGCCTGAAGTGGCTGCGCGTGGAGGCCACGCGCCTGCTACAGTGTCACCCATAACCTCGCGTCGACCAGTCTGAACCGGTCCGGTCCGGTTCGCCTGCAACTCGGACCGGCGTGACCGGTTCAAGCTCATTCTGGCCCAGTTTTTCACCGTTTTCAATCCTAATCGATCATATCCTTTTATTTTTGTCCTAAGAACCTAAACCAATAACCTAGAACTCCTAAAACATCCAAAATCCGACCGGTCCAATTTGGTTCTCACGGTTCCAAAATCCAATCTCCTCCCCAGGGCTTCCCTGACGTACAAAACCTTCCTAACACAATCTTAGAAACCTATTTACTTCAGTGAAACCATCCAAATCGGCCCATAACAATTAAAATGGAAAATGAACAAAATCGGGTAAAACCGATTACCTCGATCGGCTCCTCCTCCGCCGTCCACGGCGGTGCTTCCTGGGCCGGCCACAACTTCCAGTCGGTCCTCTTCATCTCTCTGTCCTCTCAGTTACTCTCACAGGTCAAGGGTTTGGGTTTGGATGAAAATTGGTGATCGGGGTTGGTTTGGGAAAAATGGGAGAAAATGGATGAACGGGGAAGGTTTGGTGCATGAAGGAAAATAATGAGGAATGGATGAATGACACCTGTCATTCATCTATTGGTTCTGAGAAAAAGCAGGGGCCCACTAAATGCCAAATAAGTTCTCGTCTCGAAAAATGTGCAATAGTACGTTCGAATTTCCGCGAACCGTAACTTCGTCGTTGAACGTCCGAATTTGACATGCCACCTGTCTATGGATTCATATCGTCGTGATCTACGTCACGGTACTCAGCCCTCAGTCATCAGACCTTCTGTGTCAAAAGTCAACCGTTGGCCCCTTTTTGCCAAAATTACCAAAATGCCCCTGATCTTCCGATTGCCATAAATTCTTCCTCGGATGTCGGAATCGAACGTGCCACCTGTCTATGAACTCATGCCGTCCCAAACTACGTCACGGTCATCGGCCAAAGTCCATTTGACCGCCCGAACAAAAAGTCAACGTTTTGCCCATTCTAGGGGCAAAATCGTCATTTTGCCTTGAACTTCCGCTAATCCTCGTCTAATCCCCGATTAATCCCGTTAATTTGGGACGGGTCATTAAAATTAATTCCACCTTCAATCCTTTACCCTCCGCTGAGACTAGAATGTGTGTGAGGGACTAAGAGTGACAAAGAGACAGAGGGGACAACGAAGACGGCAGACCGTCGTGGATGGCGGAGGAAACCTAGAACACAGGTAACCCGAAACCCAGTTTTGACCCAAAATTGGAAAATAAACTTTGGACGTTTGCTGAAGGCTTAGGTCGATTCTAACATATTCTTAAGGTTCGTACCACCATGTAGGAACTGGTTTCAAATGTAGTGGAGGTCGAAGACGGTTGAAAACGGAGGAGGAACATCGTGGCCACTGCCCATCGTTTGGAGGTGAGTTTTCAATTGGTTTCTCATGGTTTTGAATCGATAGATCCATTTATGGGGATGAGATAAAGTTGTCGGAAGAAACGGGGAGGAGTTTGGTGGTCGGACGGTGGAGAACCGGCTGGGTCATGCCGCGGGACTGTGCGACCCGGTTGTAGGGGACCCGGTTGTAGAACCATACTAAGGTTAGGGATGACATGATGACATCAGCGATGACATCATCCTAGTGATGACATCAGCAATGACATCATCCTAGTGATGTCATCATGTCAGATCTGACAATGTCAGACTGACATGTTAGAAAGGGACTAATAGGAACTCGACACGTGGCACTGTCAGAGTTGTCAGTGCTGACATAAGCATGACGTCAATGTTGACTTTTCAAAGTTGACTTTTAGCGTTGACTTTTGGTTTGACTAGGCGTGTGGGGGCGCGTGGGCTCGAATTTCATGGTGGGCCTAGTGTTATTTTAAAGGTTTCGAAGATACGATCCAATGGTGATGGTTTCGGGTCGATCAGAGATCGGTAAATTGGTCAAATCAAGGTTTTCACCTCAGAAAACATGTCCGGGACACGTTGACATTTTCGAGAATTATGGGGCTTTATCCTCTAGACTTGTATAGTCGATTAGTGACCTTCGAGTATGATTTGGATAGGTCGGGGAGTTCCTGAGATGGTGATTTGGCCCAGGGAGGCTTATGGCACGCGTATCGAGGCGGCAGGTAGAACGGTCTGTGAGTTGACATTGATTTCTAAATTGATGCATGCATAACTGTTTTATATGCTTTATATATGTGATTTATGTTGGATTTGATGGTGGTATTTAGTTTTCACGTATTTGCACGTATTTGCACATATTAACGATTTTATACTGTATTTCTATGTGATATTGATTTAAATAATCGTTCAATGGTATGACTTCGTATTTGGAAATATGGAACGGAGCATGAGACCCATTTGATTTACAACTATCGGACTTGATGTCCATTTGATTTAATGAGGAATTGGGCCGGAGGCCCAGTTGACTTACATGATCGGGCTTGAGGACCATATGGTTTATGAAATGGAATTTCAGGCTGAGACCCTTGAATTTGGAAATTGGATTTGTGGAAATGGTTTATGAAAGTTATACTTTGGGCACAAGATCCATTTGTGGATTTACGATGGTTTTATGGAAATCCTGGGCATAGCCCTTTGAACGGTTTGAGATGATTTATGAAATGTTTTCCATATACCATCCTTATGTGTGCATTATCTCCTCTAGACGTCTTGTAGTATCCTGGAGTAATGATGGTGCACTACCTGAGAGGGGCTACCCCGAGGCACATCTCAGGATCAGGAGTGCATTTATGGATAACGCCCCCTAGGGAGGGTCATTGATCTGCGGGTCATTGACCTGGATGGACCCTAGGGAGACTTGGGATTAAGACCCCAAGGAGCACGCATGGCTTGAATATCGTGACAATGGTATTGATTAGGCATCTGGGATGCCAAGGATTGGTTAAATTGTATTTCGATAAAATGTTAATTCGATATTAATGGTTTTGGGCTGAGTTCCCACATACTTTGATTTATGATGTTGGGCTAAGGCCTTAATGATTTATTTAAGTAAATGATTTGATTACTGGTTTTCAAATGCATGCATGCTTTTTAGTGAAGGGCATTAATGTCTTTGATGAAATGAGTTTTATTAAATTATTTATGTTCGTCCACTCACAGCTTTTAATGGTTTTAATGCCCTTCAGGTTGATTGCGGATGCGGGCTGTAGTAGTGACTGAGACATCACACTCCTCCACTAATCATGGCGCGCTCTCGAAGCACAAATGGGCTGAGGTTTTGAGTTATCATTTTTCTAACACTTAGTGTCAGACGGGAGCATGGCACATCCGGCGTTAATCTTGGGGTGGATTGAGATGGGTCGTTTCCTACTAAAATATCAAACACGCATTCCGACTAAGGAATTTACGAAACCATCTCATCCCGGGTCTAACTCGCCCATTCATACTACATTCTAGCCTCTGGGCTCATTCACTCTCGAGACCATATGAGTCCTCGTATAACGGAGTACAATGATCAATATCCGACCCCAATCCAAGGTCAATTCCATCTAGAAATCTATCCAGGGATCTCATATACCCTCGTATCTCATCTCATTACCAGGCTGTGCACGGGGCATGCATCTCGGAGGCATGACATAGAAATACAAAATAGTAACCCAATGCTCTGATACCAATTTTACAGGACCTGTCCCCAATGGACTTTGATAACCGTGTTCGGTCCTACTCCCGTCTGACAAGCCAACTGATGTTCCAAAAACTACCCTCAGCACATGCCAGACAAGGGATACCTGCACTAACTCCCACTCATGCCTCCGCCTCTCGATCAACCCCGATCTTCGGGCCACGACCTGGAGGGTCAATAAAACATCAAAGGTGTGAGTGGACAAAAATAAACATTTATAAATACATTTGAGTAAAATCACTCCTACCCAAATAATCAGATTCCTAAGAGATTTCAGAGTGAGTAGAGAGATCTAATTCATAAGGAATTAGGAAGGAAACCCTAAAATCCGAAGAGAAACCCGAAACAAATCCATGAAATTTGACATTTGAATTTCACTGTGCAGCCCTCAACCATTGAAATTGGACTTAGATTAAGACTTCTAGGACACATATTAGTCGATCCAAATCGAGAAACTCAAGGTTCGAAGCTCTTTGAGCCGTGAACAGACATAGCGGATTTCGGGAAACCGCGAGCTTAAGTTGAGTAATTGGGGGTAAGTTTTTGTGAAATTGATTTCAAAATCATCTTTAAAATAAGTCTAAGATGCTCCCTAACTAATTAATTGAAGAAATCAATGAATATTCGATGTACTTGGAACGATGAACATCCTTTGGAAACTTGAATTAAGTTGAATTGGTTTCAAGTAATTAAGATCGAAATTGATGGAACAGACCCATAATTAATATGATTACGATGCTATGTGATGGATTAATTGAGGAATTCAAGTTGAAATTGGCAGGGATTGAACCGGGTCAACATGCGGGCTGAACGACCTAATTGCAGCAGAAACGGGTTGGGACGATGACTGTAGTAGCACTGAAGCTGGCTCGGGGCTTCCGCTAGCAGCCACTCACGGCGGCGCGTGAGGGTGCCTGGAGCTTTTTCTCAAGGTGGGTTCAACATGAAACTTGATCCTTTCAATGTAATGAAAATTGTGGCACTGGTTTCGAGAAAATCGGATACCGTTTCGATAGTGTTCAGTGTATCCGATGTTTTCGTATACGTTTAAAATACGTATTTAAATCCCATAAAATTTGGGAAAAATTATAGGAGATATATTGAAGTGTTAGTGACCCTCGATAATGATTTTGGACAGGAATTGTGATTTCTGAAATTCACTGAAAAACGTGCAGCTCGGAAAGCTGGTAGTTTGGATGGTGTGTGAGTAGACTTTGCTTTCTAAATTTCAATGCATGCATAATTGCTTACTATGCTTTCTATTTATGATTTCTATGCTTATGATTTTGATGGATGATGGTTTGATGGATGATTTTATATGGTTTATACGTATCATGTTTTGATAATGATTTAATGATGTGACATTGGGTTTGAATGTATATTCGGGCACGAGACCCATTTCGATAAAATATGATTTCGATTTCGTTTTGGAATTTGGATTTTCTATGATTTACACATGGTTTTGGGTTTAAAGACCTATTACTGTTGCTGAATCTGGCTTTGGGTTTAAAGACCTGGTTGATTGATGACGGGGGAGGGCCCTTGATTGTTACATTTTGAGTTTAAAGACTCGGATATGTCTTGAGTTTAAAGACTTGTATATGTTTTGAGTTTAAAGACTCGGTTATTGTGATATCGCCGGAGGCCTATTGATTGTGTTTTGAGTTTAAAGAATCGTTGATATCCCGGGAAGGCCTGATGTATGTGGTTTTGAGTTTAAAGACTCGGTGATTGAGATCCAGCAAATTGATTGACTTGTGATTTACGGTTGATTTCCGATGTTTTTAGATGTTTTGGGCAGTGGCCCGGATGTTTTGGATTTACGAATTTGGACTGAGTTTCCGTACGTTGATTTTTCTTCATGGTTTTGGACTGAGGCCCTGGATTTATGTTTTTGGATATGAAATGATTTCCGATTTTTCGTAAGCGGTTTTCTGATCGTGGAATTAAGTGATTTTCGAATGCATGCATTGGTTTTACGTGGAGGGTACAAATGTCTTTTTCTGTAACATATTTTATAACCTATTTATTTTTGTCCACTCACACCTTTTATGTTTTTATTGACCCTCCAGGTCGTGGCGCGATGATCGAGGCTGCTTGGGAGGTGAAGGCATGAGCGGGCACATGTGCAATTATACCTTGTTTGGCAAGTGCTGAGGGTAAATTTTGGAACTTCAGTTAACTTGTCAGACGGGAGAAGGACCAGGTACGGTTATCTATGTCCTTCATGGACAGGTCCTGTCAAATTGGTATCAGAGCACTGGGTTGCTGAAAAACCGTTTCAATAGTAAAGCCCAACCTTGCTTTAAAAGAAATCCTTGAATTCAAATCCAAGTCAAAACAATATATTCTGGCATGGGCCCAAAACATTGTTTCCACTTAATTCATAAAACATGTGTCCAGAATAATCGAACAAATAATTATTCTAAAAACCATAAAACCGTAAAAATATGCCACAATGCTTAGAATAATTATTCAAACCATTATAAGTCCATATGATATCTAAAAATATGTAAAACGGGTAAATATGCATCTGTCTTGATTAATAAAAGAAAAGTCCACTCACAGTATGTCCGATTAAGCTCAGTCCCAAGCTATACGCTCCTCCAAAGTCCCTGGACCTATCTAGCCTATCAATAATCACAACCGAGGTTTACTAACATCTGAATAACCTTCCATTAAGATCCCCCTAATTTTTGTGATAGTACACGTGTCCTAAATAAGCAACTTTAGGCTTAAAGCACCCAAAACTACCCATAAACAAACTCTGATCGGTCCGAAACTACCACAATTGGATTCAGGACATCGAAAACTATAAGAAATGTGTCATCTATCTTGGAATTCGAGCCCACACGCAACTATGCGCCTGGGAAAGGTCTGCAGTCTTCCACATGCTTCTCCCCACGCGCCCACGTGTTATTGATGTCACCTCACCACGTGGCACTAACAGCTAATGTGGTATTGACATGATGACATCATAACTGATGACAGGACCCGTTCCAAATCCCTCGGGATTAGCGTGGGACGTGCCTGCTCCCGTCTGACACGAAGTGTCAGACCAGGGATATTTCCGTCCTTTGCCCAACCGGGGCTATCAGAGTACGCCAGGATCCGAAGGAGGAATGCGATGTCTCGTCTCTGCTACAGCCTCCTCCGCGATCAACCTGAAGGGCATTCAAAATAAAAAAGCTGCGAGTGGACAAAACAAATATTTTATAAAAACATTTTCATAAAAGACCTTTTTGCCCTTCATTAAAAACATATGCATGCATTCGGAAACCATTTCTAGGGTTCATGCCCGGTTCCCATAAACCTTCATGCATCAAACCATTTGGGCCTTAGCCCAAATCAGTGAAACAACACATGGGGACCTCCGCCCAAACCAAAACACGTGGGAACTCGTCCCAAAACCAATACACGTGGGAACTCGTCCCAAAACCAATACGCGTGGGTCTCAGCCCAACACCATCTCCGTGAAAACTCATCCACATATACATATATACATATATAACCCATCCTACGCACTTCCGGAGAAGATGCCAAATCGGGGCACACAGCCCTTAGGGAACACATACCCGATATAGTCACAATATCTCAATATATATATATATAAGTATGCATACTACTCGGGGTCTCACTCCGAGAAATGATGTCCAGTGGATGAGTGGCACTTGTCACTCATCCATTGGACCTTGGGACAAATATCTGGGCCCCACTTGCTGCCCAAAGTCCTCGTCTCGTAAAATGTACAATAGTACGTACGAACTTCCTTGAACCGTAACTTCGTCGTCGAATGTCCGAATTTGACGTGCCGACTACCTACGAATTCGTATCGTCCTTATCTACGTAACGGTCCTTGGCTTTCGGCCATCTGACCTCCTGGGTCCCATATTCACCCAAATTACCAAAATACCCTCGAACTTCCGATCGTCCTAACTTCTTCCATGAATGTCAGAATCGAGCGTGCCTCCTGTCTATGAACTCGTGACGTCCCGAACTACGTCACCGTCATTAATGCTAATCCTCGTCCGCTAATCCTCGTCTAATCCCCATCTAATCCCCGATTAGTCTTGCTAATCTGTCATTAATGCTTAATTAATCCCGTTAATTTGGGACGGGTAGTTACAACTGACATCACTACTAACGTCATCGCTTATATGATGATGTCAGTACTAATGTCATCGCTGACATCACTGATGATGTCATCACTGACATCACTGCTGATGTCATCACTAACATCACTTCTGATGTCATCACTAACATCACTTCTGATGTCATCACTAACATCATTGGTGCCAGGACCCGACCCTCCTCGGTCAGGGCCCGACTCTAGGACAATATTGTCCCCTTTGGGCGTCCTCGCCCTCACGATTTTGTTTTTAGGAGATCACGGTGCAATTTCCCAGGGGGTCACCCATCATGGAATTGCACCAGCCTCAACTCGCTTAACTTTGGAGTTCCAACCAAACCCAAAGCCTCTGAGCTCCTAAAAGGCCTCGTGTTAGCTAGATATGTTCTCACACATATAAGGCACTTCCATTTTCCTTCCCCGAGTGATTTGGGATTGTTCACCGATATGGCCTTTCCAAGCTCATAGGTCTTGCTCACCGTTCTTGCTTCCAAAACTAGGTCTTACAATCCACCTCCCCCCCCCCCCTCCCCTTGGGGCCCAGCGTCCACACTCGTACACTTCCGATCGGGGTCCAACTCTGATACCATTTGGATTGTAAGACCTGGTCTTGGAAACAAGAATGGTGAGCAAGACCCATGAGCTTGAGAAGGAAGAACGGTGAGCAAAACCCGTGAGCTTGGAAAGGCAAGATCGATGAACAATCTCACATCACTCGAGGAGGGAAAGGTAAAGTGCCTTATATGTGTGGGCACATATCTATCTAACACGAGGCCTTTTGGGAGCTCAGTGACTTTGGGTTCGGTTGGAACTCCAAAGTTAAGCGAGTTGAGGCTAGTGCAATTCCATGATGGGTGACCCCCCTGGGAAATTGCACTGTGAGCATTCAAAAACAAAACCGTGAGGGAGAGGAGGCCCAAAGCGGACAATATCGTGCTAGAGTCGGGTCCTGAATGAGAAGGGTTGAGTCTTGACACATACAATCACATTTGACTCTAAATCCAAGTCAAAATCATTATCTAATGGGTTATCAAGCCCAAATACCATTCTCACGCAAATCCGTAAAATGTTTCATTTTCAAACCATGATCAAACCAATATATAAATCTCTATGCAAATTCATTATTCAAAGCAATATGCAAACCTTGCATTTCAAATCATGCTCATAAAAAATCTAAAACATATATGCATAGATCATTTATAAATAAAAGTCCATTCACAAACAGTCCACGATGCGCGCTCAAAACTCGCGTCGTAAGCTTATTTGAACCTTCAGAATGCCCTAGCCTTTCCAAATCACACCCAAGGGTCACTATCAATCTATACAAGTCATATCAGAAATCCCCTAAAACCCCGGAACAGAATACGTGTCCCAAACACGCTTCCCGAGGAGAAAAAACTCCAAAACACTAACCAAATGTTCTCCGATCAACCTAAAACCACCACCATTGAATTAAGAATGTCAAAACCTTTTAAACAAGACCAGTTTGACCTCGAAATTCATGCCCACGTGCAGGTCAAAGTTTTCACACGCACCTAGTCAATGCTGACATCTGCCCTAGTTAACATCACTACTGACGTCAGCTTGACATCTGACAATTGATAGCTCTAACAACCTGCCATGTGGCACTCCCTGACTAGTGTCACGTCTCACCCTCTGACACGTACCACGTGTCATGTAATGATGTCACTTCTGACGTCATCATTGGCACATCACTCTGACAACTCTGAAACATTGCCACGTGGCACCTCCTGACTAGTCCACGTGGTCTAACAGTCCTGACGTGGACTTGCCACGTCGTTACTAACTCGAGCTGACACACTGCCACGTGTCACCATCTGGTTGGCCATGTGGCCTGACATGATGACGTGGCAAGCCACGTCATCGTCGTCTACCTCTAGCCTGGTCGACCCGCGACCCTGTAACGGGTCGTTCGACCCATTTGCTGACTCTGTCTGTTCTACACTATTTCTCACCCATTCTTTGATCTAAGACCACCACTCGACTCCTCATTCTCCCAGAAATCAATCTACGCTACAAAAACACAAGAAACGTACCTGGAAATTTCCGACCAATGTCAACATCTCACGGGTCACCTTTGACCTTGTCCCTAAGGCTGTTCCAGTAACCAAAGTCGTCAATTTTTGTCCCTGTAGCCTCACACGAGCTTGAGGAACATAACTACAACATTATTTCTGAGTTCCAATCGTCTGAACCAAAAACACCACAATTCAACAAAAATGGGTTCACGGGTTTACCTTTTTCCTGGGTTTTCCTAGCAGCCTCCATGGCTATTCTTCATGTTCACAATCTCCTCTAACTCTTAGTCTTACTCTAGGCTCCTCGACCAGCACCAGCTAAGGATGAAGATGAAGGAAAATGGTGTGTGAGGGTTTCGGGTTGTATGAAACGAAGGGAAGGAGAGATGTGCAGAGGCATGAATATAGGGAGATGGGTCAATGGGATGGGTGACACCTGTCACTCAACCATTGGTCCAGATGAGATATTTTGTGCGCCACTACAAACAAACCAAAGTCAACCCTTTTCGTAAAACGTACAACCGTAATTATTCGAAAAACCAGTCTAGACCCGTAACTTTCTCGTACAACATCCAAATTCAACGTGTCGCCTGTCTACGTGATCTTAATCCCTTTATCTACATAATAGACCTCGTTTCATGTGCATTTGACCTCCCTGGTCAAAAGTTAACAATTTTCCCTTCTAGGAGCAAAATCGTCATTTTACCTCGACTAATCCCGATTGGTCTTGATAATCCTCAATTACTCCTTAATTAACCTCATTAATCATGAAATTTCGGGACGAGTCATTACATGTTCAATTTGAAAACTATACTAGGGAATAACATGATACTATTTCAATTTGACCGTCGGTTATGGCTCTTTTATTAATTAAGAAATTACAAATTGCTTTATTATCAATTCTGATGAAAAAAACTTTTGGTGCTAAATAAGTATGAAATATTTTATGGCAAATTTAATAGCCAAAAGTAATGTATTTTACCTAATTTGGTTTAAATTTACTAAAATTATAACAATAAATTAATTCTTCCTTTTGATGTTTTCTAGGTATTGTGGTTTTTAATGGTTTAATACCATTTTCTTTTAATGGCATATCTCTACCATTCCAAAGTTCTTTTAGAATGGCTTTTAGAATACCCCCATATAAATTTGATGCATTTGTTTCTAAAATTAGTTTATCACGTGTTTTAAGAAAATAAACCTAGGGGATTTTTTTTAGATCAGAATCTTCTTGAGTCCAATTAAATTTATGATAATTTTGTGATAATTTTTTTATAAAACTTTGTCCATAATTTAGGATACTTAAAAAAACTTTATAATCAATTTTTATCTTTTAATTTTTCAGGAAAATCTCTTATTTTGAGATTATATGGTCTTGATGTTTTATTCCTGAATAATCTAGGGTGATTTCTAGAAAATCTATAGGCTTCTTTTCCACCTCCGTCTTTTTATGGGAAAAGATTATTCCGTGATTTTGGAATGTTTTACACAAAATTTGTAAATGATGGTAGTGATCCTCTTTGATTTTGAAGAATACAAGAATATCATCAATGTAAACAACACAAAAATCTTTATAGTCTTTAAAGATTTTATCCATCCACATTTGTTATACCTGTAGCAGGATGCTTAGGCCAAAAGGCATAATGGTCCACTAGCAATGACCACTAGGTGTACTCAAGGAAGCTAAAGCTTTTGACTCCCTGGTTAATTTTTGGCACACTTACAGTCAAATTTACTTAAAAAAAAATTCACCTTCAATATGAATAAGTAAGACATTTTTCCTAGGTATGAAATAACCATCAAATTCAAGTTGTTCGTTCAACCTTTTTTAATAATAACCATTCTAGCTTTCTCACTTTTTATTTTTGCATGGTTTCTTACCATAAATACGGGACTATAATGAGGACTTACAGTTTCTTCTATGTGTTTTTTCTTTAGAAATCCTTTTATCTCAATATTGAATTCAGCAATATCCATTCTAGCATAAATTAAATGTTTGACTTTAATTATAACTTTAGGATCTCTTAGTTTAAGAGGACAATATCTAGGGCTTCTAGACCGTAACTTTAATGGATCTTCACTAAAGTTTTCTTCAAATATTTTATATATTCAGTGATTTGTCTCTAACTATAAATTTTCTTCTACTACTTGTTGTAGGATTGGTGTTGGGTCACCACGTTAGACCAGCGCAAACCGAAATGTGCATTTATATTGGTGTTGTTGGTCAGAGATTTTTTCCATCCACCTTTGTTATACCTGAAGCATGATGCTCAGGCCAAAAGGCATAACGGTTCACTAGCAATGGCCGCTAGGTGTACTCAAGGCGATTAAAGCTTTTGACTCCCTGGTAAATTTTTGGCACACTTACAGTCAAATTTACTAAAACAATTTGTACCTTCAATATGAATAAGTAAGACATTTTTCCTATGACACGACCCATCCCAATCTCCCCGGGATTAACACGGGATGTACCACGCTCCCGTCTGACACTAAGTGTGAGACAAGGGATGTCCGCATCCGTGATCAACCTGAAGGGCATTAAAAACAACGAAAGCTGTGAGTGGACGAAAATAAATGAGTTCATAAAAACACATTTCATAAAGACATTTATGCCCTTCACTAAAAAGCATGCATGCACACGAAAACCATTTATCAAACCATATATTCAAATAACCATTATTAGGGTCTCAGCCCCAAATTCCGTAAATCCAAATCATACAGGCCCCTGCCCAAATCCATTTACACAATTTCATAACATAATAACCATATGTGGGAACTCAGCCCAAAACCGTAAATCCAAGTATATGGGTCATTGCCCAAATCCATTTATTATTCACAAACCACCATTTCACAAATCCAAGAAATTGTGTTTACGAAATATCATATAACCAATCCTATCATGGTCTCTAAAGCTATGCGCGTGCAACCCGGGGTCTCAAAACCGATGTCTCCCCAGGGTCCACCCAGGTCAATGTCCGCAGATCATTGACCCTCCATGGGGGTTATAATCCATAAGCCTTCCTGACAATAAGGTACCCAACGAGGGCGACTCCACTCAGTTAGTGCTCCGTGACTACTCCGGGGTCCACCTAGGCCAACGACTCTCCCCTGAGGAGACAATCCATAATAAAGGATGGTATACGAAAAACCATTTCAAAATCATTCTCAAAACCTTTCAAACCTTTCAAAGGATCCATGCCTGGTCCCCATAAACCGTCATGAAACCATAAATCATTTATAGGTCCCCGACTCGAAATCACAATTGTAAACCATAACTGGGCCCCAAGCCCGAATTCGTAAACCAACTGGGCCTTGTGCCCGATTTCGTAAACTAATGGGGCCTCGTGCCCGATTTTGTAAACCAACTGGGTCATGCCCGATTCGTAACCCAACTGGACCTCAAGCCCGACTCGTAAACCAACTGGGCCTCCAGCCCGATGCCTTATTAAATCAAATGAACTCTAAGTCCGAGAGTTTGTAAATCAATTGGGACTCATGCCCGATTCCATGTTTTCAAATCCGAAATCAATTCCACAAACCAATTGGGCCTATGGCCCGCTAAAGTAACTAAATGGACTTCATGTCACAACCCATCCCAACCCCCCCCCCCCCCCCCCCCCAATGATTAACTCAGGAAGTGTCGTGATCCCGTCTGACTTCCAGGGAAAATTCAAACCTTTAGCGCAACTGACTTCCAGAGTATGCCAGGATCCGGTGGAGGAGTGTGATATCTCGGTCTCTACTACAGTCCGCATGCGTAATCAACCTGAAGGCATTTGAAAACAGAAAAGTCTGTGAGTGGACGAAAAACAATAAGTTCATAAAAACACATTTCATAAAAGACCATTATGCCCTTCACTAAAAAGCATGCATGCATAGGAAAACCATTTATCAAACCACATATATTTCAATAACCATTAATAGGGTCTCAACCCCCAAGTTCCTTAAATTCAAGTCATACGGGCCCCTTCCCAAAACCATTTACACAAATCCATAACATATTAAACATATGTGGGATCTCAACCCAAATCCATTTTTCATTCATAAAACAAAATTTCGCAAATCCAAGAAATCATGTTTATCATATGTCATATAACCAATCCTATTACGGTTTCTAAAGCTACGTGCGTGCTACCCGGGGTCTCAAATCCCAAGTTTCCCCGAGTCCACCGAGGTCAATGTCCGTAGATCAATGACCCTCCCTGGGGGTTGTAATCCATTATAGCCTTCCTAAGAGTAAGGTACCCAACGGGGGCGACTCCACTCAGTTAGTGCTCCGTGACTACTTCGGGGTCCACCTAGGCCAACGACCCTCCCCGGAGGAGACAATCCATAAATATATAAGGATGCTATATGAAAAACCATTTTGAAATCATTCTCAAAACCTTTCAAAGGTTCATGCCCGGTCCCCATAAACCATCATGAACTAGAAATCCATTTATGGCTCCCCGGCCCGAAATCACAATCGTAAACCATAACTCGGCCTCTAGCGTGATTCATAAACCAACTGGGCCTCACGCCCAATTACGTAAACCAAATGGACCTCGTGCCTGGTTACGTAACCCAACTAGGCCCCGAGCCCAATTCGTAAATCAACTAGGCCTCGAGCCCGATACGTAAATCAAATAGGCCTCCGACCCGACGCTTTGTTAAATCAAATGGACTTCAAGTCCGAGAGCTCGTAAATCAAATAGGACTTGTGCCCGATTCCATATTTTCAAATCTGAAATCAGTTCATGAACCAAATGGGCCCTTGGCCAGATAACGTGACTAGAAGGGACTTCGAGTCCGAGGGTTTCCAAAACAAATGGGTCTCATGCCCGAGTTTACCTTTTCAAATCCAAAAAAAAAATCATTAAATCATTTCCAAAACCATAAACACGTATAATCAGTGCAAAATAGTAAACCTCGATTTACGTGCAAACACGTAAATCACCTCGAAATGCGTGAAATCATGGAAATCACTAACATCCAAATACTCATCATAGAATCACATCTATAAACCATATAAAACATTTATGCATGCATCACAGTTTCGAAATCAGGGTCCACTCACAGACCGTCCTAAGCTGCCGCCTCGATTTGCATGCCGTAAGCCTCCCCGGGCTAATCACCGTCACCGGGACTCCTAAACTTGTCCAAATCGTACAAAAGGGTTACTAACTACTTCATTAACCTCTCATTGAAGCCCCGTAATTTTCTCGAATTTTTAACTATTTTTAAAATCAATCCTAAACCTTCAGACGTCCCAAACTATATCAAGAAGGTGTCCGATCGACACGAAACTAGTCCCAAAATGTTCATTACATTGAATTGATTAAAATTCATGTTGAAGTCATCCCAAAAAGACCCCTCACGCGCCCCCACGTGCCTAACACTATTCATTGTCCCCTACATCTAGCCGACCGGGTCTGAACCGGATCGGATCGGTCTAGACCAGTCCAGTGCTCCATTTCACTTATTTTCGATCCACTTTTGTCCCTTTCGATTCCTAAACCTTCCTCTACTCATTTCTTAGCATCCTATACAATCAAAACTACGCAGATGGGTCAAGAAGTTACCCGTTTGGATCGAAGAAGGTGCCCTATTTTTCCTCCACGGTTTCCGGCCATCTCCGATCGCCTCAGGCCACAGTTCCAATCCTTATCAATTCCTATGATCTCCAGAAAGCCGTTTCCATTGTTATAATCAACTAAAATGTAACGACCCGGAAATTCGAAAAAGGAAAATTTGGAAAATTTGAGGAAATGACGATTTTGCCCTTGGTTTTAGGGGTGAAAGTTGATTTTTTGATCGGGACCTTATTTGGACTTTCCGGAAGGACCGTTGGATAGGTCTCGGGACGCTGAATCCGCAGACAGGCGGCATGCGTCTATCAGAGGTCGGGTGTGAAAGTTATGGGTCTGCGAAGGCTAGGGGTATTTTGGTAATTAATTGTGCAGGGGTAAAATGGTAATTGTGGCTGATCCAATTAATGAATCAGCATTTAGTGACCCATTCAGTCCAGTAACTGACACTTGTCACTGCGGTAGAGGGATTGGTGGCCCAGTTTGATATCGTGTATGAATGCCTAACAAGGACAACAAATAACCGCCCATCCCTTTGTTTAAATTTGATCAAATTGATTGATGGATGAGGCCAACAGATAAAACCTGAGATGGTGGGACAAATCCACAGAGAAAACGAGTGAGAATGAGAGGAAAATTGAGGAAGATAGGCCCCTAAACCCGAAGACCCAAACCCGTGGAAGCTCCAACCTTCCAAAATTTGAAATTAAAGAAATAGACTGTAATGATTCAAATTGAGATTCAAATGAGACTTCTGGGATCCATTGGAGTGTATTCAGCTCAAATTTGAGAAGAATTGACACGGAGAAGGCCATGAACATATATGGTGAAATTGAGAGAAAAATGGGATTGAGTTAAGGTGATTCGCGGTAAGAATCAATGTAATTAATTTCATAATTGTGTTTATAGGACCCCTCTGTGACTTCCTAGTTGATTAGAATCAATAATTAAGGCTTAATTTCGTGAATTCGAGAAGTTTAACTCGATGGCAGGGGATTCGAAATTTATAGGTTTAAGTTCAAATCGTGTGAAATGAATGATACAGACCTTCAATTAAGATGTATTAGATGAGATCCAATGAAATAATTGAACGAAATAAGGTCGAATTGATTGAGAACTAACTGGGTTGAGTCGCGGGTTACTGGACCCGTTTGCAGGCTAATCGGGTGAAGCAGACGACTGTGCAAGGTATTGTAGCACGCGCGTGGGTTTCACACGCAACCACTCACGGCGGCGTGTGAGGGCGCGTGGGCACGATTCCCAAGGTGAGTTCAACATGACTTTTGTTCTATACAATGTAACGAACATTTTGGCGTTGGTTTCGAGTTAATCGGACACCGTTTCGATATTTTTTCGAGGGTCCGGAGGCTTATGTTATGTTTTAAATTAATATTTAATTCCCAGGAAATTGTGGGAAGTTAATATGATGTTAATTAAGTCACTAGCGACCCTTAATGATGAATTTGGGCAGGACTTGGAATTCCTGGAAGGTACAGGAAATTGCGGAAACACGTACAGCTCGGAAAGCGAGCGGTTTGGACGGTGTGTGAGTGGACGTTTGTTTTATAAACTGATATGCATGCATAGTTAAATGTTTTACATGATTGATTGCATGATTTGAGTTGTAATGATGTCCTGATGATGTGGCATGATTATTCGTGATTTAATGATTATTTTAATTAGTCTGTTGGGCACATTGTACGAGAAATGTGCAAGTGATATTTTGGGCTAGACCCGGAGTGAAAAAGGTTTCTAAAAGGATATTTGACTTAATTGGTGAGTCAATGACGATTTCTGAATTATTTTATTGTTTTAAAATGAGACTTTACAGATTTACGTGTAAATGGTATTTGGGCTTGAGACCCGATCAGGAATGATTTTGACTGGTTTGAAGTCAAGGATTTGATTGAAATGTTTTGGGATGTAAACCCGGGATGGTTTTCATTGTGATTTTGAGTGCCCAGACGGTCGGAGCTAGGGGATTACCCAGACGACCGGAGCTTGGGGGATATGATTGTGAGTTTCTTTTACGGTAAGCCATCTTTTCGGATGCGACTGAGCCTGGATGTACCACTCGGATGTGTCTGAGCCTGGGGATGTGTTCGGCCAGATGTGACTGAGCCCGAGGGTTGAGCCCAGATGTGTCTGATCCCGAGAATGTCGCTGGATGTTGGCCTACGCGTAGTGCGGATGTGACTGTGTGATTGTTGTGCACTTGTGAATAGTACAGATGTGACTGATTGATTGTTGTGCACTTGTGAGTAGTGTTGTTTGATGTTGATTGTGATTGCGTACTGGTATTGAGTACGGGTTTTGGTCTTTGTGGCCAGGTTATTGTTTTCATACGTTTGCCTTGAGAGCCGGGATTTGATAATGTTCATGTGCTTTGGCTAGAAAGCCGGTTATACATATGTTTTACCCTATGCATGCATGGTTTGATAAACTAGATGGTAAATGGTCTATTTGAAATATATTTTCAAATGATATTATTTTTGTCCACTCACGCCTTTTCTGTTTTGATGACCCTCGAGGCCGTGGTACGACGTTCGGGGCTGCTCGAGAGGTGGAGGCATGAGCGGAAATTGGTGCAGTTATCCCTTGTCTGACAGGTGCTGAGGGGTAATTTCAGGACTCCAGTCAACTTGTCAGACAGGAACAGGACCAGGCACGGTTATCAAAGTCCAGTTCGGATGGGTCCTGTCATAAAACCATTTAAACCCAAAGTCGAAAATTCAAAACAACTTACTCGCGTTTTCGGGTTTTCCTCCGTCGTGGCCACCGTTGTGGCCCGTCGTCGATCATCACGACGTCCTAGTCTCTCTAAGTCCTCACCAGGACACAAAAATGGTTGGGCAGTGGGGTGGTTTGCATTTGTGTGTTTGGGTGTTCATGGTTGAAGAAAAAATGAGAAGGGAGATGGAGAAGTCGTGCATGGGTGGGAAGAAAATATAACAAAAGAAGGATGATGGCTGATGATGGTATGAACGGTTAGGATGAGAGAAGGAGATATAGATGAATGGTGGAGATGGGAAGTGGGTGGGATTAACTTTATATAATTTCACCTAATCCATCAATCAAATCCTAGATCCACTTTTTAGGGATAATGACCAATGAGATGAGTGACATCATCCTAGATCCACTTGTCACTCATCCATGGGTCCCACTTAAATATCTGCCCATTCAGATATTGCCACCTAATCCATGCCTCGTAATGCGTACATAGTCCAATCGAACTTCCTGTGACCATAACTTTTCCATTCAACGTCCGATTTCGGCGTGTCACCTGTCAACGGATTCGTATCGACCCAATCTACTTAACGGTCCTCTACCCTCGGCCATCGGACCTTCCGGGTCAAAAGTCAACATTTTTCCCACAACCAAGGGTAAAAAAGTTACTTTGCACCGTCCGTTCGATTTCGCTCAACTAATCAGTGATTAACCTCACTAATCCTTCATTAGTCACTAATAAAATCTCGGAATTCGGGACGGGTCGTTACAACCTTCCCTCCTTAAATAATTTCGTCCTCGAAATTTCAACCATCCCGATTCCACAACCACCTCGTGGAAAGCAAATTCGACCTCACATCAAATGTACAGTTGTACACCCACTAACCAGCACGATACATGTCTGCAACCAGACGTTCCACCAACACTCACGTCACATTGGCTACACCCAACCACGTCGAGTGATCACTTGACAGTCCTACCCTTACACTGACACAAACAACTTGACGGTTCCTTCCTTAATCACCAATTTATCCTGACGTCTGCTCCACTGGGAGTCACCAAAACTCACTCATCGATCCACGTTAAAACATCATGCCAATCTGTCACCACTTGACAGTCGCTAGTCGAAAACTGACACTATACTCGCTTGTGGTTACACCAACCATCAACTCACTCACCCTGAGTATACATTTACCAACACCTCACTCGACCTGTGTGTGACTGGACCCATCAGAAACACTACGACTTAATGCATAGTATCTGATGTCCAGCTCACGTCCTCGACTAATCCAATGGTATCGAAACTGAGCCGATTACCAACACGCTCACCAATGTACCTCTGGTATATCCTATATACCGTCACCAGGCACCACAAGCATGTCCAGTATTGTTCCTCGAACAACGTAAAAGGTACGTACATCCATCCATCAACTAGCCTACAACCTAGATCATAGTCAAACACGTTCAATTCTGAAGCCTATCAGTCCAATCTCACATTAGAGAGACAATGCACTCCCAATTCCACGCCCATTCCATGTCCCCTGGTCACCCGACCAGCATCAATACGTCCACTCCTAATCACATACCAGTCCGGCTCATGCCTACCAAGGCGTACCCATTCATGCCCACTAGGCATCCAAACTCACCCACGTCTACCGAGATACACCAACTCTGAACCTATCGGTCACCCGCTCAATCGATTAACATATTACATTTGATTGACTTCATAGGGAAGCCAATCTCATCGTTTACACATCAAAGGCTGACCAAATCCGACCCCGTCGGACGCCTACTCGTTCAATTAAAACACCATATGGGATTTACCACGAAAAGAAGTTCAGTCCCATCATCTACATCCTCAAGTGTCCAAGGTAAAACGTATACACCTCGATTTACTCCACCACTATCTCATACTGGATTGAATTCGAAAGGAAGTCGTCCCACATTCTCGTATCCAAATATTCAAGACAAGGCAATAAACTCTCCACCTAACCTGACCATCAAGATCAAGATCGTCGATCATCACAATGCCTGAAGTCCTTAACATCACAATCTCGGTCAACTTAGGATCCACACATGATCACTCAGTTAACAATCCACCTGAAATTTGGTCATAGGGTCTTACACCCTTATGACTCCTTAGTCAGTCACATCACTCCTCAACCAATTCCCATATCTAAACAGATCAGTCAACCACGAGACACGTCAAGACTGTGGGTCCTCTCCATTTACCTCGTATCGATCCTTGTCATTCCACCTAGGAAAAGCAAGGATGATTCATGACGATGACGTCAACATTCATCCTACGTGAATACCCACGAATACTCGATGTAGTCACTACACCACGTATCCCAACATCATCTACCACCAAGCAGAAAATGAGAAATCTCATTCACCTAATTTCGAAATACTTAACTCCTCCTGATGACCCAAAACAAATCGCGCCAAAACAAATCGCGAGTCCATCAACCAATACACGGTCAATGTACTGGTGATAACAACCATCATCTGCCATGGCAAAACTTGAGAAGTCACCCTAAATTACTACGAAATACCCATTACCAATGCGAAAAACACGCACTCATCTCGTCACCTCGACCACAACCTCTCTCGATTCTGAACCAATCTAACTCAATACCCATTACCAATGCGGAAAACACGCACTCCTTTCGTAACCATTCTAACTCACTACCAAGTTCGCCTATGGACTTATACCGTTAAAGTACATCCAAAAGAATGTGGTCCATTACTACTCGATCCTCGCGTCTCAATCCCTGCTGGATCCCGTCTAGTCCAACTCTATCTGAGATCCACCGCTGGATCTCAGGTACCGAACACGTGCCCATCTGGACGGAGTCACATCCTGACTCGTGACTCATCATCACCACAATCACCGGCACCAGCACTAGCACTAGTACTAGCATCATCACCAACACTAGCACACTAGCATCAGCACACACTATGCGAAACAGCAACCCTGGATCTTTGCTCATACTGAGCAACCGTACCTCTACTAAAGTTGGTGAAACTCTGCCTCCCTCGTACCCAACAACTCTGGGTACAGTCACCCTGACAACTCAACCAAGAAAAGAAAACATTCCCTAAACGTCCCACGATTCGACTACAACTACAACTGCTCTAGATAATAATGCCTGCCACACTCGTGCAGACCCAACCACGAGACATCGCTATCGAGACTCCGCATTCAACGGAATCAATCGCCTGTACCATCCACTTCGTATCTCCACTCCGGGAGTCCGTCGACAAATACCAAACCCTGGTCACCTGTCCGACTAATCTCTAACCAATCTTAACTCGACTCAACTAATGTCGTCTACTCAGAAATTCGAAAAAGGAAAAATTGGAAAAATTGGTAGGAAATGACGATTTTGCCCTTGGTTATATGGGCAAAATTGACTTTTTGATCGGGACCTTGTTTGGGCTTTTTGGATGGACGGTTGGATAGGTCTAGGGACGCTGAATCCGTAGACAGGCGGCATGCGTCAATTGGAGGTCGGATGTGAAAGTTACAGGTCTGCGAAGGTTAGGGGCTTTTTGGTAATTAGCTAAGGAAGGGCAAAATGGTAATTTCTGGAAGCGGGGTGAATTGGACTGTTAAATGGGCTGATTCAACTCTGTGGGTGAGTCACTTATGTGACTAAGTGACACATGTCATTGTGCAGACTACAATTAGTGGCAAATTGGATGATGACGGTGGAGTGGATTTAAATGGTATACCTCTATGTGTGTAATTTAAAAGGAAAAACAGAGGCTTGATTTATCCCCTTCCTTTGATCGATCACTGGGCAGGAAGAAAGGAAATGAGATTGAGAGAAACCAGAGATAAATCCTGAGCAGAAACCCAAACCCGAAACATTTGAACTTCGAATCGAGCAAGGAGCGGGAACGTACGATTTTAGACCACAAACATAGAAATTGAGCTTGGATTAAGCTTTCTGAGCTCAAACCAAAGTTAACCTAATCAAAAACGAAGGAAATCGATGGTGGTTTGGTCAAGAACAGAACCCGCAAGCCTCTCGAAAATTCAAGATTGTGTTCGAGTACTTGGAAGGATTGAAGATTGTAATTGGCCTTGGAAATAAGCTTAGTAGGCTTCAACAAAACTTATCGATGCATCAATTGAAAGAAAACAATCGCTTTAGAAAGAATTGGGACGATGAACAGTGTTTTTTGTTCTTCGAAAAGTCGAGATCGAATGGAAGAATTGAGGTAATGTTCCATTTAATTGAGTTTATAGATCCTTAATTAAGCCTATTTCGATGCAAATGGACATTTGAATTGTTGAAAAGGAAGTCGAATTGCTAGGCTTCCAACTAGGTTTGCTCGCGGGTTGCAGGATCCGTTTAACAGACATACGGGTGAAGGGGGTGACACTGTAGCATCACTGAAGTTGGCGCGTGGGTTTCACACGTAGCCACTCATGGTGGCGCGTGAGGGCGTGTGGGCATGATTACTGAGGTGAGGTCAACATGACTTTTGTTCCATTTAATGTAACGAACATTTTAGCGTTGGTTTCGAGTCAATCGAACACCGTTTCGATATTGTTTCGAGGATCCGAAGGTTTATGTTACGTTTCTAATTCATAATTAATTCCGGGAAAATTATGGGAAATTAATATGATGTTAATTAAGTCATTAGTGACCTTGAATAATGATTTTGGACATGATTCGAGATTTCTACAAAGTACCGAAAATTACGAAAACGCGTGCAGCTCGAAAAGCGAGCGGTTTGGACGGTATGTGAGTGGACGTTTGTTTTATAAACTGATATGCATGCATAGTTAAATTTTTTACATGATTTATGGCATGATTTGATTTTCAATGATTGCTTGATGATTTGATACGATTATTTATTGGATTTAATGATATTATTTTTGTCCACTCACACCTTTCCTGTTTTGATGACCCTCCAGGTCGTGGCACGACGTTCGGGGCTGATCGAGAGGCGGAGGCATGAGCGGAAATCAGTGCAGTTATCCCTTGTCTGACAGGTGTTGAAGGGTAGTTTCGAGACTTCAGTTGACTTGTCAGACGGGAGCAGGACTGGGCACAGTTATCAAAGTCCAGTTGGGACGGGTACTATCACCTTAAAGTTCTAATATCACACCCAAGGGTTCCTCTGAACCTAACTGTCCTCAGTTGTAAAATCCACAACCCAACCGACCCCGCGGTCCTGACATCATAGGACGTCAATCCAATCCTACCGTTAGTTCAACTAGGCTTTGCATTTCCTGACCATCACTCAAAAAGGGATACTAACACCCAATTCGGGTTTTGGAAAACCCGCTGCCCCAGGAGCATAGCCATCTCACTCAACACGATGTGACCATCTAATGGTCACAACTCCTAACAATCATCAAAATTGAATCTACAGTATCATGAGAGACAATCCCAACCTAATCGTCTCATAGTTAAAACTCTGAAGTACTATTTTGTTCATCCCTCCGTAGGGTCCCACACTACCAAACCAGGACACAACTATGACAACCCCAGGCACCAAGTGCCGACCCAAAACTATCCATGATTCAAAACTACTAACTAACGTACTGGCATCCTAACTATCAAGTTGATAACGAACTGTAGCCCATAGAGACATCACATCCTCGACTTGCGCGTAGCCCTTGTGGTACGTCTCGACAACTTCGCTCTGGAACTCAAAAGTAACATGAGCCAACCTGCTTTGATACCACTTGTCACGACCCATCCCAATCTCCCCGGGATTAACTCGGGAAGTGTCGTGATCCCGTCTGACACGAACTGTCAGACTAGGAAAAATTCGAACCTTTAGCTCGATTGGCTTCCAGAGTATGCCAGGATCCGGTGGAGGAGTGTGATGTCTCGGTCTCTGCTACAGTCCGCATCCGTAATCAACCTTCAGGGCATTGAAAATAGAAAAGCCAGTGAGTGGACGAAAAATAATAAGTTCATAAAAACACATTTCATAAAATACCTTTATGCCCTTCACTAAAAAGCATGCATGCATAGGAAAACCATTTGTCAAACGACATATGTTTCAATAACCATTAATAGGGTCTCAACCCCCAAGCTCCGTAAATTCAAGTCATATGGGCCGCTGCCCAAAACCATTTACAAAACTCCATAACATATTAAACATATGTGGGATCTCAGCCCAAATCCATTTTTCATTCATAAAACACAATTTCGCAAATCTAAGAAAAATGTTTATCATATGTCATATAGCCAATCCTATCACGGTTTCTAAAGTTATGTGCGTGATACCCGGGGTCTCAAATCCCAAGTCTCCCCAAGGTCCACCCAGGTCAATGTCTGTAGATCAATGACCCTCCCTGGGGGTTATAATCCATAATAGCCTTCCTGAGAGTAAGGTTCCCCACCTAGGCCACAGACCCTGCCCGGAGGAGACAATCCATAAATATATAAGGATGGTATATGAAAAACCATTTTGAAATCATTCTCAAAGTGTAACAACCCGTACCTTCGGGAAGGGTAAAAATGTAATTTTATAAACTTTTGTATATAAAGGACGATTTTGCCCTTGTGAATAGTAGACGAAAAGTTGACTTTTTGAATTACCGATTGGATGAGTGTTAACCCTTGACCGTGACGTAGTTTAGGACGTCACGAGTCCGTAGACAGGTGGCAGGTTCGATTCGGACAACAGGAGGAAAAGTTATGACGTTCGGAAGATTGGGGGCGTTACCGTAATTTTGAGTAAATGAGGAAAATGTTGACTTTTTGGAGGACTTGTGATTTTCACGTAGACCGAGGACCGTTAGATAGGTCTCGACGTCCTGAGTTCAACGACAGGTGGCACGCTGTCATCGGACGTCGGACGGAAAAGATACGGGTCTAGAATGTTCGAGGGTAAAATGGTAATTTGTGCAAGAGGGGTATTTTGGTCATTTCCCTCAGCCCAATCAGATAAGGGCAAGTGGCAGAGATTTTTTTTGTGCTGGCCTATGGATGATGGACACGTGGGAGTGGCTGGATGGTTCCAGGCCGTTCTCAAGTGTGCACGGCCACACTTTGCACAAAATCAAACCGTGTTTTGGGTTTGAAACACAGAGAAACAGAGGGTGAGAAATTGAAGGAGATTGATCGATTTTGGTGCAAGGGTGAGTGAAGAGTGATTGGTGAGAGTGACAGGGAGTAGTGTCTGTATTGGTGATCGGGTTTTGGTGGTGAAATCGTGCACGGCGACACGGTGGTGGTGCGGCGAAGGTTTGAGGAAACAGGGAGGCTGTGAGTTCGTGGTGGTGGCTACGCCGTGTGGTGGCTCAAACCACGACCGTGGGAAGTTCAGGAGGCTGTGGGGAGACCAACAAGCACCGTGGTACGCGGCGGCGCTTGCGGCGGAGACAGAATCGAAGGGTAAGCCTCTTTACTCTGTTTTTCCGTGATTTTTCAATTCAAAAGTCGTGAGGGTAGGATGAGAATCGAGGGGATTGGTGAGTACAGTGATGTTCAGGGAGGTTCTAGGAGTGGTGTAGGACCGTCGCCGTGACGGGGGCGTACACGGCGGAGCTCAGTCGACAGTGAGTACTCTGAACTCTATTTGGCCGTGAATTTCAAACGGGGAATCGTGGGTTTAGAGAGTGAGTCGAGGGTTCCTGTGAGTTGTGTGTGACTCAGTGAGGTTGTGGGAGGAGTTTAGAATCGCCACCGTGAGGGGGGAAGCATAGGACAGCCGGGAAGGAAAACAGGGGCCGTCTGTGTTTTCTTTCGAGCTTCAGTCGTGAAGCTGAGGGGTGAATCAAACCAGGAGAGTGAGTGGGATGGATTCCTGGTGTCTGGACGAAGCTGCAGGAGAAGAGAGGAGTGAAATGGTGGCCGGACGGCAGAGAATGGCTCTCGCCGGTCCGGGTTGCAGCCTGGTGTGAACCGGGTTCACTCGAGGAAGGAGAAGCACTGTAGCAGGCGCGTGAGGCCCACGCGCAGCCACTTTGGGCGGCTCGTGGAGGCGCGTGGAGAAGAATCCGGCCAAGCTTCCAACATGAGTTTAGTTCTAATTGTCCTAAGGAGTTTATTGGTGTGGTTTTCGAGTGAATCGGACGATGTTACGGAGTTGTTCGGGAATCCTGACGGTTGAGGGTTTAGGATTAAAATATTATTTAATTCCCAAAAAATTGGGGAAATTAGGATTAGGATCCTTGATGTATTTGTGACCCTGTTTGGTGCATGTTGACAGGACGGGAGGCACCCGAGACAGTCGAGGAGCGCACGGAGCGTGAGTGACTCGTTCTGGATTTGTGAGTGGAATCTTCCTTTCTTTCAAGCATGCCTAACTATTTTATTGACGTTTTATGATCTTACATATGTTTTTATGCTTTGAATGATGATTATATGTGATTGATGAGTTTGCACGTTTTTCCGAGACATTTCCGAGATTTTGTACGTTTTTCGAGAAAAGCTAGTTTTCTGTTTTTGATGCCATAATTACGATTTCAACCTCTAAATGTTTTCTGATGATGATAAATGGGTTATAAAATAGTTTTCTGATGATGATAAATGGTTTATAAAATATGATTTATGATTATGTATGATTTCTGGGTATAAGAATGGATTTCCGGATTTGGGTTCGGAATGTCGGTTCGGAACGCCAGACGGGCTTCGAACTGGGGATTTCGAATTCGAATTTGGCGATAGACTGCGAATTGGTTGTACACTGGATATGGATTGGATTTGCTGGATCTAGATATTGGGTTTAAAGACCCGGATTGATATTGACGGGGGACGAGCCCGGATTGAGTTTAAAGACTCGGGAGTTTAAAGACTCGGATATGTTGATATTACCCCCATAGGCCTATTGAGTTTAAAGACTCGGGAGTTTAAAGACTCGGATTTTATTTAAGGCCTGATTGAGTTTAAAGACTCGGATAGGTCCAGCAGGTTTGATCGGAAATGATGATTTGATGCTGAAGCTATGATTTCTATATCTGTTTTATAGTGTTTCTGTTTCTTATGGTATTTTATAGTGTATCTGTTTCTTATGAGATTTTATAGTGTTTCTGTTTCTTATGATGTTTCATATTATGATTTTCTAGTACTTCGTTGGGCATGCCTGTTTTAAAAACGGAGGGAACACTGCTTCTTATTTTTCCTTAACCTTCAATTAGTGATAAACTGATTTTAAACCTTTTGGTTATTCTAGTCCACTCACACTTTTAGTTTTTAAATTTTCCCTCCAGGTTGTGGTGATAGCGATGGGGTGAACGTTGAGGCAGATATCGAGGCATAGAGCTTACGACGTTCTTCCGTTTCGGGACTAGCTTTGTAGGACTTTTGTGCCCATTTTGTAGAACGATGCTCTGACTGACTGTGGTGTATATTTTACTCCTTCGTCTGATAGTTATGCTTATAGTTGTATGACGGTTGTTTGTTTTGTTTGATACTGTAAGTGTGATTGTCAGACGGGAGCAGGGTTCGTCCCGGGTAGCGAGGCCATATTTGGGACGGGTCCTGACACAAAGCCTTTCAAGGGTTCATGCCCGATCCCCATAAACCATCATGAACCAAAAATCCAGTTAAGGGTCCCCGACGCAAAATCACAATCGTAAACCATAACTCAGCCTCTGGCTCGATTCATAAACCAACTGGGCTTCACGCTCTATTTCATAAACCAAATGGTCCTCGTGCCCGATATCATAAACCAAATGGGCCTCATGCCCGGTTACGTAACCCAACTGGGCCCCGAGCCCTATTTGTAAATCAACTAGGCCTCGACCCCGATACGTAAATCAATTAGGCCTCTGGCCCGATGCTTTGTTAAATCAAATGGACTTTAAGTCCAAGAGTTCGTAAATCAAATGGGTCTCTTGCCCAATTCCATATTTTCAAATCTAAAATCAGTTCACGAACCAATTGGGCCCCTAGCCCGATAACATGAATAAAAGGGACTTCGAGTCCGAGGGTTTCCAAAACAAATGGGTCTCATGCCCGAGTTTACCTTTTCAAATCCAAAAACAAAAATCATTAAATCATTTCCAAAACCATAAACACGTATAATCAGTGCAAAATCGTAAACCTCGATTTACGTGCAAACGCGTAAATCACCTCGAAATGCGTGAAATCATGGAAATCACTAACATCCAATTCATCATCATAGAATCACATCTATAAACCATATAAACATTTATGCATGCATCACAGTTTAGAAATCAGGGTTCACTCACAGACCGTCCTAAGCTGCCGCCTCGATTTGCGTGTCGTAAGCCTCCCCAGGCTAATCATCGTCACCGGGACTCCCAAACCTGTCCAAATCGTACTAGAGGGTTACTAACTACTTCATAAAACTCTCATTGAATTCCCGTAATTTTCCTGAATTTTTAGCTATTTTTTAACTCAATCCTAAACCTTCGGACGTCTCGAACTATATCGAGACGGTGTCCAATCGACACGAAACCAGTCCCAAAATGTTCGTTACATCGAATAGATTACAATTCATGTTGAAGTCATCCCCAAAAGACCCCTCAAGCGCCCCTACGCGCCGCCCAATGGGGCTGCGCGTGAGCCAACGTGCCTAACACTATTCATTGTCCCCTACCTCCAACCGATCGGGTTCACTAGTCTGAACCGAACCGGTCCAAGGCTCCATTTCACTCATTTTCGATCAAATTTTTTCCTTTTCGATTCCCAAACCTTCCTCTACTCATTTACTAGCATCCTATACAATCAAAACTACGAAGATGGGTCAAGAAGTTACCCGTTTGGATCGAAGAAGGTGCCTTGTTTTTCCTCCACGGTTTCCGGCCATCTCCGATCGCCTCACGCCATGATTCCAATCCTAGTCAATTCCTACGATCTCTAGAAAGCCATTTCCATTGTTACAATCAACTAAAACCCTTTAAACCCAAAGTCCAAAATTCAAAACAACTTACTCGCGGTTTAAGGTTTTCCTCTGTCGTGGCTGGTCGTCCATCATCACGTCGTCCTAGTCTCTCTCAGTCCTCACCAGAACACATAAATGGTTGGGCAGTGGGGTTGTATGCATTTGTGTGTTTGGGTGTTCATGGTTGAAGAAAAAATGAGAAGGGAGATGGAGAAGTCGTGCACGGGTAGGAAGAAAATATAACAAAAGAAGGATGATGGCTGATGATGGTATGAACAGTTAGGATGAGAGAAGGAGATATAGATGAATGTTGGAGATGGGAAGTGGGTGGGATTAATTTTTTATAATTTCACTAATCCACCAATCAAATCCTAGATCCACTTTTTAGGGATAATGACCAATGGGATGAGTGACACTTGTCACTCATCCATGGGTCCCACTTAAATATCTGCCCAATCAGATATTGCCACCAAATTCCTACCTTGTAATGCGAGCATAGTCCAATCAAACTTCCCGTAACCGTAACTTTTCCATTCGACGTCCGATTTCGGTGTGCCACCTGTATACGGATTCCTATCGGCCCGATCTACGTAACAGGCCTCGGCCCTTGGCCATCGAACCTCCCGGGTTAAAAGTCAACATTTTTCCCACGACCAAGGGTTAAATGGTCATTTTGCACCGTCCGTCCGATTTCGCTCAGCTAATCACCGATTAACCTCACTAATCCTTCATTAGTCATTAATCAAATCTCGGAATTCAGGAAGGGTCGTTACACATCAAGTCCGGGGGTTTCCAAAACAAATGGGTCTCGTGCTTGAGTTTACCTTTTCAAATCCAAAACCATTTCATTAAACCATTACCGAAAGCATAGGCACGTATAACCACAACGTAAAACCATAAACCTCGTTATACGTACAAATACGTAAATTGCCACGAAATACATGAAATCATGTAAATCACCAATCCATAATCATCATGATAGAAATCATATCTATAAAACATATAAAACATTTATGCATGCATCACAGTTTAGAAATCATGATCCAGTCACAGACCATCCTAGCCGTCGCCTCGATATGCGTGCTGTAAGCTTCCCCGGCCTAAATCACCATCTCCGAAACTTCCGGACCTGCCCAAATCATACCCAAAGGTTACTACTAACCTATACAAGTCCATAATAAAAACCCTAAACTTTCTTGGAAGAGTCAATGATCCCAAACAAGATTCCCGAGGTGAAAAACCTCAATTTGACCAACCTAACGATCTCCGATCAACCTGAAACATTGGATTCGGATCATTGAAACCTTTAAAATGACACTGGGCCCACCTTAAATTTGAGCCCAAGCACCCCACGCGCGTAGTCAACGCAAAATTCAACTTTTAAAAAAATTCAACAGGTCAAAAGTCAGTGAGTCAGCGAGTCAACTCGCAGGCGACTCGCCGGAAAACTCCATTGATGCCCTAAAGTTCAAACTTCGATATCTCACTCGTTTCTCAACCAAATGCGACGTTCTATTGATAGGTCCTCAAATAAGCGTTATTTTATATTATTCTATACCCTTTATACTTAGCTTTTAATATTAAAATAATAAATAAATAGATAAAACAATTTATTTTGTGTTATTTTTGTTTAAATAAATAAAGTTTGTAATTTGGAGTATTTTTGCGAAAGAATCGTCTCGATCGGAATTTTAACGAAAATATTATGGACGAATTTCGGTGAAATATTACTAAATTAATTAATTAAATTTCATTTTGTTTGTGTAGCCCAGCCCAACAGAAAAAGAAAAAAATAAAAACAAAATCCAGCCCACAATGACGCCAGCCCGTGCGGCCCAATTACATCAGCCCAGAGCTGCAGCCCAGGCGCAGCCCGCCTCCCCAGCCCCACAATTACCTTCGGTGCGCGCTTGCCGAAGCGCAGTTCATCTCTTCAGCGCGCGCCTACCGACGACAACCTCTGCACTCCAGCACGATCCTGCCGGCCACACCTCCTCTTTCCAGCACGCGCCCACCAAATATTTGGCCCTTTTTCAGCTGTTTCTGACAGCCCATTTCCAGCAACATTTCTTTTGGTTTTTTTTACATCTTTTCCCCACAAACACCACCCAATCTCATCATTTCACTTTTTAATATTTTTAATATAACTTTTATTTGTTTTTTAGAGTATAATTAGCTTTTCCCCCTATAAATAGGGGTTCAATTCTTGTATTTTAGAGAGTCCCCCATTAGCTCCATTTCTTCCATTTTTCTTAGTTTTTAGTTTTCTTCTTTTAGTTCTTTTGTTTCTCTCTTTTGAGAGACATTTTTGGGGACCATTTTAACTTCTTGTAGATTTTCTTGTTAATTAGCTTTCTTTTAATTCTTGTTCTTAATTTATGTTATTTTTATTTTTCTTAATTTCATTTCCTCTTTACTTTGTTCTTGTGATATTTCTTTGAGATCTCTTAAACACATTTTTATGCTTTCCTTAAGAAATACCTAGGCCAAGTAATTCTAAGGCAATTCAAGAGTTTTAAGACCGAATTCCTCGTATTTCTTCTTCCATCTTCACAAGTTTCCTGCCGCTGTTCGGTGATTCTTGTGAAAATCCATACTTCTCTACTTAAATTCTTGTTATTGTTATTGGTTTTACTTATAATTCAATATATGTGTTGGTATTTTCTTTCTAACATTTGTAAGTAAGAATGCAATCTCCATGTGTTTTACTTTTTGAGTTTCTTTTACTTCATATGTTTTAGTACTTAAACTTCAATTCGAAACTAAATGTTGATCCGCTGTTCGGGGCATTTAGAATAGAGTTGAAGAGATTTAATGTTTGATCGCTGTTCGGCGCATTAAATCACTTACTTAAGGTGAATCATATTGTAAGTAATAATCCGCTGTTCGGTGCATTTATAATATGAAAAATGTATGCATGTATTTGAGATGATTAAGGTATGATTTCGTGATTGGTTCAATATGAGCATGATGTTAGAGTGTTGGTAAAAATATGTGTTTGAAGAAAGTTCACTAGTACAAAGGTTAAAGTAGAAGTAGAATTAAGTATTTAATTATTTTTACTTGTTTTCTTTATTTTATATTTACAACTCTTTTTCAAAACCCCCCTTTTCAATTCTTTATTCTTTATTCTTTTATTCTTGTATTCTTTTAATTCTTTATTCTTTTATTATTTTATTCTTTTATTCTTTTAATTCTTTTATTCTTTGATCCTTTTTTATTCTTTATTCTTTTATTCTTTGATTCTTTTTATTCTTTATTCTTTTATTCTTTTATTCTTTTAATTCTTTATTCTTTTATTTCTTTATTCTCTTATTCATCTATTCTTTAATTTATTAGTTCTTTGATGATTTAATTCTTTTATTATTTAATTCTTTTATTCATTATTCTTTTATTCATTTCCCACTAACACATTATTAATGTTCCCTAATTTCCCCGGTTAAGAACGATCCCTATTTACCAATACTACATCTACACAAAAAGGGTTTAAATTGCACAATACTCAAATTACGTGTTTAATTTAATGCGTAGTTTGGGCGTAGTCATCTACCTATGTAAATCCATCTACTCGTGCCAAGGATTCCATATATAAAGCCAGAAATTGCAGAAAGTACCTAAAGTTTATGTTATGGCCATTCAATGTTTTGGCCAGAATTCCGATCATCATTCCGGCCACCTCCGACATCCAAATCCGTCCCAAATTGCACCTACAAGCTCGTGAGAGCTCAAGGAACATCACCCTAATCTTAGAATCGATCAACCCCATAAAAATCAAAAAACTCCAAAATTTGAATCCCACGGTTTACCTTCCAAAATTTCGGCCACCGTGCACGACGGTCCTTGTCGTGGCCACCATTGGGTTCGTCTCAACATCCTCTAGAACTTTCATTCACGGGTCACAAGAAATGGATGATGATTGAGAGGTGTTTGTGTAGGATTGGGGTATGTGGTTTTGAAGAAAAAATAAATGAAGAAGATGAAGACGGTTGCACGGGAGGGAAAAGAGAGAAATGAGAGGGAAATAATTAAAATAATAAAACTTAATTAAAATAGTATTTTATTTCATTGGATCCACTTTTTGGGGAAAGTCACCAATGGGATAAGTGACACTTGTCACTCATCCCAAGGGCCCTACAATTAACTAATCCCCCAATCAGATTTATTTAATATTTTATTTGAATTCCGAGACGTAAATCCCTGATTTCGATCCCGTGACCATAACTTTTTCGTCCGACGTCCGATTTTGATGTGCCGCCTATCTACGGACTCGTGACGTCCCGATCTACGTCATGGTCATCGGTCTTCGTACGCTTGACTCCCCGAGTCAAAAGTCAACATTTTGCCCATGACTAGGGGCGAAACGGTCATTTTGCACCGTCCATCCGATTTCCCTCAACTAATCACCGATTAATCTCACTAATCCTTCATTAATCACTAATATAATCCTGAAATTCGGGACGGGTCGTTACATCCTAGGTATGAAATAACCATCAAATTTAAGTTGTTTGTTCAACCTTTTATAATAATAATCATTCTAGCTTTCTCACTTTTTTATTTTTGCATGGTTTCTTACCATAAATAGAGGACTATAATGAGGAATTACAATTTCTTCTATGAGTTTTTTCTTTAGAAATTCTTTTATCTGAATATTGAATTCAACAATATCCATTCTAGCATAAATTATATGTTTGACTTTAATTATAACATTAGGATCTCTTAGTTTAAGAAAAAATATGTCGGGCTTCTAGACTGTAACTTTAATGGATCTTCACTAAAGTTTTCTTCAAATATTTTATATATCCAGTGATTTGTCTCTAACTGGAAATTTTCTTCTTCTACTTGTTGTAGGATTGGTGTAGAGTCACCAGGCTGGACTTGCGCAAACCGAAATGTGCATTTATATCGGTGTTGTTGAAGTAAAGGAATTTCAACAAACTCTTTGTTTAAAGTTAGAGACACAGATTTGTGATTGAAAATCATGGGAAAATATGTAGAGAGAAAATTATTTCCTAGAATAAAATCTCCATGCGTATTTGGGAAACATAAATTTTTTGGTATAATGAATTTTTTATCATTTAACCAAATTGCCATCTTTTTAGCCTTAAATTGTATTAACGAGCTATTCCCATGAATTACTGTAACATTTATTAAATTTTTCATAGGAATCTATTTTTGTGCAGGGATGACATTATGTGGACATAAGCATGTTTTTTATCATGTATCAAGTAAAGTACAAAGACTATACGGTTTATAACCTGCAAAACTGAATGTTTCTAACACATAGATAAATCATTTTTTTCCATGATGTAGAGAAAAGATTATTTCATCTTGATCAACTTTAAGAAGATAAAGATTAACTGCTTTTGTTTCATCTTGAGGTTCTTTTTTTTTAATGAACTTGATCCTAGTAAAAGAGGAATTTACTCATTTTTTTTAGTGTTCTTGTTTACCTTGAGACTTTTTATCCCTAAAGTGAACATTATTTCCTGAAATTAGCATTTCAAGTAAACTAGGTTTTTTACTAATTCCTCCTAGCATTTCAAGTGAACATTATTACCTTGAGACTTGTTTACCTTGTTTAGGTATTTCTAAATCTCTCTAGTTTATTAATCTGACCTGGATTTCAGTTTCATAAGATTTTGGTTCAAAAAATTTTATAAGCTTTTTATTTATGTCTTTCATTGAAGTTTTTGGAAATTTTGTTAATTCATGGATTGTTTCCCACTGAATTGAAAAATCATAAGATTGATGATTCATACTTAAGTTTTTAAGCTGAATCTGAATTTCAACTGAATTTTCAATATTATCATCCGTAATGGAAATGAAATAATTCGGTTCGACATTAAACTAAACAACTCTATTTTCCAAATTGGATTGTGTTCCTTCAATAATTGCCTGAAGTGGATTACTTAGTTTATTATCGAAAACTATAGAAAATATTGGTGTATTTAATCCTTGTCTGAATAAAGCTGTTATTTGGATTTGGATTAATCCGATATGTACATATTTTATTTCAGGATATTTTTTTTTTCCATCTTCTAATTTTTCTTTATTGAATAGAGAAATCTCTACAGTCCTTTCTTCAATACATTTACCAGTGGTATTACTGCTAAATTGTTCAAGAACTCTTGCAAAAAAAATTTAAAAATTTTACAATTTATAAATATCTTCATTTTTAATTACATGCTTACTTTTTTCTAAGTTTTCAAGTTGTTCTTCGAAAAAAGCTATACTTTCTTCTATCACATGTCTCAGAGTTACATTCAGATTTTCTTCTTCAGAACTATGTTGTTCTACAAAGTTTTGTAACTCATTCATCACAAAGACGAGTTCATCTTCATCTGAACATCCTTCTTTCGGTGAAACTTCAGAAATAATTTCTTCTATATCAAAGAGTCTGTCACTATATAGAATTTCTAACTCTTGTTCTTCAAGAGTTTTAATAATCTTTTCAATGTTTTTCACCTTTTTTGGGAATTTAGGTGCTATATGACCTTCGACATTCCAAATAACACATATGGGTTTTCTTTTTGAATTTTTGGAACACGTATTTTTATTAAATATTTTTTTTATACATATTTTTTTAATTTTGGAAAATCTAGACTGTTTTCTCATTGGCTTCCATTTATATCTTCTATTCTTAAAGTGTTTTTTAGGTATATAATAGCCAATTTTCTTTTATTTTGTCGAAGGTTATACGGGTAAAACTAGGTGATTTCTCTCAAATTAATTGATGCCTATAAGTTTCTGGAATCATTTAGATGAATCTGGATACAAATTTGGCCGTGATATTTGATTTGGGTCACGGGTACCTGTTGTAGGAAATCAGGTCGAGCGCGCAACCCAGCTGGAGGTTGAAGGCAAGTATGGTTGCGACTTTGATCGTCGGTGTGTGAAGCCCACGCACAGAGACGTGCATGATGGTGCATGTGACGTTTTCTCGAGATGCGGTAAACATGAAAAGTCTCGCTTTCTAAAATCTATATCTAATGGTATAATTTTTGAGATGATCGATTTTGGTTTTGAGATAGTTGTATATGTCCAAAGTGGCAAGACGTTAATTCCGATACACACGGAGCTCCTAGATATCCAAGAAATTTATTATATATTTTGAATATGACAAGAATGTTGGAATGAGGGAATCAAAATGTTGGTTAAAAGGCTCGGAAAATGCTGAAATGACATATTCCATTGTTTGATAGGTCAGTGGGTTTGATGTGGAAGGTGAACCCGTGATGATGAATTCTGTCTGATTGACATGCCGAAACATTAGTTCTTAAAGTCAATGTATATACCTTGTCTGATGATTGTTTTATTTTGTATATAAAAGTGTTGAAGATGTTTCAGGTACATCAATTAAAGTGTCATACTGGAGCAGGACCAGCACGATTATCAAAGCATTTTTTGGAACGGATCATATCAATTTGGTTTCAGAGCATTCCCTGTGACATTATCCCGGTAATGTCCAATACGTGGTCGTGATTGTTCAAAGGAACGGTGAGTGGACATTTGCTTTTGTAACTGTGATGCATGCATAGTTAAACGTTTAAATGTTTTATTTGCATGATTTGAGTTGCAATGGTTTGAATAATGATTTGAGTTGATTTTCTAGATGTGAGTGATTTTAGGACACGAATGTTATAATGGTATTTGTGGAAACTACATTTTTTGCTCATGCCTTATTTGGAAATGGTTTTGACTTGTTCTGTAGTCAAAATTGTCTTGAAATTATTCTCTTAAATTCATATTTAGTAGGCCTCGTATGCGTAATCCCTGGGATGCATCAGATGGGCGATGCTCGAGATGCCTCAGATAGGTGATGCATGTGATGCCTTATATGTGTGATGCTCAGAATGCCTTAGAGGTGTGATGTTCGAGATGCCTCGGATGTGTGATGCCTGGGATACCTCGGATGTGTGATGTTTGAGATGTCTCAGATGTGTGATGCTCGAGTTATCTTGGATGTGTAATTTCGGGGATGCCTTAGATATGTGATGCTCGGGATATGTCGGATGTGTGATGCTCGAGATGCCTCAGATGTGTGATGTCTGGGATGCCTCAAATGTACGATGCCCAAGATGCCTCAGATGTGTGATGCCTGAAATGCCTCGGATGTGTGATTTCTGGGATACCTCGGATGTGTAATACTCGAGTTAATGTTGTGTCAGGACCCAACCCGGTTCCACCCCGAAAATCGAGGTAAATCCTGCTCCCGTCTGACACCCCGACACAAAACTAACGTAAACTCACGCAAAACCACCAAATTACAAGCCAGACGCAGGAGAAAAATTTGAACATCCCGAAGTCAAAGTTTTACAGAGCATAGTACCAAATACAAAGGAAAGAAAACCGATAAACAAGGTACACGCACAACGGAAAATTTTAAGCACTCCGGGGTCACTCTTGAGTATTCTATGCCTCCGACGCTGCCTCAACGTCAACCCTCGCGCTAGCTCCACGACCTGGAGGTCAATTTAAAAACAAAAGGTGTGAGTGGATCATAAATAAAAGAAGAGTTTCCAAAAAACAATTTCATAAGAAAACCAGGGTTTTCGCCCTCCGTTTTGAAATCACACATGCATAACCCATTTACTAAAATCAGTTATAAATCACATAAAGATCGTCATAAAAACAGAATTGAAAGCAGTTACAGAAATTACGTCATAAACATCATAAAACCATATCATAAAACATAAGTCTCAAACAATCATTATCCGATCAAACCTGCTGGACCTATCCGAGTCTTTAAACTCAATCCAGGCCTCAATAATATCCGAGTCTTTAAGCTCAACAGGCCTACGGGGGAAATATCAATATATCCGAGTCTTTAAACTCCCGAGTCTTTAAACTCAATTTGGGTCTTTAAACCCAATCCGAGCCCGTCCCCCGTCAATCATAATATCCGGGTCTTTAAACCCAATAACCAGATCCAGCAAATCCAATCCAAAACCATTTGAAAACCATTTCTAAATCCTCATCCAAACCCGAATCCGAAATCACCGGTCTGAAGCCCTTCCGGCGTCCAGGACCGTCATTCCGAACCCAAATCCGGAAATCCCACGTTTCAACTTTATCACCAAATTCCGCTTTCCGAAGTTCGATTTCAAAACCGAAAACATCGATTATCAAATCACGTCTCAAAATCCATTTATAATCATTGAAAACCCTTAGTATTTGAAAACCCCAAAATCATGGCATCGAAATCAGAATCCAAACTTTTCTCGTAAAACGTGCTGAAAACCGTACTTTCTCGAAAACGTGCAATTAAGCAAAACAGTTATAGCATATTCCAATAACCATGAAATCACATATAAAACCATAAAAAAGTAATGAAAAACAGTTATGCATGCTCGCGTTTAGATAAGGGGTCCACTCATAGTCACCAGCACGTCACTCGCGCCCCGTACGTCCCGTATGTTCCTCAGCTTCCACGGGAAGTCCCGATCCTGTCACAAGGCACCAAAGAACGTCACTAACACGTCTACTAAGACTCTCATAATTTTCCCCAAAAATCCCCGGGTCCTAAACGTAACAAACCGGGACCCTAAACCTTCTACCTCGTAGAACTACCTCGAATCGACGTCCGAATAACCCGAAACTTAATTCACTAGACTCGTTACAACCTCTAGACCAAAAACATAGTTGGAAATTCCCCCAGAAAACACCCCACGCGCCTCCACGCGCTGCCCAAAGTGGCTGCGCGTGGGCCTCACGCGCCTGCACACAGACACTGTTCATCGTCGTCTACAATGGGTGAACCGGTTTGAACTAGCGTACCCGGTTCTCCACCGTTCCTCCACCGTTTCGACTCCTCTTTTCACCATTCTCACCGTCCAATCCTAAGAAACCTATTCCCCCACTCCAATCACTCCAACACGACCTACAAATCACTTCCCCAAGCTCGAACCCAAACTGCCCGAACTCCCCTGTTTCACAATCCGGCCAACCAGCTACTCCCCCGCCACGGCTTCGAAACCTAGAGCTTCCTAGGACCCTACTGAACCTAACATGTAACGACCCATCCCGAATATCGGGATTTAATATTATTTAATGGTGATTTACTAATCTGGGATTAGTTGTGTGATTTCAATCGAATTGTGCAAAATGACCGTTTTGCCCCTGGGGGTGGGCAAAACGTTGACTTTTAATTCGGATGGTCAAATGGACATTGGCCGATGACCGTGACGTAGTTCGGGACGTCACGAGTTCATAGACAGGTGGCACGTTCGATTCCGACGTTCGTGGTGAAAGTTATGATGTACGGAAGTCCAAGGGCATTTTCGTAATTTGGACCAAAGAAGGGGAAATGTTGACTTTTTGACAGGGATGTCCGATGGCCGAGGGCCAAGGACCGTTACGTAGGTTTCGTCGATGCGAATCCAACGACAGGCGGCACGCCGAAATTGGAGATTCGACGACGAAGTTATGGGTCACGGAAGTTTGGTTTCGTTATGCACGCATTACGAGGCGTGGACACGTGGCGTTCTCTGATTGGTCTGAATTTCTGAGTGGGACACGTGGACCACTAACCTTTAATTATTGGGATCAGATCTGGATTGGTCAGATTGATTAAATTATTGGATTAAAAAAATATAAAGAAATCCCACTTAGTGCATCTTTTGATCTGGACCCTTAATCTCATTGGTGAGATTCAATCTGGGCCGTTCATTCTTTTTCCCTCTCTCTTTAATTGGATCAGCCTGCATCCTCCCACTCCCATTTCTCTCAAACCCGTGAGCAATGTACACGGCTCACACTGCACACCACCACCATATCTGTATCCATGGGTTTGTGCGGAGGGTTGTGGGATGGCTGCTGAGAGCTGGGCACGATGGGAGACGGCGGGAGCCCGCGGAGATGACGGCGGAAGGAAAAACAGGGGAGGCCGAAAAACTCAAAATTGGGAATGTCGTTGTAGACCGTTTTTGATCGTGCTGATGGGTGGTGGAGGTTCCTGTGATCAGTCCAGGCATTTTGGGTGGCCACGGTGGTGACCACGACGGCGATATGGCCCTAAACCCGTGAGTTCGTCGTCGGGCCTAAAATGGCAGCTTGGGATTTTCGACGTTTTAGTCGATCTAGTAAACGGGAGGATGACTCAGAGGATGAGACGAGTCTATTGGGACCGTTTTCATCGAGAATGGTGGTCGGAGCTGAGAGCAGTCGACGGTGGAGTTGGCCGTGAGCTTCTTGATCGGAGAGGTAAGGATCTTGACATTGTTCCTTGTTTTTGTTTCCACAGAACTCCTAGTTTAACTCAGACGATCTTGTAGGAGGAAACCCTGTCGAAAATGATCAAGGAACGGCGGAGAACCGATCGGGTTGGCCCGCGGGTCACGGCGACCCGTTTACCAGTCGTTCGGGTTGAACGACGGTGAACAGTACCCGGCGCGTGGGTTTCACGCGCAGGGAGTTCAACCGGCGCGTGGGGGCGCGTGTGAGGTAATTTTGGGAAACTTCCAACATGACTTTTGTCCTATACAATGTAACGAACATTTTAGCGTTGGGTTCGTGTCGATCGGACACCGTCTCGATATTGTTCGGGATGTCCGAAGGTTTTAAATCCAGTTTAAAAATACTTAAAAATTCGGGAAAATTACGGGACTTGAATAGGATGTTAATGATGAGGTTAGTGATCCTCTAATTTGATTTGAACAGGATTGGGAGTCCCGGTGATAGTGATGTGGCCCGGGAAGGCCTATGGCACGCGCATCGAGGCGCTCGGTTAAACGGTCTGTGAGTGGACATTGGTTTCATAAATTCGATGCATGCATAACTGTTTTATGATTGTTATAATTATGATTAAATGATTTACTTTGGATATCGGTGAATTTAAAATGATTTCACGTATTTCGAGGTGAATTACGTATTTGCACGTAAACCGAGGTTTTCTGGATTTGCACCGATTTCCATAAATGTGGTTGGATATGATTTCATGAAACAGTTACGAACTTGAATAAAGTAAAATCGGGCCAGGGGCCCAGTTGAACTATGAAATCGGGCCAGGGGCCCAGTTAACATGTGGATCGGGCCAGGGGCCCAGTTAACTTGTGAAATCGGGCCAGGGGCCCAGTTGATTTCTACATACGATTGCGGGTCGGGGACCCTAAAATGGAATTGAATAAATGTTTTCTGGTTTACATTTTATATATGTTCACATGCTGGAATCAATAAATGGTTTTGATGATATTTCGGTTATGGCACGTTTCACGGTATTTGGGCATGAGACCCGTTTGATGAAACGTAACGATCGGTTCGGATTTTATCTACGTATACCTATATGTTTTGCATGTGGATATCAATAAAATGTATTTAGTACTGCACTGTATAAATCCTTCCATATTATATTGTCTCCTCCGGATGAGGTACCCCGGAGAGGTCACGGACGTCTAGTACGTCCAGCGTCTATGACGCTAAGCATCGGGGATGCTGTACCGGAACGGGGTTCGGGGATTGAACTCGGAAATTGAGACCCGAGTGGCACGCGTAGCCTGGTGATTGTGACCTTATTGACGTCAGGGACGTCAGACATCAGGGATGTCGGATTGGAGTGTATAGTGCAGTGGCTAAAATTATGGTTATGGTTTATATTATATGCCTTATGGTTCATATTACTGGATTTATGAAATAACTCTTGGATTTACTTTTGGAAATTGAAACTATGCTTTGGTTTCCGGGATAAGGCCCTAATGGTTATTTCTAAATAAATATGGGATTATTGGTTTTGGTGCATGCATATGATTTTACTGAGGGGCATAAATGTCTTATAAATGTTTTAAACAGACTTGTTTATTTTCGTCCACTCACAGCTTTTGTTTTCAATGCCCTTCAGGTTGATTCCGGATACGACTGCAGCAGAGACTTGAGCATCGCACACTTCCTCCATCGATCCTTACGCACTCTGGAAGCCCGTTTGGGCAATGGCAATCCGTTATCCCTTGTCTGGCGCCTCTTGTCAGACGGGAGCACGTCACATTCCATGGTAATCTTGGGGGGATTGGGATGGGTCGTGTCAAGTGGTATCAGAGCAGGTTTTGCTCTTTTGTGCGCGAAGGACGAGGGTGTGATGTCTCTTTGGGCTGCAGTTCCGTTGTCAACCTGATAGATAGTTTTGGGTTTGTATGGTGGATTGGGTGTGTTTGGCCCGATACGCCGTGCATTGATGCGATTCAACCCAAGTGGGGTTGTATACGATTAACTGGTAATGTGGGACCGTCGGTTCGGTCATGTGATTATGGATTGTTGTGCCACTGGGCACAGCTAGGTTCAGGGAACCCCATTAGAATAATGTTATGGAAATGCGAAACTCAGTTAAGTATTGGTCTAAGTTTTGGACCCTAGTAGTGTTGGTTAGTGTACGGGGGTTGGTGCATCGGAGTTAGCCAATGACCTTCGTGGTGGAACCCACGATGGAACCCACGTTGAGTTGACGATGGGATTGGATTGGACGTCTATACGATGTCAGGACCGCGGGGTCGGTCAGTTTGTGGATTTTACTGCAAAAGGCAGTTGGGTTCGGTGGAACCCTAGGGTGTGATTTTGGAACCCTAATTTATAATTGATGGACCGGAAGGTGAACCTTAAGTGAGAACTTGTGCTGCAACGAGCGACTGAGGTCGTGGATGACCATGTGGATGACTCTAGTGAGTCTTATGGGTTTCGATCTACGGATACGGCTATGAGGAAATATGGAATCCTGTTTTGGATCGAATGTTAGTATGATGTGTGGATACGGATCTTGACAACGATGACTGTTGGTCGACAGTTGTGTCGAGATGACTGGTTATCGAGGGTATTTTGTGTGGCTTTCACACTTGAGGATCAGGGGATGTTCAGGGAACGACCATTATCCTGATGTGCCAGTGGTCAAATTGGAGGTACCCATAGTCCTGGGGTACGAGTGCTGTTACGGGATCGCCGTTCGTAATGAACGGAGATCCAGGGTGACAACTTTGCACATTGTGTGCTAGCATGGATGTTCGTGTGCTATGTATGGATGTTGGTATGTTGGTACGTTTATGCCAATACTAGTATGGATGCCAGTGTGCTGATACTAGTGTTGATGATGGTGCGTTGGTACTGGTACTAGCACTGGTGCTGGTGTCAGTGATTGTGATGACGATGAGCCACCAGTTGGGGTGTGACTCTGTCATGATGAACAGATGATTGGTATCTACGACTCAGTGGTGGTTGAGTCTTGGACTGGATGGGATCCAGTGGAGGTTGTGTCGTGTTGGGATAAGTCCCAACAGATTTATGATGACAAGTGATGAATGGATAAAAAGGTATGATTGAGACTTGAGGAATCTAGGGACGATGTTCCCTACGTCATGAGAATCAGTGGATTTGGGGAGTTGTTGTCAACTCCGAGATTGGTAAGATTGTTTAATTCTTATATCCCCAGAGAATACAAGGAAATTATTGAAATTGGAAAAAAGTCGGGGAAAACCATTCGTGGTATTGATGTGGGATTTTGTGATTGTGAATCACTTGGAACCTGAGGATTGAACCTGTTTAAGTTGAGATGTGAGACGGACGCAGTATGGTATGCACATTCAGGCAAAATTGTGGATATTCCGTTCGGAATCGGGGTGTGTGCATACATGATTATTGACGGACGTGAGGTCCGAGTAATGAATTGATTTTGGACACGTGGTGGTCCAAGTGAAGTATGGACGTGGGCAGTCCAGTGGTTGGACTTGACATCTCATTTGGGAGCATGTCTGTTTCCAACGTGGTTGGAACTCCCGATTTGGGGAGAGTTGTGATTGGGACACGAGAGGAGTGCTCGTTTCCGCATCGGTGATTGGTATTCCGAAGTCATTAGGGTTGACTTCATATTTCCTGCTGTGGCAGATGATGATTTTTGCTACCAGTACGTTGAGCGTGTATTGGTAGGTGGACCCAGGTTTGGCCTTGGGTCATTGGACACAAGCAGTTATGTATGATTTTGGATTTGGTGGTGAAATGCGAGGTCATCTTTCCACCAAGGGAAATTTGGCGAAGGATTCAATTGAGGGTGTAAGACCCTACAATCAGCTTTTAGATGGATTGCTTGCTGTGTGAGCATGTGTGGATCCTAGGTGGATCTGATTTGTGATGTTGTCGGCTTTGGTCGATGTGACGATCTAGGATCGTGATGTTACTTGTAGGGTGACGTAGCGATGGATATGGATTGTGATCTTGATGATCCAGATGGGTGGAGAGTTTATCACTCTTACCTTGGTATGTGAGTCGTAGATGACGGGACTGAACTTCTTTTCGGAGTGAAGTCCATATGGCTTGTTACTCGGTTGAGTAGGTTTCCGATGTGGTCGGATTTTGTCAACCTTTGACGTGGGAATATTGGGATTGGCTTCCCTATGAAGTCAATCGAGTGTTTTAGACAGGCAACCGATATATTCGGTTATGTAACGTCTTAGTGGACGTAAACGAGATTTTGGGTTTTGGAATCGAATTTCTGGGTGACGATTCAGGATTCGATTGCGAAGCTCGAAAATGGATTACTGGATTTGGGTGCGGAATGATTATTCCAATGCTAGCTTACGGAATAATGATTTCGGATTCGGATTTGGAAATGGGTTAAAAATATGATGTTGGGTTCGGATTCGGGATTTCTTACGAAATTGCGAATTCGGATTCGGAATTGGAACTAGATGACGGGTGGAGTTCGTTTTGTCTCATGTTGGCTGGGCAAATGTACTCCGTTACTAGAACGTGTTTGGCTATGACCTGGGTGGTTGTAGGTGGATTGATGGATTGATATACGTGCAGGGTACGTCGTACGAGGATTGGTACCTTGCAGGCTTGTTGTGCCTGGTGGCGGTACATGGGATGTACCAATGGTGTGTAACTAATGTGTTGGTAATCGGCTTGGTTCTGATATAAATTGTTTGGCTGTGTTGTGGACTGGACATTGGATACTGTGCGCCGATCAGAGTGATTTTGTCGGGTTCAGTGATTGTATGAGCAGGTGCTCTTAGCCACGGTTGGCTAGTGGAACCCTAGTATTGAGATGTGTGTTCACTGCTGGGCTGGTATTCAGTGTGTTCCAGTTACACCACTGGATGGAGTAAGTTGACGATATACGTACACTCTGGATGAGTGAATTGGTGGTCTGAGTAACCACGAGTAGCCTTGTGTGACTTGATCACACCGTGATTTCCCAGCGTCTCGGTTCGCTGAGGGAGTCGGCGATTATGGACATTGAGATTAATTGGTGTCGCAGGATTGGGCTTGCCCTGCGAATTGTGATCATGTAGTTGATCTTGCGCTACATCGAGAGTGATGTAGTACGTGGTGTTGTCACGGACAGACAGATGGTTGGGGCTTTACTAGGGTGGTAAAGCTTAGTGGTGACAGTTTGACTGATGGTGTCATCATGGACTGACAAATGAGATTTGGTAACTCCCAACGGGAGCAAATTTAAGGATTTATTGATAATGGAAAGGAACCATCTAGCTGAAGGAGTCAGCTAAATGGTTAGGCGATTTTATCGCGGATCAGGTGATCATTTCTACTCGAGGTGGTCGAGTGTTGTTGCTATTATGACGTATGACTGAGATGGTATGTCTGGGTACAGCCGAGGCTGGTGTTGACCCAGTGTGTGGGTGTACAAGTGTACACAGATGTGAGGTCGAATTGTTTTCCACAAGGTGGTTGTGGAATAAGGGTATTGGTAATTTCGAGAACGAAATTCTTTAAGGAGGGAAGGTTGTAACGACCCGTCCCGAATATCGGGATTTAATATTATTTAATGGTGATTTACTAATCTGGGATTAGTTGTGTGATTTCGGACAAATTGTGCAAAATGACCGTTTTGCCCCTGGGGTGGGCAAAACGTTGACTTTTAATTCGGATGGTCAAATGGACTTTGACCGATGACCGTGACGTAGTTCGGGACGTCACGAGTTCATAGACAGGTGGCACGTTCGATTCCGACGTTCGTGGTGAAAGTTATGATGTACGGAAGTCCAGGGGCATTTTCGTAATTTGGACGAAAGAAGGGGAAATGTTGACTTTTTGACCGGGATGTCCGATGGCCGAGGCCCAAGGACCGTTACGTAGGTTTCGTCGATGCGAATCCAACGACAGGCGGCACACCGAAATCGGAGATTCGACGACGAAGTTATGGGTCACGGAAGTTTGGTTTCGTTATGCACGCATTACGAGGCGTGGACACGTGGCGTTCTCTGATTGGTCTGAATTTCTGAGTGGGACACGTGGACCACTAACCTTTAATTATTGGGATCAGATCTGGATTGGTCAGATTGATTAAATTATTGGATTAAAAAAATATAAAGAAATCCCACTTAGTGCATCTTTTGATCTGGACCCTTAATCTCATTGGTGAGATTCAATCTGGGCCGTTCATTCTTTTTCCCTCTCTCTTTAATTGGATCAGCCTGCATCCTCCCACTCCCATTTCTCTCAAACCCGTGAGCAATGTACACGGCTCACACTGCACACCACCACCATATCTGTATCCATGGGTTTGTGCGGAGGGTTGTGGGATGGCTGCTGAGAGCTGGGCACGATGGGAGACGGCGGGAGCCCGCGGAGATGACGGCGGAAGGAAAAACAGGGGAGGCCGAAAAACTCAAAATTGGGAATGTCGTTGTAGACCGTTTTTGATCGTGCTGATGGGTGGTGGAGGTTCCTGTGATCAGTCCAGGCATTTTGGGTGGCCACGGTGGTGACCACGACGGCGATATGGCCCTAAACCCGTGAGTTCGTCCTCGAGCCTAAAATGGCAGCTTGGGATTTTCGACGTTTTAGTCGATCTAGTAAACGGGAGGATGACTCAGAGGATGAGACGAGTCTATTGGGACCGTTTTCATCGAGAATGGTGGTCGGAGCTGAGAGCAGTCGACGGTGGAGTTGGCCGTGAGCTTCGATCGGAGAGGTAAGGATCTTGACGTTGTTCCTTGTTTTTGTTTCCACAAAACTCCTAGTTTAACTCAGACGATCTTGTAGGAGGAAACCCTATCGAAAATGATCAAGGAACGGCGGAGAACCGATCGGGTTGGCCCGCGGGTCACGGCGACCGTTTACCAGTCGTTCGGGTTGAACGACGGTGAACAGTACCCGGCGCGTGGGTTTCACGCGCAAGGAGTTCAACCGGCGCGTGGGGGCGCGTGTGAGGTAATTTTGGGAAACTTCCAACATGACTTTTGTCCTATACAATGTAACGAACATTTTAGCGTTGGGTTCGTGTCGATCGGACACCGTCTCGATATTGTTCGGGATGTCCGAAGGTTTTAAATCCAATTTAAAAATACTTAAAAATTCGGAAAAATTACGGGACTTGAATAGGATGTTAATGATGAGGTTAGTGATCCTCTAATTTGATTTGAACAGGATTGGGAGTCCCGGTGATAGTGATGTGGCCCGGGAAGGCCTATGGCACGCGTATCGAGGCGCTCGGTTAAACGGTCTGTGAGTGGACATTGGTTTCATAAATTCGATGCATGCATAACTGTTTTATGATTGTTATAATTATGATTAAATGATTTACTTTGGATATCGGTGAATTTAAAATGATTTCACGTATTTCGAGGTGAATTACGTATTTGCACGTAAACCGAGGTTTTCTGGATTTGCACCGATTTCCATAAATGTGGTTGGATATGATTTCATGAAACAGTTACGAACTTGAATAAAGTAAAATCGGGCCAGGGGCCCAGTTGAACTATGAAATCGGGTCAGGGACCCAGTTAACATGTGGATCGGGCCAGGGGCCCAGTTAACTTGTGAAATCGGGCCAGGGGCCCAGTTGATTTCTACATACGATTGCGGGTCGGGGACCCTAAAATGGAATTGAATAAATGTTTTCTGGTTTACATTTTATATATGTTCACATGCTGGAATCAATAAATGGTTTTGATGATATTTCGGTTATGGCACGTTTCACGGTATTTGGGCATGAGACCCGTTTGATGAAACGTAACGATCGGTTCAGATTTTATCTATGTATACCTATATGTTTTGCATGTGGATATCAATAAAATGTATTTAGTACTGCACTGTATAAATCCTTCCATATTATATTGTCTCCTCCGGATGAGGTACCCCGGAGAGGTCACGGACGTCTAGTACGTCCAGCGTCTATGACGCTAAGCATCGGGGATGTTGTACCCGAACGGGGTTCGGGGATTGAACTCAGAAATTGAGACCCGAGTGGCACGCGTAGCCTGGTGATTGTGACCTTATTGACGTCAGGGACGTCAGATATCAGGGATGTCGGATTGGAGTGTATAGTGCAGTTGCTAAAATTATGGTTATGGTTTATATTATATGCCTTATGGTTCATATTACTGGATTTATGAAATAACTCTTGGATTTACTTTTGGAAATTGAAACTATGCTTTGGTTTCCGGGCTAAGGCCCTAATGGTTATTTCTAAATAAATATGGGATTATTGGTTTTGGTGCATGCATATGATTTTACTGAGGGGCATAAATGTCTTATAAATGTTTTAAACAGACTTGTTTATTTTCGTCCACTCACAGCTTTTGTTTTCAATGCCCTTCAGGTTGATTCCGGATACGACTGCAGCAGAGACTTGAGCATCGCACACTTCCTCCATCGATCCTTACGCACTCTGGAAGCCCGTTTGGGCAATGGCAATCCGTTATCCCTTGTCTGGCGCCTCTTGTCAGACGGGAGCACGTCACATTCCATGGTAATCCCGGGGGGATTGGGATGGGTCGTGTCATAACAGGACTCACCAAACGCCTCGACTCAGCCTAGTGCTAGATAGGTGTGTGCCTACACCTTTAAGGCACACCACCATCCTCTCCCAGACCATTCCCCCTCGCATTAATGTGGGATTGTTCGAGATTGTTCACCGTTCGAAACTTGACAGGACCCGCCCCAAATCCCTCGGGATTAGCGTGGGACGTGCCTACTCCCGTCTGATGCGAAGTGTCAGACTAGGGATATTTCCGTCTTTTTCCCAACCGGGCTATCAGAGTATGCCAGGATCCGAAGGAGGAATGCGATGTCTCGTCTCTGCTACAGCCACATCCGCGATCAACCTGAAGGGCATTCAAAACATAAAAGTTGTGAGTGGACAAAACAAATAATTTTATAAAAACATTTCATAAAAGAACTTTATGTCCTCCATTAAAAACATATGCATGCATTCAAAAACCATCTTTAGGGTTCATGCCCGGTTCCCATAAACCGTCATGAACCGTCAAATCATTTGGGCCTTAGCCCGAAATCAGTTAAACAACACATGGGACCTCCGCCCAAACCAACACGTGGGAACTCGTCCCAAAATCATCTCATGTGGGTCTCAGCCCAAAACCAATACGCGAGGGTCTTAGCCCAACGTCATCTCAGTGAAAACCTGTCCACATATACATATATACATATATAACCCATCCTAGGCTCTTCCGGAGAAGATGCCAATCTCGGGGCACACAGTCCCTAGGGAACATATCCCCGATATAGTCACGATGTCATCATATCTATCTAGTGTGCACACTACTCGGGGTCTCACTCCGAGTCTTCTCCCAGGAATTTCCGTCTGGGAGGCTCAATCTCTGGATCTAGTCCGAGCTCTCTCTCTCTCTCTCTCTGGATCTAGTCCACGTATCTCTCCGGAATCTGGTCCGGGTCCACAACATCATAAGTAACCTCCACTCCTGGAACGAGAACCCTATAGGGATACCCATTCTGTTATGTGGATCGTGACTCTCCAGGTCGACGCTGGAGGAGACCAATCAATCATCTCGTAAGGAGGGTATATACATACTAGTATATCAAAACCCATAAAAGCGGGACTCACGCCCGATAACACCAAGCAAATGGGCCTCCAGCCCGAACATAAAACTCAATAGGGCCTCTCGCCCGAACTCAAATCAACTGGGCATCGAGCTCGATATCTCAGGGTCAGTCACGATCCCGATCATAGCGATGTGTGCAACCATCAATCCAGGACCGCTCTCAATCCTGGTATGTCGTCGTGAACACATCACTGCCGCGACCATCTCGGGACCATGGTGCACACGTCGCATATCGATGCTCTAAACCGTCAGCACACCGAAGTCGAGCCTCCAGTGGCTGCTCAACAACGGAACGTGCATCGTGACCTCTCCAGAAGGAATGTATCCCAATCCGGAGGCGAGCGTCACGTCGTCCGTCGCCGTTCACACAACACCAGTCGCGACTACGACTCAGACCTACGGGTCATCAATAGGGTCTCATGCCCGAGTCAAACCAAATCCAAATGGTCTCATGCCCGAACCTTTTCAAAACCATTTCATTAAAACCGAAAGCGTGAGCGCGTATAAGCACGTATAAAACCCAAAAACCTCGAAGTACGTGTCCACATATAAACACACACCAAAAGGAACTCAAGGCATCCCAAAACACATATTAAAACATATATAAAACATTTATGCATGCATCGATTTCAGAAATAAAGTCCACTCACAGACTGTCCGCGCTGCTGCCTCGATATGCGCGATGTACGCCTTCTTGGGTCAACCGTCGCCTTCGGGGTACCCAAACCTGTCCAAATCACTTTAGATGGTTACTAACTAGTTAATTAACCCCTCACTAAAGCCCCCTAATTTTCTGGGATTTTTAAGTATTTTTAAACGCGCCTCGAAACCTTCGGACAGCCGGAACTATATCGAGACGATGTCCGATCGACTCGAAACCAGTCCCAAAATGTTTGTTACATCGAATAGATGATTTGACATGTTGGAACCATCCTCAAATTTCTCCCCACGCGCATGTACGCGCCGCCTAAAGTGGCTACGCGTGGGAGCCACGCGCCAGTGGACCGGCGTGACCGGTTCAAGCTCATTCCGGCCCAGTTTTTCACCGATTCCACTCCTAATCGATCTTAAGCTTCATATAATCGTCCTAGGAACCTAACCTAATTAATTAGAGACCCTAAAACAACCTAAACCCAACCGGTCCAAAAAGTCCCTCACGGTTCGATTTTCCCGAAACCTCCCAGGGCTTCCCCGACGTCCAACCTTCATCCAAACCTTCCTAAAACAATCCTAGGAACCTATTTAATTCAACCCAAACGTCCAAATCGATCCATAACAAGCAAAATTGAAAATGGGTAAAAATGGGTAAAACCGAACCTGCACGGGTTTTCCTCCTCCGCCGTGCACGGCGGTGCAACCTGGGCCAGCCACCACTTCCAGCCGGTCCTCCTCCACTCTCTGGTCTCTCCTGAATGTTCAAGGATCAAGGTTTTTGGGTTTGGATGAAAAATGGGATCGGGTTTGGTTTTGGATGGATGGGAGAAAATGATTGATGCACGGGGAGGGTTTGGTGCATGAAGGAAAATGAGGGTGAATAGATCAATGACACCTGTCATTCATCCATTGGCCCTGAGAAAAAGGTGGGGTCCACTAAAGTCCAAATAATCGTCCGTCTCGAAAAATGTGCAATAGTACGTTCAAATTTCCGTGAACCGTAACTTCGCCGTCGGACGTCCGAATTCGATGTGCCACCTGTCTACGGATTCGTATCGTCGTTATCTACGTAAAGGTGCTCGGCCCTCGGTCATCGGACCTTCTGGGTTAAAAGTCAACGTTGGCCCCTTTTCGCCAAAATTACCAAAACGCCCCTGATCTTCCGATCGTCATAACTTCTTCCACGGATGTCGGAATCGAACGTGCCACCTGTCTATGAACTCGTGACGTCCCGAACTACGTCACAGTTATCGGTCAGAGTCCATTTGACCGTCCGAACGAAAAGCCAACATTTTACCCATTCTAGGGACAAAATTGTCATTTTGCACCAAACGTCCGATAATCCTCGTCTAATCTCCGATTAGCCTTGCTAAGTCGTCATTAATCCTTAATTAATCCCTCTAATTCGGGATGGGTCGTTACAACTTTTTTATAACCTGTTTTCAGAATGTATTATTTATTTTTGTCCACTCAGTCTTTTGTGTTGTCGATACCCTCCAGGTTTAATGCGGTGCGGGCTGTTATTAGAGAGAGACAGAGACATTACACACGCGATCCACAGTAGATTCTGCGTACTCTGGGAAGTCCGGAAGTTTTTAGACGGTTCGCTTGGGAATCCCTTGTCCAGCTTACGTGTTGCATAGAGGTTGGACGTCGGTTTAGCCTTCAAGTCGGATGTAGGTTAGACGGGAGCATGGCTTAGCCCTTAATCCCGGGGGATTAGGGGTAGGTCCTGTCAAATGGATTATGTCTGGTTCACATACCGAAACATTAGTTGAATAGAATCAATGTATATCCCTTATTTGACAGGGATATACATGACCAAATTATATTTGAAAAACTTTTAAAAGAAAAATAGGAAAATACATGACCAAATTATCTTTTAAATTAGTTTAAAATGGTTAACTTTGAAAAACTTTTAAAAGAAAAATAGGAACAGTTTTGTTTGATAAAAGAAGAAAATATTTTGCTAAAAAGGTTGTGATTCCAAATCATAAAACAAATAGATTAATATGACGAAGTTAATTTTGAAAAAATCAATACATTTCTTCAATTAACTGAATTTCTTCAAAATGAGCATATGTGTGCTGTTTTCAAGAATATAAAAAGAACGTGTCTTTTCAAACTTGTTCGTCAAATAATGCCTCCTGAAGTTTTTTGCAACATAAAAGAAATAATTTTGAACCATCTGGATAGGATTATGAATTTATATTTTTGAAACCACGAAAATATAAATTTGGTGAATAATTTTACAAGATTATCCTTTGTTCTAACAAATAAACAATGGAATATGAACACTCTTGGTTGGGGAATTACTAACAAAGTGATTTTCCAAAGTTTTAATTTTCATTATTCAAAAGATTTCCTAGCATTTATCAAAATAATGGTATATGACGTTAAAATTTTTAAATAGAACAAAGTTTTGATCTTTTTCCATAACCAGTACATTGGGTTGGAGAGAAATTTTTTCCTAACCATATGAAATTTGAATGCTCACATAAACGATTGATAGTGACATTGCAGAATAAACCCTTCTAAAAACAAAACAAATTGTTTTGAGTATCAATCATGTAACACAATGGGTTGATAGTTTGCTTCATACATAAAAAATTGCTAGACAATTTGTAGACTCTAAAAATTTGGTTATAGAAACTGATGGAATAAAAAAATTTGTGACACAATTTCAATCTAGCAGAACATTTTCTAACAACCAAAAACAGAAGCAATGGAATTGGTTAAAAAACTAACCAACAACAAAAGTGAGTTAGACTTCCCAATGGAACTGGAACTACTTACAAAAGAACGGGAAGTACATAAATTAAATGAACATTTCATGACCAACAGTTCAAATAATGAAGATGATGTTGAATATGCCAATTTGAACAATATGATGGAAGCATAGATGACCCAAAACAAGTAAAATTTATTTGAAAAATCAAGTGACAACGACCTCTACCAACCACCATAATGGGAACCTAGCTACCCTATTAATACCAAATCTACTCTAATTACTAGCTCATTGAATTCCTAAAGGAAATAAATGGACGGAGAAGACAAGAGAAAGAAAAAAAAGGAAAGACAAAGGCATCACAAAAGAAGTTATGGTGAGGAAAGAAAGAAATTGGAATACTGACAAGAAAAAGATGAGCAGAAGGAAAAAGACTAAACAAAGGCGAAGAAGTTGAAAAATGCAAGAAAGACGGGCAAGGCTTCAATGTAACAACCCGTCTCGGAGATAGGGATTAGATTAGTTGTTAATGACGGATTAGTGAAGTTAATCGGTGATTTGTTGGATGCGTTCGGACGGACGGTGCGAAATGACGATTTTGCCCCTAGAATGGGCAAAAATGTTGACTTTTAGTTCGGGCGGTCAAATGGACTTTGACCGATAACCGTAACGTAGGTCGGGACGTCACGAGTCCGTAGACATGTGACACGTCCGATTCCGACATCCGAGAAGGAAGTTATGATGATCGGAAGGTTGAAGGCATTTTCGTAAATTGGTTAAAAAGAGGGAATTTGTTGACTTTTTGCACGACAGGTTTTCTTCACGCAAACCGAGAACTGTTAGGTAGGTATCGACGTCCTGAGTACAATGACAGGCGGCACGCCGTCATCGGACATCGGACGGATAAAATTTGGGTCTAGGAATGCGAAGGGTAAAATGGTAATTTGGACTTTTAGGGGCAATTTGGTCTTTTAGCACATTGGGATTTGTGTGCAACCGGATAGGGACACCTGGACAGAGATAATTGGATAATGGTGAGAGTTGGACCACAGGTTGGAGGACACCTGGCCTAATTCCAGTGGCTTCTAGCCACTTTCTATACGGTTGCAAATTTAAATGGGATGTTTGGACGTTCAATTGAGAGAAAAACAGAGAGACAGTGAGCTACTTGATCGTCCTTCTACTGTGAGAAAGTCGTGTAAGTTCTGGGTGGTGGTGAGTGAGAGACCAAAGAAGTGTGGTGTTGGGTGTGGGAGTGTTTAGTGGGAGGTTTGATTGATGAAGGACTGCGAGAGGTGGAAAAATCCTGAGAAACAGAAACGGGAGAAAAACCCGTGAAATCCAATCCATCCAAACCTCTCAAACTCCATTATCAGTGAATGAAAGATGACAAAGGAAACAAGAGGAAGCCATTTGTAGTCACGATTGTGCACGATACTGACGGAAGGGTAAGAATTTACGAAGTTCCAGTGTATGGTTCAAAACGATAATTTTTGTTTTAGACCTTTTTAATCGATATTGATGTTTGGGAACTGTCTCTGGAGGTTTGGAAGGTCGACTGGCCTCAGAGATGGGGAAAGAGCGGTTCAGACACGGTGACAGAATGGATTTACAGGCCAGGGTTCAAACTCGAATATTAGGCAGGTAAATCTCGAAATGTTTTAGCATTTTAAATCCGTAGATCGAGTTTAGAACTAATGACGAACCTATTAGACTAATAGGGACTAAAAATGGTTGAAGATTGAATGAAAACCGTGAATGCCGGTTCAACCTAGACCGAACCGGTTCGAGCCAGGTGAACCGGGTTCACCTGAGGTTGACGACGACACTGTTCACGCGCGTGGGTCTCACGCGCAGAAGCTTCCAGACGCGTGTAGGGGCGCGTGGAGGGTACTTTGGGGAATCTTCCAACATGACTTTTAAATTATTTGATGTAACGAACATTTTGGCACTGGTTTCGAGACGATCGGACATCGTCTCAATATGTTTCGGGAGGTCCGAAAGTTTTAGGCTTCGGTTAAAAATAGTTAAAAATACGGGAAAATTATAGGGCTTTAGTATAACCTTTGTGAAGTAGTTAGTGACCTTAGTATAGGATTTGGACAGGTTCGGGAAAGCCGAGGATAGCGGAATGGCCGGGAACGGCGTAATTGCGCGCGTATCGAGGCGACGTCGGAATGGTCTGTGAGTGGACTTTGCTTTTCAAATTTATGATGCATGCATATATGTTTTTATATGTTTTCTATATGTGATTCTATTATTTGATTTATGATCTTGATGATTTACGGTTTTGCATGTTTTTTGAGATGCTTACGTATTTGCTCGTTTTACGAGGTTCGATTTCTCTTGTGATTTGACGATGATTTTAATGATTTGATTTCGGGATTTGAAATATGATTTGCTTTCAAGGATTTGAAATGGATTTCAGAAAAGTGATTTTGGGCTTGGAGCCTTGTTCATGTGATTGAGATTTCGGTTTTGAACTAGATTTTAGAAATGAGATTTCAGATTTGGTTTTCGAGCTTTGGAAAGGAAGTCTGGACTTGGGTTCGGGACGATGGTTCCAGATTCCGGCTTACGGAATCATCGTTGCGAATTCGACTGTGGATTTTCTGTGGTTTTCACTGATTGAATGAAAAATGGTTTTGGGTTTAAAGACCCGGAAAAAGAGAAAAACTCACTGGATCTGATTTTGAGTTTAAAGACTCGGATTGATTTACGGGGGGGGGGGGGGGGGGGGGGGGGGGGGGGGGACCCTGAATTGATATGTTTTGAGTTTAAAGACTCGGTATTGTTTTGAGTTTAAAGACTCGGTGATTATGATACCCCCCGAGGCCTGTGATTGTGTTTTGAGTTTAAAGACTCGTTGATATCCCGGGAAGACCTGGTTATTTGCGCATTGTGTTTTGAGTTTAAAAACTCGGGCGCACTTAAGATCCAGTAAACTTGTATGATTGATATTTTCACTGGTTTTCTGATGTTTTGGGCAGTGGCCCGGATGAAGTGGATTTGACGAGTTTTGGGACTGAGTTCCCGGATTTGAGATTGAGTTGTGATTTGACACTGAGGCTTGGATTTGAATGATGAAATTGATTCGAGTTTCCAAATGGTTTTCAATGATGATTTTTGATATGAATGGTTTCATGACATGACTCGATATGCATGCATTGGTTTTTGCGTGGAGGGTAAAACTGTACTTGTTTTATAAACTGTTTTATAAAGTATACTTTATTTTTGTCCACTCACAGTCTTTTCATGTTTTCGATACCCTCCAGGTTGTTGCGGTACGACCTGTTGGTCGAGAGAGACGGAGACATCACACTCGCGATCCACAGTAGTGCGATACACTCTGGGAAGTCCGGTTACTTCTGGGATGGTTGGATGGAGAATCCCTTGTCCGACTTACGTGTCACATGAAGGTTGGACGTCAGTTTAGCCTTCGTGTCATGTGTAAGTTAGACGGGATCAGGATTTAGTCCTTAATCCCGGGGGATTAGGGGTGGGTCCTGACATTCAATGCTCCCCTACCATTCAATGGTATGGGGATTCAAAAGCTATGGAGGGGTGTGGTGGACCCCAAAACAGGGGGTGAATGACTTAGATGTTCATACCATTGAATGGTATATAACATTAAAGCCTAGCCCAAGAAAGACTTCAAAAAGACAGAACCTTTGTGAAATCTCCAAAAAAAATCAAAATCGGTTAAATTGACTAAACCGATTAACAACCCTAGACTATGAACCATCCAAAAATTTCCTTAAAACAAAACCAAATAAATATGATTACCATGCAATAGCCTAAATACATCAAGATGGTAACTATATATAATCTCTACATTATTTGACTAACTACATATACAATCAAGTATACAGAGAAACTGAACAAAATAACAATGAAAATAAACACAAGCATGCGCACACACAGTGATCGATATCAGAGATAAAGACAAAGGATCCACTGAAGTCAATTTGAGGTTCCTCCTTAAACAGTGCCTCCTCTTCCCCATTATCATCAACAAGTGCCTTAAATTAATTGATAGACAATATAAGTTCTCAGACTTCTCAATTTTTAGTGCCTCAAACGTTTTTTCGGAATATCAGCCACTACAAGGAAGATAAGCCTAGTCCACCAATACTCATATGTGTCAGTTGACTCTGTGGAGATAATTATTGGTGTCCTATAACAATGGACACACTGTAACTACTATTATTTGTCTGTGCCCGACATTGGAATGGCCTTTAATTAAAGGACACAAATAAAATCCTTTGTGGTCAATTATCAAATATCAAAGGACTTTGTGCCTTTCTTCTAATAGTTGACCCACATGTTGTTAAATACACAGCCACAATTATATTATTGTGTCATATATTCTAATATTTAATTAATATCACATTGTGATTTCATATTTATGCATAAAACCACAATTAATTCACTAACATAAAATAAGAATAAAATTTAATATAATTTAAAATTTAAAATTTAAGTTGCACTGCAAAATACACAGATTATCGAAATTAAACATTCACCTACCCATGAATACCATAACATCAGCATTCAAAAGGAAATGTTTACATAAATCATTTAAATATCCACTAATTCACTCTTAGTGCCCATAAATAATACAACATACTGTTTACAAAAACCACAAGCATGCTCACCATACAATTCTGCTCATCAATACCACAACATACTCTTTACAAAAACTAAAAACAAGTCTTCATATGCATACTCTTAACTCTTAATAAGTTAATAGTGAACACTAAATAGTGCGAATGAGGATACCTTAATGTTCCTATGCATAATTCCATTCTTGTGAACGTATTCAAGACCCAATAACATCTGCTTTGTGTACATTGTTATAACCTGCACATGAAACGTTTTAAATATATAAAGTTGATATCCCACACATCATTAACTCATGGACCAAAAAAACATCGAAGGTCAATCATTTATAAGTAACATGTACTTACAAACTCATGAAAGGATCCAAATTTCCCCAAGAGCGATCATATGGATGCACCCGGCATAAATTCCAATAGTATGTTCAATGACTCCTCCGAGCAATCCCTAAGTACTGTTAAAAAGCAAAACCATAGAAACTAGTAAGAGAATATATACTAGCCTACCTGAAATGTGACTAGTCTACTTCCTAGGCATTTATACATGCTAAAAACTCCAAAATATTAAACTTCTATTTTTTCATGGAATATAGATTAGCCCACTTGAAAAACATGAAATCCATCAAACACACCTTTACTTGTAAGTGGTGATGATTTACCTAGGGCATTGAATTCTTTTTGCAACTCAAATATAGGCCAAGGGTCATTGCCAGTAGGGAAGTCAACAGCTGCAAAAATAAGGATTAGTTATAAGAAGAATGCACTATATACTCATAAGTTCTTCTACTAGGGATGACCAAATGGGTTTTTTTGAGGGAGTGGGCCTTACCCTACATGGGTACAAATGGGTTTTATACCCATTCAGACCCATCCTCAATTTTTGAGGGTTTACCCAAATCCTACCCATTGAGTAATGGGTACCCATGACATTTTACATTTATTTTCTCCTTTCAATTTCTTTTTTCCTTGTGTTTCATTTTGTTTTAACTTCTAATTTTTTATTCCTTTCAATTTATTTTTCTTTTCATTTTTCTTTTTACTTTTCATTTTTCTTTTACTTTTTATTATTTATTTTTTTTATTTACATTTGTCTTCAACTTTTTATTTTAAACTTCTAATATTTTGTTCTTTCAATTTCATTTGCTTTTTTTTTTCTTTTCATTTTTTTCAAATCCTCTCAATTTCTATTAGAATTTCTGTTACAACCCATCTTGAAATTTAAAGTGAGAATTAGTAAATGACCAATTTACCTTTCTATCTTTAATTATCAAAATTTGTCGAGTTACCAAAACTAGTGAATGAGTTATTTGAGAATTTGACTCCGAAAACTTTCCAATTAAATGAAGAATGAGTAGAAAATGTCGAAATGGAATTCAAAACTTGAAAATAAAACTCGTTAGAAATTTCATTATAAACAATTTTTAAGAATTTATAAAACTCCCTTTAAATTATTTCATGGTTGTGAAATCTTGAAAAATTTATATAGTTTACATTGATTTTTGTTAAATCATTTAAAGTGAATGATTTAAGTTCTTAACAAAATGTTGATGTTAATATAGATTCGTAATATTTTTGTGTTTAATTTTTTCGAAGAAAGATGAAATAACTGATATTTTATTGAAATAAAGAAATTTTAAATAATAATACCTAATAAATAATAATAATAATAATAATAGTAAGAATCGAAAGAAGAAAAAATTAGTAAAGGGGAGAAAGAGTTAAAAATTCATAGATAATTTGAAGGATGGATAAAGAATATGCTTTGAATTTAATGGGTATTAAATACCCTCAATACCTAGGGGTAAACCCTCACCCTACCCATTAGATGATGGGTAAATTTTTACCATCTAATTTCTACCCATTTCAACAATACCCATGGGTAATTATGCCCATCCTTATCTTCTACATTGGTCAGACCACAAAATTTGAATTCCTCATATATCCACTACATAAAATCTTTCTTCTTGATCTTTAAAGTCGACAACATCAAAACTTGCAGAAAGAGTCCCTCCTCAAGGCCTATAAAAGACATGCTGCACTAAAATATTCTCTACACTAATAATCAAGCTATACGGACCAAGTTGTTTATGGCTTTAAAGGAAAAATCAGTGAACATCATGAACGAATCATGATTGTTCTGGGGTGTACACATCAAAATAACAACAGAAGACATCTCCAGAGAAAAATTAATTTAAGGTTGAATGACTTACAAAATTTCATCGTCCCCTAGATGCTTTGGGTCACAAACAGTAGGTGATGAAGATAATCTTTGTCATCCCCAAATGATCCATATTCATTTTCAATCTGTCAGAAAAATTCGGCTTTAGTGTAACACTTAAGAATATTGTCTCAAAGAAAGAAACTCAAAGAGTTTGAAATTATTCTGACAAGTTTGAACGATTACTAAGACTAATATTGTCTCAAAGAAAGAAATCAAAAACTTTGAAATTGTTATGCAAGTTTGAACAATAACTAAGACACCTCTAAGATGATATAAAATCCACGTACCTGAACCATTATAATTGGACCTCCATTGCTATAAAGAAGAGAAACCACCTTTGGAATTAAGCCTCCCTACCACCATCATAAGTGAAATTGATCATATACATTATGTCCAAATGACAGGACTTGTCTCCAATTTCCTTGAAAATCAGACCAGTCCTGCTTCCGTCTAACAACTCTTGTCAAACAAGGGATATTACCAATTTTATCCATGTCTATATTTTATTAGATTAACCCAACTAAACCCACCCTTGCGGGGGTTACCGCCCACGTCCAACCCACTTCCCCTGACGAAGTAGGGGTATTTATTAGTTTGACCATATTAAGTTTTACTTTATCACCATTTATTATTATTATTGTTATAAAATTTAGTAATATTTAATTATAATTACATATATTCACATATATTCAACCCTTTAAACATATTCTTCTCACATATTTTCCATCCATCATTATAATCATAGCATTAGCATCATATATATCATCATATATATATATAACAACATGTCATCATTTACATAATCATCACCATCATATCATCATCAACCTCATAAATTCATGAATATGAGCCTTTAGGGTTAATTCCCATAACTTATCTATGTATTACAATCTATTATTATATAATCCTCAACTTGTTCATAACCAAATAGTCCTTTAGTTACTCACATAAGAAATATTCATAATCAATCCTTCTTTTTACCACTTTCACAATTTTACTACTTCTCATAACTATTATCAATTATCCCAATATGGTAAAATCAAACATTTTAATTTTCTCAATTTAATCTTGAATTTAAATTAATAACAATATATGTTGAACCTTGAAACTATACTCAATCGATGCCCAATTATCTTGCAAATTATACCATTGAACTCATAAGAACGAACACTACAAAAAGCATGTTGAATGGAATTTCAGACAACATACCACATGCCGTCACGCGCCGGAGACAGCCTCTGCGCATAGGCTCACACACCTACACAGAGGTTGTCATCAATCTCTATACGGGTTCTAGTTTCGGGTCGTCCAACCCTCAACCTCGACCCAGCCTTATCTCAGCCAATTCTCAACCAATTTTCGCGTTTCCAGTTCTAATATTCGTCTACTCAAGCCAGTAAAAGGTCTACGATATTGAAATTAGGAAAACGTACCTTGATGCTATGGTGCAACCCTCTGACCTTTTCGGCCAAAGTTGCATAATCAACCTTACTTTCTCCTCGCATCCAAATCTTCATCTTTTGAGCTCAGAGTGATCGTAGAGACTCATACATCTTGTTAGGATCCTCAGTTTCGCACCGGACATTCTCAGAATAGTTTTGAACTCCAAGACCATTAAGAAACCTCCCGGGTTGTTTCTTGGACTTGGGTGGTTACACCCTTTCCAGCCCTTTTTCTGATCCTCCTTTTCGCCTCCTTCTTCTCCTTCCTTCTTCTTTCCCCCTTCTTCCTTCTCCCTTGACCATTCTCTCTGTTTTCCTTCATTGCTCTGTTTTTCTTTCCTTCGGTCACCACCTACCGACCTCCTCTTGAAATCCATTTACACATATGTATATAGTGGTGCATGCCTAAGTCAGTGGGAGAAGGAGACAATAATGGAGAAATGTGTAGAAAACTCTACATCACCCTAGGACCTTCATGAAAAAGTACCAAAATGCCCTTATGTTCCAAAATGACCAAAAAGTCCCTAACTATTTTTGATCCATAATGAACTTATCCAAACTCCTTTTTCGGCATACTACCTCTACATATTCAGGGGCGTGAGACCTCCGTAATGGTCCTCACAAAACATTCACGAGGCATTTCGGTCAAAAGAGTCAAGGGGCAAAACCGTCATTCTAATTTCCTGAAATTTCCGGGTCGTTACAATAAACATTCCTTGGATAAGAAATATGAAAAGTGCCAAGTAACAAAAATGAAATAAATAAATAATTTACTTCTATCTATCACAATGAAAAACAATAGGTAGCCAGCATACAAACAACTTAATCTGATGGGAAGAATGGTGAGCCGAAAAGACTTTCAATATAGTCCTGAGGTCAAACCCCTGAAACTACAACCTCCCAACATGTTGAGCTAGTGATAGAAAGAGCCTCATATGTAGCATTCAAGACAATTTCCCATTTGAATATCAAATCGGAATCAGAATTCAATATATGCAACCTTAACCAAAAGTAACATCCAATAGATTTATTTAGGATGCATGATAAAGAGTACAGAAGATGATGCATGCCAAATAGTACAGAAGATAATGCATTAAGGAAACATACCAATTGAAGGAAAGCAGGATCTGATGATCTTAGTCTGAGAGGTGGAATGGTGGCAAGTAACAAAGGAGAGAAGCCCTCCAAATCCTACTCTCCAATTTAAGCATATTCAAAACAATCATCAGAAAAATATTTTAGTACATTTAAGCCTAGCAGTGCAACAATTGGAGTAATAAATTATAAATTGAAGGACATAGTATCGCTTCAATATGAAACACTCTGGAAACAAGATACATATTAGCGGAAAAAAGGGTGAGTGAGCACATATAGTTAACCTATGGGAGCACAGAAGAATAACAAATACCATAACTCAAAATTATAAATTTTTCCGAAAAGAAATGAGCTTTATGAAATCAGAATTATGCCTATGTTCCTTTGAAGCAATATTTGCCACTATCAACAGCAGTAACAACCACACAAAAAATAGTAACAATGCATAAAAACCCAAATCCCTTTTTAAGAGTCCAAATCCAATCTAGAAATTGAATACCAAGGCAGACCTATTCAATTGCTATAAGCTCTCCGAAGTCGAGGTTCATGCCCATGTAGATCGAACCGAAGGCACCCGACCCAATCAATTCGCCCTTGCGCCACTGGATCGGTCGCGCCTCATCTCCAGAAGCAACGGAAGAGCACAAACTCAAATAACGAATGAGAATTAACGATTGAGATTTAAGGAAATCCTAACTCAAAAGATGATTGTATCCATGAATGAACCTTGAATCAAGTGTGATGAAACGAGATTGGATTTGGCAGAAGTCGAATTTAGGATTTTGGTCACCTAACAGAAGAGAATCGGGATCCAACCAAAATTAAACATACATGGAACATCCATGAAAGGTCAGTGAAAGGTTTAATTTCACGGAAAGGTCATGGAAGCTCAAGAAATGGGTTTTTTATTTCGGACGAAAATCGGTGAGGAAAAACCAATGGGAGGCGCGCAAGCTGAATTACGTTCAATTTCAACTTAGATTTTTAATTTTTTGTAAAATGAGATAGAAAATTAGACATGTAAAAATAAAATGGAGGGAAAGAATGAAGGAAAAGTTTTATGTATGGTTTGATTTTTATACGTTAAGAGCACTACACATTATAGACCTTTAGTGTATTTTACTATTTTTTGTTTGTTGAGATTCAATAAAAAAATGATTTGAAAATGCACACAAATAATTGTATATTATATGCTGAGATCAATATACACAATAGATTTTTGTGTCTTTGATATGGATTTAATTATTTGTTCAGAACATTGTCTACTCATTTAGAAGGTTTGAGATTCCCTTTAATTGAAAATTCACTTTTTTGAATTAAAAAATATAATATAAATAAACGTTGAATTATAGTGCATAATATACTAAGTTTTTATGTTGATTTATTTAATATTTTTGTTTCACATGTGTATGAGTAACAAAGTTAGTATTTGTGGAGTTTGTTTCACAATTTGGATGGTAAAACCAACATATATCTTTGGATTTCTTGAACCAACACTAGACAATTTTTAGGATTTTTTTTTTGTTAAATTCATGCTATATGGGAATGAGAAATTCTCTTCAAAGTGAGAAATGAAAAATAAAAATAAAGAAAGTAGTTGCAAGATAGTTTGAGGCTAAATAGAAACTTAGGTAGATAAGAAATAACACTAATAAAAAAAAGTTAGTTAAGAAATAATAGATACAATTAATTGTGTACACACAAAAAAAAAAGGTATGACAAGTTGGCAGATAAAGAGGCCCGCACTTGTATTGTACGATGGCTCTATGTCTACTAATATATTGGTATTCATTAATACAAATATTGGACACAAAAATTGTGTCATACTCAAAGTGGAAACAAATGTGAAATAGCTGTATATAACAATTAATAAAAGACACCAAAAACAATATTCGTGACTTAAACACCTGTGTCAAATAGTCAGTTTTCTTGTAGTGAGCACACTCAAGACTCGCAAAACACATCATACGAATCAACCAAGACTGACTTACTCAAACACTAATCAAATCCAGAAAAAAAAAAATTATCTAACCAATCCCAAACTAACTCAAAATCATCAATTCCAAACACAAACCCTTGCCATCCAGAAACTATTCATAAATATTTGAAAACACAAAACCAATCTCCAAATAATATGCACCAATCAATTAAAAAAAAAAGCCCTTTACAATCCACAAAAGTTCTTCATCAGCTTTTTTATAAAATGGGTAAAGAAAAAAATTACTAACTAAACAAAGTTGAAAAATATAATACCTTAGTTGTGGAGTTTCGGGATATCTTCAACCCATATTTTCTTTGTCCATTCTCAGCAGTAAGTATAGAATTTGTTTAGAGAGAATAGGAATTGGGAGAAATTCTTGTATTATTGATCAACAAAACTAAACTGGCTTAAATAGCCTTAACAAATAAAAATGAACTAGAAAATAGCAATCCACATAGCAACAACCCTAATAAAATGGTAGAGGCCTAAAGTATAGGTCAAAACAAAACAAAAACGATGTCTTCCTAAACAATAGGGATTATTAATAGTGCAGTAACTTCACTACCAAAATTAACCCTAATCGATAAAGCCTAACTTTATCATCCTCCCTTAAATTGAAATGCAGAAGTAATCCGTTTATACTTGGAATCGAACACACTCCCATCAATTCACGCATCTTTGAAAAAGTCTCAAGCTTCTATGGCTTGGTCATCACATCTGCAATATGCTCCTGAGTAGGACAATGAACCATCACCATAACTCCATTCTTGTGAGCTCATGAAGAAAATGGAACCGCACATCAATGTGTTTGCTGCGGTTGTGCATCACAAGATTCCTAGAAAGCTTAACTGATGAGCTGTTATCAAAGTTCACTCTCGTAAGAGCATGTTCAGCATGCGCAAGTAACTCCAATACCCTCCTTAACCATATTGCTTGACAAGCACATGAAGCTCCTACAATGAACTCAGCTTCAGTGGTGGATAAGGTAACTAGATGCTATTTCTTAGAGGACCATGACACTGTACCTAAGCTTAACATGAACAAATAACCAGAAGTATTCTTTCTATCTTCAAAATCCCTAGCTTTGTCGCTATCTATTTAGGCAGTAAGCTCCTTATTTCCTCCCTTCTTGTACAACACCACAAATGACAAAGTCCATTTCAAGTATATCAACACCCTTTTTGTAGCTACCGAGTGAAGCTCAGTAGGAGACTCCATGAATATACTGATGAGGCTTATTACAAACATGAAATCAGGTCGATTGGCAATCAAGCATGTGAGACTCCCCACGATATGCTTATATAGTGTGTTGTTTACCTTTACTCCATTCTCATTAAATATAGGAGCAATAGAGTTGTGAATCAAATTGCAGCCTTCCTTTTTGAACCTTTCCAACACCTCCTAAGCATATTTCTTTTGACGAATAAAGATCCCTTTCGATCCTTGTAACACCTCAATACCAAGGAAGTATCTCATTTTATGAAGATCTTCCATATCAAATTCATCCATCATAGATTTCTTGAACTTAGCAAACATCAGCTCATCATTTCCCGTAAATATAAGATCATCAACATAGAGACAGATAATTAGAATTTTACCTCCACTAGATTCCTTGGTGAATAAGGTATGTTCACAGGGACACATCTGGAAGCCTTCATTCATGAAGTAAGTCTCTATGCGGTTGTACCAGGCTCAAAAGGCCTGTTTAAGTCCATATAGGGCCTTCTTTAGTTTGTATACCCCATGCTCTTGACCCTTTTTGACATCCTAGCGGTTGCTCAACAAACACATTCACTTAGCTCCCATGTAAGAAGGCTGATTTCATGTCCAATTGATAGACTATCCACTCTTTCTACGCAGTAAGGGAAATCACTAATCGAGCTACAAGTGCAAACACTTTAGCAAAATCCACTCCATGATGTTGAGTATATCCCTTTGAAACTAGCCTGGACTTGTACTTATCCACTTCCCCGTTTCCATTGAGTTTAGTCTTGTAAACCCACTTTACCCATATCCTCTTTCCTCCACTTGGTAAGTCTGTTATTTCCCAAGTGTTGTTCCTTTCTATAGCTTCTATTTCCAAATCCATTTCTTTCCTCCACTTTGCACTTTTCACTACATCTGCTACAAAATAGAGTTGTTGTGTGTAAACATAACTAAATAAGCTACGCATTGTTTTGATGAGAGACCTTCTCCACTTACATAGTCCCTCATCCAAATTGGTGGAATCATGGTTCTTCCTTCGTCAGAGCTAATTGAACTATCTACTAAGGAGTAATATGGAACGTCATGCTCTATTTCTTCTTCTGAAACATCATTGAGATCAATAGTGACTTCTGCATTGTCACTATCTAAACCAACAAGAATAGATTCTGTAACATCCTCGACCTAGTCTAGTTCTACAAGGATTGCCTATTTGTGACTCTTATCCCAATCCTAGCATTTATCTTGTTCAAACACCATATCCATGCTTATTATTATTTTCTGAGAAACTAGATCATACAACCCATAAGCCTTTGACTCCTCACTGACTTCAAGTAGAACACATCACAGGCTCTTATTATCAAGCTTTTTTCTTTTGTTATATGGGACCTGTGCGTAGGAAACACATCCAAACACTCTAAAATGATCCACTGATGGTTTAGATTCGCCCCATGCTTCTTTAGGAATCATGTTCCTTACTGTGAGATTTGGACTTCTATTCAGAACATGAATTGTTCAGTTTACCGTTTTAGGCCAAAAGGTCTTTGGGAGCTTCTTCTCTAATAACATATTTCAAACCAAGTTCATAACAAATCAATTTTTCCTTTGTGCAACACCATTTTGTTATGGTGTGTATGATGTTGTCAATTGCCTATGAATCCTGTTCACATTACAAAAGTTGGAAAACTCTTGAGATGTGAACTCTCCTCCTCTATCTATAAGAAGAATTTTTATTCATGCACTCGTTTCTTTTTCAACTAGACTCTTATAGCTTTTGATAGTAACAAAGGCTTCTAACTTTTCTACTAGGAAATAGACCCAAGTTTTACGATTGAAATCATCAATGAAGTTAATCATGTACCTTTTCTTGCTATTGGAAGTGGGATTGATTGGTCCACAGATTTTAGCATGTACTAGTTGGAGAATCTGAGAAGCCCTCTAAGTGCACTTTTGTGGAAACTAGTCTTTGTGATGCTTCCTCACCATGTAAAGTTCAAACAATTTTGTAGGAGCCTTAAGAAATGGTAGTCCACTCACGTACCATCCTTTTTTGTTGAAGATGCTCCACACCATTGAAGCCTAGGTGTCCGTATCTATAATGCTAGAGTCGAGCTGGTTCATCTATAAGGGAGTTGAAGCAGGTTTGCTCAAGTAACTGAGTCTAAATAATCAAAATAAACATCTTATTTTTGGACATTGCAGTGACCGTGATCAATCTTCTCTCAGGGTGGTACAGCTTACACCTTCGATATTTTATGAGAATTTCAATTCCCTTTTCTTGCAGCTGACCAATACTCAATCGATTTTTCTTCAGGTATGGGACATAGAATGACATGACCCGCTCTTAAAATTTTTTGATAATCGCATCTAATCTTACTCTTGTCTGACAAGTAATCCAAAATACTAAAACTACTCTCAACACTTATGAAACAAGGGATACTCAAACTAATTCACTGCGCATACTCGATCCGCCCCGTTTTTCGTGCAATGGCATAGAGGGTCATCAAAATCATGCAAAAGTGTGAGTGGACCAAAATAAATATTTAAAACATATTTTTTGAGAAAAGTGAACATTTACCCTCTATAGGACCACAACAATTGTAAAATTCCATAAACTACACATGGCCCACATCTCCCGAAATCCATGATTATATATGAAAACACCTGGACACCAATATCCATAACCAATCAACATTCAATCATCAACTCTACGAGCATCAACCATCTGGGAACTCGTCATATCAGCAATGAACATAATCCATGGATTAAATTACATAAAGATCATAACCAGACATATTAATAATTGATGATCAAGTATCAATCACAAAGGAACCGCACTACCGGTAGGCAAAGTTGGGAACTGCACGTAGTACCATCTGAGTCAAGTCTAGGAACTGCAATAATACACCATCCGGACACATCTAGGAACTGCATGTGGCACCATCCAGGCTGTAATAGTATCCCCAGGAACTACACTCATGCATCATCTGGGTCATGTCTAGGAACTACACTCATGTAACATCTGGACCGTGCTAGTATCACACGAGGATGACTATCGTGGAAAAATAGTTCACAAACCAAAGCAAACCCATTTAAGACAAATCCTTGACTTAAAACCAAGTCAAAACATTCAAAACTCAGGCATAAACCCAAAACACAATTTCCACAAAATACCATAACTCGAGTCCAAAATCAAATAATAATTCCATCAAATCATCAAATAATCATTTAGAAATCAAATTCAAATCATTCCACTATAAATCATGCAATAAAGCAATTAAAATATTTAACTGTGCATACATCATAATTTATAAAGACAAAGTCCACTCGCTCACTTTCCTTGAAGCTCAATCTCGAACTAAGCGTTCTTTTGAAATTTCTAGGAGTTGTACCACCTATCATAATGTCCCACCAAGGGTCACTAACATCCCAAATAAGCTTACATTTAAATCCCCTAATTTTTTTCGATTAAATACAAATTAAAAATCCCCTGACACGATGTCTGATCGACTTGAAAACTATGCCAATGTGTTTGTAACATGAAAAAATTGAAAAGTGTGTTGGCCACATTTAGAGGCGGGGTGGGATGTGACACGACCCATCCAGTCCCCCCCTGAGATTATCGCGGGATGTGCCATGCTCCCGTCTGACACGAAAGGGATAACTAAAAACCTCAGCCCGACCGGGGCTTCCAGAGCGCACCAGGATCGGTGGAGGACTGTGATGTCTCGGTCTCTGCTACAGCCTGCTTCTGTGATCAACGTTAAGGGCATTAAAATCATTAAAAGCTGTGAGTGGACGAAAATCAATAATTTAATTAAAAACTCATTTCATAAGAAGACATTTATGTCCTTCAATAAAAAGTATGCATGCATCGAAAACCAATAATCAAACCATTTACTTAAATAAACCATTAGGGCCTTAGCCCAAAAACCGTAAATCCAAACATATGTGGGAACTTAGCCCAAAATTATAGAATACCAAAATCCGTAAATCCAGAACCAAGTGGGCCATTGCCCAAATCCATAAACACAGAAATACCATTTCAGTAAAATATATTTAAACCATCCTTGGCATCCCAGATGCCTGGCGTCCCAGACGTCATATCTCACGGTCAAAACAACGCATGCTGTGATAGGACCCGCCCCGATCCCACAGGGACCACAGGGGGACGTGCCCTGCTCCCGTCTGACACCCAATAATTCATACCAATTTTAACCTCAAAACATCAAATGCATAAATAACCAAATTAAAGTCATACATTAAATCCGAATTAAACGAATGTCAGACAAGGGATGAAAACCAAAATTACAAGATGCGAGCACGACTCTAAAGTAAACCTGCGGGTACACCGCCCAACAGGGGATCAGGTACGCAGAATGTAGATCTACGCCTCAGCCTCAGGTTCCTCCTCTACCTCAGTTTCATCAGACGGGTCTCAAGCCCAAATACCGTGAAACGTGCCATAACCATATTTTCCATACTATCAAAACCATTATTGTTTTTAGCATGTGAATAAGTATAATAAACCAGAAAACATTTATGCACGCAAGGGTTTAAGAAAATGGCCCACTCACAGTACAATCCTGCTAGAAACCGAATGTATACCCTCGTCCTGGTACAAATGTACAATCCCTGTCAAGTCCAAAGTATTCGTAAAGGTCAATACAAACCCCTAACATTCAACCATGAAAGCCTAGGCCGAAACCGGCCCGGGAAAGCCGCCCGAACGCGCTTCCCAAGGCAATAAACCTTAATTTGACCAACTTAATGATCTCCGATCGACCCGAAACCACCGCCGTTGGATCCGGATCGTCGAAACCTAAAGAATGGTGGTGGTCCCACCAGAAACACTGTTCACACGCGCCCCCACGCGCCGGTCAACGCGGCGGTCAACGCTGGAACAGTCATGCTGACGTCATCGCTGACGTCACTGCTGACGTCAGCATGACGTCACTGCTGACGTCAGCATGATGTCATGCTGACGTCATCTGACAGCTGTCAGGTCTGACGTGTCAGACTCTGACAGGTGCCACGTGTCAACATCCGATTGGTCCACCTCGCTGATCTGTCAGGCCACGTGTCAGATCTGACATGTGCCACGTGTCAGCACGGCACTGGTCCACGTCACTGACATGTCAGTGACACGTGGCAGTCCCTGACTGGTCCACGTCCCTGACATGTCAGTGCTGACTGTGCACTGACATGTGACACGTGTCGGCTCACGGTTGGTCCACGTCACCTGACAGACTGACAGGGTGCCACGTCATCACCTCTGTCCTCAGACGGGTTGACCCGTATCCCTGCAACTCGGGTCGATCAGACCTGCGATCAAGACCCGGTCACCATTTCTTCATTTCTCAATCATTTTCATTCCTTTTGATTCCTAGCTACTCGTCTGGGTCCTAGGAAGGGTTCTATGGAATTAGAATTGAGAAAAACAGATAGGATCGAGGGCCTACCTCGAAGAACAGAACCGGCCTCCCGTCGCAGTTGTGTCACCGTCCTGAGCACCTCCGGCCACGAGTTCAATCTCAGTAGGTTCCTGGCAGTCCCTAGAGTCGATTAGGATCCATCAAAAACAAAACTAAACGTGGGAAATGGTTTTACCAAAATCTGGGTTTGAAACCGCCACGGGTTTCCCCGATTCCTTCCTCGCCGCCGTCCTCCGCCGTGGTCACTGCCGTCGCTCAGCCTCGCCAGTGAGTCCCCAATACGCAGACACAGAGAGTGGATGATTTGCTGGGATGTTTGATCGAAATGGGCAGAATGTGCTCTGCGGGTATGAAATATAAAGAAATGGATGGAAGGAAACGGACGGTCCAGATTTGATCTCCATGATTAGATCAATGGCTCAGATTAGATTAGGGGTTTTCAATCCAAGGGCTGGAATTTAAAGCTGATTTAATTGCTATTTAATCCAATAGTGGATCTGATCCAATCTGGCCAATGGGTGAGTGACACTTGTCACTCACCAGGTGTCCTCCAATCAGATTTCCTGAATATAATAATCGACACGAAAACCGAGACACGAACCTCCCGAATTCACGTTTCTGACCATAACTTCCTCGTACGAAGTCCGATTTCGGCGTGCCGCCTGTCTACGGACTCAGGACGTCGAGGCCTACCCAACGGTCATTGAGTCAACTGAAAATTGGCTGCCAAGAGAAAAGTCAACATTTTCACCCCCAAAAGTCCAAATTACGGTAATACCCCTGAACTTCCGATAGTCATAACTTTTTCCCAGATCGTCCGAATTGGACGTGCCACCTGCCTATGAACTCGTGACGTCCTGAACTACGTCACGGTCATATGTCAAAGTCCGTTTAATTCATCAATCAAAAAGTCAACAATTGGCCATACCCATAACAAGGGTAAAAGCGTCAAATCACACATTAAATTACAATATTGGGATCCTCAAATTTCCGGGGTGTTACAACCTTCCCCCCTTAAGAAATTTCGTCCCGAAATTTCAAAGAAACGAATGAGGAAATTGTTCTCGCATCTGAGCCTCGGGCTCCCATGTGGCTTCTTCCACATTCTGGTTTCTCCAGAGAATCTTCACGAGAGGGATCGTCTTCCGACGTGGTACCTTGTCCTTCCGATCCAAGATCTGTACTGGTTGTTCTTCAAAGCTCAAATCCTCCCGCAGTTCGACAGGTTGTTCCCTAAGTACATGAGAAGCATCACGTACGTACATCCGTAACATCGATACGTGGAAAACATCGTGAACTCTAGATAGTTCTGGAGGTAGCGCCAATCTGTATGCAACTCTGCCAATTCTCTCCACGATCTCATATGGTCCGATAAAACGCGGACTCAGTTTCCCCCGTCGGCCAAAACGGATAATCCCTTTCCACGGAGACAACTTCAGGAAGACAAAATCTCCCACTTCAAACTCCAAGTCTCGAATCCGTCGATCGGCATAACTTTTCTGGCGATCCTGTGCCACCTTCAATCTCTCCTTGATCACGCGAACAGTTTCCATGGTTAAGTCCATCATCTCCGGCCCTAAAGCCACTCGCTCTCCTATCTCCGTTCAGCAGATAGGTGTCCTGCACTGTCGGCCATACAGTACCTCATAAGGTGTCATCCCGATGCTTGCCTGATAGCTGTTGTTGTAAGCGAATTACATCAATGGCAAATGAGTATCCCAAGAGTCTTGAAACTGCAGTACACATGACCTCATCATGTCCTCCAGGGTTTGAATGGTTCTCTCAGACTGTCCATCGGTCTGTGGATGGAAAGCAGTACTGAAACGTAAGGTTGTTCCCAAGGTAGCTTGCAAACTTCGCCAGAACCTGGAAGTGATACGCGGATCACGATCGGACACGATCGATTCCGGCGTACCATGAAGTCGTATGATTTCCTTCACAAACAACTGAGCCAGTCGGTTAGGTTTATAGGTTTCCTGAACTGACAGAAAATGGGCTGATTTGGTTAACCGATCCACGATCACCCATACTCCGTCCACTCCACTCTGAGTCCTCGGTAACTTAAAGACGAAGTCCATGGTGATGTGATCCCACTTCCACTCAAGAATCGGAAGTGGCTGCATAGCCCCATACGGTCTCTGCCGTTCCGCCTTAACCTGCTGACAGGTTAAGCATTTGCTCACGAACTCAGCAATATCCTTCTTCATTCCTGGCCACCAATAATGGTTCCGGAGGGTACGGTACATCTTTGTACCTCCCGGATGCATAGCATAGGCCGAACTATGGGCCTCCTCAAGAATCTCGGCCCGTAACTCTGCCACTGCAGGTACACACAAACGGCCCAATTTCACAAGTGCTCCATCGTCCCGGATGGTAAAATCCTCTCCCCTCCGCATCGACCTCAATTCTGTAAATACAGAGTATCGGATCCTGAAGTTGTGCCTCGATGATCCGATCAATCAGTACTGGTCGTACATGGAAGCTGGCCAACAAAGCTCCATGCTTATCCGTACCCAAGATAACTCCCGCCTTCCGGAGTTCCACCAGTAAGGGAAGATACACCATCCCCAGGTGTGCAACAGTTCCCGCTGATTTCCTGCTGAGTGCATCCGCCACCACATTGGCCTTACCCGGATGGTACTCGATCGTACAGTCATAGTTCTTCAGCAGCTCCAACCATCTCCGTTGTCTCATGTTAAGCTCCTTCTGAGTGAATAAGTATTTAAGACTCTGGTGGTCGGTGTATATCCGACACGTTGCGCCGAACAGATAATGTCTCCAGATCTTGAGAGCATGAACCACCGCCGCCAACTCCAAATCATGGGTAGGGTAGTTCAACTCATGAGTCTTCAGCTGCCGGGATGCATAGGCGATAACCTTGCCAGTTTGCATCAACACGCAGCCCAGACCTTGCAGCGATGCATCACTGAAGACCACAAACTCTCCACTGTCATCCGGCAATGCAAGGACAGGTGCAGTGGTCAATCGATCTTTCAACTCTTGAAAGCTCCGATCGCACTGCTCGTCCCAGATAAACTTTACTCCCTTCCGAGTCAAACGAGTCAATGGTGCAGCAATTTTGGAGAAGCCCTCCACGAATCTCCGGTAGTAACCTGCTAACCCGACGAAACTCCGCACCTCGGTCACTGTTGTCAGTTTAGCCCAGTTGGTCACCGCCTCTGTTTTCTGGGGATCCACGCAAATCCCATCCGTCGATATCACGTGTCCCAAAAAACCAATACTGCTCAGCCAAAACTGACACTTGCTCAGCTTGGCGTACAATTGTTCTTGTCTCAGCCTCTCCAAGACCAACCGTAGATGTTCTTCATGTGCACGGGCACTCCTCGAGTATACCAAAATATCATCGATGAACACAATCACGAACTTATCCAGGTAGGGTCGGAAGACCCGGTTCATCAGATCCATGAATGCTGCTGGAGCATTCGTCAAACCAAATGGCATAACAAGGAACTCGTAGTGCCCGTAACGGGTTCGAAAGGCAGTTTTCGGAATATCCTCCTCCGAAATCCTCAGTTGGTGATACCCAGACCCCAAATCAATTTTCGAGAAGCACTGAGCTCCCCGCAACTGGTCAAAAAGGTCATCGATCCTGGGTAGAGGATACTGGTTCCTCAGCGTCACCCTGTTGAGTTGTCGATAGTCAATACATAAACGGAGACTTCCTTCCTTCTTCTTCACGAACAACACCGGTGCTCCCCACGGTGAAGTACTCGGTCGGACATATCCCAAATCCACCAACTCCTGCAATTGAGTCTTGAGTTCTCGTAACTCGGCCGGCGACATCCGGTATGGTGCCTGGGATATAGGTCGGGTACCCGGGAGTAGTTCAATTGTAAACTCGATCTCCTGCGATGGTGGCAATCCAGGTAAGTCTTCCGGGAACACGTCCGGAAACTCCCGCACCACCGGTATCTCGTCGATACCCGGAGTATCAACCTGTTCCGACACGACATGCGCCAGGTAACCCTGGCATCCCTTCCGTAGAAGTTTGGTAGCAGTAAGTGACGAAATCACTTCAGGAGGCGAACCATCACGTTCCCCCTGAAAGATAACTTCCGGCAAACCCGGGCTCCGCAAAATCACTTGCTTGCTACAGCAGTCGATGAGCGATCCGTGCTCCGACAGCCAATCCATCCCTAGGATTATATCAAAGTCATGGATATCCAAAATAATTAAGTCTGCTGGTAAATCCACATCCTCAATTCTTACCGGGCACCTTCGAATCACTTGATTCACAAGGTACACGATACCCATCGGGGTGCCAACACCCATTTCGCAATCTAAGGCTGATACCACACAATCAAGCATACCAGCACAACTTTTCGAAATAAAAGAATGTGTAGCCCCCGCATCCATCAATACACGTACAAGAAGGTTAAAGATATGTAATGTACCTGTGACCACGCCTGGAGCAGTCCTCGCCTGCTGCTGGGTCATTGCAAACACTTGGGCCCTCGGCCCTCCGTTCCGTCCACGCCCACGCGCGCCACGCCCAGCACCACGGTCACCTCCCTGACCGCGACCTCCATTAGTGTGGGAAGCCGTGCTCTGCACCACACTCGAGCCCCCAGCGTCGTTGTTCTTGGACAACTGCGGGCAATCACAGGCATAGTGGCCCTCCTCTCCGCAAGCGAAACAAGTTACTGGCCTTGGCCTGTCCGAATGCCCGCCAGAAGCACCGCTCCAAGATGAGCGTTGCCCAGAGTTGTATCCAGATCCTCTGCCCTGAGAGCCTCCACGTCGACCCGACCAGCCACGACCCTTGAAGGATGAGGGTGCTCCCCTGTAGCTCCCTCCCTTGTTGTTCTTACGGCCCGATGACCCATGATGTGGGCGATCCTGACGTCGCCCCTCCCCCGAAGGTTGTCGCGATTGGTGTGCCGCCAGACTGGCCTCGACACGCACCGCTGCGTCGACCATATCTCTCAGAGAAGCATGAGTGGTAGCAGTCACACTGGCCCGGATCTCCCCTCGGAGTCCAGGCTTAAACCGCTGGCATTTGTCCTCCTCCGTGCTTATGAATGAAGTAGCGAACCGGGAAAGTTTCCCGAAAGTTTGCTCGTAGTCTGCAACAGACATGTCACCCTGCTCCAGCCGCAGGAATTCCGCCTCTTGCGCCGCGCGAAAGGATCGCGGGTAGTACTGGTCTAGAAACCTGGAACGGAAAGCTTCCCAAGTAGTGGTATGGACAGACCACCCAGACATTTCGAGTCCGTGCCACCACTGGTAGGCTCCTCCTTCCAGCAAGAAGGCCGCCAGAGTCACTCGTTCGCCCGGAGGGCAGTGCATCACCGAGAAGATCCTCTCCCACTTGGTGATCCAATCGTGAGCATCCTCGGGGTTTGATCCCCCGCAGAAAGGAGTGGCTCCCAAACGTTGAGCCCTTTCAATGCTCGCGCATTCCATCTCTCTTTCTAGATCCTCGTCCGTTCGAGTATGAGGAATTCTCCTAGGAGGCATAACCAACTGTTAAGAGGCATAGATCAGAAAACAATATTCTTAAAAGTCGAAAAGTAACTAGTACTAATCGCTAGTCTAGCATGCTGACCAATACCCTAGTACTGACCACAACCTAGTGCTCTGATACCAAGCTGACAGGACCCGCCCCGATCCCACAGGGACCACAGGGGGACGTGCCCTGCTCCCGTCTGACACCCAATAATTCATACCAATTTTAACCTCAAAACATCAAATGCATAAATAACCAAATTAAAGTCATACATTAAATCCGAATTAAACGAATGTCAGACAAGGGATGAAAACCAAAATTACAAGATGCGAGCACGACTCTAAAGTAAACCTGCGGGTACACCGCCCAACAGGGGATCAGGTACGCAGAATGTAGATCTACGCCTCAGCCTCAGGTTCCTCCTCTACCTCAGTTTCCCAACCTGGAGGGGTTATCAAAACATTAAGGGTGAGTGGATCGAAACTCAAGTTTATGAAATCGTTTGATAATTAAAACATATAATTTACCCCTCCGTTTTCCAAACATGCGTGCATCATAATTCAAAATCATAAACCATATAATACGAACCATAAGGCATATAATAAAACCATAAGTATAATTTTAGTTGCTGCACTATACACTCCAATCCCGACATCCCTGATGTCTGACGTCCCTGACGTCAATAAGGTCACAATCACAAGGCTACGCGTGCCACTCGGGTCTCAATTCCGAGTTCAATCCCCGAACCCCGTTCGGGTACAGCATCCCCGATGCTTAGCGTCATAGACGCTGGACGTTCTAGACGTCTGTGACCTCTCCGGGGTACCTCATCCGGAGGAGACAGTATAATATGGAAGGATCTATACAGTGCAGTAACAAATGCATTTTATTGATATCCACATGCAAGGCATATATATATACATAGTTAACATCCGAACCAATCATTAAGTTTCATCAGACGGGTCTCAAGCCCAAATATCGTGAAACGTGCCATAACCATATTTTCCATACTATCAAAACCATTATTGTTTTTAGCATGTGAATAAGTATAATAAACCAGAAAACATTTATGCACGTAAGGGTTTAAGAAAATGGCCCACTCACAGTACAATCCTGCTAGAAACCAAACGTATACCCTCGTCCTGGTACAAATGTACAATCCCTGTCAAGTCCAAAGTATTCGTAAAGGTCAATACAAACCCCTAACATTCAACCATGAAAGCCTAGGCCGAAACCGGCCCGGGAAAGCCGCCCGAACGCGCTTCCCAAGGTAATAAACCTTAATTTGACCAACTTAATGATCTCTGATCGACCCGAAACCACCGCCGTTGGATCCGGATCGTCGAAACCTAAAGAATGGTGGTGGTCCCACCAGAAACACTGTTCACACGCGCCCCCACGCGCCGGTCAACGCGGCGGTCAACGCTGGAACAGTCATGCTGACGTCATCGCTGACGTCACTGACGTCACTGCTGACGTCAGCATGACGTCACTGCTGACGTCAGCATGACGTCACTGCTGACGTCAGCATGATGTCATGCTGATGTCATCTGACAGCTGTCAGGTCTGACGTGTCAGACTCTGACAGGTGCCACGTGTCAACATCCGATTGGTCCACCTCGCTGATCTGTCAGGCCACGTGTCAGATCTGACATGTGCCACGTGTCAGCACGGCACTGGTCCACGTCACTGACATGTCAGTGACACGTGGCAGTCCCTGACTGGTCCACGTCACTGACATGTCAGTGCTGACTGTGCACTGACATGTGACACGTGTCGGCTCACGGTTGGTCCACGTCACCTGACAGACTGACAGGGTGCCACGTCATCACCTCTGTCCTCAGACGGGTTGACCCGTATCCCTGCAACTCGGGTCGATCAGACCCGCGATCAAGACCCGGTCACCATTTCTTCATTTCTCAATCATTTTCATTCCTTTTGATTCCTAGCTACTCGTCTGGGTCCTAGGAAGGGTTCTATGGAATTAGAATTGAGAAAAACAGATAGGATCGAGGGCCTACCTCGAAGAACAGAACCGGCCTCCCGTCGCAGTTGTGTCACCGTCCTGAGCACCTCCGGCCACGAGTTCAATCTCAGTAGGTTCCTGGCAGTCCCTAGAGTCGATTAGGATCCATCAAAAACAAAACTAAACGTGGGAAATGGTTTTACCAAAATCTGGGTTTGAAACCACCACGGGTTTCCCCGATTCCTTCCTCGCCGCCGTCCTCCGCCGTGGTCACTGCCGTCGCTCAGCCTCGCCAGTGAGTCCCCAATACGCAGACACAAAGAGTGGATGATTTGCTGGGATGTTTGATCGAAATGGGCAGAATGTGCTCTGCGGGTATGAAATATAAAGAAATGGAGGGAAGGAAACGGACGGTCCAGATTTGATCTCCATGATTAGATCAATGGCTCAGATTAGATCAGGGGTTTTCAATCCAAGGGCTGGAATTTAAAGCTGATTTAATTGCTATTTAATCCAATAGTGGATCTGATCCAATCTGGCCAATGGGTGAGTGACACTTGTCACTCACCAGGTGTCCTCCAATCAGATTTCCTAAATATAATAATCGACACGAAAACCGAGACACGAACCTCCCGAATTCACGTTTCTGACCATAACTTCCTCGTACGAAGTCCGATTTCGGCGTGCCGCCTGTCTACGGACTCAGGACGTCGAGGCCTACCCAACGGTCCTTGAGTCAACTGAAAATTGGCTGCCAAGAGAAAAGTCAACATTTTCACCCCCAAAAGTCCAAATTACGGTAATACCCCTGAACTTCCGATAGTCATAACTTTTTCCCAGATCGTCCGAATTGGACGTGCCACCTGCCTATGAACTCGTGACGTCCCGAACTACGTCACGGTCATATGTCAAAGTCCGTTTAATTCATCAATCAAAAAGTCAACAATTGGCCATACCCATAACAAGGGTAAAAGCGTCAAATCACACATTAAATTACAATATTGGGATCCTCGAATTTCCGGGGTGTTACATGCTGCTCGGGGTCTCTCCAGGTCCATATCTCTGACATCCCAGATGTCTGACTTCCCAGACATCTAATCATAGCAATCATGATCCTGAGTCACTATACGGACTGGTCGCTCCGTATAATGACCCCTCGTAGGCAATACACCGTGACTTCCCCAGTGTCCCAGACATCTGGAGAAGACCATCCACATATCCTCGTATCAAGATGGTATATGGAAAACAGTTTTATAAAGACATTTCAAAACATCTCAAAGGGCCCTGCTTGGAATTTCCATAAAACCATCGTAATCCATAAATCTGATTTCTCGAATCCAAACCATTTATCCAAATCCATTTATGGGTCCCCGACCAGAAATCACATTCATAATACACAATTGGGCCTCATGCCCGATTCCGTAAACCAACTGTGCCCCTAGCCCGATAGTATAACTCAATTGGACTCCAAGTCTGAGGGTTTCCAAAACAAATGGGTCTCATGATCGAGTTCACCTTTTCAAATCCAAAACCATTTCATCAAACCATCACCGAAACCACAAGCACATATATCCACAATGAAACCATAAACCTCGATATACGTGCAAATACGAAAATCATCTTGAAATACGTGAAAATATGTAAATCATCAATACCATATATAAAACATATAAAAAAGTTATGCATGCATCACAATTTAGAAAAAAATGTCCAATCACAAACCGTCCTACGTTGTCGCCTCGATATGCATGCCATAAGTCTCACCGGGCTAAATCACCATCCTCGGAATATCCGAACCTGTCCAAAACACATTCTAAGGTCACTAACACTCCCATTAACCTTCCATTAAATCACCATAATTTTCCCGGATTTTTAAACGTATTTAAACTCGATACTAAACCTTCGAACATCCCGAACTATATCGAAACGATGTCCGATCGACTCGAAACCAGTCCCAAAATGTTCGTTACATCGAATAGATGAAAACACATGTTGGACACTTCCCTAAACACTACCCCATGCGCGCCCACCTAGGTTACCAGGGTGTGATACTTGTCGATGGAATCTCGGAGTGGGGATACAGTGTAGTGAGTACTAGCAGTTGATTCTGATTGGACGTGGTGTCTCAATAGCGATGTCTGATGGTTGGGTCTGCATGAGTCTGTGGTAGGCACTACTATCGAGGATGGACGTAGTTGTGGTTGTTGTGAATCAGGTGACATTCAGGGAACGTTTCCTCTTCTTGTATGAGTTGTCAAGGTGATTGTACCCAAAGTTGTTGGGTATGAGGGAGGCAGAGTTCCTCCAACTTGAGAAGAGGTACGGGGTCGTTGCTCGGTATGAGCAAAAATCCAGGGTTGTTTGATTCGCACACTGTGTGCTAGTGATTGTGATGAGAATGAGCCTTGAGTTGGGATGTGACTCCGTCGTGATGGGCATACGTTCGGTATCTGAGATTTGGTAGTGGATGAGTTGGACTAGACGGGATCCAGTAGTGGATGAGATGTGTTGGGACTTTGACCCAATCGTGAGTGTGATAACTGATGTGATTGGAATGACTAAGTGGTAAAGGAATGAAACGATATGAAGGAATAAGCGAGTTAGGGTACCAAGTTAGCTTGGTACAGACACGTGGTTGATACAGGAGTGAGTTGGTTCCAACATGGTTGGAACTTCAGAATCGAGAGAGGTTGTGATTGAGGAGACGAGTGGAGTGCTTGATTCAGCATTGGTGATGGGTATTCTGAGGTCATTGAGGGTGACTTCTCATGTTCCGCCCATGGAAAATGATGATTGTTATCACCAATACGTTGATAGTGTATTGGTTGGTGGACCCATGATTTGTTTTGAGTCATCAGGAGGAGTTGGGTGTTTCAAAGTTAGAAGAATGAGATTTCTCATTTTCTGCTTGGTGGCAGACGATGTTGGGTTACATGGTGTGGTGAGTACAGTGAATTTGTGTTTGCACTCACGTAGGATGAATTTTGATGTCATCGTCTTGGATCATCTTTGATTTTCCCTAGGTGGGATGACAAGGATCGATATGAGGTAATTGGAGAGAATCCATAGTCTAGACGTGTTTTGTCGTTGACTGATCGGTTTAGATGTGAAAATGGTTGAGAAGCAATTCGGTAGGATGCAGATTCAATGAGGGTGTAAGACCCTATGACCCGAAAGCTGTTAGCGGAGTGAGCATGTGTGGATCATAGGTGGATCCGGATCGCGATGTGGATCAGGATCATGATGTTGAGGATATAGGGTGTTGTGACAATCGAGGATCATGATGTTAATGATCGGGTGATGTTGTGATGGATCTGGATCGTGATCTTGATGGCCAGGTTATGTGGTGGATCAGGATGGCGTGGATCATGATGTCGTGCCGGTGCTAGCAGACTTCGCCTTCCTGATTATGCTAAGCTAGGAATAGAGGGGAATCATTTTTTGAGACAGTTGAAGAATCTTTTGGAATAGTTAGTGAGATGACAAAACATGAGTTGGATATGGGAATGTTGGGTCGACTTCTTTTTGAAGTTAATCCGGTATGAGACGGTAGTTGAGTGAATTGAGGTGTATACGATCTTTCTTGGATATTTGGGTATGAGGATGATGGGACCGACTTCCTTTCGAGGTTAATCCCATATGATATATTAATAGAACGAGTGGGTATCCAATAGGGTCGGATTGGTTAGTCTTGGATATGTGAATGATGGGATTAGCTTCCTTATAAAGTCAATCGAATATGATATGGTAATCGAATGAGAAGGTAACCCATAGGTTCAGAGTTGGTGCATCTTGGTAGACGTGGGTGAGATTGGATGCCCATTTGGCATGAATGGGTACGTTTTGGTGGGCGTGGGTCGAATTGTTAAGTGTTTTAAAACCATAAACCTCGAAATACGTTCAAATATGTAAATATTGAATACCACAATCATATGCACTCAAGGCATTTCAAATAATGTATTCAAAACATATAAAATAGTTATGCATGCATCATATTTAGAAAGCAATGTCCACTCACAGATCGTCTTTACTGTGCCTCGATACGCGTGTCATAAGCCTCTCCAGGGCTAATTCACCATCTCTGAAACATTCGAACCTGTCCAAATCACACTCAAAGGTCACTAACAGACTCTACCTAAAACTCATGAACAGTCCCAGCCTGGGAACGCGTCCTGAACACGCTTCTCGAGACTTTAAACCTCAATTTGACCAACATGACGATCTCTGATCGACCCAAAACCACCACCATTGAATTCGGATCGTCGAAACCTTTCAAATGAAACTGGTCCCACCTCAAAAGTTGTTCCCACGAGCCCCACCCTCCGATCAATGCAAAAGTCAACGCTGACGTCACTACTAACGTCATCTCTGATAGTGTCTAACATTTGTCAGATCTGATAGTGCCACGTGTCAACAACCTACTGGTCCATATCACTGACATGTTAGTGACACATGGCACCCTCTAATTGGTCCACGTCACTGCACGTGGCACCCTTTGTTTAGTCTACGTCACTGACATGTTAGTGTTGACTGAGCACTAACATGACACGTGTCATGCTCCTATTGGGCCACCTGGCCTGACAGTCTGACTGCTGATGTCATCGTCTTCAACCTCCTACGGGTCAGCCTGTTTGTTTGAAACCAGGTGGCGCAGACTCGCGACCCTCACCAGGTTCTAAAAGCCTCAATTCTACACCTTTTTAACCCATTATTCCTCATAACTGATCGTCATCAGCCCAGCAATTGATCTATCGACTTAAAAACATGAAAAACAGGCTAGATATTACCTGTCACGATCGAACAGTCACGACTAAGCTTCCTCCCTCCTTCTAGCCACCTATCCTCTTCCATTTCGCTCCCTAGACGTTTGTACAAACCAAATAAACACACCTCAATCATTAGGAACATCCCCAAACGTCCAAACCTGAAATTCAATATTTGAATTTAACAAGGGTTTTGGGTTACCTGTGTTCCTCTGGGTTTCACGGCCAGCCACCGTGGCTCTGCCGTCTATGCCATCCCACCCAACTCTCAGCCTCTCACTCAAGCATCACAGGGGAAGGGAGGAATGGGGTTTGGGTTTTGTGGGTTTCGAGTTTGAATGAAGAAATGAAGAAGATGGATGATGCATGTATGTAAGGTAATGGGCAATGGATGAGTGACACTTTTCACTTATCCATTGGGCCTGACAAAATATCTGGGCCCCATTAAGTGACAAATGTCCATTTTCTCATAAATCGTGCAATAGTATCCAAACACGTCCATGACCCGTAACTTCCTCATATGATGTTTGATTTCGACGTGCCATCTATCTACGGACTCGTATCATCTTGATCTGTGTAATGAACCTCGATCCTCGTACATTTGTCCATCCGAGCCAAAAGTTAACTTTTTGCCCATTCCCAAGGGCAAAATCGTCATTTGCATCGTTCGTCTGAAAAATCCTCGACTGATCCCCGATTAGTCCTACTAATCCTCACTTAATCCTTAATTAATCTCGTAAACTTGGGACGGGTAGTTACAATTAGTCCCTATTTGATCTTGAAATTGGACCTAACGTGATGAGACCCGTTGGGGGATCTAGGACCAGCTGCGTGGTGTTTCGAACCCGCCGAAGGCGTTGCCGTTCTCTGGATTTTCGTTTGAAAGATGATCCGCAAGGCAGCACTTGACACCGGTCAGGTGCTAGCCGAATAGGCTCCGATGCCTAAGTTAGTATCCTTGTGCCGAGTGGCGGAAGCGTGTGAGTAATAGTAGTCAGAAGAAAGATTACCTTTGTAAAGGTTCTAGGGGTATTTATAGTAGCCATGAATGTGGTGGTTGAGTTACTGTTTCGGAGCAGGTCCCATTTTGTGGCTAGGAGTCACCTGGAGGTTTTCTGAAGATCAGGGGCAAGGGCTAGCTAGTGCCTGGCCTACTAGCGTCAGAGCGTTGGTGTGCCAGAGTTGGTACGCTAGGGAGTTGGTGCAGCCAGCTGGTGTGAACAGTAAACATATGTCGAGCGGTAGAACTGTCTTGGTATGCCGACTGGACATCCATGTTCTGTTGAGGGAGATCCGTGACTAGCTGCCGTTTGGCAGGTCCTTCTCCGACCTAGCGGTTCGTGTGTACGGAGGGTGGTTGGTCGACATGGTATCAATATAAGTCCCCTAATACTTTGACTAAGGTGGATTTCCTCTATTGAGGACTTGTAATTCTGGCCGATACCTGTCGACTGGCTAGGGGAATGTACCCCGGAGTCCCCCAAGTCATGGACCGAGGAAGTACACTGCATTACCGAGGACAAGGCAGTCCCTCTGCTAGCAAGTCCATGTGGGCCTATATGCAATGTACGGTCGTATGGCCACCTATGGTGGGATGGCGTGGTATGACAGGGCCTCAATCGGACACAATGTGCCTGCTTGCCGATCGGTGGGATCATGTCGTGCCAGGTGTTGTCGAGGGGTCAAGTATGGCATTAGCTGGATGTCGCAATGGTACCTAATCGGTCGCAATGTGTGACACGACCCATCCCAATCCCCCGGGATTAACACAGGATGTGTCATGATCCCGTCTAACACGAAATGTCAGACAAGGGATAAATTAAAACCTTCAGCCCGACCAGCTTTTAGAGCGTGCTAGGATCTGGTAGAGGAGTGTGATGTCTCGGTCTCTACTACAGTCCGCATCCGAGATTAACCTGAAGAGCATTAAAAACCAGAAAAGACTGTGAGTGGACGAAAATAAATGAGTTCATAAAAACATATTTCATAAAGACATTTATGCCCTTCACTAAAAAACATGCATGCATACAAAAACCATTTATCCAAATAACCATTATTAGGGTCTCAGCCCTAAATTCCGTAACTCCAAATCATACGGGCTCTTGCCCAAATCCATTTATAAAAATCCATAACATAGTAACCACATGTGGGAACTCAGCCCAATTCCATTTATTATTCACAAAACACAATTTCGCAAATCCAAGAAATCATGTTTATCATATATATATATATATATATCATATAACCAATCCTGTCACAGTTTCTAAAGCTACGCGCGTGCTACCTGGGGTCTCAAATCCCAAGTCTCCCCAGGGTCCACCCAGGTCAATGTTCGCAGATCAATGACCCTTCCTGGGGGTTATAATACATAATAGCCTTCCTGAGAGTAAGGTACCCAACGGGAGCGATTCTACTCAGTTAGTGCTCTGTGACTACTCCGAGGTCCACCCAAGCCAATGACCCTCCCCGGAGGAGACAATCCATAAATATATAAGGATGGTATATGAAAAACCATTTTGAAATCATTCTCAAAACCTTTCAAGGGTTTATGCCCGGTCCCCATAAACCGTCATGAACCAGAAATCCATTTATGGGTCCCCGACCCTAAATCACAATCGTAAACCATAACTGGGCCCCAAGCCCGAATTCATGAACCAACTGGGCCTCACGCCTGATTTCGTAAACCAACTGGGCCTCCGGCCCGATTGGTAAGCCAACTGGGCCTCGTGCCCGATTTTGTAAACCAAATGGGCCTCGTGCCCGATTTCGTAAAACAAATGGGCCTCGTGCCCTATTTTGTAACCTAACTGGACCTCGATCCCGATTCATAAATCAACTGGGCCTCGATACCGATACGCAAATCAACTGAGCTTCGAGCCCAATACGTAAACCAACTGGGCCTCCGGCCCGATGCTTTGTTAAATCAAATGGACTTCAAGTCCGAGAGTTCATAAATCAAATGTGTCTCGTGCCCGATTCCATATTTTAAAATGGACTTTAAGTCCGAGGGTTTCCAAAAAAAATGGGTCTCATGCCCGAGTTTACCTTTCAAATTCCAAAACCATTTCATTAAACTGTTTTCGAAACCAGAAGCAAGTATAATCAGTGCGAAATCGTAAACATCGATTTTTGTGCAAATACGTAAATCGCCTCGAAATATGTGAAATCATGTAAATCACTAATATCCAAATCATCATCATAGAATCACATATGTAAAACATATAAAAAATTTATGCATGCATCCCAGTTTAGAAATCAAGATCCACTCACAGACCGTCCTACGCTACCGCCTCGATTTGCGTGCCGTAAGCCTTCCCGGGCTAATCACCATCACCAGGACTCCCAAACCTATCCAAATCATACTAGAGGGTTACTAACTACCTTATAAACCTCTCATTGAAGCCCCATAAGTTTCACGAATTTTTAACTATTTTTAAACCCGATCCTAAACCTTCGGACATCCCGAACTATATCGAAACGATGTCCGATCGACATGAAATCAGTCCCAAAATGTTCGTTACATTGAATAGATTATTTCACATGTTGAATTCACCCCTAAAAGACCCCTCATGCGCCCCCATGCACCGTCCTAAAAGGCTGTGCGTGAAAGCCAGGTGCCTGCACAGTGTCATCCCCTACCTCTCGTTGAACCCGGTCCAGAACGGTTCAGACTGGCCCTGTCTAACCAAACCGGCGTTCACGGTTCAATGCTATTTTCTCAACCATTTTCCATCCCGTTTGATCCTAAAGCTTTTCCTATCCATTTCCAATCGATAAGTGGTTTCAAAATCGAGAAAATAGGTCAATTTCGTACCTGTCCATGAAGGAACAACAACCGCCACCTACAACTGCCCATTCCCGTCTTCTCTAGCCACCATAGTCCACCAACCGAGTCCCAATCGACTCGTCTGAGTCCTAGGAACACGACCAAGTCCTCCAAATCGATCCATAAGCCTTGAAACCGAGCTTCCGATTTTTTAACCAAAAACTCCAGCTCATGGGGTTGGCAGCCACCGTACACTGCCATCCAAGATGTTAACATCATCGTGCTCGCCTCATTTCCCTCTCCAACTTCCACTTAGCGTTCACAAGCAACAGAGGAAGTTTGAAGGTTGTTCACGTAGGATTGGGTTTGGTTATTCACGGGTTACAGGTTCCATTTTCCCCACCGTGCCACCGTGATCCTCGTCGTGTCTCATGCCGTCCAACAGCCTCCCAGTCACATTCATTCCCGTAGTCTCTCACCAGAACATAGAGAAGGGCAAGGTAGTGGGGTGATAGGTGTGTTTGTTTCACGGTTTGAAGAAAAAAGAAAAATAAATGAAGGTTGAGTCGCGGGGGAGAAGAGAGAGAAATGAGAGAGAAAATAATTAAAATAATAAAACTTAAATAAAATACTGTTTTATTTCATTGGATCCCTTAGTCTCTCATCAGATTTTACTTATTATTTTATTCGAATCCTGATACGTAAATCCTCGATTTCGATCCCGTGACCATAACTTCCCTGTTCGATGTCTGATTTCGACGTGTCGCCTTTCTATGGAATCGTGACGTCCCGATCTACGTCATGGTCATCGGTCTTCGTACGTTTGACTCCCTGAATCAACATTCAACATTTTGCCTATGACTAGGGGCAAAATAGTCATTTTGCATCGTCCGTCTGATTTCGCTCAACTAATCACGGATTAAACTCACGAATCCTTCATTAGTCACTAATCTAATCCTGGAATTCAGGACGGGTCGTTACAATGTGCCTACTTGCCATTTGGATGGTGTGAGCATGCCTTGTGTGGTGTGACCGAGTGGTCGAGCATGGGTTGGATAAGAGTCCTGGACTGTCTGCGGATCGACCGTTGATAGTCGTAGATGCTGATTGGGCCAGACTTGATTCAATATAGGTGAGTACCTAGGTCGGTTAACCTTCCTAAAAACACCTTTTTTGTAGTGTATGTACATGGTATACAGGGTGTATCTGTATGAGGGTGTCGTATGGCCTTGGTGACCGTTTAGATCGGAAGTGCGCATCTCGAGGTAGGTTAGGCACCTATAAACAGGGTTGTAGGGGCTCAATTTTCTACTTTTCATTCTCAGAATTGCTAGAGCTCAAGAATTGTGCCGATCAAACTCTCTATAATGTCGATCCCATGTAACCAGAAGTCCACTACTAACGTAACTGTGCCTTCTGATCGGCCAGATAAGGTAATTTGTCCTGTTTTGATGCTCCCCTTTTTGTTTCGGTAGTAGTGTAGGCACTTAGTGGTTGTTTCTTTCTTACGAAATTTGTAGATGTCAAATTCCGAGTCTTCAAGTGGATCTGAGGTTAGGTCCCCTAAAACATTTGGTGATGAAACACTATCTCACTCGGCAAGTGATGTGTCTAGTGAGCGTAGTGGCTCATCGTCCACTAGTGGGTCCTCGTCGACCGAATGTTCGTCCTCCGCCAGCGGTGATAGTTTAGATAGGGATCATAGGTTTCCAAGGAAAGAAGTAAGGCACCAGGGTGAATGTAGTGCGCCCAAACAGAGTGTCGATTGGACTGGTGGCAACAACCTACAGGACGAGCAAGAGGTGGAGTCACTCGAACGGCAGGGCAAAAGTTAGGGGGCCGATTAGGAGGCACAACCGGCAACCCCATCCGTCATCGTCGTGGAAAGCGAACGAGAGGATATCCAGATGGAAATGAGCTCGCTGCTCGAGTTAGACGAAGATGGCATTGTAAAAACGGAGTATGTCGTCGACTTTGAATGCAATAAAGTTCGGCAGGCCGATATGGACAAGTTTCAAGAACTCTACAACGTGCCGTCAGATATTGAGATGACCCTGCCGCCAGGCCGATGCAAGCCGAGCGAACTGCCCGAGGGGCCCACGCTGTTCTACGTCGACTACTTTGGACATGGGGTAAGGCTGCCCCTACATCCGTGGCTTCAGGACATGATGGCGCAGGACAACCTAGCTATGGGTCAGTTGAACATGAACGGCTGGATCATTCTAATTAACGATAAGACAGCCTTCTGATTGGCCGGGCTGCTAGAGCCAATCTGAGGCCAAATGTGCTATTTGTATCACTTCAAGAGGTAGACATTCAACCCCGAGTGGTATCGTATGAAGTGTCTTCAGAAGATGGTCTGTGGTGCATTCATCCTGGATGTGCCGACCTCCCAAAAGAGCTGGAGGCATCACTTCTGTTGGGTGTCAGGCTCGTGGGAGGGTGATCTCAGCAGCGTTAGTTCAAGGATCCCGAGCTACTTTCAGTTAGGAGGTTCTGTGCTAGCTGATCGGCCCCTTGTTTGTTGTAATTAACAGTTTGGGTGTAGCAACCAACTGGGTGTCTGACTATTGTTTTTTTTTGTGTAGGCCCATATAAAGCGACCATCACATCAGAGGAGGTGGAAGCTTGCAACTTGGATCGGTGGAAGCTTACAGAGCTAGAACGTAGTCGATGCGTTCTAAGGTTGCTAGCCAACCTACTTGCAACTGGTCTGATTTCGGTCCCTGGTAAGTAGTGTGAGATTTGTTTGTGCAGATCGGACTAGGTTAGATGTTGATTAATATATCTTGTTTTCGCCGCAGTCCACCCTCAAGTTGAACATGCCGCCGTAAAGAAAACGAGCGAGGTTACGAGCAAGCATACTCCTACTGCCGAGAGGAATGATGCCCAAGAAGGGCCCTCGAGTAGTAGTTGGGAAGAGAACAGCCCGATTATCGGCATGAAATGACCAATCATCGGCGGGCTAGAGCAGGCCCGTGAACGTCGCAGGAAGCTCATGGAGGCATGCTGAAGGCAATCTCCTTCAACTACCGACGTCTAGGAGAACAAAGGTGCCGAGCAGAAGTCGGTAGAGGCCTTGCGGGAGAAACCGGGCGGAGTTCGGCAGAGGCCTTGTTGGTTACCTGTGAGATGAATCGAGTAAGAGCTGCGACCCTGCCAACAAGGGTTTGGACCTCCTTGAGTGTGCGTGGCGGCCTCATGTCGAGGATTGCTTTAATCTTTTCGGGGTTGGATTTGATCCCGGGTTGGCTGATCACGTAACCCAAGAATTTACCTGATTAGACGTTGAAAAAGCATTTGGTATTGTTTCAATACCTGGAACATCTTGTGGAGGTTGGGCACATGGTCGCCGACAGTTTTGCTCTTGACCAGCATGTCATGCACGTAGACTGCCATCGTTTTCCAGATTTGATCAGCGAACATGAAGTTGGCTAGGCGCTAGTAAGTTGCTCCTGCATTTTTCAGCCCGAAAGGCATAACGTTGTAGTAGTAGACGCCCAAGTTGGTGCGGAAGCTTGTGTGAATTTGGTCGTCAGGGTGCATTTTTATCTAGTTGTAGCCAGAGTATGCGTCCATGAACCTTAGGAGTTCATAACCAATTGTGGCTTCGACTAGGAGGTCAATCTTAGGCAGCGGGAAGCTATCCTTGGGATAGGCCTTGTTGAGGTCCGTAAAATCGATGTACATCGACCAGGATCTGGAGGGTTTCTTCACCAGTACAACATTTGCGACCCATGCGGCGTAAATGGCTTTGGGCACAAAGTGGATCGTGCTGAGCTATGTGATCTCCTTCTGCAAGATGAGCTGACGCTCGGCATCATAAGTTCTTTGCTTTTGCGTTACTGGTTTGAACGATGCATCGATGGTAAGCTGGTGGTAGATGACGTCTATGGGGATGTTGGGCATGTCGGCGTATGACCATGCAAAAACTTCGTTGTTGTCCTTCAGGAACTGGATGAGCTATTCCCAGGTCTCCCTGGTGATTGAGGCCCTAATCTTTACTTACCGCTCAGGGTGTTGTGTGCAGAGGAAGATTAGTTTGGTTTCCTCAACGGGTTGAGGTTGTGAAGTGGCAGAGATGTCGCTTGGGTCCTCAAGGGGACTTAAGCGGATTTAGGCAGCGAGTTCGGGATTGGCCGGGTCAGCTTCATAAGCGACTTCCGCTACGGCCATGGTTTCCCGTTCTGCACATGGGTTCACCTTGGTTAGCGCAGTCTGATAGCATGTACGAGCAGATTGCTAGTTTCTGTGGACTTGGCCGGTGCCCATAATGGTGGGGAACTTCATGAGCAAGGACCTGGTGGAGATGACGATGCTGAGTTGTTTGAGGAGCCCCTGCCCAGAATGACGTTGTAGGCCGTGGGGTAGTCGACCCCTAGGAAGGTGGTGAAGGCAGTTGCAATTCTGGGCGTGCTACCAAGGGAGACTGGCAAAAAGATGGTGCCAAAGGGCATGACAGAGTCGCATGAGAAGCTGAGTAGTGGGGAGTTGGCTTGTTTGAGCTCCTAGGAGCCAATGCCTAGTTGGTTGACTGTGTCCATGAAGAGGACGTTGACGGAACTAGCAGTGTCCACCAGGATATGTCCGACGTCAAAATTGGCGATTTGTGCATGAATGATTAGTGGGTCGTCGTAAGGGAAGATTATGCCCCGCTCTTCCTCCTCAGAGAAGGTGATAAGCGTCCAATCGGCCCGTGCCATCTTGGTGGCCCGGCCATCCTCGATGTGGAAGATCTGGTGGTTAGATGTCGTGGCCCAAAGAGAACTCTTCCTTGTCCGGTTGGAGGTGTAGGAGGAAGACAAGGCTGGGCCATCACTAATTGTGTTGATTTGGGGCATGTTCTGTGTGGGGCGAACGTGTTGGAGAAATTGGTTGATCTTCCTTTCCCATACGAGGGTCTCCACAATATCGCGGAAGGCCAAGCACTCATCGATGGTGTGACCATTGAATTTGTGATATTGGCAGTACAAGTTGGATTGGATGCTTGGGCGGGGGCCCGGTGGTCTCGCACTTGGCTTGGGTATGGTTCTTTCGATGTTCATGAGGACATTCTCGAGGGAGGTGTTGAGGATAAAGTACGTCTCGAACTTGGGCGTTGGCCCCGTATAGGGCTTGTCCGACTGGTGGTGATTGTTTGGCCTGTGTCCTTTGTTCTGATACTTGTCCTTCCCCTTGTAATCGTTGTTATACGTCCCTTTTCTTTTACCGGAGTAAGCGCTGGACCGGTGGTTCGTGTGCGGGTTACTAGCCGCTAGAGGTGGTGGTGCCGGCTGACTGTTCAAGGGTGTAGAGTGCGCATGGGTTGCAGGTATCTTGGGTGCTACCTGAGGGGAGTTAAAGTGCTCTACCTTAGCATGAATCGCTGCTTGCCTTATAAGTTCGTTGTAGTCATCCCAACCTTGGGTGAAGGCATGGCATTTCAAGGTGGACTCCCGCAGGCCGTTACGGAAAGCCCTATATGCCACCTTGTCATCCGTTTCGTGGCACTTGGAGTACTTGAGGCTGAACCTAGCAGCGTATTGGCATAGGGGCTCGTCCTTCCCTTGTCTGAGGGTGCCCGGGTCCTCAGTGGTAAGTATTCGATCCGTCTGGATCATGAACTGGTTCAAGAAGACCGCGTGTAGGCAGTTTAACGAGTCGATTGACTGTGGCTCCAATTGGTAGAACCAGTTGAGCGCTGCTTCAATGAGGGTGGAACTAAAGATCAGGAACTAGGTCTCTTTAGAGAGGTTTCTGAATGCAAAGGCGGAGTTGTAGTTGTTGATGTGGGTGTCTAGGTCTCCTTTTCCATTGTACAGGGCGATCTTGAGGGGCTTGACCTCCGACCCGTTGTGGTATTGCATGATGCGGTCTGTGAAGGGGTTGATGTTGGCCTTAGGCCTAGGCAGTGTTTTAACCTTGGCTTTACTAGTCTCCAGTTCATGAACATGTCCGAGGAGCTCCTGAATCCTGTTGTTCGATCGGCCAGGCTTGTTTGATGGTCCCGGCTGGTCAGCGGCTGGTCGACGACTCGTGCCTCTCGTGCCCCTCCTAAGTTGTTCAAGTTGTGATGACTGCTGACCAAATGCAGTTGTCGTTGAGTCGGCATCGTCCTCCAAATGGTGTAGGCTAGCCGACGAGAGTTAGTTACCCGTCTGTTGAGCGGGTACCTTTTTCCACTACGCTCGTCGAAGTGCCGACCCGGATTGTAATTGGGCGCCTTCGGATAACAGTGGCAATAGAGGCTGCGCCCGAATTCAGGGGTCGTGAGTAGGGTAGGTCAGACGGTTAGTCTGGGCATGCGGTTGCCTCTAGTCGAACAGTTCGCGGGTATCGCAGAAGATCTGTGTCCCCGAAGGATCAGGCAGATCGGTTTGATGGAAGAAGAAGCGCTCAGATGCTTCGGGTTGGCAGGTCTCAGCGATCTCCGCTCGGCAGGCATTGACCTCCCGCCGAGAGGCTGCAGCAGCTAGGGCCCGTTTGGTTTCCTCTCGCTGCACCTCTAATTCTTCGCGTGTGGATTGAAAGATCGCAAGGGTGCTTCCATGCTGTTCTCCCCACACATGGTTCTTGCTCTCGATGGCAGCATTGCTTCTTTGAAGTTCTACTACTTCTGATCGGAGGGTTTTTAGCATCTCGAGCATGTCCTCGGATGGTACACTAGTTCTGGTTCGGTTGCGGTCTCCCTGAGGAGTGTTGTTGAGCTCGTGGGGATATGTGAGCTAGTAGGCGGTTGTCGTATTCCCACAGACGGCGCCAAATGTTTGATCCTAAAATGGACCTAACGTGATGAGACCTGCTGGGGGATCTAGGACCAGCCACGTGGTGTTTCGGACTTGCCGAGGGCGTTGCCGTTCTCTGGATTTCCATTCGGCAGAAGACCTGCAAGGCAGCAATTGATACCGGTGAGGTGCCGGCCGAATGGACACCGATGCCTAAGTCAGTATGTCACGACCCATCCTAATCCCCCTGGGATTATCACAGGATGTGCCATGCTCCCGTTTGACACGAAGTGTCAAATAAGGGATAATCCAAAACCTTCAGCCCGACCAGCTTCCAGAGCGCGCCAGGATCCGGTGGAGGAGTGTGATGTCTCGGTCTCTGCTACAGTCCTCATTCGTGATAAACCTGAAGGGCATTAAAACCATTAAAATCTGTGAGTGGACGAAAAGCAAAGAGTTCATAAAAACACATTTCATAAAGACATTTATACCCTTCACTAAAAAGCATGCATGCATTCGAAAACCAATTCATTTCCCATGTAATAAAAACCATTTAGGAAAACCAGAAATCATTTCCCTTTTCTCGAATCCTAGGCCTTAGCCCGAAACCGTAAATTCAAACATAGGTGGGAACTCAGCCCAGAACCATAGGATACAAAAATCCGTAAATCAAGATCCATGTGGGTCACTACCCAAATCCATAAAACATAGAAATACCATTTCTAAAATCCACCATGTCATAAATCCAATAAACCATGTTTACCAAATATCATATAACCAATCCTGTCACGGTTTCCAAAGCTACGTGTGTGCTACCCAGGGTCTCAAATCCCAAGTCTCCCCAGGGTCCACCCAAGTCAATGTCCGCAGATCAATGACCCTCCCTGGGGGTTATAATCCATATATGCCTTCTTGAGAGTATGGTACCCCACGGGGGCGACTCCACTCATTTAGTGCTCCGTGACTACTCCGGGGTCCACTCAGGCCAACGACCCTCCCCGGAGGAGACAATCCATAAATAAAGGATGGTATATGAAAAATCATTTCGTAATCATTCTTAAAACCTTTCAAACCTTTCAAAGGATCCATGCCCGGTCCCCATAAAACGTCATGAAAGTAGAAATCCATTTAGGGTCTCCGAACGCGAAATCACATTTATAAACCATAACTGGGACTCATGCTCGATATCATAACCAATTGGGCCTCAAGCCCGATCATGTATACCAACTGGGCCTGAAGCCTGATTTCGTAAATCAACTGGGCCTCAAACCTGATTTCGTAAACCAACTGGGCCTCAAGCCCGATTTCGTAAACCAACTGGGCCTTAAGCCCGATTTCGTAAACCAACTGGGCCTCAAACCCGATTTCGTAAACCAACTAGGCCTCAAGCCCGATTTCGTAAACCAACTGGGCCTTAAGCCCGATTTCGTAAACCAACTGGGTCTCCGGCTCGATGCCTTATTACATAAAATGGACTCGTAGTCTGATAGTTCGTAAATCAAATGGGTCTCATGCCCGATTCCATATTTCCAAATCCGAAATCAATCCACAAACCAATTGGGCCGCCCTTGGCCCGATAATGTAACTAAAATGGACTTCAAGTCCGAGGGTTTCCAAAACAAATGGGTCACATGCCCGAGTTTACCTTTTCTAATCCAAAACCATTTCATTAAACCATTATCGAAACCACAAGCATGTATAACCGCAATGTAAAACCATAAATCTCGATATACGTGCAAATACGTAAATCACCTCGAAATACGTGTAATCATGTAAATCACCAATACCATGATCATCAGGATAGAAATCATATATATAAATCATATAAAACATATAAAACATTTATACATGCATCACAGTTTAGAAATCAAGGTCCACTCATAGACCGTCTTACGCTGCCTCCTCGATTTGCGTGCCATAAGCCTCCCTGAGCTAATCACCGTCACCGGGACTCCCAAACCTGTCCAAATCATACTAGAGGGTTAAAAACTACCTCATTAACCTCTCATTGAATCCCTGTAATTTTTCCGAATTTTTAACTATTTTTAAACTCGATCCTAAACCTTCGGACATCCCGAACTATATCAAAACGATGTCCGATCGACACGAAACTAGTCCCAAAATGTTCATTACATCGAATAGATTATTTCACATGTTGAAGTCATCCCCAAAAGACCCCTCACACTCCCCCACGCGCTGCCCAAAGGCGCTGCGCGTGGGCCTCACACGTCGATGAATAGTGTCACCTTTAATCTCTAGTGAACTGGGTTCTGAACCGGTTCACTAGTTTCGACCGAACCGGATCAGCGTTCCCGGTTCACACAATTTCCTCCCTCATTTCAACCCCATTTTCATCCCTTTTAATTCCTAACTCTTAGTCCCGTCATTTGCAATCGATTCAACTACTAAAAACATGGAAATGAGGCCATTAACTCACCTTCCTGATAAAAGCATAACCGGCCAACCTGCAACCGCACTCCGTCGTCATCTCCGGCCACCTTAGGCTCCTACTCTTGGTTCCTCATCCTCGTAATGACCCAAGGAACAATTCCCAACCATCAAAATCGATCGACAACATAAAAACCAACTTTCGAATTTCGAATCAAAACTCACCGTTTTCGGGTTCTCCGACCACCGTCCACGACGTCCCTCGCCGTTTCCATATTCGATTCGTCTCCCTTCTCTCTCTCTCACCTTAATTTACCTTCCAGAAACAATGGATGAGGTTTTGGATGGGTTATAGCTGGGTTGGGGTTCGGGTTTTGCAGAAGAAAATGAAGAAGATGATCGCGGGAAGGAGAGAGAGAATGAGGGAAATAATTAATTAATTAAAATGGACCAATCATATCCAAGATCCCTTTTTTAGGGAAAAAGTCACCAATGGGATGAGTGACTCATCCAAGGGCCCCACCTACGAATATCTGTCCAATCAGAATGAATTAATATTTTATTCGGATCCCGAGACGTAAATCCCCAATTTCGATCCCGTGACCATAACTTTTCCGTTCGACATCCGATTTCGACATGCTGCCTGTCTACGAACTCGTGACGTCCCCGAGTCAAAAGTCAACATTGTTCCCAAGGCGAGGGGCAAAACGATCATTTTACACCATTCGTCTGATTTCGCTCAACTAATCACCGATTAATCTCACTAATCCTTCATTAATCACTAATCTAATCTCGGAATTCGGGATGGGTCGTTACACAGTACCACCCTTGTGCCGCGTGGCGTAAGCGTGTGAGTAATAGTAGTCAGAAGAAAGATTACCTTTGTAAAGGTTCTGGGGGGGTATTTATAGCAGCCATGAATGTGGTGGTTGAGTTACTGTTTGGGATAAGGTCTCATTTTGTGGCTGGGAGTCACCTGGGGGTTTCCTGAAGATCAGGGGTAGGCGCTAGCTGGTGTCTGGTTTGCTAGCGTCAAGGAGTTGGTGTGCCAGAGTTGGTGCAGCTAGGTGGTGTGAATAGTGAACATATGCCGAGTGGTGGGACTGCCTTGGCATGCCGACCAGACAGCCTTGTTCTGCTAAGGGAGATCTAGCACTGGCTGCCGTTCGGCAGGTCCTTCTCCGACCCGGCTGTTCCTGTGTACGGAGGGTGTCGACATGGTATCAACAAGCCTCAATATTCCTTTGAACGTAGGAAGTTCTCCATAAGCATACTCCAATGATCGTATTGTCTATCAAACTTTGGGATCTCTGGTGGAACAAAACTGCTTTCAGCGCCATATTCTCACTACTACACGAATAGAAGACTGCAATGTAGAATCTATTTAGAGAGAATAGGAATAGAGAGAAATTATTGTATTATTGATTAACACAACTAAACTAGCTTAAATAGCCTTACAAGATAAGATTGAACTAGAAATAGAAACCGACGAAGCAACAACCCTAATAACAAGGTAGAGGTCTAGATAATAGATCAAAACAAAACAAAAAACAACGTTTTCCCTTAACAATAGGGATTATTAATAGTGTAGTAACTTCACTACCAAAACTAACCCTAATCGATAAACCTTACCTTTAACAATCAATTTACTTCAAGCCGAAATTGACCCACGAGCCTTATTTCGCCCTTGAACCCAAGAACTCTGTCTTCACCACCATGTTTTATGTCTCAGCAAAGTCTGATAGGCTTAAATTGGAAAATTTTGGGTTCTATGTTCTGAAATTTGCAAATAGATAAGTTTGGGAAAGGTGCCAGTGACCCTCTTATATGGTTTATGGAGGGGAGATTACAGAGGAGCTAGTGACATACAAGGATGAAATATATGTTGCAGTGGGGAAATATGTCATCGTTGTTTTTTTTTCCCTTGAAAAAAGTGTGGAAGGGGGCAACCTTAGATGGATATCCTCTTGGGCGTGATCATATAGGCTCCCACACGCTTGAGGATTGTCCGCATTGAGCCATAACTACTCGTCATAATAGGACGGACACGTCACCTTAGCCGACAAAAGGACTAGCAAACAAGAGCCGGTGGGATTCGATCACAAGACCTCCACCCACCAAACCTCATGGGAATAAGCCCTTGCCACTAGGCCATCACCCTTGGTGGTGATGTCGTCGTTGTTGAGCTTAGGGGACCTTCCGATCAATTTTTCAAGAGATAGTACGGTTGAGAAAGGGAAAGTGATTTGGAATTTGAAGGGGTCTGGTGTCGCTTTCTCATTGGATGGTCAGGTAGTTGATGGGTCTTGTTGTCTAAGTTTTAAATATTTAAATTAAAAGAAATAATGAAGAAAGAAAAAAAAAGATAAATAAATAAAAGTAATAGAGGCTAAGAACAGATCAAGTCCGAAAAACTGAGAATTAGATGGTTTATATGTAAGCAATGAAGTTTTAAGGAACGAATGAAATTTTTTGATGGTGTATATGAGTTTTTAGGTTTGTTAAATTTTTAATTTTAAGTTTTGAGGGTATTTAAGTCATTTCATTCGATTTATTTTTTATAATTGAAAGCTATTTGACAAAGCTACATTTTTGAAAGATTTCCTTTCGTTGTGCCATTGTCCCCGTCGTTGTTTTTGTTTAAAGAAGATGAGAAACCCAGAACGAGTGCAGCCCGCTCAAATTCCGACGAGCTTCGGCCACGAGCTTAGGGCTTGCCTTCGCTGCCGCCTCGTCAAGACCTTTGATCAGGTTAAGGGTTTCACTTTTCCTACTTTTAATTTTCTTTTTCTAATCAGAGACTTTAGGGTTTTTGGTTGAGTTCTACAGTAAGAACACAAACAAATAAAAAAAATAAATGCAAATTCAAATGCAGTTCAGAGATTCGGGATGCGAGAACTGTCCTTTCTTCAATGAAGAGAATCCCGCTGATTACACCACTCCTAATTTTAACGGGTTAGTCTTTTGCACTCTTCTTCTTTGACGATTTTTTTATTCTTCTTATTAATTTTTTGGGTCATCTGCGACTGCATTGCTTGATTTCAGGGTCATTGCAGTGATGGATCCAAGTAGGAGTTGGGCTGCAAAGTGGCTCCGAATTGGTAGGTCTTGTTACATTAACTTAATTTATTTATAGATTTTTCAAATACAGAAATAAGAGATTTGATTTGATTTGAAATATGTCCTTTTGAAACTGATTGTTGAGTCTCTGATGCCTTTCTATAAACACTTGATATGGTAATGGCTGACCCTTGGGCTTCTAAGTGCCAATAGGCTTGAATTGTTTGCTCTTAAAACTTCACAATGCTCTAGATTATGTGTACAAAGTGCCAATTGATTCATTTACAGGAATTGGCTCTGGATTTTAATTTTTTTGCAGGAAAATATGTCCCTGGTTGTTACACACTTGCTGTTTCTGAGGTTCTTTCAGAGGATTTGCAGGTAACACAATACGACTTTCGAACAAACTGTAGTTTCCAATCAATTTTGTACAACCTATTGTATGTTGTTTTTATAATCAGTTTGTTTAATTATATTAACTTATCTATTATGGGTTTCTGGTTATGATTCGTGTTGAATAGTAGTTAGCTTCCACTGTTAAAAAGTAACCTGAAAATTCTACTGTATGTGGCGTTAGGAATTGGGTTTCACAGCGCACTCAGATATGACCGTCTTTTGTAATGAGTGCTATGCATGCATGGTTGATGTAGTTAAACATATAGCTACAACCAGATACCATCATTGCTTCTTCCCAGGAAAAGAAGTTCACGACTCGTAGGCCTTCTTAGAAGTAATTATAGCCAGGAGACATTGCTCCTTTATTTGTCAACCGTGAGCTTGCAGAGTCTCTAATGCTTTAGGCTTCCAGTCTCCTTTTCTTTTTTTGTGAGCTGTAAATTGGTGCCTTAATCAAAAGCCAAAACGCTTTTTATCTGGTGGTTTCCAGAATATTGTGAGGCAATCACTGTACCATGTAGGAAAAATGGGAAAGTCAAAGGTGTCTATAACACATTATGGTATTTACTGTAGTAGTATGTATAATAGCATTATCATATTGTTGGCATTTGAGCTTATAACGGACATGTATTAAGATATTCATGACAATTTCTATGTGCTTCACTTGCTTGATTACACGTTCCAAAGCTGTAGATTGCTTGTAATGGTAAAGTTGAAGTTCCCACACAAATTCTTGTTGGGTTTTCCGTTCGCTTCCTTAGTAGTTACATTATGTGCCAGCTGATTTCTCTGTCTGGTTCATCTTTTGGCAGATCACATGTGAAGATGCGCACGTGCAATATACACCACCAAAGCTTGTATGAGCTACCCAACGATTGAACGAAAAAGGTTTTTGATAAACTTTGGCAGTAGAATCCTTTTTACCTTTTTCAGCAAATTTGAATTTTTAGCATTAACAACTGGGGAAAATGCGAGTGGACACGTATTATATGGTGCCTCTTTACTGTTTAGAATAACTCAATTGACAAAACTTAGTTGAAGGCAGTGTCACAAATTGGAATATGAGCATGAGACATGGGGCCTTTAGGCAATTGACTGCTTGAAAATTGTTAATATCATCAAGGTCATCTGCTAGTGACATGGGATCGTTTGGACCATTTAAGAAAAGCTCAGCTAGGCTTGAAACAAAGACCAAGGGAATGGTTGCATAACACCTTTGCTATAGACCACCAAGTTTTGTAGGTTTAGTTTGAACTGCGAGTACATTTAAGGCTTTTTACTATATATGTACGAGGAGCGCTCTAGCATGTCTCAAAATGCACTAGAAGCCGCAATTTGTTACACTATGCACCTGGAGTGGGTGCAATGTTAAAAACGTTGCACCATTTAAATGACGGTTTCATTGATGACGTTAAAACATTGTTAAATTCCTTAAATGCCCTTTATTCTCCAATGACTACTTTTTCTCTTTCTTCTCTGCTTCTTCTGAAGATAATAAAGTTCCTCTTGGAGCAAAGACCTTCATAGTCCAAGTCACCATGAATGGTACTCTTCTTTTCTCTCCCCTCTTCTGAAACTCCCAACTCAAATCTCCAAAATCCTCCACACTTACTCCACTATCTTCCATGCCTTCTGCATTAAGCTCTCCTTCTCCCAAGCCCAAAAATTGCAATCCCTTGGCCACATCGTTGCTTTAATCCCTGAGCAAGTCTGCCACCTCGATACCATCCATTCCTCAGAATTTCTCAACCTCAGCATCACTGAGCAAGCTGAGACTCTACTAAAGGGGCCGGATTTCGGGTCTGACCTTGTGATTGGAGTTATTGACACTGGAATTTGGCCCAAACGCAAGTCTTTCCATGTTAGATGAAGCTTTCGAATTTTCAATCTCGGGTAAAGGCGAATGATAATATTGTGTATCTAGAAACTTTTTTTTCTTTTGTCTTTTTTAGTTTTGGGTATTTTCAATCACTGGGAGAAGGGAGGGAGAAAGAGGATGAAGGTTGATAGATGGGCATTTAAGGAATTTAGCAATGTTTTAATGTCGTCATGGAGGCCGTCAATTAAATGGTGCAATGTTTTTAATGTTGCAACCATTTCGGGTGTATAGTGGAATAAATTGCGATTCTTGGTGCATTTTGAGACACGTTGGCGCATTCCTATTGCATCTGCAACATGCAATATGTTACGTGAAGGGGTGGTATTCATCTACCACGTTATGTGAGAGGGTGGCATTCCTTTCCACAGGTTATGTGGCAGGTCTTGTGTTCGACTTTCGTGAAGGACAAGGTAGATATCAAGTGTGTTTAAAGTAATCATAATATCATTCTATATAAAAAAAAATCAAGAATATTTCAATTTTTTTCCTTGAAGTTTGAGTGGACATTTTTTTTAGACTTTTTAGTCCGAATGCTCCTGAAATTGTGTGATAATTCTCGCTTAACTCCATGAGTTGTGAATCACCTCACTTTGCCCTATGAATGCGTTTTGTACTCTAGATTGTCTCAATTTGACCCAAATTCATTAACTCTGACAGTGTAATGTTAAATTGGGAGCAAAGCGAGACAATTCATCACATCACGGTTCCTGAAGTTAATTAAGATACACTCGCCCTTTAAAAAAGATCTGCAAAATTTCAGCTTTACACCTATCATGTTTGAAGCCACTCACCATTTCTATCTCCAAAAAAAAAAAAAAAACTGCATAGTCCGAAATCTCAACCTACTCTCGATCAATGCGGTTATCCACTTCCTTTCACTTTCCATTGTTGGCACCTTTTTGTCTATTCTATTTTCACCATATTTCTCTTCACCTCATAATTAAGCCTTTATCTTGCATTAAAATAATCTGTGATCTCCAGCGTCAGAATGAACATATCTACAATAAAAGTATAAAATAAATTCAACTTCATTGGAGTCAATAGATTCAATGCCCCGATTTTCTGATTCGAAAGCTTCCAATTGTCCACTACTTTCCTTATCAGAAAGTGGTCTTCTCATCCGAGTCCAAATCCCACCTTTTCATTGCCGCAATGAAGTCTTTCGTCTTTGACCTCTTGAATCGTCGTCGTTATTCCTCACGATGATTGTGATGTGCATCGTGCTTGCCACCGTCGGCGATATGCTTATCGTTTTGAGCTTGAATGTTCTTTCCCGATCTCTCATTCTATATCGAGAACTAAAACTTAAAATCATGTCCATAACAACCGCATATATGAACATTCCAAATACAAATAACACACTTAGTTCGCCTCACAATGTATGAATATCAGAGTCATACACATCAATAATCAATCACACTAAACCATCTCATTTAAACACAAATCAACAATCATATTGATACCTACACATTTTCCAGCACACAGAAACACATACAAATATATAACATTCACAATACGATCTCGTAATCGAGAACCACTAACGGCCCCACAACCATCTAGGGCTTGTCAACTCACCTCATAACCAGGACACGCACATGGCTCGCATCTCGGAGGCATGAAATCAACACAACCACTCAAAACCTTAGCTCTGATATGTAGTTGATAGGACCCTACCCGAATACACAAGAATAGTAACCCTCAGGCCCTACTCCCATCTTACAGAATTCTTGTCAGACAAGAGATAAACGCAATCTCGCTAATTCATGCCTCCGACTCTTGAGCCTCGATTCCCGTGTAGAGGCACTGGAGGGTTACAAAATCAAGAAAACGTGAGTGGACAAAAATAAACATTTTAAAAACATACTTTGAAAACAACCGGTATTTTCCCTCCGTTTTCCAAAACCATGCATGCATACAAAAACCATTTCAAGAACCATTTTACTTCTATTACAACAAAACACAATTTTATTTTCTCAAAAATTGTGAAAACATCTGTGAATCCATTGACCGCAACCCAACTATTAATCACAATGCAATTTAACCACAAAATACTAATAGATCATAAACATATTAGTCAACCACATCAATGCTACATAACCGAACCATATCCAGTGTCACACAAATCCACACATATAACAGTCAACTCTTCCTCGCCTCATAATATCAAATATCAAACCACTGCCCAACTAGCAAACACACCACAAATTCACTCGGGAACTGGAGCCCAGCTCGCCATCCGAGACTACCAAATTCGTCAACACACACCACGAGGAAGGTTACTCATCATGATTCACATCAGTAATACACAATGAACCCATATCCAACATTATCACAGAATTCACACAAAGTCAACTCAACATCACTCCACGAACACAACATCAATCATCACATCACAAGTGCACTACCGGTAGGCCATCACATACACACTCGGGAACTGGAGCCCCAAGCTCGACTTTTGAGTCATCATAACACAGTCTCAGAAATCGGAGCCCTGCCTGACGTTTGAGACTCACATCCAACCAAGACAATCATAATCATACACAATACTAGTCTCAGGATTCGGAGCCCCCGGCTTGACGTCTAAGACTAAAAAAACAACCAACAAACATCGTCACATATACTCGACCCAAGTTCAATTCACAATCAAAATCATAGTTCACATCATCAATACCAAGATACACATACTCATATCATGTAACGACCCGTCCCAAATTCCATGGTTAGATTAGTGACTAATCACGATTAGTGAGGCTAATCCGTGATTAGTAGAGCGAAATCGGACGAACGATGCGAAATGACCGTTTTGCCCTTGGTGGTGGCAAAACGTTGACTTTTCAATCGGGCGGTCAAATGGACTTTGACCGATGACCGTGACGTAGTTCGTGACGTCACGAGTTCATAGACAGGTGGCACGTTCAATTCCGACGTTCGAGGAGGAAGTTATGACGTTCGGAAGTTTAGGGGCATTTTGGTAATTTGGGTGAATAGGAGGTCAAAAGTTGACTTTTTAATCGGGAGGTCCGATGGCCGAGGGCCGAAGACCGTTACGTAGATAAGGACGATACGAATCCGTAGACAGGCGGCACGTCGAATTCGGACGTTCGACGGCGAAGTTACGGTTCACGGAAGTTCCCGGTTACTATTCACGACGGCACGTTTTACGAGACAAAAAGTGCAGTTTTGTCTCTAGTGGGCCCAGATATTTAATGGAGGCCCAATGGATGAGTGACACTTGTCACCCATCCACTGGCCAACCTCACCCACTCATGCACCAAAACACTCAACCGTGCATCCATTTTCCATTTTTCCTCCATTCGTTACCCGATCCCATTTCTCACCCAAACCCATTCAACCCTTCCCATTGATCGTATAGGGGAGACCAGAGTGTGAGGATGGACCGGTGGACGCTGGTGGCCAGCCCAGGACGCACCGCCGTGGACGGCGGAGGAGGAGGAGATCGAGGTAATCGGTTTTACCCGATTTTGTCCATTTTCAATATTAGTGGTTATGGGTCGTTTTTGATTGTTTTAATGAATTGGTTAGGATGTTAAGAAGCCATTAGGAAGGTTTTGGGAAGGTTTGAACGTTGAGGGACCTCTGGGGAGGATTTCAAAAAATTGAACCGTGAGGGGATTTTTGGGTTCACGGGTTTTAATCGGTTTTAGGTTGTTTTGTTCATTAGGATTGATAGGAAACATTAAAATAGGAATGTAGGAATTAAAATGGAAGAAAACGGACGAAAAACGAAGAGTGTAGGGCCTTGGACCGGTTACGCCGGTCCAGGCGGACCGGAATTGCAGAGAAAACCGGACCGGCCCGGTCGGACCGGTTCGATCGAAGGAAGAAGACGGTACTGTAGCGGCGCGTGAGGCCCACGCGCAGGCAACTTCCAGTGGCGCTTGTGGGCGCGTGCTAGGGTTTTTGGGGATGTGTTCAACATACGAAATCATCTATTCGATGTAACGAACATTTTGGGACTGGTTTCGTGTCAATCGGACACCGTCTCGATATGTTTCGGGGCATCGGAAGGTTTAGGTTCGGGATTAAAAATAGTTAAAAATACGGGAAAATTACGGGGCTTTAGTGAGGGGTTATATAAGTAGTTAGTAACCCTCTAAATTAATTTGGACAGGTTTGGAAGTCCCGGTGACGGTGATCGGCTCGGGGAGCCGTATGGCACGCGTATCGAGATGCGGCTTCGGACGGTCTGTGAGTGGACCTTGTTTTCTAAATTGGTGCATGCATAAATGTTTATTATATGTTTTAAATACTTATTTGTGATGCCATGAGTGCATTTGGATGTGTGGTTCGTATAGGCACGTATTTCGAGGTTTCGGCCCTATACGGTGCCTATACGGGGCTGTATGTCTTATTGGTCTAAATGAAATAATTTTGGATTTCCAAATGGATTATGAATATGATTTGATAATGTTGATTTGGATATCTGTGAATTATATGGTTTCACGTATTTCGAGGCGATTTACGTGCTTGCACGTAAATCGAGGTTTTCCAGTTTTACACTGATTTTCTGTACTTATGATTTTGGAAATAATTTAATGAAATAATTTTGGATTTGAAAAGGTAATTCTTGGACTTGGGGTCCATTTGATTTACGGAATCGGGCCGGAGGCCCAATTGGTTTACGATTCGGAAAAGTTTAAAGAATGATTTCAAAAGGTTTTTCATATTCCATCCTATATATATGATTGTCTCCTCCGGGGAGGGTCGTTGGCCTGGGTGGACCCCGGAGTAGTCACGGAGCACTGACTGAGTGGAGTCGCCCCCCAGTTGGGTTCCTTACTCTCAGGATGGGCATGGTTCGTTACCTCCAGGGAGGGTCATTGATCTACGGACATTGACCTGGGTGGACCCTGGAGAGACTTGGGTTTGAGACCCCGGTTAGCACACGTGTAGCTTTATTTTACCGTGACAGGTTCTGGATATGAATATATTGGATAAACATGATTTCAATTGGTTTGGGAAAACTGTGTTTTATGATGATAAATGGATTTGGGCTGAGATCCCACATATGCTTACTATGTTCTGATTTTCTGTAAATTGGTTTTGGGCAGGAGCCCGTGAGACTTGTATTTACGGAACTTGGGGTTGTGACCCTATTTATGGATGTTTTAACATATATTATTGGATAAATGGTTTTACTATGCATGCATGCTTTTTAGTGGAGGGTATAAAGGTCTTCTTATGGAAATGTTTTATAAAATCTTTATTTTTGTCCACTCACAACCTTTCTGTTTTTAATACCCTTCAGGTTGACAGCGGATGTGGACTGTAGCAGAGATCGAGATATCACATGCCTCCTCCGGATCCTGGCGTACTCTGATAGCCCGGGAGGGCAAAGGTCGGAAATATCCCTTGTCTGACACTTCGTGTCAGACGGGAGCAGGGTCATCCCGCACTAATCCCGGGGGGATTGGGATGGGTCCTGTCATATCACATCTCAAGTCAATCCATCATCATCATATCTAACTCAACCTCTTTGTTTTTGTAGGTGCTAGTTTATGTCCTTCCACGTGCAAGGTTTAGCTCGAGGTTCGTCAGGTTCACTATGCTTAGGTTCATCCTTAGTTCATGGCTCACCCTATTTAACCCACACATGGCATGACAGGACCCATCCCTAATCCCTCAGGATTAACATGGGATGACATGCTCTCGTCTGACACCACGTGTCAGATCAGAGATATTACCGTGACCCACTCGGGGTTTCTAGAGTACGCAGCTTCATGTGATGCCTCGGTCTCTACTATAGCCCACAACCGCTATCAACTTGGAGGGTATCAAAACCGTTTAAAACTGTGAGCGGAAAAAAAAAATAAGCATTTCAAATACGTTTCAGGAAAATACATTTATACCCTCCAATTAAAAGCATGCATGCATCAGAAAACATGTAATCTCAAATGCTTTCTAAAACAAGTTATATTTCTTTTCAAAACCAAAACATGTGAAAATATCTGGACATAAAGCAATAATCGAAAACATGATCAATCCTCATATCCCACATCTCTCACATCTCATATCATCTGTCACGTCATCCGTGCAACGCGTGAAAATAAGCTCCAGGACACTCACGTCCGAGCACGTCGCCATGAACAAATTAACGGCTGATGTACATATCGTCGTGAACATATCAATGACCAATCTCATACATCATAAGCACTCCTAAGCCAAGCCTCCCACGACTGCTCGACAACAGGTAGTGCATCGTGACCTCTCGGGGGAGAAGGGGGGGGGGGAGGCACACCGTATCCCGAAGGCGAGTAACATATCATAGAGACTGCTCTAGAGAAACATATTCACAACCAGAGTCGCTCTCAAGGGAAAAACCTTCCTACCAGAGATACATCAATATCAAGATGATGGTTTCAGTGAAAACAGTTATCAAACCTCATAAACACATTTTCAAAAACACTTTGCTTTCAAATCAAATCAATGCGTTTCATGTAGGGTCTCAACACAATACATAGTCCCACAAATCATCTAAAAACAGTTTCCAACACTCATTTCATAAATCACATCATTTCTTTCAAATTTACATGGGCTCACACTCGGAGTCAAACATCTTTCCAACAGTCTCAAGCCCAAAACATAATTTCATAAATACCAAAATCATTTCATTCAAATCGAATCATCATTCAAATCACCTTTAGTGAAATCTTAAAGCAGGTAGAAAATTTGGCCTAAGCCCAAAGTGTAACATAAAGCATAAATCTTGAAATACGTGCACAATAACATTTTCCACGAAAATGATCAACAATAAATCTTAAATCATTATGCAATAATTGCATTTCAAATCATGATCATAAGACATTTAAAACATTTATGTATGCATCACATTTATAAATGAAGGTCCACTCATACATTGTCCATGCTGCACGCTTAAAACCCGCGCCCTAAGCCAAACCAAAGTCTTCTGAACGTCCGGGCCTGTCCAAATCACACTCAAGGGTCACTATAAATCTATATAAGTCCAAATCAGAAACCTCCACAAACCCTCGAGGAGAAAATCTCCAAAACACTAACCAAACGATCTTCGATTCGCCTGAAACCACCACCATTGGATTCAGATCGTCGAAACTTTTAGATCAAGACATATTTGAGCTCGAAATTCGTGCCCACACGCGTAAGTCAAAAAAAGTCAATGCTGACGTCACTACTGACGTCATCCTACCATCTGACAATTGACAACTCTGACAGCTTGTCACGTGGCACTCCTTGACTGGCGACATGTGTCACCCTCTAACATAAGCCACGTGTCACCCTCTAACATAAGCCACGTGTCACATGATGACTTCATTGATGATGTCATCACTTCCACGTGTACTACCATATCACTCTAACAACTCTGACAAGTTGTCATGTGGTTCTACCTCATTGGTCCATGTGGTCTCACAGTACTTGCCACGTCACTTGACACATTAGCCTGACAATCTAACACCTTTCTGACAAGTTTCCACGTGGCACCACCTAACTGGTCCACGTGGTTTGACAATGCTGACGTGGCACTGTCACGTTGATGCTGACTAGACCTAATAGGTCACCATGTGTCACCATCTGTTTGGTCACGTGGCCTGACATGATGATGTGGACTGCCACGTCATTTCCTTCAACCCCCAGCCGAGTCGACCCGTTTCATTGTAACGGGTTATTCGACCCGCGAGCTTGACCCGATCCATTCTCCCTCAAAACTCCACCAAAACTCCCCATTCTTTCACCAAAATGATCCTAACCTACCGAGAAGCAAATCATTGGCCTTAAATCACGAAGAACATACCTAGAAAACCTCCATTCGAGCACTACTCCCACGACCAAACTTCCTGCTCGTCCCAAGGTGTAACGACCCATCCCAAATTTCAAGATTAGATTAGTGACTAATCACGATTAGTGAGGTTAATCGGTGATTAGTTAGGCGAAATCGGACGAACGATGCAAAATGACCGTTTTGCCCCTAGCGTGGGTAAAACGTTGACTTTTCATTCGGGCGGTTAAATGGACTTTGACCGATGACCGTGACGTAGTTTGTGACGTCACGAGTTCATAGACAGGTGGCACGTTCAATTCTGACGTTCGAGGAGGAAGTTATGACATTTGGAAGTTTAGGGGCATTTTGGTAATTTTGTTTAAAGAGGGGTCAAATGTTGACTTTTTGACCGGGAGGTCCGATGGCCGAGGGTCGAAGACCGTTACGTAGATAAGGACGATACGAATCCGTGGATAGGCGACACGCTGAAATCGGACTTCGAACGGGAGAGTTATAGATCACGGAAGTTCGGTTTCACTATGCACGTACTTCGAGACGGGGCTGAGTTGGCAATATCTGATTGGGCAGATATTTTGGTGGGTCCCATGGATGAGTGACAAGTGTCACTCATCCTATTGGTCAATTCCCCTAAAAAGGGGATCTCACTTAATTAAATAATATTAATTAATTAATTTTATAATCAAATCCATACCTTATTCAATCCTAACCATCCATTTCAATTTCACCTTTTAATCCTCACCACTCATCTCATTTCTATCTCTCCTCTCATCTGATCTCATCAACTCACATCTTCATTCCTCATTTTCCTCACAAACCCGAAAAACCCCATAACCCCATTTTCTTCATTTTCTTCAAAACACAGCCAACACCCACACTCCCTCATCATCTGCGACTGAGACCAGAGAGATATTGTGAGGATGTGATGATGAAGGACTGAGGGACACGAAGGCTAGGGACGACGGAGGACACGGCGAAAGGAAACCCGAAAAGGCAAGTTTTAGGTTTGAAATTCGAAACTTGGGTTGGGATGAGTTTTATTCGATTTCTTTAATTGGGGAATGTTTCTGGGGATTCTAGGAACCTAATGGGATTGGTTTCAAAGCGGGGGATGGCCTGAGACGGCAGGAGTGACGACTGGAAACTGGGCTTCGGGTTTTGGCATCACAGGTAAATCTCTTGACCCGTTTTCTAGTTTTTAAACCCATAGAACTCTAGGTTGGGATGAGATGAAGAGAATGGGACAAACAGGGAGTGTTTTGGTGGCCGGAGCTGGGAGAACCGGCCGGGTCAAGCCGCGGGTCACGGCGACTCGGTTGCAGGTATTCGGGTCGACCTGGCGGGAGGACAGGGATGACAGGTGACGTCATCCTGCTGACGTCATCATGTCAGGGATGACGTCAGCATTGTCAGGTCTGACGTGTCAGAAAATGGGCCAATAGGAGTGTGACACATGTCACTGTCAGGACTGTCAGTGATGACGTCATGCTGACGTCACTGCTGACGTCAGCAGGTATTGTAGCAACGTTGACCCACGCGTTGACCAGGCGCGTGGGGGCGCGTGTGAACAGTATTTTGAGTGGGCCCAAGGTCATTTTAAAGGTTTCGACAATCCGGATCCAATGGCGGTGGTTTTGGGTCGATCAGAGATAGTTAAGTTGGTCAAATTGAGGTTTTTCACCTCAAGAAACGTGTACGGGGGACGTTGACTTTTCCGGGAAAGTTTAGGGTTCTTAATATGGACTTGTATAGGTTAGTAGTAACCTTTGGATATGATTTGGATAGGTCAGGATGACCCGGAGAGGTTGGATTGGCTCGGGAGAGCCTATGGCACACAAATCGAGGCGGCAGTTCGGATGGTCTGTGAGTGGACCTTGTTTTCTAAATTGGTGCATGCATAAATGTTTATTATATGTTTTATTACATGTTTGATGATGCCATGGGTGCATTTGTATGTGGTTACGTATAAGCACGTATTTCGAGGTTTCAGCCTTATACAGGGCTTATACGGGTCTGTATTTCTTTATTGATTTAAATGATTTGGTTTTGGATTTCTAAAAGAATAAACTCGGGTATAAGACCCATTTGGTTTTGTCTCGGGGATATGACGCTATTTACGACCTTCAGGTCTAAATCGTGGTCGCGACGGGTGCTTTGTACACGGCTATCAACGATACGACGCTCGCCTCCGGTTTGGGATGTGTTCTTTCCGGAGAGGTCACGATGCACGATTCGTTATCGAGCAGCCTGGGGAGGCTCGACTTCGGAGTGCTGACGGTTCAGGATATCGATCGGTGATGAGTGCACCATGATCTTGTGGTGGTCGCGTCGGTTGATACGTTCACGGCGACATACCAGGATTGAGGGCAGTCATGGATGGATGGTTGCACGCATCACTATGATCGGAGTCGTGACTGACCCTTAGATATCGGGCACGATGCCCAGCTGATGTCATATGTTCGGGCACGAGACCCAGTTGTTTTACACTGATGATTTCGGGTCAGGGACCCTAGATAGATTTCCAAGTTCATGACGGTTTATGGGAACCGGCATGAACTCTGGAAAGGTCATTGTGGTTCATGACGGTTTATAGGAACCGGCATGAACCTTTGTCAGGTCATTATGGTACTTGACAGTTTATGGGAACCGACATGAACCCTTGTTATGGATGTTATGGATCATGACGGTTCAGGGGAACTGGGCATGAATGTTTATGTTATGTATATATATGTTCATCTACCTTCCTTTACTTCTATTATCTCCTCTGGGGAGGGTCGTTGGTCTGGGTGGACCCCGGAGTAGTCACGAAGCACCGACTGAGTGGAGTCACCCCCCAGTTGGGTTCCTTACTCTCAGGAAGGCTATGATTACTATTACCTCGGGTAGGGTCAGTGGTCTGCGGACATTGATCTTGACTTTGAGAAGACTCGGATTGAGACATGGGTAGCACGCACTTAGCTTTGGAAACCGTGACAGGATTGGTTATGTGAATTATATGTGTATATGATATAAATATGATATATGATATGTGATGTGTGTTTACACAGGTTTTGGGCAGTGGCCCGTATGGTTAGTTTATTATGGTTTTGGGCTTAGTTCCCACATATGGTTCTTGTGGTTAAATGGTTTTCGAATGCATGCATGTTTTTTAGTGAAGGGTACAAAGGTCTTTTATGAAATATGTTTTATAAACTCTTATTTTGTCCACTCACAATTTTTAATGTTTTGACTGCCCTGGAAAACCTTATCAATTCCTTGGCTCAAAAGACTTAAGCATTCATCTCAAAGAAAGATTGAGTCATCAAAACCATGGAAACTGAACTTGGGCAGTTTGCAACCCAATTGCAACAATGAGATCAAGGAAAGTTTCCAAGTCAAGTCAAGGTCAACCCCAAGGGAATTCAGCCCCCCCCCCCTCCACCCCACCCCACCCACCCCAAAAAAATGCCATCACCCTTGAAGAGTGGCACAAGGCTTCATGACTCCTTACTTCCTATTAATAAGGACATCGTTCATGAAAGAGGTGAGAAGGAGTATGCCAATCATGTCCCACTACATCCTGTGACTCTTTCTAGTTTACCAAGAGCATCTGCACCACCATAAGTTGCACCTGCCATACTTTCACAAAGCCAACACCACCCTAACCCTCAACATCTTGTGTACCAACTTGCACCTAGAATAGACCCGTGAGGATATCACCATACCACTATACCAAAACCTCACCAACGCGCGTTTGAGCTATGTAAAGCTGTGGAAGCTGCAGAACCTTAGCAAAGGTCTGTGACCACCAGCCCTGCGCATCCATAAGAAAGATTGTACTGCGCCCAATTGTGCCCCCCATAGCTTCATACTTTACTGTTTCCAATTCACCAAGTGCACCTGTACCAGCCCATGTTTCGGCCCCACTTCCACTAGTACCAATGATAAGGCCCCGAAACACTCAAATTCTAAATCTCATACTTTTAAATATAAACGAACTAAGCATGACCACTTTGATTTGGACATTGATGTTCTTTTGGTGATGGGAAAGCGTGGTTTCAACACCAACAACATCATTGATGTCCGCAAGGCCTACTCTGTAGTTCTTCTAAGGTTGCCTCTGATGGCCAATGATCATGGGCCTCCAACACTCCCATGTCTCATTCAATCTAGATGGTTCAATTATTGCTTTTGTGGCATGGGCGCCTCAGTGAGCATCATGCCATTTCACATATACCAATCGCTCAATCTAGGGGCACTCAGACCGGCACACTTACGTGCCCAATTAGCCAATGCCTTTGTTATTAATCTTATTAGAGTACTCGTGGATGTCCCTGTGAAAAGTGGCGATACATGCATCCCGAAAGATTTTTACATAATCAAGTTGGAGTGCATTGATCAAAATGAAGAGCCTCCCCTAAAATTTCGAAGACAATTGGTAGCCATGACTAACTATATGATTGATGTGAAGAATGGCCAAGTTTCCATCAAGATCTTCGACAAGATACAAACCTTCTCCACTCATTAAGTTGTCCAATACCCAATTGAGCCTATCATTGACTTCCATTGAACATAATGGACAAAATCCTTGAGAAAGCATTGACTAACTCATACTTGAAGGATGATTTGGGAAAGTCCATCACCAATTCAGCACCAACAAATGCACACCCTCATGAAGGCGCCACTGAGGATCTCAAATCCCTCAGTGCTATGTCCTATGTCTCTTGAAAGCATACTGTTGAAAAGCTTCCTCCCTTGGGCTTGAAGACATTTACATCCATCATGAAAACCCTAGAGTTAGAACTCAAGACATTGTTAGATCACGTAAGGTATGCATGCTTAAGAGGTGATCAAACTCTTCCAGTTATCATTGCTTCTAAACTAAGTATGGATGAAGAAGATACCATGTGCAAGTTTTAAAGGTGAATGAAATAGGATCGATAATAGCAGATCAAAAGGATTAATGACAGGACCCGCCCCAAATCCCTCGAGATTAGCATGGGACGCACCTGCTCCCGTCTGACACGAAGTGTCAGACCAGGGATATTTTTGTCTTTTGCCCAACCGGGGCTATCAGAGTATGCCAGGATCCGAAGGAGGAATGCGATGTCTCGTCTCTGCTACAGCCGCATCCGCGATCAACCTGAAGGGCATTCAAAACATAAAAGCTGTGAGTGGACAAAACAAATATTTTATAAAAACATTTCACAAAAGACCTTTATGCCCTTCATTAAAAATATATGCATGCATTCGAAAACCATTTCTAGGGTTCATGCCCGGCTCCCATAAACCGACATGAACCATCAAACCATTTGGGCCTTGGCCCGAAATCCGTCAATCAAATACCTGGGACTTCCGCCCAAACCAAACACGTGGGAACTCGTCCCAAAACCATCTCATATGGGCCTCAGCCTAAAATCAATACGCGAGGGTCTCAACCCAACGCCATCTCAGTGAAAACTCGTACACATATACATATATACATATATAACCCATCCTAGGCACTTCCGGAGAAGATGCCATCTCGGGGCACACAACCCATAGGGAACACATCCCCGATATAGTCACGATGTCATCTCTATACTAGTGTGCACACTACTCGGGGTCTCACTCCGAGTCTTCTCCCAGGAATCTACATCTGGGAGGCTCAATCTCTGGATCTAGTCTGAGCTCTCTCTCTAGATCTAGTCCACATATCTCTCCGGAATCTGGTCCGGGACCACAACATCATAAGTAACCTCCACTTCTGGAACGGGATCCCTATGGGGATACCTACTCTGGTCTATGGATCGTGACTCTCCAGGTCGACGCTGGAGGAGACCAATCAATATGCTCATAAGGAGGGTATATACATACCAATATACTAAAACCATATAAAAACGGGACTCATGCCCGAAACGCAATTCAACTGACAGGACCCGCCCCGATCCCACAGGGACCACAAGGGGACGTGCCCTACTCCCGTCTGACACCCAATAATTCATACAAATTAACCTCAAAACATCAAATGCATAAATAACCAAATTAAAGTCATACATCAAATCCGAATTAAACGAATGTCAGACAAGGGATGAAATCCAAAATTACAAGTTGCGAGCACGACTCTAACATAAACCTGCGGGTACATCACCCAACAGGGATTCAGGTACGCAAAAGTAGATCTATGCCCCAGCCTCAGGTTCCTCCTCTACCTCAGTATCACGACCTGGAGGGGTTACCAAAACATTAAGGGTGAGTGGGCCGAAACTCAAGTTATAAAATCATTTGATAAGTAAAACATATAATTTACCCCTCCGTTTTCCAAACATGCATGCATCATCATTTTAAAATCATAAATCATATAACATGAATCATAAGGCATGTAATAAAACCATAACCATAATTTTAGCCACTGCACTATACACTCCAATCCGACATCCCTGATGTCTGACGTCCCTGACGTCAATAAGGTCACAATCACAAGGCTACGCGTGCCACTCGGGTCTCAGTTTCCGAGTTCAATCCCCGAACCCTGTTCGGTTACAGCATCCCCGATGCTTAGCGTCGTAGACGCTGGACGTTCTAGACGTCCGTGACCTCTCCGGGGTACCTCATCCGGAGGAGACAATATAATATGGAAGGATCTGTACAGTGCAGTACCAAATACATTTTATCGATATCCACATGCAAACATATATGTATACATAGGTAAAATCTGAACCGATCGTTACGTTTCAATAAACGGGTCTCATGCCCAAATACCGTGAAACGTGCCATAACCGAAATCTCAATATCATCAAAACCATTTATAGATTCCAGCATGTGAACATATAAGTAAATCAGAAAACATTTAAGCATGCAAGGGTTTAATGAAAACGGGCCCACTCACAGTACGATTCCGCTGCGAATCTGCGCGTACGGACTTGTACCGAGATTATCGTACAATTCCTGTCAGTTCAATTCACACGTAAGGGTCACTACAAGTCCTTAAAATTTATTCAAAAGAAGGTTCGAAACAGAAGCCGGTTCGGGGAAACCGTCAACACGTTTCCCGAGGAAACCGACCCTAACCGGACCCTTCAAACTATCTCAGATCAACATGGTTAATTCACCACAAATGTTCAGAATGATGAGAGGAATAAAAGTCATGTTGATCGTGATCGGAGATAAGCCCCAACGCGCCCTCACGCGCCGCCCAAAGTGGCTGCGCGTGAAAGTCACCCGCCTGACACTGTAGCTACAGTGTCAGCACCTTCACCCGTTTGTCTGTAATTCGGGCCTGCCACCCGCGGCTTGACCCGGTTAATTACCCATCAATTCCTACTCGATTTCAATCCAATTTGATCCTAACATGTTAATTAAACATTCAATTTAAGTTATGGGTTATTAATTTGCCAAATCGAATCCTCAAACGGCCCTTCGACCCGTGATCATCCAAACGGGTTGATCACCCCAACTTACTGGTTTCTAAACCGAAATCAAATTAACCTTACATGAAGCATCCTAGTATCACAACGAACTGGAAAACACACTCAATTGAATCAACACTCACCTGGAAGTAGTCGTCCAAACCTCTGAAATTCTTCTGAACACGGCAGTCACCGTCCCAGCTCACCCATGGCTGGTTGCCTTCGATTTTGATATGGTTGTGTTCCAAATACTCCCAGAAAGCTTACTCTGCGATTAGATTGGCCCAACACACCGTAGAAATTAAACACTGATTTTCCCTCCAATTTTTCCAGAAATGGCTTCTCTGGTTTCCTCACCCGTTCTTAGTTATAACAGCATCAGAGTGATGCTCAAGCACGTTCTAATTGGTTTTAAACAATTTCAAGCCGTCCCAGAGGCTCGTGGGTGTCCAATTGTCCACTGAAAAATGTTCCCCGAAAAGCTTCGATCTTGAATTAATCAATTGATCGTGCAGGCTGGACGGCTCAGGCCACGTTCAAAAGAAAAAGACAACCCAGACATTCCAGCACATGATAGCATAATCAATTGCACGATAGAACCACCGCACATGGTGGTGCCGCCCATTTCCCCCGCGGTCTGCTACAGTAACCAGGGCAAAAAGACCAAAATGCCCCTGGTTCAATAATTACCAAAATACCCCTCACTTCCTAGACCCGTAACTCAGCCATACGAAGTCCGATTTTGGCGTGCCGCCTGTCTACGGACTCAGGACGTCGAGACCTACCTATCGGTCCTTGAGTCGCGTGAAAATTAATTGTCAAACGAAAAGTCAACATTTTCGCCCGTGAAGTCCAACTTACGGTAATTCCCCTGAACTTCCGATAGTCATAACTTTTTCCCTGATTGTCCGAATTGGACGTGCCACCTGTCTATGAACTCGTGACGTCCCGTACTACGTCACAGTCATAGGTCAAAGTCCATTTAACTCATCAATCAAAAAGTCAACAATTTGGCCATGCCAATCACAAGGGTAAAAGCGTCAATTCACACATTAAATTAAAATATTAAAATCCTCGAATGTCCGGGGTGTTACATCAACTGTGCCTTCCGCCCGAATATAAAGCTCAATAGGGCCTCTAGCCCGATTTCACAATAAACTGGGCATCGAGCCCGAACTCGAATCAACGGGGCATTGAGCTCGATATCTCAGGGTCAGCCACGATTCCGATCATAGCTATGCGTGCCACCATCAATCCAGAACCGCTCTCAATCCTGGTATGTCGCCGTGAACACATCACTGCCGCGACCCTCTCAGGACCATGGTGCACACGTCGCCGATCGATCCTCTAAACCGTCAGCACACCGAAGTCGAGCCTCTAGAGGCTGCTCGACAACAGGACGTGCATCGTGACCTCTCCGGAAGGAACGCATCCCAATGCAGAGGCGAGTGTCACGTCGTCCATCGCCGTGCACATAGCACCCGTCGCGACCACGACTCTGACCTATGGGTCATCAATAGGGCCTCATGCCCGAGTCAAAACCAAATCCAAATGGGTCGTTTTACTTTTCAAAACCATTTCATGAAAACCGAAAGCGTAAGCGCGTATAAGCATGTATAAAATCTGAAAACCTCGAAGTACGTGCCCATACATAAACACACACCAAAATGCACTCAAGGCATCCCAAAAAACATATTAAAACATATATAAAACATTTATGCATGCATCGATTTTAGAAAGAAAGTCCACTCACAGACCGTTCGCACTACTGCCTCGATATACGTGCCGTAGGCCTTTCCGGGCCAACTGTCGTCTCCGGGATTCCAAAACCTGTCCAAAACACTTTAGAGGGTTACTAACTACCTTATTAACCTCCTACCAAAGCTCTGTAATTTTCCCGAACTTTTAACTATTTTTAAACTGACCCTAAACCATCGGACAACCCGAAACCTATCGAAACGATGTCCGATCGATGCGAGACCAGTCCCAAAATCTTCGTTACATCGAATAAAAGATTTCATATGTTAAACACTTCCCCAAATTTCTGTTCACGCGCCCTAGAAGGTCCAAAACAATGTTCATCGTCACTAACCTCCAGTTGAACCAGTTTACTGTTCACGGCACTGTTCACCCGTCTTCAACCTCAGTTTTCTCTGGTTTTCGGATCGATTCAGGGTTTATTTTAGGTCCATTTCATCTCCTTTAATCCTAATATGTTCCGAATCTCATTTCTAACCTTTCTAGCTAATTAAAACGAAACAAAAAGCCCAAAATCGTACCTTCATCCGTCATCAATGGCGGCCGGACCTTCCCCCGCCGTTCACGGCTGTTCTAGGCCATCCCAAGCCACGAAAACAATCCCATTAGCTTCCTAGAGTGCCCAGAAATATTTCCCAATCCTTAGAATTAGCTAAAAACCTACTAAACCGAAACTTGGATTTTTGAATATTTACCTACGGTTTCGGGTTTCCCTCGCCATGTCCTCCGTCGCCTGCCACCGTCTAGCCCCTCGTTCCTTCCTCTCATTCCCTCACGTTCACACACAAGCATGGAAGAGGATGAGCTAGGGTGATAGTGGTGGTGTTTGTGTGTTTGAAGAAAATGAAGAAAATGTGCATATAGGGGGGGGGGGGGGGTTCGGGTTTTTGTGAGGATGAACAAGATGAAGATGAATGAAGTGATGATGTTTGATCAGATGAGAGAAGAGAAATGGAGGGTGAGAATTTGAGAGATTAAGTGAAATGGAGGGTTAGGATTGAGTGTTAGGTGGGTTAATTAAAAAATAATAATTATATTAATATTTAATTAGCTTAGATCCACAATTTAGGGGTTTGGACCAATGGGATGAGTGCCACTTGTCACTCATCCATGGGACCCACCTAAAATATCTGGCCAATCAGAATTTGCCAAATCATCATCGCCTCAAAGTACGTGCATAGTGAAATCGAACTTCCGTGACCTATAACTATCCCGTTCGAAGTCCGATTTCAGCGTGCCGCCTGTCTATGGATTCGTATCGTCATTATCTACGTAATAGTCCTCGACTCTCAACCATCGGACATCACGATCAAAAAGTCAACTATTTGCCCATTTTAACCAAAATGCCCCTAAACTTCCAAACGTCATAACTTCCTCCTCGAACGTCGGAATTGAACGTCCCACCTGTCTATGAACTCGTGACGTCCCGAACTACGTCACGGTCATCGGTCAAAGTCCATTTGACCGTTTGAACGAAAGGTCAACGTTTTGCTCATTCCAAGGGTAAAATCGTCATTTTGCACCGAACGTCCGATAATCCTCGTCTAATTTCCGATTAGCCTTGCTAATCCATAATTAATCCCACTAATTTGGGACGGGTCGTTACAATTAATCTGTCTAAATGCATGCATCAATTCTACTTGAAGATGAGGTTAAGCCCTTAAAGGAGGCGCAACGATAACTCAATCCTCCTATGAAGGAGATCCTGAAAAAAGAGGTCTTTACGTTATTGGATGTAAGGATTACCTACCCTTTCTCTGATTCTAAATTGGAAAGCACTATAAAAGTTGTCTCATAGACGAGAAGGATCACGTTAGTAAAGAATGACCATGACAAACCCGTGGCTCAAAAAGTTCAAATAAAATGGCACATATGCATTAACTATAGTAAGCACAACACCCCAACCTGTAAGGACATTCCCACTATTACTTCCTCAACGGGTACTCTAGCCATAACTAGATTGTAATCGCCCTAGAAGATCAAAATAAAACCACCTCACATGTTCATATGGTACGTTTACTTATCGTCAAATGCCTTTTGGTTTATGCAATGCTCCAACGGCTTTTCAGCAATGCAAGATGAGTACCTTTTCTAACATGGTCAACGATATTATTGAAGTTTTCATTGACAATTCCTTAGTCTTTGGGCCTTTTTTGAGTTGTGTTTGGAAAATACGTCTCGAGTACTTAGAAGGTGCAAAGAAAGCAACTTGGTTCTAAATTGGAAGAATTGCCACTTTATGGTGCAACAAGGTATTGTCCTAGGCCATGTAATTTTTAGAGATGTCATGGAGATAAAAAAGGCTACCCTGGACATAGTGGAGAGACTACCATACCCTACATTCGTTACAGAAGTGAGATCATTCTTAGGGTTGCCGGTTTCTACAGAAGATTCATCAACGACTTCATGAGGATAACCAAACCATTATGCAATCTCTTAGCCAAGGGCATAGCTTCCGATTTCAGCAAGGACTACTATGAGGTATTCAACACCCTAAAAGCTAAGCTCACAACCTCTCCAATCATTATGTTGCCCAATTGGGCATTCAAGTTGAAGTGTGACGCTTTAGACTTTGTTGTTGGCATAGTATTAGGACAATGAGTGAACAAGATTCCTTACGCCATCTATTATGCTAGTAAAACCCTTAATGACACAAAGTTGAATTACTCCACCACCAAAAACGAATTTCTAGTTGTTATATTTTCCCTAGAGAAATTTAGATCATACCTAATTCAAACAAATGTCGTTGTTAACAGAGACCACACAACACTGAAGTACCTTATCATAAACCAAGGCTACTAAGGTTGATTCTCCTCCTCCAAGAGTTTGATCTTGAAATTCAAGATAAAAAAGGAAGTGAGAATGAGAATGTAGTTGCTGATCACTTGAGCTTATTGGTTCAATCATCTAATCAAGAAACTAATCACTTGCCTCTCCTTGAGATGTTCCCAGTTGAGCAACACTTTTCACTCACAGCTATGGATCCCTGATACGCTGATCTTATTAACTATCTTGCTACTAAGCGTCTTCCTAAACCTTTAAATGAGTTCCAAAAGAAAAAGCTCTACAAACAAGCCAATTACTACATCTGGGATGAACTATACCTATGGAAGCATTGCATAGACAAAGTCATTTGATGTTGTGTCCTGAATGTCAGGACCCAACCCTCCTCGGTCGGGACCCGACTCATCTAGCACGATATTTTCCTCTTTGGGCCTCTTTACCCTTGCCCTCACGGTTTTTTTTTTCGGGAGCTCACGGTGTAAGACCCGTGTCCTATAGAGAAAGATGAACGATCCCACATTCATGCGAGGGGGGAATGGTCTGGGAGGGGACTGGTGGTGTGCCTTAAAGGTGTAGGCACACACCTATCTAGCATAAGGCCTTTTGGGAGCTCAAGTGGCTTTGGGGGGGATTGGAACCCCAAAGTTAAGCGAGTTGAGGCTGGTACAATTCCATGATGGGTGACCTCCTGGGAAGTTGCACCGTGAGCTCCCGAAAACAAAACCGTGAGGGCAAGGGCAAGGAGGCCCAAAGTGGACAATATCATGATAGATAATTCGGGTCCTGATCGAGGAGGGTCGGGTCCTGACAGAATGGTATCAGAGCTAGACCCCGACCGGGAAGTGTGCCAGCGAGGACGCTGGGCCCTAAGGGGGGTAGATTGGAAGACCCATATCCTGTAGGGAACGGTGAACGATCCCACATTCCTGCGAAGGGGGAATGGTGGTGTACCTTAAAGGTGTAGGAACACACCTATCTAGCACGAGGCCTTTTGGGAGCTTAAGTGGATTTTGGGGGGGGGGGGGGGGGGGGGGGGGGGGGAATTGGAAGCCCAAAGTTAAGAGAGTTGAGGCTGGTGCAATTCCATGATGGGTGACCCCCTGGGAAGTTGCACCGTGAGCTCCCGAAAACAAAACTGTGAGGGTAAGGGCAAGGAGGCCCAAAGCAGACAATATCGTGCTAGATGATTCGGGTCCTGGCCAAGGAGGGTCGGGTCCTAACACACAGTGCAACTTCCTACGGGGTCACCCATCATGGAATTGCACCAAGCTCAACTCGCTTAACTTTGGCGTTTCAATCCCCCCCAAAGCTACTTGAGCTCCCAAAAGGCCTCGTTTAGATCAGTGTTGCACAACGGCCCACTCTATCTAACGCGATATTGTCCCCTCTAGACTCACTGGTCGAACCAGCCCAGCCCGAAGGGTTTTGTTCCCGGGAACTCATGGTGCAACTTCCTAGTGGGTCACCCATCATGGGATTACACCAGCCTCCACTCGCTTAACTTTGGAGTTGCCCAGGAATCCAAAGGCAATCAGCTCCTAGAAGGCCTCGTGCTAGATAGGTGTGTGCCTACACCTTTAAGGCACACCACCATTCCCCTCCCAAACCATTCGTCCCTCGTAGGAATGTGGGATCGTTCACCGTTCCCTCCAGGACACGGGTCTTACAATCCACCCCCCTTAGGGCCCAACGTCCTCGCTGGTACACTTCTCGATCGGGGTCTGGCTCTAATACCATTCTGTTAGGACCCAACCCTCCTCGGTCAGGACCCAACTCATCTAGAACAATATTGTCCGCTTTGGGCCTCCTTGCCCTTGCTATCACAGTTTTGTTTTAGGTAGCTCACGGTGCAACTTCCCAGGTGGTCACCCATCATAGAATTGTACCAGGCTCAACTCGCTTAACTTTGGGGTTCCAATCCCCCTCAAAGCCACTTGAGCTCCCAAAAGGCCTTGTTTAGATCAGAGTTGCGCAGCAACCCACTCTATCTAACACGATATTTTCCCCTCTAGACTCACTGGCCGAACAAGCCCAACTCGAAGGGTTTTGTTCCCGGGAACTCATGGTGCAACTTCCCAGTGGGTCACCTATCATGGGATTGCACCAGCCTCCAGTCTCTTAACATTAGAGTTCAGTGAGCTCCTAGAAGGCCTCATGCTAGATAGGTGTGTGCCTACACCTTTAAGGCACACCACCATTCGCCTCTCAGACCATTCCCCCTTGCAGGAATGTGGGATCGTTCACCGTTCCCTTCAAGACACGGGTCTTACACTGAAAGATGAGATGAATTTGGCATGTGAATACCATTTTGGGGCTAAAAAGAGAGCCCTAAAGTTGTTTCAAAGTGATATTTACTAGCCTACATTATTCGTATACATCTATGAGTTTGTTCTCACATGTAACTGTTTTCAAAGGCAAGGTAACATAGGCCCACGAAATCAGATGCCCTTAATCTATAAGACTTGTGATCTTGGGAAGCAAGATCATTGAGTAAGACCCGTGAGCTTGGGAAGCAAAAACGGTGTGCAAGACCCATAATCGTGGGAAAGTAAGACCGGTGAGAAATTTCACATCGCTCAAGAAGGGAACGGTGAAGTGCCTTATATGTGTGGATGATGTGTTCCTAGCAATGAGGTCTTTTGGGAGCTCATTGGCTTTGGATTCGGTTAGAACTCCAAAGTTAAGCGAAATTGGGCTGGAGAAATCTCAGGATAGGTGATCACTGGGAACTTGTGCGTGAGTTCCTAGAAACAAAATCGTGAGGGTTGGGCCCAAAGCGGACAATATCATGTTAGAGGAGTCGAGTCACAACAAAATAGTATCAGACTGTACCCCGACTGGAAGTGTGCCAGCGAGGATGCTGGAGCCCAAGATGGGTGGATTGTAAGACCTGTGAGTTTGGGAAGCATGACCGGTGAGCAAGACCCGTGAGTTTAGGAAGCAAGGACGGTGAGCAAGACCCGTGAGCGTGGGAAAGCAAGACCGGTGATCATTCCTACATCTCTCGGGGAGGGAAAGGTGAAGTACCTTATATGTGTGGATTGTAAGATCCAAGAGTTTGGGAAGCAAGATGTAAGATCCGTGTCTTGGAGGGAACAGTGAATGATTCCACATTCCTGCGAAGGGAATGTTCTGGGAGAGGAGTGGTGGTGTGCCTTAAAGGTGTAGGCACACAACTATCTAGCATGAGGCCTTTTGGGAGCTCAGTGGTTTTGGGTTTGGTTGGAACTCCAAAGTTAAGCGAGTTGAGATTGGTACAATTCCATGATGAGTGACCCCTTGGGAAGTTGCGGCGTGAGCTCCTGAAAACAAAACCGTGAGGGCGAGGAGGCCCAAAGCGGACAATATCGTGCTAGAGTCGGGTTCTAACCGAGGAGGGTCGGGTTTGACAGAATGGTATCAGAGCCAAATCCCAACCGGGAAGTGTGCCAACGAGGACGTTGGGCCCAAGGGGGGTGGATTGTAAGACCCGTGTCTTGGAGGGAACGGTGAATGATTCCACATTCCTGCGAGGGGAATGGTCTGGGAGAGGAGTGGTGGTGTGCCTTAAAGGGGTAGGCACACACCTATCTAGCATGAGGCCTTTTGGAAGCTCAGTGGCTTTAGGTTTGGTTGGAACTCCAAAGTTAAGCAGTTGAGATTGGTGCAATTCCATGATGGGTGACCCCCTGGGAAGTTGCACCGTGAGCTCCCGAAAACAAAACCATGAGGGCGAGGAGGCCCAAAGCTAACAATATCGTGCTAGAGTCGGGTCCTGACCGAGGAGGGTCGGGTCTGACACAAGATCGGTGAGCAAGACCCGTGAGCTTGAAGCAAGAACGGTGAGCAAAACCTGTGAACGTGGAAAAGCAAGACCGGTGATCAATCCCACATTGGTAGGGGAGGGAAAGGTGAAGTGTCTTATATGTGTTGACGATGTATTCCTAGAAACGAGACCTTTTGGGAGCTCATTGGCTGTGGGTTTGGTTGGAACTCCAAAGTTAAGCGAGATTGGGTTGGAGCAATCCCAAGATGGGTGACCCACTGCGAAGTTGCGAGTGAGTTCCCAGAAACAAAGCCATGAGGGCTAGGCCCAAAGCTGACAATATCCTGCTAGGGGAGTTGGGTCGTGACAAAAATCCCTATCCTCATTGTGGAAATATTTGATGTGGGATGCATTGTTTCATGGGATCATTTCCTTACTCTTCTTGTTATTTCTATATTTTACTTGCTGTTTATTATGTTTCAAAGTGGATGGAAGTAATTCTCACTAAAAGTAATGATGCCACATAAGTTGTGAGTTTATACAGAGTCACAACATGGCTAAATTTGGCGCACCAAGGGCAATCAAAAGTAATGGAGGCATGCACTTTTGCTGTCGATCATCAGATGCCTTAATGAGGAAACATGGCACCACTCACATAATTTCCATGCTTTATTACCCTCAAATGAGTGGCCAAGTAGATATTTCTAACCTTGAAGTGAAGGCCATATTGGAGACAACGATAAGCTCCAATAGAAAAGATTGGTCCTCTAGACTTAACGATGCATATGGTCTATAGGATGACCTACAAAACTCCCATAGTTACAGGGTTCATTCTCCATTTACTTAAATATCATATCGGTCATGCTCCCGTCTGATAACTCATGTCAGACAAGAGATTTTTTCTTATTTTCATTCTTGTCCTCATTTGACACATTAACCAAACTGGATCCATCCCTTGCGGGGTAGCGCCCACATACAACCCACTCATCCTATAGTGTAGAGGAATCTACTAATTTGACCAAGTTCGGATTTCATTTTTATTATTAAAATCATAATTATGTGCAATGTAAAATATAGAATTAAAATAATAACAAATTTAAAATACATCACTTATTTAAAAATTCCTCAAATTTTACATTAGAAAGCATAAACCATATCCACAAAGAAATTCAAGTAATAAATTATGCATAAAAAGAACATAATAGTTCAATTGATATATTATATACTCATGTTCTTAACATTATAACTACAATAATATGATCATATACATCATCTCTTTTAACCATACCCTTAAATATCCACCATTTTCACATATTTTTAATTCATCATATATCCTCATATTTTCTTAAAGACCTAAAATATTCTTATATAAATAATGCTCAATTTTTAGGAATTAAGTAAGGATTTAACTTAATACATAAAACTTTAAACAACCAAAATTGTCCCAAAACTGTGTCCAATTAACCCAAACCTTGTACCATTAAACTAAAGATTTAGGAATAGAGAACTTTCGTGTTGGCGGAAGGCGAATGGCTGTTGCACGCTCCCCCACGCGCATGCATAGTCTCCTTTAACCTTGGACTAGTCGACCCGTTTCCTTGGTTTCGGGTTGCCCGACTTGCGAGTCGAATCAGATTCTAAAATGTGATTCCTACGTCTGTTTTCTTTGTTTTAACTGTCTAATTTTTCCTAAGCAAGCCCATAAAAGGATCCATGATGTTAAATCTATGAAAAACTAACCTTAATGTCGTGGTTGGATCCTTGGACCTTTGGCCATGGCTCTAACAATTTTCCAGCAGTTTCCTTACGTTCAAACTTCCAGAATTCTTTCTGAGGACGATCTTGGGGGGCTCATCTACTATCTTGGCATCTGTGATGGAACACTATGAAACTTCAGAATCATTTTTTGATCCATGACCAACTTGGTCTTCATGGTTTAGGTTCTTGGTTCACCCCATACCTTCATCCTTCCCTTCCTTTCTTTTCTTCCTGCTTCCTCCTCGTTGTTCCTCATTCATTTCATGATTTCATGCTCTCTTCCTTTATCCTTCTTTTTGGGTCCCTCCTCCTTGAATGCCCCCTATCACTTCCATTCACACACATATATATATATATATATATATATAAGGGAGAAGGTTGGTGGAAAAATTATGGAAGCAAAGTGTGAAGAAAAGTCTAGATTATGTTAGGTCTTTCTTGAAAATTACCAAAATACCCCTTGATGGTAAAATGCCCATATTGCCCCTAGTCGCTTTTGGCCCATAGTGAACCTATTCGATCTCCCATTCTAGTATGTCGCTCGTCTATGGAATTAGAATCCTAAGGCCTACCCAACAGTCCTAGCAGAACGCCCAAAAAGTGTCTAGTTCAAAAAGTCAACTATTAACTTTTTTGGGGCAAAATCATCATTTCCATTTAATTTTCCTAATTTTGTTTTTCCCCGAATTCCTGGGTCGTTATAATCTACCCCCCTTTAAAGAAAAATTTTGAGGACAAAATTTTGATGAGTATGGTTTCTTTTGGTCACAGCTTCCACGCCCATAGCTTTCCTGATAGAAAATAAATGCTAGAAAAAAACTCTAGTCTTACCTTTATACCTAACTTGGACAAATGATTTGCTTCAATGTTATTTAACTCAGCGATTTTCATCCGAAAAGGATTACTAAAATGCAGCTATACTTAAATATAAATGACAGGACTCTTCCCGTAATCCCCCTCGATTAATGTGAGAAGACTTTGCTCCTGTATGATACAACTCTGTCAAATTACCAAAGTACCCTTTAAAAATAAAAGAGTCATACATACCCCATGTCAGAAAATGGATAATACTACATCCTATTTAGGGTATCTAGAGTACGCTGACCCACGTGATGCCTTAGCCTCCATACAGCCATGTCCCAAACTCAATCTGGAGGGTATCAAAACCAATCAAAAGTGTAAGCGGAAAAAAATGAAGCTGTAGAAAACCATTTTTCGAAATAAACATTTAAACCCTTCGATTTTGGAAACATGCATGCATAATTGAATAAACCATTAATTTAAGATAAAACTGTAATATACAAGAACCCTGGGTCCAACCCAAAACATATAACACATAAAAGACCATGGCCCATATTTCCCTGAAATCACCAGCTCTACGCCATTTTGAAAACCATTGAACAAATCATAAGTAATGAAAGCCAAACTTGATCACGCAGATCCAACCAGCCATAAGTCAAATCTCATCTCGGTGGTCCAACTAGCATCCCATCTGTCTTACCAGTAGACAACCACGGATCCACGGAGTCCAATTCCATCAGTACGTGTCAAGTCCAACTCAGACCACTCCGGAATCGCGATCCAATCGCCCGAATCCTAAAAATAGCATCAAAATCAAAACACATTCTAACACGGGGGACCAGCCCAAAACCCGGTTTTCCAAAAACCACCATAAAATCCATATCCAGAAAGCGTAACCGAAAATACCATAAATAACCAGCCATGTATCTGGAAATCATAACGACGTCCACAATCATGCCCAACGATATCATAAAACTAGTAAAAACAAATAATTATGCATGTAAGGACCCGCCCCAAATTTACGGGATTATTGAAGGATTAATGGGGAATAATCAAGGATTAACGGACGATCGGAGGTAAAATGACCATTTTGCCCCTAGTTGAGGGTAAAAAGCTTACTTTTGACCTGGGAAGTCAAATGTATATGGACCAAGGTCCACTACGTAGATCGAGACGATACAAGTCTGTAGACAGGCAGCACGTCGAAATTGGACGTCGTACGGGAAAGTTATGGGTCACAAAAATTTTGATCAAATTTTACGGTTATAAAACGGTTGAGTTTCAGTTTGTTTTCTAGTGGGCCCAAAATATCTAGCTGGACCAATGGATGAGTGACAAGTGTTACTCATCCCATTAGCCCATCATTCCACACATACATGAATCTGTTTCTCCCTTTCCTATTACATTCATTCCTCTAACCCGTACCCCCCACAAAAGCCTTCCTCATCATCCTGATCTATGGTGGCCTGAGAGAGAGACTGAGAGACAGACAGAGAGGACGAAGGGATGGAGGAGCCACGATGGTGGCTAGATACCCTTAAACCAAGGTAACCTGTGAACCCTTTTCCATTTTCATATTTGAATTCGATTTCTGGATGTTTGGAAAGTGATTTGATGCCTTGGATGTGTTCATCGAGCTCGTACGAGCATGTAGGAACCAGAATGGAAGGTTGAGGGCCACTAAACAGCCTTGGAGGGGAGCATGAAGAACATCCATGAAGGTTTGGATTCGACTGGTGAATTCCAAACCTTTTGTTTTGAATTTGAGGCTGTAGATCCCTATCTGGGAAGTAGGCGAGTCGATTAGATGAAGAGCAGAGTGAAATAGTGACCGAACGGTTGAGTTCTGGTTCGGTCAGGGTCGCGGGTTAAACGACCCGTTATAGTTAAATGGGTCGACCCAGCCAGAGGTTGACGATGATGACATGGCAGTCCATGTGATCATCCTGTCAGACCTGTCAGTCCTCGTGGCAAATCAGGTGATGCCACGTGGAGGGCTGTCAGGCCCAATCAACAACTGAGTGTTAGGTCCACGTCCGCATGTCAGACCACATGGACCAATCGGGTGATGCCACGTGGCAGGGTGTCAAGACTTGTCAGCCCTACGTGGAAGTTGACGTGGCAGGTCCAATCAGCACTATTAGAACACATGGACCAATAGAGTGGTGCCACGTGACAGTGTGTCAGAGGTGTTAGAGACACGTGGCAGGACACATGGACCAATAGGATGGTGCCACGTGGCAAGTGTAAGATCTGACAGTTGTCAGACCTGTCAGACTGACGTCAGCCATTGATTGGTGTTGACCTGCTTTGACTAGCGCATGTTGAGTTTCATCGGTACATGAGGGCGTGTGGGAACAAATTTCAAGGTGAAATCGATCATGTTGAAAGGTTTCGACGATCTAAATCCAATGGTGGTGGTTTCAGGTCGATAGGAGGTCGTTTGATAGGTCAATTGACGGTTTTTAGCCTCGGGAAGGGTGTTCAGGACACGTTGACTATTTCAGGAGTTTTGAGGGTTTATGGTTAGGACTTTTATTGAAGGATAGTGATCCTTGAGTATGATTTGGACAGGTCTGGACGTCTCGAAGACTATGGATAAGCTTCAGATTTTCTTACGGCGCAGTTTTGGAGTGCGTAGCGTGAACCATGTGTGGGTGGACTTTGGTTTATAAATGATGCATGCATATATGTTTTAATGTTTTATAAATATGGTATGAAAATCAATGTTTGCATATGGTTGGATTGATGAAATGCATAAATGTTTTGTTTGTTGGTTGATTATCGATTTTGAACGATTTTATGAATTTTCGTGAAATGGATTTTGGGTATGAGACCCAGTTAGATTATGGTTTTGACTAAGATTATAGTCAAATATTTTATAAAACTATGTTTCGAGCTTATGACCCTATTGAAATAATGTGTCGGGCTTATGACCCTATTGAGATGAAATTCTGAGCTTGTGACCCTATTGAGATTCGATTTTGGGTAGAGATCCCACATGAAACACATCATTTGATTATGAAATGATTTGAGATTGCAAAATGAGAACTGGACGCCGATTTTACGAGTTTTTGTGGAAACCATGTTTTGGGCTGAGACCTTGTGTAAAATAACTATTTTGATTTGAGAAATTATGGTTTTGAAATTTGTTTCCACTATTTTTATCATGACCATTCTCCGTGAGTATGAGAGGGCTTCCGGTTGTGAATATGTTTCCCCGAAGAGAAGCCTTGAGATAATGCACGCCTTCGGGATGAGATGTGTTTGCCCGGAGAGGTCACGAAACACTTCCTATTGTCGTGCAGCTGACGGAGGCTCGACTCAGGGGTGCTGGTATTATATGGAGATCGATCGGTGATGCATTCATGATGATCTGGAATGTCGGCCAGTGATGTGTTCACAGCGACTTGCTCGGATCTGAGCAGTCCTAGAGCTTATTTGCGCGCTTTGCTGGGATTGGAATCGTGACTGATATGATGATAAGACGATGTGACGGTCTGAGACCGATGTTGGATATGAGAATGGGCCCCGAGGTTTTTGACTGATTGATTTTGTCTAGATGTTTTAAAACATGTGTTGGTTTTACGATGATTGCATCGGTTTTCGCATATACTGTTTTATTGGAAAGTACTGTTTTAAATGGATATGCATGCATGCTTTGGAAAAACGGAGGGTAAAAAAGTATATTTGGAAAATGGTTTTAATAAATGCTTATTTTTGTGCACTCACACGTTTTTTTTGTTTTTGGAACCCTCCAGGTTGATCACGGATACGGGCTGTAGCAAAGACCGAGATATCACATGCCCTATTGCACACCACACATTTGGGCGCACTCGAGATAACCTGAGCGGGATACCGATTTATCCTTTGTTTGGCACGTGGTGTCAGATGGGAGTAGGCACATCCCACGATAGTCCAAGGGGATTAGGATGGGTCCTGTCAATGCTTGCATCAGAGTTATGAAAGAAACGTTTCACTCATAATATTCCCGCTCGCTGAAAGTTCGAGCCGTAAGATAATTTGAAGCCTCTAGGATGTCTTAGCCTACCAAAGTCACACCCGGGGGTCACTAACAATCCACATAAGTCCATACATAAAACCCTCAAAAACCCCAGAACGGAAAACACGTCTCGAACACACTTCCTAAGGAGAAAAAACTCAAAAATACCAACCAAAAAACGTCTGATCAACCTAAAACCACCACTATTGGATTCACGACATCAAAACCTTTCGAACAAGACCAATTTCACCTCAAAATTCGAGCCCACATGCCCACACGCATTGGTGAAAGTTCCCACGTGCCTGGTTAACGCTGATGACATCAGCTGGTGACGTCACCTGTTAACGCCAACCGCTGACGTTAGTCTTGTTGATGTGTTAGATGACATAACTTGACAGCACCTGCCATGTGGTACCCACTAACACGTGTCACGTGGCAGCCCCTACTACCTGCCACGTTGCACCCGGTACATGTCACCTATTGGCGTCATGCTGATGTCACCCTACTACGTGGAGCCTCTGACAACCAGCCACGACCACATGGCCTGAGATAATGATGTGAACTACCACATCATCATCTTCATCCTCTTGCAGAACAACTCGCGACCCTATAACCTGGTCACTCGACCCGAATCGCGACTCGACTCAAACTTTGACATTTCACGTCCTTTCTTCGACCCAATTCCACAACTTGACTCGCAATCCACCTAGAAACAACCTATCATCTCAAAACTGAAAAAATGTACCTCTATTCCTCTGACCAAACTCAAAACCTCATGGCCATCCTTTGAACTCGATCCCTAACCAGTCCTTGTGTCCAATTCCTTCCCTTTATGTCCCTGTAGACTCCTATCACCTCAAAGAACATGACTAGGGCCTCAGTTCGACGTTCCAAATGTCTGCAATGGGAAACCAAATCCAAGCTTATGGGTTCACAGGTTTTTACCTTGGTTTCCTTTGTTCCCATGTCCTTCCTTCCTCCTTCATTATCCTCAGTCCTTAACATTTACTCTCCCACCAAGTTTCCCTCACAAGGGAGGGGTGAGCTTTCGGGTTGTATGAACAAGAAGTGAGAGGTGCAAAGGTTATGGGCTAAAGGGTGGGTGACATTTATCACGCATCCTATAGACCCAAACCAGATATTTAAGCCCCATTCACAAACAGAGTCTAATTAACTTAAAATACGTGTAACTGTAAAGTTGCCTACATGTGTCCCTGACTCATAAAATAACCTCACGATGTCCAAATTCAATGTGCCGCCTGCCTACATAACCAAAATCCCTCGATCTACACAACGGGCCTAGATAAACGTGTAAACAGCCTCCAAAGCCAAAAGTTAACATTTCCCCCATTAAGGGCAAAATCGTCATTTCACCTAGAATATTCTAAAAGATCCTTGATAAATTCCCGATAATCCATAATTACGAGTTAGGTCGTTACAATCTACCCTCTTTAGAGGAATTTTGTCCTCGAAATTCACACGCTCCTTGCCCAAAACTGTGGAAATCCATTTTTGACTCCAAACCGAGGCTCCCACGTGGTCACATCCACGTCCAAAATCCCTCCACAGTACACACAAGGAATGAGTGTCACCCGACGTCAATCACAATCCAAGACTAACGCCTAATCCCAGCTCAACCTCGGTGACGACACCCAACAAGTGAGTGATCAAATTGCCACTGAAACTGAAAACTTAACTCCCAAACCTTGGTGCAACTCAGATCCAAGTCCGAAGCCACTGCTCCCACCAAGCAGTCACCAAGTCCCCTGCCACCAAAATAACCCAACCGTTGATGGCACCCATGACGAATCGTCGTGACCAGTTGGTAACCCATCGGCTCCACTGTCTCCGTCCGGTAACTAAGTCTGGTACCATTCTATTTAAAGCGCTATTTTCGAAATATTTTTTTCCCTTCTTTCTCCTCAGACCATAATTGGATCATTAAAAAAATGTCTAACCCTTTTTCCTGTGTTTCATTTACCCAAAGTAAAGGGGGTATCTCTTTCGTACCATCAGCGTATTAAGTTACCTTTAATCATTATACAACTTTGACTTACTTGTACAACTCATATTACTAGCACCAGACTCTTAATATTACCTCGGGTTCCAACCTGAGAACGTATTTAATATTTAAAATGTCCACTTTCCAGCTCTTCTCAAGCACTAACTTTCCAACTCCAACTTTTTTCTATTATTATGCCAATATCTTGACTTATATCGGAATCCTAACTATATATCATGACTCCTAATAATGGAGTCTTAAGTTGATCGTTATAGACAACTCACCATTCTATGAGTCAGATCCGACGTAAAATATTTTCATCATTTTAATGCCTCAATTATTCATTCAATCAAAGAGTTCCTCCCTATCATAATTGGGCCTAACCATACTATAATTCCCTACTTCTATATAATGATCCAGAAATTTGAGAAAAAAAAAATACCATTTTCCCCTGAAGGTCAAAGAGTTGACTTTGTAACCTGAAAATTGGTTGGAAAATCCGTGAAGACCTTTATGGAGGTCTCAGACTCATGAGTTTATTGACAAGTGGTGTGACGAAATTGGCGATTGAAAAGTTTCGACATAGGTCAAAATTGAGTAGGGTTATTTTGGTAATTTTAGCATGGAGGGGTATTTTTGTAATTTTACACATAAAATGATGTGTGATGGTGACATGTGTCTAGAGTAATCTGTTCCTCTCTTCCATCTCCTCACTGACTTACTCCTATATATATATATATATATATTTGTGTGTGTGATTTGGGGAGTTCGACAGGTGGAGACCGAAGGGAAGAAAAACATGAATTCGTGAAAGAAGAGGGATAACAACAAAGAGAGAGAGAAATGAGATTAGAAAGTGAGAGAGATGAAGAAGAAAAGAAGGGAGGAAGAGATGGGTGAAGGTCTAGGATGAATCTAGCACCCAAAAATTGTGGAGCCCAAGTTAGCCTGTGGATCGTGAGATGGTTTTGTAGCTCCCTAGCATGCAACCAATGATACTAGGATGTTAGTTGAGTTCCTAAGGTCGCACTGAGACAAGATGGTAGAGTTTTGAATGTGAGGAAAGGTTGGAGGGTTGCTAGAGCCATGGCCGAAAGTCGAAGAATCTAACCACAATATTCATGTCAGTTTATGTATTTTTAATACCATAGATCTTCTTTTGGGATTGAGAAGATGTAATTAGACAATGAAACCACTAAAAAAGAATAGATAATCAGTTTTAGAATCGGATCACGTTCGCAGGTCTGGCGACTCGAGTTGTAGAGCACCGGGTCGACTCGCTGGAGGTAGTGACAGGCAGCACGTGAAGCCCACGTGCAGAAGCCTTTCGGCGACACGTGAGCACACATACGTCGTTTCCTGGTGGAATGATAAACAAGGAAGTTTTTTGTCTTGAAATTCTGAATTTATTGGTATAATGTTTGACTAAATTTGATACCATTTGAGTATGTTTTTTAATTTAAGAAATTACGTGCTTATGTTTAAAATTCGAGATTAACATGGACAAATTAGAAAAAATTGAATGATGATAATATTTTGTTTAAACGAACTCTCATGATAAATTATGAGGAGTGAGAGGATTAGAGGAAGGTGTGTATGAGGTGTTTTAACCAAGGATTGGTGTGTATAAACATATCGATAGGATTATTGAAGTCATTATTATCTAAAGGTTACAATTTATTTTTGGATATGAGTTATGTGTGTATACTTAAGTTATTGTGTGATTATGCTTTATTTTTTGAAATGTGATTTTTAATATTATATGGAGTTGTGAACTAGAGAAGTCATTTTATTTTATTTTAATGATTGATGATGCAAAATAATGATGATTTTAATAACGGAAATAAAAACCGAATATGATTGAGTTAGTGGATTCCTCTATCCAGCGGGGTAAGTGGGTCGGAACTTAGAGGTATCAAGTAGGGCATAAATTCTGTTTGGTTAAGAATTATTTGATAATTAGAATAACAAAATAAGAAAATCCCTTGTCCGACACGAGCTGTCAGACGGGAGTTGGACCGACTTGATTTCGAATGCAAAATTTAGGTTGGGTCTTGTCATTCTGAATTTTAATTGTTACCTAGACTCACAACTTCTTCATTTAGCTCTATAATTATCTTGGACTCGTCTACTTATCTTATCATCGGGCTTAACCAATCAACAATTCAATTTGCAATCATAATACATAACTACATTATGCATAAGTCATCATCACTACCATTGTTGTGTCTATACTAGACTTACCCCCAAGTTATAACTGTACTGGTGGTATGCATACCATTCGGGGATGTAGCGTTCGATTGTCTCCTCAGTGATACAACATTTGAATGTTATCTACAAGTCATATCGTATGACTACTTTGGGATACATCATCTGAGGGTTTCTCAGGATACATCATCTGAGCATCTACCACATAATTAACCAGCTCTATCGGTAGGCCAACCACACAGGGATACAACATTTGAGTGTCCGCTCAGAGATACATCATCTAAGCATCAGGCACACAACCAAAGCACTAGAGGATATAGCATCCGAGGGGACGCCCACAAATACATTGTCTGGGTGTAATCCAGTAATCCGAGGTAACCTGCTTATAACAATGTACAAATATTGAGAAAACGTACATTTATAGTAATTAACAATTTCTTAACCAAATTTATATTTCTAGATTCAGGCCTAAGCCCAACACACAACTTAAGTTAAATTGTATAAATTGTGTATATAAAGCAATCAATAATTTTCTGAAAATCATTACGTAATCATTTGGTTATCATATTCAAATTATTTCAACATAAATCCAAGTTACCATTCTGAAACCAACATGTCATTTGGAACTCCAAATCTAATTCAACACAATTTCTCATAAACCTTGAAAACGTGCATACGTAATTATTTCAAAATTCTAAACTCAGCAATCCTTTGAAAAACCAAATTCACATTGCTATCACATATATCATATAGTAACCTTGATTTGTAGTTAAATTCCAAACCGACTTTTGCCCATTCTCTATAAAATCTCTTCGAGTACAAACCTCAAATAGTTTCGTAAAAATCATTTTTAAATCACCATCAAACCAACACTAAATAAATCATGTAATAAAATAGTTAAGATATACTAGACATAGGGCTCATATCTCAAGTTAGGATTATATAGTTCCTATGCTCTAATACCAAGTTGACAAGACCCATTCTCAATTTACTTAAACATCATGCCGGTCCTACTCCCGTCTGACAACTCTTTTCAGACAAGAGATTTTCTTCTTCTTTTTATTCTTGTCCTGATTTAACATGTTAGCCAATCAGGATCTATCCCTTGTAGGGTACTGTCCACATCCAATCTACTCACCTAGTCAAGTAGAGCAATCTACTAATTTGACCAAGTTTGGATTTCATTATTATTATTATTAAAATCATCATTATGTGCAATGTAACACCTCGAATCTTTGTGAAAACAAGAAATGGCCATTTTGCCCCTCAAAGTCAAAGAGTTGACTTTTGGATCGGAACATCTTTTAGAAATTTCAAAAAGACCGGTATGAAGGTCTCAGTCTCTTGAGTACATAGACATGTAACATGTCGAAAAAGAAGTTCCAACAAATAAGTTATAGGTCTAGAAAGATCAAGGGTATTATTGTAATTTTGACATTAAGGGCAATTTGGTAATTTTACATTTTGGACATGTGAATCGTATGAATTTTCTGGAAAATTCTCCACATTTCCCTCTCATTCTCTCCACTTATGCTTATGTGTGTGTGTGTGTGTGTGTGTGTGTGTGTGTGTGTGTGTGTGTGTGTTATTGGTGTGTTTGGAGGATCCAGCGAGTAAGAATCGAAAAGAAAAAGAGGAAGTGTGAAACTGTGAGAGAAAAAAGATATGCAGGAGGATAAGGATGGAGAGGAAGAAGAAGAGAGGAGAGAAGAAACCAGAGGTGACCTGAGGGAGGTGAGGAACCCCAAAGATGACCAAATCTGTGAGGTTTTAAATAATGGCCTGTGGAGGTTCAAGTCATTCAAGGGTTTGTACGACGAAACTAAGGATCCTAGGAGGCTGAATAGACTCCTATGATTATTCGGAGACCAAAGGATGAGGCTTTGCATACGAAAATAGACTCAGAGTTTGGGACCGGTTATCATGACGTTTGGGTAAGTTTTTCTCTATTTGAAGCATTTAGATTTCTTTCTGGGATCAAAGAGAAGATTTTGGACTGTTGGAATATGTAATTTGGTCATAAAATGAAGGCTTTTGAGTCAGTTATGGCCGCCGGGTCTAGTCCTTTGAGCAGACTTGTGGGCCGACTTGACGAGAGGTTAAGGGTGGCATGCACTAGCACATGAGGCCCACGCACAGGGAACCCTAGGTGGCACGTGAGCGCGTGTGGACCTCCTCTCAGGTTTCTTCCAACATGAAAGTTCTAGATCTTGATTTTCTAAGTTGAATGGTGTAATTTCCATGTTAATGGGGTATTGTTTGAGCATAGTTTAAAGGGTTCAAAGTTTTTTATTTTATTTAAAGTTCTAAATTAATTTGGGAAAAATTAAGGATTTGGTTCTTGTTACATTTGGATAATAATGAACAGAATTATGTTGAAAGGGAAGTCACATGAATTAAATCTAGGATTATGTTGATATTAAAGAAGCTTTATACGTGACTTATGATAACTAGGCAAAATAAAAAAATAAGTAAAAAATGGTGAATGTTTATGTAATTATATGTTAAATTATTATTTGATTATAATTATATTTGGACATGAATAATTAGAAGAATATAGAGGCAATTGACCAAGAAAAATTGAAGGCTTGAAGCACCACTATGAATACTAAATAATCTTAACGGTAGTTGTGAATGGAGAATTCTCCAAGGATGGAATTAATGAAAATCCAAAGGTTTTGGTTATGGTTTAATTAAGGAAAACATGTGAATTGTGTGTTTTCGGTAAAAAAAAAAAGGTGAATTTAGAAAGTGCAATTTAAGGAGAGTATTGAGTGAAATTATATTGGTAACAACATGTTGATATTAAAGCTTGAACTATGATTATGTTGAGTATTGACAAATTACTTATTACAATGATTAAAAGGATTAAAATGGATTGTGAATAAGGGATTTGTGAATAAGATTGGTTCTATGTATAGCTTATGATTTATTTGGAATAACTGAATAGATTAAGTATAATTAAAGAGTAATTAGATCATTAAATTCTGTAAAAATTAAACTACACTTTATGAAAGGGGTTTACGAGGAATTAATGTTTGATTAATAAGTAATTGGCAGGTTGTAAGGACTTGGTATGACTAGTCTCAGATACAATTGTGTAAAAGAAACGAATATTAAGAGATGGTGATGCCCTGTTTACTTTATGATTGTAATGTACAATATACACAACTTGGTAAGAAAAAGATTAAGTAAATGAGTACGTATTTTTAGATTTATAGTAGGTTTGGTGTATGTATGAAGTTAAGAGATGTGACAAAAGAAATAAAGTAAAATCAATTATAGTTAAACTAGTAATTCCGTTCCTTGTTGGGAAGGTGGGTTGGATGTGGGTAGTAATCCCGCGAGGACGGATATATTTTGGTTAATGAAATAAAATGTGAACATGGATAAAATTGGTAATAACGCTCATCTGACAAGAATGGTCAGATGGGAGCAGAGCCGGTCCGGTTTTCAAGGAAACTTAGGAATGGGACTTGTCATTAGCCCTCACCATTTGGCCCAAAAGCCCGATGGACAAAAGCCCGAACCGACCCGCTATGGGTCGTGGGCCGGCCCGACCCGACCTGCTATGGATCGTGGGCCGGCCCGACCCGAGAGTTAGCGGGTTGGGCTTAGGCTTATGGTGTTCAAACCCGATAGGCCCGAGCCCAATAAAACCCGGTAAGCCCAGCCCGACCCGTCCGTAATAAACCCGGCCAATAAGCCCGAAAATATAAAATACTTATTATTTAAAAATTAATACTCACCTCATTCCTAATACTAATATTTCAACCCAAACCCAAATCTCAGCTCCAAGCCCACCTAATTTATTCTAAAAAGCCCAATACCCAATACAAACCCTAACCACTCCTCCACCTACTTAATAGGCCCAATGTTTTTGCACCCTTGAGTATTTTATTTTAACGATGCCATATTTTTGCACCCTTGAGTATTTTTTTTCATTGTTAATATTTTTTTTCATGCATATATTTTTTTGTAACTTTAAAATTTGAGACATAGTTTATTGCAAAAGCCCACGTAAACCCGATCCAAGTGGGCTTAATAGGCCCGACCCGAAAAGCCCGATATAAACCCGGCTCGATAAAAGCCCGTGGGCTCTTTTTTATGTCATTAAGCCTGCCCGACCTGGCCCGTAAATTTAAAAATTATTTAATAAGTCCAGCCTGGCCCGGCCCAAGCCCAAAAAATTTGGCCCGGGCTTGCCCGGCCCGGCCCAATGCCGAGGGCTACTTGTCATGCAATATCAAATATAAAATTAAAATAATAACAAATTTAAAATACATCACTTGTTTTCAAATTCCTACAAATTTTACATTGCAAAGCATTAACCATATCCACAAAGAAATTCAAGTAATAACTTTTACATAAAAAAGAAATTAATAGTTCAATTGATATATTGTACTCATGTCTTTAGTAAAATACCTCTTTTACACTTTCCATATATCCTTTTATTCTTCATAATTCATCATGGAAGTCTATTTATAATAATTCCTCTAATTACCATAACAATCTTTCACTAATTCATACAAACAATACTCTTAATCCATCTTTCTTCTTATCACTTACCTAAAATTTCCATTTTTCATTAGTGGTATTATAGATTTGGTAATATTCCCATCAAATCCTAATCGAGTCCTTAAAACTATAACTACAATAATATGATCACATACATCATCTCCTTTAACCATACCCTTAAATATCCACCTCTTTCACATATTTTCAGTTCATCATATTTCCTCATATTTTCTTAAAGACCTAAAATATTCTTATTATCAATATTCCTCATTTTTAGGATTTAATTAAGGATTTAACTTAATACATAACACTTTAAACAACCAAAACTATCTAAAAACCGTGTCCAATTAACCTAAATCTTGTACCATTAAACTCTAGATTTAGAAATAGAGAGCTTTCGTGTTGGTCGAACGATGAACGACCACCACACACGCCCCCACGTGTTACCACAAGCCTATGCGTGTGGTGATCACGAGCTGTACAATCTTCTTCAAACATGGACGGATCGACCCGTTTCCATGGTTTTAGGTCGCCTGACCCGCGAGTCCAACCTAGTTCTAAAATGCGATTCCTACGTGTTTTTTCCTTGTTTGAAGTGTCTAATTTTTCTTCATAAATCCCAGAAAAGATCTATGATGTTAAATCTACGAAAAACTTACTTTAACGTTGTGGTTGGATCCTTGGACCTTTGGCCATGGCTCCAGCACTTTTCTAACCATTTCCTTATGTTAAAACTTCTAGATTTTGATCTCAGGACGATCTTGGGGACTCACTTACCATCTTGGCATCTGTGATGGAAAACTAAGAAACTTCAAAATCATTTTCCGATCCAAGGCCAAGTGTAGGATATTAGAAGATTTATTTGGAAAAGATGAAGATAGAAATTGTGTTATGAATTAGAAAATATAAAATGTGATAGGAAATTTTAAAATTAGGAAATTGTGATAGAAAATATGTTAGGAAATTAGGAAATTAGAAATTATGGTAGAAAATTAAGAAATTAGAAAATATGTTAGGAAAATAGAAAATTAGGAAAATATATCAGGAAATTAGGAAAATAGAAAACATATTGGGAATTAAGAAATTAGAAAATTTGTTAGGAAATTAGGAAAACAAAAATTATGTTAGGAAATTTAAGAAATTAGAAAACACGTTAGGAAATTAGGAAATTAGTAAATTAGGAAAATATATTAGGAAACTAGGAAAATAGAAAATTGTTGATAAACTTTTATTTTCATATATTTCGATGGTGTGAAATGTGTTTATATTTTCTAACAATTTATGGAAATTTAATCGGGTTGATTAACTTTGTATAATTAACTTTACGGAATAACCTTAGACCCGTTTGAGAGTTAGTGAATCGAGTTAATTAGCTGACTCGAGAATTTTCCATTTACTTGGACAGTTTGGGGTGTACAACTATGTTGTAATGATCGGACCTTCAACGAGGGTAAAAAAAATCAGAAAAGTAAAACAAAATTGACCATTTTGCCTCTGAAAGGCAAAAGTTGATTTTGTCAGGACCGGTCCCAAATCCCCCGGGATTAACGTGGGACCCGCCTCATCCCGACTGACACGAAGTGTCAGACCAGGGAAAATTCCATCTCTAGCCCTCGCCGAGGCTATCAGAGTGCGTCAGGATCGTAGGAGGAGGGGAGTGATGGCTCGTTTCTGCTACAGCCCGCATCCGCGATCAACCTGAAGGGCATTAAAACACGAAAACTATGAGTGGGCAATTTAAACTTTTCATTTAAAAACCTTTTCGCATAAAGACATTTATACCCTTCATAAAAACATACGCATGCATTCAAACCATTTATCAAACATTCGTAAAAGCCTTCGTCAAACATTTTCAAAACGTTTCAAGGGTTCATGCCGGTTCCCATAAACCGTCATGAACCATAAATCCATTTGGGTCCTCGACCCGAAATCACAATCTAAAACATGGAATACATAAATCCAATCAATAGGGACTCAGCCCAAATCACATCACGTACGGGGTCTCCGCCCCCAAATCATTTCTAAAACATCAAATACGGGGTCTCCGCCCCAAATCACTTTCTAAAACCTGAAACACAGGGCCTTCGCACTAAAACCACTTTCCATCAGAACCACATACGTACCGACATACGTATGACCCATCCGAGGCACTTCCGAGAAGATGCCAACTCGGGGCACACAGCCCCTAGGGAACACATCCCCGATATAGTCACGATATCAATCATCTTTATCTAGTGTTCACACTACTCGGGGTCTCACTTCGAGTCTTCTCCCAGGAATCTCCATCTGGGAGGCTCATTCCCTGGATCTAGTCCGAGCTCTCTCTCTGGATCTAGTCCACAATCTCTCCGAAATCTGGTTCGGGACCACATCATATCTAGTAACCACCACTCCTGGAACGGGATCCCTATGGGGATACCCATTCTGGTCTGTGGATCGTGACTCTCCAGGTTGACGCTGGAGGAGACCATATAAACATATGGAGGGTTCATTCATTTCAAGTACTTTCTTTCCTTTCTTAAAATCATATTTCAACTGGGTCTCAAACCCGATTCATCTCAACGGGATTCCTCGAATCCGATTCAAATCCATTTCACAGGCCTCGGCCTAAATCCTCAGTTTAACTGGGTCTCATGCCCGAATTCTCATTTCACAAACTGAACTGGGACTCAAGCCCGATAACACGAATAACTGGGCCCTAAGCCCGAACCACAATTCAATAGGACCTCAAGTCCGATTTCACAACTAACGGGGCCTTAAGCCCGATATCTCAACCAAATGGGTCTCAGGCCCGATAACATAAATTAACGGGGCATCAAGCCCGATAGTACCACTAACTGGGCCTCAAACCCTAACCGTAAACCAACTGGGCCCTCGGCCCGATCGTATAACACAAATGGACCCTCGGTCCCATTCCTCGTCAATTCAAAGGGACTCCAAGTCCGAGATTTGTAAATCAAATGGGGTCTCATGCCCGATTTCATATTTCCAAATCCAAAATCCGTTTATTAAACCCTCGTTGAAAACCTAGCACGTATAAGCATCGTATAAAACTGTAAATCTCAAAATACGTGCAAATACGTAAATCCTAGCCTACCACACACAAATACACTCATGGCATCATAAAATATATTCTAAAACAATTATAAAACATTTATACATGCATCGAATTCGAAAGAAAGGTCCACTCACAGATCGTCCGAAGCCGCGCCTCGATACACGTGCCATAACCGTCTCCCGGGTCAAACGTCGCCTCCGGGATTCCCGAACCTGTCCAAATTCATTTAGAGGGTTTTAACTACCTAAATAACCCCCCATTGAAGCCCCGTAATTTTCCCGAACTTTTAACTATTTTTAAACCGATCCTAAACCTTCCGAACTTTTAACTATTTTTAAACCGATCCTAAACCTTCCGACACCCCAAAACCTATCGAAACTATGTCCGATTGACGCGAGACCAGTCCTAAAAGGTTCGTTACATCGAATAGAAGATTTCACGTGTTGAACACTTTCCCAAATTATGGCCCACGCGCTCTCACGCGCTCCTAGAAGGCTCTAGATACTATTCATCATCACCTACCTATGAAAACCATTTTTTTTTTCCTGGTTTTGGACCGGTTACTGTGCTGAACCGGCGTGACCGTTTCAGCGTTCCTACTCCCTCAAATCTCGTCCGTTTGCCTCCATTTCAATTCCTAAATTCCTATTTCTTCATTCCCTACCATTTCCAATCAAGAAAACTAGCCCAAGGTTCCAAAATGAACCTCACGGTTCAAGGTTCCCATATCTCTCCTGGGCTTCACCGACTTCAACCGCCGTCCAAAATAATCCCAACACCTTCCTAACAACCTATTTAAGCCCACCAAACCACCCAAAATCAATCACAACGTAACAAACGAATTAAAAATGGATTTTGGGTCTTACCGGGAAGCCACGATCGAGTTCAAGGCCGCCGTGCACGGTGGCCGGCGATCTTGCCACCACCATCATCAGGTCAATCTTCTCTTTCTGTTTCCTTCATGGTTCAAGCTCTTTGGAGAAGGTTGGGGGATGTTTGTGAGGGTTGGTTGCACCAAAATGGGTTTCGGGTGGGTTGGTTTTGTGGATGAAGGATGAAGGTGATCGATGCATGAATGAGGGAAATGAGGGAATGGATGACTGACAAGACTCATCCCCTGATGTTTGGGAAAGATCTGGGCCCACTAAAGACAAAACTTTACTTTTTTCCTCGTAAAACTTGTCGTCGTAAATAGTTCCCCGGAACTTCCGTGAACCGTAACTTCGCGGTCGAACGTCCAAATTCGACATGCCGCCTGTCTACGGATTCGTATTATCTCGATCTACGTAACGGTCTTCGGCGCTCGGCCATCGGACCTTTCGGGTTAAAAGTCAACATTTAGCCCAAATTACCAAAACGCCCCTGATCTTCCGATCGTCATAACTTCTTCCACGGATGTCGGAATCTAACGTGCCACCTGTCTATGAACTCGTGACGTCCCGAACTACGTCACAGTCATCGGTCAAAGTCTATTTGACCTTCCAAACGAAAAGTCAACATTTTTCCCATTCTAGGGGCAAAATCGTCATTTCGCCCGAACGTCCGCTAATCCTCGTCTAATCTCCGATTAGTCTCGCAAATCCATAATTAATCCTTAATTAATCCCATTAATTCGGGACTGGTCGTCACAGATTTTTTGTCAAAATCAAAGTGTTGATTTCTTTTTGGTTCAAAACGTTGAGTTTTTGTCCGAGACGATTTTTGGCAATTCCGAAAACGCCGTTAGAAAGTTCTCAGTTTCCCGAGTAAGTCGGTAGGTGGCATGCCAAAAATAGAGTTCGGACAGTTAAATTCAGAGTTTAAAAAACATAGTGGTAATATGGTAATTTTTCAATGTAGGGTATTTTGGTACTTTTCCTTGTGAGATCTTTTGTTTTGGATCAATTTACTCGTGACAAGTGTTTAGGTCTAGAGAAGTATAGAAAAAAAACCTCCCACCGACTCACCATTCTATATAGTAGAGTGTGGGGTGTTAGTATGTTCGGGGGATAAAAACGGAAATCCAAAATAACCCTATGAATGGCCATGACCATGGGGGGAGAGTGGCCAGAAAGAGAGGGAGATGGAGAGGAAGACACTGGGATGAGAAGAGGAGTTTTTTGGGAGGGAAAATATGCAGAAATGTTGATGGAATAGTACAAGGGAAAGCTTGAACCCGTGAGGTGATTCCTCAAGTTTTGATTTTTGGGCCATGAAACCTAGAATCAGCTATCCTATTTACTTTTTGGAGATCGTTTGGTGTTATAGGCAAGGAAAACCATGAGTTTTTCCGTGGAAAAGGTGTTGGGTAATCGTAAAGGTGAAGGTTCGAACTGGAAAATTGAGGTATTTTTTTTATGTTTTCTGATTAAAGATCTCTTCCTGGGCTTGATTAGGTAAGGATTGGCATTTTAAATGTGAGAATAGGTGAATAAATGATGTAGTTTGAAGCGAGTCGAACCTGCGGGTCAAACGATCTGATTGTAGAGAACCAAGTCTGGCGAGAGGAAGACAAAGGTGAATAGTAGTTTGGCGCGTGGCTTCCATGCGCAGCCACTTTGGGTGGCGCGTGCGTGGGCTTTTCAAGGAATGCTCAACATGTTTTTCCATCATTTCGATGTAACGAACTTTTTGACACAGGTTTCGAGTCGATTGGACATTGTTTCAAGGTAGCTTTGGGTGTCCAAAGGTTTAGGGTTAATTTTCAATACGTTTAAAAATCCTGAAAAAATAATGGAATTAAAATAGGAGTTATTTGAGATAATTTGTGACCCTTAGATGTAAATATTGTCAAGAAGTGACATTTTCACAAATTACTAAAAACTTGCAAGCGGATTTCGGTACTACGGAGGTGTGTAAGTAGACTTTCTTTCCCTAAACTATTGTTCTTGTATACTTACATGATTTGGAAGTTCTTTTTTGTGATTAAAATGATATTGTAGTGCTTGGGAATTTTATGGGTTTTTCCGTGATTTTATGAATATTTTAATATTATTGTATTATGTGTTTTTCGAGGTTTTCCGAAAACTATATTTTGAATGTGGTTTTGAGTTGAATGTGGTTTATGACTTGAAATAAAGTGTTGTGGATTATTTACGATTTTTATATAATTTCTGAACGGTTTTCAGAATATGTATCAACAACACGCTTTATGATAATTTGTGTTTAAACTATGTTTGGGGCTTAGGCCCGTGATTTGGTATGTGGATTTGTAATGTGATATGTGATGTGACGTGATGTGATGAAGTATGACATTGAGTTGTGATGCCACTGCGTGTTCCTCAGTGTACGAGACGAATATTATGTGTGATTGTGACTGTGACTCTCAGTTGTGACTGTGACCATCGATTGTGATGTGGTGATTAAGATTGTACTTGTGCTTTGTGGATGGTTCGAATTTGGTCAATTGTGTATGAGTACTGTGTTGACGTTGGGATTTGAGGTGATATTAGATATGGATTGATTGTGGATTTGATATGATGATTTGTGTTGGATGATGTATGTTGTGGTTATGCCTATTGGTAGGTGAGTCTCGGGCATTGAGCAGGGCTCCTTTCCTAAGACTGACACGACTTGGACATCGAGCTGGCCTCCTTTCCCGAGTCTGGTCCCCATTTGGACGTCGAGTTGGGCTCTTTTCCTGGGCGGTGTGCCTACTAGTAGTGTATTTGTCTAATGATTGATGTGTCAACTTTGCCTTGAAGGCCGCGATCTTGTTTGATGGTTATAGAGATTGACTGATGTCGTATACGGTTTGATGTTTATGTTGAGTTCATAACTCTTTTCACGTATTTTGAGATGATAAACTGTATTTTTTTCTAGTTGAATTGAAACAGTTTTGAAGTGGTTTTCGTATGCATTCATGGTTTTGGAAAACGGAGGGTAAGAGCTATAGGATTTCAAACAATGTTTTAAACTATTTATTTTCGTCCACTCACACATTTTCATGGTTTTGTGACCCTCTAGGACTGCAACATTAAATTCGAGGCTCGAGAGGCGGATGCATGAACTTACGAATTACGTTATCCCTTATCTGGCAGGATTTCTGTGGGACGGGAGCAGGACCTGCTAGACCTTTTGCTGTGTAGTCAGGTGCAGTCATTTCATATGTGCTTTATAGTTTGTGGTCTACGAGGTCAAATTTTGGTTGTGGAAAATTCGGTCTATTTGCATCCCACAATATTCTCTGAATGCTTACTAGATATTTCTTTATAATATCTATGTCGAGCATTTGAGGAATGGTAAGGAGATGTTACCAAAGTTTCCACTGTTCGGAACTTTGGTGTGCTTTCTCGAATGGGATAGGGCCATGAAACCGAAGTAATAGGGAGACGAGCGCCTTTTGATATTCATGTGTAGGGCCATTACTCGACAATGATAACTCCATAGCTTACATTGACTATATTTTGTGAAAGCATGTACAATGGACAGAAGCTGGATGCAATTTTTTAATAGACCTGTGGATCAGTATATGGATGGGATTGATAGTTACATTGAGTTTGCATGTAATCATTACAATGATGAGAGATGTACAGTTTTTTCGTGATGTAAATGTAATAACTGCAGTCGGATGCTGATGAATGAGGTCCGGTATCATTTGGATCGAAATGGGATCACACACAACCACAATAATTGGATATATCACGGTGAAGAAAAATTTACTGAATAAACATCTTCGGTTCGTAAGCCCCATCAGGAGGATAGTACTTTGTATGAACGATATGGTTGTGATCAAGTCATTGAGATATGAACGGATGTTTTTCCTTCCGCATCCAATGATTTGGATGGTGAAGCACTCAGATTTCAACCCGAAGATTATGAACTCCATTACGAGCTATTGTTGAAAGAAGCTCAGCGTGAATTGTACCCGAGTTGTAAACTTCTTCGATTTAAGAGGCAATTTTGGAGTTGATGCTTATGAAAGTTGAGTATAATCAAATGAACAAGCATTTTGATCACATGATGGACATCATCATTCATATGCTCCCTAAAGAAAATTGTCTCCTTAAAGATCATTATAACTCCAAGCATTATAACTCAAAGAAGTTGTTGAAGGGTCTCGGTTTAGGGTATGTTAAAATCCATGCATGCAAGAATAATTTTGTATTATTTTACCGTGAATTCGAGCAACTTGATAAATGTCCCATGTGTAATGAGCTTAAGTTTTGAAAAAAACAAGATTCTGAACAAGGTGCTGTGTTATTTTCCGCTGAAACCACGGCTACAACGATTCTACATGTCGTCTTACACAGTGTGGCATATGCGATGGCACAAAGATGAGCACATTGATGATGATACATTGTGGAATCCGCCTGATGGAGAGGCTTGGAAGGAATTCAATAAGATATATCTTGATTTCGCTACGGAGCCATGAAATGTTAGATTAGGGCTTGCTACTGATGGTTTTAATCCCTTCGGGTGTTTTCTAGAACCATATAGTACATAGACAATGGTTATGGTTCCATATAACCTACCTCCTTGGAGATGCATGAAGAAAGAGTTCACAATCCTCAGTACTTTGATACTAGGCCCTAGATCCCCAAGTAATTCCATTTATATTTTGAGGCCATTAATTGATGAGCTCATAGATCTATAGGAAAATGGTGTACATACGTATGATAAATCTAGTGGGAAAATGTTCACATTACGAGCAGTAGTAATGTGGAAAATTAATGATTTGTTGGCTTATGGCATGCTAGTAAGGTGGAGCACCAAGGTTTATCTTGCATGTCCTACCCGTGGTCTAGACAACGTTATTTTGGCATGCATTGAAGGTATGATACTTAGGTTCAAGACGCTTTTTACTGTAACGACCCGTCCTGAATTTCGGGATTAGATTAGTGACTAATGAAGGATTAGTAAGATAAATAGGTGATTAGTTGAGCGAAATCGGCCGGACGATGCAAAATGACCGTTTTGCCCTTAGTTGTGCACAAAATGTTGACTTTTGACCTGGGAGATCCGATGGCCGAGGGCCGAGGACCGTTGCGTAGATCAGGTAGATGCAAATTAGTAGACAGGCGGCACGCCGAAATCAGACGTCGAACGGAGAAGTTATGGTTACGGGAAGTTAGATTGAACTATGCACGCATTACGAGGCAAGAATTAGGTGGTAATATCTCATTGGGCAGATATTTAAGTGGGACCCATGGATGAGTGACAAGTGTCACTCATCCCATTGGTCACTTCCCTAAAAAGTGGATCTAACTAATTAAATAATATTATCCTAAATTATTTTATAATTAATCCCACCCACCTCTCATCCTAACCATTCATCTCTACCTCATTCTCTCATCCTGACCGTTCTTATCATCATCAGCCATCACCCTTCTTCTGTGATATTTCCTTCTCACCCGAGCACCATTTTCTTTCCCTCTAAAACAAACAACACACAACCTCACCACCATTACATGTGTTTGTGTGAGATACCTTGAGGGTGACTGAGAGAGAGTGAGGCTAGTGGAACCAGGAAGACTTGACGGTGACGGCCGAGCCACGGCGGTGGCCACGGCGGAGGAGAACCGAAAAATAGAGAAGGTATTGGTGGGTTTTGAAATTTCGAATATGAGTTTAGGGGGTTTTTAGTCAATTCTATTAACGGAAATGGCTTTCTGGTGATCTAAGGGGAAGGTTTGGATTGGAAATGATGGTTGAGGACAGTGCAGACGCCCTGGACGGCGACTAGTTTTGGGCCATGAAGATCAAATTGTGGAAATACGATTTCGACCTGTTTTCATGTTTTTAATGGCTAGATCGATTGGGTTTGATGTTAGGGACCTATAGGAATAAAAATGGACAAAAATGGATCGAAAATATGAGAGTTGAAGCCCTGGACCGGTCGCGTCGGTCTGGTCCGGTCGAGAACCAATGAACCGGTTCAGACCCGGTTCGCTAGAGGTAGGGGGTGACATTGTTTGGCGCGTGGGTTTAACACGCAGGGGGATTCAGGCCTCGCGCGGGGGTATGTGAGGGGGGTTTTAGGGAAGCTTCCAACATGTGAAATAATCTGTTCGATATAACGAACATTTTGGGACTGGTTTCGTGTCGATTGGACACCGTCTTGATATTGTTCGGGACGTCCTAAGGTTTAGGATCGTGTTTAAAAATAGTTAAAAATTTGGGAAAATTATGGGGCTTCAATGAGAGGTTAATAAGGTAGTTAGTAACCCTCTAGTGTGATTTGGACAGGTTTCGGTGATTAGCCCGGGAAGGCTTACGGCACGCAAATCGAGGCGACAGCTTAGGACGGTCTGTGAGTGGACCTTAATTTCTAAACTGTGATGCATGCATAAATGTTTTATATGGTTTATAGATGTGATTTTATGATGATGATTTGTATGTTAGTTATTTACATGATTTCACGCATTTCGAGGTGATTTACGTGTTTGCACGTAAATCGAGGTTTACGGTTTTGCACCTATTATATGTGCTTATGGTTTTCGAAGTAGTTTAATGACATGGTTTTGGATTTGAAAAGGTAAACTCGGGCATGAGACCCATTTGTTTTGGAAACCCTCAGACTCGAAGTCTATTTTAATCACGTTATCGGGTCAGGGGCCCAATTGGTTCGTGAATTGATTTTGAATTTGAAATTATGGAATCGGGCACGATACTCATTTGATTTACGAACTCTCAGACTTGAAGTCCATTTGATTTAATAAGGCATCGAGCTAGAGGCCCTATTGATTTACGTATCGGGCTCGAGGCCCAGTTGATTTACGAATCAGGCTTGTAGCCCAGTTGGGTTACGAAATCGGGCATGAGGATCATTTGGTTTACGAATCGGGCCAGAGGCCTAGTTGGCTTACGAAATCGGGCATGAGGCTCAGTTATGGCTTACGATTGTGATTTCGGGTCGGGGACCCATAAATGAATTTCTGGTTCGTGACAGTTTATGGGGACCAGGCATGAACCCTTGAAAGGTTTTGAGAACGATTTCAAAATGGTTTTTCATATACCATCCTTATATATATATGGATTTTCTCCTCCGGGGAGGGTCGTTAGCCTGGGTTGACCACGGAGTAGTCACGGAGCACTAACTGAGTGAAGTCGCCCCCGTTGGATACCTTACTCTCAAGAAGTCTATTATGGATTATAACCCCCAGGGAGGGTCATTGATCTACGGACATTGACTTGGGTGGACCCTGGGGAGACTTGGGATTTGAGACCCCGGATAGCATGCGTAGCTTTAGAGACACAATTGGTTATATGATATATGACAAACATGATTTCTTGGATTTTCGAAATTGTGTTTTATGAATGATAAATGGATTTGGGCTGAGATACCACATATGTTTACTATGTTATGGATTTGTGTAAATGGTTTTGGGCAGGGGCCCGTATGGATTTGGTTATTGAAATATATGTGGTTTGATAAATGGTTTTCCTATGCATGCATGCTTTTTAGTGAAGGGCATAAATGTCTTTTATGAAATGTGTTTTTATGAACTTATTGATTTTTGTCCACTCAGTCTTTTCTGGGTTTTAATGCCCTTCAGGTTGATTATGGATGCGGACTGTAGCAGAGACCGAGACATCACATGTAATGACACGGAAATTCGGAAAACGGAAAATTTGGAAAATTTGAAGAAAATGATGATTTTGCCCCTAGAGCTGGACGAACGGTTGACTTTTGGTTCGAGCGGTCAAACGAACTTTGACCAATGACTGTGACGTAGTTCAGGACGGGATGAGTTCATAGACAGGTGGCACGTCCAATTCTGACATTCGAGTAGAAAGTTATGATGTTCGGAAGTTCAAGGGTAATTTGATTAAAAAGAGGCAATTTGTTAACTTTTCAAATGATCTGGACTCTTCACGTAATTCAAAGACCGTTGGGTAGGTCTCGAGACGCTGAGTCCGTCGACAGGCGGCACACGTCAATCGGAGTTTGGACGACTAAGTTACGGGTCTAGGAGTGTGAAGGGCATTTTGGTAATTTTTGAGGAACGATGAACAGGCTTCGAAAATTTGAATTGAGTTGGATGGTTGGAAGTAATTATAATTGGAGTTGATATCACAAACCTTTAATTCATGTGTTTACGATGTTATTGGACATTGGAATTACAGAAAACAAGTTGGAATTGGACGGGATTGAGTCGGGTCAACACGCGGGCTGAACGACTCGTTTAACAGACAACCAGGTAGGAACGATGAACAATGCTTGCACTGTAGCAGCGTGTGAGCTTCACGCACAGCCACTCACGGCGGAGTGTGGGGGTGCGTGGGACCGAATCTCGAGGTGAGTTCAACATGAAACTTGTTCCTTTTAATGTAACGAACATTTTGGCACTAGTTTCGAGAAAATCGAATATCGTTTCGATAGTGTTCAGTGTATGCGAAGTTTTCGTATACGTTTAAAATATGTATTTAAATCCCGAAAAAATTGGGGAAAATTATATGAGGTATATTGAAGTGTTAGTGACCCTCGATATTGATTTTGGACTGGAATTATGATTTCCGGAATTTACGAAAAAACGTGCAGCTCGGTAGCGAACCGTTTGGACGGTGTGTGAGTGGACTTTGTTTTCTAAATTTCAATGCATGCATAATTGTTTTCTATGTTTTCTATTGATGATTTCTACGATTGTGATTATGGTTCAAGGTAATTACAATTTCCGTACTTACACGTATTTCGATATGCAATACGTAATTGTATGTATTTCAAGACTATGGTTTCTTCTTTGCTTTGATGATGGTTTGGTGGATAATTTTATATGATTTGTGCGTATCTTGTTTTGATGATGTTTTGATTATGATTATGAGTATGATTTACGGTTTTGGCCTGTATTTCGAGTTTGCCACGGATTTGCACGTTTTACGAGATTTCGAGTATGTTGTGATTTGACCATGGTTTTGATGATTTGAATTTGGGATTTGAAATATGATTTGATTTCAAATATTTAAAACGGATTTTGGAAAAAGTGATTTCGGGCTTGATGCTAGTGCATGAAAGTGGTTTTGATGAACGAGATTTCGGGTTTCGGATTCTTGAAAGTGGATTTCCGGATTTGGGTTCGGAATGGTTATTCCTGATGCCGGCTTACAGAATGATGGTTCCGAATTCAGATTTGGAAATGGATGATGGATATGATTTGGAATTTGGATTACGATGGATTCTGGATTTGTTGTGTATTACACATGGTTTTGGGTTTAAAGACCTGGTTGATTGATGATGGGGGAGGGCCCTTGATTGATATATTTTGAGTTTAAAGACTCGGTTATTGTGATATCCCCCGAGGCCTATTGATTGTGTTTTGAGTTTAAAGACTTGTAGATATTCCGGGAAGGCCTGATTATGTGCATGGTTTTGAGTTTAAAGACTCGGGCGCACTTGAGATCCAGCAGATTGATTGACTTGTGATTTACTGTTGATTTCCGATGTTTACGGATGTGTTGGGCAATGGCCCGGTTTATATGGCTTAATGAATTTTTGGGTTATGTTCTCTACTTATGGTTTCGGGCTAAAGCCCGAGGTTTGAAAAAAAGAAATGATTTTGATTTTAATTCACGGTTTTCTTGTACTGGAAATAAAATGGATTATGAAATAATTTTCGAATGCATGCATTGGTTTTACGTGGAGGGTAGAAATGTCTTTTCTGTTTTATAATTGATTTAATTTTATCCACTCACACATTTTCTGTTTTTATTGACCTTCCAGGTCGTGGCGCGATGATCGAGGCTATTCGGAAGGTGGAGGCATGAGTGGGTACGTGTGCAGCTATCCCTTTTTTGGCAAGTGCTGAGGGTATTTTGGGAACTTCAGTTAACTTGTCAGACATGAGCAGGACTGGGCACGGTTATCAATGTTCCTCATGGTACTGTCCTCTCGAAACTCCAACTATCCTGATTCCACAACCTCCACCTCGTGTAAATAATTCGATCTCACGACACGTGTACACCCGTACACCCACTAAACAGAATAATCCTTACTCGTCTACAGGCAGACGTACTGCTAACATCCATGTCGTATCGACTACACTCGACCACGTCAAACGACAGTAGTCATACGCTCCGAATTGACACCACTTGTCAACTCGATGGTTCCTTTCTCAAGCGCTAATCTATCCTAGCGTCTGCTCCCACCGGGAGTCACCAGACCTCACTGATCGATCCACGCTGACACCTTCGACAAACTGTCACCACTTGACAGTCGTCAGTCGCAAACTGATATGACACACACTCGTGGTTACACTAACCACAAGCATTTCACTCGACCTGTGTGTAACTAGACCCATTAGAAATACCATGACCCGATGCACAGTATCCAATGCCTAGTTCACGACCTCGACTAATCCAGTGGTATCGGATCCAATCCGACTACCAACACGCTCACCAACGTACTACCGGTATAACCTACATACCGTCACTAGGCACCACAAGTATGCCCAGTATTGTACCTCGAACAACATACAAGGTACGTACAACTACCCATCAATCCGCCTACAACCACCTAGGTTGTAGCCAATCACGTTTCTACTATGGAGTCCATTTGTCCAATCCAGTATTAGACAAATCGAAACTCCGACCCAACATCTATTTCCAATTCCAAATCCGAATCCGCAATTTCGTAAGAAATCTCGAATCCAAACCCAGAAATCATATCCATAAACATGTCCAAATTCGAATCCGAAATTATCATTCCGTAAACCGGCATTTGGAATAACCATTTCGAACCCAAATCCATAAAAAGAAAATCTACAGTCAAGCTCTAGAATCAAATCCTGAATCGTCACCCAGAATCCGATTCCAAAACCCAAATCCAGAAATCCTCTTTCAAATTCCAAAATCAAATCCTGAATCGTCATCCAGAAATCTGATTCCAAAACTCGAAATATTGTTCACGTCTACCGAGACGTATCAAAACCGAACCTATCGGTTATCTGCTCAACCGATTACCACATTACCATCGATTGACTTCCTAGGGAAGCCACTCACAATATACGTACATCCAAAGCTAACCAAATCTGACCTCATCGGACACTTACTCACCTGAGTAATATACCATATGGGATTCACTTCGAAAAGAAGTTCAGTCCCATCATCCTCAACTCAAACATCCAAGTATGAGCGATAAACTCTCCACCTATCTGGATCATCAAGACCACGATCCAGATCCATAACGATACCCAAAGTCCTAAACCAATTCCCACACCTAAATAGATTAGTCAACGACGAGACACGCCGAGACTGTGGGTTCTCACTGACTACCTCGTATCGACCCTTGGCATTCCACCTAGAAAATCAAGGATGATACAAGACTATGGCATCAAAATCATCCTATGTGAATACAACCAAAACCCCGTTGCACTCACCACACCATGTAAACCAACATCGTCTGCCACCAAGCAGAAAATGAGAAATCTCAGTCACCTAACTTCGATATACTCACTCCACCTGATGACCCAAGACAAACCACAGGTCCACCAACCTATACACGATCAGTGTACTAGTGGCAACCAACAACATCTACATCATCAACATCATCTACCATCATATACCATAGTAGAACCTGAGAAGTCACCCAAAATGAACTCGAGTTATCCAATACTAATGCGGAAAACCCGCATTCGATTCGTCACCTCAATCGCAACCTCTTGTGATTCCGAAGTTCCAACTACGTCGGAAACAACATACTCGGACATCAACCACGTGTCCCCGTTAGACTGGTTATGGACACATGCCCATTTACGACCGTATATGTACATCCAAAAGGATGTCAATTCATCCTAATTTGATGTACCACTCTACTGAAAAGTCACAACAGACCCCTGCTGTGATCTGCAGTCAAATCTCTGCAAACCACCATATCTAACCAATTCTGACCAACTCCGGCCAACACTGACCAACTGGTCGCTAGTCCCCCATGACAGTACTCGATCCTCACGTCTCAACTACCGTTGGATCCTATCCAGTCCGTCACTATCCGTGATGCACTCCCGAACCACAGATACCGAACATATACGTATCTTGATGGGGTCACATCCCGACTCGTGACTCATCGTCGTCACCATCACCACCACTAGTGTCAGTATCAGCATCGGCACACAGACATCAGTATCAGTATTAGCACCCCGTGTGCAAACGGACAACCCTAGATCTCCGCTCATACCGAACGATGATCCCGTACCCTTGCTCGAATAGGAGAAACTCTGCCTCCTTCGTACCCAACAACTCTGGGTACGGTCACCCTGACAACTCATACGAGAAAAGGAAACGCTTCCCGAACGTCCCCAACTCATTCTGCGATCGCACTCAGCCGTAACCGAGTCGAATCCAGAATCACTGCTCGTACATATGGGTTACTCACGCACCCCGTATCATCGTCACGACTGACAATCCCATCGTCACAATCGTCACGGTAACCTGAGTCTACTCGACTACGTCCATCGATAGTAGCGTCTGCCCCAACCTCGTGCAGACCTAACTACCAGGAATCACGATATACAAACTCCGCATCCAATGGGATCAACCGCTCGTACCAACCACTCTGTATCCCCGCTCCGGGATTCCATCGACAAGTACCAACCTTGATACCTTGTCCAACCAAACTCTAACCATTCGTAACTCGACTAAACCAATGTCGTCTACTAGATCGCCCATGACCTTAGTTGCGCCAAACCACAACTGAGTAGCATGACAACTAACTAGGTTTAACCGGTAAGTACAGCCCCGACTGCAGAGTGCAGTCCTAACACAAGCTGACATGACTAGACCGACTAACGGATCCAAATTCGAATAGTCGTCTAAGTCAAACCACTCGTCAACTCACATCTTCGAACCATACACCCAAGGTAGGGTTCCACGATCACACCTATGGTCACGCTGACCCCAACTGCGGAAAGCAGTAAAATCCACGCTCTGACCGACCCCGCGGTCTTGACATCGTAAAGACGTCAATCCAATCCTACCATCAAGCCAATAAGGATTCCCCGAATCCGGCTGCCAACTGCCGACTGCAGTAAATCCATTTAACTCAACATAATCTGACCATCTAATGGTCACAACATCGAATCAGTCGTCGGAACCGATCCTACGACATCGTGAAGACGATCCCAACTAACCGTCTCACAATCACACTCCAGAATACGAACACGTTATTCCTTCCGTAGGGTTCCACACTGCCAACCCTGACAGAACCATGGCAACCCCGGCCTCAAATGTCGAACCAAGGCATGCCAATCCTACTAACTATCGTACCGGCACCCCAACGATCAGGTTGACAACGGACTACAGCCCCTTGAGATATCACATCCTTGACTTGCGTACATACTCCAAAAGCTGCACGGTTGCTCGAATAGAGACAACCCCGCTCTGATACCACGTTGACAGGACCCATCCCAATCCCCCCGGGATTAGTGCGGGATGACCCTGCTCCCGTCTGACACGAAGTGTCAGACAAGGGATATTTTCAACCTTTGCCCTCCCGGGGAGGAGGCATGTGATATCTCGGTCTCTGCTACAGTCCACATCCGATGTCAACCTGAAGGGCAGTCAAAACATTAAAAACTGTGAGTGGACAAAACAAAAGTTTATAAAAACATTTTAACGAGAAGACCTTTGTACCCTCCACTAAAAAGCATGCATGCATTCGAAATCCATTTATCCAAAAGCAGATATAAACCAAGGTCAAAAGGACCACAATGAAAACGACCATACGGGCCACTGCCCAAATCCATAAGGGACTCGGCCCCAAACCATAAAGAAACCAAGTACACGAGCTACTGCTCAAATCCTGTGCACACCTGTACACACCACATATCATATAACATATATCCATCACATACATATATATAAGTCACACAACCAATCCTGTCACGGTATCCAAAGCCACGCGCGCGCTACCCGGGTCTCAATCCGAGTCATCTCAAAGTCAAGATCAATGTCCGCAGACCACTGACCCTACCCGAGGTAATAGTAACCATAGCCTTCCTGAGAGTAAGGAACCCAACTGGGGGGTGACTCCACTCAGTCGGTGCTCCGTGACTACTCCGAGGTCCACCCAGGCCAACGACCCTCCCCGGAGGAGATAATAGAAGTAAAGGAAGGTAGACGAACATATATATATATATACATAACATAAACATACATGACCGGTTCCCCTGAACCGTCATGATCCATAATATCCATAATCAGGTAACATGCCGGTTCCCATAAACCGTCGTGTACCGTAATAACCAACAAGGGTTCATGCCGGTTCCCATAAACCGTCATGAACCATGATACCATAACAAGGGTTCATGCCGGTTCCCATAAACCGTCATGAACCTGGGACTCCATTTAAGGTTCCCTGACCTGAAATCATAAACCGTAAAGTGACTGGGTCTCGTACCCGAACATAGGACACCAACTGGGCACCGTGCCCGGAATCTGAGGTCATATGCCCGAGACAAAACCAAATGGGTTTCATACCCGAGTTTATCATTTTGAAATCCAAATTCAGTTCATTTAAATCAATAAAGAAATACAGACCCGTATAAGCACCGTATAAGGCCGAAACCTCGAAATACGTGCTTATACGTAACCACATACAAATGCACCCATGGCATCATCAAACAAGTAAATAAACATATAATAAACATTTATGCATGCACCAATTTAGAAAACAAGGTCCACTCACAGACCGTCCGAGCTGCCGCCTCGATTTACGTGCCATACGGCTCCCCGAGCCGATCACCGTCACCGGGACTCCCAAACCTGTCCAAATCGTAATAGAAGGTTACTAACTACTTAATTAACCTCCTACCAAAGCCCCGTAATTTTCCCGTATTTTTAACTATTTTTAATCCCGAACCTAAACCTTCCGATGCCCCGAAACATCTCGAGACGGTGTCCGATCGACACGAAACCAGTCCCAAAATGTTCGTTACATCGAATAGATGATTTCGTATGTTGGAACCTTCCCCAGATTCCCTGCCACGCGCCCTCACGCGCCGCCTGAAGTGGCTGCGCGTGGGCTTCACGCGCCTGCTACAGTACCTGCTGACGTCATCGCTGACGTCAGCATGACGTCATCACTGACAGCCCCTGACAGTGACACGTGTCACGCTCCCATTGGCCCACTGTCTGACATGTCAGTCTGACATTGTCAGATCTGACATGATGACGTCATCCCTGACATGATGACGTCATCAGTCATCCCCTACATCGATCAGACCGGTCTGAACCGATCCGGTCCGGTTTTTCCTGCAACTTGGACCGGCGTAACCGGTCCAGGTGTCCTTCTCCCTCATTTTCGGTCCGATTTCATCCATTCCAATTCCAAAATTCCTATTTCTTCATTTCCTATCTAACCCAATTAACAAAACTACCTAAAACCTACGAAATCCGACCGGTCCAATTTGAACCTCACGGTTCAATTTTTCCCGATCAGTCTACACGGCTTCTCGGCCGTCAACCACCACCAAAACCTTCCTAAAATATCCCTAGCAACCTAATGGACTCATTAAAACCATTAAAAACTAACCATAACAACGAAAATGGAAAAATGGATCAAAATGGGCTAACCGGGTACCCGTTCGGGTTTCTCCTCCTCTCGCCGCCGTGGGCGGCGGTTCAGGCCTCCAAGCCTGCCACCTCGGCTCCCTCGATCTCCCTGGTCCTCTGCCTGGTCATGGGTGATGGTTGGCTGGGTTTGGGTTGCACGGGAATGAGAGAAAATGGGTGAGATCGGGTGGGTTTGTGTGTGGATGAAGAAATGAAAATGCACGGGGATGGGTTTGGTGCATGAGTAGGTGGGGTTGGCCAGTGGATGGGTGACAGATGTCACTCATCCATTGGGCCTCCATTAAATATCTGGGCCCACTAGAGACAAAACTGCACTTTTTGTCTCGTAAAACGTGCCGTCGTGAATAGTAATCGGAAACTTCCGTGAACCGTAACTTCGCCGTCGAACGTCCGAATTCGACGTGCCGCCTGTCTACGGATTCGTATCGTCCTTATCTACGTAATGGTCTTCGGCCCTCGGCCATCGGACCTCCTGGTCAAAAAGTCAACTTTTGACCTCCTATTCACCCAAATTACCAAAATGCCCTTGGGCTTCCGAACGTCATAACTTCTTCTACGAACATCGGAATTGAACGTGCCACCTGTCTATGAACTCGTGACGTCACGAACTACGTCACGGTCATTGGTCAAAGTCCATTTGACCGCCCGAATGAAAAGTCAACATTTTGCCACCATCAGGGGCAAAACGGTCATTTCGCATCGTTCGTCCGATTTCGCTCTACTAATCACGGATTAGCCTCACTAATTGTTATTAGTCACTAATCTAATCATGGAATTTGGGACAGGTCGTTACATCAAGGGTTTTCGGTTTTAGAATCGGATTTCGGAAAGCGGAATTTGGTTTTAAAGTTGAAACGTGGGATTTCGGATTTGGGTTCGGAATGACGGTTCTGGATGCCGGAATGGCTTCGGGCCAGTGGTTTCAGATTCGGGTTCGGATATGAATTTAGAAATGGTTTTCAAATGGTTTTGGATTGGATTTGCTGGATCTGGTTATTGGGTTTAAAGACCCGGCTATTGTGATTGACGGGGGACGGGCCCGGATTGGGTTTAAAGACCCGGATTGGGTTTAAAGACCCGGATTGAGTTTAAAGACTCGGAGTTTAAAGACTCGGATATATTGATATTTCTCCCGTAGGCCTATTGAGTTTAAAGGATAAGAGTTTAAAGACTCGGATTATTGAGGCCTGGATTGAGTTTAAAGACTCGGGAGTTTAAAGACTCGGATAGGTCCAGCAGGTTTGATCGGATAATGATGACTTGGATTAGTGTTTTATCGTACTGTTTTCATGATGCCTATTTTGTAAATTATAAATTTTTTTATGATGATCACTATGTGGGTTATGGCTGTGTTAAATAAATGGGTTGTGCATGCATGTTTTCAAAACGGAGGGCCAAACCCTGGTTTGTTATAAAATGGTTTTTGAAACTTTTATTCTTTATGGTCCACTCACACTTTCTGGTTTTTAATTGCCCTCCAGGTCGTGGAGCTAGCGCGGGGGTTGACGTTGAGGCCGCGTCGGAGGCATAGAGTACTCGAGAGTTTTCCCGGAGTGTTTCAAACTTTCCATTGTGCGTGTACTCCGTGTTTTGGTTTTGTTTTACTTTGTTTTTGGGTACTATGCTCTATTGAAACTGGTAACTGAGGATGTTGTGAAATACCCAAGGTGGAGATGATAGATTGGAAACCCAAGAGTAGTTGTTTGGGTAGGACACCCAGGTGTAGGGTTTGAGCTGTGGAATTTCGGGGACGAAATTCTTTTAAGGAGGGTAGGTTGTAACGACCCGTCCTGAGAGCCGTGATTAGCAAAGTCATAAGTAAAAATCAAGCTTTTCTCGTAAAACGTGCCAAATACGTAATTTCCTCGAAAAATGTGCAATTAAGCAAAACAATTATAACATATTCAAATAGCCATGAAATCACACATAAAAACCATAAAACAAGTAATTAAAAGCAGTTATGCATGCTTAGTTATAGAGAAGGGGTCCACTCACGGATACCGGGCACGTCACTCGCGTCCCATACGTCCCGTACGTTTCTCAGCCTCCTTGGGGATTCCCGAAACTGTCACAAGTCACCAAAACTCGTCACTAACACGTGCACCAAGGTTCTCCTAATTTCCCACAAATTCCTCGAACTTCTAAACGTAACGAACCGAGACCCTATACCTTCGATCTCGTAGAACTAGCTCGAATCGACGTCCGATTAACCCGAAATCTATCCCAAAAGATTCGTTATCACATCTAGATCAAAAACCTAGTTGGAAGTTTCCCCAGAAAATTCCCCACGCACCCCCACGCGCCGCCCAAAGTGGCTGCGCGTAGGCCTCACGCGCCTGCACAGAACACTGTTCATCTTCAACCTCTCGACGGTTACTGTTCCGGACCGGCGTGGCCGGTTCTCCGCCGTCCATCCACCATTTTCTTCCCTCTTTCCATCATTTTCTTCGTCTTCTACCCAGCAATCCATTCCCCTCAACCAAACATGACAATCCTACCTCTAACCTATCGTCCCTAGCTCGAAACAGAACCCGTTCAAATCCCCTGTTTGCACTCCCAGCCACCCGTACACTTCCCCTTCATGGCTGCACAACCAGCAGCTTCCTAGGACACTAATGAGTCCCCTAGACCTCACCAGACTCCTCGACTCATCCCTAAAACCCACGACTATCGATTTGAAATTCACGGCAAAACAGAACATCGAAAAGCAATGGGGAAATTACCTGCATTTTAATCGCCGCCGTGCTCGCCACCGCGTTCCCTGGAGTCCACAGAGTCGTCCAAGCTTCCCCTTGAGTCCAATTTGTTCAACTTGATCACTGAGCTTCGTACTTACCACCAAACTCCCTCTCTGTTCTCTGGTTTTCTCTTGAACTCACACTCTCCTCACACCAGTCTTCCTCACGAAGCTTCATGGTGTACGCAAGGGAAACTCTATGAATAGAAAACAAAGGTATTTTAAAATACCTCATTTAGAGTACCCCATAGAGTTCATAGAGTACATCCTCACGTACAACCACCTACACTTGTCCAGAAACCAACTCAACTCCTAAACCAGACTCCCGGTCGCTTAGTAACTCAACCACTACCCAACTGCTAAATCTAACAACGACCACTACTTCATCTTCACGTTCCTCAACTACTGCTCGGATCACCTGGTCGGAATAACTCAACAAAGTCCTAAAGGCAAATCCTAGATTGTGGGTTCTCTTCAATAACCTCATATCGATCAGTCCTAGTTACTCCTTTCCAATTCCTTCCGTCATCCTTCAACGGAACTCACCGTAAGCTTCAACCTCGTCACTCTAAGTCACATAATGAAAATTCTTGACTCTACCCCATAATCCAACAAAATAGGTACAACACAACCAACCAAGGTAAGTAAAAGTACCTATCACGGCACCGGGTGCTGACTGAGCCTCCTGCCAAACTCCCTATCTGTTCTCTGGTTTTCCCGTGAACTCACACTCTCCTCACACCAGTCTTCCTCATGAAACTCTCACTCAAACTCACTCACTACCTCTCTCTCGATCTCTACTCACTCACTCAATCACCAAGTCACACAAACACACACGACCAACGCTCAATTTCTCTCAATCTCACCCTCTGTTTCTCTCTTGTGCACGACCACAAGCACGACTCACCCAAATAATTTGAACCGTGCAAACTTGTAGAAACTTCTAGCCCCTTTCCACATGTCACAATCCTATAGCCCCTCTCACAAATATCCAATTGCACCTGTACACTTAGCCTTATCAGATTGGCCCAATTCCCAATGCATCAAAAAGACCAAAATACCCCTACTTGTACAAATTACCATTTTTCCCGTACCGTTCTAGACCCGTATCTCGCCCGTCCAATGTCCGATGAAGGCCTACCACCTATCGTTGAATTTAGGACGACGAGATCTACCTAATGGTCCTCGGTCTACGTACAAAAACCCTGTTGTGCAGAAAGTAAACTTTTCCCCCCTATTTTAACCAAATTATGGTAATGCCCTCAACCTTCCGAACATCATAACTTCCTTCTCGGATGTTGGAATCGGGCGTGCCACCAGGCTACAGACTCTTGACTACCCAGACTACGACACGGTCATCGGTCAATACCCAATTGACCGCCCGACCTAAAAGTAAACTTTTTGCCCAAACCAAGGGCAAAATCGTCATTTTCTGCTAACGAGCCAAACGTATCCATCTAAGCACCGATTAAGCTCACTAATCTGTTACTAATGACTTTTCTAATCCCTGCTCTCGGGACATGTCGTTACAGTTGAGGTGATAGGCGAGGGAAGAGTTGGTAGGGCCCGTGATGGACCGTAGAGGCGTGGTCGGATTGGGACCACTTGCATGAGGATTGCAGTTACTAGCAGGAGGTCTGAGTAGCCCCTGTACCTGGATACCCATTTTGGTGGACATGACGTAGGTACTTAGTAGGTCCCGGGCTATCCACTCTTCCATGTCTTGAGATTGTACATTGGACGGATATGGAGATGTTTGTGATTGGTTATGGTATGGAAGTCAGTGAACCGACTGGAGTTACAGATGTGATAAACTTGATGATATTAATGTGGCAACCTTGGTAATATCTATGGTGGAATTGGTGATACATAAGGGGGGTAGACCTATCAATGTGAGGCTACCCAGGATGACAGGTGTTATTCGTCTAGTGGTTGACTTAGATTTGGATGATTTGGACGTAATCTTTGGGATGGCTTGGTTGATGATTCATGATACTTCTATCGAGTATGTCGATTAGAGAGTGATATGTGGAGTCCAGGATTACAAGAGGTTATATTTCAGGGAGACTCGAGGATGTTACCCTCTAGAATGCTTTTGATCCTCACAATCGATGGACTGTTGGTAAGAAGTAAGTAAAGTTTGTTGGGCATATGTGTGGTGTATGTGCTTCGTGTATGGGATTCCTAGTTAGGGTTGAGGATGCACAAATTTCTCAACATATTTCCTGAGGTTTTTTCAGGATGAGAGATTGAGTTTATGATGGGGATCATGTCGAGTATATGAGTTGTTTCTGGTATGTAGCACAATGGGGTCATAAGGACAGAAGGTGAAAGTACATGACTTGGTAGATACGGGTTATTCGGCTAAGTGTTGCCATGGGGAATCCAGTATTCCTTATGCGGTAAGAGGAAAAAAGGATGATGGTCTGAACTTGCATGTTGATTATGGACAACTTAATAAGGTAACGGTATGGGATAAGTATCCCGTATCACGAGCTAATGATTTGTCGTTCTATTGGAAGGTTGTGATTATTGAGCCTATAGAGAGAGGCCAACATGGCGATGACTATTGGGTATGAGTATAAGAGAAAAAGATAATGTCCGGATTTGATATGGCTAAGGTTAGTTGGTGATGCCCTTGGATGACCACATGTACTAATTATATTTGTGAGATGATGAGTCAGGTATTCTGACCATATTTAGCTGGTGTATGGTACCATGATTGATGATTGGTTGGTGTACTCCTACGTACGGATAAGCGTGTGATATACTAAACAGATGTATTGGTCAATGGAAAAGAATTAAAGACTGCCACGGGGCACATGAGTTGTTTTGAGATTTGATGGATACCACAGAGGATCGTAGAGGAGTTCTCTACAATGTTTTTCCAGTTATGGTGATTATCCCGGAAGGAGGTCAGAGTTATTGGAAATGAGAACTTAGATAGAATGGTTATAAGTGGAGAAACAATGACTTCTGCTCGATGTTGACCCTTTTTGTGTGTATAGTGAGATGTCACTATGAGATTTGGGCTTTGGTGAGGTGTGTGTCGATGCTAGTTGAACCCTCAGAAGTTTACTTTCCTTGCATGGTTTGGGATTGACCCAGGTAGTCGATTATGGAGAGGTCATGTACCTTTGGGAAAGAATGTACGAACACTGTATTGACCATCAGGATCGGTAATGATTGATAAAAAGAAAGGCTTAATGTGTGATAAGGTAATGGTCGGGATATATTGAGATTACGACCGCATTGTTGGATTAGGTATTAATTGGAGGAGAGGTGTCATCGTTGATAACTTCATAATAGGTGAAATCCTGTTATTGATGGAACTCCATAGGAGTGAAGTCGCACAAGATTTTCAATCATTTGGACTATTGGGGTCCAACTCCAGAATCACACTTGATGTATGATGTTGGATGGAGTCGAGATTAAGAAATGGATAAGTGTACTGAGTGCTTATTGGCAGAAGGTAGATATCAGTGAAACCTGCGATGATAAACACAACAGAAGGAAAGGTTGAATTCTTTATACATAGTGACCCTGGGAAAGGGATATGAAGTGATTGATTTAACAAGGGGAATGATTTCCCGAATTATTGGACCTTATGAGCTTATTAGCCTGGTAGGCTGGCGACATATGCGTTAGGATTTAGCCATCATACCATGTCACAAGTGGATGACTTGTGATTAAGAAGATATAACTGATACTTGTGATTCGTGGATTAAGTGGACTCGAATGTTGAGCGAAGCTCTCTATACCGCGAGTGAGTTATAGTATGACTGCCCATGGGGCAAGGAAGTACTAGAAAATTCTATCCTAATGTTGACCAATGATTGAGACTGGTTGTATGATTTCAATAAGTTGGGTATGACTTATATCCGGTTGAGGTTGATTATGTTGCGAGTTCATCTTAGACATGTTTCCTCAAGAAAAATATCATGGCACCTACTGATTGGAATTTCGAGGACGAAATTCTTTAAGGGGGGTAGGTTGTAATGACCCGGAAATTCGGAAAAGGGAAAATTTGGAAAATTTGAAGAAAATGATGATTTTGCCCATGGAATTGGGTGAATTGTAAACTTTTGGTCCGAGCGGTCAAACAGATTTTGACCGATGACTGTGACGTAGTTCGGGACGTCACGAGTTCATAGACAGGTGTCACGTCCGATTCCAACATTCGAGGAGAAAGTTATGATGTTCGGAAGTTCAAGGGTAATTTGGTAATTTGATTAAAAAGAGGCAATTTGTTGACTTTTCAAATGACCTGGACTTTTCACGTAATTCAAAGATCGTTGGGTAGGTCTCGAGACGCTGAGTCCATAGAAAGGCGGCACAGGTCAATCGGAGTTCGGACGACCGAGTTATGACTCTAGGAGTGTGAAAGGCATTTTGGTGATTTGTAAGGAGAATGGGAAAATGGTATTTGGATAATTAAATGAGAAATGGGACGGTGATTGGACTGATTTAGGCATGGTTATGCCAGACAGTGACATCTGTCACTTTGATGAAGCAATTAGTGGCAAAAGAAAATGTGTGTAGCGGTGGGAAACTTTAAACTATGTGTGAGTGTGTTTAAAATGAAAAACAGAGACAAAAAAAGACCCCAACTTAGTTTGATCGACCTCCCAAGCAGCCTATTGAGAGAAAAGAAGAACTGGAGAAGACTTAAGAGAGGGAGAACAGAGAAATGTGATTGAGAGAGGAAGAAAAGTGATGAAAATGGTGAAAGGAAAACCCAAAACCCGAAACTTGTCCTTGAGAGAATGAGAATTCAATTTTGAGTTATAGGACAACCCAATCCAAATTAAGGCACGATTAAGAATTTTGGGACCATGAGTAGTCGAACACGATAAAAAACGGAAGCAATCGAGGAGGTATTGGCCAAGAACTAGACCCGCGACGGTTTGGAACTTCCATGATTGAGTTTGATCATGAAAAGGTATGTTCAAGTCAAATTGAGCTTGAATTCATGGTTAGAATGGGTCTATGATGCTTCATAACTGATCAATTTAAAGAAATCGATGAAAAATTGAAGGGATTGAATGATGAATAGGCTTCGAAAATTTGAATTGAGTTGGATGGTTGGAAGTAATTATATTTGGAATTGATATCATAACCTTTAATTCATGTGTTTACGATGTTATTGGACATTGGAATTACAGAAAACAAGTTAGAATTGGACGAGATTGAGTCGGGTCAACACGCAGGCTGAACGACCCGTTTAACAGACAACCGGGTAGGAACGATGAACAATGCTTGCACTGTAGCAGCGCGTGAACTTCACGCGCAGCCACTCACGACGGCGCGTGGGGGCGTGTGGGACCGAATCTCGAGGTGAGTTCAACATGAAACTTACTCCTTTTAATGTAACGAACATTTTGGCACAAGTTTTGAGGAAATCGGATATCGTTTCGATAGTGTTCATTGTATCCGAAGTTTTCGTATACGTTTAAAATACGTATTTAAATCCCGAAAAAATTGGGGAAAATTATATGAGGTATATTGAAGTGTTAGTAACCCTCGATATTGATTTTGGACAGGAATTATGATTTTCAGAATTAATGGAAAACGTGCGGCTCGGTAGCGAACCGTTTGGACGATGTGTGAGTGGACTTTGTTTTCTAAATTTCAATGCATGCATAATTGTTTTCTATGCTTTCTATTGATGATTTCTATGATTGTGATTATGGTTCATAGTAATTACGATTTCCGTACTTACACGTATTTCAATATGCAATACGTAATTGCACGTATTTCGAGACTATGGTTTCTCCTATGCTTTGATGATGGTTTGGTGGATAATTATATATGATTTGTTCGTATCATGTTTTGATGATGTTTTGATTATGAATTAGGGTTTTGGTCCGTATTTCTAGATTGTCACGAATTTGCACATTTTACGAGATTTCGAGTATGTTGTGATTTGACCATGGTTTTGATGATTTGAATTTAGGATTTGAAATATGATTTGATTTCAAAGATTTAAAACGGATTTTGGAAAAGTGATTTTGGGCTTGATGCCAGTGCATAAAAGTGGTTTTGATGAACGATATTTCGGGTTTCGGAATCTTGAAAGTGGATTTCCGGATTTGGGTTCGGAATGGTTATTCCAGATGCCGGCTTACAGAATGATGGTCCTGAATTCGGATTTGGAAATGGATGATGGATATGATTTGGAATTTGGATTACGATGGATTCTGGATTTGTTGTGTATTACACATGGTTTTGGGTTTGAAGACCCGGTACTATTGCTTGATCATGTTTTGGGTTTAAAGACCCGGTTGATTGATGATGGGGGAGGGCCCTTGATTGATATATTTTGAGTTTAATGACTCGGTTATTGTGATATCCCCCGAGGCCTATTGATTGTGTTTTGAGTTTAAAGACTCGTTGATATCCCGGGAAGGTCTGATTATGCGCATGGTTTTGAGTTTAAAGACTCGGGCGCACTTGAGATCCAACAGATTGATTGACTTGTGATTTACTGTTGATTTCCGATGTTTTCGGATGTGTTGGGCAATGGCCTGGTTTATATGGCTTGATGGATTTTTGGGTTATATTCTGTACTCGTATTCTGATTCATGATTTTGGGTTGAGGCCCCGTGTTTATGGTTTCGGGCTAAAGTCTGAGGTTCGAGAAAAAGAAATGATTTTGATTTTCATACACGGTTTTCTTTTACTGGAAATAAAATGGATTATGAAATAATTTTGGAATGCATGCATTGGTTTTACGTGGAAGGTCGAAATGTCTTTTCTGTAACATGTTTTATAACTGATTTATTTTTGTCCACTCACACCTTTTCTGTTTTTATTGACCCTCCAGGTCGTGGCGCGATGATCGAGGCTATTCGGGAACTGGAGGCATGAATGGGCACGTGTGCGGCTATCCCTTGTTTGGCAAGTCCTAAGGGTATTTTGGGAACTTCAGGTAACTTTTCAGACGGAGCAGGACCGGGCACGGTTATCAATGTTCCTCAGGGGACGGTCCTGTCAACTTGCTCATGGTGAATGGAAAACCCAAAACCTGAAACTTGTCCTTGAGAGAATGAGAATTCAATTTTGAGTTATAGGACAGCCCAAGCCAAATTAATGCACGATTAAGACTTTTGGGACCTTGAGTAGTCGAAAACGATCAAAAACTGAAGCAATCGAGGATGTAATGGCCAAGAACTAGACCCGCGACGGTTTGGAACTTCCATGATTGAGTTCGATCATACAAAGGTATGTACAAGTCAAATTGAGCTTGAATTCATGGTTAGCATGGGTCTATGATGCTTCCTAACTGATCAATTTAAAGAAATCGATGAAAAATTGAGGGGATTGAATGATGAACAGGCTTCAAAAATTTGGATTGAGTTGGATGGTTGGAAGTAATTATAATTGGAATTGATATCACAGACCTTTAATTCATGTGTTTACAATGTTATTGGACATTGGAATTACAGAAAACAAGTTGGAATTGGACGGATTGAGCTGGGTCAACACGCGGGCTGAACGACCCGTTTAACAGACAACCGGGTAGGAACGATGAACGGTGCTTGCACTGTAGCAGCGCGTGAGTTTCACGCGCAGCGATTCACAACGGCTCGTGGGGGCTCGTGGGACCAAATCTCGAGGCAAGTTCAACATGAAACTTGCTCCTTTTAATGTAACGAATATTTTGGCACTACTTTCGAGGAAATCAGATATCGTTTCGATAGTGTTCAGTGTATCCGAAGTTTACGTATACGTGTAAAATACATATTTAAATCCCGAAAAAATTGGGGAAAATTATATGAGGTATATTGAAGTGTTAGTGACCCTCGATATTGATTTTGGACATGAATTATGATTTCCAAAATTTACGGAAAACGTGCAGCTCGGTAGCGAACCGTTTGGATGGTGTGTGAGTGGACTTTGTTTTCTAAATTTCAATGCATGCATAATTGTTTTCTATGCTTTCTATTGATGATTTCTATGATTGTAATTATGGTTCATGGTAATTACGATTTCCATACTTACACGTATTTCGATATACAATACGTAATTGCACGTATTTCAAGACATTGGTTTCTCCAGTGCTTTGATGATGGTTTGGTGGCTAATTTTATATTATTTGTGGGTATCATGTTTTGATTATGATTGTGACTATGATTTATGGTTTTGGCCCGTATTTCGAGATTGTCACAGATTTGCACGTTTTACGAGATTTTGAGTATGTTGTGATTTGACCATGGTTTTGATGATTTGAATTTGGGATTTGAAATATGATTTGATTTTAAAGGTTTAAAACGGATTCTGGAAAAAGTGATTTCGGGCTTGATGCTAGTTCATAAAAGTGGTTTTGATGAACGATATTTCGGGTTTCGGAAACTTGAAAGTGGATTTTCGGATTTTGATTCGGAATGGTTATTCCGGATGCCGGAATACGGAATGATGGTTCCAAATTCGGATTTGGAAATGGATGATGGATATGATTTGGAATTTGGATTAAGATGGATTCTGGATTTGTTGTGTATTACACATGGTTTTGGGTTTAAAGACCGGGTACTATTGCTGGATCATGTTTTGGGTTTAAAGACCCGGTTGATTGATGACGGGGGAGGGCCCTTGATTGATATGTTTTGAGTTTAAAGACTCGGTTATTGTTATATCTGACAGGACCCGCCCTGATCCCCCTGTGACCACCCGGGACGTGCCCTGCTCCCGTCTGACACCCGACATTAAAATATCATAATTACCCTTATTGAAAGTAAAATGCATAAATAAAATCCATAGTTAAGTCATACATAGCACGCCACACGAATACTCGAATACAAATAGTGTCAGACAAGGGATAGTTCCCGAATACAGTTTATTGAGCACGACTCTAGACACACTACGTGCCAACCTACCCAGTAGTAGGGTTCAGGTGCGCAACGTAAACCTATGCCTCTTCCTCGGGATCCTCCTCCTCAATAGCACTACCTGGAGGGGTAGTAAGACAATAAGGGTGAGTGGGCCGAAACTCAAGGTTTACAAAATAGTTTACCATTCTGAAAACATATAGATTTTCCCCTCCGTTTTCCGAAAAGACATGCATTAGTATCATAAACCATAAAATCATATAATCATAAGCAGAATAATATCAACATAATATAATCTTAGTCACTGCACTATACATCCCAACCCTGACATCCCAGATGCCCGACGTCCCAGACGCCCAATAAGGTCACAGTCCCAAGGCTACGCGCGCCACCCAGGGTCTCAATCCCGAGTCCAAATCCCGAACCCAGTCCGAGCATGGCATTCTAGATGCCTGACGTTCCAGACGTCCAATAGTAGCAATCCTGCTCTTGAGTCACTCTACGGTCCGGTCCCTCCGTAGAATGAGTCCTCACAGGCAATGCGCCGTGACCACTCCGGTGTACCTACATCCGGAGGAGATAGAATCCTAGGGTAGATCTATACAGTGCAGTACCATAGATAATATCGAGATCCATTATACATATACATGACTCAAAACCATTCATAAACAACCAGACGGGTCTCATGCCCAAACATCGTAATACGTGTCATAAATCATACTCAAGATAAACAGATACTTTTACTTGAATCACATATAGATATAATAGAAAGTAAAACAGTTATGCATGCCGAAGTTTAGTGAAATCAAAGGCCCACTCACAGTACAATCCCGCTGTAATCCCGAGCGTAAAGCCCCGTCCAAGGGTTAAAGTACAATTTCTGTCATGCCCAAAACATACGTACAGGTCACATTAAGTCCCTACTAAATAACTGAGAAACCCTAGACTGAAACCGGCCCGGGTAAGCCGTCCGAACACGCTTCCCAAGGCGTCAGATCCCAATTTGACCAACCTAACGATCTCCGATCGACACGAAACCACCGCCATTGGATCCGTATCGTCGAAACCTTGAAAATGGCACTGGTCCCACACAAAATACTATTCACACGCGCCCCCCCACGCGCCGGTCAACCCTTTGGTCAACGGTGCTACAGTGATGCTGACGTCAGCATGACGTCACTACTAACGTCATCACTGACAGTGTCAGAGGACACGTGTCAACAGCCAGTTTCCTGTCACTGCTGACGTCAGCATGATGACGTCATCAGCTACAGTAACCGGGTCTGAGAACCGGGTCACCGCAGACCCACGGTTCGACCCAACCAGTTCTCATCAACCCGACCACCAAAATCGATGGGATTTGTTCCTATGAACTCGTCTAATCATGTTCTATGGTTCTGTATGATTGAAACAGGTTTTTAGGTTCAAGAAACCACCTGAAAATCGACTGGAAACTAGCTGCCGGCTCTGGTTCGTCTTCTACGGCGAGCCGTCAAACTTCCAGCCACGATCTCTGGTCCAAAATGCTCGTCTAGTCCCCTAGGTTATGTCTCAAAAGCAACCAAACATTTCCAACGTAAAAAACGGACGTTTCGAAACAGGGAAGGAAATCGGTGTCTCATGGGTTTATGGGCTTACCGCCGCCATGTCGCCGCCGTGGGCTGCCCAGTCCAGTCCTGAGTCGTCCAAAGGTCACACTGATCCTAACTCTACGTTTGTTCGAGCCCAGAAGTCATGGTTTGGATGGTTGGATGGTTTTGGGCCGATCGGGTTCTCCTCGGGTTTGTGGGTTTTCCGGCCGTGCAGGACGGTCGTGGTGGTGTTGGGAGGTGTCTGGTGGAGGTGGTGGACGGTCTGGTGCTGCCTGGTTCGTGAGTTGAGGCTGAGAGGCTGTGAGGTGTTTGTTCGAAGGATGAGAGTTAGCCACGGTTTGAAGGAAGAGGAATGAGAGAATGAATTCTCTGATGGTTTTTAAAACAGAGTGATTAGATGGAATGGTGGGCTGAGATTCAATCAGAGTATAGGATGAAGGGTGAGGATTTAAGGGAGTTTAATTAATTAATTAATGAAATGGCAAACACAGATCCTGGTTTTAGGGGATGATGTGGATGAGGTAGATGAGTGACATGTGTCACTCATCAAGGGTCCAGATTGATTGGGTTAAAGAAATCAGATTCTAATATTTTATTATTATTTTATTTCGAGTCTGAGTTAGTTCGGTTTAATCGTAATTACGTTCTTGACCATAACTTTTTCGTCGTAAGTCCGATTTTGGCGTGCCGCCAGTCTAAGGATTCGTATCGACGAGACCTACGTAACGGTCATTGGCCCTCGTCCGTCGGACTTCCCGGGTCAAAAGTCAACATTTGGCCCCTAATTGACCAAATTACCAAAATACCCCTAGCCTTCCGAACGTCACAACTTCTTCCTCGAACATCGGAATCGAACGTGCCACCTGCCTATGAACTCGTGAAGTCCTAAACTACGTCACGGTCATGGGTAAAAGTCCTAAATATTTCCCGAGGCAAAAGCCAACATTTCCCCCCCTCCTCAGGGGCAAAACGGTCATTTAGCAATAAAATAATAATTACGAAAGTTCGGGTCGTTACAATCTACCCACCTTACAAAATTTCGTCCTCGAAATTTACTCGAATAAAAACGGGTACTGCTCCCTCATCAAGTCTTCGGGTTCCCACGTCGCTTCCTCGACGTCATGGTTCCTCCATAGCACTTTCACCAACCGAATCGTCTTGTTTCTCAGAACCTTGTTCTGATGATCCAGAATCTGCACTGGTTTCTCCTCAAAGCTCAGATCAGTCATCAGTTCTACTGGTTGTTCCGGCAAGGTATGTGAATCGTCCCGTAGGTATTTCCGTAACATAGACACATGGAAAACGTCGTGTACTCTGGCAAGTTCTGGAGGTAATGCCAACCGGTATGCCACTAGTCCAATCCTCTCTATGATTTCGAACGGCCCAAAATAACGTGGACTCAACTTCCCACGTCGGCCAAAACGGATAATTCCTTTCCATGGAGATAACTTAAGGAACACAAAATTTCTAACCTCGAATTCCAAGTCTCGAATTCGTCGATCAGCATAGCTCTTTTGGCGATCTTGCGCTGCCTTCAATCTTTCCTTGATGATTCGAACTGTTTCCTGAGTCATGTCCATCAAATCCGGTCCTAATGATTCTCGCTCTCCTACCTCCATCCAGCAGATAGGTGTCCTGCACTGTCGGCCATACAGTGCCTCGTAGGGTGCCATCCCGATACTTGCCTGATAACTGTTGTTGTATGCGAACTCCATCAAAGGCAAATGAGTATCCCATGAATCCTAAAACTGCAGTACACAAGACCTCATCATGTCCTCCAGAGTCTGGATCGTCCTCTCTGACTGCCCATCGGTCTGTGGGTGGAACGCTGTACTGAAATGTAAGTTTGTACCCAAGGCGTTCTGCAAACTTCGCCAGAACCTGGAAGTGAAACACGAATCTCGATCAGACACTATCGACTCCGGCGTACCATGAAGTCGAATGATCTCCTTCACAAACAGCTGAGCCAGTCGGTTTGGCTTAAATGTCTCCTGTACCGGTAAGAAATGAGCTGACTTGGTCAATCGGTCGACAATCACCCAAACTCCATCGAATCCTCTCTGAGTTCTAAGCAATTTGAAGACAAAATCCATGGTAATGTGATCCCACTTCCACTCGGGAATCGGAAGTGGTTGCATAGCTCCATACGGTCTCTGCCGCTCTGCCTTGACCTGCTTACAGGTCAAACATCTGCGTACAAACTTTGCAATATCCTTCTTCATTCCTGCCCACCAATAGTGGTCCCGGAGGGTACGGTACATCTATGTACCTCCCGGATGCATGGCATAAGCCGAACTGTGGGTTTCCTCAAGAATTTCTGCCGGTAACTCTGCCACTGCAGGAACACACAAACGGTCTAGTTTCACCAGAGCTCCATCTCGTCGGACGGTAAAGTCCTGCCTCTCATCCGCTTCGACCTCGATCCGGTAGATACAAAATGTCGGATCCTCCAATTGTGCCTCGATAATCCGTTCGACTTGCACAGGTCGTACATGAAAACTAGCCAACAAAGCTCCCTGCTCATCCATCCCCAGCATAACTCCAGCTCTTCGGAGTTCCACTAGTAAAGGAAGGTACACCAGCCTCAAGTGTGCAGTCGATCCTGCTGACTTCCTGCTGAGTGCGTCTGCCACAACGTTCGCCTTTCCTAGATGATATTCAATTGTACAGCCATAGTCCTTGATTAGTTCTAACCACTGTCGCTGCCTCACGTTCAGCTCCTTCTGTGTGAACAAATGCTTTAGACTCTGATGATCGGTGAAGATTCTGCAAGTCACCCCTTACAGATAATGTCGCCAGATTTTTAAAGCATGAACCACAGCCGCCAACTCCAGATCATGCGTAGGGTAGTTCAGTTCATGTGTCTTTAGCTGTCTTGATGCATAAGCGATAACTATGCCATTCTGCATCAGCACGTAACCCAAACCTTGCAATGATGCGTCACTGTAGACTTCTAACTCTCCACTGTTATCCGGCAAGGCAAGAACAGGTGCGGTAGTTAACCGATTTTAATTCCTGATAACTCTGCTCACACCGTTCATCCCAAACAAACTTTACTCCTTTCCTGGTTAAACGAGTCAACGGTGCAGCGATACTAGAGAAGCCCTCAACAAATCTCCGGTAGTATCCTGCCAAACCAACGAAACTCCGTACCTCTGTCACGGTTGTCGGTCTAGCCCAATTTGTCACCGCTTCGGTCTTCTGGGGATCCACACTAATCCCGTCTGCTGACACCACATGTCCCAGAAAACCAATGCTAGTTAGCCAAAACTGACACTTACTCAGCTTGGCGTATAACTGGTTCTGCCTCAGCTTCCCTAACACCGATCGTAAGTGTTTCTCATGAGCCTGAGCGCTCCATGAGTACACAAGGATGTCATCAATGAACACGATCACGAACTTATCCAAATAAGATCGGAAGACCCTATTCATCAGATCCATGAATGCTGCTGGAGCATTCGTCAAGCCGAAAGGCATCACAAGGAATTCATAATGCCCGTATCTGGTCCGAAACGCTGTCTTCGGGACATCCCCCTCAGCAATCTTCAACTGGTGATAACCAGATCGTAAATCAATCTTAGAGAAATACTGTGCTCCCCGCAGTTGATCAAAGAGATCGTCAATCCTGGGTAAGGGGTACTGGTTCCTTACCGTGACCTTGTTGAGGTGTCGATAATCCACACACAAACGGAGGCTCCCCTCCTTCTTCTTCACAAATAATACCGGTGCTCCCCACGGTGATGTACTCGGTCGGATGAATCCCAAGTCCACCAACTCCTGCAATTGGATCTTCAGTTCCCGTAACTCTGCTGGTGCCATCCGATATGGTGCCTGCGATATAGGTCGTGTGCCGGGAAGTAGTTCAATCGTGAACTCAATCTCCCGATGTGGTGGTAAACTAGGCAAATCTTCCGGGAACACATCCGGAAATTCTTGCACCACAGGTATATCATCGGCACCCGGAGTATCACTCTGCGTTGTCACAACATGCGCCAGATAACCCTGGCATCCCTTATGTAGAAGCTTAGTAGCGGCAAGTGAAGAAATTACTTCAGGTAGCGAACCGTCGCGCTCCCCCTGAAAAGTAACCTCCGGCAAACCCGGACTCCGCAAAATCACCCGCCTACTACAACAGTCGATGAGCGAACCGTGCTCCGTCAACCAATCCATTCCCAAGATAACATCAAAGTCATGGATATCCATAAGGATTAGATCAGCTAGCAGATCTAGATCCTCCACCCTTACTGGGCATCTCCGGATCACCTGATTCACTATGTACACAACGCCCATCGATGTACCAACACCCATTTCACTATCCAAGGCTGACACCTCGCGATCTAACATACCCGCACAACTTTTCGAAATAAAAGAATGAGTAGCCCCAGCATCCATTAACACCCGTACAACAAGATTTGAGATATGAAGAGTACCTGTAACCACACCAGGGGCTAACCTCGCCTACTGCTGAGTCACTGCAAAAACACGAGCCCTGGGTCCCGCAGTCTGTCCGCGCCCACGCGCGCCACGCTCAGCACTCTGTCCTCGGCCTCCGGCAGGGTGGGAAGCCGAACTCTGTGCAACACTAACGCCTTTAGCCTCGTTGTTCCTTGACAGTAAAGGGAAATCTCGGGCATAGTGGCTCGCTCCTCCACAAGCAAAGCAATTAACTGTCCTCGGTCCATCCCAAGACCCTCCTGATGCACCACTCCAAGCCTGATGCTGTCCAGAACTGAATCTCGATCCGCCTCTCTGAGAGCTCCCATGTCGACCTGACCAGCCACGACCACGTAAAGATGAGGGTGCTCCTCGGTAATTTCCCCCCTTAGAGATCTTTGGGCCGGTTGGTCCAGGATGTGGACGATCCCGGCGCTGCCCCTCGCCTGATGATTGTCGCGCCTGGTGTGCCGCCAGACTGGCCTCGACACGAACTGCAGCGTCGACCATGTCCCTCAGAGTCGCGTAACTAGTAGCCGTCACACTTGCCCGTAACTCTCCTCGGAGTCCCAGCTCAAATCTTTGACATTTTTCCTCCTCAGTACTCACAAAAGCTGCGGCAAAACGGGAAAGCTTCCCAAAAGTCTGCTCGTAATCTGCCACAGACATATCTCCCTGTTGCAGCCGCAGGAACTCTGCCTCTCATGCCATGCGAAATGATCGCGGGTAATACTGATCTAAGAATCGGGCACGAAAGACCACCCATGTGGTGGTGTGGACAGACCACCCTGACATCTCAAGACCATGCCACCATTGATAAGCCCCGCCTTCCAGTAAGAAGGCCGCCAGTGCCACCCGCTCGCCAGGTGGGCAGTGCATCACAGTGAAGATTCTTTCCCATTTTGTAATCCACTCATGGGCATCCTCGGGGTTTGATCCCCCGTTGAAAGGTGTGGCTCCCAACCTTTGAGCCCGCTCAATGCTAGCACATTCCATCTCTCTCGCGATTTCCTCGTCAGTTCGTGTTTGAGGAATTCTCCTTGGAGGCATAACCCACTGTTAAGAGGCATAGATTAGATACTGACATCTTTTAAACTAAGTACTTACCACTAGTCTAGCATGCTGACCACAACCTAGTGCTCTGATACCAAGTTGACAGGACCCGCCCCGATCCCCCTGGGACCACCCGGGACGTGCCCTTCTCCCGTCTGACACCCGACATTAAAATATCATAATTACCCTTATTGAAAGTAAAATGCATAAAGAAAATCCATAGTTAAGTCATACATAGCACGCCACACGAATACTCGAATACAAATCGTGTCAGACAAGGGATAGTTCCCGAATACAGTTTATTGAGCACGAATCTAGACACACTACGTGCCAACCTACCCAGCAGTAGGGTTCAGGTGCGCAACGTAAACCTATGCCTCTTCCTCGGGATCCTCCTCTTCTTCCTCGGGATCCTCCTCCTCAATAGCACTACCTGAAGGGGTAGTAAGACAACAAGGGTGAGTGGCCCGAAACTCAAGGTTTACAAAATAGTTTACCATTCCGAAAACATATAGATTTTCCCCTCCGTTTTCCGAAAAGACATGCATTAGTATCATAAACCATAAAATCATATAATCATAAGCAGAATAATATCAACATAATATAATCTTAGTCACTGCACTATACATCGCAACCTTGACATCCCAGATGCCCGACGTCCCAGACGCCCAATAAGGTCACAGTCCCAAGGCTACGCGCGCCACCCGGGGTCTCAATCCCGAGTCCAAATCCCGAACCCAGTCCGAGCATGGCATTTAGATGCCTGACGTCCCAGACGTCCAATAGTAGCAATCCTGCTCTTGAGTCACTCTACGGTCCGGTCCCTCCGTAGAATGACTCCTCACAGGCAATGCGCCGTGACCACTCCGGTGTACCTACATCCGGAGGAGATAGAATTCTAGGGTAGATCTATACAGTGCAGTACCACAGATAATATCGAGATCCATTATACATATACATGACTCAAAACCATTCATAAACAACCAGACGGGTCTCATGCCCAAACATCGTAATACGTGTCATAAATCATACTCAAGATAAACAGATACTTTTACTTGAATCACATATAGATATAATAGAAAGTAAAACAGTTATGCATGCCGAAGTTTAGTGAAATCAAAGGCCCACTCACAGTACAATCCCGCTGCAATCCCGAGCGTAAAGCCCCGTCCAAGGGTTAAAGTACAATTCCTGTCATGCCCAAAACATACGTAAAGGTCACATTAAGTCCCTACTAAATAACTGAGAAACCCTAGACTGAAACCGGCCCGGGTAAGCCGTCCGAACACGCTTCCCAAAACGTCAGATCCCAATTTGACCAACCTAACGATCTCCGATCGACACGAAACCACCGCCAATGGATCCGTATCGTCGAAACCTTGAAAATGGCACTGGTCCCACACAAAATACTGTTCACACGCGCCCCCCACGCACCGGTCAACCCTCTGGTCAACGGTGCTACAGTGATGCTGACGTCAGCATCACGTCACTGCTGACGTCAGCATGACGTCATCACTGACAGCGTCAGAGGACACGTGTCAACAGCCTATTGGTCCCTGGTCTGACAATATTCTAACATGATGACGTCATCATGACGTCACTGCTGACGTCAGAATGATGACGTCATCAGCTACAGTAACCGGGTCTGAGAATCGGGTCACCGCAGTCCCACGGTTCGACCCGACTAGTTCTCATCAACCCGACCACCAAAATCGATGGGATTTGTTTCTATGAACTCGTCTAATCATGTTCTATGGTTCTGTATGATTAAAGCAGGTTTTTAGGTTCAAGAAACCACCTGAAAATCGAAGGGAAACTGGCTGCCAGCTCTGGTTCTTCTTCTCCGGCGAGCCGTCGAACTTCCAGCCACGTTCTCTGGTCCAAAATGCTCGTCTAGTCCCCTAGGTTATGTCTCAAAAGCAACCAAACATTTACAACGTAAAAAATGGACGTTTCGAAACAGGGAAGGAAATCGGTGTCTCACGGGTTTATGGGCTTACCGCCGCCGTGTCGCCGCCGTGGGCTGCCCAGTCCAGTCGTGAGTCGTCCAGAGGTCACACTGATCCTAACTCTACGTTTGTTCGAGCCCAGAAGTCATGGTTTGGATGGTTGGATGGTTTTGGGCCGATCGGGTTCTCCTCGGGTTTGTGGGTTTTCCAGCCGTGCAGGACGGTCGTGGTGGTGTTGGCTGGTGTCTGGTGGTGGTGGTGGACGGTCTGGTGCTGCCTGGTTCGTGAGTTGAGGATGAGAGGCTGTGAGGTGTTTGTTCGAAGGATGAGAGTTAGCCACGGTTTGAAGGAATATGAATGAGAGAATGAATTCTCTGATGGTTTTTAAAACAGAGTGATCAGATGGAATGGAGGGCTGAGATTCAATCAGAGTATAGGATGAAGGGTGAGGATTTAAGGGAGTTTAATTAATTAATTAATGAAATGGCAAACACAGATCCTGGTTTTAGGGGATGATGTGGATGAGGTAGATGAGTGACATGTGTCACTCATCAAGGGTCCAGATTGATTGGGTTAAAGAAATCAGATTCTAATATTTTATTATTATTTTATTCCGAGTCTCGGTTAGTTCGGTTTAATCGTAATTACGTTCTTGACCATAACTTTTTCGTCGTAAGTCCGATTTTGGCGTGCCGCCAGTCTACGGATTCGTATTGACGAGATCTACGTAACGGTCATTGGCCCTCGTCCGTCGGACTTCCCGGGTCAAAAGTCAACATTTGGCCCCTAATTGACCAAATTACCTAAATACTCCTAGCCTTCCGAACGTCACAACTTCTTCCTCGAAGATCGGATTCGAACGTGCCACCTGCCTATGAACTCGTGACGTCCTAAACTATGTCACGGTCATGGGTAAAAGTCCTAAATATTTCCCGAGGCAAAAGTCAACATTTCCCCCCCCCCCCTTAGGGGCAAAACGGTCATTTAGCAATAAAATAATAATTACGAAAGTTCGGGTCGTTACAATATCCCCCATGCCTATTGATTGTGTTTTTAGTTTAAAGACTCGTTGATATCCATGGAAGGCCTGATTATGCGCATGGTTTTGAGTTTAAAAGGCTCAGGCGCACTTGAGATCCAACAGACTGATTGACTTGTGATTTACTGTTGATTTCCGTTGTTTTCGGATGTGTTGGGCAATGGCCCGGTTTATATGGTTTGAGAAAAAAAATGATTTTGATTTTCATTCACGATTTTCTTGTACTAGAAATAAAATGGATTATGAAATAATTTTCGAATGCATGCATTGGTTTTACGTAGAGGGTAGAAATGTCTTTTCTGTAACATGTTTTATAACTGATTTATTTTTGTCCACTCACACCTTTTCTGTTTTTATTGACCCTCCAGGTCGTGGTGTGATGATCGAGGCTATTCGGGAGGTAGAGGTATAAGTGGGGACGTGTGCGGCTATCCCTTGTTTGGCAAGTGCTGCGGGTATTTTGAGAACTTCAGTTAACTTGTCAGACGGGAGCCGGATCGGGCACGTTTATCAATGTTCCACAGGGGACGGTCCTGTCATCATACTCCTCCACCGGATCCTAGCTCGCTCTAGAAGCTGGTCGGGCTGAAGATTTTAATTTATCCCTTGTCTGACACTTTGTGTTAGACGGGATCACGACACATCCCGTGTTAATCCCGGGGGGATTAGGATGGGTCGTGTCATTTACCCTGTGATCACCGATGACATACGTAGTCAGACTCATTTGGTGCGAAATTAGAGTTACGTGCTCGACCCCATGAAAGATCCGGTGATGAGATATTTTCTAAATTGAAAAGTATACATGTCTTCATCACATGAGGTCCGAAACCTGCTGAATAGAAAAATTGGACCCAGAAAATGTATATTCATTCGATTTCCATATTGGTTGAAATTGAAAAATAGACACATTGCAAATCCTACGCACATCAGGAATACCCAGAAAATATAAGAAAATATTTGTTAAAGTTGTTGCAAGGTGTGAAGTTTCTCGATGTGTATGCTGGTAATATATCCCGAAATATTAGCATAGAAAGTGACACTTTATCTAGTATGAAGAGTTATGACTATCATGTTTTGCTACAACGACTCATCCTATTGGTATTTGGTTGTTCTTTGAGTCTGATGATGTTAAGACACTAGTTTATTTGTCTCAATTTTTCCAGATATTATGTGCCAGATCGTTGGTAAAGGTGGACCTCGAAGCATTAAATGAGGATATTGTCTACACCCTGTGTCGACTAGAGAAAATATATCCACCAGCATTTTTTGATATAATGGTGCACCTTCTAATATGTATGCTAGATGAGTAAAAACTAGCAGGCCCAGTTCACTATCGTTTGATGTACCTAATCGAGAGGTATGATTAATTCCTCTTTTTGCTACTATTTCCTTCTTGTCATTCATAATTGTGATTCATAATGTATATTTTATTACAGAATGTTAGATACATATAAACGGTATATCCGCAACAAGACACGTCCTGAAGGCTCTATAGCGGAGTCGTACATTACAAAGGATTCACTCACTTTTTGTGCAATGTACCTTCAGAATGTAGAGACTTCCTTCAATAGGGCCTCGCGTAACGACGACGGTGGTTAACATCTAGAGACCCTATTTGTATTTACCCAACCTACACGACCTTTTGGAAATGGTCCAGTCTCAGAGCCATTCACCAATTGAGGCATGGACGTGGCTCATTGGTTCATATTGAACAACTATGAAGAAGTATAACCTTTTCACGAGCAGCACAAAGAATTGATGAGGGCTGAGTATCTGTCTAATTGGACTGAAATGCACAAACAATTAGCCCACGTTGGTTTTCCAAGCATGAAAGTCAAATCTTTTATTTATAAGTTCCTAAACGCAATTCCATACTTAAAAACCACTTTTTGTATCTTACTAGATGACACAACTGAAAGATGACAACTCACACAAATTCAATGCAGAATTATTACAACTTCTCATTAGCCTATTTCGAGGAGAAACGTACAGTGGTTGTCAGGTAAATGGAGTTAAGTTTGTCTGCTCAAAATGGGACGATAAATTTTCCACACAAAACATCGAGGTCTTTGTGCTAGGGGATAGAGAAAATGTTGATACTGGATTCTATAGCAGATTGTTAACTGTGCTTAAAGTGTTATACTCAGACTGCAAGACAGTCATCCTGTTAAAGTGTCATTGGTTTGATATGAACCCAAGACTTCTAGGGAGGGTCACTAAAGATCATTTATGCACCTTTATTCACTCACTTGATTGAGAATGATCCATACATCATGGCTAGTACGACGAAACAAGTTTTTATGTGGATTATCAAAAGGTGGTGCTAGTTAGAGAGTTTTGAGATGATCAATCACAAAAGTATTTGGAATTTGGAGGATCGTTATCATGAAGAATAGATAGAAGCAGATGATGACCAATTTGTTTACCAGGTGGATTCCTCTATATCCACCCTACATGTAGATGGAGTTCGGACCACCGATGTCATCTTACCATTTGTGATTGATGGCTTTTTTTATTGATCTTGGGACATTAGAGCGAATTGAAAGTGATTCTGAGGAGTCAACTGGTGAACACACATAAGATTACGAGGACGATTGGGAGGGTGATAATGCAACTGAAACTTATTGAAATTGGTTTGTATGATTTTGGGACATTAATACATTTATTTGAATCATTATCAATGAAATCATGTCAAGTAATTAAAAATGATTGATCTAATCCAAATGGGAAGTTGTCAAGATGAGAGTATTTATATCGTCCTTGCTCTTTTCAAAAATTGATTGTACTAAAAATGCTCTTCAAAAATACATACTCGTTTGGACTTTGACTACGCTCTTAGATTCTCTTCAAAAAGAATTCTCCAATTAACAAAAAATTACAAAACATAAAAAAAAAATTACAAAACACAAAAAAAAAATTACAAAACACAAAAAAAAAATTATGAAACACAAAAAAAAAAATTACAAAACACAAAAAAAAAATTACAGAACACAAAAAAAAAATTATGAAACACAAAAAAAAAATTTACAAAACACAAAAAAAAAATTACAAAACACAAAAAATTACCCGACGATAATTATCCAACTATTCGTTGGGTAACACTATCATTACCCAACGATTCGTGAAAAAATTTGTCGAGTAAAATTATTTAATAATATAGGGTTTGGAGTTTAGGGTTTAGAGTTTAGAGTTTGATTGCTCTTCTCCGAAACTATTACCCGATGACTATTTGAAACCAATGATACACAAAAAGTGAGCATTAAAGTAAACACATAGTTACATCCAACACTTAAGGAAAACATACGCAATTAAAAATCTTTTTTTTTGAAGATGTATCATTGGTAAATAGGGATTGTTCTAAACTGGGGATTGAGTGTACTTAAGCATGATTAACGTTTGGATTATATAATGGGATAAGAAATTGATTTTAAAGTCTACGTAATAAAATTAAACCTAAACTAATCTAATCTATTATTTACACATGGTCAACTCATTTTTTATGCCCTATTCATTCATTAATTATATTAACTTCAAACCTACAAATTTCTATAACCTTAGTTCTACGAGATGGTTGCATATTCATAAGTATGTGCACGAAAGCCCTCCACACTTGTAATAATAGACTAGGGAACACCCAACTAATCTATCAAGCATTAAGCACTAATATACAAACATAAAGAAAAAAACTAAAATACTAGAACCTGTGGAAGATTTATACAAAATCAATACAAAGTATAAAACGACAATAAAATTAATAATCAATTCATAGAAGTGATATTCATGCCAAAATATAATTATGAAGTAGGAGGTCGCGTTACACTTTTTCTTCCGGGAAACCCCAAGGATGCTAAGTGAATGATCTCTCTTTGGTGAGACAACATGAAACACCCACCTATGCCAGAAACGAAAGGTAGAAGATAGAGTATGGGGTAATTAATCTTGCAAAGTAATATCGATTATATAAACTGGAAATTTTGGTCAAGTAAAGGTTCGATACTAAAACGAGAGGCTCATAACTAATAAACAAAACTAGGTATATATAGGCATATGACAAGTCTCTAGCTCAATTCTTAATAATAGAAGTAATACAAATCTTATATAAAAAGGTAATCTAAATCCTAATTAAAAAGGTAGAATAAATCCTAATTCATTCGTAAAAAATAATTGAAATATTTCTGTCCATTCCTTGGTAATCTAAAGTCGGCGCTGGGATTTTCAGAGGAAATCTAGGCCACCTGCAGGAATTGATGAAGTGGACAGCTTGGATTTTACGGGCCACGAGAATGGAATGGACTCAGTCAAGAAGGATATTGGACGAGCTGGGAAAAGTGGTCAGCATGCGACTTGTTTCCTGGGCTTGAAATTATTGGGTCGATGTCGACACGCACGTAAAGGGATCAGTGCTTTTGTGTTTGGGCTACGAGCCGACCTTGTAATTCGGTTGTGAGACGCTACACTGCAGTTCTCTTGGGCCATGGCAAGTGATGCATGGACCGCTTGCTTGTTTCGGTGGAAATGTTTAGGGGCCACATTTGAATTGAAAACTGGGCTGCACAGCTCAACGTTGGTGCGCTGGCGTTCCATACGTGTGATGGGAAAGACACTAGAATTTCTTGGCCTCTAGCTTGCAATGGAATGGTTGGGCGAGAAAGTATTGGCCAACTGACAAGTCATTATATATGCATTGTTTCAATCTCATTTCTTATCCCTTTTACATAGCTTTTGATTATATTCATGCAATCAATAGAGGAAAATGATCTATTTTTTGAGACTTGTGTAGATTATGAAAGGTAAGTCAATTCTAAAGAGAATGCAAAAAGAATGAACGAAATAGGAGTTATAACGAAGAAATGGCCTAAGGATGAAGTTTAGGTCTCAACGCATGTCACTAGACCCATGTCACTGGGATGCCACCAGTGACACGTCCCTTTTCATGTGTTTCTGTCTGTGTGATCATCGTTGTGCAAGGACCATCTCACTTGGATGTCACCAGTGACATGTTCCTAGACCCTGCACTTATTCCTAAGCCTGGCTCACCAATGACATGTTCCTAGACCCTACACTTAGTCCTAAGCCTGGCTCGTGTGCCTGATTTTTTGGGTCTTACGCTAGAAATTCCATACTTTGGCCTCCTTGTTACAATGAGTAAATTTTTAGCTCTGGTCATGATTCTTATACAGAATCACCCACCTTTTGTACTCTATCTAATAGTGTATTCAGGGCCAACTTTGGTGAACATTTGATTTTATGGATTTTGAGTGCCATTTGGGCCAATTTAGGGGCCTTGGCCTTGTTCATGTGATTGTCCAAGACTTGGACGAGATCACACCAACCATATCATCTCCAGGTGTCCCAATGAAGTAGTAGCATGTGTCAAGACAATCAAGATTTACCAAAAAAAAGGGTTCTTGCCTTTCTAGGCCGAAAGGCACTCCTGAACTTACAAGGAAATTGGGTGGACTTTGTGGACCAATCTTGCTAGCTTTGCACGCCCAGATTAAGTGGATTATTTCAAAACATTATGCCCTGGAATCCATCTAGGATATTCGACCAAAAGATCCATTAAAAAAAGGATCCCTATTTGTTCCTTGCAACCCAAAAAACTAGGGTTTCTAGCCTTATCAAGTTCCCACATTTTAGGGATTTGTGGCTGCTGTCCTATTCTGAATTCGAAAAGGGTTCTCGGGCTGTTTTGTCATGACCGGCCCCGAATCCCCTGGGATTAACGTGCGACCCGCCTGATCCCGTCTGACGCGAAGAGTCAGACCAGGGAAAATTTCCATCTCTACCCTCGCCCGGGGCTATCAGAGTGCATCAGGATCGTAGGAGGAGGGGAGTGATGTCTCGTCTCTGCTACAGCCCGCATCCGCGATCAACCTGAAGGGTATTAAAACATTAAAAGTCGTGAGTGGACAAAATAAAAATTTCATTAAAAAAACATTTTTGCTTAAAGACTTTTATGCCCTTCATAAAAGCATATGCATGCATTCAAAACCATTTATCAATTATTCATAAAAACCACTTGAAAATATTTTCAAAACCTTACAAGGGTTCATGCACGTCCCCATAAACCGTCATGACCCATAAATCCATTTGGGTCCTCGACCCGAAATCACAACTCAAAAACCATCAATCAAAACATGGGAACTCAGCCACAATCATGTCACATGGGTCTTAGCCTAAAACCTTTCTCAGTGAAATACCAACACACAGAATACGGGGTCTCTGCCCCCAAATCATTTCCTAAAATCTCATACATACCGTCATACGTATAACCCATCCTAGGCACTTCCGGAGAAGGTGCCAACTCGGGGCACACAGCCCCTAGGGAACACATCCCCGATATAGTCACGATATAAATCATCTCTATCTAGTGTGCACACTACTCGGGGTCTCACTCCGAGTCTTCTCCCAGAAATCTCCATCTGGGAAACTCAGTCTGTGGATCTAGTCCGAGCTCTCTCTCTGGATCTAGTCCATATATCTCTCCAGAATCTGGTCCGGGACCACAACATAATATAGTAACCACCACTCCTGGAACGGGATCCCTATGGGGATACCCATTCTGGTATGTGGATCGTGACTCTCCAGGTCGACGCTGGAGGAGACCATATAACATATGGAGGGTTCAATTCATTTTCAAACTCTTTCTTTCTCAAATCGTTTCTCAACTGGGTTTCATACCCGATTCATCTCAATGGGATTACTCGAATCCGATTCAAATCCATTTCACAGGCCTCGGTCTAAATCCACAGTTCAATAGGTTCTCATGCCGGAATACTCATTTCATAAACTGAACTAGGACTCAAGCCCGATGTTACAATCAATTGGGCCCTAGGCCCGAAACCATTACTCAACAGGACTTCACGTCCGATTTCCCAACCACGGGGCCTTAAGCCCGATATCTCAACTAAATGGGTCTCAGGCCCGATATCATGAATCAACGGGGCATCAAGCCCGATAGTAACACTAACTGGGCCTCAAACCCGAATCGTAAACCAACTGGACCCTCGGTCCGATCGTATAGCTCAAATGGACCCTAGGTCCGATTCCTCGTTAAATCAAATGGACTCCAAGTCTGAGAGTTGTAAATCAAATGGGTCTCGTGCCCGATTTCATATTTCTAAATACGAAATTCATTTATTAAACCCTCGTTGAAAACCTAGAACGGATATGCATCGTATAAAACTGTAAATCTCAAAATACGTGCAAATACGTAAATCCTAGGCTACCACAAACAAATGCACTCATGGCATCACAAAACATATATTAAAATCATTTATAAACATTTATGCATGCATCAATTTCGAAGGAAGGGTCCACTCACAGACGTCCGAAGCCGCGCCTCGATACGCGTGACATAATCGTCTCCCAGGTCAATCGTCACCTCGGAAAGCCCGAACTATATCGAAACGATGTCCGATTGACACGAAACCAGTCCCAAAATGTTCGTTACATCGAATAGATGATTTCACATGTTGGATCCATCCCTAAATTCCTCCCCACGTGCCCACACACGCCGCCTGAAGTGGCTGCGCTTGGGCTTCACGCGCCTGCTATAGTACCCGTCTTCAACCTCTCGACGACCGGTCTGAACCAGCCAGTTCGGTCCGTTCCTGCAACTGGACCAGCGTGACCGGTCCATCCCATTTTCTTCCTATTTTTCGGTCCGTTTTCCTCCATTTCAATCCCTAAATTCTTCTTAATGTCCTAGGAACCTAACCTAATTAATTAGGGCTCCTAAAACCCACGAAACCCGACCGGCCTAATTTTCCCTCTTCCGTTCAATTTTCCAATCTCCTCCCCAGGCTTCCCCGACGTCCAAACCTTCACCAAACCGTCCTAAAAACTCCCTAGGAACCTCATTAACTCAGCCGAAACATCCACACAAGCCCCTAACAATCGAAATCGAAAATGGAATTAAAAAGGGTAAAACCGATTACCCGATTGATTTTCCTCCTCCGCCGTGCATGGTGGCTTCGTCTTGGGCCAGCCACCATCTCCAGCCGGTCCCCTCATCTCTCTCTGTCCTCTCACAAAGGGTTTTAGGGTTGAAGGGTTTGGATTGGATTGAAAATGGGATCGGGTTGGATTGGGAAAATATGGAAATGGGATGCACGGTTATGGTTGGATGCATGTATATGAAATGGTGGCCAGTGGATGAGTGACACTTGTCACACATCCATTGGTTGCTGAAAAGCAACTGGGCCCACTTCAGTCCAAAAGTTCCTCGTAAAACGTGTCACTATGAATAGTATTTTTGTACTTCCGTGAACCGTAACTTCGCCGTCGAACGTTCGAATTCGACGTGACGCCTGTCTACCGATTCGTATCCTCGTGATCTACGTAATAGTCTTCGGCCCTCAGCCATCGGACCTCCCGGTCAAAAAGTAAACTTTTGACCTCCTATTTACCCAAAGTACCAAAATGCCCTTGGGCTTCCGAACGTCATAACTTCCTCCTCGGACGTCGTAATCAAGCGTGCTACCTGTCTATGAACTCGTGACGTCACAAACTATGTCACGGTCATCAGTCAAAGTCCACTTGACTATCCGAATGAAAAGTCAACGAGTTGCCCATTCTAGGGGCAAAATCGTCATTTCGCCCGAACGTTCTCTAATCCTCATCTAATCTCTGTTTAGTCTTCGATTAGCGAGGCTAATCCATCATTAATTCTTAATCAATCCTGTGAATTCGGGACGGGTCGCCACATGTTTGGTGACAGGAAAATGGGTCTAATCCTCTATTTAAACTCATGAAAACCCCAAGGAAAAGGGTTCTCCTTTTTTAGACGTTTTTTTAGGGTTTTGAACCATAGTTCTCTTGTTTTTGCAATTAAAGTGTTTGGATCATTATTTTTCCAGCAGCTTTTCATTGGTCTTTTGTACTCCTAGACTAGGAGAGTTCCTTCTTCCCTCTTTATTGTTTTGTACTTTAAACTTATTTATTTTATTGATTCAATGCAATTTCAGATTATGATTTTTTTAATTACATAATTTGTGAGTAGTTTAATTCAGGATTAGGGCTAGTTGTTTCATACCTAGATTTTTAGCTCTTGATTGTGATTATTATGCATGCTAAATTTTTTGGATTACTTGCTTCATGAACTCAATGTACACATAATTCCTTAGCTAACTTGTTTTTGTATAATTGTTGATGTAATTTCTTGACGGACCATTATATCATCTTGTAATTTGTAGCATTGAGTTTAAGAGGGGGAATCTTACTCGTAATCTAAACTCATGACAACCTAGGACTGCACATTATTTTCAATGGATAGTGTAGTTTCATCAAATTCTTTTTATGTTTTATGCATTATCGCACACCATCGATAATAGAAGTTTTACAATGTACGTCATGCTTAACCCATGTCAATTAAGAGGGGATAAAAGTTGTGGGGTGGGCCTTAGTCGGACCCCTACATGGGCACTTAATATAGAACATACATAGTAATTAGGTCAAGGAAATATAATGAGAACTATAATGGGTAATGGTGGATAGTAAGCCCTAATTGAACTGAATCAATCAACCTAGCATTCTTAGTTCACTTTTAGCATTCATTCATTTAATTAAGCGATCAAGAACCACCCCCTCCCCTCTCTCCCCCCTTTTATCTTTACTTGGAACCTAAGTTAATTTAACGTAAACTAGTGGGCATAAATTGAACATGTCCTCAAGGGATCAACCTTTGATGAGCTAGTATACTCATTCACATGACTTGCGCACATGTAAAGTATAACACTTAGATGTTCTGCCCAGTACATCTAGTGTGCTTGGTAAAATCTCTATCAAGTTTTTGGCGTCGTTGTTGGGGACTTGTCCCTCAATGTTGTCCATATAGTTTTGGTTTTAGTTAACTTAGTTTCTTGGGTTGTACATAACTTTGTTTTCCTTTTTTTTGGTGTGTATATGCATTCCTAGGTGGTAATTGTAACAACCCGAACTTTTTTTAAGAAACGTAAATTCGGAAATTAAATGTGAAATGACCATTTTACCCCTGAGAAGGGAAAATGCTAACTTTTGACCCGAGAAGTTATTTGGACTTGGAACGAGACCCATTACGTAAATCGAGACGTCACGAGTTCGTAAACAGACAGCACGTCGAAATCGGACATCAAACATGAAAGTTACGGGTCACGGAAGAATTTATTTACTTTTCACATTTTATGAGACGGTGATAGTTGGCAGGTTTTAATTGGGAAAATATGTCCTGACTTGGACCAATGGATGAGTGACAAGCCCATTGGCCCAATAACCCATGTCCATGCATCTTCATCCTCTCCTTCTTGTCTGCCCGAAACCCAAACCCAACCCATAAACATCAAACTTTCATCCTTGTGTTGCTTGAGAGAGATTAGGAGTGAGGAGAGATTGACAGTGACGGTGTGGACGGCTAAGCACAGTGGAGCTGCCTGAGGAACCCAGGAAATCAGGTAAACTCGAAACCCAATTTGGCTTGAATTTTGAAATTGGATTTGGATGGGTTTTGATACCATTTTAATGATTGGGAATGGTTCCTTGGGATTGTACAAGTCCACAGGAACAAAAATCGTGGAAGGAAGTAGCTATAATCGTCAAGCTTGAAGTTTGTCCGAAAAACATCAAGCTTGGTTGAAGCTTTCAAGGTACTTTCTTTCCATTTTGAGTTCATAGATCCATTACTGGGTCAATTACGAGTCGATGGGTCGAAAAATGGGACGTTTTGGTGATCAGAACAGCAAGAATTTGTCGGGTCAAGGTCGTGGGTCGATTGAACCGTTACAGGGTCGCGGGTTGACCGATCTAAAGGTAGAAGAAGATGACATGGCAGTCCACATTATCGATGTCAGTCCACGTGACAAATTAGGTGATACCACTTGACAGGCTGTTAGGTCTAGTTAGCAGTGACGTGGCAGTGCCACGTAAGACATGTCATACCACGTGGAGTGGTGCCACGTGGCAACCTGTTAAAAGATGACAGAGGGACATGGTATGTGAAGTGGTAATCCACGTCATCATGTTAGAGAACGTGGACTAGAGGGGGTGGTGCCACGTGGTAGAGTGTCAGAGATGTCAGAGCTGACGTGGCAAGCTGTCATAGGTTGTTAGACCTGTCAGGTGTCAGGCTAACGTCAGCGTCAGTATGACGTAAGTAACCACTGTGGACCGCCGTTGACTGGGGACGACTAGCGTTGACCAAACATTGACCAGCACGTATGGGCACGCAGACATGAATTTTGAGGTCAAACTGGCCTTGTTCGGATGGTTTCGACAATCTGAATCGAATGGTGGTTATTTCAGGTCAATCGGAGATCGTTTGATAGGTCATTTAGATGTTTTTAGCCTTGGGAAGTGTTTTCACAACACATTTCTAGTACCAGCTTTTGAGGGTTTATCATATGAACTTGTATAGAACATTAGTGACCCTCAGATATGATTTAAACAGGCCCGAAGACGTTGGATCTCTGGCTATTAGGCTGATGCCAACATTGACCTCCATTGACCTGCCCGGAGACTTCACGTCACGACTAGCCTTAGATTTCAGGCTGACATCAGCATTGACATGCGTTGACCACCGTTGACCAGCGTTAACTACTATGGACTGCCGTTTACTAGCGATGACGAGCATTGATCAAACTTTTCTAGCTCGTGTGGGCACGTGGATATGAATTTTGAGGTTAAATCGATCTTATTCTAAGAGTTTCAACGATCTGAATCCAATGGTGGTGGTTTCAGGTCGATCGGAGACCGTTTGATAGGTCATTTAACGGTTTTTAGCATCAGGAAACGTGTTTGGGACACGTTTCTTGTACTGGGCTTTTTAAGGGTTTATCGTATGAACATGTATAGAATATTAGTGACCCTCAGATGTGATTTAGATAGGCCTGGAGACTTTGGGTTAGCTTCAGTGTGATTTACGTCGTAGATATCATGATCGCAACTTGGATAGTGTTTGAGTGGACTTTTTTTTTATAACTGAAAGGCATGCATAAATGTTTTAAATGCTTTATTACATGATTTGAGTTGTAATGATTTAATATCATTACTTGATGATGTTATGGATTAAATTATCGGTTTATGAATGATTTTACAGATTTGCGTGAAAATGGTGTTTTGGTCTTGAGACCCAACTGGAATACAATTTGACTTAGATTTGGATTCAAACGGGGATTTAAATAAACCTATTTGGTAGGATCGATTTGGATAAAACTGGATTTATAAAATGAGTTCTGGACACTATTTTATGATGGTTTTGTGGAAAAGGCTTATGAAAGTTTTGTCTCGGGCACAAGCCCAATTGTACAATGTTTTGACTCAGTTTGAGACATAAATGGTTTTTAAATGACTTATTACTGGATTTGGTGACTATTCCACATATACCAACCTGTGTGAATTGGATTGTCTCTTCCAGACTTCGAGGATCCTGGGGTAGTCACGGTACACTACCTGGGATGAGTAGTTCTAAGGAGAGGCTTAGGCTCAGGAGTGTGAGATTATGATATCACCCCAGACGTCGTAGATCCTGGGGATGTACTCGGAGATGAGACCCCATGTTACACGCGTAGCATTTGAAATCGTGACAGTTACTGGTTATGGATATCGCGGATATCAAGGATTGGTTATATTGTGTTTTATTGATATGTGTTTGTCCATATATGGATGTTTATATATATATGATTTGAATTACTTTAATACGATTTGATTTCTATGCATGCATGTTTATAAAACTGAGAGGAAAACTGTTATTGTTTATGAAATCGTATTTTGAAAATGTTTATTTTTGTCCACTCACACTTTGACTGTTTTATTGACCATCCAAGTCGTGGCACAGATACCGGGGCTGATATTGAGGCTGAGGCATAAAAGAGTACCGTTGCGGACCTAGTTACCTTTAGGGGTAGGACTTAGTACTTTTATTGTACTATCATGTATGCCCGATTATGTATGGATACTCATCCCTAGTCTAACAATGTTGTAGTTTAAATCGTTCTTTAAAACTCAATGGGTAATTTTTGGTATTTTGAGTTTAATTTTCAAGCGAGAGCAGGGCACGTCCCCTAATAAACCAGGGGAATTGGGACGGGTCTTGTTAGTAATGAACGCATTGTACAATCCATACTTGGATGCACAAGGTTGGACCAAACCTCACGGCTGGAACAATGACCCAGTACCCTATGATCATGCCTACTTGGCTCCTTGCCACAAAGGATGGGAAAGCTCACTACCTTACACATGGACTCCCTCTCCGCTATCTCTTATCCCTGATTCTCATATGGATTTTCATGCTTGTATGATGGGCTTTCATTCACCCATGAATGTTGCTGTTATTGAAATGCGAGAAGAGGTGAGGAGCATAGTGCAGGGAACAATACAAATTGAGGAGAGAACTGACTAGAGCATGAGAAATTGGAAACAAATAATCAAAGACTTGGATTTTTCTACCCCAAGAGACATCCTAGCCTTTGCATATGACACAAGTCCCAACCCAAGGAGGATTACCAACACATTACCCCGAACCGCAAGTTTTGGACCAGGATGTGGAGATGTATGCCCTTCGGGTGCAACTTACTGTAGCACCACATTGGGAAGACTATAAAGAGGACACCTATGAAGGAATGTATGTTCATGTTCAGCCCATTCCCGTGCGAAAAGAGCTGGAAAACAGCCCTCAGTTGGCCCCTAGTCAGTTTTTTATTCTACCTACGACCCAACCCCATCATGAATCTCAATTTTCCATTGAGCTGCTCCCCATGACCGTGCCTACCTTACTACATGAGCACACTACTCAACTCTTGGATGAAGACGATGACAAGGGCAAGGACAGCTCCATGGCCCCCCTCCTTGATGCAAGCACAGTTCCACCTATTGCACCCTATCTTTCATTTATTACACCATTCAAGTTTGCTATCCATGTTGTGTGTTTTGGTGTGAGTTCTAATCAAGTGACTAATCTCTTGGGCATGTTTGACAATCCTTGCTTAAGGAAGGACATGGGAGCGCTCAAAGTGGTCATATGCAAGTTCAAACGACCATGCGGCCTAGTGAGTACAAGACACATCCACCACCTTTCCACCATAAAAGTTGTCATCTTGGGACATTTGGGAATAGAAACTTCTTTCTCACTTTTAAATCTCTTCTCCCTGATAAGTTAAGAACTCAAAAGTCTATTCCTTCATATGTGTTTGATTATTTGTTCTTCAATGCAGTAAGGACTTCAACTGGTGGTTCATCATGGGAGTTTTCAAGTGCTTTCTTGGACATCAAGCAACCCTAGACACCCTAACCTAGTTTACGTCTCTAACCTCGTGTATTTTCATATTATTGACATCCTTAAAACCTTCATCTACTTACTGTGATTTTTTTTCATACATTGAGGACAATGTGACATGTAGGTTTAGGGGTGCAAAACCAAAAGCTTTATCTTTGCTGTTTTTGTTGTTTATATGTCATTTTTGCTGTTCTTGAAGTATTTTTTTTGTTTTTGTGTTTTGCTCTTTTTTGATGTTAGTTTTGATGTTTAGACTTGTTAATTAGGACTCGTACGATTGATGAAATGCTATTTTTTATTGAAAGTTCTGTCATACCTACGTACCACGCCATACACTACACAGATGCCATGTTTAAATGATCAAGAACTTGAATAGCCTAATTTGAGTAACTTTGGAAAATTAGTGGAGACGGCCATTATGAGATCTTTGACCTTGATTGTCTTTCTTTCTGAGTGATCTACGTGTTCTTACTCTTAAACACTCATCATTTTGTTCATAATTGCACGATCTCATTCTAATTGCATTGATTTTTAAAGAACCATATCTATTAGATGCTCTTGATTTGATGTGTAATTGTCTATGAGATGTGATATAGGCTACGTGTGTTTTAGCTCCTAAAGGCTTTTCGTTTCCCCGTCCCAATTTCATGCTCCTTAAGTCCCTTTGAAGCTAAACACTTAGCCTTTTTGTTCTTCACCTGCATTACAACCTAACCAAGTTTTGAACCATTGATTATGGCCATACCCTATAATCTAAGCTTGTGTCAAGGTTGCATTAAATGAGAATCATGGTGAGGAGGAGATGTGTTGATGTTTTGTGCTACCTATGCTCATGTAAGTAGAGTATGGTTAAATTGAAAGATCATTTGTTTGTTTGCAAAGTGAGGAATTTATTGCACGATCTTGGCTCAGTTCATGTAAACAAAAGAAAAATTGTATCAAGTTCATTAGTGAACTCAAAAGAAAAGTATGAAAAGCAAAAGAAAACATTGTGATTAAAAAAGAAAAAAAAAAGTGAAAGCAAAGAACTTGGAACTAAACCAAGTGCGCCAAATACCTCAAATAAGTGCAATATCATGAGTTCAAGTACATATTCATCATTTATAGTTCAAGGCTCGTTTCATGACTTCTCATGCCTTAATGCGGTTTAGGTTCTTTGAATTCCAACCTTCCTTTCTAAATCCAAGAGCCTAGCCCCATGACAACCCTTGAATGAAGACCTATTGATCTCGAGAATGGTTATGCAAATGATCAAGGTACGTACCTTTGTTCTTAAACTTCAATTCCTTCTTGAGATCATATTGCCACAAAAGTGCGACTTTTCATAATAACTCATATGTGGTTTAAGTTTGATTCCTTAAACGTAAATTGTTCACATATGCTTGTTGAGTGTAAGGATACATAAGTGCAGTGAGTGATGCCTAGGGAGGTTTAGAGTCGAGGAGAAATCTTTCCAGGTTACTTGAATGAAGTTGTTCATATGTATAATCGTTCTAAACTTTTGGCATATTCACTTGAGCACATGGACCACCGTATGGTATGTCTTTTGATTTGACTAAGCATTTTTTCCACCATTGGTCTTTATTAACTTGTTTAAATTGTTGTTCTTACATCCTTGTTGTTAAACTTATGCGTTTGTGGGTTCGTGTAGCCAAAACCCTCAAAAGACAAAACTCCTCCTACTAGGTGAACTTAGGGTTTTAAATGCTTATCTTAACTAGGATTAAGATCGAGTCTTTTATTTTCTATTTTTCTAAGGGACTAGAAAAACCTAAGTTTGGGGGTGTTTGATAAGTCATTATATAAGCATTGTTTCAATGTCATTTCCTATCCCTTTTACTTAGCTTCTGATTATATTCATGCAGTCAATAAGAGAAAATGATCCATTTTTCAATACATATGTATATTATGAAAATTAAGTCAATTATGAAGAGAATGCAAAAAGAGTGGGTGAAATCAGAGTTATAACGAAGACATGGCCCAAGGATGAAGTTTAGGTCTCATCACATGTCACGAGAACCATGTCACTGGGATGTCACCAGTGACATGTTCCTGGTCCCTTGTTCCTATTCGTTTTCTCATCGTTGTGCCAGGACCATCTCATTGGGATGTAACCAGTAACATGTTGTGGGACCCTGTACCTGGTCCTTGTGCTGGCCCTTGGGCCTGATTTTCAAAGTCTTGCTCTAAAAATTCCTGATTTTGGCCTTCTTGTTCCAATGGGTAAATGCTTAGCTCTATCCATGATTTTTATACAGAATGACCTAATTTCAGTACTCTATCTAATGGTGCATTCAGTGCCAACTTTGGTGGACATTTGATTTTATGGATTTTGAGTGCCATTTGGGCCAATTTAGGGGCCTTGGCCTTGTTCTTATGATTTTCCAAGTCATGGACAAGATCAGGCAACCCAGATCATCTCCATGTGTCCCAATGAAGCTGTAGCTTGTGTCAAGAAAATCAAGATTGACCAAGAAAGGGGTTGTTGCCTTTCTTGGCCGAGAGACGCTTGTAAACCTACAAGGAAATTGGATGGACTTTGTGTGCCAGTCTTGCTAGCTTTGCACGCCCAGATTAAGTGGATTATTTTAGAACATTATGCTCTAGAATACATATAGGAAAGTCAGCCAAAAGCTCCATTAAGAAGGATTCCTATCCGTTCCTTGCAACCCAAGAAACTAAGGTTTCTAGCCTTATCAAGTTCCCACTTTTAAGGGATTTGTGGCTGCTGACCTATTCTGAATTCCAGAAGGGTTCTTGGGCTGTTTGGTGACAGGAAAATGGATCTAATCTCCTATTTAACCTCATGAAAACCCCATGGCAAAGGGTTCTCCTTTTTAGACGTTTTTTTAGGGTTTTTAACCATAGTTATCATGTTTTTGCGATTAAAGTGTTTGGATTATTATTTTTCCAACAACCTTTCATTGGTCTTTTGCACGCCTAGACTAGGGGAGTTCCTTCTTCCTCTTTAATTTTTTTTTTGTACTTTAAACTTATTTATCTTATTGATTCAATGCAATTTCAAATTATGCTTTTGTTTAATTATATAATGTGTGAGTAGTTTAATTCAGGATTAGGGCTCTTGAAGCCCTAACCATGTTAATTCATACTTAGATTTCTGGCTCTTGATTGTGATTATTATGCATGCTATTTGTTAGATTCTTGTGCTTCGTGAACTCAATTTACACCTATAAGCTTAGCTACCATCTTTGTGTATAAGTGTTGATATAATTGCTTGACGGACCATCATATCATCTTGTAATTTGTAGCATCGAGTTTAAGAAGGGAAATCTTACTCGTACTCTAAACTCTTGACAACCTAAGACTACACATCACTTTTCTAGGGATAGTGTAGTGTCATCAAGTCCTCTTTACATTTCTTGCATTATCACGTGCCATCGATAATAGAAGTTTTACAGTGGACATCATGCTTAAAACATGTTAATTAAGAAAGGATAACAGATGTGGGGTGGGCCTTAGTTGGAACCCTACACATGCGCTTAATTCAGAACATACATAGTAATTAGGTCATGGAAATCTAAGGAGAACTATAATGGGTAATGGTGGACAGTAAACCCTAATTCAACTTAATCAATCAACCTAGCATTCTTAGTTCACTTTAGCATTCATTCATTCAATTAAACAATCAAGAACCAACCCCCTTTTTTTTCTTTACTTGGAACCTAAGTTAATTTAACCTAAACTAGTGGACATAAGTTGAACAAATTCTCGAGGGATCGACCTTTGCTGTGTTACTATACTCATTCACAGGACTTGTGCACTTGCAAAGTATAACACTTAGAGATTCTACCTAGTACATTTATTGTGCTTGGTAAAATCTCTATCACCAGCATCAATTAATTATAAGTTATTTAATTTAATTATTAATTATGTAATTAGTTACTAATTAATCAATTCTAGTAATTAATATATGCAAATCATAAAATGTGTTAGAATGAATATAATTAAGGTTTCAACAAAGTAAAATATAAAGAAAATTGATATAAAAAATAATCAATTTCGTGCTTATCAAATTCCCCCACATTTAGACTTTGATAGTCCCTAGAAAATATCAAAACAAACTAAGAATTGACAAAAAAATTTTAAACGACTAAATTTAAAACAACTAAGCCCTGATTGATTCCCCCACACTTAAACTTCATTAGGCCCTTAGCAAAAAAAAAAAAAACAAACAAAAAACAAACAAAGGCTTGAAACAATTTTTTTAAGTAGTTAGTAAAACAACTCTATAGCTCTTAACCATGTCTCAGAGATTTGTATAAGTATATGGCCATATGATATTCAATAAATATGCATAGGGAATTTAAGTGATGATAGAGATACAATCATGTCATGAACAAGTAAGACTTGGAGAAAACAATGTTGATATTAAGTATGTGCATACTTCAAACAAGTTAAGATCACCTCACAATAGATGCACTCATAGTCTGTTTCACTAATGAAATAGGGCTTCACTCAAATATATGTGGAAGAATTGCTCACATATATTAACAATAAAAGCACTTAAACAATACCACATGAATAGAATGAATTACTTGCACAAATGAACCCAAACCATATGCTTACTCACACAACTTACTCAACAAATCAAAATCTACTTATCTCATGGATCATAATGGTCTTTAATTATAGGTTGTAATGGTGCCAGTGCTAAGGTATTTGGATTTTAGATATGTGGTGGGAAAGAACATTCTAAAGAATTAGTCATCGCACCAAAACTTGTCAATTTCGAGCATATCTTCCTCCAAACGTCACCAAGAGCATGTGGGAGCCAAATTTCATCTTGTAATCAATCCAAATACTTACATTCAAAATATATTGCTAGAGAGCTAAACATTGTTTTTTATCTTTTTAAACACTTTCCTTGCTCTCTTATTCATTTATTTATTTAATTTTTTTTTCAGAAATCACACAATACATCAATTAATTTGGACATGTCTATCCCCATACACACTATAGAATGAGGATAAGAAATTGACTTTAAAGTCTACGTAATTAAACTAAACCTAAACTAACATAATCTATTATTTGCACGTGGTCAACTCATTCTTTAAGTCTGACTCATTCATGAATTATATGAACATAAAACCTACGAAATTCTATAACCTTAGTTCTACAATATGGTTGCATATTCGTAAGTACTTGCACGTGAAGTCCTCTACACTTTCAATACTAGGGAACGTCCAACTCATCTATCAAGCATTAAGCACCAGTATATAAACATAACAAAAAATAAAATACTAGAACACATGAAAGATTTATACGAAATCAATACAAAGCATAAACCACAATAAGATTAATAATCAATTCATAGAATTGATATTCATGCCAAAAAATAACTACGAAGTAAGAGTTCGTGTTACACTTTCTCCTGGGAAGCCCAAAGGATGCTAAGTGAATGAATTCTCTTTGGCGAGACAATAGCGAACTCCTAGCTATTCCACAGATGAAGGGTAGAAGATCGAGTATGGTGTAATTATTCTTGCAAAGTAATAAACAAAACTGGAAAGTTTGGTCAAGTAGAGTTTCGGTGCAAAAACAAGTGATTAGTAAAAAAAAACAAAACTAGGTATTTAGAGGCATAGTGTAACGACCCGTCCCAAATTAACGGGATTAATTAAGGGTTAATGACGGATTAGCAAGGCTAATCGGAGATTAGATGAGGATTATCAGACGTTCAGTGCAAAATGATGATTTTGCCCCTAGAACGGGCAAAACGTTGACTTTTCGTTCGGACGGTCAAATGGACTTTGACCAATGATCGTGACGTAGTTTGGGACGTCACGAGTTCATAGACAGGTGGCACGTTCGATTCTGACATCCGTGGAAGAAGTTATGACGATAGGAAGATCAGGGGCGTTTTGGTAATTTTAGCGAAAAGGGGGCCAACGGTTGACTTTTGAACCTGGAGGTCCAATGACCAAGGGCCGAATACCGTTACGTAGATCACGACGATACGAATCCGTAGACAGGTGGCACGTCGAATTCGGACGTTCGACGACGAAGTTACGGTTCACGGAAATTCGAACGTACTATTGAACGTTTTTCGAGACGAGAACTTATTTGGCATTTAGTGGGCCCCAGATTTTTCTCAGAACCAATGGATGAATGACAGGTTTCATTCATCCATTCCTCATCATTTTCCTTCATGCACCAAACCTTCCCCGTTCATCCATTTTCTCCCATTTTTCCCAAACCAACCCGATCACCAATTTTCATCCAAACCCAAACCCTTGATCTGTGAGAGTAACTGAGAGGACAGAGAGATGAAGAGGACCGACTAGAAGTGGTGGCCGGCCCAGGAAGCACCGCTGTGGACGGCGGAGGAGGAGCCGATCGAGGTAATCAGTTTTACCCGATTTTGTTCATTTTCCATTTTAATTGTTATGGACCGATTTGGATGCGTTCACTGAAGTAAATAGGTTGCTAGGAGTGTGTTAGGAAGGTTTTGAGAGGTTTTGGACGTCGGGGAACCCCTGGGGAGGAGATTGGATTTTCGAACCGTGAGAACCAAATTGGACCGGTCGGATTTTGGATGTTTTAGGAGTTCTAGGTTATTGGTTTAGGTTCCTAGGACAATTATAGGAAGGTTAGGATTGATTAGGATTGAAAACGGTGAAAAACTGGGTCGGAATGAGCTTGAACCGGTCACGCCGGTCCAAGTTGCAGGCGAACCGGACCGGATAGGTTCAGACCGGTCGACGCGATGTAGGGGACGACACTGTTCACTAGCGCGTGGCTCCCACGCGCAGCCACTTCAGGCGGCGCGTGTGGGCGCGTGGGGGAGAATTTGAGGAAGGTTTCAACATGTCAAATCATCTATTCGATGTAACGAATATTTTGGGACTAGTTTCGAGTCGATCGGACATCGTCTCGATATAGTTTGGGTTGTCCGAAGATTTCGAGGCGCGTTTAAAAATAGTTAAAAATCCCGGAAAATTAGGGAGCTTTAGTGAGGGGTTAATTAACTAGTTAGTAGCCCTCTAAAGTGATTTGGACAGGTTTGGGTACCCCGAAGGCGACGGTTGACCCGGGAAGGCATACGGCGCGCATATCGAGGCAGCAGCGCGGACAGTCTGTGAGTGTACTTTATTTCTGAAATCGATGCATGCATAAATGGTTTATATATGTTTTAATATGTGTTTTGGGAGGCCTTGAGTGCATTTTGGTGTGTGTTTATGTATGGGCACGTACTTCGCGGTTTTCGGGTTTTATACGTGCTTATACGCTTTCGGTTTTCATGAAATGGTTTTGAAAAGTAAAATGACCCATTTGGTCTTCATTATTCGGGCATGAGACCCATTTGGATTTGGTTTGACTCGTCCATGAGACCCTATTGACGACCTACGGGTCGGAGTCGAGGTCGCGACGGGTGCTGTGTGCACGGCGACGGACGACATGACGCTCGCCTCTGGATTGTGATGCGTTCCTTCTGGAGAGGTCACGATGCACGTCCCGTTGTCGAGCAGCCGCTGGAGGCTCGACTTCGGAGTGCTGACCGTTTAGAGGATCGATCGGCGACATGTGCACGATGGTCTCGAGATGGTCGCGGCAGTGATATATTCACGACGACATACCAGGATTGAGAGCGGTTCTGGATTGATGGTTGCACACATCGCTATGATCGGGATCGTGACTAACCCTGAGATATCGGGCTCGATGCCCAGTTGATTTGAGTTCGGGCTCGAGGCCCAGTTATTGTGAATCGGGCGAGAGGCCCTGTTGAGTTCTATGTACGGGCTGGAGGCGCATTTGCTTTGTGTTATCGGGCGTGAGTCCCGCTTTTATGGGTTTTGATATACTAGTATGTATATACCCTTTTTATGAGATGATTGATTGGTCTCCTCCAGCGTCGACCTGGAGAGTAACGATCCACAGACCAGAGTGGGTATCCCCATAGGGATCCCGTTCCAGGAGTGGAGGTTACTTATGATGTTGTGGACCCCGACCAGATTCCAGAGAGATATGTGGACTAGATCCAGAGAGAGAGAGAGCTCGGAGTAGATCCAGAGATTGAGCTTCCCAGATGGAGATTCCTGGGAGAAGACTCGGAGTGAGACCTCGAGTAGTGTGCACACTAGATAGATATGATGACATCGTGACTATATCGGGGATGTGATCCCTAGGGGCTGTGTGCCCCGAGATGGCATCTTCTCCGGAAGTGCCTAGGACGGGTTATATATGTATATATGTATATGTGGATAGGTTTTCACTGAGATGGCGTTGGGCTGAGACCCTCGCGTATTGGTGTTGGGCTGAGACCCACATGAGACGAGGTCCCACGTGTTTTGGTTTGGGCGGAGGTCCTAAGTGTTCATTGACTGATTTCGGGCTAAGGCCCAAATGGTTTGATGGTTCATGATGGTTTATGGGAATCGGGCATGAACCCTAGAAATGGTTTTTAAATGCATGCATATGTTTTTAATGAAGGGCATAAAGGTCTTTTATGAAATGTTTTAATAAAATATTTGTTTTGTCCACTCACAACTTTTATGTTTTGAATGCCCTTCAGGTTGATTGCAGATGTGGCTGTAGCAGAGACGAGACATCACATTCCTCCTTCGGATCCTGGCGTACTCTGATAGCCCGGTTGGGCAAAAAACGGAAATATCTCTGGTCTGACACTTCGTGTCAGACGGGAGCAGGCACGTCCCACGCTAATCCCGAGGGATTTGGGGCGGGTCTTGTCACATAGGACAAGTCCCTAACTCAATTCCTAATGTAATAAAAATCCTAAAGAAAAAGGTAATCTAAATTCTAATTAAAAAGGTAGAACAAATCCTAATTAATTCCTAAGAAAATAACTGAAATATTTCCTTTGTTTCCTTGGTAATCTGAAGTCGGCGCTGAGATTTTCAAAGGAAATCTGGACCACCTACATGAATTGATGAAGTGGATAGCTTGGATTTTAGCCGCAAGAATGGAATGGACTCGGTCAAGAAGGATATTGGAATTCCATTAACTTTGGAACATACTTCCATTGGATCTCTTCTCTGTGGGGTATGATTAGCACTGACGAATCCTTCAAAACCTGCTGCCAGTTTGGCCACCCAATAAGGAAGAGCATCTTTAGTCACATTTCTTCACTTTGGTGGTGGAATATTAAGAGATGTTTGATTTCTTTTCACTTGAGAATTCGAAGGAGGTGAAATATTATCATTGTTAAAACACTCAGAACCCATTCTAGTAGCAGCTCTATCATTGCCACATAAATCGACTATGTCATCCCAATTTGAAACGACTTTCCATCAAAATACTTTAGCATCAACATGAGATTGTCGATCACATAATTAAAATTAAAAACTAAAAAAAAAATGGGAGAAGCATAAAAATGGAAGAAGCATAAAAATGAAAAGCGCTATAATTTTAATAATAGACACTTACCTTCACATAATCTTCACAGACACTCTCTTCATTAACTAGTGATCATCTTCATGGTTGCATCCGAACTGAATCCACTCTGACTTAATATGTCACTGACAACACCATAATACTTTTTCCAAGTTTGACACAATTTCGTATGTTATCAGCACATAATTCAAGGTTGAATTTTGCAGCTAATATGACTTCAGTAGTGTTATACGCTACTGCTTTCCATCCATCATCTCTTTTCTTCTCCTTTTGTCGTTATTCTCTAAGTAGATCCGCTAAAGCTTGGTCCATTTGTACATTCTAGGAAAGCACTTTTTTCCATTACCTTCATTTTACTTCCATTTTTCTTTTCTTTTCTTCTCCTTTGCTTCAATTTTCTTGCATTCTCTGTCATCTTATTATAATAAATACGTCAATAATAAATACAAAATGTCAATAATAGTAAACATTATAAGAGGAATAATAGTTCAAGTCATGCAACCTCAAGTGTAATATCATGATAAGGAAGCTAAGCAATGTAGTAACTACATCCAGTGCAGTCCACATGTTCAATGTTTTTTAGTCCCATAATAATTTAATATAAACATATGGGCCAGATATGTAAATAAAGGAAACTTGTAATTAGGATATGTGAATCATGATGATATACATCAAACGTATGACTTTACTTTTGAAGCTACAAGCAAAACAGCAAACCTCAAACCTCAAAACAGCAAATCTCAAACCTCAAAGACAAGAAACCTTGAAGAACCCAATATCAAAACAAAAAATTTATTCAAACCATTCAAGAAAGAGATGCTTGAGAATTCAATAGATAGAAGAAACATAAAATGCATACAAACTAGAGATGATCTAAATTAAAACTAAACCATACAATGATTGAAAAACTACAAATTAGTGTCGCTTTGTCCTTGATATTCATGAAACAACTGCAAAGCCAATGTGTCACGAAATGTAGTCCACTGATCAGTAACCTGAACACCGGTAATCCTATCAAAATAACTATTTTCATTTCCCTCCAAGGTTGAATGATACAACATATCTGCATCCACATCAGCTAAGAACTCCATATCCTACTCTTTTACAATGGAATAATTTTGTCGCTCAACAATAATAAAGTTATGCAACATGAAGCATGCAGTTATGATTCTAATTTGTGTCTTGATATTGAAAAAAGAAGTTGTTCGCAATATACTCCTTTTTTTTAGCAAACCAAAAGACCTTTCAATTGCATTCCTTGCATTTGAATGATGTAAGTTAAATATCTCTTTGTAATTTTCAGGTCGATTGTTCAGTGCTAAAAATCCTAGTTCACTAGTATATCCTGCATCCACAAGAAAGTACTTATCTACAACGAAAGAAGTAAAAAGAACTAGCTATTCATGTATTCCTAAGTTTGTAGTTATTTAATTAGAATGTAAATTACCACTAGGAACTTGAAATGGTTTATCCCTATGCAAAGCATCTCACAAAACGCTAGCATTAAAAGAAGAACCATCCCATCCATGTAGTAGGTAAATGAATTTTAAATCTGGAGCATACACCCCTAAGACATTAGTAGAAATATCTCCTTTTCTATTTCTAAATATTGGTCTTTCCTTAGCCGTCACTGTTATTGGAATGTGAGTTCCATCAAATGCCCCAATACAATTCTAATAAAAACAACGAAAACAATAATCTTATAAGAGAAGTGCTCATGTTCACTAGAATTTATATACATGAATAAGCTTCAATCAATAAAAAATTTACCTCAAACCACTTCCACTTATCTCCGTCTAAACAACCAAGAATACGTGAATGATATTTGAAGTATTCCGAACTTATTCTCATCAAAAAATGCAACACACTATTAAATTTCCGACTTACATTTTCCTTTGAACGAGAATAGTCGAATCTAATGACTCTACACTTCAAGCTGTGTGCAAGTATATTTAGAAAGATCGCCACAAACGTTTTAGTAGAAACATTTCTTGTTCTAGGCAATCCATCCCTTTTCATGCAAAATGGTACATAGACTCTCAAATACACTCTTGCTAACTCGTAATTGTTCAATGCAATAAAACTCTTTTCCATTATGCAAACGGTTCAAGTAACATCGTCTTTCTTGATCCCAATGATAAGAACGCTCTTTGGATAAATAGTTTTCATTGTACCATGCTACCTTCAAGATAATGACAAATGAAACCATACCAAGAATAATTGTCAATTTCTTTCTATATTCATCGTCATCTCTCCTACGTTTACAACTTAAACAGGTAAAAAAAGCTATCTACCTCATCACTGACCATACATGTTAATATGCCTGATTACTTTTAGAATAACTATCGAAATTACTATTTGTAATGTAAATAGATCAATGAATTAATGATCCCTTACAAATTTAAAACTAAAGAAAGTAAGGCAAATATGTACTAAAGAAAAAAATAAAGTCTAATGCTAGAGAAATCCAACAAAATTGAAAGGACCCTTGAAGGGAGCTATGCACAACGTACTACATAATAAGAATTCAAAGGAAAGCCAAAGGAGCAAAAATAAAGAATAAAAAAATTCAAATAAAAATTAATATTCAATTATAGTTAAAAATTGAATATTCAACTTTTAGCACAAATTAAAAAGTGTTATTCAATTATTGTTACGATGATGTATCAAAAAGAGATATTCAATTGGCATGCCATGTTGCAGAGATAAAAAATTAGTAAACAAAATTAATTCGAAGCAGTAATATTCAATTGGCATGCCATGTTATAAAGATAAAAAATTAGTAAACAAAATTAATTCGAAGCAGTAATAATCATGCATATCGGTCTCTTCAAGGATTCATCAACTGATAATTGTGAAAATTGTTTAGAAAATATAACCAAATACCTTTTGACAACCCATACTGTCGAGCAAGCGACATGCTATTTGTCGAGTTGCAACGAACTAGAGTCTTTGTTCAGAATATTTGATTTTAATTAGCCATTCATGTATTCCTAGAATATAGGATTCCTCTTTTCCAAGAATTGTTCAATTTCACCTCTACATAAGGAATTTGGAATTACGAATTACGAATTTGAGCACAAAATTAGAAAATGCGTTTCTTTTGGAATTTTCCTATTCTCACTCTATATTTTCCATACGGGGACTTTTGATAATGGGAAGGTTAAAATACCATTTTAAACCAAATTCCCTATTTATTTTCCCTCATCCAAACACCCCATTATGTTCTTTTAATTTTAAGTTTTTGTTTCTTGGCCATGTGAACATTAAAAAGAGTCATATAAGTGTCATTTGGCCACTTAACAGAGTTTTTAACATATTGACTAATAGAAAGTACTTAAATGATGTACTTCAATAACTTAGGTATGCAATTGAAATATTTTATAGTTTGTGTATGAAATAGAAATGACCCCTATAATTCAGGGAGTTTTATGTAGTTTGTTCTAATATAGAACGTAGATTTGGGGACGCGACATACCAACTCTCTCATCTAGTCCACGTTAGTTTATCTAATGATGAAAATATGACAATACTAGTCAGGCACGGGCTACTGCCTTGGCCTGGGGTGTGCTCCAGTCCACTCGAAATGGATGAGCCAACGGAAAATTTTAAGTAATGTTAGTTTATATAGCTCACTTATTAATTAATTTTACAATTAAATAAGAAAGATGGTGATATTTTTGAAAATTACATGATGTTCTTATTCACGTAAAATAGGAGTTTGTTTCTATTATAGGTGCTTTTGTATTTTATATGCATGAAATTCACTTAATATTATCAAAATTTAATTAAAAAAAATTACCCTAACTAAAATTTAGCTCACCTCATTTTTACTTCCTAAGCTTGTGTCTGGTATTAGTGATATCATAATCCGCTGCCGCATTGCTCTAAGGATCCATATGGAAGATAAGCATGATGAAGATGAAAATAGTAGGTAATGCATGAGTGAGAGTGAGAAAGAGAAGAATCCTTAAGATAGTAACGATAGATGATGATAAGAATGACAAACATGACACTCAAGTGGAGCATAATTCTAGTGAGAAGCAGGGCAATGAAGATGATGAAGTTATCATGGTGACAGTGGGCATAACGATAAGGAGCATGATTCTAGTGAGCATTATGTTGATGAACACAACGAACAAAGACTCATTAATCTGAGCTTCCAAGTAAAGTGGCCTCTTTTGATCAAGGTATGGCTAGCCTCGTTGGTGAACATAATAGCATTGTCATTTTCCACCAGCCCCCTCTATGGTTGAACAGTGAAGCACTGATGGCCACATTCCTTTGACACACGCATCAAAGCTTGATCAGTTGATTATAATAAAGTTGGTCGAAGAGGGACTTGAACTTCAGATTCATTTGCAGGAATTTTGCGGCAGTGAATCTCGAATTAAAATCCAAATATTGGTCCATATTCTGAGTTTCTAACTCTGAAAGTGTTAGCGATCCAAGGTTCTGCCCACAATTGACTCGGGATTTCGGCCCTAAAACCAATTGGTTATAGGGCGAGTTGCCCAAGCCTATATAAGGGACACACTCTTTCTCATTTTTTTTTTCTGATGTGAGATTACAGACTCCTCAAATCCCAACACACCCCTTCACGTGTGGCTGCTCTTCGAGCCAACACGTGATGCTGTAACACCACTGTCCCACATACTACTCAATACTCATTTTTTTCGCTTTGCAACCACACATCGTCACTAGGCCCCCTTAACACACGTGGCAAGTGTATGGGTGACGTGTGACACGTGTGGCGGTTAAGTGTGAGGACCCATGCCTTGGGGGCATGGTTAGGAATCTCACAACGCCTAGGGAATCTGGGGGATGCGACTTATATTTGTGGGCGCATCTATCCAACATGAGACCTTTTGGGAGCTCATTGGCTTTGAATTCCGAGGAAACTTTAAAATTAAGAGAGTAGGGGATGGTGCAATCCTAGGATGGGTGACTGTAATACTCCGAACCTTTATTTATTTGTAATTTTGGATATTTAGTGTAAAATGATGATTTTTCCCCTAGTGGTGGAAATGTGGTCTATGATTTGGACTTTAATCAATGACCGTTACGTAGATCGAAAAATCACGAGTACGTAGACAGGCGGCACGTCGAAATCGGAGATCGGGCAAACAAGTTATGGTCAAGAATGCGAAAATAGTACTATTCACAAAATCCCGAGAATTTCGACATTTGGCAGATTGTGATTGGATAAGGAAATTTGCTGGGACCTTTGGATTAGTGACAAATGTCACTCATCCCATTGGTACATTTCCCCATGGTTTTGGAACTGATTAGGGTTCCCTAAAACTATTATTTTCAATTCATTTTCATCATTTCATTATCTTTCATTTCTCTCTAAACCGTGTACAACAAAACTCACAAACACACTATAACCTCACCACCCTATTCCTCCATCATCTCCTCTATTCTTTGAGCGCCTGAGTGAGAGTGTGACCTGAGGGAGCAGACGAGGACGACGGAGGGATGAGCACGGCGAAGACATGAGAAACCCGAAAAACCCGTTTAACCCCTTTTTTGAAACTTTGGATTTTGACGTTTTTTGAACGACCTAATGGACCCTAAACTATTCTTGAGACCCAGACGATCACTTTCGGTTACTGTTGGCCAGAGGATCTACGGTGGACGGAGTTGGCAGGAAAATTAGTTCGAAGTTGATGAGTTACTGTTCATCGATTTGCAGGTATGTTTTAGATTGTTTTTCCTAGTTTTGATCACGTAGATCGAATGGGGGGATCAAGACGAGTGTATAGGAAGAAATGGCATCGAAAATGGTTGAGAAATTTGAGAAATGTCAATGACATGACCCAAACAGTGGCTGTCACGTGTCACTTACATGTCAATGACGTGGACCAATCAGTAGCTGACACATGGCACCTGTTAGTCTAACAGGTGTCACACCTGACACTGTCATATGATGTAAGTGTTGACTTTGACTGTTGACCTGACGTCAACGTTGACTTTTTGTTGACGTTAGTGTTGACTTTTTGGTCAACGTTGATCGCAACGCGTGGGTACACTTTTCAAGGTGGGACTACTCCCATTTTAGAGGTTTTGACTATTCGGATCCAATGATGGTGGTTTTAGGTTGATCAGAGATCGTTTGATAGGTCAAAATGAAGCTTAATGCCTCAGGAAACGTGTTCGGGATGTGTTTTCGGGCCGACACTATTCCTACGTTTTAGATGAGTTTGTAGAGTTCATTAGCGACCCTTGGATATGTTTTGGACAGGCAGGAGATTGTGATCTAGCTTCAGGACAGGTTTTAAGCGTTTGGTTACGCAGCGAGACTGTGCTGTGATTGGGCTTTTGGTTTCTAAACTGATTGCATGCATAATTGTTTTCATTATACTATTATATGATTTCTTGTGGATTATGTGGAGTCTGATTTACGGGGTATTTCTACGTATTACATTGTTTTGGGCATGAGACCCGTCTCGATTTTATATTGTTGATATTTGGGGTTCATATAGGGACTTCTTTGATACGTACTATTGCATTGTATATATTGACCATACGGATTACTTTCTCTACCAGAAATTGGTACCTTGGAGTGGTCATGGTGCATTGCATGCGGGGGTCATTCTACTGAGCGACCGGACCATAGTGTGACTCAGGAGCAGGATTCTTTCTAGACATCTGGGATGTTATAGATAGGACTCGGGATTGAAACCCTGGGCAGCACGTGTAGCCTCAGGACTGTGACCTTATTAGACGTCTGGGGCGTCCAACATCTGGGATGTCAGGGTTGGGATATACGGTGTAATACTATCATTATGGGTGCTTATAGTATTATTATATTGTGTGAAATTATATGATTTATGATTCGAATATGATTATTTATCTTTGACTCGAATGCATGCATGATTTGGAAAATAGAGGGGTAAAACTGTATTTTTACTATTGATTATAAATGGTTTTGAAATATCCTTTGTTTTCAGCCAACTCACACCTTCATTGTTTTCTTAACCCTTCCAGGACGTGACCTAGAGGTAGCGGTGGATCCCGAGGCTGAGGAATAGTGTTGTGCAGCTGCGTATCTGATTACCCGCGTTAGGTAGGTCGAGCACCATTGTGTAAAACTATTATTCATGCTCACATTTTGTTTTGTAGTGCTCTATCCCTTATCTAACACTGTGGAACCCTAAATTCGGATTTATTTATGTTTACATCTTATGTTTTGAATTATGTTAACCATTAAGGGCATTTTGGTCTTTCATTAGGGTTGTGTCATACGGGAGCAGGGCACATCCCTGGGTTGTCCCAGGGGGATTGAGATAGGACCTGTCAAGGTGGTATCAGAGCAAGGTTGAGCATTAGGATAGCTTATTGTTTAAGCTTGTGTCTTTATATGTTGTAACTAATCTATGCCTCTTAGCAATGGATCATGCCTCCTCGACGCGAACCTCTAGCACGGACTAAGGAAGAGATGAAAAGCTTTAGTATTGAGCGGGCCCAGCTATTGGGTGCTTCGCTATTCAATGGGGGGTCAGACCCCGAGGAATCTTACATGTGGATAAACCGATGGGAGCGCATTTCTGAGGTTATGCATTGTCCTCCGGATGAGAAAGTGTGTTTGGCCACTTTTATGTTTGAGGGTGGTGCCTACAAGTGGTGGTACACACTTGAGCTGACTGGATGGAGCGCAGCCACTATACCCTGGGAAGTGTTCAGGGAGAGGTTTCTAGATTTGTACTATCCACGGTCGTTCTGTAATGCTCGTAAGACGGAGTTTCTGTAGCTCCAGAAGGGGAGTCGGACAGTTGCTGAGTATGAGCAGACCTTTCTGATGTTATCTCGGTTCGTAATTGCCTATGTGAGGACCGAAGCAAACAAATGTCGCCGCTTCGAGCAGGGGCTCAGGGGAGACATTTCGTCCATTGTTACGGCATCCAGTTACACTACCCTGAGGGACATGACGGACGCAGCGGTGCGTGTGGAGGCCAGCTTGGCAGTGCAGCAGCAGACCCACAATGAGGGACGACACAAGGATCATCTGTATCTTGGGTCTTTGAGTCATAGGGGTTCAAAGGGAGGACACTCTAATGGGAGATCATTTTCTCCTAGCCGTGGACGGTTTGGTAGATACGGGAGCCCGCAGCAATCGGGACAGATGTCTAGCATTAGGACACAGCAGGCAGTGGCTAGTGGTGCATCTGTGGGGTCATCAGGACTGAGAGGATTGACATGCTTTTCTTGAGGTGAGACATGAAAATTTTCCAGGGAGTGCCCTTTGTTGTTGGCTGGAGGCAGTGTGGCCGGTTAGAGTTCGACAGCACTAGTTCATCATGCGGCTACTACATCTGATGCCATGTGTAATGACCGGTCCCGAATATCGGGATTGAATATTAATTAATTATGGTTTGGAATGACTAATCGGGGATTAGTTGAGTGAAATCGGACGAATTGTGCAAAATGACCGTTTTGCCCCTAGCGTGGGCAAAATGTTGACTTTTAGTTCGGCCGGTCAAACGGACTTTGACTGATGACTGTGATGTAGTTCGGGACGTCACGAGTTCATAGACAGGTGGCACGTTCGATTCCGACATTCGAGGAGAAAGTTATGATGTTCGGAAGTTGAGGGTATTTTGGTAATTTGGCATAGTAGGGGTCAAATGTTGACTTTTTGATCGGGAGGTCCGATGGACGCGGGCCAAGGACCATTACGTAGGTCTCGTCGATACGAATCCAACGACAGGCGGCATGCCGAAATCGGAGATTCGACGACGAAGTTATGGTCACGGAATCAGGCTCGATTAACCGAACGAACCGGGAATAAAATAATATTTTAATATGAACAGTACCCGGTGACTGGACACACTTGGATGAGTGACAAGTGTCACTCATCCCTTAAAATCAGGCACAAAACATGGATCCATGATTTTGGGGAGACCTAATTATGATGTTTTAATATTATTTTAATTAATTAATCCTTTAATTTCCATTAATCTTGTTCTGTTTCTTACCCGTGCACAACTGAGAAGCAGAGATTGAGAGAGCATGAAATTGTCCACCATTTCCTTCCATTTCTGAACCAGTGTGTGAGGAATTGAGAGGGTGTTGAGACTTAGTCATCAAGGAAGCACGAGGGACAGAGAGAGGGCTTGAATTTGGAAATTCGAATTTTCGAATTTTGAGGGGGGAAATTCGATTAGGATGAATTGAGTCGTGATGATCTATTTGAAGCTTGGAAATAGCTTCCTGAGGTTGATACGAGTGGAACCAGATAAAAAACGAGGTGAATTGATGCCCAATTGGCTCTGAACGGGTTTGGTAACCGTGAGGAATGTCGAACTTGAGTCGTGGAGTTTGAGCCATGATTTGATGCAATTGAGTTGGGGAAAATGCTTACCTGAGTCCCTTGATGCTGCTGGTTGAATCAATTTAGGGAAATCGAGTGACGGTGAAGGTTTTAGAATGATGAACAATGGCTGGAGGACCTTCGAATGATCAACTATGATCATGGGGTTATAGGTAAGGTTGTTTGAAATTGAGTCCACAGATCTTTAATTGAACTTAATTCGAAGCTGTATGAATGTTCAATTGATGAATTAAGTGTGGAATTGACAGAAAACCAAACGGGTCTGATCGCGGGTTAAACGACCCGTTTACCAGACAAACGGGCATGAACAACGACACTGTAGCTGGCGCGTGGGTGTCACGCGCAGCCACTCACGGCGGCGCGTGAGGGCGCGTCCGGCCTAATCTCAAGGTGAGGTCAACATGACTTTTGATCCTCTCAGTGTAACGAACATTTTGACGTTGATTTCGGGGAAATCAGATATTGTTTCGATAATGTTCCGCGTATCCGAAGTTTTGTATTACGTTAAAAATACGTATTTAAATCCAGGAAAAATTGGGGAAAATTATATGATGTATTTTGAGATGTTAGTAACCCTCTATAATGATTTTGGACAGGAGTTGTGATTTCCAGATTTTACGGAAAAACGTGCAGCTCGGAAACGGACCGTTTTGGACGGTGTGTGTGAGTGGACTTTGTTTTCTAACCGTGATGCATGCATATATGATTTAAATGCCTTATTATATGATTTTATATGCTTGGGCATGATTTATGTTTCAATCTGGTAATTTCTCGGTTTTATGATTATTATATTATTAATTGTGGGCAATTTTCGAGAAATTACGAAATTTGGTAAAAATGATGTTTGGACTTGGTTTGAGAGTCCGGGATTAAAATTGGTTGGAAATAATGTGTGGACTCGGATTATTGAGTCATGGATTGAAAAATGATGTGGTGACTCGGGAATGAGTCAATGGTCAATTTCGTGAAAATGACAACGGAGGTTGCAACGCATGGATTTGCGTGATAATGTTATTTTGGGCATGAGAACCCAAGTGAATAGTGATTTTGACTCGGATTTGGAGTCACTTGTGAAATTGTGAAATTAATGATTTATTGGGATTTTATGATTATTTTAATCAGTCTTTCGGGCACGTTTTACGAGGAATGTGCAAATGATGTTTTGGGCTAGGCCCGAAGTCTAAATGATTTCTAAAATGATATTTTGACTTGGTTGGTGAGTCAATGATGATTTCCGGATTATTCTATTGATTTAAATGTGATTTTAACGGTTTATGTGTAAAAGGTATTTTGGGCTTGAGACCCAGTTGAGAATGACCTTGACTTGGTATGAAGTCAAGATTTGATTGAAATGTTTTGGGATGTAATTCCCGGGATGGTTTTCATTGGGATTGTGATATTCCCAGACGGTCGGTGCTTGGCGGGATTACCCAGACGACCGGAGCTTGGGGGATGTGATTGTAGGATCGGGAGTTGATCCTAGGGTAGTCAGCTTCTCGGATGAGACTGAGCCTGGATGTACCACTCGGAGGTGTCTGATCCTGGGGATGTGTTCGCCCAGAGGTGACTGAGCCCGAGGGGGTTGAGCCCAGAGGTGTCTGTTCCCGAGAGTGACTGGATATTGGCCTACGCGTAGTGCAGCACTTGTGAGTAGTGCAGTTTAATTTATTGTGCACTGGTGAGTAGTGCTGATTGGTATTGATTGTGATGATGTACTAGTATTGAGTACGGGTTTTTGGTCTTTGTGGCCAGGTGATTATGTTTTCACATGTTTTGGCCTGAGAGCCGGGATTTGATGTTTTATAACATGAACTGATTTGGTGAACATGAGTTTTATGGACCATGGGAAAATATGTTTTGTTTTTATCGGTCACTCATGTTTTACGATATGCATGCACGTTTGTGAAAACTGGAGGGTAAGAATGTGTTTTGGCAAATGTTTTTATAAGAGGTTATTTTTGTCCACTCACACCTTTTCTGTTTTGTGACCCTCCAGGCCGTGGTACGACGTTCGGGACTGATCGTGAGGCAGTGACAGCAGCAAAAATCCGCGCAAACATCCCTTGTCTGGCAAGCACTGAAGGGGAGTTTCGGACCTTTAGTTGACTTGTCAGACGGGAGCAGGACCGGGCACGATTTTTGACGTCCAGTTGGGACGGGTCCTGTCAAATTGGTATTAGAGCATCTGGTTCTTGATTTCTGTTGATACGTCATGCCTCCGAGTCGTGCGTCCCGTACACGGTCTGATGATGGGAGGGGCGAGAGTAGTGTTAGTAAAGGCCCAGATATTGAACGAGCTCGACGGTTAGGAGAGACAGGACCCATCCCAATCCCCCTGGGATTACCGTGGAATGTGCCCTGCTCCCGTCCAACAAGGGGTGTCAGACAAGGGATAACCAAGAGCCACTGCCCAACGGGGCATCCAGAGTGCGCAAGGATCGATGAAGGAGGTGTGCAATGTCCCAGTCTCTGCTGCAATCGCATCCGTAATCAACCTGAAGGGCATTAAAACCAAAAGCTGTGAGTGGACAAAAACCAATAAGTTCATCAAATACATTTATAAGACATTTATGCCCTCCAATAAAAACATATGCATGCCACGAAAACCAGTAACCAAAACGTTTGCTCAACCGAGCCATTAGGGCCTTAGCCCAAAAACCGTTAACCAAAAACCAAGTGTGGGAACTCAGCCCAAAACAGTGGAATACCACAACCATACATATTAAAACCATGTGGGCCACCGCCCAAAGCCATAAATATAAATCCATAAATCCAAAACCATTTAGGGTCCCCGACCCGACATACCATTTCATAACCAATAATCCATTTTTACCAAATAACACATATCCAACCGAAAAGCCATTTCATATATCCATTAATCCATATTTTACCATTACCATCACCAGCATCCCAGATGCTTAGCGTCCCAGATGCTTAGCGTCCCAGACGCTTGACGTCCCTAACGTCATATCTCACGGTTTCATAAGCTACGCGTGCTGCCCGGGGTCTCTCCGGGTCCATATATCTGACATCCCTGATGTCTGACGTCCCTGACGTCAATCATAGCAATCCTGCTCCTGAGTCATCATACGGTCCGGCTGCTCCGTATAATGACCCCTCGCAGGCAATGCACCGTGACTTCCCCAGTGTCCCAGACATCTGGAGGAGACCATCATATATCCTTGTATCAAGATGGTATATGGAAAACAGTTTTATTAAACCCTTTATCACATCATTACAATTGGGCCCTGCCCGAAATTTCCATAAAACCACGTAATTCCATTTAGGGTCCCTGACCCAAAATCACAATTATTAAACATAGGGTCCCTGACCCGAAATCACATTTATAATCCAACTGGGCCTCATGCCCGATTTTATGAACCACTGGGCCCACGGCCCGATTTGTAAACCAACTGGGCCCGCAGCCCGACTTATAAACCCACTGGGCCCACGGCCCGAATTCGTAAATCAACTGGGCCCCTGGCCCGATAGCATAACTCAAAACGGGTCTCAGCCCGATTTCATATCAACTGGGCCCCTGGCCCGATTTCATTAACTAGCTGGGCCCCCGGCCCTATTCTCAAATGGACTCCAAGTCCGAAATTTCCAAAACAAGTGGGCCTCAAGCCCGAGTTTATATTTCCAATTTCAAAACCATTTCATCATATTATATCCAAGTCATAAATATGGAAAATCCATGTAAAACCGGAAAACCTCGATTTAAGTGCAAGCACGTAAATCGCCTTGAAATACGTGAAACCGTACAATTTACCAACAACCAAACCAACATCATACAATCACAACCATAATCCATATAAAACATTTAAGCATGCATAGAATTTATAAAACCAAAGTCCACTCACATACCGTTTTAACGGTATGCCTCGATACGCGTGCCACCGGCCCTCCCGGGCCACACCACTATCACCGGGACTACCAATCCTGTCCAAATCACATTAGAAGGTTACTAACCTCATCATTAACATCCTATCAAAGCCCCGTAATTTTTACTTATTTTTAAACTTAATTTAAAACCTTCGGATATCCCGAACAATATCGAGACGGTGTCCGATCGACACGAAACCAATTCCAAAATGTCCGTTACAATAAATAGGACAGAAGTCATGTTGACCTCACCTCGAGATTCGTGCCCACGCGCCGTCATACGCCGCCGTGAGTGGCTGCGCGTGAAACCCAAGCGCCTGCTACAGTGTCACCAGCCCAACCCGTTTGTCTGGTAAACGGGTCCAATTTGCCCGCGATACAACCCGGTTCCAATCCTATCAATTCAGCCTTAATTCCTTCAATTGATCAATCAGTTAGTTTCATTCTTAGTTCAATTACAGGTCTGTAACATCAATTACACGATAACTTACCCAAATTCCCACGATTCGATGATGAACACCAAGAACACCCAGGTTACTGTTCGTTCATGGAATCCCCTCAATGGCTGCAGGTTTCATCCAATTGATGATCCCAGAAGCATCAACGGACCCTGAGGAACAATTCCCCCACATCAATTGCATCAATCCTGTGCTCAATCGTCACGACTCAAGCTCGAACACCGTCACTGTTCAACAATGGAGTTCTGTCAACCACTGCCGTTTTCTTTCAATTGACGAACCCAGAAGCATCGTGGGATCATGAGAAGTAGTTTCCCCACCTCAATTTCGTCCAACGAAGCCTCCAATTCCACGACTCAAACTCGAATTTCCTCCTCTGTCACCAAGTGTGATCAGAGCCAAAACGTTGCCAATTTTTCTTGTTTTTGATGTGGATCGACTCGTCACAACCTCAGGAAGCTAACTCGAGCTTCAATTCCACTCCTCACGGCCCAAATCTTCCAATTCAAATTTTCCCTCTAATTTTCCCGAAATCCAAAATCCAAAATTCAACCCACACTCAATCCCTCGTGTTCCCCCATTAATTCAATCATCTTAGTCTCTCAGTTTTCTCTCAGGAACGGCAGAGAGAGGGAGCCAATTCTCCTTAATCCGAATCCCAAATTTGTGCACGGTTTAGGAACAAATAAGAGGAAATGAGGGAGAAAATGGAGGAAATGATGAAGGATAAATGATGATGTTGTAATGATGGTGTTGGGAGGGAAACATGGAGCTAGAAACAAGGGATGGGTGACACTTGTCACTCATCCGGATGTGCACAGTTAACGGTCACTATTCATTATTATATTAATATTTTAATCCGAGCCTCGGTTCGTTAGTTCATTTCCTTGACCATAACGTCGTCGTCAAATCTCCGATTTCGGCATGCCGCCTGTCATTAGATTCGTATCGACGAAGCCTACGTAATGGTCCTTGGCCCTCGTCCATCGGACCTCCCGGTCAAAAAGTCAACATTTGGCCCCAAACATGCCAAATTACCAAAATGCCCCTCAACTTCTGAACACCATAACTTTATCTACGAATATCGGAATCGAATGTGCCACCTGTCTATGAACTCGTGACGTCTCGAACTACGTCACGGACATCGGTCAAAGTCCGTTTGACCGCCCGATCAAAAAGTCAACATTTTGCCCACGACCAAGGGCAAAACGGTCATTTTGCACAATTTGTCCAATTCCGCCCTACTAACCACCGTTCAACCTCACTAATCAAGATTAGTCACTAATCTAATCCCGGAATTCGGGACGGGTCGTTACAAGGAGCCACTGTGTTTCGTGGTGATTCGAGACCAGATGGTGCCGAAGATTGGCTTACTCGATTGGAAAGGATTTTTGAGGTTATGATATGTCCCCTGGAGGACATGGTACCCTGAGACACTTTTCTTTTGGATGGCTATGCTTACAGGTGGTTTCATAGTTTACAGTTGACTGGCTGGGATGCCCGTACCTTGGCATGGGATGCATTCCGAGAGCGATTCTTGGATCAGTTTTATCCTCGCTCATTTCGGAACGCTAAGGAGGTTGAGTTTCTCCAATTGCAGCAAGGGAATCGGTCAGTGGTCGATTATGAACAACAATTTTTGCACTTATCTAGTTTCGCTCCTCTGTATGTGGCTACTGAGGAGGATAAGTGTCGAAGGTTTGAGCAGGGATTGAGGAATGAGTTACGAGGTGCTGTAACTGTTGGCTCGTATTCTACCCTGAGGGAATTATCGGATGCTGCTATCCGAGTGGAGGCTACTATTTTACCTGTGCCAGAACAATCTTTGGGCTCTGGACGACGCCGAGAGCGTCAGGATACTGAACAGATGAGTCAGGAAACAACGAAGCTAGTTAGCCTTCATACTCTTGTGTCGCAATCCTCGGTAGGCGTTCATTCGGGTGGAACATCAACCCAGTCGACAAGTAAGCGGCGTGGTGGGGCAAGTCGCCTCAGCACTACCACTTGTCACTTTTGTAGGAAACTTGGACATTTGCGAAGGAACTGCCCCGATCGACTTGACCGTAGGTCAAAATAATTGTATTGATACCTTGTAAATAGTTTGTATTGTCCATTTGTGTTGTAATATTGTATCATGTGTTTTAAATGTGTCGGACTAGTGTGGGTCCGGATGGTTGTTTTTGTTAACAGTTTGGGTTGTAGATGGGCGTGTTGGGCCCAGAATAAACTTGACCCGGGGATGAATATTGGTGTTATCGTTTCGGATCATCCTTGGTTTTCCCTAGGTGGGATGGCAAGGGTAGATATGAGGTAATCAGTGAGAACCCACAGTCGCGGCATGTCTCGTCGTTGACTGAAATTTCTAATTGTGGGCGTTAGTTGTCAAACGTTGTGACAGTACGCGAATTAGGTGAGGGTGTAAGACCCTATGGTTCCTAGTAGTTAACCGTGTGGATCCTAGGTGGATCGGGTTTGTGATGTCGTGGACATTGGGCATTGTGACGATCTAGGATCGTGATGTTCATGGTCAGCTGACGTCGTGATGGATCTGGACGGTAATCCTGATGATCCAGTTGGGTAGAGAGTTTTTCACTCTTACTCCGGTATGTGAGTCGTAAATGACGGGACTGAACTTCTTTTCGAAGTGGAGCCCTTTATGGTATATTACACGAGTGAGTAGGTTTCCGAAGTGGTCGGATTTTGTCAACCTTAACCGTGTGGTTGTTGGATTGGCTTCCTTATGAAGTCAACCGAGTATAATAAATGGGTAACCGATAGGTTCGGTTTTGGTGCGTCCGAGTGGGCGTGAACGAGATTTCGGGTTTTGGAATCGAATTTCTGGGTGACGATTCAGGATTCAATTTTAGAACTCGAAAGTGGAATACTGGATTTGGGTGCGGAATGATTATTCCAAATGCTAGCTTACGGAATAATAATTTCAGATTCGGATTTGGATATGAATTAAAAATGTGATATATGGATTTGGATTCGGGATTTCTTACGAAATTGCGGATTCGGATTTGGAATTGGAATTAGATGATGGGTGGAGTTTTGATTTGTCTCTTGCTGGTTTGGGCAAATGGACTTCAATGTTGGAACGTGTTTGGCTATGACCTAGGTGGTTGTAGTCTTGTCAATGGATAGATGTAAGTACCTTGTTTATGGTTTGGGGTACGATACTTTGCAGACTTGTGGTGTCGGGTGACGGTATACGGGTTATACCAGTAGTACGTTGGTGAACGTGTTAGTAGTCGGCTTAATCCTGATACCATTGGATGGGTTGTGAACGTGAACTGGACATTGAACACGATGCACTGGGCAGAGTGATTCTGATGATTTCAGTGATTGTTTGAGCAGGTGCTCTTAGCCATGGTTGGCTAGTATAACTCTAGTGTTGAGTTGTGAGATCACTGCTAGGCTGGTGTTCAATGTGTTCCAGTTACACCGTCTGTTTGAGTGTGATGACGGTATGCGTATACTCAGGATGAGTGAGTTGGTGGTTAGTGTGACCGCAAGTTGCTTTGCGGCTAGATGTTACCTTGTCGTGACCTTACCAACATCTGGGATCGCTGAGGGGGTGACAGTTGTGGTTACTGCTGTTGGTATTTGTCGCAGGATTGAGTTTGCCCTGCGAGGGGAGATCATGTTGTTGATCTTGTGCTACATTGACGGACGTTGTAGTATGATGTGCTGTCACTGATTTGTTTTTGATTGGCGCTTTACTAGCGTGGTAAAGCTTGGTGGTGACAGTTTGACTTGTAGTGTCGGCATGGACTGACAAGTGAGTTTTGGTGACTCTCTATGAGAGCGGAAGTCAGGGCACATTAGTGATTACGTGGGGCCGTCAAGCTGAAAGAGTCAGCTTAATGGTGACATTGCCAATTTCTGGTGAACAATTTCACTCGGGGTGGTCGAGTGTAGTCAGTAGGACGTGCATCTGTGATGTGACGTCTCTGTGCAGACGAATTCTGTGTTGGCTAGTGGGTGTACATGTGTACACGTGATGTGTGGCCAATTGTTTTCCACGAGGTAGTTGTGGAATACGGATAGTTGGAATTTCGGGGACGAAATTCTTTAAGGAGGGAAGGTTGTAATGACCGGTCCCGAATATCGAGATTGAATATTAATTAATTATGGTTTAGAATGACTAATCGGGGATTAGTTGAGTGAAATCGGACGAATTGTGCAAAATGACCGTTTTGCCCCTAGTGTGGGCAAAATGTTGACTTTTAGTTCGGGCGGTCAAACGGACTTTGACTGATGACTGTGACGTAGTTCGGGACGTCACGAGTTCATAGACAGGCGGCACGTTCGATTCCGACATTCGAGGAGAAATTTATGATGTTCGGAAGTTGAGGGTATTTTGGTAATTTGGCATAGTAGGGGTCAAATGTTGACTTTTTGATCGGGAGGTCCGATGGACGCGGGCCAAGGACCGTTACGTAGGTCTCGTCGATACGAATCCAACGACAGGCGGCATGCCGAAATCGGAGATTCGACGACGAAGTTATGGTCACGGAATCAGGCTCGATTAACCGAACGAACCGGGAATAAAATAATATTTTAATATGAACAGTACCCGGTGACTGGACACACTTGGATGAGTGACAAGTGTCACTCATCCCTTAAAATCAGGCACAAAACATGGATCCATGATTTTGGGGAGACCGAATTATGATGTTTTAATATTATTTTAATTAATTAATCCTTTAATTTCCATTAATCTTGTTCTGTTTCTTACCCGTGCACAACTGAGAAGCAGAGATTGAGAGAGCCTGAAATTGTCCACCATTTCCTTCCATTTCTGAACCAGTGTGTGAGGAATTGAGAGGGTGTTGAGACTTAGTCATCAAGGAAGCACGAGGGACAGAGAGAGGGCTTGAATTTGGAAATTCGAATTTTCGAATTTTGAGGGGGGAAATTCGATTAGGATGAATTGAGCCGTGATGATCTATTTGAAGCTTGGAAATAGCTTCCTGAGGTTGATACGAGTGGAACCAGATAAAAAACGAGGTGAATTGATGCCCAATTGGCTCTGAACGGGTTTGGTAACCGTGAGGAATGTCGAACTTGAGTCGTGGAGTTTGAGCCATGATTTGATGCAATTGAGTTGGGGAAAATGCTTACCTGAGTCCCTTGATGCTGCTGGTTGAATCAATTTAGGGAAATCGAGTGACGGTGAAGGTTTTGGAATGATGAACAATGGCTGGAGGACCTTCGAATGATCAACTGTGATCGTGGGGTTATAGGTAAGGTTGTTTGAAATTGAGTCCACAGATCTTTAATTGAACTTAATTCGAAGCTGTATGAATGTTCAATTGATGAATTAAGTGTGGAATTGACAGAAAACCAAACGGGTCTGATCGCGGGTTAAACGACCCGTTTACCAGACAAACGGGCATGAACGACGACACTGTAGCTGGCGCGTGGGTTTCACGCGCAGCCACTCACGGCGGCGCGTGAGGGCGCGTCCGGCCTAATCTCAAGGTGAGGTCAACATGACTTTTGATCCTCTCAGTGTAACGAACATTTTGACGTTGATTTCGGGGAAATCGGATATTGTTTCGATAATGTTCCGCGTATCCAAAGTTTTGTATTACGTTAAAAATACGTATTTAAATCTCGGAAAAATTGGGGAAAATTATATGATGTATTTTGAGATGTTAGTAACCCTCTATAATGATTTTGGACAGGAGTTGTGATTTCCAGATTTTACGGAAAAACGTGCAGCTCGGAAACGGACCGTTTTGGACGGTGTGTGTGAGTGGACTTTGTTTTCTAACCGTGATGCATGCATATATGATTTAAATGCCTTATTATATGATTTTATATGCTTGGGCATGATTTATGTTTCAATCTGGTAATTTCTCGGTTTTATGATTATTATATTATTAATTGTGGGCAATTTTCGAGAAATTACGAAATTTGGTAAAAATGATGTTTGGACTTGGTTTGAGAGTCCGAGATTAAAATTGGTTGGAAATAATGTGTGGACTCGGATTATTGAGTCATGGATTGAAAAATGATGTGGTGACTCGGGAATGAGTCAATGGTCAATTTCGTGAAAATGACAACGGAGGTTGCAACGCATGGATTTGCGTGATAATGTTATTTTGGGCATGAGAACCCAAGTGAATAGTGATTTTGACTCGGATTTGGAGTCACTTGTGAAATTGTGAAATTAATGATTTATTGGGATTTTATGATTATTTTAATCAGTCTTTCGGGTACGTTTTACGAGGAACGTGCAAATGATGTTTTGGGCTAGGCCCGAAGTCTAAATGATTTCTAAAATGATATTTTGACTTGGTTGGTGAGTCAATGATGATTTCCGGATTATTCTATTGATTTAAATGTGATTTTAACGGTTTATGTGTAAAAGGTATTTTGGGCTTGAGACCCAGTTGAGAATGACCTTGACTTGGTATGAAGTCAAGATTTGATTGAAATGTTTTGGGATGTAATTCCCGGGATGGTTTTCATTGTGATTGTGATATTCCCAGACGGTCGGTGCTTGGGGGGATTACCCAGACGACCGGAGCTTGGGGGATGTGATTGTAGGATCGGGAGTTGATCCTATGGTAGTCAGCTTCTCGGATGAGACTGGGCCTGGATGTACCACTCGGAGGTGTCTGATCCTGGGGATGTGTTCGCCCAGAGGTGACTGAGCCCGAGGGGGTTGAGCCCAGAGGTGTCTGTTCCTGAGAGTGACTGGATATTGGCCTACGCGTAGTGCAGCAAGTAGTGCAGTTTAATTTGTTGTGCACTGGTGAGTAGTGCTGATTGGTATTGATTGTGATGATGTACTAGTATTGAGTACGGGTTTTTGGTCTTTGTGGCCAGGTGATTATGTTTTCACATGTTTTGGCCTGAGAGCCGGGATTTGATGTTTTATAACATGAACTGATTTGGTGAACATGAGTTTTATGGACCAGGGGAAAATATGTTTTGTTTTTATCGGTCACTCATGTTTTACGATATGCATGCACGTTTGTGAAAACTGGAGGGTAAGAATGTGTTTTGGCAAATGTTTTTATAAGAGGTTATTTTTGTCCACTCACACCTTTTCTGTTTTGTGACCCTCCAGGCCTTGGTACGACGTTCGGGACTGATCGTGAGGCAGTGACAGTAGCAGAAATCCGCGCAAACATCCCTTGTCTGGCAAGCACTGAAGGGGAGTTTCGGACCTTTAGTTGACTTGTCAGACGGGAGCAGGACCGGGCACGATTTTTGACGTCCAGTTGGGACGGGTCCTGTCACCACGGGTGGCGGAGCTCGAGGAGGAGCTCGAGAACGTGGTCGTGGTTGACAGGCGGAACCACAGGCTCGGTTCTTCGCAGTGACTCAGAAACAGGCTCGGACGACAGCAGGCATTGTCACATGTACACTAACCATATCTGATATTCATGTTCGTGTTTTGTTGGATCCTGGTGGTACACATTCATTTATCTCGAGGAGTTGTGTGGCTATTGTAACGACCCGAATATTTAAAAAGGGGAAAATTTGGAATTTTTGGGGAAAATGACGATTTTGCCCTTAGAATTGGGTAAACGGTTGACTTTATATTCGAGCGATCAAACGGACTTTGACCGATGACTGTGACGTAGTTCGGGACGTCACGAGTTCATAGACAGGTGGCACGCCCGATTCCGACATTTGAGGAAAAAGTTATGACATGCAGAAGTTTGAGGGTAATTCGGTAAATTTTCCAAAAGGGCCGAAAGTTGACTTTTTGATCGGGACATTGTTTGGACTTTCCGGGAATACCGTTGGGTAGGTCTCGGGACGCAGAATCCGTAGACAGGCGGCATGCGTCAATCGGAGTCCGAACGAAAACGTTATGGGTCTAGAACGATTAGGGGTAATTTGGTAATTTGTAAGGACGAGGGTAAAATGGTAATTTTGATTCAGCTAAATGTGATAATTCAACAATTCTGATGAGTCAATGTGATTGATGACTCAAGGCATCCTGGGGTGACACTTGTCACCATGTGGGAAGGCTTAGTGGCTTGTAAGCCTAATACGAACAAACCAAAACCGCCAATTTTCCTTTGAGATTGTTTTGATCAAATTGATCGGTAAGGGAGACAAATAGATGACACCTGAGATGGGAAGAGGAAATCAGAGAGAAAAACGAGTAGAATTGAAGGGGTAATTGATAGAAATCGAACCATAAACCCGAGAACAAAACCCGAAAATAGCTTTAAGAAAGCTTGGATCGAATTTGATGTTGTGCGTGTTTTTGAATGAAATTGAGGTTGTAATTAGCCTTTTGGGATTGCTACGGATCGAACTGGCTCAAGAACGAAGGAAATTAGGGTTATTTTGGCTTCGGACAGAGAGGGGGGAAGCTTCGGATTTGTGAGCTTGAGTCGAATGGATTGGAGGTCGAGAATGATGAAATTGATCTCGTAAACATGTTTCCCAGTGTCCCACGATGCTTCCCAATGAATCAATTACACGAATTTGATGGGAATTGGTTCAATTCGATGATGAACAGACATGGCGGACTTCGGAGATTTCGAGCTTGGGTTGAGTAATTGGGGGCTAATTCGTGTGCAATTGACTTCGAAATCATCTTTATCATGAACCTACGATGCTATACGACTCATTAATTGAAGGGTTTGGCTGCTGGTTTGAAGAACTTGACGATGAACAGGCTTCGAACCTGTGAGGATTGATCGAGTATATTGAGGTAATCAATGACGAAATTAACATTACATATCTTCACTAAACATTAATACGGTCCTATTAGTATAATCGATTGAAGAAATGGACTAGAAATGTGCAGGATTGGACCGGGTCACCTCGCGGGTCGCAGGACCCGTTTACCAGGCAATCGGGTCGAGAAGACAACAGTGATGGTTACTGTAGCAGGCGCGTGGCACCCACGCGCAGCCACTCACGGCGGCGCGTGGGGGCGCGTGCGTGGGAATTTCGAGGTAAGGTCAACATGAAACTTCTCCTACTTAATGTAACGAACATTTTTGGTTTTGGTTGCGAGTCGATCGGACGCCGTCTCGATAATGTTTCGAGGGTCCGAAGGTTTACGTTACGTATTAAATTAATATTAAATTCCCGGAAAATTATGAGAAATTAATATGATGCAAATTGAGTCCTTAGTGACCCTGAGTAATGATTTTGGACAGGATTCGGGATTTCTGGAAAATAGCGAAAATTACGGAAACGCGTGCAGCTCGGAAAACGAGCGCTTTGGACGGTGTGTGAGTGGGCTTTTGTTTTCTACCCTAAATGCATGCATATACATTTTAACTGCTTTTAAATGCTTATAATATGATTTAAATTGATTTTCCATGATTAATAATGTGATATGATAAATTCCGGATTTTGGGAATATTATATTATTATTATATTGCTTTTGGGCACGAATTTCGAGAAAATCATAAAATTGTGATTTTGGGTAATGATCTGAGATTTGAGATGACTTTTGACTTTGAAATTAAATTACATGATTTAATTGAAGAAATTGAATTATAAATGATCTGTTAGACATGAAATTATGGAATTTACTTGTGCTGTGGAAATGCTATAATTCGGGCAGAGACCCTGTTGAACTATTGATTTGATATTGAGATTTAAATAGTTTTGAAATGAGATTCTTGATTATTGGTATCATCCTCGGTGATTTTATGGTCTCCTCCAGACGTCGTAGATCCTGGAGTAGTCACGATCCACTGCCTGGAGATGAGTAGCTCCGAGGGGAGGCTCAATCTCAGGAGTGTGAGTCTATATTGATATCCTCCAGACGTCGTTGATCCTGGAGATGATATCACCCCAGACGTCGTTGATCCTGGGGAGGTACTCGGACGTGAGACACCCGAGTTGCACGCGTTGCATTGATATCGTGACGGGTTATTGGATATTGAGATTGGATGTTGAGGATGATGGTATCATGATTGATTTTGAATTATATTAACTGTTTTCTTTGACTTTGATTTATATAACTCATGTTTTATATGATATGCATGCATGTTTGTGAAAACTGGAGGGTAAGACGATTTTAATAAATGTATTTCTAAACCTTTAATTTTTGTCCACTCACACTCTTTAATGTTTTATTGGCCCTCCAGGTCGTGGCACGACGATCGAGGCTGATCGGGAGGTGGAGGCATGAATGCGCACAGGTACAATTATCCCTTGTTTGGCAAGTGCTGAGGGCAATTGTGGTACTTCAGTTGACTTGTCAGACGGGAGCAGGATCTGTCGCGGTTATCGAGGGGTAATCGGGATGGGTCTTGTCAAGTTGGTATCAGAGCACTTGGTTGCTGATTCTGTTACCATATCATGCCTCCGAAACGTAAGCCTCATGCGCGACCTGGTTATGAGACCGGTATATGAGGGTAAATGAGACCTCGTGATTGATCTCGAAATGAGATTGACCCTGGATTGGGGGTGTTATGTTAATCAGTGTACACTGTGAACTACGAATTGTTAATCACGGATTTGTGTGGGTCCCCAGAATAAATGAGCCCAGAGGCTAGAAAGATAGCACAATTGGGCAAGTTGGACCCAGGATGAGATTATTATCAGTAAATGTATGAGTTTAGAGTGATGGGATATCTCGTAGGCCTTAGAGGTTGAATAACCTGTGATGCACCAGTTGAATTGCTTGGTGACTAATTTTGTAAATGATAGCACAACTGATTGTTCTGAAATTGGACTCAAGAGGAGTCAAGATATGGAAATTGGGCTCAAATGAGTTAGGATATTTCGTTGGACTCGGGTTGAGTCATGGAATGTATCAGGGCTCGGGATGAGCCGTAAAAAAGAATTATGGTATAGCCTACCCGTAACTGAGAAATGTTTGGCACTTGGGATGCCCAGAATATCGTCGGTGGGTCGTAACTTTGTGGGTTGTTATTGTTTAACCCTGGTTACTAGCTTTATGGACTTGGCTGGGTCCTGTCGCTTTCACTTAAAACGTGGGAGGTCGGGCAGAAACCCATAATACACAGAGAATCGGATTTAAGGGATGGTCAGTGGAACGCTAGTGGGTCTATTGAGTGATCAATTGGTAAGGTTAACTGTTCGTGATTTTGAGTCGTCTGGTCACATTTTGAAGTCGTGGTTATCTCCATTGATTTGATCATATGGCACCAGTGAGGGTGCAGTGGAGTAGGGATTGGCTCCTGTGATTATGGTTGATGTGACAGGCGGGGGAACAGTTGATAAGCCCGTGATGGACCGTGGGGGGCATGGTCTGTTGGGACCATGTGCCTAAGGATTGTAGTTACTTAGCAGGAGGCTTGAGTAGCCCCTAGATTTAGGCAACACCTCAGGAAACATAGCACAACATCCGTACATCTTAAGCCATCACCAGGCATCTCATCTGTGAATCACATATACCACGCCTCTTAGTGAACTTTACTTACCTCACACCAACAATCCATAGATTTTGAGGTTCGATATCACTCGAGAGGGTAACATCCTCGAGTCCCTCTGAAAGCCACATATCATTCTCAAATCAACATACTCGATAGAGGTGTCCTGAGTCATCAACTCAGCCATCCCAAGGATTATATCCCAACCATCCAAGTCCAGGAACACCCTAGGTCAAACACTAGGCGAATAACGCTTGTCATCCGGGGTAACCTCACACTGACAGGTCCACCCCCCCATAAGTCCTTCCAAGGTCACCATATTGGTGTCAAGGTTTACTTTATCTCATTCGTAGCTTTAATCGGCTTACTGACTTTCATAACCTAACCAATCACAATTAGACAATAGATAGTCTCAAGACATGGGAAAGTGGTTAGACTGGGACCTACCAAATGTATACATCATAATCAGGAATGTTGGACGCCCTGGTATGTGGCAAGTGCGGCGTCGCAAGGACTGAGGGTGCACTTCCAGGACTTGGTGGATACGGGTTCTTTCCGCCGAGTGTCGTAGTAGGAAACCCAGTGGTTATATGTTGCTTTGGAACAATTTCCTATGGTAACGATATGGGATAAGTATCCCTTGTCATGAGTTAATGATTTGTGGTCCGATTGGACATAACCGTTTAGTGTGCCTATTGAGAGAGACTAACATGTTGATGATTAGCAGTCCTGAGCGAAAGAGAAAAAGATATTACCCGGATTTGACATGGCTAAGGTTAGCCAATAGTGGTGCCCTCGGATAATGGACCGGTTTTATGAGATGATGAGTCAGGTATTCCGACCATAGATTGATTGGTGTACTCATATGTACAACTGGGTTGGTGATGAGTTGTTTGAAATTGAATAAAGATCACAGAGTAGATGGGTTTTCGAAACGGTATTGCCAGTTATGGAGATTGACCCGGAAGGAGGTCGAAGTTATTGGAAAGGGAAACTGAACGAGAATGATGGTAAGTGGAGAAATTGTGACTTATGTTCGATGTAACCCTTTCGATGCACAGAGCGATATGGCACTATAAGATTTGGGATTTGGTGAGGTGTGTTTCAGTAGCATAGGGCTAGGGTTGCCAATGCTAGCTGACCCCTCAGGAGTTTTACTTTTCTGGCACGAGTTGGGATTGACTATTGTGACCCATGGATCGAGTATGCAGGAGTCCTACCTCTGAGATGGAATATAAGAATATTTTCTTGACCATCAGGATTAACAGTGATTAATAAACAGAACATCTTAAAGTGACCTGAGGCGATGGTCAGGATACATTGAGATTATAACCGTGTTTTCGGGTCAGGTATTATGCACGGAGAGGCTAATAAGATAGTCGATTGGGAATTTACTTGTTGGATAACATAAGGATAAAGGAATCCTATTATGGATGGAACTCCATAGGGTTGGAGTAGTCTATGATGTTTAATTACTCAGACTATTGGAGTCTAACTGCAGGATCATGATTGGTATCCAATGTTGGATAGAGTCGAGGTTAAAGAATGGACATGCTTTCTGATATCGTATGAATGATAGTATTGAGAGTCAGTTATTGACACGACGTGGGCATTAGTGAGGCCCTTGAGGATAAACATAACAGATTGAATGAACCGTATAAAGTTTTTGGTTTGATGGCCTAGTGGCATATATGTGTGGTGATGTAAACCATCGTCATGAGTGGATGGCATGTGATTGGGATAACGATACTGGTACTTATGACTTCTCAATTATGTATACTCGGACGTTGAGCAAGGCTCCGTATGTCGAGTAGGCTTCGATAGGACTGCCCGTGGGGCAGGGGTTATGTCCCGATGTTGATCCAATGATAGATACTGGATTGTTAGGAAGTTCCATAAGTCTGACTTGACCATACATTCGATTTGATTGAACCAGAAGGGTATGCGATTGATGATGTTTCTGGTTCACATACACGTACGCTTGATTTTGGATATGACTAGCATGGTACTCCTTATTGAAATTTCGAGGGCGAAATTCCTTAAGGGGGGAAGGTTGTAACGACCCGAATATTTAAAAAGGGGAAAATTTGGAAATTTTGGGGAAAATGACGATTTTGCCCCTAGAATTGGGCAAACGGTTGACTTTTTATTCGAGCGATCAAACGGACTTTGACCGATGACTGTGACGTAGTTCGGGACGTCACGAGTTCATAGACAGGTGGCACGCCCGATTTCGACATTTGAGGAAAAAGTTATGACATGCAGAAGTTTGAGGGTAATTCGGTAAATTTTCCAAAAGGGCCGAAAGTTGACTTTTTGATGGGGACATTGTTTGGACTTCCCGGGAATACCGTTGTGTAGGTCTCGGGACGCAGAATCCGTAGACAGGCGGCATGCGTCAATCGGAGTCCGAACGAAAACGTTATGGGTCTAGAACGATTAGGGGTAATTTGGTAATTTGTGAGGACGAGGGTAAAATGGTAATTTTGATTCAGCTAAATGTGATAATTCAACAATTCTGATGAGTCAATGTGATTGATGACTCAAGGCATCCTGGGGTGACACTTGTCACCATGTGGGAAGGCTTAGTGGCATGTAAGCCTAATACGAACAAACCAAAACCGCCAATTTTCCTTTGAGATTGTTTTGATCAAATTGATCGGTAAGGGAGACAAATAGATGACACCTGAGATGGGAAGAGGAAATCAGAGAGAAAAACGAGTAGAATTGAAGGGGTAATTGATAGAAATCGAACCATAAACTCGAGAACAAAACCCGAAAATAGCTTTAAGAAAGCTTGGATCGAATTTGATGTTGTGCGTGTTTTTGAATGAAATTGAGGTTGTAATTAGCCTTCTGGGATTGCTACGGATCGAACTGGATCAAGAACGAAGGAAATTAGGGTTATTTTGGCTTCGGACAGAGAGGGGGGAAGCTTCGGATTTGTGAGCTTGAGTCGAATGGATTGGAGGTCGAGAATGATGAAATTGATCTCGTAAACATGTTTCCCAGTGTCCCACGATGCTTCCCAATGAATCAATTACACGAATTTGATGGGAATTGGTTCAATTCGATGATGAACAGACATGGCGGACTTCGGAGATTTCGAGCTTGGGCTGAGTAATTGGGGGCTAATTCGTGTGCAATTGACTTCGAAATCATCTTTATCATGAACCTACGATGCTATACGACTCATTAATTGAAGGGTTTGGCTGCTGGTTTGAAGAACTTGACGATGAACAGGCTTCGAACCTGTGAGGATTGATCGAGTATATTGAGGTAATCAATGACGAAATTAACATTACATATCTTCACTAAACATTAATACGGTCCTATTAGTATAATCGATTGAAGAAATGGACTAGAAATGTGTAGGATTGGACCGGGTCACCTCGCGGGTCGCAGGACCCGTTTACCAGGCAATCAGGTCGAGAAGACAACAGTGATGGTTACTGTAGCAGGCGCGTGGCACCCACGCGCAGCCACTCACGGCGGTGTATGGGGGCGCGTGCGTGGGAATTTCGAGGTAAGGTCAACATGAAACTTCTCCTACTTAATGTAACGAACATTTTTGGTTTTGGTTGCGAGTCGATCGGACGCTGTCTCGATAATGTTTCGAGGGTCCGAAGGTTTACGTTACGTATTAAATTAATATTAAATTCCCGGAAAATTATGAGAAATTAATATGATGCAACTTGAGTCCTTAGTGACCCTAAGTAATGATTTTGGACAGGATTCGGGATTTCTGGAAAATAGCGAAAATTACGGAAACGCGTGCTGCTCGGAAAACGAACGCTTTGGACGGTGTGTAAGTGGGCTTTTGTTTTCTACCCTAAATGCATGCATATACATTTTAACTGCTTTTAAATGCTTATAATATGATTTAAATTGATTTTCCATGATTAATAATGTGATATGATAAATTCCGGATTTTGGGAATATTATATTATTATTATATTGCTTTTGGGCACGAATTTCGAGAAAATCATAAAATTGTGATTTTGGGTAATGATCTGAGATTTGAGATGACTTTTGACTTTGAAATTAAATTACATGATTTAATTGAAGAAATTGAATTATAAATGATCTGTTAGACATGAAATTATGGAATTTACTTGTGCTGTGGAAATGCTATAATTCGGGCAGAGACCCTGTTAAACTATTGATTTGATATTGAGATTTAAATAGTTTTGAAATGAGATTCTTGATTATTGGTATCATCCTCGGTGATTTTATGGTCTCCTCCAGACGTCGTAGATCCTGGAGTAGTCACGATGCATTGCATGGAGATGAGTAGCTCCGAGGGGATGCTCAATCTCAGGAGTGTGAGTTTATATTGATATCCTCCAGACGTCGTTGATCCTGGAGATGATATCACCCCAGACGTCGTTGATCCTGGGGAGGTACTCGGACGTGAGACACCCGAGTTGCACGCGTTGCATTGATATCGTGACGGGTTATTGGATATTGAGATTGGATGTTGAGGATGATGGTATCATGATTGATTTTGAATTATATTAACTGTTTTCTTTGACTTTGATTTATATAACTCATGTTTTATATGATATGCATGCATGTTTGTGAAAACTGGAGGGTAAGACGATTTTAATAAATGTATTTCTAAACCTTTAATTTTTGTCCACTCATACTCTTTAATGTTTTATTGGCCCTCCAGGTCGTGGCACGACGATCGAGGCTGATCGGGAGGTGGAGGCATGAATGCGCACAGGTACAATTATCCCTTGTTTGGCAAGTGCTGAGGGCAATTGTGGTACTTCAGTTGACTTGTCAGACGGGAGCAGGATCTGTCGCGGTTATCGAGGGATAATCGGGATGGGTCTTGTCAGCTATGTTGGACCGTGAGGTGTCAGCCCTAGATCAAGAGATGGGTGTAGGTACCCCAATAGGTGTGATATACATTGTGAACCAAATGATGAGGGATTTCCCAGTGAGAGATGGGGACTTGGAAATTTTAGCTCACTTGATTATCATGAATCTGCATGATTTTGACGGGTTACTTGGAATAGACTGGCTAGGAGACCATGAGGAAATCATTGAATGTTGCAGTAAGCTGGTGACCATGCGGAGTCGGGGTCTGCCAGAGGTGTCATTTCAGGGGGAATGTGGAGTTTCACCACCAGAGCCACCAGAGGTAAATTTCGTACTCACAGCTACCAAGTTTTTACGGAAGGGTTGTTAGGGATATTTAGCATATGCGGTTGGGACACTTGAGGATCAGTTGAGGATTGAGGATATACCGGTGGTTCGGGAATTTCTTGATATATTTCTGGATGACTTACTGGGATTACCACCACATCAGGAGATCGAATTCACAATTGAACTACTCCTCGGGATGAGACCAATATCACAACCGGCATACCGGATGGCACCTGCCAAATTACGGGAATTAAAGGTACAATTGCAGGAGTTGGTGGATTTGGGAAGTACTGGTGTTGTTTGTTAAGAAGAATGAGGGTAGTCTACGGTTGTGTGTGGACTATCGGCAGCTTAATAAAGTAACGATAAGGAACAAGTACCCCTTACCCAGGATTGATGACTTGTTTGACCAGTTGCGGGGAGCAAAGTATTTCTCTAAGATTGATCTTTGATCTGGTTACCATCAGCTGAGCATTGTTGAGGATGACGTTCTGAAGACTGCTTTCGGATGGGGTACAGGCATTATGATTTTTTGGTAATGTCGTTTGGGTTGACGAATTCGCCAGCTGCATTCATGGATTTGATGAATCGGGTGTTCCGAGGGTATTTGGACAAATTCGTGATAGTTTTCATTGATGATATCTTAGTCTATTCGAGGAGTGCCAGGGGACATGAGAAACATCTGAGACTGGTGTTAGGTAGATTGAGGAAGAATCAATTATTTGCTAAGCTGAGCAAGTGCCAGTTTTGATTGAGCAGTATTGGAATTTTAGGACATATCATATCGGCTGAGTGGATTAGTGTGCACCCTCAGAAAACAGAAGAGATAACAAACTGGGAAAGACCGAAGGGGGTTAGGTAGAAGGTTTCACTACCATCGCAGGTTATTACTGGCGATTTGTAGAGGGTTTCTCTATAATCGCAGCTCCTTTGACTCGATTGACCCAAAAGGGGGTTAGGTATGAATGGGATGACTAGTGTGAGCAAGTTTTCCAGGAGTTGAAGAGACAACTAACTATTGCTCCAATTATCGCACTTCTAGATGATGGTGGGGAGTTCGAGGTGTATAGCGATGCATCACTACAAGGTTTGGGATGTGTTTTGATGCAGCAAGGTAGGGTGATCACGTACGCCTCACGACAGTTGAAACCATATGAGTTGAACTATCCCACTCATGATTTGGAATTGGCGGTAGTAGTGCATGATTTAACGATATGGAGACATTACCTTTATAGGGAGACGTGTATGATCTTTACCGACCATCAGAGTTTGAAGCATTTATTCACTCAGAGAGAACTGAATTTGAGGCAGCGACGGTGGTTGGAGTTGATCAAGGACTATGATTGCACAATCAAGTATGATCCAGGCAGAGCTAATATGGTAGCAGATGCTTTCAGCGGGAAGTTAGCAGGGTCGGTAACACACCTTAGGATGGTGTATCTACCATTGCTCATGGAACTCCGGAAGAATTGAGTCATGCTTGGAATGGATATTGATGGAGCATTATTGGCTAGTTTCTATGTATGAACAGTCCTGATTGATCGGATCATTGAGGCTCAATTTCAGGATCCTACACTGTACATGTATCGAATTGAAGTTGAGGTAGAGGATCAACAGGATTTCACGATCAAGGATGACAGAGTTTTGGTAAAGCAGGGTCGTATGTGTATGCCTGCAGTGGTAGAGTTGAGGGCAGGGATTACGGATGAGGCCCACCATGCATCTTATGGGATGCATCCCGGGGGAACGAAGATGTATCGTACCCTTAGGGATTATTATTGGTAGGCAGGAATTAAGCGGGATATCGCTTAGTTTGGCAGTAGGTGTTTGACCTGTCAGTAGGTGAAAGTAGAATGGTAGAGACCGTATGGAGCTATGCAGCCACTCCCGATTCCTGAGTGGAAGTAGGACCACATCACCATGGATTTCGTATTTAAATTTCCAAGAACCCGGAGTGGTTATGACGGAGTTTGGGTGATTGTGGACAGGTTGACAAAATCGGCACATTTTCTGCCTGTACGGGGGATATTCAAGCCTAATCGATTAGCACATCTGTTCGTGAATGAGATCATCAGATTGCATGGTACGCTTGAATCCATTGTGTCGGATCGAGATCTGGGATTTACTTCGAGATTTTGGCGGAGTTTACAGATTGCTCTAGGTACGAACCTACATTCAGCACGGCTTTTCATCTGCAGATTGATGGTCAGTCTGAGAGAACTATTCAAACACTAGAGGATATGATGAGAGCGTGTGCTCTGCAGTTTCAGGAGTCTTGGGATACATATTTGCCTCTGATGGAATTCGCGTACAACAACAGCTATCAGGCTAGTATTGGGATGGCACCCTACGAGGCATTGTATGGTCGGTAGTGCAGGACACCAGTGTGTTGGACAAAGGTAGGCGAACTGGGCTTTGCTGCTAGATTTGATGGATATGACCTAGGAGAATTATTAAGGAGAGGCTGAAGGCGGCTCAGGATCACCAGAAGAGTTATGTTGATGGACAGATCAGTGATCTCGAATTTGTTGTTGGAGATTGGGTTTTCTTGAGATTATCACCATGGAAGGGAATTGTGAGATTTGGTCGACGTGGGAAGTTGAGTCCCCGTTATATCAAACCGTATGAGATCACCGAGAGGATTGGTTCGGTAGCGTACCAGTTAGTTTTACCTCCAAAACTTGCAAGGGTACATGATGTGTTCCACATGTTGATGCTACGGAAGTACGTGCGTGACGATTCGCATATCTTACCGAAACAACCATTGGAACTGAGGACTGATTTGAGCTTTGAGGAGCAATCAGTGCAGATATTGGATCGGAAGGACAAGGTTCTGAGGAACAAGACTATTCCCTTGGTGAAAGTACTATGAAGGAATCATGATGTAGAAGAAGCTTCGTGGGAGCCCGAGGCCCATATGAGAGAACAATATCCGCATCTATTTGAGTGAATTTCGAGGACAAATTTTTTGTTAGGTGGGTAGATTGTAACACCCCGAATCTTAATTTATTTTTAATTTCGGATATTTAATGTAAAATGACGATTTTCCCTTTGTGGGGGAAAATGTTGAATTTTGACTCGGTCCATGATTTGGAATTCGACCAATGACCGTGACGTAGATCAGGACGTCACGAGTCCGTATACAGGTGGCACGTCGATATCGGAGATAAGACGGACAAGTTATAGTTAAGAACGCGAAAATGAACTTATTCACAGAATCCCCGGAATTTCTAAATTTGGCAGATTGTGATTGGATAAGGAAATCTGGTGGGACCTTTGGATGAGTGAAAAATGTCACTCATCCCGTTGGTGCATTTCCCCATGGTTTTGGATCTGATTAGCGTTCCCTAAAACTATTATTTTCAATTCACTTTCATCTTCATCATTTCATTATCTTTCATTTCTCTCCAAACCGTGAACACCAAAACTCACAAACACACAATAACCTCACCACCCTATTTCTCCATCATCTCCTTTGTTCATTGAGTGAGTGAGTGAGTGAGAGTGTGACCTGAGGGAGCACAGACGAGGACGACGGAGGGCTGAGCACGGCGGAGACACGGAGGGAAAGGTGAGAAACCCGAAAACTCATTTAACCGCTTTTTTGAAACTTTGGGTTTTGACGTTTGTTGAACGACCTAATGGACCCTAAACTATTCTTGAGACCCAGATGATCACTTTGGGTTACTGTTGGCCGGAGGATCGACGGTGGCCAGAGTGGCCAGAAAACCAATTCGAAGTTGATGGGTTACTGTTCATCGATTTGTAGGTATGTTTTAGATTGTTTTTCCTAGTTTTGATCACATAGATGAATGGGGGGATCGAGACGAGTGCATAGGAAGAAATAGCATCGAAAATGGTTTAGAAATTTGGGTTTTTGAACCGAGTCGGGTCGCGAATCTAGGCGACCCAATTTGTAGACCCATCGAGAGGACAAGGAGGATGACATCATCAGCTGGTGTCATCACCCTGTTAGACTGTCAGATTACGTGGCTAATTAGACGATGACACATGTCAGATGTCAGTGCCCAATCAGCACTAAAATGTCAGTGATGTGGCCAAATCAGTGGTTGACACGTGTCACTTACATGTTAGTGTCGTGGACCAACCAACAGTTGAAACTTGGAATCTTTCAGTCTGATAGGTGTCAAACCAGACACTATCATTTGACGTCAGTGGCTGACGTCAGCGGTGATGTCATTGTTGACTTTGACTATTGACCTGACGTCAGCTTTGACTTTTTGTTCAACCTTGATCGTGACTTTGACCTGCGCGTGGAGGCACGTAGGAACACATTTCGAGGTGGGACCAGTGCCATTTTAAAGGTTTCGACGTTCCAGATCTAATGGTGGTGGTTTCGAGTCGATCAGAGATCTTTTGATTGGACAAATGAGGTTTAATTCCTCGAGAAACGTGTTCGGGAAATGTTTCTCCGCCGGAATGTTCCTAGGTTTTAGATATGAGTTTGTAGAGTTCATTAGCGACCCTTGGATATGTTTTGGACAGGTCGGAGATTGTGATCTAGCTTCAGGACAGATTTTGACTGGACCGTCCCCTGAGGAACATTGATAACCGTGCCCGGTCCTGCTCCCGTCTGACAAATCAACTAAAGTTCCCCTAATTGCCCTCAGTACTTGTCAAACCAGGGATAATCGTGTCTGTGCCCACTCATGCCTCCACCTCCCGAATAGCCTCAATCATCGTGCCACCACCTGGAGGGTCAATAAAAACACAAAAGGTGTGAGTGGAAAAAAAATCAGTTTATACAACATGTTATAGAAAAGACTGTTCTACCCTCCACGTAAAACCAATGCATGCATTCGAAAACCATTTCACAATCCATTCCACTCCAACACAAGAAAATCATGTATAAAAATCAAAATCATTTCTTTTTCTCAACCTAGGCCTTAGTCTGAAACCAATAACACGGGGCCTCAGCCCAAAATCACAACTCAAAATCCAAGTACAGAACACAACCCAAAATCCATCAAGCCACATAACCGGGCCATTGCCCAACACATCCGAAAAAATCGGAAACCAACAGTAAATCACAAGCCAAACAATTTTCTGAATCTCAAGTGCGTCCGCGTCTTTAAACTCAAAACCATGCGCATAATCAGGGCTTCCCAGTATATCAACGAGTCTTTAAACTCAAAACACAATCACAGGCCTCAGGGGATATCACAATAACCGAGTCTTTAAACTCAAAACATGTCAATCAAGGGCCCTCCCCCGTCATCAATCAACTGGGTCTTTAAACCCAAAACATGATCCAGCAATAGTACCGGGTCTTTAAACCCAAAACCATGTATAAGTTTATCACAAATCCAGAATCCATTATAAACCAAATTTCAAAACTAATCCGAAATAACATTTTATCAAAATAGGTCTCATGTTCGAATTTCACGTTCAACTTCCAAATCATATTCATAATTCATAATCAAAATATCATTAAAACATAATACGCATAAATCATATAAAACCATTTATTAAACCATCATCAAAGCATAGGAGAAACCATAGTCTCGAAATACATGCAATTACGTATTGCATATCGAAATACGTATAAATACGGAAATAATAATTACCATGAACCATAATCATAATTATAGAAATCATAAATATAAAGCATAGAAAACGATTATGCATGCATTGAATATTAGAAAACAAAGTCCACTCACACACTATCCAAATGGCTCGCTTCCGAACTGCACGTTTTTCCGTAAATTCCATAAATCATAATTCCTATCCAACATCAATATCGAGGGTTACTAACACTCCAATATACTTCATATAATTTTCCTCAATTTTTCCGGGATTTAAATACGTATTTTAAACGTATACGAAAACTTCGGACACACTGAACACTATCGAAACGATATCTGATTTTCTCGAAACTAGTGCCAAAATGTTCGTTACATTAAAAGGAACAAGTTTCATGTTGAACTCACCTCGAGATCCAGTCTCACCCGCCCCCACGCACTACGGTGAGTGGCTGCCCGTGAAGCTCACGCGCTGCTACAGTAAATCACTGTTCATCGTCTCTGTAACCCGATTTCCTGCATTTGGAGTCTTTCGACCCGCGATACGACCCGACCTGTTCTCCTGCAATTCGACTTCGATTCTTGCAATTAGTTCATCGAATTCCATCTATTCTAGTTTAATTTAAGTTCTGTATTGCTCATTACATAAATCGAGCTTTGAATCTATTAATTCCTCGATGAACATTCAAACGGGCTTTAACTTCGAATCCATCTACTTCACATCTATTACTTCAATTAATCACACAGGGAGGATCCTAGGAGTTCAAAGAATATTAATACATACTGAATTTCACCATTCCTTACCTCTAAGTATATGAACTCAACCTCGATTTTCCACGGTTTTTGGACGTTCAATTCCCGGTCAAAACACAGCCAAATTTCTTCTATTTTGATATGGTTAGACTTGAAATGGCCTCAGAAGGCTGTTTCTACCCTCACTTTGGATCCCCTCAGCTTACAAATTTATGTTTGAATTTTCACTCAAAATATCTAATTTCGATTCTGGGTTTTTCTCTATCCCTGGTTTTCCTTCCTATCTTAATTGTATTTCTCTTCAACCTCTCATTTTTTCCAGTCCCTCGCGGTGATCAGGTTCTCATCAATTCAATCCCACAATTATCAATTCAATCCCATAATTATCAATTCAAACGGTGCTACTACGTACAAACACCTGTACTGTTTGTATACACACTCATCTACGGCCGACAGGCCATTCAACTGTCTCCTCTGATGACAAGTGTCCCACAACCGTCTCAGTCTTTTCCCTGTTAAATTACCATTTTACCCCTCCTATTTAATATTACCAAATTGCCCTTCACTATTTTAAAATCACAACTTCCTCATCCGAAGTCCGACTCCAATGTGCCGCCTGTCGTTACAATCAGGGACTCGAGACCTATTTAATGGCCCTCGAAATGCGTGAAAATTCTAGGTCGTGTGAAAACTCAACTATTTATCTCGTTTTCAACCAATTTACCAATATTCCCTTAACCTTTCAAACATCATAACTTTCTCCTCGGATGTCAGAATCAGACGTGCCACCTGTCTAGGAACTAGTGACGTCCCGAACTACGTCACAGTCATTGGTCAAAGTCCGTTTGACCGCTCGAACCAAAAGTCAACCGTTCGCCCAATTCCAGGGACAAAATCGTCATTTTCTTCAAATTTCCCAAATTTTCCTTTTTCGAATGTCCAAGTCGTTATAGGTTTTAAGCGTTCGGTTACGCAGCGAGATTGTGCTGTGATTGGGCTTTTGGTTTCTAAACTGATTGCATGCATAATTGTTTTCATTATACTATTATATGATTTCTTGTGGATTATATGGAGTCTAATTTAAAGGGTATTTCTACGTATTACATTGTTTTGGGCATGAGACCCGTCTCGATTTTATATTGTTGATATTTGGGGTTCATACAGGGACTTCTTTGATACGTACTATTGCACTGTATATATTGACCATACGGATTACTGTCTCCTCCAGACATTTGTACCCTAGAGCTGTCATGGCGCATTTCCTTTGAGGGGTCATTCTATACAGCGACCAGACCGTAGAGTGACTCAGGATCAGGATTGCTTAATAGATGTCTGGGACGTCTGACATATGGGTTGTCATTGATAAGACTCGAGATTGAGACCCCAGGCCGCATGCGTAGGGTTAGGACCGTGACCTTATTAGACGTCTGGGACATCCGTCATCTGGGATGTCAGCGTTGGGATATACGGTGCAATACTATCATTATGGTTGCTTATAGTATTATTATATTGTGTGCGATTATATGATTTATGATTCGAATATGATTATTTATCTTTAACTCGAATACATGCATGATTTGGAAAACTGATTGGTAAAACTGTATTTTTACTATTGATTATAAATGGTTTTGAAATAACCTTTATTTTTTGCCCACTCACACCTTCATTGTTTTCTTAACCCCTCCAAGACGTGACCCAGAGTTAGCGGCGGATCCCTAGGCTGAGACATAGTGTTGTGTAGCCGCGTATCTGATTACCCATGTTAGGTAGGTCGAGCATCATTGTGTAAAACTGTTATTTGTGCTCACGTTTTGTTTTGAAATGCTCTATCCCTTGTCTGAAACTATGGAAGCCTAAATTTTGATTTATTTATGTTTAATTCTTACGTTTTGAATTATGTTAACCATTAAGGGCATTTTCGTCTTTCTTTGGGGTTGTGTCAGACGAGAGCAGGGCGCATCCCTGGGTGGTCGTAGGGGGGACCGGGATTGGTCCTGTCACTGACCCACTGGGAAGTTGCACGTGAGCTCCCGAGAACAAAACAGTGAGGGCTGGGCCTAAAGCAGACAATATCCTATTGAGGAAGGTCGGGTCTTGACAATTTGGTATCAGAGCCCAACCACGGCCTGAAATGAGTGTGCCAGCGAGAACACAAGGCCCCAACGAGGGTGGATTGTGAAGACCCGTGGCTTGGGGGCATGGTTAGCAATCGTACATCGTCTGAGGGCATCTGGGGGATACGCCTTATATGTGTGGGTGCGTACCTATCCAACAGGAGGGGGAGCTCACTAGCTTTGGATTTCTGGGGAACTCCAAAGTTAAGCGAGTAGGGGCTGGTGCAATCCCAAGATAGGTGACCCATTGGGAAGTTGCACGTGAGCTGCCAGGAACACAACCGTTAAGGTTGGGCCTAAAGCAAATAATATCCTATTGGGGAAGGTTGGGTCGTCACTTAAGCCTCCACGTGGGATAATCTCTCTCTGGTACCATGTAGAAACTCGAGGTTACGCCCACAATATACTTGGGATATCGGCCCTAAAACCAATTGGTTATAGGGGCAGTTGGCCAAGCCTATATAAGGCACACTTTCTTTCTCATATTTTTCGTTGTGGGACTACACACTCCTCACATCCTAACAGAAAGATCAAGGAAAGTTAATGCAATGATCTCCTACTTTTCAGCACCTGAGCATCCAGTATCATCAATTGAATCCCCCATTTCATATTCAGTAGAGATGCCAAAGGCATCTATTCCATGGGTCTAACCTTCGGCCCATAGATCAAGGACAAGCCATGACATATTGTAACATGATGATACAGAATGCTTGCACTAGTACGCCTTCTCCATGTTGCCGTAGGGTTCCACTACAAGAACATTCCAGAGGGCTCGACGAGATTTTGCCCGACGAGGAAAATTTTGTCTTTAAAATGTGGTCTTTCCCGAAGAATATGTGGGGCTCATCGGGTAAATTTATGGCACAAAGAAAAATAATTCAAACGCTAAAAGTCTTCATGTTACCTGACGAAAAAATCATGCTTGTCGGGTAACAAAATAAAACTCGAAAAATATGTTAGATATTATACGTCGGGTAACGTGAAACATTGACCAATGTTACCTGACAGAGTCCTTCGTCGGGTATCGTCTTTGGCAAGAAGGAAATTGTTTTGGTATGAAGATGTTTCCAGTTACCAACAAATCATTAAATGTTGCCTAATAAATCTCTTCGTTGGACAAATTTCTATTAGCATGTAGTACAGAAGACCCACCGAACCCACCTCTTCTTCCACTCCACCTAAATTTTTTCTCAGCTCTTTCTCTCTCCCTCAAATCCTATCTTCATTAACTAATTAATTTTCCACCAACATTAATTCATCTCCTCATCAATACAAAAGGTATGTATTCAATTTTGGTATATAATTTTGGAGATTTTGAAATTTATTGTGAAAAATATGTTGAAATTGTTAGTTATTTTTGTAGAAATTATGTAGGAAATTAGAAGATTTATTAGGAAAATATGAAAATAGAAATATGTTATGAATTAGGAAATATAAAATGTGATAGGAAATTAGAAAAATTAGAAAATATGTTAGGAAATTAGAAAATATGTTAGAACATTAGAAAAATAGAAACTGTGTTATGAATTAAGAAATAGAAAATATGATAGAAAATTAGAAAAATAGAAAATATGTTAGGAAATTAAGAAATTAGAAAACATGTTAGGAAATTATGAAATTAGAAAATATGTTAGGAAATTAAAAATTAGAAAATATGTTAGGAAATTAGAAAATTAGGAAAATATATTAGGAAATTATCAAAATATAAAATTATTGATAATATTTTTTTTTCCATATAACTCGATGGTGTGGAATGTGTTTATATTTCATAACAATTTATGGGAATTTAATTGGGTTAATCAACTTCATATAATTAAATTTAAGGAACAACTTTAGACCCGTTTGAGAGTCATGAGTGAATCGAGTTGATTGACTCACTCTTGAAGTGTCCATTTATTTGGATAGTTTAGGAGTGTGCAACTATGTGCTGTATAGTTTGTGGTCTACGATGTCAGGTTTCGATTCTTGAAAATTCGGGCGGTTTACATCCTGCAATGTTCTCTAAATGCGTACTAGATATTTATTTATAATATCTACGTCGAGCATTTGGGGAACTGTAAGGAGATGCCACCGAATTTTCCATTGATCGAAATATTGGCTCATAGATTGCAAATCGAACAACATGGAATATGCACTCTCGAATAGGTTAGGACCAGAAAACCAAAGTAATAATGAGACGAATGGCTGATATTCACTTGTTGTGTCATTAGACGACAATATTAATTTATTACGTACATGGTATCTATTTTGTGAAAGCAGGTATAATGGCCAGACGTTGGATGCAAATATTTGATAGATATGGGGATTAGTATATGGATGGGATCGACAACTTCATTGACTTTGCATGTAATCATTGCATTGATGAAAGACGTATAATTCGTATGTGCTGTAAATGTAATAAGTGCAGTAGGATGTCGTTGAATGAGGTCCGGTATCATTTGGATCGAAATGAGATTGTACACAACTACGCTAATGATCAAGTCATTGAGATATTAACGAATGTTTTTCCTACCGTATATGATGATATGGATGGTGAAGCACCAAGATTTCAATTAGAAGATTCTGAACTCCATTACGAGAGATTGTTGCAAGAAGCTCAAGGTGAATTGTACCCAGGTTGTAAGTTTTTTGGTTCTAGGTGCAGTTGTGGAGTTGATCCCCCTGAAATTTGATTATAATCAAACGAACAAGCATTTTGATTACATGATGGAGATCATCATTCAAATACCCCCTGAAAATAAAAAATAGAAATTTTCTCCCAAAAAATCATTATAACTCGAAGAAGTTGTTAAAGGGTTTCAGTTTAGGGTGGAGAGCATTTTGATCACAAGGTGATGCATTATTTTCCACCGAAACCAAGACTACAATGATTATACATGTCGTCTCACACAGCGCATGGTATTAGGTACCACAAAGATGAACGCATTGATGATGATACATTAAGGCATCCGACTGATGGAGAGACTTGGAAGAAATTCGATCAGATGTATCCTAATTTTTCTGTGGAGCCAAGAAATATTAGCTGAGGGCTTTCTACGGATGGTTTTAATCCCTTCGGGAGTTTTGCGAAGCCGTATAGTATATGGCCAGTGGTTATAGTTCTGTATAACTTACCTCCTTAGAGATGCATGAAGAAAGAATTCACAATCCTCAGTACTTTGATATCGGGCCCTAAATTCCCAAGTAGCTCCATCGATATTTAGTTGCGCACTTTAATTGATGAGCTAGTAGATCTGTTGGAAAATGGCGTACAGACGTACGACAAGTTTAGTGGGAAAATGTTCATTCTATGAGCAGTAGTAATGTGGACAATCAATGATTTTCTAGCATGCGACATGGTTGTAGAGTAGAGCACCAAGGGTTATCTTATGTGTCCTAGATGTGTCCAGACACAACATCATTTTGGCATGCATCAAAGGTATGCTACTTAGGTTCAAGAAGGCTTTCTCCCTAGGATCGTCGATAACATACACAATCAAACTCATTTGATGGGAAATCAGAGTAATGAGCTCGGCCCAAGAAAAGTCCAATGATGAGATATTATCTTAATTTAATAATATTCATGACTTTATCACACGAGGACCGGAAGCTGCTGAACAGAAAAATTGGACGAAAAAAAGTCTTATTTTTTGGTTTCCATATTGGTTGAAATTGAACATCAGACACATTGACATCAAGAAGAATTTTGTAGGCAATATTGTGGTAACTACTTTACCCATTAAAGGCAAGTCAAAAGCCAAAAAAAAAAAAAACCAGGCTAGGCTAGGCATGCAAGAAATGGGGATTTTTCCTAATTTGAGGCCCAAAGTTGTCAATGGAAAATATGTCTTGACTCATCCAAGTTATACATTTACACCGAAAAATAAAATAAAATAATTCTCAAGTGGTTGTAAGCTGTGGAATTTCCAGATGGGTATGCCAGTAATATATCCTGAAATATTAGCATGGACAGTGGCATTTTATAAGGTAAGGAGTCATGACTATCATGTTTTGCTATAACGGCTCTTGCCAATTGGTATTCGATCGTACTTGGATCCTGAGGTTGTTGAAACGCTAGTGTATTTGTCTTAATTCTTCTAGATATTATGTGTCCGATCGTTGGTAAAGTTGGACCTCGAAGTAATAAATGAGGATATTGTCTACATAATGTGTAGATTAGAGCAAACATATCCACCAACATTTTTTGATATAATGGTGCACCTGCTAATAAATCTGCCCTATAAGGCAAAACTAGCTGGCCCAGTGCACTATCGTCGAATGTACCCAATCAAGAGGTATGACTAATTCCTATTTTTGCTACTATTTCCTTCTTGTCATTCGTAATTGTGATTCGTGATGTATATTTTAATATAGAATGTTAGGTACAAATAAACGGTATGTTCGCAACAAGACATGGCCTTTAGAATGTTGAAACTTCCTTTAATAGGGTCTCGCATAACGACGACGGTGGTCAACGTCTAGAGACCTTATTTGTATTTGCCCAACCCTGCACGACCTTTTACCAATGTTACCAGACAAATCATTAAACTAGGAACCGACGAATGTTCTTTAGATAACATCGATCGACATCTTAAAATATACAACATTCTTCTTCCTCCTCTCTTCTTCGAATTCCATTCTTCTTCTTGTCACTGTCACACTTATCTTTGACTGGACACTACCTTAAAGACACCTCAATATTCGCATCTGGGCCCTGCTCCCGTCTGACAAGAAACTTTAAAACACCAAATTTAGCTTCGAACTTTGTCTGACCAAGGATACACACACAACTTGCATGCCTCTGCCCATCAAGTAACCTTGGTTTCCGTCTAATGGCCCTGGAAGGTTTCAAAATCTAGAAAACCGTGTGAGTGGACCTAAAAGAAATATTTTAAAACATAGTTTCAAAAACATCTTCGAAAAACTTAATAATTGCTCTCCATTTTAGAAAAGCTATGCATGCATAAGACTAATCAACAAATCTCAACATAACAGATAAACAACACAAAACCTTGAAGTACTTGCAAACCATAAAATATCCAGTAACATCATAAGGCAGCTAATCATAAGACTGTATCAAAATACCACAACCATAGTCACATACACAATAAACCCATCCTTGATGCCCACAAGCCAAGTCAACATATTATAGTTGCACTACCAATAGAACAAATTACTTGAGAACTACGGAGTCCATCTCGACATCCAATTGTGGACTAACTCAAGAACTACAGAGCCTAGGTCAATGTTTGAGCCATAGCCCAATCACCTTATCAGTTTCATGAACTACAGAGCATTACCTCAACGTCTGAGATTACTTACCAGTCTTGGGAATACAGAGCATTACCTCGACGTCTAAGACTACCCATCACAATGCCAGTCTCGAGAATTCAGAGCATTACCTCAACGTCCGAGACTAGCCAACCAACACAGCATCCCAATGAAGGTTTCCACAACACATCATATCACATCTCAAATACCAAGAAAACATACTCTTATAATTCATATCAATTAATCCAAAATAAACAGACCACAATATATACAAATTCCTCGTAAAGTGTGAGTGAACAAATAGTAAAATCATTCACAAATTACCATTATTGCTAAAACAAACATTATAACAAGCATAAACCATTTCCAACAAATCAGAATTCAAAACCCCCAAGCCTAAGCCTGGAACACAACTTGAGTACAAACCTAGAAAAACATGCCATTTAAAACAATTTAAAACAATTAAATATGCATACATAACAATTTTAAGAAAGAAAGGGTCCACTCACTCTCAGTCCACGCAATCTAATACCACACTGCACGCCTTTCTGTAATTCCCAAAACCATTTCTACTTGTAATAATTCAGTTTTAGGGTCATTAATCCTCCCAATTAACTCACACTTTTAACCCTTAATTTTTTGAATTTTTAAATGGATTTAAAACAAAACATAAACCTGTGGACAGTCAAAACTGCCCCGAGACAATGCTTGATCGCCTCAATAGTTGTACCATTAGATTTGTAATGTGGAATACTTCAAAAGCCATGTTGTTTGCATTTTGAGATGGAGCATCACGTGCCCCCACACGCCCAGAAACCCTCACTGCATGAGGGATTCACGTGTTCCATTATTTACCCCTAACCTTTCATCGGGTCTAGTTTTCTAGTCACCCAACCCACAGCCATGACCAAGTTCAAACTCATGCTTTCTTTCACCATTTTTCACATTCTAAACGTCAATATTCATCTAGAGATTACAAGGATGAGTTCTATGGGCGTAAACTTGAGAAAAACTCACCTCAACATGTAGTATGATTCTTTGCTCTTTGACCATGGTTGTACCTTCTTTTCATGGAAATTTAAACATCCAAATTGGCATTTTAATGGCCCTTTGAGATCACAAGGATGAGTAGGAGCACTTGTGAAACTTATTGTCAAGCCTCCATGCTAGTATCCCAATGGTGGAATTTCAACTTCACGAGTTTGATCACAGGTATGCGTGTCCAAGGGACAACTCGTCCTTATAGTGTCAGCCAAGTACTCTTCTCTCTCAAGTTCTCCTTTCCTCTCCCCCACTTTCTCTCTCTAGATTCGCACTCCCCTAGTTCTCTCCCACAGGCTGGTTTTCCTAGTTTTTCTTCCATTTTGGTTATGCCGCACCAAAGAGAAAGCACACATACCCATAACACAATATATACACAAGTAGGTTGATAGGTGAGCTAAGGGAAAAGGGAGAGGAAAAACTATTGGTTAGTCTAGCATCCTTTAGGTGAACTTACCAAATGGCCCTTGGTATCCAAAATTACCATATTACCCTTAGCTAGTTTTGACACGTAACTAATCCATCCAATGTCCATTAACGACATACCGTCTATCTACGGACTCACGAATCCAAAACCTTCGTAATGGTCCTTACAGAACATCCAACTAATGTTCTGGTCAAAAAGTCAACATTTGACCATTCCAAGGCCAAAAGCGTCATTTCTACAAAATTTCTAAATTTTTTTTTCTTCGAATGTCCGAGTTGTTACACTCTATTTCCCTCCCTCTCCTACCTATCTGCCACCACGAGGTTGGGTGGTTGCCACAGCTCGTTGCCCCCACCAACTCGTCGTCGCCGCAAACGCCTTCGCACACTCCTCCTTTCTCTCCCACTGTAAGTTCACTCTCTGTCTCTTTCTCTTTCTCTCTATCTCAATGTATATATATATATATATATATATTGTATAATTAGTTATGTTATATATATCTACTAGTTATTATATATATTTATATAATATGGATTATTTGATAAGTATTTATTAATTTTTTTTATTAGATTTTGGTGGATTATTTGGGATTGAACTTGTTACATTATGGTTATTTGTGGAGTATTAATTAATTAAGTATTTATATTGTTATACTTATATTGATTATTTAACTTTACTTATTATATGTTATTGATTATGGATTTTGGAATAATTGATTATGGAGTATGAATTATGGTTGATTGTGGATTAATTGATTATTAATTATCATTATTAATTATTATTATTGATTATTAATTATTATTGATTATTATTGAGTATTATTAATTAGTATTGAGTATTATTTATTATTTATTATTATTGGTTATTAATTATTATTTATTATTATTGATTATTGATATAGATTAATCAGTATTTTTTAATTTTTATTGTAGATGTCGGTACCCATGTTGATTACTACGAGGTCTCGCCCACGCGATGAGCCATCTGTGGTTAAAGAGCCGGTGAATGCAGCAAGCTCTCTGGTACCTAACATGTCGAGGGTGAATCTATGTCGTTATCTAACACGACGTGGGTGAATGCAACCCCATACATTAGCATCTAACACTCTGGCGATCCCAACTGTCCCATCTTTCCCCTTCAAGGAGCATATATGACCTGGTACCTCATAATCTCATCGATAACAGGTCAAAGGGGGTGAGCCAGATCCAACTGGAATGATCTCTAAGGGTGAGTTGGTAAATATTTTTATTCAAAAGATTTTTTTATTTAGTTTTTGCTCATTTTTCTTACTAATGTTTGTCGAATTTGTAAAGAGAATCATATACGTGCAAAGGATCAGCAGGAGGAAGTCATCCCAACGAATTTGCAGGTTAACGAATGCCAAGATCGAGATCATTTACATTGATCGGCTCCACTCAGCGCTCGTCAAGGTCCAAAGCTTGATGGTGTATGATATGGGTGCCATTGTTCGCACCCATTGTCTCATGATGGGCGATAACTTCAAGAACTAATCCCAGGAGTAGCTCACGCTCTGTTGGGGAGCCTTATCGATAATTAGTTTTAATGATTTTAATTATTTTAAATCATTTTGATTATTTTACTTATTTTAATAATTTATTACAAGACATTTTTTAGGGATTGGATATGCAAGCATTTTGTGATGTTGAAATATATCATAATGTTTAGCTTCTTAAATTGTACAATATTTTAATCGTGCTTTTTCATTACTAGATGTAATTATATTTAGTAATGAATAGAAAACAATCGGAGGCTAACAAGTGAAATCGGAAAAAAAAAAAACACGTTGAACCACCACGAAGGGTCAAGTCCCTTAGTGGCCACGTACGAGGACCGAGGTAACGCTAGGTCATTTTCCCAGAGGTGGATGCTTGGGACAAGTGCACATTGGCTGGGGGAAGTAGTAGGCTAATGCGATTCACGTAAGTTTCAATATATATTTAATTTTAAATGATTGGTTATTTTATAAACAAATTAATAAATGTGTTTTGATTTTGTAGGCGGGAATGCTAGCACACGTCCAGCATACTCAGGAGGAGTTAACCCAGTAACAAGCAAACACACGTTTGGAGTAGCAGCTGCCAGATCTGGAGCAATTGATGGCGATCTTGGAGCAATAGATGGGTCAACGTACAGTAAAGATCGTTCGAGGAGCTAGCAAAAGGGTAGAAAGAGACATCTTGATGAACTCCGATAGTTCTTCTAGGTACTTGGGGCTAAGGCACAATTATACCATCCTCTGGACCGAGACCACAGAGCTAAGGGCCTAAAACGAGAGCCTTTAGGCAGAAAACGATGACATCAGGGCTCTGCTTGTGGTGGTCTTTTGACGCTTGGGTGAGACAAATCCTCAGCCCCCAGAGCAACATCTACGAACAGCCTCACCACCTCGACCAGCCCCACCTGTAGCCAACCATTTCTTATATTTCATTGTATAAATTATTTTATTTTAATTATATTCAAAACAATAGTTTAAATTTTATAAATATATATTTCTAATTCCATATTTCAATTTTATTTATTTTTCATATGTTTTAGATTTAATAAATATTTAATTAATTAAATAATATGAAAAAATTAAATTATTATGAAAAATTAATTAATATAAAAAAATTATTCAATTTACTCCGACGAAAGGGTGTCGTCGGGCAAAGCTTAATCGGTGGATTGCTACTGAACTTTTTTTCTAACCGTCCAATTGCTACCCGACGAACTATTTAATGTTAACTGACAAAACTCTTAAAGTTACCCAACGAATATGTAATTGTTACCTAATGATTATTGTCCCTTCGGTGGGTGGCTAAATTAACTCCCAAGGATATGCACTCATAAATTCACTCAATTTTTAAGGGTTTATGTTTGCACTCGAAGTATGTGAGAAAATATGCTCACATAATAGAAATAAAGTATTTTTTCAAAATCTCAAACAAAAACCACAAAATAAAACTAAATATACTTGCACAAATAAACCAAAACCATAATCTTACTCAAATGATAAACTCAACTAATCAAAATTCACCATCTTAAGGATCATAAGGTCTTTACGAAAGTTTAGAGGCAAGAAAAATATAGGACAAGTGATGCTTAAATTCATTCAAAGACTCAATAGACTCCCAAAACGTAGCATAACTTCCCAACTTTAGTGCAATGATGTCAATAATCCATTCCTTCAAACATAGACCAAGTTTCATCATGTTAGGCCTCACATTCATTCTTTGTGTCAGATTTACAAATATAAGGGACTTAACTCAACTTTTACATGATCAGACCTTATTACCTTGAGAAAGACTCAAAAACATTGTGTTTTCATCATTTTTCAACTTTTTCTCTCTTTTTTTTTCTTTTTTTTCTTTTTTTTAGATCAAGGTCATGTGCCAATATTACAACAAAGTTTGAGAAAGTAAATCCATAGAATACACATACAAGTCTTCAAAACATCATCAATTTTTCTTCACACCATCTTCATGTCTTCAACCTAGTCCTTGGAACAAGGGTAAAAGATGTCTATACTAGGCTCAAGTGTTAAGATATTCATGATGATGAAAGAAATGCTTAATGTGGGCGCAAAGGGGGTAAAACAAAGGGGGTCGTAACTTGTGTGCACAAATAGGGAACATGGATGTTTGAATATGTGGTGTTAACCCTAAAGCCTTAATCATGTCCAAAATCAGAGAGTTTATTGACTTAAAAGCTTTGAAAATCACATAGAATAAATTCTAGCACTCTAGAATTCATTAAAAGCTATGGCAAGTAGTTATGAAACATAAGCATATCAATTTATACAAAAAACTTATGAATCACTCATCAAAGATGTATATAAAGTTCCAAAGCTCACATAAGATTCATATGATTCATACTTATCTTAACATACTCGTTTATGTACCAGTTTAACATGCATAATCTACAAGTCATCAAAACTTAATCACAAAATATTAACAAACCAATTCAAGCTGTAGTGATCATCTTTATAGCCAAATGGTAAGCTTTTTTCCTTCATTATTATCATTGACAGGTTAAAGGGCATTCTAAGACTCGTAAAAACAGACACCAAGTTAAAACGAAAAGACTCAAGAAATGCAATAAAAACTCAATATATATATAGGTATTTCTAATTTTTCATTTTTTTTTTGTCATGTTTTCCAATTTTCTTAAAAATGTAAAACAATGAAAGTGTAAACCATTCCCTCACACTTAAATTTTACATTATCCTCAATGTAAGCAAGTAGGAAGTAATTGAACATAGAATCAAAGTAAAGAAGAGGATTTACGAAAATAAAGCAAGAAAAACATTAAATAAATAAATTATAATAGAATGAAGGGTTGAAGGATAGCAAATTTGCGTTGATGACTACTTCACATAACTTCAAAGTTTAGATGAAGATTTCTACGTCCGTGCAGCCCAAGTAAATATCTTAGATTTATTTAACTGTTTGGGCAAATTCAAAGGTGGCCAGTTTATAAAGAATAAACATAAGAGATAGGGCTAATTTCAAGACATCTCGAGGCTTAAACTCCATTGATGTCCCTTTTTTAGACCCCAAAACCGTTACGAGTATCGTTTATTGTTCTAAACATCACCGTAAAAAATTTCTTACTCAACATGAATAAGTGTTTGTTCCAAGATAACTCATGTGTTAACAACCACCGTCATCAACCTCATGGCTTCTTAGGTCCATGAAGGGCTTATGTGAGAGTTATCAAATGAGACTTCACTTATTTCATTAGAGATCAAAATCTAAACTCTGAAGTACAAGTGATCCACATATAGTCGAAACTAATGCATGAATGCAAGATTTATTCACCAGTATAGTTTTATGTGCAAGTAATGATATGCACAAGTACTGATATTGACAGGACCGCTCCTGAAGGGACATTAAAAACCATGCCCGGTCCTGCTCCCGTCTGGCAAGTCGACTGAAATCCCCAACTAACCCTCAGTGCTTGCCAAACCAGGGATAGCCACACGCGAATTTACTCATGCCTCCGCCTCTCGATCAGCCTCGAACAATGCACCACGACCTGGAGGGTCAATAAAAACACAAAAGGTGTGAGTGGACAAAAATAAATCGGTTTACAAAACAGTTACAAAAAGACGTTTTTACCCTCCACGTAAAACCAATGCATTCATCCAAAAATCGTTTCGCAATCCGTTACATTTTCAACATAAGAAAACTGTGCATGAAAAATCAAAATCATTTTCCTTTTCTTAACCTTCGGGTCTTAGCCCGCAAACATAACACGGGGCCTCAGCCCAAAACGATGAATCAAAACCAAGTACACAACATAATCCAAAACCATCAACCATATAATCCGGGCCACTGCCCAACACATCCGAAACATCAGAAAATAACAATAATCACAAGTCAATCAGTTTGCTGGATATCAAGTGCGCCCGAGTCTTTAAACTCAAAACCATGCGCATAATCAGGCCTTCCCAGGATATCAACGAGTCTTTAAACTCAAAACATAATCAATAGGTCTCGGGGGTATCACAATAACCGAGTCTTTAAACTCACGAGTCTTTAAACTCAATCCGGGTCTTTAAACCCAATTCGGGCCCGCCTCCGTCATCAATTAACCGAGTCTTTAAACTCAAAACGTGCTCCAGCAATAGCACCAGGTCTTTAAACCCAAAACAGTTTTCAGCGGGTCTTTAAACCCAAAACAATTGTAAATCACCATAAAACTCGGGATCCATCGTGACCCAAATTCTAAATCCAATCCAAAAACACCTTTTATCATATCAGGACTCATGGTCCGAATTTCCACATTCAAATCCCCAAATCTTACTTCACAAAACATCATCAAATCATTATTAAAAACGGGGCATGTATAATCATACCAAATCACTTTATTAAATCATCTTCCATTCCCAAATTCGAATTCGTAATAACGATTCCGTAAACCGGCATCTGGAAACATCATCCCGAACCCAAACCAAGAATTCCATTTCAAACCTCCGAAAACCGAAATCTCGTTCATCGAAATTAATTTTATGCCCCGAGCATCAAGCCCGAAATCACCTTTTTTCAAAATCCATTTTAAATCCTTGAAAACACCTCATATTTCAAATCTCCAGGTCAAGACATCAAAACCACAATCAAATCACCAAAATCATGGTCAAACCACAACATACTCGAATCTCGTAAAACGTGCAAAACCGTGACATTCTCGAAATACGTGTCAAAACCGTAAACCATACTCACAATCGAAATCGAAACCTCATTAAAACATGATACGCACAACTCATAATAAATCATTCATTAAACCATCATCAAGCATAAGAGAAACCATAGTCTCGAAATACGTGCAATTTCGTATGTATATCAAAAATACGTATAAAAACGGAAATCGAAATTATCACAAGTCATAATCATGATCATAGAAATCATAGAAATATTTATGAATGCATTAAATTTTGAAAGCAACTTCCATTCACACACCGTCCATAAAGCTCGGTTTCGCGCCGCACGCGTTTCCGTAGTTCCCAGCATTTCCCAGAAATCTAGAATCCTGTCCAAAATCACTTTCCAGGGTCACTAAGGTCTCAATTAACAACATACTAATTCTCCATAATTTCCCGGGATATTTCGACATAATTTAACCTAAGGTCCTAATTTACGAACCCTCAAAACTATCCCGAACGACCTCCGATCGACTCTAAAATAAAAGATGTTAAAGAGATTGAAAGGATCAATTCTCTAGTTGACCGTGATCGGAAACTCGGTCTCACGCGCCGTCACGCGCCGCCCAAAGTGGCTGCGCGTGAAAGCCACGCGCTGCTACAGTGACATGCTACAGTGTCACCATCTTCACCCGCATGTCTGCTAAACGGGTCTTCAACCCGCGACTCGACCCGGGAAATTAACCTTCAATACTCACTCTAAACCTTCCCTTCTTCCACCTAATCATTCCTCATCAGGTTAATTTAGGATACCATTCTTTAATTATCTTCAATTAGCCCTAAGTCGATCAACCCAAACTTGAACACCCATCGAGTCGAAGTCCGAAACTCACCCAGATCAACCCCATTCCCAAATTAACTTAGACAGGAGTTTTAAGGAACCTAAACGAACACTTTAGCAATGTCAATTTTAGGGAATAATACCTGGAGGTTGTCGACTTCAAGCTCGAAAATCTCTGAAACCAGGGGCTTCCGTTCATGGCCTGTCTGTGATGGATTTCCCCCGCAATTGACGCGGTTGGTTTCCAAATGATCCCAGAGGATTAAAACAATCCTCGGTTTCGTTCAACTCGACTCCTAAATGAAAAATCGAATTTCCCTCCAAAACTGAATTTTTCTTCCCGACTCAGTTTCTCTCAAGTCTCAGCCCTCACTCTGGTTCGAAATGAACCCTCTCAACTCAATGGCACTCAGTTAATCGATCGAAATGGACGGAAACTCGTGGGAAACCGTCTGAAACTCTCTGGAATTTGTTTCCCGCAATACAGAAACCACAACCAATTTTTAAACCCAGCCCGTGCTCTGCATACAGTCTAAGACATTCAACCTTGTTAATAATACTAAGGGTGGCAATTTTTGACACGACCCGATACACGACTCGAAACCCGCACGAAATTTATGCGGGTCAACCCGCACGATTAAAATTTCGGGTCATTTTCGGGTCAACCCGTTATGACCCGTTTATTAAACGGGTGGGTTTCGGGTCAACCTGTTAACCCGTTTAATAACCTGTCAACCCGTTTAATAAATGGGTAGATTTCGGGTTAACAGGTTAACCCGTATATTGGCTTATATATTGACCCATTTAATAAATGTGTCATTACTAACCCATATATCTACCCATTTACTACATAAATATCTATTAAATTTTATAATTTAAATAGGTTAAACATGTTAAATGGGTTAAACGGGTCAAACGGGTCATAGGTTAATTGGGTTTTGAGTATGACCTGTTTATTAAATGGGTTAAACGGGTTAAACGGGTTACACGGGTCATTAACAGGTCGGGTTCGGGTTGGACATTCTTGACACGATTATTAAACGGGTCGGGTTCGGGTTGGGCATAAATGGGTAAAACAGAATTCATGACACGACACGAACCCGACACGACACGACCCATTGCCACCCCTAAATAATACCCTCAAAATACATAAACAATGTACCCCATTCAGCCACTACTCAATTAAACAATTGAATCGTTTAGGGCACTCACGGCATGGCCGTGCAGACTCTGTTCCAAGGTGGTGAACAATAACCGCAGTACCAAATTACCATTTAGCCCTCAGCTGACAAATTACCAAAATGCCCCTCATCTTCCGTGAACCATAACTTGGTCACCCGATGTCCGTTTGATGTCTGCCGCCTGTTGTTGTACTCGGGGCCTCGAGACCTACCTAACGGGTCCTCGAGTTGTGTGAAAATCCATTGTATTTCAAAAAGTCAACTTTCCCCCTATTTCGTCCAAATTACGAAAATGCCCTTGAACTTCCGAACGTCATAACTTTTTCACCGATCGTCGGAATTGGACGTGCCGCCTGACTATGAACTCGTGACATCCCAAACTACATCATGGTCATTGGTCAAGATCCATTTGACTGCTCGAATTAAAAGTCAGTGTTTCACCCACGACTAGGGGAAAAACGATCATTTTGCATCGTTCGTCCGATTCCGCCCAACTAATCACCGATTAACCCAGCTAATCAGGATTAGTTACTAATATAATCCCGGATTCTGGGACAGGTCGTTACAGATATTCACAATTTATATTTATACTAACATAAAGCTAAGACTAAGGAAAATTTGAAATAAATTATTTATTTTTTTTTCGATTTTTTTTATAAATTAAGTAAAGAAAAAATTTTCTTTATTTAAAAAATAATTTAAACGAATTTTTTATAAAATAAAAACAATTAATTTACATAAAAAATCAGAAAAAATAGAATACAAAGTATGAATTAGAATAAGCAAGTATGTACAAGTATGAGAAAGTATTAGATGAACAAGTATAAAAATAAAAATTATGAACAAGTATGATATGAACATTATGAACAAGTAAAATGTGAACAAGTATAAAATGAACAAGTATGTTGTACAATCATAAACAAGTATATAATGAACAACTTTAAGAAGAGTTTAAATTTACATAAAAAAAAGTATAATATGAACAAGTATATATGGACAAGTATAAAAATAAAAATTACGAACAAATATAATATTAACATTTTATAAACACTAACACGTTAAAAATTGATACGCTTAAACTACGCATTTAAATAAACATGTAATTCAAGTATATACTTATTTTAAAACCTTTTTTTGTGTAGATATAGTATTAGTAATTAGGGATCGTTCTTAATCGGGGGAAATTATGGAACATTAAATAATGGTTAGTGAAAAAGAATAATAAATAATAAAAGAAAAAATAATTAAAAAATTAAAGAATTAAATAATTAAAGAATTAAAAGAATTAAATAATTAAAGAATTAAATAATTAAATAGGAATTTTTGAAAAGAATTGTAGCCTAAACTACATTTTAAACAAACTAAGAATTAAAATGTGAATGTTCATGCTAATTAGAACTTACAAACCATAGATTAGTTTCATAGATAAAACCGACACTTCTACGTAAGTAAATTCAAATTATCAATCACATTATTTAAACTACTCCTACATTAACCTTTGTACAATGAATTTTCTTTAAACACAAATCTTACCAACACTCTAACATTTTGCACATATTGAACCAATCACGAAATATTGCCTCAATTATTTCAATCACCTACATACGTTTTTCAATATTATAAATGCACCGACAGTGGCAGACACTTATAATATGATTCACATTACATTTTTAACTAAATGCGCCGACAGCGGTCAACATTAAATTTCTTCAATCCTTTTCTAAGTGTATCGGCAGCGGCTGACACTTAGCATTGAATTGAAATTTAAGCACTAAAACATATGAAATCACTAAAATTCATGAAGTAAAACCAATAAATACCCCACATATGCTGAATTATAAGTAAAACCAATAAATAACACCAAGAGTTTAAGTAGATGGAGAGCAAATGTTACACTTTAAGGGGTGGATGGAAACAATGGATTTTTTTTTTCACAAAGATCCTTGACTGCAGACAGAACCTTGTGAAGATGGAGAAAGAAGCACGCGGGATTACCGACTTAAAACTCTCGAATTACCTCGAAATACTCAGGCTAGGTTTTTCTTAAGAAAAGTGTAAACTTGTGTCTAAAATTAAAAACTAAAAAAAGTTAAAAAGAAAAGTCTACAAAGAAAATCTAAAAAGATCAAGTCTAAGAAAAATGTTTAAAAAAAAGAAGAAGAAAGTCCCCCTAACAATGAGAATCACCTCTCTATTTATAGAGGTGATTCCTCAAAAAGAGCTAAAAAAATAAAATAAAAATAAAAATACAAAAACAATAAAAAATTACATGAAGAAATGATGAAAAGGCTGAAATTCGGCAGGTTTTGGTTGAAAAACTTGCAAAATTGGAGCTGGTATGATGTAGAGTGTGCAGGGGTAGGTTTCAGTGGCAAGCAGCTAACATGGAGAATGGGCTTTGGCGTTGGCTGCAATGTTAGTGCATTAGGAGCTACGACGGTATGGGCCGAAATGTGGGCTGAAGAGGGATTGCGCTGAAAGGTTAGGGTAAAAGAATTTGGCGCACGCGTGTCGAATAGGCGTGATGGCTTCAGTACACGCGCGCCAAATCGAGAGTGGCTGAGTTGGGTCGCATTTTGGCTTGGACTTCGCGCATGGATCGCGCGTTTTGAGCTGATCGAAGGCTACTGGATTTTGCAATTATGGATTTGGGCCGTGAGTTTTGGGATAATCGAAGGCTGCTGGGCTTCTAAATTTGGTAGCTCCCTACCGAATTTTCTTACAATTTTTGGTAGCCTCATAACTTCTTCGTTATAAATCTGATTGAGACGATTCTTTCGCCCAAATTCTCAATATTTTAAGATCTGTTCAATTCTGCAAATTTCCCACAAAATAAATTATTTTTTCCTATTGTTTACATTAAAACCAAGCATGAAGGGTATAAAATGATATAAAATAATGTTCAATTTAAGGCCTTTCAATGGCCACCGAACCGTTCAAAAGTCATTATGCCCAATGAGCTTGATTATTTCATCAGGCTTAATACGTTATCTCGACGTTACCGGGCGAATGGTCGGCGACGATGTCTATTTCAGGTAAAACTTTTATTACCTGACGATAATTGTCCATTCGCCTTTAAAAAGTCTGGCCCGATGACGCCAGCTCAACGACGGGCAGCCTGATGGTGGCTCATCAAATTTTTTGTTACCCAACAAAATTCTATTTTTGCGTGACGAGTCTTTTTTGTCGGGTAAAGACTTGTTTGTTGTAGTGTTCCCAAATAGTTTCTGTCGGCTTAGGATCATTACTCCAAGGATGAGAGAGTTTTTCATCGTCCATTAGTTGAGAAAGTTATCACATTAGCCATTTATGTTTCCTCCGTATAGGAAGTGGGTTAGAATCTGGATTGTTTCTTAGTAGGTAGTTCAAGGGCTTCGTCGTTCACTTTGTCATGTAGAATTTTGCTCATAACTTCATAGGCGTTGATAGGACGCCCCACATACTAATATAGTAATATTATCGGAACGACCTTGAGTCATTATTATTTTCACTAGATGGTGTCTTGTACAATCATGGCGGCAAATTGATAGTCACATCGGTGGACATATTGTCTAAGACGAGCGAAGTTCCGCCCTAGTGCATGTTAGTAGTGAGTAGATTTCCCATTCCTAATCCCTGCAATTGCGAAAGCCATGATTTTGTGAATGCTTGTCTTCAATTGCTAAAGCCTGCTGAGTTTCTGATGGGTTTCCCACATTAGTGGAGGAGAGAAAAAGAAGGAAAAATAAATAGTAAAGTAAAATGAAAGAAAGGACGGGAGAGTTTGAAGAAAATGAATGGAAAAGAAAAGGAACAAAACTCTCCTTCATGCATGACCACCAATTAGTTAGGAATGTTGGCTATAAAAGCCGTAGTCTTCTTTCAGTTCATTGCATCCATTTAGAAAGCCAAAACTTAGAAAGTTTTGAGAGATAAGAATGTCTCACTTGTGTGAGAGAGAAAATCCTCTTGAGAGAAAAACCAAGATAGAGTTCATCCACCGGTGTTTGGTGAGATTATAATTGTATTCCCATTATTTTTCTAGTGGAAGATAGAGTGTTATTTGTTGCCCATTTTATTTACACAAGGCTGAGAAAAAGTCATATCCTGGGAGTGCCATATTTATTTATTGGCTCTTTTATTTTTCGCCATCTTTCCCATCAAGTGGTATCAGAGCATCGGCTATAAATATAATATATATATATATATATATATATATATATATATTCTTGTGTAATTTAAGATGGAGGAGTCATCGTCATCATCATCAGAAACAATGTTAAAGTTGACTGCATCCAATTACTCCATTTGGAAGCCAAGAATGGAGGACATCCTTTACTGCAAGGATTTGTATGAGCCCCTTCAATTGCTGAGACAAAAACCAGAAGGGAAGTCAGATGATGCATGGAGCATTCTGAATATAAAAGCTGTCGGACAAATCCGACAATGGGTGGATCAAAGTGTGTTCCACCATGTGGCACAAGAGACGGATGCATACAAATTATGGACAAAATTGTCATCCATGTACGAGCGGAAGACCGCTCAAAATAAAGCATCGGTTATCTGACGGTTGGTAAACCTTAAGTACAGAGATGGTCGATGTGATGACCCGTCCCGAATTAACGGGATTAATTAAGAATTAATTACGGATTAGCGAGACTAATCAGAGATTAGACGAGAATTAGCGGACGTTCGGGCGAAATGACCATTTTGCCCCTAGAAAGGGTGAATCGTTGACTTTTCGTTCAGGTGGTCAAATGGCCTTTGGCCAATGACCGTGACGTAGTTCGTGGCGTCACGAGTTCATAGACAGGTGGCACGCTCGATTCCGACGTCCGAGGAGGAAGTTATGACGTTCGGAAGCCCAATGGCATTTTGGTAATTTGGGTGAATAGGAGGTCAAAAGTTGACTTTTTGACCGGGAGGTCCGATGGCCAAGGTCCAAAGACCGTTACGTAGATCAGGACGATACGAATACGTAGACAGACGGCAAGTCGAATTCGGACGTTCGACGGATAAGTTACGGTTCACGTAAGTACGAAAGTACTATTGCGTGTTCTACGAGACGACTTGAGTTTTGGACTTTAGTGGGGCCCAGATTTTATCCCAGGGCCCAATGGATGAGTGACAAGTGTCACCCATCCACTGGCCCTTCCCTTACATACATGCATCGATCATTTCTTTCCATTTCCAAACCCACCCGATCTCATCCTTTGTACCCAAACCAATCCAATCCAAACCTTCACCCATGGACATCTGAGAAACCAGGAGAGTGAGGGGAGGATGTTGGATTTTGGTGGCCGGCCAGAACCGCCGTGTCCGGCGGCTTGGAGGAGACAAACCCGAGAGGGTGCTCGGTAAGGCCCAATTCCCATTTTCAATTTGATTTTGATATTATGGTGGCTTTTGGATGATTAGGATGAGTTGATTAGGTTGCTAGGATAGTTTTTAGATGTTTTGGAGGCTGGTTCACGTCGGAGGAGGCCGTGAGGGTGGCCGTGAAAACAGAGGCCGTGAGCCTCTTTGTTCTTGGATAGGATTTAAGGTGTTTTAGTTAGTTTTATTAATTGGAATTGATAAAAAAAACATTAAATTAGGAAGATTGGGATTGAAAAGAAGAAGATTGGATGAAAAATGAGGAGTGGGGGGCCTCGAACCGGTCACGCCGGTCCAACTGGACCGGCCAAACCAGTGAACCGGCCGGTCTGAACCTTCTGAAGCATGAAAACGATGAACAGTGCACCGTCCCTTCTAGGGGCGCATGAGGGCGCATGGTACATAATTTGGGGAAGTGTTAAACATATGAAATCTTCTATTTGATGTAACGAAGATTTTGGGAATGGTCTCGCGTCAATCGGACATCGTTTCGAAAGTTTTCGGGGTGTCGGAAGGTTTAGGATCGGTTTAAAAATAGTTAAAATTTTGGGAAAATTACGGGGCTTTGGTAGGAGGTTAATTAAGTAGTTAGTAACCACTTATTAAAATTTGGACAGGTTCGGGAATCTTGAAGACGACGTTTGATCCAGGAGACGATTATGGCACGCGTATAGAGGCGCGGCTTCGGACGGTCTGTGAGTGGACCTTTCTTTCGGAATTGATGCATGCATAAATGTTTTATAATTGTTTTAGAATATATTTTGTGTTTCCATGAGTGCAATTGTTTGTGGTAGCCTAGGATTTACGTATTTTCACGTATTTCGACATTTCCGGTTTTATACGATGCTTATACGTTCTAGGCTTTCAACGAGCGTTTAATAAACGGATTTTGGATTTGGAAACATGAACTCGGGCATGAGACCCAATTAATTTATAAACTATCGGACATGGAGTCCATTTGATTCGACGAGGAACCGGACCTAGGGTCCATTTGAGCCATAGAATTGGACCGAGGGTCCATTTGGTTTACTATTCGGGTTTGAGGCCCACATAGTAGTACTATCGGGCTTGATGCTCCGTTGATTTATGATATCGGGCCTGAGACCCATTTCGTTGAGATATCGGGCTTAAGGCCCCGTTGGTTGTGGAATCGAACGTGAGGTCCTGTTGAGTCATGGTTCGGGCTTAGGGCCATGTTGATTGTGAAATTGGGTGTGAGTCGCAGTTCGATTTGTGAAATGAGTATTCGGGCATGAGACCCAGTTGAACTGAGGATTTGGGCTGAGGCCTGTGAAATGGTTTTGAATCGGATTTGAGGAATCCTATTGAGATGAATCGAGTTTGAGACCCAGTTGAGAAATGAGATTTGAGAAAGAAAGTAGAGTATTTGAAAACGTGATTGAACCCTCCATTTGATTATATGGTTTCCTCCAGCATCGACCTGGAGAGTCACGATCCACAGACGAGAGTGGGTATCCCCATAGGGATCCCGTTCCAGGAGTGGAGATTACGAGATATGATGTGGTCCCGGACCAGATTCCGGAGAGATGTGTGGACTAGATCCAGAGAGAGAGCTCGGACTAGATCCAGTGATTGAGCCTCCCAGATGGAGATTCCTGGGAGAAGACTCGGAGTGAGACCCCGAGTAGTGTGCACACTAGGTAGAGATTGACATCGTGACTATATCGGGGATGTGTTCCCTAGGGGCTGTGTGCCCCGAGTTGGCATCTTCTCGGAAGTGCCGCGGATGGGTTATACGTATGACGGTACGTATGAGGTTTTATGATTAGAAAGTGATTTGGGGCGGAGACCCCTGTATTTGAAATTGTGAAAGTGATTTGGGGCAGAGACCCCGTATCCGATGTTTTAGAAATGATTTGGGGGCGGAGACCCCGTACTTGATGTGATTTGGGCTGAGTCCCTATTGATTTGACCTACGGGTTTTGAATTGTGATTTCGGGTCGAGGACCCAAATGAATTTATGGGTCATGACGGTTTATGGGAACCCGGCATGAACCTTTGAAAGGTTTTGATATGTTTGATAAATGATATTATGAATGTTTGATAAATATTTTTGAACGCATGCATATGCTTTTATGGAGGGCATAAATGTCTTGAAGCAAAAATGTTTTTAAATGAAATGTTTATTTTTGTCCACTCATGACTTTTTGTGTTTTAATGCCCTTCAGGTTGATCGTGGATGTGGGCTGTAGCAGAAACGAGACATCACTCCCCTCCTCCTACGATCCTGACGCACTCTGATAGCCCCGACGAGGGCTAGAGATGGAATTTTCCCTGGTCTGACACTTAGTGTCAGACGGGGTCAGGCGGGTCCCACGTTAATCCTGGGGGATTTGGGACCGGTCCTGACAAGTTGGTATCAGAGCATGTTTTGCTAGTGGAGTGCGCACAGGTCGAGGATGTGATGTCTCTGAAGTCATAACAGCTCGTCATCAACCTTGTAGTTAGGGCATTAGTACGAGTTTTCGGTAGGATTTTGTGTGGTTGGCATAGAATGCCACGTGTTTTGAGGAAGTGGATCCTGAGTAGGATCAGAATTTGTGTGAAAGATAACGGCTTAGAGCCATGGTGTTACTAGTGGATAGTTTATGCTGACCGGTAAACACAGTATGACGACTTGAGAGTAGTGACCGCTTGACGATACGGTCGTGTCAGATAGAGGTTGTCCGGAGTAATACTAGTGGTGGTCAGAGGTCAGGTGTAACAACCCATCTCGAGAGCCGAGATTCAGATAGTGATTAAGGTGGGATTAGTGAGGTTTATTGGTGGTTAGGTGGTCCCGATAGGTCCGTAAGTGTATAATGACGATTTTGCCCCTGACTTGGGCAAAAATGTTGACTTTAGTTCGGGTGGTCGGATGGACTTTGACCGGTGACCAGGACGTAGTTTAGGATGTCACGAATCCGTAGGCAGGTGGCACGCTCGATTCCAACATCCGAGGAGGAAGTTATGATGTTCGGAAGGTTGAGGGCATAACCGTAATTTGGGTAAATTAGGGGGAAACGTTGACTTTTTGGACGATCGGGTTTTGGTACGTTGACCGAGGATGGTTACGTAGATCTCGTCATCCTGAGTTCGATGACAGGCGGCACGCATTCATCGGACTTACGGTGTGGGAGTTACGGGTCTAGAAAGTTAGTGGTAAAACCGTAATTTTGAGTTAAACAGAAGGGTATTTTGGTCTTTTTTCACCTGGGGATTTGTGCAGAGAGAAGCAGATGAAGGGCTGAGATAGGACCATGTGTGTGAGAGAGAGTGGGGGATGGTGACATGTGGCAAGGCTGTAGTGGGTTCTGGGGGGTTCCAGTGCGCACACGGGCCAAATAATTGGGGTGCAACCGTGTGTGTTCGTGTATGTTCGAGTGAAACAGAGGAAGATTGTGAGGGAGAATTGCGGGTTGATCGTGGGTGCTGGTGAGTTGTGAGTGTGTGAGAGTGAGCAGGGAGTGAGAGGGAAGCAGTGAGAGAGGTTGACGGTGTGGTGGCTGTGTGTGAGGGTGTCGAGAGCTGCGGGAAAATCAGGGGGGAAACAGGAAGGAAACCAAGGAGTTTGTGAGGAATCGTGGCGGTGGCGGCCGTGTACGGGGAAACTGAGACCGTGGTGCTGTCGTGAGGGGTGCGAGGAGTCAACCAATACCGGCGGAGCTCACGACGGCGACAGGTTGCAGGTAATTTCTATTTTTCCCGTGTCTATGCTCTGTTTTGGCCGTGAACTTCAAATCGGAAGTTGTAGCTTGAGAGGTTGAATCGAAGAGGCTAGGGGAGTCTAGGGAGTTCAGTTGAGTCCAGGGCGTCGTTTAGTTGAGTTGCCGTGACGGGAGGTGCACGGAGGAGGCGAGACGACGGAGGTGTTCTGTGTCCTCTGTTTTGGCCGTGAGTTTCAAACTGCGAGTCGTGACGTTTGGGAATTAGTCGACGGTTCTGGTTAGCTGGGTTAGGCTTAGAGAGGTTCAGGGAAGAGTTTGGTGTAGCCACCGTGAAGGGAGGAGAACTGGGTGGCCGGGAAGGAAAACATGGGAGTTGGGATGTCTGGTTTCGAGCTTGAGTCGACGAGGATGGGGCTGTGTCGAGGTGAACGGAGTACGGGAATGGTTAGGGTAGGACTGGACGATGAGAATGGTGAAGAAAGGGAGAGAAATAGTGCAGGCACGGCGGTGAACCGCTGACGCCGGTTCAAGCTGCAGACTACTGTGCTGAACGGGGTCTGCTCGAGGATGATGGTGCACTGTAGCAGGCGCGTGAGGGCCACGCGCAGCCACTTTGGGCGGCGCGTGGGGGCGCGTGCAACGGCGATGGGGAAAGTGGTCAACATGGTTTTTGGTCTAGGCGTTCTAACGAGTCTATTGGAATTGGTTTCGGGTTGTTCGGACGTCGTTTGAGGTTAGTTCCGCGAGGGTGACGGTTTAGGGTCTCGGTTTATTTCGTTTAGGATTCGGGGATTTTGGAGGGAAATTAGATGGTTACTCGTGGACGTGTTAGTGACGTATTTTGGTGGTTTTTGACAGGATCGGGATTTCCCGAGGAAGCCGAGGAACGTGCAGGACGTTCGGGACGCGATTGAGGGCTCGGTACTATGAGTGGACCCTTTCCTTAAACTGGAACATGCATAACTGTTTTCTATAATTTTTTTTATATATGTGATTTCATGATTATTGGATTTAGGATGTGATTTTACATAGTTGCACGTTTTTCGAGAAAATACGGTATTTGGCACGTTTTACGATAAAATGTTGAGTTCTGATCATAATGTTATAGTTTTGGGATTTCAAATGAAAAATGATTTAAATGATTATAAAAGGATTTTGGAACATGATTTCGATGATTAAAGGTTTTCGGTTTTAGAAACGGATTTCAGAAAAAGGGTTGGTTTCCAAGTTGGAAAGTGGATTCCGGATTTGGGTTCGGAATGAAGGTTCGGGATGCTAGAAGGGCATCGGACCGGTGATTTCGGATTCGGGTTTGGATGTGAGTACGGAAAAGGTTTTCAAAATGGTTTTACAAATGGTTTTGGATTGGATTTGCTGGATCTGGTTATTGGGTTTAAAGACCCGGATATTGATTGACGGGGGACGGGCCCGAATTGAGTTTAAAGACTCGGGAGTTTAAAGACTCGGATATATTGATTTTCCCCCGTAGGCCTTTGAGTTTAAAGACTCGGGAGTTTAAAGACTCGGATATGATTAAGGCCTGGATTGAGTTTAAAGACTCGGGAGTTTAAAGACTCGAATAGGTCCAGCAAGTTTGATCAGAAATGATGATTTGATGTTCATGGTTCATGATATGGTCTTATGGTACATGTGCTATGATTTATATAACTGTTTTATAGTGTTTCTGTTTCTTATGATGTTTTCTGGTGATTGATTATAACTGTTCTGATAACTGGGTTATGCATGTGGTTTTTAAAACGGAGGGTTAAACTCGGTTTTTCTGATAAATGGTTTAAAACTTTTCTTTTATTATGGTCCACTCACACCTTCTATTTTTACTGCCCTCCAGGTTGTGGAGCTAGCGCGGGGTCTTCACGTCGAGGCAGTGTCCGAGGCATAGAAGTCACGTGAGGGTTCCCGGAGTGGTTTAAGTTTTTCCGCGTGCGTGTAATTATTATCGGTTTTTATTTCATTGTATTTCGTACTATGCTCTGTAAACTATAACTTCGGGATATTTTGTCTAGTTTCTCCTGCGTCTGACTGAGTGTTGGATGTTTTGCGTGAGTTTTACTTGGGGTGTTGTGTCGGGGTGTCAGACGGGAGCAGGATTTACCTCGGGTTTCGGGGTGAAACTGGGGTGGGTCCTGACAATTGGTATCAGAGCATAGGTTTGTTGAGTATGTTGGGTCTGTTGGTTGGTGAGGTTGTGTTTCAGTTGTTTGACTACTTCTATGCCTCTTTCAGCGTGCGGTTGACGATGCCTCCGAGACGTGGACCCTCTCCACGACCTGAAGAAGAAATGGCGAGGGGAACTGAGAGTACTACGATTGAGCGAGCCCAGCGGCTCGGGGCTACTACTTTTAGTGGTGGGGCTGATCCTGAGGAAGCTCAGAGGTGGATTACCAGACTTGAGCGGATATTTGCGGTGATGCATTGCCCGCCAGAGGAGCGAGTGTTGTTGGCTACATTTTTACTGGATGGTGCAGCGTATGAGTGGTGGTATACCCTCGAGTTGTCTGGTTGGGATGCCCATACGGTGACTTGGGAGACGTTTAGGGAACGATTCCTGGAGCAGTATTATCCTCGTTTTTTTTCGGGATGCCATGGAGGCGGAGTTTCTGCAGCTCCAACAACGGAATATGACAGTGGCTGAGTATGAACGGAAGTTCCAGATGTTGTCTCGGTTTGCTCTTGCGTTTGTAGCCACTGAAGCCGAGAAATGCCGTAGATTTGAATTGGGCTTGCGAGGCGAGATTCGAGCCATCGTGACGGCTGGATCGTTTGCTACCCTTCGAGACTTGTCAGACGCTGCAGTGCGGGTGGAGGCTAGTTTGCCGGTGCAACGCCGGGAGTCATCTTTTTCTGGAGCTTCGAGCCAGCGGACACCGAAAAGGGGTAACTTCGGTGGAGCATCGTCGTCGGGCGATGATCGTTTTGGTAGGCCTGGCAGTTTCCAGAGTTCAGGATTTTGGGGTTACCGAGCACAGCCGACTCCGCAAGCTAGTGCAACGTCTGTAGCATCCACAGAGAGACCGAGCAGTGGACCAGGATGGAATGTGTGTTTTTACTGTGGGGAGAGAGGTCATTTCCGACGTGAGTGTCCACTGTTGTCACAGGAAGGTAGTGTAGGCAGAGGAGCAGCGGAGCCGGGGCAGAGTACAGCGTCAGGGACAGCGGGCACGAGAGGAGATGCTGGTACTACTAGTAGTTCGAGGGGACGTGGTAGAGCGTCGGGATCTCAGGCCCGAGTGTTCTCGATGACTCGGCAGGAAGTTCAGTCGGCACCAGATGCGGGGACAGGTACTTGTTTTATGTTGGTTGTGTTGCACTTAGTTTTGTGGTTGTTGGATCCCAGGGTAGAGTCTAGAAGGAGTTTCCCTAGGTGGACTAGGGAGTGTTGTAGTGGTAGGATGACGGAAGGAATAGGAAAGGAGTGACTATAACTGATCGATATGAGGTTATTGAAGGAGAGAACCCACAAGCTAGAGTTTGCCTTTAGGACTTTGTAGATTTATTCCGATAGTGGCCGACGTAGTAGCCGAGGGAGGTGCGGTGGTTGTACGTGAGGATGTGCTCTGCGAATTTATTAGGGTACACCATATGAGGTATTGTAAAATACCTTTGTTTTCTGTTCATAGAGTTTCCCTTGCGTACACCATGCAGTTGTTACATAGAGAGGGTTGGCCGTGGTAACAGTAGTTGGGGATGGTGTGAAATACCCAAGGTGGGGATGATAGACAGGAAACCCAGGAGAGGTTGTTATTTACCAGGTAGGAGACCCTAGGTGTTGGGAACTAGCTGTGGAATTTCGGGGACGAAATTCTTTTTAGGTGGGTAGATTGTAACAACCCGTCTCGAGAGCCGAGATTCAGATAGTGATTAAGGTGGGATTAGTGAGGTTTATTGGTGGTTAGGTGGTCCCGATAGGTCCGTAAGTGTATAATGACGATTTTGCCCCTGACTTGGGCAAAAATGTTGACTTTAGTTCGGGTGGTCGGATGGACTTTGACCGGTGACCAGGACGTAGTTTAGGATGTCACGAATCCGTAGGCAGGTGGCACGCTCGATTCCGACATCCGAGGAGGAAGTTATGATGTTCGGAAGGTTGAGGGCATAACCGTAATTTGGGTAAATTAGGGGGAAACGTTGACTTTTTGGACGATCGAGTTTTGGTACGTTGACCGAGGATGGTTACGTAGATCTCGTCATCTTGAGTTCGATGACAGGCGGCACGCATTCATCGGACTTACGGTGTGGGAGTTACGGGTCTAGAAAGTTAGTGGTAAAACCGTAATTTTGAGTTAAACAGAAGGGTATTTTGGTCTTTTTTCACCTGGGGATTTGTGCAGAGAGAAGCAGATGAAGGGCTGAGATAGGACCATGTGTGTGAGAGAGAGTGGGGGATGGTGACATGTGGCAAGGCTGTAGTGGGTTCTGGGGGGTTCCAGTGCGCACACGGGCCAAATAATTGGGGTGCAACCGTGTGTGTTCGTGTATGTTCGAGTGAAACAGAGGAAGATTGTGAGGGAGAATTGCGGGTTGATCGAGGGTGCTGGTGAGTTTTGAGTGTGTGAGAGTGAGCAGGGAGTGAGAGGGAAGCAGTGAGAGAGGTTGACAGTGTGGTGGCTGTGTGTGAGGGTGTCGAGAGCTGCGGGAAAATCAGGGGGGAAAAAGGAAGGAAACCAAGGAGTTTGTGAGGAATCGTGGTGGTGGCGGCCGTGTACGGGGCAACTGAGACCGTGGTGCTGTCGTGAGGGGTGCGAGGAGTCAACCAATACCGGCGGAGCTCACGACGGCGACAGGTTGCAGGTAATTTCTATTTTTCCCATGTCTATGCTCTGTTTTGGCCGTGAACTTCAAATCGGAAGTTGTAGCTTGAGAGGTTGAATCGAAGAGGCTAGGGGAGTCTAGGGAGTTCATTTGAGTCCAGGGCGTCGTTTAGTTGAGTTGCCGTGACGGGAGGTGCACGGTGGAGGCGAGACGACGGAGGTGTTCTGTGTCCTCTGTTTTGGCCGTGAGTTTCAAACGGCGAGTCGTGATGTTTGGGAATTAGTCGACGGTTCTGGTTAGCTGGGTTAGGCTTAGAGAGGTTCAGGGAAGAGTTTGGTGTAGCCACCGTGAAGGGAGGAGAACTGGGTGGCCGGGAAGGAAAACATGGGAGTTGGGATGTCTGTTTTCGAGCTTGAGTCGACGAGGATGGGGCTGTGTCGAGGTGAACGGAGTACGGGAATGGTTAGGGTAGGACTGGACGATGAGAATGGTGAAGAAAGGGAGAGAAATAGTGCAGGCACGGCGGTGAACCGCTGACGCCGGTTCAAGCTGCAGACTACTGTGCTGAACGGGGTCTGCTCGAGGATGATGGTGCACTGTAGCAGGCGCGTGAGGGCCACGCGCAGCCACTTTGGGCGGCGCGTGGGGGCGCGTGCAGCGGCGATGGGGAAAGTGGTCAACATGGTTTTTGGTCTAGGCGTTCTAACGAGTCTATTGGAATTGGTTTCGGGTTGTTCGGACGTCGTTTGAGGTTAGTTCCGCGAGGGTGACGGTTTAGGGTCTCGGTTTATTTCGTTTAGGATTCGGAGATTTTGGAGGGAAATTAGATGGTTACTCGTGGACGTGTTAGTAACGTATTTTGGTGGTTTTTGACAGAATCGGGATTTCCCGAGGAAGCCGAGGAACGTGCAGGACGTTCGGGGCGCGATTGAGGGCTCGTTACTGTGAGTGGACCCTTTCCTTAAACTCGAACATGCATAACTGTTTTCTATAATTTTTTTATATATGTGATTTCATGATTATTGGATTTAGGATGTGATTTTACATAGTTGCACGTTTTTCGAGAAAATACGGTATTTGGCATGTTTTACGATAAAATGTTGAGTTCTGATCATAATGTTATAGTTTTGGGATTTCAAATGATAAATGATTTAAATGATTATAAAAGGATTTTGGAACATGATTTCGATGATTAAAGGTTTTCGGTTTTAGAAACGGATTTCAGAAAAAGGGTTGGTTTCCAAGTTGGAAAGTGGATTCCGGATTTAGGTTCGGAATGAAGGTTCGGGATGCTGGAAGGGCATCGGACCGGTGATTTCGGATTCGGGTTTGGATGTGAGTACGGAAAAGGTTTTCAAAATGGTTTTACAAATGGTTTTGGATTGGATTTGCTGGATCTGGTTATTGGGTTTAAAGACCCGGATATTGATTGACGGGGGACGGGCCCGAATTGAGTTTAAAGACTCGGGAGTTTAAAGACTCGGATATATTGATTTTCCCCCGTAGGCCTTTGAGTTTAAAGACTCTGGAGTTTAAAGACTCGGATATGATTAAGGCCTGGATTGAGTTTAAAGACTCGGGAGTTTAAAGACTCGGATATGATTAAGGCCTGGATTGAGTTTAAAGACTCGGGAGTTTAAAGACTCGGATAGGTCCAGCAGGTTTGATCAGAAATGATGATTTGATGTTCATGGTTCATGATATGGTCTTATGGTACATGTGCTATGATTTATATAACTGTTTTATAGTGTTTCTGTTTCTTATGCTGTTTTCTGGTGATTGATTATAACTGTTCTGATAACTGGGTTATGCATGTGGTTTTTAAAACGGAGGGTTAAACTCGGTTTTTCTGATAAATGGTTTAGAACTTTTCTTTTATTATGGTCCACTCACACCTTCTGTTTTTACTGCCCTCCAGGTTGTGGAGCTAGCGCGGGGTCTTCACATCGAGGCAGTGTCCGAGGCATAGAAGTCACGTGAGGGTTCCCGGAGTGGTTTAAGTTTTTCCGCGTGCGTGTAATTATTATCGGTTTTTATTTCATTGTATTTCGTACTATGCTCTGTAAACTATAACTTCGGGATATTTTGTCTAGTTTCTCCTGCGTCTGACTGAGTGTTGGATGTTTTGCGTGAGTTTTACTTGGGGTGTTGTGTCGGGGTGTCAGACGGGAGCAGGATTTACCTCGGGTTTCGGGGTGAAACTGGGGTGGGTCCTGACATCAGGGTCGCCCGGTTTACGATGACGCTGTACGATTACAATCATGACAATTAGGAATAGGAACGTGTGATTCTATTTGGCATGTGTTGCAATGTTTCGATGTGTCGAATCCCGGTGAGATGTCGACTGGCAGGAGATGCCGGAGTAGTTGTGGTGTGACGCAATAGGATGAGATTGCGCATGTAGCGTTTACGCACTATGGGACTCGGAGTACGGCCAGTTCTTGTGGAGGCCAGCGACTGAGAGCCATAGAGTTACGAGAGGACGAGATCCTCAGCGCGTAGTTAGTAGCTGGTTTGGTACCAGTATTGGAGTAGGAGGACTCTTCAGAGTCGAGATCGAGGGATCGATCTTGATGGTAGGGCTGCAGTGGGCAGCCGGGTTTGTGATAACCTGGTTAGTGATTGGCTGGACAAGTTACCAGGAGTGTGGTACTTGTGATCGGATCCAGAGGTGGATCGATCAGTAGATGTTACGTGTGGAACAACTGGTACTGGCGGTCGACTACCGCATGGATCGGAGTCTCGATAGCAGAGTGTTTGTGAGTTTGGTCTGCACGAGGTTGTGACAGACGCTGCTATCGATGGACGTAGTCGAGTCTTATCAAGCGGGGTAGACTCAGGTTTTCATGACGATGATACGAGGTGCGTGAGCGACGCACAGTTTGAGCAATGATTCTGGATTCGACTCGGTGATGGCTGAGTCTGGTTGCAGAATGAAATGTTGACATTGGGTGTTGGCATACTTGCCACGCTCCAGTGAAGGTAATTGTCAAGAGTGAGACAGAGAGGATCCTGAGTGGCTTAGTGCGAAGTACGGGAGTACCTGGTATGGAGACCAATTTCCCCAGTGATGGAGATTAGTTTCCTCAGTGATGGAGATCAATTTCCCCTATGACGGAGATCAGTTTCCCCAGTAATGGAGACTAGTTCCCCCAGTGCTACGAGATTGAGTCGCGAGGGTGTACTCATAAGTTGTAACTTTTGAAATGTGAGATCCATGTACAAATGGATGACGTAAGTGATGTCTTATGACGTATTTTTCGGTTTGTCGGATTGGGTAGTACGCAGAGATTTGGCTTCAGATCACGAAAGACGTTGCGATCTGTTTAACCTACCAACTGATGTTAGTGGTTTCCGATCAATTCTGTGAGTCAAAGTTGGATCAGGATGATTAAAGGTACGAGATGTGGGTGAGAGAGGACTTGGAAAGAAACACTATTCCAACATGATTGGAACTTCGGAATCAAAAGAAGTTGTGATTGAAACGATGAGAAGAGTGCTTGATTCCGTATTGGTAATGAGTAGTCCGAGGTCACTGAGTGTGACGCTATAGCAGATGGTGCGGGAGGCCGGAGGATGACATTGGATGAACCCTGATGTTACCATCTTGGATTTGTCCCTAGGTGGGACGACAAGGAGTGTTGTGACAGCTAGGAGTTCAAGAGGGTGTAAGAACCGAACACCTAGGTTGTGGGTCAATTTGATTGACTTGACGAGTAGTTTGTGGTTAGCATCACATGATGTGACGAGTGAGTGTCCAAGGTGTTGGACTGATGTTCGCCTGGTGACGGACGGTTGGGGTCCGGACCATGGTTGGAGTGCGGACATTAATTTTGGTTGGACGTTGCCAGAGTGCAGTTCTTGAGTAGTTCGGGTGACGCCCCGATGTTGGTGTGATGTGGGTGTACCAGTGTGTTGTGCACATTTGACGATGGGATTGACCGTGATCAATCGGTCTGTCGAGTCGAGAGTATCCGAGAGTGTAAATAGGTTGTAATTTGGGTAGATTCCTAGATGGATGTGGGTGGCGATCGGAATGGATCCGATAAGTGACAGTTTGGAGACTCGAGCTGAGTCTAGATGACAAGTGGTATCGCTGAGTGATGCGAGGACTCGAGAACGAGTCGAGATCAGAGTAGCGCAGTGAAGCGCAGTGGAGTCGGGAGTTGTCGGCTGGTCACGACGGATGTGACCTGTGTGGGTATTGGAATGTTAGGTATCCGATGAGTTTGGATAGGTATGGATTGTTGGGACTCTAAGAAGAGTGAGTTTTGGGGAATAGGAAATTGAGAGAGTTGATTCGTACGAGTGTTTAGAGTCATTATCGGACAAAGGTTTGAGGATGACCTACGAGATGTGACTCGTGCCATTGTGATGGCAGGATCCATAGAATGTTGTCTGATCCAATGCTGAGCAGGACGCCAGCTTCGATGTGATAGCCTTAGTGGGGATACGTTTCCTGCTTGACGACTGTCAGATGGAAGTGTCAGAGTGTCAGGCTGAAAAGTCGATTGGATATCAGTCTGGTATTGTTGACCTATCAAGCGAGTGACAGGCGTGGTCGACGAGTGTCGACATGTTGTCTCGAGTGAGACATACGAGCAGACGTGTAGTTCTCGAGAGTGAATTGGAGCTTTGGAGGCTCCGATGACGGTACGTACCGAGGACGATACCGTTGACTACGGTATGTGTGTTGGGCGTGTACTGCTACACGAGTATTCTCGTGTGGGTGCAACGATCTGTTTCGAGGAATAAGGATGGATTCCACAGTTTGGTTGTGGAATCAGGTCGATTTAAATTTCGAGGATGAAATTCTTTAAGGGGGGAAGATTGTGACGACCCGTCCCGAATTAACGGGATTAATTAAGAATTAATTACGGATTAGCGAGACTAATCGGAGATTAGATGAGAATTAGCGGACGTTCGGGCGAAATGACCATTTTGCCCGTGGAATGGGGGAATCGTTGACTTTTTGTTCAGGCGGTCAAATGGCCTTTGACCGATGACCGTGACGTAGTTCATGACGTCACGAGTTCATAGACAGGTGGCACGCTCGATTCCGACGTCCGAGGAGGAAGTTATAACGTTCGGAAGCCCAAGGGCATTTTGGTAATTTGGGTGAATAGGAGGTCAAAAGTTGAATTTTTGACAGGGAGGTCCGATGGCCGAGGGCCAAAGACCGTTACGTAGATCAGGACGATACGAATCCGTAGACAGGCGCCACGTCGAATTTGGACGTTCGACGGAGAAGTTACGATTCACGGAAGTACGAAAGTACTATTGCGCATTTTACGAGACGACTTGCGTTTTGGACTTTAGTGGGGCCCAGATTTTATCCCAGGGCCCAATGGATGAGTGACAAGTGTCACCCATCCACTGGCCCTTCCCTTACATACATGCATCGATCATTTCTTTCCATTTCCAAACCCACCCGATCTCATCCTTTGTACCCAAACCAATCCAATCCAAACCTTCACCCATGGACATCTGAGAAACCAGGAGAGTGAGGGGAGGATGTTGGATGTTGGTGGCCGGCCTGGACGGCCAGAACCGCCGTGTACGGCGGCTTGGAGGAGACAAACCCGAGAGGGTGCTCGGTAAGGCCCAATTCCCATTTTCAATTTGATTATGATATTATGGTGGTTTTTGGACGATTAGGATGAGTTGATTAGGTTGCTAGGATAGTTTTTAGATGTTTTGGAGGCTGGTTCACGGCGGAGGAGGCCGTGAGGGTGGCCGTGAAAACAGAGGTCGTGAGCCTCTTTGTTCTTGGATAGGATTTAAGGTGTTTTAGTTAGTTTTATTAATTGGAATTGATAGGAAACATTAAATTAGGAAGATTGGGATTGAAAAGAAGAAGATTGGACGAAAAATGCGGAGTGGGGGACCTCGAACCGGTCACGCCGGTCCAACTGGACCGGCGAAACTAGTGAACCGGCAGGTCTGAACCGGCTGAAGCATGAAGACGATGAATAGTGCACCGTCCCTTCTAGGGGCGCATGAGGGCGCGTGGTACATCATTTAGGGAAGTGTTCAACATATGAAATCTTCTATTCGATGTAACTAAGATTTTGGGACTGGTCTCGCGTCAATCGGACATCGTTTCTATAGTTTTCGGGGTGTCGGAAGGTTTAGGATCGGCTTAAAAATAGTTAAAAGTTCGGAAAAATTACGGGGCTTTGGTAGGAGGTTAATTAAGTAGTTAGTAACCTTTTATTAAAATTTGGACAGGTTCGGGAATCCCGAAGGCGACGTTTGACCCAGGAGATGATTATGGCACGCGTATCGAGGCGCAGCTTCGGACGGTCTGTGAGTGGACCTTTCTTTCGGAATTGATGCATGCATAAATGTTTTATAATTGTTTTAGAATATATTTTGTGTTGCCATGAGTGCAATTGTTTGTGGTAGCCTAGGATTTACGTATTTGCACGTATTTCGAGATTTCCAGTTTTATACGATGCTTATACGTTCTAGGTTTTCAACGAGCGTTTAATAAACGGATTTTTGATTTGGAAACATGAACTCGGGCATGAGACCCAATTAATTTATAAACTATAGGACTTGGAGTCCATTTGATTCGATGAGGAATCGGACCTAGGGTCCATTTGAGCCATATGATTCGACCGAGGGTCCATTTGGTTTACGATTCGGGTTTGAGGCCCAGTTAGTAGTACTATCGGGCTTGATGCCCCGTTGATTTATGATATCGGGCCTGTGACCCATTTCGTTGAGATATCGGGCTTAAGGCCCCGTTGGTTGTGGAATTGGATGTGAGGTCCTGTTGAGTCATGGTTCGAGCTTAGGGCCATGTTGATTGTGAAATCGAGCATGAGACCCAGTTGAACTGAGGATTTGGGACGAGGCCTGTGAAATGTTTTTGAATTGGATTCGAGGAATGCTATTGAGATGTATCGGGTTTGAGACCCAGTTGAGAAATGAGATTTGAGAAAGAAAGAAAAGAGTATTTGAAAACGTGATTGAACCCTCCATTTGATTATATGGTATCCTCCAGCGTCGACCTGGAGAGTCACGATCCACAGACGATAGTGGGTATCCCCATAGGGATCCCGTTCCAGGAGTGGAGGTTACGAGATATGATGTGGTCCCGGACCAGATTCCGAAGAGATGTGTGGACTAGATCCAAAGAGAGAGCTCGGACTAGATCCAGTGATTGAGCCTCCCAGATAGAGATTCCTGGGAGATGACTCGGAGTGAGACCCCGAGTAGTGTGCTCATTAGGTAGAGATTGACATCGTGACTATATCGGGGATGTGTTCCCTAGGGGTTGTGTGCCCCGAGTTGGCATCTTCTCGGAAGTGCCGCGGATGGGTTATACGTATGACGGTATGTATGAGGTTTTATGATTAGAAAGTGATTTGGGGCAGAGACCCCGTATCCGATGTTTTAGAAATGATTTGGGGGCGGATACCCCGTACTTGATGTGATTTGGGCTGAGTCCCTATTGATTTGACCTACGGGTTTTGAATTGTGATTTCGGGTCGAGGACCCAAATGAATTTATGGGTCATGACGGTTTATGGGAACCGGGCATGAACCTTTGAAAGGTTTTGATATGTTTGATAAATGATTTTACTAATGTTTGATAAACATTTTAGAATGCATGCATATGCTTTTATGGAGGGCATAAATGTCTTGAAGCGAAAATGTTTTTAAATGAAATGTTTATTTTTGTCCACTCATGACTTTTTGTGTTTTAATGCCCTTCAGGTTGATCGTGGATGCGGGCTGTAGCAGAAACGATACATCACTTTCCTCCTCCTACGATCATGACGCACTCTGATAGCCCCGACGAGGGCTAGAGATGGAATTTTCCCTGGTCTGACACTTTGTGTCAGACGGGATCAGGCGGGTCCCACGTTAATCCCGGGGGATTTGGGACCGATCCTGATAGTCGAAGTGTTACCGAGCATCTCAGTAACTTCCAAGGTTTGATCAACCTGTTGACGAATATGCAAATGGTGCTTGATGATGAATTACAAGCACTAGTGTTACTCAGCTCTTTGCCTGATAGCTGGGATACACTAGTAGTATCTTTAAGCGATTCAGCTCCTCAAGGTGTTCTTACATTGGACATAGTTAAAGATGGCATGTTCAATGAAGAAGCAAGGAGGAAAGAACAAGGTGTAGTAGCCGAGTTAGAAGCCCTCGTCTCAGAGTATCGTGGAAGAACTAGCAATAGAAAATTCCACAAGCGAGACAAGTCAAAGGGCAGGTCAAGAGATGGCTCGAGAGGGAGGTCCAAGCCAAGAAAGGACCTAGAATGTTACCATTGTGGCGGGATAGGCCACATGAAGAGAGAGTGCAGGTTGTTTAAAAGAGAGCAAGATAGAGGTAACGAAAAGAGTGATGCCAGGCACACGACCGCAACTACCTCTGGTGGAAATGAGGTAATTATTTTACGTTGTGATGGCTTCGTTAATTTTTTCTCTCAAGATACATCCTGGATAGTGGATTCAGGTGCATCATTTCATGTCACCTCACGGAGGGACTTCTTTACATCTTACACCAATGGTGATTTTGGTAATGTGAGGATGGGAAATGACAAATTGTCCAAGATCGTGGGAAGAGGAGATATTTCCCTTGAAACCAACACAAGTTGTCAGTTGGTTCTCAAAGGATGTGAGACATGTTCCAGACATGCGTCTCAATCTAATCTCCACTGGATTACTTGACGATGAAGGATACACCAATGTCTTTGCTGAAGGGAAATGGAAACTCGGCAAGAACGCTCTTGACAGGACCCATCTCAATTCCCCCGGGATTAGTGCGGGATGACCTTGCTCCCGTCTGACACGAAGTGTCAGACAAGGGATATTTCCGACCTTTGCCCTCCCGGGCTATCAGAGTACGCCAGGATCCGGAGGAGGTATGTGATATCTCGGTCTCTGCTACAGTCCACAATCTGATGTCAACCTGAAGGGCAGTCAAAACATTAAAAACTGTGAGTGGACAAAACAAAATTTTATAAAAACATTTAATAAGGAAGACATTTGTACCCTCCACTAAAAAGCATGCATGCATTGGAAAACCATTTAACCAAAGAAACCATACGTGGGAACTAAGCCCAAATCAGATATAAACCAAGGTCGAAAGGACCACAATAAAAACGACCATACGGGCCACTGCCCAAATCCATAAGGGACTCGGCCCCAAACCATAAAGAAACCAAGTAAACGAGCCACTGCTCAAATCCTGTGCACACCTGTGCACACCACATATCATATATCATATATACATCACATACATATATATAAGTCACACAACCAATCCTGTCACGGTATCCAAAGCTACGCGCGTGCTACCCGGGTCTCAATCCGAGTCATCTCAAAGTCAAGGTCAATGTCCGCAGAACACTGACCCTACCCGAGGTAATAGTAACCATAGCCTTCCTGAGAGTAAGGAACCCAACTGGGGGGTGACTCCACTCAGTCGGTGCTCCGTGACTACTCCAGGGTCCACCCAGGCCAACGACCCTCCCCGGAGGAGATAGTAGAACATGTAAAGGAAGGTAGACGAACATATATATACATAACATAACCATTCAGGACCGGTTCCCCTGAACCGTCATGATCCATAATATCCATAATCAGGTAACATGCCGGTTCCCATAAACCGTCATGTACCGTAATAACATAACAAGGGTCCATGCCGGTTCCCATAAACCGTCATGAACCATGATACCATAACAAGGGTTCATGCCGGTTCCCATAAACCATCATGAACCTGGGAATCCATTTAAGGTTCCCTGACCTGAAATCAAAACCGTAAAGTGACTAGGTCTCGTACCCGAACATAGGACATCAGTTGGGCACCGTGCCCGATATCTGAGGTCATATGCCCGAGACAAAACCAAATGGGTCTCATACCCGAGTTTATCATTTTGAAATCCAAATCCAGTTCATTAAGTCAATACAGAAATACAGACCCGTATAAGCACCGTATAAGGCCGAAACCTCGAAATACGTGCTTATACGTAACCACATAGAATTGCACCCATGGCATCATCAAACAAGTAATAAAACATATAATAAACATTTATGCATGCACCAATTTAGAAAACAAAGTCCACTCACAGACCGTCCGAGCTGCCGCCTCGATTTGCGTGCCATACGGCTCCCCGAGCCGATCACCATCACCGGGACTCCCAAACCTGTCCAAATCGTAATAGAAGGTTACTAACTACTTAATTAACCTCCTACCAAAGCCCCGTAATTTTCCCGTATTTTTAACTATTTTTAATCCCGAACCTAAACCTTCCGATGCTCCGAAACATATCGAGACGGTGTCTGATCGACACGAAACCAGTCCCAAAATGTTCGTTACATCGAATAGATGATTTCGTATGTTGGACACATCCCTAGAAACCCCACCACGCGCTGCCACGCGCCGCCCAAAGGCCCCTGCGCGTGGGCTCACGCGCCGGTGAACAGTGCATCGTTCCCAGCGATCGAACCGGTCTGGGCCGGCCGGTCCAGTCCGACCTCTGCAACTGGACCGGCGTAACTGGTCCAGGCCTTCTTCTTCCTTATTTTTGGTCCGATTTCCTCCATTCCAATTCCTAAATTCCTATTTTCTCATTTCCAATCTATCCTAATCAAGAAAACTAGGAAAAACCCCACAAAACCCGTCCGTCCAAATCTCCCCTAATCGGTCCAATTTTTCCGATTGCACCCAGGGCTGCTCAGCCCTTCACCGCCGTCCAAACCACCCTCTATGCCTTCCTACAACCTCAATAAACTCATCCCAATCATTAGAACTCAGCCCTAACACCTAAAACCCGAAAATGAAATTTGAAGGTAAAATTTTTACCTTCGCGGGTCCACGACCACCGTGCACGGAGGCCCCCGATCTCGCCACCATCCAGTCCGTCCTGGCCTCCTCTCTCACTCTCTGTTCTCTCCAGGAGTATTTGGGATTAAGGGTTTGGTGTTTGGATCGCACAGAGGAGAGGAATGAGATCGGGTTTGGTTGGAGGGAAAAATGGAAAATGGATGCACGGTGAATGGTTGGATGCATGTATGTGGAATGGTAGCCAGTGGATGGGTGACAAGTGTCACTCATCCATTGGTTGCTGAAAAGTAACTGGCCCCACTAAAGACAAATGGTCCTCGTAAAACGTGTAATTGTGAATAGTAACCGGGAACTTCCGTGAACCGTAACTTCGCCGTCGAACGTCCGAATTCGACGTGCCGCCTGTCTACGGATTCGTATCGTCCTTATCTACGTAACGGTCTTCGGCCCTCGGCCATCGGACCTCCTGGTCAAAAAGTCAACTTTTGACCTCCTATTCACCCAAATTACCAAAATGCCCCTAAACTTCCGAACGTCATAACTTCTTCCTCGAATGTTGGAATTGAACGTGCCACCTGTCTATGAACTCGTGACGTCACAAACTACGTCACGGTCATCGGTCAAAGTCCATTTGACAGCCCGATTAAAAAGTCAACGTTTTGCCACCATCAGGGGCAAAACGGTCATTTCGCACCGCTCGTCCGATTTCGCTCTACTAATCACGGATTAGCCTCACTAATCGTGATTAGTCACTAATCTAACCATGAAATTTGGGACGGGTCGTTACAGCTCTTGTCCTAGTACGAGGGAAGAAGGAGAACACCCTATACATGACACATGCAAAAGTCAGTAATGGGTACGTAAATGCTCTCGCAGAAGACTCGATTGAGCTATGGCATAAACGGCTCGGTCACATGAGCGAGAAAGGGCTGCAAATTCTAGCCAAAAGAGAGGCACTGGCCGGGATGAAGAAAGGAATGCCTCTAAAATCATGCACGCATTGCTTGGTTGGGAAGCAACATAGAGTTTTGTTTCAACATGGACCTGCACAAAGAAAATCCAATGTATTGGACGTTGTGTACTCTGATGTTTGTGGTCCTATGACCACTAGTACTCTTGGTGGTGCAAGATATTTTGTTACCTTCATTAACGATCATTCCAGGAAGGTATGGGCTTACGCACTTAGAACAAAAGATCAAGTGTATGAAGTTTTCAAGCAATTTCATGTCAGCGTTGAACGAGAGACTGGTAGAAGCTTGAAATGTATTCGCACCGATAACAGAGGAGAATATATGGGGGCGTTTAGAAACTACTGTAGAAGTAATGGAATCAGGGATGAAAGATCTGCTTCGAAGACTCCTCAGCATAATGGCATAGCTGAGAGAATGAACAGAACAATTTTTGAAAGAATAGGAACAATGTTATCTCATGCCAAGTTGCCCAAAAGCTTTTGGGGTGAAGCCTTGATGACTGTGGTTGATCTAATCAACCTTTCTCCTTTAGCACCTTTGAATGGTGATGTCCCAAACAAGTTCTGGTCAGGAAAAGACGTTTCCTACAATCATCTGAAAGTTTTTGGTTGTAGAGCTTTTGTTCATATTCCTAAAGACGAGAGATCCAAGCTCAACGCGAAGTCGAAAGAATGTATCTTTGTGGGATATGGGAATGAAGAATTTGGTTACATGTTATGGGATCCTGTAGCTAGAAAGATTATTAGAAGTAGAGATGTTGTCTTCTTTGAAGATCAGAACATTGAAGACATTCCAATAGGTGATAAACCTGATAATACTAGAGAATATCCAGCTAACTTGAATCCAATTCCTTCCCCATTGGAGCACAATGACGGGCGAGATGAATCCAATGATACTGATGATCCAGTTAATGAACCTATTATTAATGAACCAGTTGATGATGAAGTGAGTGATGGTCATACAACTGATGGTATAGTAGATGATGTAGCTGATGAGGAGCAAGAAGCACAAGCCCATGAAGAGCCAGCGGTCGAATTCCAACCAAGAAGATCGACCAGGGTACGGAGACCTCCGAGTAGGTATTCTCCAGATGATTACATTCTCCTAACAGACAGGGGAGAACCAGAATGCTACGAAGAAACATTGACTCATGATCAACAAGATGAGTGGTTGAAAGCCATGCATGAAGAGATGCAATCTCTGCATGAGAACCACACATATGATCTGGTGAACCTACCAAATGGTAGAAGAGCACTCAAGAACAAATGGGTGTACCGACTGAAGACGGAAGAAAACAACTTTAAGCCCAGGTTTAAGGCAAGGCTAGTTGTGAAAGGTTTCAGTCAGAAGAAAGGAATTGACTTTGAAGAGATTTTCTCACCCGTAGTGAAGATGTCATCCATACGGGTTGTACTCGGTTTGGCTGCAAGCCTGAATCTCGAGATCGAACAGCTAGATGTGAAGACAGCTTTTCTTCACGTAGATCTTGATGAAGAAATCTACATGGAGCAGCCAGAAGGTTTCAAAGTCAAAGGAAAAGAAGATTTGGTATGTCGGCTGAAGAAGAGCTTATATGGACTCAAGCAGGCACCTCGACAATGGTACAAGAAGTTTGATTCTTTCATGATTGAACACAGATACCGGAGGACTACTTTAGATCATTGTGTATTTGTGAAAAGATTTGATGATGGTGAATTCATCATACTTCTTCTGTATGTCGATGACATGTTGATCGTAGGACAAAACAGTGACAAGATTAGCAAGCTGAAGAAAGAGTTGAGCAAGTCTTTTTCTATGAAAGACTTAGGACCCGTAAAACGAATCCTCGGTATGAGTATATCCCGTGATAGAAAAAAACGGAAGTTGAGGTTATCACAAGAAAGTTATATCGAGAAGGTACTAAACCGGTTTAACATGGGTAAAGCAAAACCAATTTCTACTCCATTTCCTAGTCACTTCAAGCTTAGTTCAAAGCAGAGTCCTACATGTGAGAAAGACAAAGAAAGCATGGCTATGGTGCCATATTCCTCAGCTGTTGGTAGTCTGATGTATGCAATGATTTGCACGAGACCAGACATAACACACGCAGTTGGCGTTGTAAGCAGATTCTTGTCTAACCCAGGAAGAGAACATTGGAATGCTGTGAAGTGGATTCTCAGATATCTCAGGGGTACCTCCAAAATGAGTTTATGCTTTGGAGGTGGAAAACCTGAATTGATTGGCTACACAGATGCAGACATGGCAGGAGATCTTGATTCCAGAAAATCTACTTCAGGATACCTGATTACGTTTTCAGGGGGAGCAGTTTCGTGGCAATCAAAGTTACAGAAATGTGTTGCTCTATCAGCTACAGAGGCAGAGTTTATTGCAGCTACTGAAGTGTGCAAAGAAATGCTATGGATGAAGCGGTTCCTACAAGAATTAGGGCAAGAGCAGCATAAATACATTTTGCATTGTGATAGTCAGAGCGCGATCCACTTGAGCAAGAATCCGAGTTTTCACTCGAGGTCGAAGCACATTGATGTGCGATATCACTGGATACGTGATGTGTTGGAGTCCAAGCAATTGCAGCTTGAGAAGATCTATACTGATGACAATAGTTCAGATATGATGACCAAGTCCTTACCTAAGGACAAGTACGAATTTTGCAGAAAAGCATCTGGACTGTTGGAGCCCTCCACCTAAGTCGGGAGGGGGAGATTGATGGGTTTCCCTCATTAGTGGAGGAGAGAAAAAGAAGGAAAAATAAATAGTAAAGTAAAATGAAAGAAAGGAGGGGAGAGTTTGAAGAAAACGAATGGAAAAGAAAAGGAACAAAACTCTCCTTCATGCATGACCACCAATTAGTTAGGAATGTTGGCTATAAAAGTCGTAGTCTTCTTTCAGTTCATTGCATCCATTTAGAAAGCCAAAACTTAGAAAGTTTTGAGAGATAAGAAAGTCTCACTTGTGTGAGAGAGAGAAAATCCTCTTGAGAAAAAAATCAAGAGAGAGTTCATCCACCGGTGTTTGGTGAGATTATAATTGTATTCCCATTATTTTTCTAGTGGAAGATATAGTGTTATTTTTTGCCCATTTTATTTACACAAGGCTGGGAAAAAGTCATATCCTAGGAGTGCCATATTTATTTATTGGCTCTTTTATTTTTCGCCATCTTTCCCAACAGTTTCCTCCTTTCATTTTCCTACGTCTTTCTTCCAAAAGCTTGTTTGACTGACAAGCTGGTTTTTCTCACTGCCTCAACTAACCTTGAAAAAACAATTGATGTCATTGTTCTCCAAATACACTTTTTAATCAGCAACAATGTTATTAATATAAATCTACACAAGAAATTCCCCACATTTATCATCATAACAATCGAGGGCGAAGTCCCCCTAGGTTCTCTCTGTATATCTAGCATGTATTGTTAAGCTAGGAAGTGGTGACTATTTCCTCATGCTAAGTACTTCTTACAGAATCTATTTATCATACTTCCCATGTGCAGATGGAGTTCAATGCCAAGGTATTATGGTAATGTACCATTTTGTAATCAATCAACCATATATTGTAATCTCCAACATGAGCTCCCAAATCCTCAATGAAGTGACTATTGTGCTCAGTTGGAATCCCATTTCATCTTAGAAGCTTGGAGTCTGGTATTTTTTGGGAAGGATTGCTAGAGTATGCTTGCCTGATATGGTGACTATTGCACATACTTCTACTCCTATGAGCTTCAATGCAACTCATTCTTCAGCATGGCAATCACGTCTTCCCGAGTGACGATATATAAGGTTTCTTATGCTCAGGACCTTTTCTAGCAGCAGATCCCTCTTGTGGAGTTATTTTTCTACCTCTTTGGAAGTTCGGCATCATTGTTGGCTTAAGAGATAGACTTCTTTAGTTCTTTCATGGTTGTCATCATCTCTTTCTAGGGTTGGCTTTTGACATGAATGGCTACCACAAGGTAGGGGATAGTATAATCCTCTAGGCTCCATTGCTCTGTTTCTCCTTCATCATTTTTGGATCGGCTTCTTCCAAGGCCCGAGGTACCTAGAACCAATCTCAGACATCACAATGTTGCTTCTAGTGGATTTCTTAGAGCTTGGAACCATTGTTTCGTAAATACTGCAACCTGGTCTCCAACAGTCAGTCAATTTATGTTGGGGTGCTTCGGCTGCTAGAAAATGTGGGCTGTTGGAAGTCTCAATGGAGAGCCTAACGAGCTTCCAACTTAAATATTGTAACCTTGTGTGTACAGGTAAGTGAGGCTAGATCCCACAATGTTCTGAAAGAGAGTAAATTTTAGGGACAATTATGGTACAATGGCTTCAGAAAGATAAAAAATGACATTCATTAAGAAAGGGAATCAGCTTGAATAGCCTATGATCCGGAAGCAAAGGACATCGAGTTTAGAGATACTGCATGATTTGGCTTGTATTTTTGGATTCTAAGGTGAGGTTAATAGAGTAAAATGGTGGTTAATAGTGGACGTAGATGAATAGTAAGGCTAGATTGGGCTTTGACATTTAGGAATGAATTTTCAGTAATTCATATATTCAAAATGGGAATGAAGTCCCAGTTATATACAAAGGCCCTAACTAACATAGGCTGGAATCAAGGCTATCCCGATACATTAGCAGCCATACTAGGAACAGATTACAAAAGAGCTATGTGATGGGCCAATAACCTTGGATATGGAATGGAACTTTTCAGGTTGGGCTTGGAATTTGGAAATTTTGGGTTTTAATCTCTTTAGCCGAATTATAAGACCCAACGATTGGGCTTGGATTCCGATGCTCCAAGCATCCCAAAATCTCTAATCCTTCAAATTTTTAATCGAGCATCATGCATTCTCGCAATCAACCACATTATAACCCACTCCAGAAGTCCTGTTTTGTCTGGCTTAGGGTCTACTTGAGAGTATTGAATGTCTTAATCATAAAAGGCCTCCATTGAATGATTGAGCCTTATAGTGGATGGGCTTGATATCCATCGAAATGGATAGCATGAGCTTATTGATTAAGATCCAATTAATTGCATGTGTTTGATCGACTTAATAAGTACTGTTCATTCCATATGCAACATCTTTAGGCCACAACATCAATTTTATGGTATTGGCCCATACTTGGCCCTTGGTTGGCTTTTGATTTTGGGGTTATCCAATTTTTAAAGGCTATGTGCTGTTGTATCTTGTTCGTTATTATGTCTCTAGATCTTATTAAATTTTAGTTGCATTTGTGAATTTACCTAAGAGGAATTTCTTGCTTTCTCCCTGGGCTATAATCTCATTATTTACAATTTATTTTTGGTATACTTCAGCCACTTCTTACTTTCTTTTTGTACTAGACTTTTTGTAAACATGTTCATGCTGATTAATCCAATATTACTCTATTTTATATCAAGAAAGGAAAAAGTATGGACATCGGTGCAACAGTGCAAGCCCCATGGCGAGTGAAAATGTCCCTTAGATAAAATAGAGAAAGTGAAACAATTTGCTTAATCCGAAAGTGGACCTGACGAGGAGTGGTCTTGTTGGACGTTGGAAGCCTATTTCTGGTCGCCGAAGTGACCTGCAAGAGGGTAAGAAGAGTATTTGACACCGGTGGGGTGCTAGCCTAGTGATCTTATGCTTAATTCCGTTAAGTAAATGGATATCAGATACAATACAGGCAGCGTAAAATTTAGTGAATAGTAAATAGTAAATGCACCTTTGTGGGGTAAAGTGCCCCGTATTTATAGTGGTAGTAAATGGGTCGGAACCTTAATGAAGTAAGGCCCATGTGGTTGCAAAGATATTGAAATATGTCCACAACTATATTTTTACCGCTGGGATAGGTAATTATTCAATGGTACCGATCGTGATGCTTAGGGATGCATGTTAGCAGTACTTGAGAGAGGCCAATTGGGTGCCCTTGTCGGTAGTGCCACCGTCGAGTGGCGCTATAGGCTTGGTTAGCTAGCCCACATTCGGTTGACAAGCGACTGATCATTATTGGCAGGCATCAGAAGGACTCACCATAGCGATTTGGGGGTGGTCCTGGGCGACTTCCTAGTCGTCGGTTGGAAAGGTATAAGCATAAGTCCTCTAAGTCGTTGACTAAGGTGGACTTCGTCGGTCGAGGACTTGTCATTTCGTGCAGAATGTGTTGACAAACCAGTGGGATGTGACCTAGAGTCTATAACGGTCCAGAAATTCAGAAAAGGGAAATTTAAGAAAAAAAATAGAAATGTTGAGTTTGTACTTATAAGGTCAAAGGTTGACTAATTAACCTGAATACATTTTGGATAATTTGAGAGGACCTTGACGTAGGCCTCATAATTTTGAATCTGTAGATAGGAAATATGTTGGAATCAGAGATCGAATAGACTCAGTACATTCAAAATGTCATAAAGGGCATTTTAGTAATTTTGCCATAAAAGGTAATTTGGTGATTGTACAAGAGGGGTATTCTAGGATAATCTAGGACCTTCTTTTATTTCCCTACCTTATCTCTCTTCTTCCATAGACTTAGCCTATTATATAGGTGTATGAGTGTAAGAATGGTGTTTGGTGGAAGGGAGCCGAAAGGAAACAAGCAAGAATACAGAGAAAATGGAGAAAATAGGAAGGAGAAGAAAGCTAGGGAGGAAGAAAGGGAAGGAAATAAAGGAAGGAGAAAAGAAAGGAAGGTGGAGGGACTAGGAGACACCCAGACCCGATAGCCCAAGATTAACCCAAGAAGGAAACTTAGGAAGTTTTGAACTTACCCTTGGATTTTCGACGTGGAAGCTTGATAGGTCTTCAAATCATCATTATTTTATATTATTTTATACCCTTTATACTTGAATTTTAATATTAAAATACTAAAAAATTGGAGAAAATAATATATTTTGTGAAAATTTTGTAGAATTAAATAAAACTTGAAATTTGGAGTGTTTTGGCGAAAAAATCGTCCTGATCAGAGTTATAACGAAGAAATTATGGAAAATTTTTGGTTGGAAACTCAATCCAAAAATCAGCCCATATCCATAATCAATTGCAGCCCAGCCATCAGCTGCAGCCCAATCCAATCCGACCTAGCAGCCCACTTGTTCACGGCCCAATTTCTGGGCGTCCAGCTCACTCAGGTTGTCGATAGGCACCTGCCGAACCCTTATCTTTTGCTTTGGAGCAAGCGCGGCGATTGCGTCTAGCTCAAGGCACGCCTATCGTACGCCATGCTTTTGCTGTCAGTGCACGCCTGCCGACTTCCAACTGCTCCATTCAACACCTGACGAGCTACCTGCCCTCTTTTTTTTAGCAGCCTTTGACCCAAGGCCCATCCCTTTTGTAAGCTGAGCCCTGCCGAGTCAACTGCTCCTCTGTCCCAGCATGTCTTTCTCTGATTTTGTGCAAATTTAACCACAAAATCATCCAAAAACCCATCATTTGTCATCATTTTATTTGTAATTATTTTTTTATTTGAATTTTTGGCATCCCTCTATAAATAGGGATGCCATTTCATTTGTTAGGGATCCCCAATTTTCCCCTTTCTTCCCTTTTCTTAGTTTATTTAGTTTAGGGGTCCCCATTGTTCTTCTTAGATTTCTTTTATGTTTTGTTTTTAATTTTGTTCTTAATTTATATTCTTTTTACTTTACTTCTTAATTTTATTTCTTCTTTACTTTGTACTTGTGACTTTTCTTTGAGAGCTCTTAGACATAATTTTATGTTTTCCTTAATAAATACCTAGGCCGAGTAATACTAAGACAATTTAAGAGTTTTTAAGACCAAATTTCTCGTATTTCTTCTTCCATCTTCACAAGTTTACTGCCGATATTCGGTGATTCTTGTGAAAAACTATTTTTTTCTACTTAAATTCTTGTTATTGTTATTGGTTTTACTTATAATTCAATATATGTGTTGGCATTTTCTTTCTAACATTTGTAAGTAAAAATGTAATCTTCATGTGTTTAACTTTTTGAATTTCTTTTACTTCATATATTTTAGTGCTTAAACTTCAATTCAACGCTAAATGTTGATCCGCTGTTCGGGGCATTTACAATAGAATTGAAGAGATTTAATGCTTGACCGTTGTTCGGCGTATTAAATCACAAACTTAAGGTGGATCATATTGTAAGTAATAATCCGCTGTTCGACATATTTATAATATAAAAAATGTATGCTTGTAATTGAGATAATGAATGTGGGATTTCGTGATTGGTTCAATATGAGCATAATGTTAGACTGTTGGTAAAAATTGTGTTTGAAGAAAATCCACTTGTACAAATGTTAAAGTAGAAGTAGAATTATGTTCTTAATTGTTTTTACTTGTTTTCTTTATTTTATAATTACAATCTTTTCAAACCCCCCATTTAATTCTTTATTCTTTTATTCTTTTATTCTTTTATTCTTTATTCTTTTATTATTTTATTCTTTAATTCTTTAATTCATTAATTCATTAATTCATTAATTCTTTCATTCATTAATTAATTAATTAATTAATTTTTTATTCATTATTCTTTTATTTTTTATTCATTATTCTTTCTCATTAACATATTATTAATGTTCCCTAATTTCCTCAGTTAAGAACAATCCATATTTACCAATACTAAATCTACACAAAAAGGTTTAAACTGTATAATACTCAAATTACGTGTTTAATTTAATACGTAGTTTGAGCGTTTATTAATTTTTGGAGCCGTTGCCGGTGAAATTGAAAATTATTTTTAATATGTTAGTGTATGTATATAAATTGGGCATATTTGACAGGACTCGTCCCAAATACCCCGGGATTAACGTGGGACGTGCCTGCTCTCGTCAGACACGAAGTGTCAGACAAGGGATAATTCCGTACTTAGCCCAATCAGGACTACCAGAGAGTGCCAGGATCTGGAGGAGAAGTGTGATGACAGGACCCGTCCCAACTGGACTTTGATAACCGTGCCCGGTCCTGCTCCCGTCTGACAAGTCAACTGAAGTCCCGAAACTACCTTTCAGCACCTGTAAGACAAGGGATAACTGCACTGATTTTCGCTCATGCCTCCGCCTCTCGATCAGCCCCGAACGCCGTGCCACGGTCTGAAGGGTCATAAAAAACAAAGGTGTGAGTGGACAAAAATAATATCATTTAAAACGTATTTCAAAATACATCATTTACCCTTCAGTTTATTAAACCATGCATGCATAGGGAAAACATATGAATCACAATCACTGGCTTTCCAGCCAAATCACATGAACAGTATCAAATCTCGGCTCTCAAGACAACACATATGAAAACATAATCACCTGGCCACGTAGACCAGAACCCGTACTCAATACCAATACGCAATCACAATCAACATCAAACAACACTACTCACAAGTGCACAATCAATCAATCCGCACTACAAGTGCACCAACAATCATATAGTCACATCTGCACTACGCGTAGGCCAATATCCAACCACATTCTCGGGATCGGACACATCTGGGCTCAACCCTCGGGCTCAGTCACATCTGGGCGAACACATCCCCAGGCTCAGACACATCCGAGTGGTACATCCAGGCTCAGTCGCATCTGAGAAGTTGGCTTACCATAACAACTCACAATTATACAATCATATCCCCCAGGCTCCGGTCCTCTGGGTGATCCCCTAGCTCCGACCGTCTGGGTATCACAATCACAATGAAAACCATTCCGGGATTACATCCCAAAACATGTCAACCAAATCCTTGACTTCAAACAAAGTCAAAATCATTTCCGACCAGGGTCTTAAGTCCCAATACCATTTATACGTAAATCCGTAAAATCTCATTTGAAAACAATAAAATAATCCATAAATCATCCTTAACTCATCAATTAAGTCAAAATATCCATTTTGAAACCATTTTGACTCCGGGCCTAGCCCAAAATATCATTTGCACGTTCCTAATATAACGTGCCCAAAAGACCGATTAAAATAATCATTAAATCACAAATAATCATGCCACATAATCAGGACATCATTGCAACTCAAATCATGCAATCAATCATGTAAAACATTTAACTATGCATGCATATCAGTTTATAAAACAAACAGCCACTCACACACCGTCTAAACCGCTCGCTTTTCGAGATGCACTTTTTTCCGTAATTTTCGACACTTTCCAGGAATCTTGAATCCTGTCCAATATCATGATTCAGGGTCACTAATGATTTAATTAACATCATATTAATTTCCCATAATTTTTTGAGAATTAAATATTAATTAAACACGTAACATAAACCTTCGGACCCTCGAAACAATATCGAAACGGTGTCTGATTGACTTGAAACCAACTCTAAAATGTTCGTTACATTACATAGAATAAAAGTCGTGTTGAACTCACCTCGGGAATCGAGCCCACGCACCCTCACGCGCCGCCATGAGTGGCTGCCGTGAAACTCACGGGCCTGCTACAGTGTCACCACCTTCACCCGTATGTCTGATAAACTGACCCTGCAACCCGCGACATGACCCGTTTAATTCTCCACCAATTCAACATCTTTTTCAACAATTGAACATTCTATTAGCTTCGTAAACAACTTAATTAAGGGTCTGTAACATAAATTTGGATCAAATATACCTTAATCATTTCGATTTGAACTCGAATTCGAAGAACACCAGAACACGGTTCCGCGTCCAATCTCAATCAATTCTCATTGTTTTCCTTTCATTGATGCATCAGGGAGCTTCGTGGGATCCTAATGAACATATTTCCAAGTCCAATTTCATTGTTACATGTCTCCAATCCATTCGAATCAAGCTCAAAAATCCAAAGGCTTCCTCCTCTCTGTTCTAGCCCAAAACGACTCCAATTTCTTTCAAATTTAAGTAGGTTCAACTCGCCTCAACCCCAGAAAGCTAAATTCAAGGTCAATGTCACTCATGAATGTCCACAATTTCAAATTCGATCCTAAGGTCCATTAAAGGTTTTCGGGTTTTCTGGGTATTCTCTCACGATTTCAATGCCTTTCTTGTAACGACCCGTCCCGAATTCCAAGATTAGATTAGTGACTAATCATGATTAGTGAGGCTAATTGGTGATTAGTTAGGCGAAATCAGACGAACGATGCAAAATGACTGTTCTGTCCCTAGCCGTGGCAAAACGTTGACTTTTCAATCGGACGGTTAAATGGACTTTGACCAATGACCGTGATGTAGTTCGTGACGTCAGGAGTTCATAGACAGGTGGCACATTCAATTCCGACGTTCGAGGAAGAAGTTATGACGTTCGGAAGTTTAGGGACATTTTGGTAATTTTGGTTAAAAGGGGCAAATGTTGACTTTTTGACCGGGATGTCCAATGGCCGAGGGCCGAAGTCCGTTACGTAGATCGTGACGATACGAATCCGTAGACAGGTGGCACGTCGAATTCGGACGTTCGACGTCGAAGTTACGGTTCAAGGAAGTTTCGGGGTACTATTGCACTAATTACGAAACAACCTAACTTTTGGACTCTAGTGGGGCCCAGATATTTTATGGAGGCCCAATGGATGAGTGACACTTGTCACCCATCCACTAGCCATCCTTTATACATTCATGCATATCATCCATCGATCATTTTCCTTCATTCCCAAAATGCAACCCGATCTCACCCAACCATCCAAACCAATCCAATCCAAACCCCATTTGATCAAACCTGTGAGGACCAGAGAGTGAGGAGAGGATAAGAGGTGGAAGGTGTCCGGCCTGGACAACGCCGCCGTGGACGGTGGAGCCACAAACCCGAGAACGTGCACGGTTAGGCCCATTTGTCCATAATTTTCGATTTTTGCATTATGGGTCATTTTGGTTGTTTTTATTGAATTAAATGGGTTGGTAGGAAGGTGTTAGACTGGTTTTGAGGATGGTTAGGGGCTGTAGGACACCATGGGAGGTTTTTGGAACCTTGAACCGTGAGGTTCATTTTGGAACCTTGGGTTTTGGACTGTTTTAGTTAGTTTTAAGGATTTGAATTGATAGGAAACAATAAAATAGGAATTATAGGATTGATTAGGGTTGAAATTGGACCAAAATGAGGGTTTTAGGGGACTGGACCGGTCACGCCGTTCCAGTTACAGAGATTGGGCAAGACCGGCCGTCTGAACCGGCCAGAGGACATGGACGGTCTACAGTGTCCCGGCGCGTGAGGCCCACGAGTAGGCCAGTCCTTCGGCGCGTGTGAGCGCGTGATGAGGAATTTGAGTGTGCTTTCAACATACGAAATCATATATTCGATGTAACGAACATTTTGGGACTGGTTTCGTGTCAATCGGACATCGTTTCGATAGGTTTCAAGGTGTCCGAAGGTTTCAGATCGAGTTTAAAAATAGTTAAAAATATCGGAAAATTACGGGGTTTTAGTGGGAGGTTAATTATGTAGTTAGTAACCTTCTATTACGATTTGGACAGGTTCAGGAGTCCCGGTGACGGTGATTGGCTCGGGAGAGCCGTATGACACGTAAATCGAGGCGGCAGCTCGGACGGTCTATGAGTGGACCTTGTTTTCTAAATTGGTGCATGCATAAATGTTTATTATATGTTTTAATACATGTTTGGTAATGCCATGGTTGCATTTGGTTATGGTTACATATAGGCACGTATTTCGAGGTTTCTGCCTTATACGGTGCCTATACGGGTCTGTATTTCTTCAATGGTTTAAATGAAATGGTTTTGGATTTTCAAAAGGATAAATTCGGATATGAGACCCATTTGGTTTTTTCTCGGGCATATGACCCTATTGATGACCTATGGGTCCGAGTCGTGGTTGCGGCAGGTGCTTGGTGCACGGCGACGGACGACGTGACGCTCGCCTCCGGATTAGGATGTGTTCCTTCCTGAGAGGTTACGATGCACGATCTGTTTTCGGGCAGGCTGGGGAGGCTTGATTTCAGAGTGCAGACGGTTCAGGATAGCGATCGGTGATGAGTGCACTATGATCTTGTGGTGGTCGCTTCGGTTGATTCGTTCAAGGCGACATACCAGGATTGAGGGCGGTCCTGGATGGATGGTTGCACGCATCACTATGATCGAAGTCGTGACTGACCCTTAGATATCGGGCAGGATGCCCAGTTGATGTCATATGTTCAGGCACGAGACCCAGTTTACTTTACGGTTATGATTTCGGGTCAGGGACCCTAAACGGATTTCCAGGTTCATGACGGTTTATGGGAACCAGCATGAACCCTTGTCAGGTCATTGTGGTACATGACGGTTCAGGGAACCGGGCATGAATGTTTATGTTATGTATATATATGTTCATATGCTTTCCTTTACTTCTAATATCTCCTCCGGGGAGAGTCGTTGGCCTAGGTGGACCCCAGAGTAGTCACGGAGCACTGACTGAGTGGGAGTTGCCCCCGTTGGGTTCTTTACTCTCAGAAAGGCTTGTACTATCACCTCAGGTAGGGTCAGTGGTCTACGGACATTGACCTTGACTCTAAGAGACTCGGATTGAGACCCGGGTAGCACGCGCGTAGCTTTGGAAACCGTGACAGGATTGGTTGTGTGAATTGTATGTATATATGATATATGATATGTGATATGTGGTGTGCACAGGTGTGCACAGGATTCGAGCAGTGGCTCGTGTACTTGGTTTCTTTATGATTTGGGCTGAGTCCCGTATGGTTGGTTTCATTATGGATTTGGGAGTGACCCGTATTATTGCTTTCGATTATGGTTTTGGGCTTAGTTCCCACATATGGTTTCTTTGGTTAAATGGTTTTCAAATGCATGCAGGCGTTTTAGTGAGGGTACAAATGTCTTTACGGAAATGTTTTTATAAACTCCTTGTTTTGTCCACTCACCGCTTTTAATGTTTTGACTGCCCTTCAGGTTGACAGCGGATGTGGATTGTAGCAGAGACCGAGATATCACATACCTCCTCCGGATCCGGGCGTGCTCTAATAGCCGAGAGGGCAAATGTTGGAAATATCCCTTGTCTGACACTTCTTGTCAGACGGGAGCAGGGTCATCCCGCGTTAATCCCCGGGGGATGGGGATAGGTCCTATCATTTCTTCTCTGGTTCTCTTCTTTTCCATCTTCCCAATCTCACTTTCTCTCTATCCCTTTCAACTTGATCGATTAGGAAGGGTCTGCTGGCTGTAGGATTGGGTTTAGTCTCTATTTCTATTTTTCCCCGCTCAATAAACCCATTTAATATTTTGAACGATTACTAGGCATCAAGTCATGCCACTAATCTATCAATTATGGTGATAAATGTCACCAAGTGACCAATCCTCATCCAAATTAGCTGAATCAGCCAGTTTAACCGTCACAATCACCCTGCTGCGGCAAATTACCATTTTTCCCTTCCTTGGCCAATTACCAAAATGCCCCTCACAATTCTAGACCCATAACTTTCACGTCCGAACTCTGATTGACGCATGCCGCCTGTCTACAGATTCAATTCCTCGAGACCTATCCAACGGTACTTCTGGAAAGTCCAAACAAGGTCCTGATAAAAAAGTAAACTTTTGGCCCATATAACGAGGGGAAAATCGTCATTTTCTTCAAATTTTCCAACTTTCCTTTTTCAATTTTCCGGGTTGTTACAACCTTTCTCCGTTAAAGAATTTCATCCCCGAAATTCGAACGTACCTCTCCAACCACAATCATGGAGACTCAAATCACATCCAATTCAATACCTCAGGTTCCCACGTGAACCTTCACTCGTTATGTGCAACCATAACCACTTTTTCCGTCTTTCTCGGCTCATCCGGAGCCCTCATATCACATCATGACTCATCCCGAGTACTAAACCAACTCCTGACTCCTAATAAGTCCAAATCCAATGTCTCGACTCCTCTCGAGTCTGCATTCATCATTCACTAACATCAATGCCACCACTGGCATATCCGGTCACCTAGCAAACACCCCTAGGCGAAACATGTCCTATTCAGGATCTCTCAACACACACTAAAACAATTCCGGACTCCCTCTGAGTCCCATTCGATATCCAAAACCAAAGGTCACTCAACCGCCCCCAAATCATTTTCCATGAAATCTAATATGTATACACATACATATAACCCATCCTCGACACTTCCGAGAAAATGCCAACTAGGAGGCTCTATCCAACATCCAAGATCTACGACGTCTGGATGGCTGTCTCCGAACCAAGTCCGAGACCATATCATAACTCCCACTCCCGTAATGTGCTCCCTATGGGGATACTCACTCCGGGTAGTGGATCGTGACTCTCCAGGTCGACGGCTAGAGGAGACCAATCAAATCATGTGAAGGGTATATACATTTTCAAAATCCACTTTCTTTTTCAACTGGGTTTCATGCCCGAATCTCAACAGGATTCCTTGAATCCGATTCAAATCCATTTTCACAGGCCTCGACCTAAATCCACAGTTCAATAGGTTCTAAAACCCGAATTCTCATTTCATAAACAAAACTGGGACTTAAGCCCGATTTCACGATGCAACGGGACCTCAAGCCTGATTTCATGATCAACAGGACCTCAAGCCCGATACCACAATAACGGGGCCTCGAGCCCGATTTCACAATCGACTGGGCCTCTAGCCCGAAATCACAATGAACGGGGCCTCAAGCTGGAAACTATAAATCAACGGGGCTTCGAGCCCAATTTCAAAATCAAAGGGGCCTCAAGTCCGATATTACAACCAACTGGGCCTCAAGCCAAAATTCGTAAACCAATGGGGCCCTCGGCTCGATCGTATAACTCAAATGGGCCTCCAGTGACACGACCCAAACAATAGGATTAGCTAAAAGCCTCTAAATCCCAACCTTGAATTTTTGGAATATTTCCACCTCACGGTCGAGCTTCCAGCTGTGGCCACCGTCGTGAGCCACCGTCCAGTCCTCCCATTCCACTAGCCTCTCACTCTCCCTCAGTCCCTACTCTATGTAACTCACACAACAGAGACGGTGAGGTGAGGGATATGTGTGTTTGTATGGGGGGAAGAAAATGGGGTATCGGGTTGTGCTCATAACAGAGATGGTGGAGTTTGATCAGATGGGGAGGGATGTGATGGACGGTGCAGATTGAAGGCATGGATCAGATGAATGGCCAAGATCAAAAGGTGAAGTAAGCGGGAATTAACAATTAATTAAAATCTTAATATTTTAATCCCATCTCACCAATCAAGACATAGGTCCACATGTTCAGGTTATTAGTCCACATGTCCCACTTAAAAAGTCTGACCCATTCAGAATAAGCCACGTGTCCTCGCCTCGTAATGCGTGTATCGTGAAATCGAACTTCCGTGACCCATAACTTTCCCGTTCGAAGTCCGATTTCAACGTACCGCCTGTGTATGAATTCGTATTCTCCCGATCTACGTAACGATCCTCGGCCCTCGGCCATTGGACCTTCCGGTCAAAAAGTCAACATTTTACCCCTATTAACCAATATTACCAAAATGCCCCTTAACTTCCGAACGTCATAAACTTCACCTCAAATGTCGGAATCGAACGTGCTACCAGTCTATGAACTCGTGACGTCCCAAACTACGTCACGGTCACCGGTCAAAGTCCATTTGACTGCCCGAATTAAAAGTCAACGTTTTACCCACGACTAGGGCCAAAACGCTCATTTTGCATCATTCGTCCGATTTCGCCCAACTAATCACCGATTAACCCCACGAATCATGATTAGTTACTAATCCAATCCCGAAATTCAGGACAGGTCGTTACACCCTTCCCTCCTTAATTAATTTCGTCCTAGAAATTCCAACCGGTCTAATCTCAACTGTTCTTCCCTCCTTAATTAGTTTCGTTCTCGAAATTCCAACTGTCCTGATTCCACAAACACCTCGTGGAAAGTACAATCGACCTCGCAACTCGTGTACACTCATACACCAACTAGTCAGAACAAAAACTTGTCCGCACCCAAACGTACCACTAGTATTCACGTCGTATCGACTAAATTCGACCCTGTCGAATGATAGAACCACACGTTTTGAATCGACACCACACGTAAAATCCACCATTTCATTGACGCGACAACCCGACGGTTCCTTTCTCAATCATCAATCTACCATGATGTCTACTCCCACTTGGAGTCATCAGACCTCACTCAATAATTCCACGTTGACACATCCCGACAATCTGTGACTACTTGACCGTTGTCAGTTGAAAACTGACACTATACTCACTCGTGGTTACACTAACCACCAACTTACTCAACTCGAGTAAGTACTTACCAACATTTCACTCGACCTGTGTGTAACTAGACCCATCACAAATACCATCACCCATTGCATAGTATCCAATATCCAGTCCACGACCTCGACAAATCCAATGCTATCGGAACCAATCAGACCACCAACGCGCTCACCGACATACCTCGGGTATAACCCATATACCGTCACCAGGCACCACAAGTCTGCAAAGTATCGTACCACAAACCATGTACAAAGTACACACATCTATCCATCGACCAGACTACAACCACCTAGGTCATAGCCAACACGTTTCAGATAATGGGGTCCATTTGTCCAATCCCGCATTAGACAAATCGAAACTCCACCCATCATTCAGTTCCAAATGAAAATCTGAATCCGCAATTTCGTAAGAAATGCCGAATCCAAACCCAGACATCATATTCTTAACCCATTTCCAAATCCGAATCCGAAATAACTATTCCGTAAGCTAGCATTCGGAATAATCATTCCGCACCCAAATCCAGAAATCCACCTTCAAGTTCCAAAATCGAATCCTGAATCGTCACCCAGAAATTCGATTCCAAAACCCGAAATCTCGTTCACGTCTACCAAGACACACCAAAACCGAACCTATCGGTTACCTGCTCAAATACATTCGATTGACTTCATAGGGAAGCTAATCCCAACATCCACACGTCCAAGGTTGACAAAATCCGACCATGTCGGAAACCTACTCACCCGAGTAATACACCATACGGAATTCACTTCAAAAAGAAGTTCAGTCCCGGCATTTACAACTCACATACCGAAGTAAGGGTGATAAACTCTCCACCCCCCCCCCCCCCCCCTCCCCCATCTGGATCATCAAGATCACGACCCAGATTAAACACTGCATCCCCGACTACAAACGTCACGATCCTACTCCACCTAGGATCCACACAGTTAACTACTAGATCCCAAACCATAGGGTCTTACACCCTCAACTAATATGAATACTGTCACATCGTTATACAACCAACTCCCACATCTAAACCGATCAGTCAACGATGAGACGCGTCGAGACTGTGGGTTCTCACTGATTATCTCGTATCGATCCTCGTCATTACACCTAGGAAAAATCAAGGATGATCCAACACGACGACATCAACACTCATCCTACGTGAATGCAAACAACACTCGTTGCACTCACCACGTTATGTTACCTGACATCATCTGCAACCAAGCAGAAAACGAGAAATCTCAGTCTACAATCTCGAGTCCACTAACTAATACACGACCAATGTATTGGTGATACACCCATCATCTGCCCTAGCAGAACCTGAGAAGTCACCCAAAATGACTTCGATTTACCCATTACCAATGCGAAAAACCCGTACTCCGTGTGTTAGTAAAAAATCAACTCATCTATCCGGTTACGACCATGTGTGTACATCCAAAAGGGTGTCAATTCATTCTAACCGATGTACCGCTTGACTAGAGAGTCACAACAGACCCCTGCTGTGATTCGTAGACAAATCTCTGCATACCACCATAACTGACCAACTCTGGCCAACACTGACCAACTGGTCCCTAATCCCTCATGACAGTACTCGATCCTCACGTCTCAACTACCGTTGGATCCTATCCAATCCATCACTATCTGTGATCCACTCCCGAACCACAGATACCGAACATACGCCCAACTCGACGGAGTCACCTCCTGACTCGTGACTAATACCAAACGATCACCGACACTAGTACCAGTACCAACACTATCACCCGTCAGCATCAGCACAAAGTGTACGAATCAGACAACTCTGGATCTTCGCTTATACCGAGCGATGATCCCGTACCTCTGCTTAAGTTGGAGAAACTCTATCTCCCACGTACCCAACCACTATAGGTACCACCACTCTACCAAACAACAACAAGGTACTGAACGCTCCCGGAACGTTCTCTAATCCTCAATTAACACAACTACATCAATCACCCTCGATAGACAGTCTTCTCTACACGATTGTCAACAACAGTTATCGCTATCGAGATCCGCGTCCACCCATCACACTATTATTCAGTCCAACTCAGGATTTCGTATCTTATCTCATAACCGTACCCATGGATCGAATCCCACCAATTCACTTCACATCTGACAACCAATCTCTATAGTTCTGGCTAGACTCACTAGAGTCATCCACATGGCCATCCGCGACCTCAGCCGCTCGTCCCAGCACCGGTTTTCATCCACTAGTCACAACTAAGGTTCACCTTTCTAATCCATCATATACTAGGGTTCCACAATCACACCCTAGGGTTCCTCTGAACCCCACTGTCCCCTGCAGTGTAGTCTACAACCTGACCGACCCCGCGATCCTGACATCGTATAGACATCAAATCCAGTCCTACCATCAACTCAACGTGGGTTCCACCACTAAGGTCATCGGCTAACTTCGATGTACCAATATTCCTTACACTAGTAATCACCACTAGGGTTCACATTTAGACCATTACCCAACTGAGGTTCACATTCCCAAGTCACTACTCAAATGGGATTCCCATCACTCAATTGGGGTTCGGGGAAAACCCAGCTGCTCCCAGCAGCACAACAATCTACTATCACATGACCGAACCGACAGTCTCACATCACCAGTTCATCACACACAACCCCACTTGGGTCGAATCACACTAACGCACGGTGTATCGGGCCAATCCTACTCTATCCACTATTCATGATTCATTCACACTAACTATCCATCCGACCCCCTAAGTATCAGGTTGATAACGAACTGCAGCCCAAAGAGACATCACACCCTCGACCTGTGCGAACATGAAGAGCAAACCTGCCCCGATACTTTGACACGACCCAAACAATAGGATTAGCTAAAAGCCTCTAAATCCCAACCTTGAATTTTTTGAATATTTCCACCTCACAGTCGAGCTCCCCGCTATGGCCACCGCCGTGAGCCACCGTTCAGTACTCCCATTCCACTAGCCTCTCACTCTCCCTCAGTCCCTACTATATGTAACTCACACAACAGAGACGGTGAGGTGAGGGATATGTGTGTTTGTATGTGGGGAAGAAAATGGGGTATCAGGTTGTGCTTATAACAAAGATGGTGGAGTTTGATCAGATGGGGAGGGATGAGATGGACGGTGCAGATTGAATTCATGGATCAAATGAAGGGCCAAGATCAAAAGGTGAAGTAAGTGGGAATTAACAATTAATTAAAATCTTAATATTTTAATCCAATCTCACCAATCAAGACATAGGTCCACATTTTCTGGTTATTGGTCCACATGTCCCACTTAAAAAGTCTGACCCAACCAGAATAAGCCACGTGTCCTAGCCTCGTAATGCGCGTATCGTGAAATCGAACTTCCGTGACCCATAACGTTCCCGTTCGAAGTCCGATTTCAACGTGTCGCCTGTCTATGAATTCGTATTCTTTCGATCTACGTAACGATCCTCGGCCCTCGGCCATCGGACCTCCCGATCAAAAGTCAACATTTTGGCCCTATTAACCAAAATTACCAAAATGCCCCTTAACTTTCGAACGTCATAACTGTCACCTCGAATGTCGGAATCGAACGTGCCACCTGTCTATGAACTCGTGACGTCCCAAACTACGTCACGGTCATTGGTCAAAGTCCTTTTGACTGCCCGAATTAAAATCAACGTTTTACCCACGAATAGGGGCAAAACGGTCATTTTGCATTGTTCGTCCGATTTCGCCCAACTAATCACCGATTAACCCCACTAATCATAATTAATTACTAATCTAATCCCGAAATTTGGGACGGGTCGTTACATCCAGCCCGATTCTCAACAAATCAAATGGACTCTAAGTCCGAGGGTTTCCAATCAAATAGGTCTCATGCCCGATTTCATATTTCCAAATCCAAAACCCATTCATTAAACCCTCATTGAAAACGTAGCACGATAAAATCGGAAATCTCAAAATACGTGCAAATACGTAAATCCTAGGCTACCACAAACAAATGCACTCATGGCATCACAAAACATGTTCTAAAATAATTATAAAACATTTATGCATGCATCGGGCTGTCATACGTAAATCCTAGCGCGTCATAAGCCGCTCCCCGGCCAATCAGCGTCTATGTGGTTCCCAAAACTGTCCAAATCGTAATAGAGGGCTACTAACTACTTAAATAACCCCTCACTAAAGCCCTGTAATTTTTCGGAATTTTTAACTATATTTAAACCCGATCCTAAACCATCGAACGTCCCGAACTATATCGAAACGATGTTTGATCGACTCGAAACCATTCCCAAAATATTCGTTGCATCGAATAGATGATTTCACATGTTGGAAGTTTCCCCAAACTTCCCACCACGCACCGCCCAAAGGGGTTGCGCATTTGGCTCACGCTCTCTGCACAGTTGTCTTCAACCTTGAGCGAACCGGCCGGTCTGGTTCGATCCTGTACAACCGATCTGCCTGGACCAGCGTGACCAGTCCAAGGCTATATCCTCTCCATTTTTTCTCTTTTTTCTTCCCTTCCAATTCCATTCTCTTTGTCTCATCATCATCTATCTATTCCTATCATAAAACTTAAGGAAACACGTCTGAATCCCAACTGTACAAACTGAACCCCACGACCCTTATTTTTCACGGCCATCCCCAAGGCGTCTCAGCCCTCCACTGTCGTCCAAATTCCCTCCTAAAACTTCCTAGCAACCTATTGAACATCCTCCAATCCCCCACCAACATCCATAACGTCTAAATCGAAAGAAGTGGAAAATTTGACAAAACCGGGTAATCGGGCTTACCTTTGTTTCCTAGGCCCTCGCCCCCGTTCACGGCGGTCCTGCCTTTATCAGCCACCGTCAGTCTCTCTCTATTTCTCTCTCTCAGTCCAGCAGCAAGGATTTAAAATGGTCGATGGATTGGTTTGGGTGAGATCGGGTTTGGATAAACATAGAGGTGAAGATGATATGCATGAATGTGTTTAAGTGTGCAATGGATGAGTGACACTTGTCACTCATCCATTGGGCCAGGGACAAAATATCTGGGGCCCATTAATGACAATTGGCACTCGCCTCGTAATTCGTGCATTAGTGTCACGAAACTTCTGTGAACTGTAACTTTTCCGTCGAACGTCCGATTTCAACGTGCCTTCTGTCTACGAATTCGTATCGCCTCGATCTACGTAACGGTCCTTGGTTCTCAGCCATCGGATCTCCTGGATTAAAAGTTAACTTTTCACCCTCGTTTACGGGTAAAATCGTAATTTCACCCTGAACGTCCGTTAATCCTCGTTTAATCCCTTATTAGCCTCGCTAATCCGTTATTAATTCTTAATTAATCCCGATAATTCAGGATAGGTCGTTACAATCTTTCCCCCTTCAAGAATTTCGTCCTCGAAATTCAAACCGACCCAATTACACAACCAAACTGTGAAATTTCAATCGTGTCCCACGACTCGGGTACTCTCGTGTACACGTACACATCCGTCACAAATGTTGTACTCGTTGGTACTCGCGGTCATCGGAGCCTCCAAAGCTCCAACTTATTTTCGCGGCCTACTCGTCAACTCGTACGCCTCGCTCGAGACAGTGTCGACGTCTCTCCTGTCACTCGCTCCGACAGGTCAACTATACTCAGTTGATTCTAGATCCTTATAGTTTACCTTTCCGAGACGTTCCAACCTACACCCAGCAGGTTACAACACGTGCTCCCACTAAGGGCCACCTTTTCCACTCTGCCATCACGTTTACTTTTCAGTCTGATGGTTCTTCTCGGCTAACACCTAAGTCAGCTTTTCAGTCTGACGACCTTTCCTATCCGACAATCGGGCTGATATCCTATTCAGCCTCCGATTCGGAAAACATCCTCTAGATCCTGCCATCACAATGGCACAAATCACATCTCACAGGTCATCCTCATACCTATGCCGCAGGTTTAATCGACCTCGATGCTCGCACGAATCAATTCTCTCAATTTCCCATACTCAAAGCAGACACTCCTTATAGTCCCATCAATCCATGTCAATCCGAACGCATCGGCTACCAATTAAATCCATTACCACCATAGGTCACAACCATCGTGACCAGTCGGAAACTCCCGACTTCACTGCGCTTTCGCTGCGCCACTCTGATCTTGACTCGCTCTCGAGCCTTCACATCATACCTCGTGTCACTCAGCAACCGATGCTGAATCTTAACTCACTTGAATCGCAAACTGTCACTATCGAATCTTATCTGACCGCCTCTCATGTCCATCTAGGACTCTATCCAACCTACAACACATTCAACTCTCGGGCACTCTCAACCCGACATACCGATTGACCGTGGTCAATCCCATCGTCCAACGTGCACAACACACCAGTGCATCCCCATCATAACAATCAACAAGGCACTACTCGGCCTGATCCATTCCTGCACTCGGGTAACGTCCAATCACGCACTACTATCCGCGCTCCAACCACGGCTCGGACCTCAACCTTCCGTCAAACGGCGCACCTCAATCTAGCACACTCTCTGCTCTCATACCCAAGACAGATCATACCACACATCACATATCCAACCTCTGTCTTGTCATCTGACCCATTCCAAAGATTCTTCAACTGCCGCACAAAATGATTCTCCTCTGCTCCAAGTTTCGTATAATAAGTAGCATGATTCTCCCCAATGACGACCTGACCTCAGTCTACTCACCTCCCGGTCACCACAATCACCTCAGTCATCTCGATTTACCATGAATCCACTACCTCGAACACTCACTCGTCACATCCTGTGACGCTAAGCACCATCTACTCGTCAAATCATTCAAATTTGACCTACAACGTAGGTGTTTGGTTCTTACACCCTCTTTGAACCCTTCAGCTGTCATATCACTCCTCGTTATACCGCCTAGGGAAGAATCTAGGAGAATCCAAGATGATGACATCAAAGTTCATCCTATGTCATCCTCCGGAACCCACCACTATTTGCTAAAGAGTCACACTCAGTGACCTCGGAATATCCATCACCAATGTGGAATCAAGTACTCTTCTCATCATCTCAATTAAAACTTCTCTTGATTCCAAAGTTTCAATCACGTTGGAAACATGCTTCTTTTCCAATTACCGAGCTCACTCATTACATGAGCATCCCCGCGTCCTATATGCAAACGATTTCCAAGTCCTCAACTCAACCGAACACCATCCACGCGTCCATGAATATCGTTTATGCACATCCAAAAGGATGTCAATTCATCTTAACCTGATGTACCACTTGACTGAAGAGTCACAACAGGCTCCTGAAGTGATCTGCAGTCAATCTCTGTATAATACCATAACTGACCAACTGACCCCTACGTCATAAGACATCACTTACGTCATCCATTTATACCTTTTCTGTCTAGTCACCACTTAGGCATTTTAACCTTTAACATTACCACTCCTGGGCACACATTGGTGCCCCAAGTCTCGTATCATCGGGGAACTATCACCCAGACTAAGTACTCCCCGTGCCTCGCACTGAGCCATTCGGGATGCTCTCTGTCCCGCTCAGTGCCCACCAAACTCATATGCTCGCAACACTGGGTACATCTATTATCCCGTCGGCATACTGGTTCGCACGTCCCAACTCTATGGGATCAACTCCAGCACTTACACTCGTGTAATGCATCCAAGGGTATCTCGAGCATCTGTCACTCACCCAGGTATATCTCGCTCATCTCAGTCACCTCCACAGAGGTAGCGTGTTAAGTGTGCCAACACCCCAAAGTCCAACACTTCATTCTGCGATCGTACTCGGTTGTAATCGAGCCAACTCCCAAAACCACTACTCATACCGTGCGTCACTCACGCACCCCGTATCATCATCACGACTGACGAATCCCATCGTCACAATCGTCATGGCAACCTGAGCCTATCCGATTCCATAAGACTCGACTACGTACATCGATAGCAGCGTCTGCCACAACCTCGTGCAGACCAATCTCAGAAACACTCTGCTATCGAGACTCCAAATCCATGCGGTCAACTCACCGCAGGTACCAAGTGCTCAGCGCTTAATCCGTCCATCGGTCCCCTCGGGTACCGGTCCATAAGTACCACTCGCCTGGCAACTTGTCCAATCGATTGTCCACTGGGGTTATCACAACCTAGCTGCTCACTGCAGCACAACCAACCTGACCGATCCCTCGCTTCCGACCCCGAAGAGTCGTCGTACTCCGATACTGGTGTCCAAACAACCAGTAACCACAATCTGAGGACCTTGTCCCCTCGTAACTCTACGGTTCCCAGCCGCTGGCCTCCACAAGAACTTGGCCATAATCTATGTCTAACACTACACAACTGTTACACGTCGCAATCGCAGTATACTACCACGCCACACCATAACTGCTCCGGGAAATCTCTGCCCGTCGACATCTCTCCGAGATTTGATACACCGAAACAGGGAATCTCATGATAATAGGATCACCGCTCCTAGCAGCACAATCTTCGATACTTGCAGTGTTAGGACCCACCCCTAATCCCCCGGGATTAAGGGCTAAATACTGTTCCCGTCTAACTTACGTATGACACGAAGGCTAAACTGACGTCCAACCTCCATGTGACATGTAAGTTGGACAAGGGATTCTCGATCCAGCCATCCTAAAAGTATCCGGACTTCCCAGAGTGTGCCGAACTATTGAGGATTTCGGTTGTGATGTCTCTGTCTGTCTCGACCAACAGCCTGCACTGCAACAACCTGAAGGGTATCGAAAACATGAAAAGACTGTGAGTGGACAAAAATAAAGTATAATCTGAAAACAGTTCATAAAACAAGTACATTTTTACCCTCCGATTAAAAACCAATGCATGCATATCATGTCCATGTCATGAAACCATTTCACATCAAAACCATCAACGAAAACCATTATCGAAAGCCTGAATCACATTCGTCAGTCAAATCCAGGCCTCAGCCTTAAATTACAAATCAATCTCAAAGTACGAGAACTCAGTCCCAAAATTCATCAAATCCAAATCAATCGGGCCACTACCCAAAATATCTGAAAACCAGTGAAAAATCAGTGAAAATATCAATCATACAAGTTTACTGGATCTCAAGTGTGCCCGAGCCTTTAAACTCAAAACCATGTGCAAGTAACCAGGCCTTCCTGGGATATCAACGAGTCTTTAAACTCAAAACACAATCACAGGCCTCAGGGGGTATCATAGCCGATTCTTTAAACTCAAATCATATACCGAGTCTTTAAACTCAAAACATATCAATCCAGGGCTCTCCCCCCCTTCAATCAATCCGAGTCTTTAAACTCAAAACTAGATCGAGTGGGTTTTTCTCTTTTTCTGGGTCTTTAAACCCAAAACCATTTTTCAACCAATCAGTGAAAACCACAGAAAATCCACAGTCGAATTCGTAACGATGATTCCATAAGTTGGCATCCGGAACCATCGTCCCGAACCCAATTCCAGACTTCCTTTCCAAATCTCAAAACCAAAATCCAAAATCCAGTTTCAAAACCGAAAGCTCAATCACATGAATAGGGCTCCAAGCCCGAAATAACTTTTCAAATCATTAAAATCAAATCCTTGAAATCAAATCATATTTCAAATTCCGAAATCAAATCATTAAAACCACAGTCAAATCACAAGATCGTGCGAAATCTCATAAAACGTGAAATTCCGTAAAATACCTCGAAAAACGTGCAAAATCGTAAACCATCAAGATCATAAAGCAAATCATAGAATTACATATGAAAACATATTAAAACATATATGCATGCATCAAGAGTTAGAAAGCAAAGTCCACTCACAGACCATTCCGACGTTGCCTTGATACGCGCGCACTTACGCCGTTCCCGGCCATTCCGCTATCCTCGGCTTTCCCGAACCGTCCAAGGTCGAACCAAAACGCCAAGTTTTCCAATCCTCTGTTTCAGGCCACCACCACCTTTCCGACCATGGTTTCGACTTCCTGGGTTCAATAGGAACCTTATACAACTGCAAGGTCATCAGAGTCACTTAAAAACCTAGCAAACCTGTCGATTCTCACCTTGAATTATTTCTGGAAAACAGGGGAATCGAACTACTTACCTGCTCCCTGTGCTCAGACGTGACTTCCACCGTGGATGGAAAACCGTTCTAATTTCCCTTCTGCGTACTAAACACTACCCCAAACTAGATGTCGATGAGTTTGATCGATTTCTGGGTTTGTCCACGGCTGTTCACAGTTAGCCCTCTCGGTTTTCTCTGGGTTTGTCTCACAGCTCACACACTTTCTCACTCACTTCTTTACTTAACACAATTACTCAAGTCACCACACATCCCTGTGTCTCACTCAGACAAGATAACTAACCTCCACGACCCAGTTGGACCATTCTCCTCTCTGTCTCTGTTTTCCCTCCTTTTAAACGATTAACCAAAATAAACATAACTTAGACCGTGTGAGACATGGCTAGAAGCCACTGGAGAATGGACAGGTGTCCTCGTCTCAGTGGTTTCCTGCCAAAAATATCCAACCGTCCAAGCCCAGGTGTCCTCATCTGATTGTCCACAACTCCCTAGGTGTCAAAAGACCAATTTGCCCCTGAACGTCCAAATTACCATTTTGCCTCTAAAGGTCCAAATTACCATTTTACCCCTAAAGGTCCAAATTACCATTTTACCCCTAAAGGTCCAAATTACCATTTTACCCTTCAATTTCCTTGACTAGTAACTTCGTCGTCTGAACTCCAATCGACACGTGTCGCCTGTCGTTATACTCAGGACGTAGAGACCTATCTAATGGTCCTCAGTTTGCATGACAACTAATGGTCAAACAAAAAGTCAACAAATTCCCCCATTTTAACCTAATTACGAAAATGCCCTCAACCTTCCGAACATCATAACTTCCTCCTCGGATGTCGGAATCGAACGTGCCACCTGTCTATGGACTCGTGACGTCCCAAACTACGTCATGGTCATCGGTTAAAGTCCTTTTGACCGCCTGATCTAAAAGTCAACATTTTGCCCATTCTAGGGGCAAAATCGTCATTCTGCACCATCCGTCCAAAAGTATCCAACTAATCACCGATTAACATCACTAATCCATCATTATCCACTAATATAATCCCAGTTTACGGAAAGGGTCGTTACATGCAGTTCCATCATGAACGACTCTAACGTCCGACCCCTGCTGGATCCACGTTGCTCTAATCCATTTCCGACTTGACCGCTCAATGCTCTCGACCCTCAGGTCGTCATACTGCGTCTACTGGTCCACTGGATCCTATCTCCAATACCACTACGTCTCTAAGCCGTTGGATTCACACGCGCATTAATCCCGCTCGGAGTTTAACCTCTCGGAAAATGTGGCATCCTATGCCGATCAAATCCTAAACCATCGTACTTCGTGCCAAACAAACTCTAACTAAGATCCGATTCCAATGAATCCTCGTACTAATACCCTAACTATCAGGTTGATGACGGGCTGTTACGACTGTAGAGACATCACATCCTCAACCTGTGCGGCACTCTGAGAGCAAACACACTTTGATAACAACTTGACAGGACCTGTCTCAAATCCCCCGGGATTAACGTGGGACATGGCTGCTCCCGTCTGACATGAAGTGTCAGACTAGGGATAATTTCGTCCTTAGCCTAACCGAGACTACCAGAGAGTGCCAAGATCTGGAGGAGGAGTGTGATGTCTCGGTCTCTGTTACAGCACGCACCCGCGATCAACCTGAAGGGCATTCAAAACATTAAACGTCGTGAGTGGACAAAACAAATATTTTAATAAAAACATTCACTAGAAGAAAATTTATGCCCTTCACTCAAAACATGCATGCATTCAAAAACCATTTATCAAAACATTGAAAACCCGTTAGGGCCTTGGCCCAAAACCGTAAATCAAACCATATGGGAACCCAGCCCAAATCAAACACAAGTGGGACTCTGCCCAAATCCATTCCACGTGGGTCTCAGCCCAAAACCATTTTCCAAAACATAGAACACGGGGTCTCCACCCCCAAATCACTTTTCAAAACATAGAACACAGGGTCTCCGCCCCCAAATCACTTTCCATGAAATCTCATATGTATACACATACATATAACCCATCCTCGGCACTTCCGAGAAGATGCCAACTCGGGGCACACAGCCTCTAGGGAACACATCCCCGATATATGTCATGATTCATCTCTATACTAGTGTGCACACTACTCGGGGTCTCACTCCGAGTCTACCCCCAGGAATTCTGCATATGGGAGGATCTATCCAACATCCAGGATCTACGACGACAGAATGGCTGTCTCCGGACCCAGTTCGAGACCATATCATAACTCCCACTCCCGGAATGTGCTCCTTATGGGGATACTCACTCTAGGTAGTGGATCGTGACTCTCCAGGCCGACGGATGGAGGAGACCAATCAAATCATGTGGAGGGTATATACATTTTCAAAATCTACTTTCTTTCTCAACTGGGTCTCATGCTCGAATCTCAATAGGATTCCTCGAATCCGATTCAAATCCATTTTCACAGGCCTCGGCCTAAATCCACAGTTCAATAGGGTTTCAAACCCGAATTCTCATTTCATAAACAAAACTGGGACTTCCCAATTTCACGATCCAACGGTGCCGCAAGCCCGATTTTATGATCAACAGGGCCTCAAGCCCGATACCACAATAACGGGGCTTCGAGCCCGATTTCACAATCGACTGGGCCTCTAGCCCGAAATCACAACGAACGGGGCCTCATGTCCGAAACTATAAATCAACGGGGCTTTGAGCCTGATTTCACAATCAAAGGGGCCTCAAGCCCGATATTACAACCAACTGGGCCTCAAGCCCGAATTCGTAAACCAACGGGGCCCTAGGCCCGATCGTATAACTCAAATGGGCCTCCAGCTCGATTCTCATCAAATCAAATGGACTCTAAGTTCGAGGGTTTCCAATTAAATGGGTCTCATGCCCGATTTAATATTTCCAAATCCAAAACCCATTCATTAAACCCTCATGCCCGAAATACGTTCAAATACGTAAATCCTAGGGTACCACAAACAAATGCACTAATGGCATCACAAAAAATGTTCTAAAACAATTATAAAACATTTATGCATGCATCAGTTTAGAAAGAAGGGTCCACTCACAGGCTGTCCAAAGCCGCGCCCCGATACACGCGCCATAAGCCGCTCCTGGGCCAATCGCCGTCTTCGGGGTTCCCGATCCTGTCCAAATCATAATATAGGGTTACTAACTACTTAAATAACCCCTAAAAAGCTCCGTAATTTTCCAGATTTTTTAACTATTTTTAAACCCGATCATAAAGCTTCAGACGTCCTGAACTATATCGAAACGATGTCTGATAGACTCGAAACCAGTCCCAAAATGTTCGTTCCATCGAATAGACGATTTAACATGTTGGAATTTTCCCCAAACTCCCCACCACTCGCAGTCACGTGCCGCCCAAAGGGGCTGCACGTGTGGGTCACGCGCCCTGCATAGTTGTCTTCAACCGTGAGCGAACCAGCCGGTCCGGTTCGGTCCTGTACAGCCAGTCTGCTTGGACCGGCGTGACCGGCCAAAGGCTATATCCTCTCCATTTTTCCTCATTTTTCATCCCTTCCAATTCCATTCTCTTTGTCTCATCATCATCTATCTATTCCTATCATAAAACTTAAGGAAACACGTCTAAATCCCAACTGTACAAACTGAACCCCACGACCCCTGTTTTTCACGGCCATCCCCAGGGCGTCTCAGCCCTCCACCTTCGTCCAAAATCCCTCCTAAACCTTCCTAGAAACCTATTGAACATCCTCCAAACCTCAACCAACATCCATAACGTCTAAATCGAAAGCAATGGAAAATTTGACAAAACCGGGTAATCGGGCTTACCTTTGTTTCCTGGGCCCTCGCTGCCATCCACGGCGGTCCTGCCTGCATCAGCCACCGTCAGTCTCTCTCTGTTTCTCTCTCTCAGTCCAGCAGCAAGGATTGAAAATGGTCGATGGATTGGTTTGGGTGAGATCATGTTTGGACGAACAAAGAAGTGAACATGATATGCATGAATGTGTTTGTGTGTGCAATGGATGAGTAACACTTGTTACTCATCCATTGGGCCAGGGACAAAATATCTGGGGCCCATTAATGACAATTGGCATTCGCCTCGTAATTAGTGCAATAGTGCCACGGAACTTCAGTGAATCGTAACTTTTTCGTCGAACGTCCGATTTCGATGTGCCGATTGTCTACGGATTCGTATTGCCTCTATCTACGTAACGGTCCTCGGCCCTCGGCCATCGGACCTCTCGAGTCAAAAGTTAACTTTTCACCCTCGTTCAGGGGCAAAATTGTAATTTCACCCTGAACATCCGTTAATCCTCGTTTAATCCCCGATTAGTCTCGCTAATCCGTCATTAATTCTTAATTAATCCCGATAATTCGGAAAGGGTCGTTACAATATTATACTTGTTTATAATTTTTATTTTTGTTCATATTATATTTGTTCTTAATTTTCATAATGTACTTGTTTATAATCTCCATACTTGTATATATTATATTTGTTTATTTTTATCTTTATACATGTTCATATTATACTTGTATATTATTTTTATTTATTTTTGTACTTGTTCATTTATTTTCATACTTGTTCATAACTTTTATTTCTATGCTTGTCCATAATTTTGATTTTTATAATTGTTCTTATTATATATTTTTTTTATAATGTTCATACTTTACTTGTTCATAATTTCTAATTTATACTTGTTCATAATGTTCATAATTTTTTTATATAATTTTTCACATTATAATTGTTAATGTAAATTTATATTCTTATTATACTTGTTTATGATTGTACATACTTGTTCATTTTATACTTGTTCATATTTTAATTGTTTATGATTGTAGATATTTGTCAATACTTGTTCATTTTTTCTTTTTTTTCTTTTTTATTTCTTTTGAATTGTTTTTGTAAAAACAAAAAATTGGAAAAAAATTCAAAAAAAATATTTCTTTTTAAATTAAATTTGTCATTTTCTTTATTTATTAAAAAAATTCGAAGAAATTTTTTTTATTGTTTTAAAATAAAGAAAAGGTTTTCTTTACCTTCTTAATTATAAAAAAAAAATTCACAAAAAAATAATTAATTTCAAATTTTTCTAGTCTTAACTTTGTGATAGTGTACATATATGCTTGTAAATAAATCTTGTGCATAATCAATATGTTAGTTAGAATATCCTTACTTTTGAATATCATTACTTGTGCATAAAACCATACTTGTGAATAAATTGTTCATACTTGTATAAATTTTTCATATGTAAATTGTCATGTTATACTTGTAAATTGTGTATAAAAACGTACTTGTAAATAATTCTTGCATTCATGCATTAGTCTCGGCTATATGTAGATCACTTGTTCTTTGAAGTTTATATTTTGATCTTTAATGAAATAGGTGAAGTCTCGTTTGTTAACTCTCACCTGCGGTGATTGTTAACACTTGAGTTATCTTATTTCCTCTGGAGTAAGAAATTTTCAAGGGTGATGTCTAGGATAAGAGACAGTACTCATAATGGGTTCTGGATCTAAGAACGGGACATCAATAGAGTTTAAGCCTCGGGATGTCTTGAAATTATGCCAGGACCCGTCCCGATCCCCCCGGGATTAACGCGGGACGCGCTTGATCCCATCTGGAAATTTCGACTTTAGCCCTCTCGGGGCTTCAGAGTACGCCAGGATCCGGAGGAGGAGTGTGATGTCTCGGTCTCTGCTACAGCCCGCATCCACGATCAACCTGAAGGGCAGTCAAAACATTTAAAAGTTGTGAGTGGAGAAAACAAATAATTTATAAAAACATTTTCACGAAAGAGACATTTATACCCTACACTAAAAAGCATGCATACATTCGAAAACCATTTACCAAACCACTAGGGCCTTGGCCCAAAATCGTAAATGAAACTAATCATACGAGCCACTACCCAAATCCATGTGGGACTCAGCCCAAAACCAGAAATCCGTTCATATAACATATAACCAATCTTGCCACGGTTTCTGAAGCTACGAGCGTGCTACCCGGGGTCTCAAATCCCAAGTCTCCCCAGGGTCCACCCAGGTCAATGTCCGCAGATTAATGACCCTCCCTGGGGGTTAAAATTCATAAGTCTTCCTGAGAGTAAGGTACCCAACGGGGGCGACTTCACTCAGTTAGTGCTTCGTGACTACTTCGGGGTCCACCCAGGCCAACGACCCTCCCTGTAGGAGACAATCCATAAGTAAGGATGGTATATGAGTAACCATATCGAAAACATTTTAAAACCTTTCAAAGGATTCATGCCCGGTTCCCATAAATCGTCATGAACCCGGAAATCCATTTAGGGTCCCCGACCCTAATCACAATCGTAAACCAACTGGGAATCAAACCCGAACTCATGACTCAACTGGGCATCGAGCCCGATATCTCAGGGTCAGTCACGATCCCAATCGTAGTGATGTGTCCAACCATCCGTCCAAGACCGCTCTAAATCCTGGTATGTCGTCGTGAACATATCAACCGACGGGACCACCTCTAGATTATGGTGCACTCATCACCAATCTATATCCTGAACTGTCAGCACTCCGAAGTCGAGCCTCTAGTGGCTGCTCGACAATGGGACGTGCATCGTGACCTCTCCGGGAGGAATGCATCCCAGTCCGGAGGCGAGCGTCGTGTCGTCTGTCGCCGTGCACATAGCACTCGTATCGACCACGACTCAGACCTGTAGGTCATCAATAAGGCCACATGCCCAAAACAAAACCAAATGGGTCTCATGCCCGAGTTTACAGTTTTCAAATCCAAATCCATTTCATTTAAACCGACATAGAAAGCACAAACCCGTATAAGCACCATATAAGACTGAAACCTCGAAATATGTGCAAATACGTAAACACACACAAATGCACTAAAGGAATCCCAAAACATGTATTAAAACATATATAAAACATTTATACATGCATCAATTTACAAAACAAGGTCCACTCATAGACCGTCCGAGCTGTTGCCTCGATACGCGTGCCATACGCCTCTCCTGGGCTAAACACCGTCACCGGGACTTCCAAACCTGTCCAAATCCTAATAGAGGGTTAGTAAATACTTAAATAACCCCTCACTAAAGCCCCATAATTTTTCGAAATTTTTAACTATTCTTAAACCCGATCCTAAACCTTCGGACACCTCGAATTATATCGAAATGATGTCTGATCGACACGAAACCAGTCCCAAAACGTTCGTTACATCGAATAGATTTATTCACATGTTTAAGTCATCCGCAAAAGATCCCCCACGCGTGAAGCCCACGTGCAAGTACTATTCATCGTCCCTAACCTTGCGACAGACCGGGTTCAGACAGGTTTGGTCCAACCGAACCGGCGATCACCGTTCAGCCATAATTCTCACTCATTTTCTGTCCATTTCTGTCCATTTTCATTCCTAATGGTTCCTAACAACATTCCCTATCGATCTACGCTTTCAAACTCACAAAACCAAGTCGAAAACATACCTCCAAGATCGAAGAACGAACCGGCCACCTACAACCTCCCACCGCCGTCGTCTCCGGCCACCTTAGTTTCCATTGCCAATCCAAACCTTCCCCTTAGATCACCAGAAAACCATTTCCATTAATAGAATCAATTAAAAACCCCCTAAACTCATAATCAAAATTTTAAAACCAACTTACTCGCGGTTTCGGGTTTTCTTCCGCCGTGGCCCGCCGTCCGTCACATCGTCCTCATCACCCTCGGTCCCTCACTAGAACCCAGAAAATGATTATGGTGGTGAGGTGCTAAGTGTTATGTGTTTGTTTTCGGTTGAAGAAGAATAGAAATGAAGGAGATGAAGAAGATATTTGCACGAGTTGAAGGGGAGGGAAGGTGAGGTTTGTTGTGATGATCAGATGAGTGGACAATGAGGATGAGAAGTGTGGGGAAAATGGATGGTTGAGATTGAGAGAGAGTGGTTAAGGATATTATAAAATAATCTCAAAACCATTATTATAATACTAAACCAATGAATCACCTTTTAGATCCACAATTTGGGGTTAATGTGTAACATCCCGTCCTTGAGTTCGGGATTAGATTAGTACTTAATGACAGATTTGTCACGACCCACCCTCAATCCTCCGGGATTAAGGGCTAAGTCATGCTCCCGTCTAACTTATGCGTGACACGAAGGCTAAACTGACGTCCAACCTCCATGTGACATGTAAGTCGGACAAGGGATTCTTGACTGAACCTCTCAAAACTTTCGGACTTCCCAAAGCGCGCAGACTCTACTGTGGGTCGCGTATGTGATGTCTCCGTCTCTCTCGACCAACAGCCCGCACCGCAACAACTTGGAGGGTATCGAAAACATGAAAAGACTGTGAGTGAACAAAAATAAAGTATAAGTTCAAAACAGTTCAATAAAAAAATTACACTTTTACCTTCCACGCAAAAACCAATGCATGCATATCAATTCACGTTATGAAACCAATTCATATCAATTTCATATCAAAAACCATCAATGAAAACCATTATTGAAAACCCGAATCAATTCCATCATTCAAATCCAGGGCCTCAGCCCAAAATCCATAAATCATCGTCAAAGTACGGGAGCTCAGTCCCAAAACTCATCAAATCCCAATCAGCCGGGCCACTGCCCAAAACATCAGAAAACCAATGAAAAACATCAATCATGCGAGTTGCTGGATCTCAAGTGCGCTCAAGTCTTTAAACTCAAAACCATGCACAATAATCAGGCCTTCCCGGGATATCAATGAGTCTTTAAACTCAAAACACAATCACAGGCCTCGGGGGGTATCATAACCGAGTCTTTAAACTCAAAACATATACCGAGTCTTCAAACTCAAAACATATCAATCCAGGGCCCTCCCCCCGTCAATCAACCAAATCTTTAAACTCAAAACCAGATCCAACAGTTTTTCTTTTCTTTTTCGGGGTCTTTAAATCCAAAACCGTTTTTCAATCAACAGTGAAAACCACAGAAAATCTATCTCCGAATTCGCAACAATGATTCCGTAAGCTAGCATCCGAAACCTTCATCCCAAACCCAAATCTAGACTTCCTTTCCAAATCTCAAAACCAAATCCGAAATCTCATTTCCGAAATCCAATTTCAAAACCGGTAGCTCGTTTATCGAAATCTCAAAAACAGGGCTCCAAGCCCGAAATTACTTTTTTGAAATCCATTTCAAATCCTTGAAATCAAATCATTTTTCAAATCCCGAAATCAAATCATCGAAACCTTAGTCAAATCACCATATCAATCGAAATCTCGTAAAACGTGTAATTACGTAAATATCTCGGAAACCGTGCAAAACCATAAACCATCAAGATCATAAATCAAATCATAGAATCACGTATGAAAACATATATGCATGCATCATAATTTAGAAAGCAAAGTCCACTCACATACCATTTCTCCGCTGCCTCGATATGCATGCAATTATGCTTTTTTGGCCAATCTACTATCACCAGCTTCCCTGAACCTATCTAAATCCCATAATAAGGTCACTAACTACTTCATAAATCTTATACTAAAGCCCCGTATTTTTCCCGTATTTTTAACTATTTTTAAACGAGCCCTAAAACCTTCGGACATCCCGAAACCTATCGAGACGATGTCTGATCGACTCGAAACTAGTGCCAAAATGTTTGTTACATCGAATAATTTCAAAGTCGTGTTGGAACCTTCCCCAAAAGGGGCACCACGCGCCCTCACATGCCGTCCAAAGGGGCTGCGCGTGGGAGCCATGCGCCTACTTTTCATTGTCTTCTTCCTTGAGACAGACCCGATTTGAACTGGTCTGAACCAGCGGTCATGGTTCACGGCCATTCCAGCCTTTTTCCAGCCCGATTTCAACTCCTTTTAATCCTAGTACCTTCGTCCTACTCTGAATGATCGATTTAGCTATCAAAATGAGACAATTCGAACCTAAAGCTTACCTTTCTTCTTCCAAGCTCGAACTCTGTTTCTACAACTGGGTTCTGCTGCCTTACCCGTCCGTCTCAAACCTTGCTTTGAAGTCTAACTGTCATTTGGAACCTTGAGAACCCAGTTCCCATTATCAGAATCAATCAAAAACGCCTAAAACCATAAACATCATTTTCGAATTTAAATAAAAGCTCACGGGTTTCCTAGCTTACCTTCCTCCTCTGCCGTCGTAACCACCACCTGAGGCTTCCACTCTCATCGTCCTAACCTCTCCTTTCTTTTTTCTTCAGAAACCATGAGCAGAAAAGGTCGTTTGAAGGTTGAATGGATTGGATTTTCACGATCACATACGGCCTTTATTTTCCACGGCTTAGGGCCACCGTCCACGGCAGCTGAACAGAGGGGCACCACCCTGTTCCTCCTCTCAAATCCCTCTGTTTCCACACATCTCTCACAACAGAATCAAACCCAAGTTCACTCTGATTGTTTCCACTCAATCACACACTTCTGAGCTCTCTATTTCTCTACACATCCCTTCATTTTTCACCCCTAGTTCCGCCGGTTTCCACGCAGACACACACATGACTAGCACAGAGCTCACACCACTGAACCATATGAACCAGCACGGCTTATTGCCCTGGTTTTAATCAGCCACAATCCCATTAATCGATTACAAATGTGAGAGGTGGCTGGAACCAACCAGAAACAGCCCACGTGTCTTCATCTCCCAAAATGTCTGGTGAAATATCGACTACAGTAAGGACAGATGTCCTTATCCTACTGGGCACAGATCCCTAGACAGTAAAAACCATTTTACTCCCTAACTTCCAAATTACCGTTTTTCCCTTCACATAACTAGACCCGTAATTCAACCGTCCGACATCCGATATCATCGTACCGCCTGTCGTTGGAATCAAGGGGTCGAGACCTACCTAACGATCCTCAAATATCGTGAAATTGACTTTTCGTCCAAAAATTCAACAAATTGCCCCTTTTTAACTAAATTACCAAGTTACCCTTGAACTTCCGAACGTCATAACTTTTTCCTCGAATGTCGGAATCGGACGTGTCACCTGTCTATGAACTCGTGACGTCCCGAACTACGTAACGGTCATCGGTTAAATTCCATTTGACCGTCCGAACGAAAAGTCAACATTCTTGCCCATTCCAAGGGCAAAATCGTCATTTTGCACTGTCCGTCCGAACGCATCCAACTAATCACCGATTAACGTCACTAATCCGTCATTAACAACTAATCTAATCCCGATTTCCGGGACGGGTCGTTACAGCCTGATCTACGTCACGGTCATCGGTACTCTTGCTTTTGACTCCCCTAGTCAAAAGTCAACATTTTGCCCAAACTAGGGGCAAAACGGTCATTTTACACCATCCGACTTATTTCGCTCAACTAATCACTGATTAATCTCACTAATCCTTCATTAGTCACTAATCTAACCCCGGAATTCGGGACGGGTCGTTTCATGTTATGTGCTCTTCACATCCCTCTTCTCAAGGCACCCCTCATCTACTGTGACAGTACTTTAGCTGCTAGTCTTTCTGCAAATCCAACCTTTCACTCTCGAGCCAAGCACATTGAAATTGATTATCATTTTGTGCGTGAACGAGTTGTCAAAAGAGATCTCAATGTTGAACATGTGAAGTCAGCTGATCAGTTAGGAGACATTTTCACCAAAGCTCTGCTGAAAATTTGTTTCAAGTTCACTCTTTTAATTTGACTTTAGAGCCATCAAATTGAGGGAGGGTGTTAGAATGCCACCTGTAATGGAGTCTCTGGATCATTAGTTGACAGTTAGTTTTCTGTTAGGAAGTTATACAGCTGTTCAATATTGTTAGAGTTAGTTAGTACAATTACTTGTAGAGTACGACTAAGCGAAAAGACATATCCAAGTATAAAACTCTTGTAATGCTCATAGCTTAATCATCATTTTGCATTCAATCAATACTACAATTCTCTTCTTCTCCTCACTCTGATCTTCATTTTCATATCATTAAAGCTTTCTGATAAAATGGAACACAGAAAATCAAGCTCCAAAAAAATTAGTCAACTTTACCATAGATACAACATTTATTGATGTGCTTGTGAAAACTTGAGAGTACACACCTTCTCTTTTTATCTGAAACGAAGCTTGACTTTTTTATGCATAACTGCGATTAGAGAATGTTTGATGTTTAAAAGTCCGGCTGTCGATAATCTAATTCATAATTGATGCTTGAGCAATACTCTTTCCTTCTGTAACCATAGGCTGACAAATATTCTACAAAATGGTTGTAGATCTATTGCCGATCTTGTGTTCGTCACACATATTTTCATAACAGACTTCAGCAGCAATTGAAGTCCCTATAGCTACATTGTTGTTGTAGTGACGGAGTAGTAGCTGAGTAGTAAGAAACATATGGATTATCGATGTTACAATTGTGCATATAAGATAGTCGACGGACTTTTTTTTGGTAGATGACTACTTTCGAATGGCAATTCCAATATTCCCGAGTTATTAACTTCGATAACGCCAGAACTAGTATCAATAGGTTCCTCATTTGGCAATTCTTTTAATACAAAACATTTGGATTTTTTGAGGCATATTACTAATACATAATTTCCTGTCATTAAATAACGATTTGGTTTAGTGAGAAGGCATACAAATAAAAGTTCTCCATCCAAGATATGACATGCGTAACCAAACGTGTTTAATCTTTCAATAATTATTGAACGACGTGGGCAAACATAACCATAAAGGATGTTGATGTAAACTAACATAACGAACATACTAAGAAGAAGATATCAGAGCGACAATAAAAACTTCGGCGGATAAATTATATCAAGTACCAAAAAAGGAAGGCAAACACGATAGTAAAATATGTTAAGCATGCGCATTGATAAAAGCTGAAGGCCTACTTTGAAGTTGTGTTGGGTGAGTGGATGGTGAGAACAGCAGGATTTAGATTAATGACATCTTCAAGAAAATGGAGCCGATTAAAAAATAAAAACAATTACGAAATATAAATCCAACAGAGACATTCAAATGAATTACTATTCCCACTAGAAATGAAACATAAACAACCGCACAAATAGTCCTTTGAAACCAAAATCCAACCAAAATATGCGCAACTTTTAAGACATTGGTAGTCTAGTGACCAAAATATCAAAATATTTCAACCTCTGGAAGTGCTTTGATATTCATGACTTCGTTCATTATTTTATCAGCTAGGCAAAGGAGATAGCTGAATCAACACAGCAGGTGATGCAGGCTGACTTCGTTCACATTAGTAACAATTTCGTAGATATTTATATATGCCAGGTTTGCCAATTAAGGTGAGTAAATATGATTGATGATGAAGATGGAGATTCAATAGTCAGATTATACAATCTCTTAGAGGAAGAAAAATGAACTTGGCTAACTCGAATCTTGTCTTGAAGTTTTGGGTTCAAGGTCGGTGTTCACCTTCGCCTCAAGCATCGATGAACTTCTTGCCTCTCCGTTCAGTCTACTGAGTTCGTAGAGCCTAGCCGCACTTGTTGATGGTCGTGGGAACTGGGAGGCCTTGGTTCGAGGCCTTGGTTCGAGGCTTTGAGCTGCTGGGTTTCTTGGGACGGCGTGGGTTTCTGATGTGCCTCACTCAAATTATTGGAGAGGTTTACAGTAATTCCATTTGTTAAGCATCTACTACGACGACCTCCCCTCCTCATCCCTTGATTACTTCTCATCGGACGACGACGACCAACGCCACTGCACCAACTTCTCCTCCTCCTCCTCAATCTCAGACCAACGCCACTGCATCACCTCCTCCTCCCACAGCCCCGGCTGAATCTTCGCCTCCTCCGCCGTCGGTGGACTCGACACCATCGCCGCCGGGGAGTGGGAAATTGCCGACGAACCCGAGTGTTGGGACCCTAGTCTTTAGAGCATTTGTGGAGGTCAAGTTTGAAGTTTTGGTTGAGTATTTTGAATTTGGTCATGAAATTATTTTTTTACGTTTATGGAAATATCATGGTTATTTAATGAGCGAAAGCTCTTTTGATGTTGCAAAATATGTATACTTTCTGTTTGGATTACTGGGGACGACGTCTCATGGTTTATGCATTGAGGACTTGAAGAAACTAATCCAAGTTTTCTTAGTATAAAAATCAAGCCGTCGGACCTCCGTTATGCAAGTTGAGACCTCGGAAGTTAAATAGAAAAAAGAAGAATCTGGGAATCACATTGCGGACTTATTTCCAGGTTTGGAAAAGTGGTAACTCTGAAGTCTCTGGTAACTCCAGGTTATGTTTATCAGTTTCGTTCTTCTTTAAATCCATTTAGGAGGCCGGCGCCTTCATCAATTTTTTTTCTGGGTATGTCTGGGTTGCGTTCTTGGGCATGACCCAAGTTCTCAGTCTTCCAAGACTACAGCACATCCATACGGTCGTCTTTGACCATAAAACCCACATACAATGAACCCAGCACATCGATTAATTTTGCAACATCAGTATCTAGTTGTGTAGGTTGCGGAGGCCCTTTGGGGCTGCCGTAGGTGTGTTGGCAGGGCTGCTGTTGCCTCCCTCCGGTTGCTATGTTCTATTGAGCTGATTTGTAGGTTTATTGAATCTCTTCGTTTAACAGAAAAAAAAAAAAATCTTAAACCGTCGAATGGGGACTCAATCAATTGGGCGCATACAGGAGAATTTTTACTTAATTTCAATTCAATGATATTGATGCTGTTGGGCGCCGCATCGGAAAAGAAATTGATATTAAGAATTATATTATCTAAATTGAATATTGATCTTATTTTTTACGAAAAATTAAGCCTAAAATTTCCTCAAAAAGTTTTGAAAGAAATATCACTAAATCATAACATTAAATTCAAGAGCATTAACCAAGATGTTGTCTCATCATCCTTCCAAGAAAACAAAAATAAACTAATTGGCTACCACAATTTTCAAAAACCATTCAACCCACTGGATCTTACAATTTTGAGTCTCCTACTCTTCAAAATCCATTCGGATAAAAACCTATGATTGGTGGGTCACATCTTGATGATAAGAAAATTCAAACGAGTGGAATAATGAATCTAATAACCACCTAAAGTAATCACTATACTACCGATTGGATTAGATAACTCATTAAATTTAATATATCTTTAATATAAAAAATGATATGTTTTGACTGCACAAGTTAGATAGGATTAGACAAAGGAAAAATTACCTATTATAATCCTACTATTTTGAGTGGATCGAATTGTTTCTTCTATGTCTACACCTCTAATCAATCCCATTACAATAAAAACATATCAAGTTTTCCATTAAAAATACATCCATTTTGTTGGTTATCCAATCTAATCCAATTCCACTTAACAAACGAGTGCTATAAGGACATTAACGTATATAACGCACAGAGCATTACATTAACAGTGATGAGAAACTGCCAGACAGCCACAAATGTTGCCAAATCAGTCAGAAGCACCCTTGAATCATATAAATCAGCTATCAGAACCTAAGCTCTAAAAGAAATTTAGCACTCCCAAGGTAATCTTCTTTCCACTCCACTACAAAAACAGAGTGAGAGAGGATACAACACGCATTAAAGGAACACTCATAAAAATACTTAATGCGATTGTCTTTCTGAGTTTGGAAAGTAATTTCAATGATACTGATTATGAAATTTACTTTTTCACAGTACCAAAATATAATATCAATATTGAATTACAAACAGTGAGAATCTTTAGCAGTTTGTGCATGGTGTACATAGAACAATCTGACCTAGAAGGAAAATAAAGAAAGCAAACAACCACACATATGCATGGATGGATGTGTAAACCACATGGAGAATCACTGAACAATTCTTTAGAATAATTTAATCTGACAAAAGAGAGATCATATTTTGTCTATGTTAATGCATATGGTAGCAAATTGATCCTGATGTTAATACTTTGTTTTGTTTCAACCTCATGAATATTTCATAATAAATAGAAATCATGTTGATGCAAACGACAGTGCAGATACCAATACTACTTTCTGTCATTATTGTTCATACCCACAGAGAGCCATAAAACCCTGAGTTTCTCTGCTGCAGAGAAATTTTTTGTTTAAACCATCATTTTACGTCTTACTTTCAGCCCCTAATTGGAACTTACCAAAATATATGCCCAGCTCATATGTATCCAAGATTTGACAGAATCATAGAATCTAATGCCCACATAAGGCTCTCTCTAATTTTGTGTAGTCCTTTACTATATGGTTGCCATATATCAAATAGAAATATGTGTGAAGTATAATAGGAAGAATTCCCAAACCACATTAAAGAATACAATGAACAATTAAATCAAACAGATTTTTTTCAATACATGTAATGATAGACTACTAAACCTTTGAACTCTACAGACATTTGTAAGCATAAACACCTTCGATCATAGGTCCACAGAGACAACATACAACACAAAATTAACAGGACACTTACCGACAACACAAAATTAACTTCATACTCGCCACTAACATACTGATGTAGGACAAGAATTCTACGGTCTTTCAAATTTAGGAATTATCTGGGCCGCATGTTTTTGAGTAAGGACAACAGGGACTATTCTTCTTTCTTGGCGGCAGGACTACAGCAAAGTCAAGCAACGAAAAAGAAATTACTAGAAAAGTCAATCATAACAGGTTTCACTTCCAGGTCTTGCCATTACATTAAAAGCAGAGAAAACTATTCAAAGATACTATCAACTATGAGTTGGAGGTTCCCATTTCAATAATATTACGGAGACGAAATAGGCAGGCAAAAAAGCCAGAAAACAGATACAGGCGCCAATGCAAATTTTTTTGGCATAATCTCTCTTCCGCCCATTCCCATTCACATTCCCAGAAAAATACTACAAGGTTTCACTACAAGAACTACTCTTCTAGCTGAATGGTTTCCGCTTTGTCTTTCTATTCCTCTTTAGTACTAATTATCCCTCTGCACATTTAAGATTTTAAATGAAAAGAAAATGTTGTATGTGCGCTCCTCTATAGATAGAATAAACTTAAGCACAATACTGTTTTATAGTTTAAAACCACCTTCAATTGTAACATCAAATAACGCTTCTCATAAGAATTCAGTTGTTCAGTTGGTTTCAAGATAGTCCTGAAATTGGACAGCTATGAATAGGGTATCCCTTCGAATGCTATACTAGTAGAAAGCATTTAAACCTGGAGGCAAGCCAGCTCCATCATGCTGTAATATTTTGGGAGCTGAAAGTAATGTTCTATACAAAGCAATATTATAATCATTAGGCTATCTCATAAAATCTCCACACGAAAGCATTAAGAGTCACCTTCAATAACTTTTCTTAAAGAGCTTACCTAATTTTGTGAATGCAGAGTTCATGAACGTTGCCAACATATAAAGCTGCAAGTTTCATGTGCCTTGGTTTTCTTAAGAATGAAAACAGAATACAAACAAAAGCTAGAGGTGAAAGGTGAAAGGTGAAAGGCCCATACTTACGCAAGCATTACTTCAAAATATGCTGCACAACCCCAAAGCTCATTCCAGAGTTAAGGCAAGAGAAGTGAATCAAAAAAATTTCCGTCTTTGGTGTAATCTACAGAAGGCAAAAAGGAAAGGACACGTATTTTCTATCCAGATAGATCTTTTAGAATTGTTTCACGTTAACAATGGACGTGAATTGTTTCAGTATAGTCTACAGAATACAAATCGGTATAAGTATATTCAATAATCATATAAAAGCAGAGAAGATACAAATGCATTTTAATCTCAGTTACAATCTCACAGAAACTATACCAAGTTAATCCGAGGTCAAGAAAGAAAACCTGGAAGAAACCAAAGATGCAAGAGACGAGGAGGAAGTAAAGAAGCCAGCCAACCTCTCACAAGAATCAAAAGGGCTCTCTGTATGAAATCGAACCACCGAGTCGGAGACATATGCCAAGAGGGAATGGAGAAAACAAAAGGAATGGAGTCAAAGCTTCTGATGAGATTCGATGAGCAATGCGTTGAGCATGATATGAAGTGTGGCTTCATAAACAGACATATCATAATGCATTCCATCGACCGTGCATCGAACGCCACAATTCCAACTCAAAGACTCAATGTCCAGCAACAGAAGAGGACCACCAGCTTTGTGCAAAAGCCTCCTTTTTTGAAGCTCTGTATCATACTCAACACGCATTGCATCAGTCATCTTCTCCCTCTTCTCCTCTGTATTCAGCATGGAGTTTATCAACGTGGGCATGCCAATCCAGAACAGGTGTGGGGACCGCGCTGAAGGAGAGCCCGAACCTGAGCCCTTAACCGGGTCATTGGAGCTAGTCACCGGAGAAAATGGCATCAAAGACACCGCAGAATTCCTTAGTGATTGTAACTGAACACCGAAATCTGATGCGTTGGTGAAGTGAAGCATGTGCCATAGCCCAGAACCCATCACCATCACATCTGGGTAGTTGCGATTTTTCTTGAAACGAGTCACCAGATTGGTTAGATTCACAGTATAAGGAGCCCAGATGAAATCCAATTTCAACCCAATCTCACCCACCACAATCTGGTAATCACTGTGCCTCTTAAACAGATCTCTGTTAACCTTCTCCATACGCTCAGAATCCAGAACCAGACTCAACAACGAAAGGGCCACAAGCCTCGCCTGCGAGTCCCCAGCGACGACAACCCACGATCCGTTAAGCAGATCAGAGACATCAAAGCGACCCAATTTCTGAAACCCACATGAAGAGACGGCAGAGGAAGGAGCCCAAGTCCAAGACTTGTCGTAATTGACAGTGTTTTTTTCGAGGGGGTTGAAATTGGGGGAGGCGGTGACCTCCCAGAAAATGTCGTGCAGGTGAGAGATGCAGGTTTCACGGCGGTTCTCGAAGATAACAACGGATGAGACGGTGGTGACGAAGTCGTGGACGGAGGGGAAGTAAGGGGTGAGGTGGACGCCGATGGCGAGAGTGATGAAGAGAGCGCCGCTGAAGAAGAGCATTTTGTTGCGGCCGAGATGATAGCCGGCCATGCCCATTGGAACCAACACTACCACGCACGCAGCCAACACTCCCAATTGCACAGCTCCTATCATGATATTGCCCCTCAAATCCTCATCAGACAATTCTTTCTCTTCTGGAACATCTGACCAAAATCTTTTGGATTTTTTATGCCTTGTGAATTAATCAAATCATGCAGCAACAAATTGACGGACTTTGAAAGGAACGTAGCAACAACAACGAAAGGATAGAAAGGAGAAACAAATTAGAAATGTTTAGAATGCCTTCTGTGTTTTTTGTGGAATCAGATTGCAGGGTTGAATCACCAAGGACGATTTTTTTTTTTTGGGATCTGAAAATCGCCAAGGTTTGGGTATAAAGTCAAATAAAAAAAAAATAGCGAAAGGTTTGGGCCTGCCTAAGGTATATGTTATTTATTTATTGCCTAATGCATATGTTATTTACTTAATGCCTAAGAGCACGTCTAATAGGGCCTTTCGGTTAGGGCAAGGCATGGGCTACTTTGCTCATCACCCACAAGAATAGATAACAAAGGAGATTCATAGAGAGAGCCAACAAAAACTCAGAATTTAATCATGAACAGAAATTAGACAAAAAATTACAGATGAACAAAAATTGGGAAAAAACTAGAATTATTCAATTACGGATGAACATCAATTATGCAATCAAACAGAATCATCCAAACACACTACAATTCACGGATGAACATAAATTGGGAAAAAAAATAGAATTGGACAGCAAACACGATCTCTCAATTTGGACAGAAATTAGGCAACAATTTGGGAAAAAAATAAAAAATACCTCAATCATTCACTCACCTTTGCCTACAAATTACATCACTCATTCACCTCTTGAACCTCTCAAACTAGTCAAAGGCCTCACCATCGTTGCTAGAACCTCGCAAAGCCCTCGAACCTATCCACGTCCGAACATCATCTCGAATCAATCGACCGAAGCACAGGAACTGGAAGTAGTCGACATCCTCTCGCGCACACCTCCACTTCTCAACAACTTCTCACAACCTCTCATCACTGTAACGACCAGTCCCGAATTAGCGGGATTAATTAAGGATTAGTGAGGATTAGCTAGGCTAATCGGGGATTAGTCGAGGATTATCAGACGTTCAGGGTGAAATGACGGTTTTGCCCTTGGAATGGGCAAAACGTTGACTTTTCGTTCAGACGGTCAAATGGACTTTGGCCGATGACTGTGACGTAGTTTGGGACATCACGAGTTCATAGACATGTGGCACGTTCGATTCCGACATTCGTGGAAGAAGTTGTGACGATTGGAAGATCAGGGGCATTTTGGTAATTTGGGTGAATAGGGGCCAACGGTTGACTTTTGACCCTGGAGGTCAGACGGCTGAGGGCCGAGGATCGTTACGTAGATCAGAACGATACGAATTCGTGGACATGCGGCACGTCGAATTCGGACGTTCGACGAAGAAGTTACAGTTCACGGAAATTCGAACGTACTATTGCATGTGTTACGAGATGAGGACTTTTGGCAGCAAGTGGGGCCCATATATTATTGGACAGGCCCAATGGATGAGTGACAAATGTCACCCATCCATTGCCCATCCAAACCAACTCATGCATATCCCTTCCCTTTCATTGATCATTTTTCCATCCAGCCAAACCCAAACCCGATCACCATTTCCAATCCAATCCAAACCCTTCAACCCTATAACCATCTGTGTCAGGACCCACCCCTAATCCCCCGAAATTAAGGGCTAAATCCTGCTCCCGTCTAACTTATGTATGACACGAAGGCTAAACTGACGTCTAACCTCCATGTGACACGTAAGTCGGACAAGGGATTCTCGATCCATCCATCCTAAAAGTATCCGGACTTCTCAGAGTGCGCTGAACTACTGTGGATTTCGGTTGTGATGTCTCCGTCTCTCTCGACCAACAGCCCGCACTGCAATAACCTGGAGGGTATCGAAAACATGAAAAGACTGTGAGTGGACAAAAATAAAGTATAATGTAGAAAACAGTTAAATAAAACATAAGTACATTTTTACCCTCCACGCAAAAACCAATGCATGCATATCACTTCTCGTCATGAAACTATTCATACCAACAATTATTAAAGAAAAACCATTATCGAAAACCCGAATCAATTTCATTATTCAAATCCAGGCCTCAGCCTCAATTCATAAGCAATCGCAAATACGGAAACTCAGTCCCAAAACTTATCAAATCCAATTCATCCGGGCCACTGCCCAAATGTAAGACCCATGTCCTGGAGGGAATGGTGAACAATCCCACATTCCTGCGAGGGGGGAATGGTCTGGGAAGGGAATGGTGGTGTGCCTTAAAGGTGTAGGCACACACCTATCTAGCATGAGGCCTCCCTTGGCTGCGCTGGTTAAGGTGGTTACCTTCCAGGCGTGAGGTCTTGGGGTCAAAACCTTGCGGGCGCAGGTGCGCCTAAAGAGGACAATATCATGCTAGATAGAGCGTGCAGGTGCACGTCTCTGGTTTAGACGAGGCCTTTTGGGAGCTCAGTGGCTTTGGGGGGGATTGGAACTCCAAAGTTAAGCGAGTTGAGGCTGGTGCAATTCTAGATGGGTGACCCCCTGGGAAGTTGCACCGTGAGCTCCCGAAAACAAAACCGTGAGGGCAAGGGCAAGGAGGCCCAAAGCGGACAATATCGTGCTAGATGAATCGGGACCAGACAGAAGAGGGTCGGGTCCTGACAATTTGGTATCAGAGCCAGACCCCGACCGGGAAGTGTGCCAGCGAGGACGCTGGGCCCTAAGGGGGGTGGATTGTAAGACCCATGTCCTGGAGGGAATGGTGAACAATCCCACATTCCTGCGAGGGGGGAATGGTCTGGGAAGGGAATGGTGGTGTGCCTTAAAGGTGTAGGCACACACCTATCTAGCATGAGGCCTCCCTTGGCTGCGCTGGTTAAGGTGGTTACCTTCCAGGCGTGAGGTCTTGGGGTCAAAACCTTGCGGGCGCAGGTGCGCCTAAAGAGGACAATATCATGCTAGATAGAGCGTGCAGGTGCACGTCTCTGGTTTAGACGAGGCCTTTTGGGAGCTCAGTGGCTTTGGGGGGGATTGGAACTCCAAAGTTAAGCGAGTTGAGGCTGGTGCAATTCTAGATGGGTGACCCCCTGGGAAGTTGCTCCGTGAGCTCCCGAAAACAAAACCGTGAGGGCAAGGGCAAGGAGGCCCAAAGCGGATAATATCGTGCTAGATGAATCGGGACCAGACAGAAGAGGGTCGGGTCCTGACACCAAAACCAGTGAAAAACCAGTGAAAAACATCAAACATGAAATTTTACTGGATCTCAAGTGCGCCTGAGTCTTTAAACTCAAAACCATGCACAAATAACCAGGCCTTCCCGGGATATCAACGAGTCTTTAAACTCAAAACACAATCACAGGCCTCGCGGGGGGGGGGGGGGGGGGGGGGGGGGGGGGGGGGGAGAGGGGGGGGGGGGGGGGGTATCATAACCGAGTCTTTAAACTCAAAACATATACCGAGTCTTTAAACTCAAAACATATCAAGCCAGAGCCTTCCCCCGTCAATCAATCCGAGTCTTTAAACTCAAAACCAGATTCAGTGGGTTTTTCTCTTTTTTCGAGTCTTTAAACCCAAAACCGTTTTTTTTTTCAATCAATAGTGAAAACCACAGAAAACCCTTCTCCGAATTCGCAACAATGATTCCGTAAGCTAGCATCTGGAACCATCATCCCGAACCCAAATCCAAATCTCCTTTCCAAACCTCAAAACCCAATCCGAAAGATCATTTCCGAAATCCAGTTTCAAAACCGAACACTCGTTTATCGAAATCTCATGAATAGGGCTCCAAGCCCGAAATCACTTTTTCGAATTCCTTTTCAAATCATTGAAATCAAATCATCTTTCAAATCCCAAAATCCAATCATTAAAACCATGATCAATCAAAATCTCGTAAAGAGTGAAATTCTATAAAATACCTCAAAAAACGTGCAAAATTGTAAACCAACAAGATCACAAATAAAATCATAGAATTACGTATAGAAAACATATAAAAACATATGTGCATGCATCAAGAGTTAGAAAGCAAAGTCCACTCACAGACCATTGCACCGTTGCCTAGATACGCGCTCACTTAAGCTTTCCCGACTAATCCGCTATCATCTTCTTTGCCAAACTTGTCCAAATTCCATAATGAGGTCACTAACTACTTCAAAAAGCATATACTAAAGCCTCGTATTTTTAACTATTTTTAACCGAGGCCTAAAACCTTCGGACATCCCGAAAATTATCGAGACGATGTCCGATCGACTCGAAACTAATCCCAAAATGTTCGTTACATCAAATACATTAAAAGTCGTGTTGGAACCATCCTCGAAATACGTGTTACGCGCCCACACGCGCCAAATACTGTTCATCGTATTCAACAACAGTCGACCAGTCTGCAATTCCGGTCCGGCTTTGAACCGGCGTTCACGGTTTTTAGCAATTTCAATCCGTTTTTCAATCCTAATTAATCTAAGACGTTCGTCCCTTCATTTCCAATAATTCCATAAAGTTAATTTGTGAAAGCTAGAGCTAGAGATTACCTCCCAATCATCCTTCAAAAATTCGATGTTTCCTCCGCTGTTTTCTCAGGTTTCCGGCCACCATTAGCCATGATTCCAATCCTAATAGCCTCGTCCTCACCTTTAGAAGCTCACCTGATCACTCATTACTTGTCAATTGACAGAAATTCACAGGTTGCCATTTGAATTGAAACAGGGCTCAGTTATGGGTATAAGTCCTTACCTTCCACCTCAAGCCTTGAAACCGGGCTCAAGCACGTCCTCTAACTGTCAGGAACCTCAGCCCAACATCCAATTCGAGCATCAACCCTCAAACAACTAATTTCCAATTTGAATGGAAACAGGGCACTCACGATTTCCCTCAGTTACCACCGCCGTCCTCCGTCGTCGAGCCTTCCCGTGGCCACCAACCATCTCTGTGCAACCTCCCCCTAAAATTTCCTTCACATCCCAGCCTCTTCTGATCAACTTTAAGGGGGGGTAAGGCTCACAACTCCTCCCTGTCTCTGTTCTTCAAGGGAAATCACCGTCCACGACGGTTGTACAGAGTGCACCACCCTGTTCTTCCTCACTACTTCCTCATATCTCTCACAATAGGATCAAACCAAGGTTTATTATGATTATTTCCACTCAATCACTAAGAACTCACACACCCTGAACTGATCGATAGTTCCTCACTATCTCAGTCTCTCTGTTCTCTCATTTGCACGATTTAAACCAAACAACCAATTAAATTGTAACCGTGAAAGTGGCTAGAAGCCACTGGAACTAGGCCAGGTGTCAAACACCCTGTGGACACTCTCACAAATATCCAATTAGCTCAGCCCATGTGTCCTTATCTGATTGGGCACACTTCCCCAGATGTTAAAAGACCAAATTGCCCTTGCAAGTCCAAATTACTATTTTACGCCTCACCTATCTAGAACCATATCTTATCCGTCTGATGTCCAATGACGGCGTGCCGTCTGTCATTGTACTCAGGATGTCGAGATCTATCTAACGGTCGGCGATTTGCGTGAAGAAAACTTGTCGTTCAAAAAGTCAACAAATTCCTCATTTTTAACCAACTTACGAAAATGCCCTCAACCTTCCGAACATCATAACTTCCTCCTTGGATGTCAGAATCGGGCGTGCCACCTGTCTACGGACTCGTGACGTCCTGAACTACGTCACGGTCATCGGTTAGAGTCCATTTGACCTCCCAAACTAAAAGTCAACATTTTACCTATTCCAGCCGCAAAATCTTCATTCTGCACCGTCCGTCCAAAAGTATCCAACTAATCACCAATTATCTGCACTAATCCGTCATTAACACTAATCTAATCTCAATTTGCAGAACGGGTCGTTACAATCTGTGAGATCCAAGAGAGTGAGAAGAGGACCAGATGGATGTGGTGGCTGGCCAAGGGAGCGAGGACACCTCGAACCCAAGGTATCAGTTTTAACCGATTTTCACAATTTTCAATTCTAATTATTATGGGCCTTTTTGGGTGGTTGTATTGAATTAAATAGGTTTCTAGGAGTGTATTAAGATGATTTTGAGGGAGGTTTGAGGATGAGGAACCCTGGAGAAGGTTTTAAAAAAATTGAACCGAAGAGGAAGTTTTGGACCGGTCAGGTTTTAAAGGTTTTAGAAATTTTGGTTTATTGGGTTAGGTTCCTAGGGTCGAGTTAGGAAGGATAGGATCGATTAGGGAAGAAAAGGACAAAAAATGGACCGTGTAGGAGCTTGGACCGATCACGTCAGTCCAAGTTGCAGAGAAAACCGAACCGACCCGGTCGGACCGGTCGACTGAAGGAAGAAGAATCACTGTACAGTGGCACGTAATGTAACGACCTGTTCCAAATTAGCGGGATTAATTAAGGATTAATGACGGATTAGCTAGGCTAATCGGGGATTAGACGAGGATTAGCGGATGTGCAGTGCAAAATGACGATTTTGCCCTTGAAATGGGCAAAATGTTGACTTTTTCTTCGGACGGTCAAATGGTATTTGACCGATGACCGTGACGTAGTTCGGAACGTCACGAGTTCATAGACAGGTGGTACGCTCAATTCTGACATTCGTGGAAGAAGTTGTGACGATTGGAAAATCGGGGGCCTTTTGGTAATTTGGTTGAATAGGGGCCAACTGTTGACTTTTGACCCGTGAGGTCAAATGACCGAGGGCCAACGACCTATACGTAGATAAGGATGATACGAATTCGTAGACAGGCGGCACGTCGAATTCGGACGTTCGACGATGAAGTTACTGTTCACGGAAGTTCGAGTGCACTATTGCACGTTTTACGAGACGGTGACTATTTGGCAGCAAGTGGGGCCCAGATATTATTGGACAGGACAATGGAAGAGTGACAAGTGTCACCCATCCAAACCAAACTCATGCATATCCCTTCCCTTGCATCGATCATTTTCCATTTCTTCCAACCAAACCCGATCACCATATCCACCCCAAATCCAAACCCTTGACCCTTTGATCATGACTGAGAGGTCAGAGAGGGAAGTGAGGACCAGATGGAGGTGGTGGCAGGCCCAGGAAGCGATGCCGTGGACGGCGGAGGAGGAAACCGATCGAGGTAATCGGTTTTAACCGATTTTAATCCATTTTCAATTTTAATGGTTGTGGGACGTTTTGGATGGTTTTAATGAATTAATTAGGTTGTTAGGAAGTTATTAAGAAGGTTTTGAGAGATGTTATATGTTGAGGAAGCCATGGGGAGGTTTTGGAAAACTTGAACCGTGAAGAAAAGGTTGGACCGGTCGGGTTTACTAGGTTTTAGGGGTTTTGGTTCATGTGTTTAGATTCCTAGGATCAAAATAGGAAGCATTGGATTGATTAGGGAGGATAACGTCGAAGATTGAATAGTGTAGGGGCCTGGACCGGTCATGCCAGTCCAGTTGCAGAGTCGAACCGGGTCGGCCGGTTCAGATCGGCCGCTAGAGGACAGGGATGATGATACAGTGCCCGGCGCGTGGGCTCACGCGCAGGGGCTTCCCTGGGCTCGTAGGGGCACGTACCTAATCTTTTGGGAATGTGTTCAACATGTCAAATCATCTATTCGACGTAACGAACATTTTGGGACTGGTTTCGAGTCGATCGGACATCGTCTATATATGGTTCGGGCTATCCGAAGGTTTCAGAGCGCGTTTCAAAATAGTTAAAAATCCCGGAAAATTAGGGGGCTTTAGTGAGGGGTTAATTAAGTAGTTAGTAACTCTCTATAGTGATTTGGATAGGTTTGGGAATCTCGGAGACGACAGTTGACCCAGAAAGGCGTACCTCGCGCATATCGAGGCAGTAGCGCGGACGGTCTGTGAGTGGACTTTCTTTCTGAAATCGATGCATGCATAAATGTTTTATATATGTTTTAATGTATGTTTTGTGATGCCTTGAGTGCATTTTGGTGTGTGTTTACGTATGGGTACATACTTCGAGGTTTTCGAGTTTTATACGTGCTTATACGCACTTATTATTTCGGTTTTCATGAAATGGTTTTGAAAAGTAAAATGACCCCTTTGGTCTTGATTTTAACTCGGGCATGAGACCCATTTGGATTTGGTTTTGACTCGGGCATGAGACCCTATTGACGACCCGTAGGTCTAAGTCGTGGTCGCGACGGGTGCTGTGTGCACGTCGACGGACGACGTGACGCTCACCTCCGGATTGGGATGCGTTCCTTCCGGAGAGGTCACGATGCACGTCCCGTTGTTGAGCAGCCACTGGAGGCTCGACTCCGGAGTGCTGACGGTTTAAAGGATGGATTGACAACGTGTGCACCATGGTCTCGAGATGGTCGCGACAGTGATGTGTTCACGGCGACATACCAGGATTGATAGCGGTTATGGATTGATGGTTGCACACATCGCTATGATCGGGATCGTGACTGACCCTGAGATATCGGGCTCGATGCCCTGTTGATTTACGAGTTTGGGCTCGATGCCCAGTTGATTCGAGTTCTGGCTCGATGCCTAGTTATTGTGAAATCTGGCTAGAGGCCCTATTGAGTCCTATGTTCGGGCTGAAGGCCCAGTTGAATTGTGTTTCGGGCATGAGTCCCGTTTTTATGGTTTTATTATATAGGTATGTATATACCCTCCTTACAAGATTATTGATTGGTCTCCTCCAGTCGTCGACCTGGAGAGTCGCGATCCACAGACCAGAGTGGGTATCCCCATAGGGATCCCGTTCCAGGAGTGGGTGTTATGTTATTGTCCCGGACCAGATTCCGGAGAGATGATCCGACTAGATCCAGAGAGAGAGCTCGGACTAGATCCAGAGATTGAACTTCCCAGATGGAGAATTTCTGGGAGAAGACTCGGAGTGAGACCCCGAGTAGTGTGGACACTAGTATAGAGATGACATTGTGACTATATCGGGGATGTGCTCCCTAGGGCTGTGTGCCCCGAATTGGCATCTTCTCTGGAAGTGCCTAGGATGGGTTATATATGTATATATGTATATGTGGATGAGTTTTCACTGAGATGGCATTGGGCTGAGACCCTCGCGTATTGGTTTTGGGCTGAGATCCATATGAGATGGTTTTGGGACGAGTTTCCACGTGTTTTGGTTTGGGCGGAGGTCCCATGTTTTGTTTGACTGATTTCGGGCTAAGACCCAAATGGTTTGATGGTTCATGACGGTTTATGGGAACTGGCATGAACCCTAGAAATGGTTTTTGAATGCATGCATATGTTTTTAATGAAGGGCATAAAGGTCTTTTATGAAAATGTTTTATAAAATAATTGTTTTGTCCACTCACAGCTTTTATGTTTTGAATGCCCTTCAGGTTGATCTGGGAAGTGGCTGTAACAGAGACGAGACATCGCATTCCTCCTTTGTATCCTGGTGTACTCTGATAGCCCGTTTGGCAAAGGACGGAAATATCCAAGGTCTGACACTAGATGTCATACGAGAGCAGGTACATTCCACGCTAATCCCTACGGATTTGGGACGGGTCCTGTCACGTAAGGCCCACGCGCAGTGCAATCCTAGGGCGCGTACTGGCGCGTGAGGAAGAATTTGAGGGTGGTTCCAACATGTGAAATCATCTATTCGATGTAACAAACATTTTGGGACTGGTTTGGAGTCGATAGGACATCGTCTCGATATAGTTCGGCTGTCCGAAGGTTTCAGTGCGCGTTTAAAAATAGTTAAAAAATCCCGAAAAATTATGGGGCTTTACTAAGGGGTTAATTACGTAGTTAGTAACCCTCTAAAGTGATTTGGACAGGTTTGGAAGTCCCGGTGACGACGATTAACCCGGGAGAGCCGTATTGCACGCGTATCGATGCGACAACGCGGTCGGTCTGTGAGTGGACTTTCTTTCTAAATCGATGCATGCATAAATGTTTTATATATGTTTTAATATGTGTTTTGGGATGCCTAGAGTGCATTTTGGTGTGTGTTTACGTATGGGCACGTACTTCGAGGTTTTTTGGGTTTTATACGTGCTTATACGCACAGATTATTTCGATTTGCGTGAAATGGTTTTCAAAAGGTAAAACCGGGCATGAGACCTAATTGGACTTGGTTTTGACTTGGGCATGAACCCTATTGACGACCCGTAGGTCTGAGTCGTTATCGCGACGGGTGCTGTGTGCACCGCGACGGACGACGTGATGCTCGCCTCTGGATTGGGATACGTTCCTTCAGGAGAGGTCACGATGCACGTCTCATTGTCAAGCATCCACTGGAGGTTCGACTTTGGAGTGCTAAAGGTTTAGAGGATCGATCAGTGACGTGTGCACCATGGTCTCGTGATGGTTGTGGCAGTGATGTGTTCACGGCGACATACTAGGATTGAGAGTGGTTCTGGATTGATGGTTGCACGCATCGCGATGAATATGATCGTGACTGACCCTGAGATATCGAGCTCGATGCCCCGTTGATTTACGAGTTCGGGCTCGATGCCCAGTTATTGTGAAATCGGGCTAGAGGCCTTGTTGAGTTTTATGTTGAGGCTGGAGGCCCATTTGCTGTGTGTTATCGAGCATGAGTCCCATTTTATGGTTTTCTTATACTAGTATGTATATACCCTCCTTATGAGCTTATTGATTGGTCTACTCCAGACGTCGATCTGGAGAGTCACGATCCACAGACTAGAGTGGGTATTGACAGGACCCACCCCGATTATCACCTCGATAACCGGGACGAACCCTGCTCCCGTTTGACAATCACACTCAAAAGACCAAAATAACCTCAACAACCACAAAACATACATTGTCAGACCAGGGAGAAGTTATAATACAACTAGTCAATAGTAATACAGAGCATAGTAACAGTACAGGATAAGAACAAAATCCTACTGTGAACTGACTAAACGCGCAACGAGAAAACTTTATGCATCTGCCTCTACCTCTGCCTCAACGTTAACCCCGACACTTGCACCACGACTTGGAGGGTAATTAAAACCATAAAAGTGTGAGTGGACTAAAAATAAGTAAGAGTTTCAAAAATAGTTTTTTTATAAATAAACCAGGATTTTACCCTCCGTTTTAAAAACATGCATGCATAACTAAGTATCAGAAAACAATTATATAAACCGTATGATAATCGTTATGAAAACATCATCATAAAAACATGAAATACAAATATCATCATCCAATCGAACCTGTTGGATCTATCCGTGTCTTTAAACTCAATCCGGGCCTCAATATAATCCGAGTCTTTAAACTCAACAGGCCTACGGGGGAAAATCATAATATTTGAGTCTTTAAACTCCCGAGTCTTTAAACTTAATCCGGGTCTTTAAACCCAATCCGGGCCCGCCCCCGTCATATTCGAGTCTTTAAACCCAATAACCAGATCCATCAAATCCAATCCAAACCATTTTTAAATCATTTCTAAATCCATGTCCAAACCCGAATTCAAAATCACTATTCTGAAGCCATGCTGCCGTTCAGAACCGTCATTCCGAATCCAAATCCGAAAATCCCTTTTTCAAGCTTTAAGACCAAATCTCGATTTCCGAAATCCGATTCTAAAATCGAAAACCTTGATTATCAAAATCATGTTTCAAAACTCATTTATAATCATTGAAAACCAGTTATATATTGAAATCCCAAAATCATAGCATCGGAATCATAATCAAATTGTATCTTGTAAAACGTGCCGAAATACGTATAAATCTAGGAAACATCTTGAAAATCGTGCAATTATGTAAAACAGATATAGAATAATCAATAACATAAAATCATATTTAAAAACATGGAACAAGTAGATAAAAACAGTTATGCATGCTCGGTTAGAAAATAAAAGTCCACTCACTAGGTCCGAACGCGTCAATCGCGCTCCGTACGCTCCTCGACTACCTCAGGAATATCCCGACCTGTCAAATACCATAATTTCGGATCACAAACACTTCATTTAAGCTCTCACTAATTTCCCCAATTTTTTTGGATTTTTAAACGTAATTAAATTAACCCCTAAACTTTCGAACACACAAAACTAACCCGAGACGGTGTCCGATTGACTCGAAACTTGTCTTAAAATGTTCATTACATCGATTAGAGTGAAAACCATGTTGGACACTTCCCCAAAACATGCTCCACGCGCCCTCACAGGCCTCCCAAAGGGGCTACGCGTGGGAGCCACGCGCCTGCTACAATGTCATCGTCAACCTCCAGCCAACCCGGTTCAGACCGGTCCAATCGAGCCGACGAGGCCAGTTTTGACCCATTTTCAGTCCATTTCCAGTCCTTTGTTCACCATTAATTTCGTCCTTGAATTTATGATTGATTCCCTTAACAAAATCACGAAATAAAACTCTAAACTTTACCTTCCAAACTTCGAACCAAACTCAGAAAATTTACAGTTGCTGTTCCCGGCCACCAACCGTCTTCTCAGGGCACGGGTTCGAATCCTTAGCTCAATAATAACTTCCTACAACTGTTAGGACCACTAGAATGATTCAACAACTCTCCAAAACCCACGACTTTTGATTTGAACCAAAACTAGAAAAACAGGCGAAACCGAACCTCACCTGTTTTCTGGCCTCCACTGTGATTCTTTGTGTCCAATAAGTGATCCTCATCCTTTTAAACAGTCCCTCAAACCAAGTTAGATCAATTTGATCGATTGAGGTTGCACCACGACCCACGACTCCTTCTCTGTTTTCACTGATTTTCTCACCTCTCACACATACAGCCACACTTAAGTTCCTCTCAACACGATCACACAACCTCTGGCACTCACTCAAGCACAAAGTAACCACACGACGCTCACACACTCACTGGAAATGGGTCGATGTTCTCTCTATCTCTGTTTTCTCATTGTTCGATTAACAAGCCAATTTAAATTGTAACCTTGTATAGAAAGTGGCCAGAAACCTCTAGAAAGTAGCCAAGTGTCAATCACCCTGTGGACTCAGCCCAAAAATATCCAATCCAAGCTTCCCAGATGTCCTTATCCGGTTAGACACATTTCCCCAGGTGTTAAAAGACCAAACTGCCCTTGAAAGTCCAAATTACCATTTTACCCCTCACCTATCTAGACCCATAACTTAACCGTCCGACGTCCGATGACGGCGTCCCGCTTGTCGTTGTACTCAGGACGTCGAGACCTATCTAACGGTCCTCGTTTTGCGTGAAAACTAATGGTCAAACAAAAAGTCAACAAATTCCCTCTTTTTAACCAATTTACAAAAATGCCCTTAACCTTCCAAACACCATAAATTATTCCCCATCATACTTCTTTTGTTTTCCAAGACAAAGTAGATCATTAAAAAAAGGAGTTTAGAATTCCTTTTTTTCATTTAGCTTCTATTGTTTGTTGGGGTTTGTTTAGAACAAATATTAAGTGAAAGGGTGGTTGGATGATACTTCATCAGATGATTATACAAAGAGGGCAGTAGGTTATAGAAAAGAAAGAATGTAAAAGAATGATAAATAAAAAAAGAAATTTTTGATTGGATCAGGAATCCGTTTTTGAGATTGTCCGAATCAGACGTGCCACCTGTCTACGGCTCGTGACGTCCCGAACTACGTCACGGTCATCGGCCAACGTCCGTTCAACTTGTCAAGCAAAAATTCAACATTTGACCACACTATTCACAAGGGTAAAATTGTCATTTTTATACAAATCTTTTCCAACTTTACATTTTTACCCTTTTTGAAGGTCCGGGTCGTTACAAGTGTCCCCATAGGGATCCCGTTCCAGGAGTGGCGTTATGATGTGGCCCCGGACCAGATTCCGGAGAGATGATCAGACTAGGTCCGAAGATAGAGCCTCCCAAATGGGGAATTCCTAGGAGAAGACTCGGAGTGAGACCCCGAGTAGTATGCATACTTATATATATAGAGACATCGTGACTATATCGAGGATGTGTTCCCTAGGGGCTGTGTGCCCCGAATTGGCATCTTCTCCGGACGTGCCTAGGATGGGTTATATATGTATATATGTATATGTGTATGAGATTTCACTGAGATGGTGTTGGGCTGAGACCCACGCGTATTGTTTTTTGGCTGAGACCCTTATGAGATGGTTTTGGGACGAGTTCCCACATGTTTTGGTTTGGGCGGAGGTCCCATGTATTGATTCACAGATTTCGGGCCAAGTCCCAAATGATTTGATGGTTCATGATGGTTTATGAGAACCGGGCATGAACCCTAGAAATGATTTTTGAATGCATGCATATGTTTTTAATGAAGGGCATAAAGGTCTTTTGTGAAATGTTTTTATAAAATATTGTTTTGTCCACTCACAGCTTTTGTGTTTTGAATGCCCTTCAAGTTGATCGCGGATGCGGCTGTAGCAGAGATGAGACATTCACATTCCTCCTCCAGATCCTGGCGCACTCTGATAGCCCCGGTTGGGCAAAGGACGGAAGTATCCCTGGCCTGACACTTCATGTCAGGCGGGAGTAGGCACGTTCCACGCTAATCCCGAGGGATTTGGGACGGGTCTTGTCAATCACTATCTCCACCGCTGGGCCTCTCCTTGTGTTTCGATTTTGCAATTGTTGATAGAGTTCTTGTTAGGACCCGACCCTACTCGGTTAGAACCTGACTCATCTAGCACGATATTATCCGCTTTGGGCCTCCTTTTCCTTGCCCTCACGGTTTTGTTTCCGGGAGCTCACGGTGCAACTTACCAAGGGGTCACCCATCATGGAATTGCACCAACCTCAACTCGCTTAACTTGGAGTTTCAACCGAACCCAAATCCACTGAGCTCCCAAAAGGCCTTGTGCTAGATAGAAATGTGCCTACACCTTTAAGGCACACCACCATTCCCTTCCCAGACCATTCCCCCATCGCGGGAATGTGAGATTGTTCACCGTTCTCTCCAGGACACGGGTCTTACAATCCACCCCACTTAGGGCCCAGCGTCCTCGCTAGCACACTTCATAGTCGGGGTCTGGCTCTGATACCATTCTGTCAGGACTCAACCCTTCTCGGTTAGGACCCGACTCATCTAGCACGATATTATCCGCTTTGGGCCTCCTTGCCCTTGCCCTCACGGTTTTTTTTTTCGGGAGCTCACGGTGCAACTTCCCAGGGGGTCACCCATCATGGAATTGCACCAACCTCAACTCGCTTAACTTTGGAGTTCCAACCGAACCCAAAGCTACTAAGCTCCCAAAATGCCTCGTGCTAGATAGGTGTGTGCCTACACCTTTAAGACACACCACCATTCCCTTTCCAAACCATTCCCCTATCGTAAGAATGTGAGATTGTTCACCGTTCCCTCCAGGACACGGGTCTTACAGTTCTAGACTCTCTTTTTTCAACAAACCACCGAAGAAGGTGGGCTGAAACGTTGTGTTTTGTTCCTCTTTATTAACATTTTTTTCTGTTTTTTTTTCTTATGATTTATTTGTTGGTTATTATATTTTTTCAATTTAAATTAATAGTTGTATGTTTTATTAGACTTGTAATATTTTTAATGCAATTTAAATTGATAGTTATATTATTATTATTATTATTATTATTATTATTATTATTATTATTATTATTATTATTATTATTATGATGATGATGATTTCTATTATTATTAAAGTCTAACTTGATACTTAAAATATTATTATATTGTTATTGTTTTTAATATGACAATTTAAATGACACGACCTATCCCAATCCCCCGAGATTAACGCGAGATGTGACATGCTACCGTCTGACACCAAGTGCCAGACAATAGGCCTGTTAACCGATTTTTCGGTTCGATTTTTTTACCGAAACTGAAACAAAATCGGTTGTTGAATCAATTTCGGTTCGGTTCGGTTTGGTTCTCCAGCATAAAACCGACCAAGACTGGAACCGAAATATTCGGTTTGGTTTGATTCGATTTCGGGTAAAATCGACCATTTTCGGTTCAATCGGGGGCGAACTGGTTCAGTTTTTTCTGAAAACTGTTTTTTTAAATCCTGTAATCAATATTTATATTGCTCAATTAATATCCATTACAACTAATCAAAATCATTGGGACATCAAAATCCAACCTAAATGTCCATTAGAAACAACAAAATCAACAACAAGGCATCAAAATCTAACATAAAATGTCCATTATAGACAATAAAATCATCAAAGTATCAAAATTCAATATAGAAGGTCCATTACAAACATTAAAAATAACTACAAATAACAAAATCATCAAGACATCAAAATCCAATATAAATTTCCATTACAAATAACAAAATCATCAAGACATCAAAATCCAAATAGAATGTCCATTACAAGATAATAAAATCATCAAATAAGAATGCTAGCCATGTTCATTTCTATACTGAAATTAAGTTTTGAACAAAATAATAGAAATTGGATACATTCCCAGCCAAATAAGAATGCTAATATTATACTGTGAAATTAAGAAATAACCAGAACTAAAAAGCAAAGGAAAGGACATAGGTCTCCCACACAGCTCTGTTAGCAATGCCATTCTGCATTATCAATAGCACCATTAGAATGTAAATCATAAACTACAGACTAAAAATATTTCAAAAGTATCATCACAAGCCTCCTTGCAGATGAATTTTGCCATTCCTGCACCCATTCTTTTGGTAATATCCCCAATTGCCTCCTGATAACTGCAGAATTCACAGAGTGTTGCTTAAAAAAAATGTACAAAGAAAGCTCCAATCCTATATGAATGAATATTATATAAGGAAAAGTTTATGCAGAGAGTTGTTGCAAAATGAAGACGAAAACTATCTTATAGATCACAAGTCCAACAAGCTAACCCCAAAGCAACCAATTGGTGTGCCTTGTATCGTTCAACTATCCCATCCAGATTTAGCTTGATCTTGTACACCCATTTGCAGCGAATTGGTTTCTTATGAAGAGGCAGAGGCACTAAGCTCCAAGTGTGATTTGCTTGCAATGCTTGAATTTCCTTGTGCATGGCATCACGCCATTGTGGAACCTGTATTGCATGTGCAAAGGAAGTAGGCTCTTTCTGGATAGTTAGTTGTGTAGTAAAAGCTTTGTGACAAGGTGAAAGCCGGTCATAGGATAATACATGAGAAAGGGAATTAACAGTACTTGCGCTCGGTGAAGATGGTGGTGCAGGCCGTGAGGGGAGAGCTGCCTCAAAATGAAAGTCCTACAAAAATGTTGGGGTTTTGGTAGGATATGAAGACCGACGTGGCGGGTCAGAGGTATCAAGCGGTGGAGTTTGTGTAGCTAATGGTGTATTAGTGGGTATCTCAGGTTGTGGGTATTATTCATTTGAGGTAGGTGTGGCAGCGGAAGAAAACTCAACTAGTGGTGCTCTAAGGTTTAGAGTTGAAACTGGGAGTTCAAAGTCAAGTAATGATGTATGTGGTTGAGATGGAAATATGGGAGTTCCAGTTTGAGAATCCGAAGCTAAGTGGGATTGAAAGGGAAAGGTATCCTCAAAGAATAACACATCTCTTGAAACAAATACGCTGCGTTCTGCTAGGTCATAAACTCTGTAACCCTTTTTACCATTAGGATAACCTAGGAAGATACACCGAGTGGCTCGAGGATCAAACTTTGTGGGTTTAGCAGGATGAGTTGAAGTGAAACACAAGCAACCAAAAACCCTTAAATGTGAGTAATTGGGGACCTTGTTAAATAATTTTTCAAAAGGTGTTTTTCCATGAAGAAGTGGTGTAGGAGTTCGATTGATAAGATAAGCTGAAGTGAGTATGGCATCCCCCCAAAAATATTTAGGAAAATTGGCTTGTAAAAAGAAGAGCTCAAGCTATATTAAGCAAATGCCTATGTTTACGTTCAGCGACACCATTTTGTTGGGGTGTGTTGACGCAACTTGTTTGATGAACTATCCTTTCGATGAATAAAAAAGTTCGAGTTTAAACTCGGCACCATTATCACTACGCACAACTTTAACCCTCATGTCAAATTGGTTCTCAACTACTTGAATGAAATTAACTAGTAAGTCTCTTGTTTCCGATTTACGTTTCATCAAATAAACCCAAGTGCTCCTAGTGTGATCATCAACTATATAGAGAAAATATTGTGCACCAGAAATTGAAGGAACATGATAACCACTCCAAATGTCAACGTGAATTAAATTAAAAGGAGACTCACTTGTAGTTGTACTTAATGGAAATGGCATTCTTATTTGTTTGGCCAAAGGAAAAATTGAACACTTGCTTGTATCACAAACTTTATTTGCGGAAAAAGGAAACAATAAAGAAACTTTGCTAGAAGGGTGACCGAGGCGTTGGTTCTAAAGATTGGTTGTGCGACTGTCAATAGAATTGCATGTTCCTTTATGTGCTTGGTTGAGGCAGTAGAGTCCCTCCCTCTCAGTTCCCATCCCAATCATCTTCCCCGATTGTAGGTCATGTATGAAACAAAGCTGTCTGAGGAAGATGGTAATACAAAATGAATCAAGTGCCAATTTACTGATAGAAATTAAATTCAAGTAAAAGATTGGCACGCATAGAACATTATGTAGGACAGACTGAGGAGAGAAAACCACTTTTCCAATGTGACTGACTTGAGCCTAGGTGCCATCAAGTAATTTAACATAACGATTGTTAATAGGGAGCAAAGAGGTAAGGAGATTAGGAGTGCAAAGTATGTGATCACTAGCACCACTGTCCAATATCCAAACACTTGTTTTTCCATTTTGAGGAAAACGAAAAGCTTTACCTGAGAGCTCTTCATAATTGGGGTTATTACCAACGTGGTTAGCTGTTGCAACCTTGTTCTTACTCAACAACTCAACAAGCTGCTTGCATACTTCTTGTGAAAATGGGAAGTTGACTGCATCCTCTCTTTTCTCATTCATGGACGCAACATGATTCCCTTTTGCACTTCCTTGTCCTCCTTCTACGACAGCTTTTCTTTTTCTACAATTGTCATAAGTATGACCCTGCCAACCACAGAAGGTGCACTTGAGATGTGCTCTGCAGTTTTTGGTGCTATGATTGGTCTTGTGACACTTTTCACATCTTGCTTGGACTTCTCCTGAATCAAGAACACAACCGCCCTTTCTCACAGCAAAAGCTGATGCCTCTAGTTGTTCTATTGCTTTCCCATTTGACACTTCTGCTTGTTTCTCATGGCGTAAAGCCATGGAGTAAGCTTTGTTCACGATTGGTAGTGGATCAATTGCCACTATGTTGCTTCGAACAGTAGCATAGTTTTCATTGAGTCCCATTAGAAACTTCATGGTCTTTTGGTTCTCCATGCACCCTTTGATTTCTTTGCTGGCCTCATAGCTACAAGGTGGAAACTCACATATTGCATCTCTCTCATCCCAGAGAGTTTTGAGTTTGGTGAAGAAGGACGTCACTGAGTCGGTGCTTTGTTCACAGTCATGAATTGCATTCTCTATGTTGAACAGCTGAACAGTGTTGGTGTGAGAGAACCTTTCTTGTAATTCAAGCCATATATCTCTAGCATTCTTACAGTGAACCACACTGCCATGAATCTCCTTTGACATCGATCCTAGCAGCCAAGTTTTGACCAAGGTATTGCATCGATCCCACTACAGCTGTTCTTCAATCCCGTTAGTTGGCCTCTTAATGGACCCATCTACAAACCCTTTCTTATTTTTGATAGTCAGGGCCATGTCCATGGATTGTATCCATGATGTTTAGTTGTCTTCCATCAAAGGTTGTGATACAAGCACTGCACCGGGTTGATCCGAACGATGGAGAAATAAATGATGATTTGGATTCTCCCATGGTTCTGGTGTTCCCATAGAGGCTGAGGGCTTCTCTTGTTCCTCAGTCTTCTTGTTTTCACCGCCTGCCATGGATGATTTGGTTTCTTTCTTCGTTATGCCTCAGATCGAGTGCTCTGATACCATAAAGAGAAATTGAATATGAAGAATATTATTTTCTTAATCTACAACGTTCTAGGATGCAAAGCTTTATACAGAGTGCTTTACAGATTAGTTCCTCTATCACAGCCTACAGTTAGCTATATCACATATGACGTTATTCTATAGAATCATCTAACTATTTTACAGAATCATCTAACAGCTGATATGGTGGGATTCTTTCCTTTGACAGATCCTTTCCTTCAAGTTCAACATATTTTTCCTAAAGTCAAAACTTCTCCCAGAACCTCCAGAACCTGGGGTGTCTCACACAATCAGTTCAGTTTGGTATCACCACTTCTCTTTAGGTGATTTAATTAAAATTAAATACCAAATGAACAAAAATCACCCATTAATGAGTCAACAAATATCACATGACCAACATAACAGCAAAAGAAATTGCCCAAGTAATTTGGTTTAGGTTTTCAAGGATATAGCTGAAAAGTTGGCGAACTTTAGTCCCATGCACACTATCTTATAATCACCAAGAATGCTCTGATGTGGAACTATAGTTATTAACAGAAACACTCCAGTGTGGAGTTCTCGTTATTAGAAGAAACCCAAGAAAAAAAATATTATTACTGAGTCACATTTCATGAGAACTTCCCCAAACACAATAAAGGGAGGACAAGGACAACTATATTTGTTGAAAATAATCCACATTTGTAGAAAATTCTACACAATTCAAGAAACATCAAGATAAGACTAAAAAATGCTAGGGAGTTCTAAAACCAAGTCGGTGGTCTTGGATATTTTTGAGCAAAGTCGGCTGCTTTCTCTATAAATAGAGCTGATGTGAATATTGTTATGTGTGAAAAAAAAAAATCAACAAAAGCCTTCCTACTCTTGCATGTAAAAATAGTTTTATCAATAAAAATTCATTTCCACCCTCCTCTGTTCTTTTTATCAAAGCTTTTTTTTTTTACTTCATTTAAATCATTGACCCCTTCACCCAACATTATCTACTTAAAACACAACAGTGGTATCAGAGCTACCTCCGATCAAGTTCGGGCGTGTTTTAAATCAAATCCTTCATAATGTCCACCTCTAGCCAAAACTCAATCCCTCTTCCTATCTTTTCCGGAGAAAATTATGATTTCCGGAGTATCAAAATGAAAACCTATTTTATGTCTCAACACTTATGGGACATAATAGAAAGTAGTTTCTCTACTCCATAAAATCTTACTGTGGAGCAGTTAAGGCAATTCAAGAAAGATCAACAACGAGATGCGAATGCTCTTTATGCTCTTCAACAAGCTTTGGATGATACTATCTTTCCAAGGATTATGGGAACGGTGACGGCAAAAGAAGCTTGGGATACACTCAAGGAGGTGTTTCATGGCAATGACAAGGTACGCTCTGTAACGCCCCGGAAATTAGAGAAATGTAAAATTGTAAAATAATGAATGAAATGACGTTTTTACCCCTGTGAATATTATGGTCAATTTGTTGACTTTTTACTTGGTGGTTCAAATGGATGTTGACCCATGACCGTGACGTAGTTCGGGACGTCATAAGTCCATAGACAGGTGGCACGTCCAATTCCGGGATTAGGGAAAAAGTTATGATGTCCGGGAGTTCAAGGAAATTTTCGTATTTTGGACAAAAGGGGGAAAATGTTGACTTTTTGTTTGACAACTGATTTCCACATGACTCAAGGACCGTTAGGAAGGTCTCGATGCCTAGAGTACAACGATAGGCGGCACACGTCAAACAGACATCGAATGACCAAGTTACGGGTCACGGGAGAGGAGGGGCATTTTGGTAATTGTTGATTAGAAGGGCAAAATTGTAATTTTGTGCAGGGGTTACTGTTTGAACACCATGAAAACAGAGACTGCACGACCATGCCGTGAGTGCTCTGATCAGGCATTTGTTTAACCTGTTAGTGTAACGACCCGTTCCAAATTTCATGATTAGATTAGTGACTAATCACGATTAGTGAGGCTAATCTGTGATTAGTAGAGCGAGATCGGACGAACGATGCGAAATGACCGTTTTGCCCCTAGTGGTGGCAAAACGTTGACTTTTCAATCGGGCGGTCAAATGGACTTTGACCAATGACCGTGACGTAGTTCGTGACGTCCCGAGTTCATAGACAGGTGGCACGTTCAATTCCGACGTTCGAGGAGGAAGTTATGACGTTCGGAAGTTTAGGGGCATTTTGGTAATTTGGGTGAATAGGAGGTCAAAAGTTGACTTTTTGACCAGGAGGTCCGATGGCCGAGGGCTGAAGACCGTTACGTAGATAAGGACGATACGAATCCGTAGACAGGCGGCACGTCGAATTCGGACGTTCGACGGCGAAATTACGGTTCACGGAAGTTCCCGGTTACTATTCACGATGGCACGTTTTACGAGACAAAAAGTGCAGTTTTGTCTCTAGTGGGCCCAGATATTTAATGGAGGCCCAATGGATGAGTGACACTTGTCACCCATCCACTGGCCAACCTCACCCACTCATGCACCAAACCCATTCACCGTGCATCCATTTCTTCCATTTTTCCTCCATCCATTACCCGATCCCATTTCCAAATCCAACCCAGCCAACCCAACCCCATTTCGGCTAGGACTGAGGACAGAGTGAAGTGAGGATGGTGAGGACGTGGTGGCCGGCCCAGGACGGCGCCACCGTGCACGGCTGAGGCCAAACCCGAACAAGTAACCCGGTTACCCATTTTCTCCCTTTTAATTTGTTTTTGATGTTATGGTTGCTTTTGGACGATTAGGATGAGTTAGTTAGGTTGCAAGTATGGTTTTAGGACGGTTTGGAGGGTGCTTCACGGCGGAGGAAGCCGTGAGGGTGGTCGGGAAAAACAGGGTCGTGAGACCCTTTAATTTTGGTTAGGATTTAGGAGGTTTTGATTAGTTTGGTTGATTGGGATAGATTGGAAATGAGAAAATAGGAATTTAGGAATTGGAATGGAGGAAATCGGACCGAAAATGAGGGAGAAGAAGGCCTGGACCGGTTACGCCGGTCCAGTTGCAGAGGTCGGACCGGACGGGCCGGCCCAGACCGGTTCGATCGCTGGAGCAGGTGACACTGTAGCGGCGCGTGAGGCCCACGCGCAGCCACTTCAGGCGGCGCATGAGGGCGCGTGGCAGGGAATCTGGGGAATGTTCCAACATACGAAATCTTCTATTCGATGTAACGAACATTTTGAGACTAGTTTCGTGTCGACCGGACACCGTCTCGATATGTTTCGGGGCATCGGAAGGTTTAGGTTCGGTTTTAAAAATAGTTAAAAATACGGGAAAATTACGGGGCTTTAGTGAGGGGTTACATAAGTAGTTAGTAACCCTCTAAATTAATTTGGACAGGTTTGGGAGTCCCGGTGACGGTGATCGGCTCGGGGAGCCGTATGGCACGCAAATCGAGGCGGCAGCTCGGACGGTCTGTGAGTGGACCTTGTTTTCTAAATTGGTGCATGCATAAATGTTTATTATATGTTTATTTACTTGTTTGATGATGCCATGGGTGCATTTGTATGTGGTTACGTATAAGCACGTATTTCGAGGTTTCGGCCTTATACGGTGCTTATACGGGTCTGTATTTCTGTATTGATTTAATGAACTGGATTTGGATTTCAAAATGATAAACTCGGGTATGAGACCCATTTGGTTTTGTCTCGGGCATATGACCTCAGATATCGGGCACGGTGTCCAACTGATGTCCTATGTTCGGGTACGAGACCCAGTCACTTTACGGTTTTGATTTCAGGTCAGGGAACCTTAAATGGATTCCCAGGTTCATGACAGTTTATGGGAACCAGCATGAACCCTTGTTATGGTATCATGGTTCATGACGGTTTATGGGAACCGGCATGAACCCTTGTTAGTTATTACGGTACATGACGGTTTATGGGAACCGGCATGTTACCTCGGTTATGTTATTACGGTACATGACGGTTTATGGGAACCGACATGTTACCTGATTATGGATATTATGGAATCATGACGGTTCAAGGGAACCGGTCATGAATGTTTATGTTATGTATATATATGTTCGTCTACCTTCCTTTACTTCTATTATCTCCTCCGGGGAGGGTCGTTGGCCTGGGTGGACCCCGGAGTAGTCACGGAGCACCGACTGAGTGGAGTCACCCCCAGTTGGGTTCCTTACTCTCAGGAAGGCTATGGTTACTATTACCTCGGGTAGGGTCAGTGGTCTACGGACATTGACCTTGACTTTGAGATGACTCGGATTGAGACCCGGGTAGCGCGCGCGTAGCTTTGGATACCGTGACAGGATTGGTTGTGTGACTTATATATATGTATGTGATGTATATATGATATATGATATGTGGTGTGTACAGGTGTGCACAGGATTTGAGCAGTGGCTCGTGTACTTGGTTTCTTTATGGTTTGGGGCCGAGTCCTTTATGGATTTGGGCAGTGGCCCGTATGGTCGTTTTTATTGTGGTCCTTTCGACCTTAGTTTATATCTGTTTTGGGCTTAGTCCCACATATGGTTGTTTTGGATAAATGGTTTTCGAATGCATGCATGCTTTTTAGTGGAGGGTACAAATGTCTTCCTTATTAAATGTTTTTATAAACTCTTTGTTTTGTCCACTCACAGTTTTTAATGTTTTGACTGCCCTTCAGGTTGATATCGGATGTGGACTGTAGCAGGGACCGAGATATCACATGCCTCCTCCAGATCCTGGCGTACTCTGATAGCCCGGGAGGGCAAAGGTCGGAAATATCCCTTGTCTGACACTTCGTGTCAGACGGGAGCAGGGTCATCCCGCACTAATCCCGGGGGGATTGGGATGGGTCCTGTCAGTTAGTGGCTGGGCATGGTGAGTTGTTTATTTGTTTTGAGGCAGTGGGAAGCACATGTATGGAATGAAACGAAGAACAGGCCACTGGTGAATTTTAAAACATGGTTTTGGGGCCGTTGCGGGAAGCAGGTTTCAGTGGGATTAGAAGGATTCCCATGGGTTGTTTTCCACACAGTTCGATTATCAGAGACTCAGGAGTTGCTCGGGGTCATTTTGAACCAGAGAGAGCTGAGAGTTTGAGAGAAAACTGACGGGGAGGAAAAACCAGAAATTGTAGGGAAAATTGATTTTCAATTTATGAGATGAGTTGGATAGAAACAAGGATCGTGTTAGTCTTCTGAGATCAATAGGAACTCAACCACATCGATTGCGAAGGAAATCGATCACAGATTGGCCAAGAACTGAAGCCCCTGGTTCTGAGAATTTTCGAGCTTGAGGACGGCTACTTCCAGGTGAGTGTTTGTTCAATTGATTGTGTTAGAGTGTTCGTTTAGGTCCCCTAAAGCTTTTGTCTAGGTTAATTTGAAAATGGGGCTAAGTTGGGTGAGTTGCAGACGTCGACCTGTTCGACTGTTCAAGTATGAACTGATCGATATAGGGCAAATCGAAGATGATTAAAGAATGTGATCCAAAATAAAATGATAAGGAATGATTAGGTGGAAGAAGGGAAGGTTTTGAGTGAGAATTGAGGGGAAATTGACCAGGTCAAGCCGTGGGTAGCAGACCCGTTTGACAGATGAACGGGTGAAGGAGATGACACTGTAGCTACAGTGTCAGGCATGTGGCTTTCGCGCGTAGCCACTTTGGGCGGCGCATGAGGGCGCGTGAAGCCTCATCTCCGATCACGGTCAACTAGAGTTTTCATCCTTTCAGTGTTTTGAACATTTTGTGTTTAATAATCAAGTCAATCGGGGATCGTTACGTTAGTCAGAATAGGGCCGGTTTCAGTTTAAGAATTCTTGGTTGACTGTTAAGAACTTGTGGTGACCTTACGTGTGATTTTGGACTGACATGAATCGTGCGGTAGTTCCGGGACAAGGTTTTACACGCAGTTTCGCAGCGGGATTGTACCCTGAGTGGGCCCGATTTCATTAAACCCTTGCATGCATAATTGTTTTCACTTATATATATACGTGCTGAAATCAAGTAATGGTTTTGATTATCTTGAAATTATGGTTATGGCACGATTTGCGATGTTTGGGCTTGAGACCCGTCTGGTGGAATTTAAGTATTGCCTTGGAATTTATATATACATATATATGCATGTGGATATCGATAACTATCTTTGGTACTGCACTATATAGATCCACCCATGTGATACTGTCTCCTCCGGATTTGGTACCCTGGAGTGGTCACTGCGTATTGCCTGCGAGGGGTCATTATACGGAGGATTTGGACCGTAGGATGACTCAGGAGAAGGATTGCTATGATTGGACGTCTGGGACGTCGTGCGTCTGGGACGCTAGGATCTAGGATGTCGTACCCGGACTGGGTTCGGGGATTCGACTCGGGATTGAGACCCCGAGTGGCACGCGTAGCCTTGGGACTGTGACCTTATTGGACGTTAGGGACATCAGGCATCTGAGATGTCAGGATTGGAGTGTATAGTGCAGTGACCGTGATTATATTTATGGTTTTATTATATGACTTGTGATATCTTATATGATTTTATGGTTTTAAATACTAATGCATGTATGTTTGGAAAACGGAGGGGTAAAAGTATATGTTTTAATTATTAAACTGTTTTATAAACTTTAAGTTTCGGCCCACTCACTCTTAATTTTTTGGTGACCTCTCCAGGCCGTGCTACTGAGGTAGAGGAGGATCCTGAGGCTGAGGCATAGATCTGCGCTGCGCACCAGAACCCCTGCTTAGAGTCGTGCTCAGAATTTGTATTTTGGACTGTATCCCTTGTCTGACATCTTTTGGATTCGGATTGTATGTATAACTTTATTCCGGTTATTTATGCATTTGAACTTTTTAAGGTTAAATTTGGAATGTTGGTTCAGGTGTCAGACGAGAGCAGGGCACGTCCCTTTGTGGTCCCCGGAGGATCGGGGCGGGTCTTGTCAGCTTGGTATCAGAGCACTAGGTTGTGGTCAGCATGCTAGACTAGCGGTCAGTACTAGATACTTTTCGAGTTTAAGGATGATGTTATCTAATCTATGCCTTTTAATAGTTGGTTATGCCTCTACGGAGAATTCCTCAAGCACGGACTGACGAGGAACTAGAGAGAGAAATGGAATGTAGTATTGAACGGGCTCAACGTTTAGGAGCCAATCCTTTTAGCGGGGGATCAAACCCCGAGGATGCCTACGAATGGATTGCTAAGTGGGAAAGGATTTTCACAGTGATGCACTGCCCTTCGGGCGAACGGGTGACATTGGCGGCCTTCTTACTGGAAGACGGAGCTTATCAATGGTGGCATGGTCTAGAGATGTCAGGATGGTATGTCCACACCACTACCTGGGAGGTCTTCCGTGCCAGATTCTTGGATCAGTACTACCCGCGATCGTTTCGCGTGGCACGGGAGGCGAAGTTACTGCTGCTAGAGTAGGGAGATATGTCCTTTGCGGACTATGAGCATACTTTTGGGAAACTTTCTCGGTTCACGACACCATTTGTGAGTACAGAGGAAGACAAGTGTCAAAGGTTTGAACTGGGACCCCGAAGGGAGATTCAGGCAGGTGTGACAGCTGCCAGTCACGCTACTCTGAGAGACATGGTCGATGCAGCGGTTCGTGTCGAGGCCAGTCTGGCGGCACACCAGGCATGACAGTCTTCAGGCGAGGGGCGACGTCGGGATAGTCCATATCTTGGACCAACGGGCCAGAGGAACACCAAGGGAGGAAGTTACAGAGGAACACCTTCATCTTTGCGAGGTCGTGGCTGGTCAGGTCGACGTGGTGGCTCTCAGAGGACAGGATCGAGGTTCAGCTCAGGGCAACATTCATCTTGGAGTGGTACATCCGGTGGGTCTTCGGATAGGGCGAGGTCGGTCAGCTGCTTTGCTTGTGGAGGAGCGGGCCACTATGCCCGAGATTGCCCACTGTTGTCTAGGAGCAACGATGCAAGGGGCTCTAGTACTGTACAGAGTTTCGCTTCCAACACTGTCGGAGGTCGAGGACAGGGAGGTGACCGTGGTGCTGAGCGTGGCGCACGTGGGTGCGGACAGACTGAGGGGCCCAGGGCTCGCGTATTTGTAGTGACTTAGCAGCAGGCTAGGACAGCTCCAGGTGTGGTTACAGGTACCACATTGACACGACCCATCCCAATCCCCCCAGGGATTACCGTGGGATGTGTCATGCTCCCGTCTGATACGAAGTGTCAGACAAGGGATAACTGAAAGCCACTGCCCCAACGGGCGTCCAGAGTGCGCAAGGATCGATGGAGGAGGTATGCAATGTCCCAGTCTCTGCTGTAGTCGCATCCGTGATCAACCTGAATGACATTAAATACAATAAAGGCTGTGAGTGGATGAAAATAAATAAGTTCATAAAACACATTTCATAAGACATTTATGCCCTTCAATAAAACGTATGCATGCATCGAAAACCAGTAAGTAACTATCTACTAAAAAAATAACCGTTAGGGCCTTAGCCCGGAAACTGTACAACCAAATCATGTGGGTCTCTACCCAAAACCATGAATACCGAAAACCAGACATATATGATATAAATCCGACATACAAAAATACCAATTCCAATTCCAAGTGGGCCATCGCCCAAAACAATAACCATGAATACCATTTCCAGGAAAACATGTTTAAACCATCCTGTGCATCTCAGGTGCCTAGCGTCTCAGATGCCTAGCGTCTCAGACGCTCAACATCCCAGACGTCATATCTCACGGTATGATAATAAGCAACGCGTGCTACCCGGGGTCTCTCCGGGTCAATATCTCTAACATCCCAGATGTCTGACGTCCCAGACGTCATATCATAGTAATCCTGCTCCTGAGTCACTATTCGGTCTGGTAGCTCCGTACAATGACCCCTCGCAGGAAATGCACCGTGACTTCCCTAGTGTCCCAGACACCTAGAGGAGACCATCACACATCTTCGTATCAAGATGGTTTATGGAAAACAGTTTATCAATCATTTCAAACATTTCAAGGGCCCTTCCCGGAATTTCCATAAAACCATCACACGTCCAAACATCTGATTTATCAAATCCAAAACCATTTATTCAAATCCACTTAGGGTCCACGACCCTAAATCACATTTATAACCAATTGGGCCTCATGCCTGATTTCGTAAATCAACTAGGCCCATGGGCCGATTTCGTAAATCAACTGGGCCCCTGGCCAGATTATATAACTCAAATGGGTCTTAGCCCGATTTTGTAAATAACTGGGCCCCTGGCCCGATTACGTAACTCAATTGGACTCCAAGTCCGAGGTTTCCAAAACAATTGGGCCTCATGCCCGAGTTTATCATTCCAATTTCAAAACCATTTCTTGAAATCATATCCAAAACCATAAGTATGGAAACTCAGTGTAAAACCGAAAAAACATCGATTTACGTGCAAGCGCGTAAATCGCCTCGAAATGCGTGAAATCATATAATTCACCGATAACCAAATCAACATCATATAATCACAATCATAATCCATATAAAATAGTTATGCATGCATAAATTTTATAAAACCAAAGTCCACTCACAGACCGTCCATAATTGCCCGTTTTCCCGCGGCACGCATTCCCGTAATTTCCGTCATTTTCCTGAAATCTCGAATCCTGTCCGAAACCATTATCTAGTGTCACTAAAGGCTCAAATAATAGCATAATAATTTCCCATAATTTTTCGGGAGTTATACGTTAGTTAAAAACGTAACATAAACCTTCGGACCCTCGAAACAAAATTGAAACGGTGTCCGATTAATTCGAAATCAACGTTAAAATGTTCGTTACACTGCATAGGATAAAATTCGTGTTGAACTCACCTTGGGATTCGTGCCGACGCGCCGTCACGGGTCGTCGTGAGTGGCTGCGCGTGAAACCCACACGCCTGCTACAATACCTCTTCATATCTCAAACCTTCTTGTACGTGTATTGATGGATGCGGGGGCTACTCACTCTTTTATTTCGAGGAGTTGTGCGGGTATGCTAGATTGTGATGTATCAGCTTTAGATAGAAAGATGGGTGTTGGCACACCGATGGGAATCGCGTACTTGGTGAATCAGGTGATTCGGAGGTGCCCGGTGAGAGTAGAGGATGTGGATCTACCAGTAGACTTAATCATTATGGATATCCATTACTTCGATGTGATTTTAGGGATGGATTGGTTATCAGAGCATGGGTCGCACATTGATTGCTGTAGTAGGCATGTGTTTCTGCGATGTCCGGGTTTGCTGGAGGTTATCTTTCGGGGGGAGCGTGACGGTTCGCTTCCTGAAGTGATTTCTTCGCTTGCCTCTACCAAACTTCTACGGAAGGGATGCCAGGGTTATCTGGCGCATGTGGTCACGGAGCAGGTTGATACTCCGGGTATCGATGAGATACCAGTGGTGCGAGAGTTTCCAGATGTGTTCCCAGAAGACTTACCTGGATTACCACCACCGCGGGAGATCGAGTTTACGATTGAGCTACTCCCCGGTACCTGACCTATATCCCAGGCACCATACCGGATGGCGCCGGCCGAGTTACGGGAACTCAAGACTCAGTTGCAGGAGTTAGTGGATTTGAGATTCATCCGACCGAGTACTTCACCGTGGGGAGCACCGGTGTTATTCGTGAAGAAGAAGGAGGGGAGCCTCCGATTGTGTGTAGATTATCGACAACTCAACAAAGTGACCCTGAGGAACCAGTACCCTTTACCCAGGATTGATGACCTATTCGACCAGTTGCGAGGAGCACAGTACTTCTCGGAGATTGATTTACGGTCGGGGTATCACCAGCTGAGAATTGCCGAGGAGGATGTTCCGAAAATGGCATTTCGAACCCGATACGGACATTACGAGTTCCTAGTGATGCCTTTCGGCTTGACGAATGCTCCAGAAGCATTCATGGATCTGATGAACAGGGTTTTCCGACCTTACTTGGATAAATTTGTGATTGTGTTCATTGATGACATCCTGGTGTACTCAAGGAGTGCCAGAGCACATGAGAAACACCTACGGTTGGTGTTAGGGAAGCTGAGACAGGAACAGTTGTACGCCAACTTGAGAAAGTACCAGTTTTGGCTGTGCAATATTGGTTTTCTGGGACATGTGATATCAGCTAATGGAATCAGTGTGGATCCCCAGAAAACAGAAGAGGTGACTAACTTGGTCAGACCGACAACAGTGACAGAGGTACAGAGTGTTGTCGGGTTAGCGGGTTACTATCGGAGATTCGTGGAGGGTTTCTCCAATATTGCTGCACCGTTGACTTGATTGACTAGAAAAGGGGTAAAGTTCATTTGGGACGAGCAGTGTGAGCATAGTTTTCAAGAATTGAAGTATTGATTGACCACTGCACCCGTCCTTGCATTGCCAGATGATAGTGGAGAGTTTTTGGTCTTTAGTGATGCATCATTATAGGGTTTGGGCTGCGTGTTAATGCAGAATGGTAAGGTTATCGCTTACGCAAAACGGCAACTAAAGACTCATGAATTGAACTACCCTACCAATGATTTGGAGTTGGCAGCGGTAGTTCATGCTCTAAAAATTTGGAGACATTACCTATTCGAAGCGACGTGCAGGATATACACCGACCACCAGAGCCTAAAGTATCTATTCACCTAGAAGGAACTTAACATGAGGCAACGGAGATGGTTAGAGCTAATAAAGGATTATGACTGTACGATTGAGTACCATCCGGGTAAGGCAAATATGGTGCCAGATGCACTCAGAAGGAAATCAGCGGGATCAGTTGTACACTTAGGGATGGTGTATCTCCCTTTGTTAGTGGAACTCCGGAAGGCTGGAGTTATGCTGGGGACAGACGAGCATGGAGCTTTCTTAGCCAGCTTCCACGTATGACCAGTGTTGATCGATCGGATCATCGAAGCACAACTTCAGGATCCGATACTCTGTATCTACAGGATTGAGGTCGAAGCAGGTGAAAGACAGGATTTTACCATCCGAGGTGATGGAGCACTTGTGATGTCGGGCCAATTGTGTGTACCTCCAGTGGTAGAGTTACTGGCCGAGATTCTGGAGGAAGCCCATAGTTCGACTTATGCCATGCATCCGGGAGGTACAAAGACGTACCGTACTCTCCCGAGCTATTATTGGTGGCCAGGAATGTAATAGGACATTGCAGAGTTCGTGAACAGATGCTTGACTTGCCAGCAGGTTAAGGCGGAGCGGCAGAGACCTTACGGGTCTATGCAGCCACTTCCGATTCCCGAGTGGAAGTGGGACCACGTCACCATGGACTTCGTCTTTAAGTTACCAAGTACCCGGAGTGGATTCGACGGAGTGTAGGTGATTGTAGACCGGTTAACCAAGTCAACCCATTTTCTGCCGGTACAGGAGACTTATAAACCCAACGGACTGGCTCAACTGTTCATAAAGGAAATCATTCGACTTCATGGTACGCCGGAGTCGATCGTGTCTGATCGCGATCCGCGTTTCACTTCCAGGTTCTGGCTAAGTTTGCAAACCACCTTGGGAACAAACCTACATTTCAGTACTGCTTTCCATCCACAAACCGATGGACAGTCAGAGATGACCATTCAGACCCTGGAGGACATGATGAGGTCTTGTGTGCTACAGTTTCAGAATTCGTGGGATACTCACTTGTCGTTAATGGAGTTTGCTTACAACAACAGTTATCAGGCAAGTATCGGGATGGCACCCTACGAGGCACTGTATGGTCGACAGTGCAGGACACCTTTCTGTTGGATGGAGGTTGGAGAGCGAGCGGAAGTAGAGCTGGAGTTGATGGGCATAACCCAGGAAGCAGTCCGTATTATCCGAGAAAGATTGAAGGCGGCACATGAACGCCAAAAGAGTTATGCCGATCGACGGATTCGAGACTTGGAATTTGAGGTTGGAGACTTTGTTTTCCTGAAGCTATCTCCGTGGAAAGGGATTATCCGTTTTGGTCGATGAGGGAAACTGAGTCCACGTTTTATCGGACCATACGAGATTGTGGAGAGGATTGGCCGGGTTGCTTATAGATTGGTACTACCTCCAGAACTTTCAAAAGTCCACGATGTATTCCACGTGTCGATGCTACGAAAGTATGTGCGTGATGCCTCTCATGTACTGGAGGAGAAACCCATCGAACTTCAAGAAGATTTGAGCTTTGAGGAACAGCCGATATAGATTTTGGATCGGAAAGATAAGGTACTACGTTAGAAGACCATTCCTCTAGTAAAGGTTCTCTGGAGAAACCAGAATGCGGAGGAAGCCACATGGGAACCCGAGGCGCAGATGCCAGAGCAGTTTCCTTACTTCTTCCCTTAAAATTTCGGGACGAAATTTCTTAAGGGGGGAGGTTGTAACGCCCCGGAAATTCGAGAAATGTAAAATTTTAAAATAATGAATGAAATGACGTTTTTACCCCTGTGAATAATATGGTCAATTTGTTGACTTTTTGATTGGTGGGTCAAACGGATGTTGACCCATGACCGTGACGTAGTTCGGGAAGTCACGAGTCCATAGACAGGTGGCACGTCCAATTCCGGTGATCAGGGAAAAAGTTATGGTGTTCGGAAGTTCAAGGACATTTTCGTAATTTGGACAAAAAGGAGAGAAAATTTTGACTCTTTTTTGATAACTGATTTCCACACGACTCGAGGACTGTTACGTAGGTCTCGATGCCCCGAGTACAACGATAGGCGGCACGCGTCAAACGGACATCGAATGACCAAGTTACGGGTCACGGAAGAGGAGGGGCATTTTGGTAATTGTTGATCAGAAGGGCAAAATTATAATTTTGTGCAGGGGTTACTGTTTGAACACCCTGAAAACAGAGACTGCACGACCATGCCATGAGTGCTCTGATCAGGCATTTGTTTAACCTGTTAGTGGCTGGGCATAGTGAGTTGTTTATTTGTTTTGAGGCAGTGGGAAGCACAGGTATGGAATGAAACGAAGAACAGGCCACGGGTGAATTTTAAAACATGGTTTTGGGGCCGTTGCGGGAAGCAGGTTTCAGTGGGATTAGAAGGATTCCCACGGGTTGTTTGCCACACAATTCGATTATCAGAGACTCAGGAGTTGCTCAGGGTCATTTTGAACCAGAGAGAGCTGAGAGTTTGAGAGAAAACTGACGAGGAGGAAAAACCAGAAATTGGAGGGAAAATTGATTTTCAATTTATGAGATGAGATGGACAGAAACAAGGATCGTGTTAGTCTTCTGGGATCAATAGGAACTCAACCACATCGATTGCGAAGGAAATCGATCACAGATTGGCCAAGAACTGAAGCCCCTGGTTCTGAGAATTTTCGAGCTTGAGGACGGCTACTTCCAGGTGAGTGTTTGTTCAATTGATTGTGTTAGAGTGTTTGTTTAGGTCCCCTAAAGCGTTTGTCTAGGTTAATTCGAAAATGGGGCTAAGTTGGGTGAGTTGCAGACGTCGACCCGTTCGACTGTTCAAGTATGAACTGATCGATATAGGGCAAATCGAAGATGATTAAAGAATGTGATCCTAAATTAAAATGATAAGGAATGATTAGGTGGAAGAAGGGAAGGTTTTGAGTGAGAATTGAGGGGAAATTGACCAGGTCAAGCCGTGGGTAGCAGACCCGTTTGACAGATGAACGGGTGAAGGAGATGACACTGTAGCTACAGTGTCAGGCATGTGGCTTTCACGCGTAGCCACTTTGGGCGGCGCGTGAGGGTACGTGAAGTGACAGGACCCATCCCAATCCCCCCGGGATTAGTGCGGGATGACCCTGCTCCCGTATGACACGAAGTGTCAGACAAGGGATATTTTCGTCCTTTGCCCTCCCGGGCTATCAGAGTACGCCAGGATCCGGAGGAGGCATGTGATATCTCGGTCTCTGCTACAGTCCACATCCGATGTCAACCTGAAAGGCAGTCAAAACATTAAAAACTGTGAGTGGACAAAACAAGAGTTTATAAAAACATTTAATAAGAAGAGATTTGTACCCTCCACTAAAAAGCATGCATGCATTCGAAAACCATTTATCTAAAACAAACCATATGTGGGACTAAGCCCAAAGCAGATATAAACCAAGGTCGAAAGGACCACAATGAAAACGACCATACGGGCCACTGCCCAAATCCTGTGCACACCTGTACACACCGCATATCATATATCATATATCCATCACATACATATATATAAGTCACACAACCAATCCTGTCACGGTATCCAAAGCTACGCGCGCGCTACCCGGGTCTCAATCCGAGTCATCTCAAAGTCAAGGTCAATGTCCGTAGACCACTGACCCTACCCGAGGTAATAGTAATCATAGCCTTCCTGAGAGTAAGGAACCCAACTGGGGGCTGACTCCACTCAGTCGGTGCTCCGTGATTACTCCGGGGTCCACCCAGGCCAACGACCCTCCCCGGAGGAGATAGTAGAACATGTAAAGGAAGGTAGACGAACATATATATACATAACATAAACATTCATGACCGGTTCCCCTGAACCGTCATGATCCATAATATCCATAATCAGGTAACATGCCGGTTCCCATAAACCGTCATGTACCGTAATAACATAACCAGGTAACATGCCGGTTCCCATAAACCGTCATGTACCGTAATAACCAACAAGGGTTCGTGCCGGTTCCCATAAACCGTCATGAACCATGATACCATATTAAGAGTTCATGCCGGTTCCCATAAACCGTCATGAACCGGGAAATCCATTTAAGGTTCCCTGACCTGAAATCAAAACCGTAAAGTGACTGGGTCTCGTACCCGAACATAGGACACCAACTGGGCACCGTGCCCGGAATCTAAGGTCATATGCCCGAGACAAAACCAAATGGGTCTCATACCCGAGTTTATCATTTTGAAATCCAAATCCAGTTCATTTAAATCAATAAAGACATACAGACCCGTATAAGCACCGTATAAGCACCGTATAGGGTCGGTTTCAGTTTAGGAATTCTTGGTCGACTGTTAAGAACTTGTTGTGACCTTACGTGTGATTTTGGACTGACATGAATCGTGCGGTAGTTCCAGGACAAGGTTTTACACGCAGTTTCGCAGCGGGATTGTACCGTGAGTGGGCCCGATTTCATTAAACCCTTGCATGCATAATCGTTTTCACTTATATATATACGTGCTGAAATCAAGTAATGGTTTTGATTATCTTGAAATTATGGTTATGGCACGATTTACGATGTTTGGGCTTGAGACCCGTCTGGTGGAATTTAATTATTACCTTGGACTTTATATATACATATATATATGCATGTGGATATCGATAACTATCTTTTGTAACCACCCGTCCCAAATTCCATGATTAGATTAGTGACTAATCACGATTAGTGAGGTTAATCGGTGATTAGTTAGGCTAAATCGGACGAACGATGCGAAATGATCGTTTTGTCCCTAGTGGTGGCAAAATGTTGACTTTTCATTCGGACGGTCAAATGGACTTTGACCGATGACTGTGACGTAGTTCGTGACGTCACGAGTTCATAGATAGGTGGCACGTTCAATTCCGACGTTCGAGGAGGAAGTTGTGACGTTCGGATGTTTAGGGGCATTTTGGTAATTTTAGTTAAAAGAGCGAAATGTTGACTTTTTGACTGGGATGTCCGATGGCCGAGGGCCAAGGACTATTACGTAGATAAGGACGATATGAATCCGTAGACAGGCGGCACGTCGAATTCGGACGTTCGACGGCGAAGTTACGGTTCACGGAAGTTCCAAGTTACTATTCATGACGACACGTTTTACGAGGACAGTTTGTCTTTAGTGGGCCCCGTTACTTTTCTTCAACCAATGGATGAGTGACACTTGTCACCCATCCACTGGTTACCATCCCACATTCATGCATCCAACCTTCCCGTGCATTTTCATTTTCCTTATTCCCAAACAAACCGATCCATCCATTCTCCCCAAATCCAACCCTCCAACCCTATTTGATCATGAACCAAGAGGACCAGAGAGTGGGGGAGGATGACTGGAGGTGGTGGCCGGCCAGGACGGCGCTGCCGTGCACAGCGGAGGCCCAAAACCCGAAAGGTATCGATTAAACCATTTTCAATCCATTTTTCCATTTTGATGTTATGTTTGGTTTAGAATGATTAGGGAAAGATTATTAGAATGTTAGGAGAGTGAGGGGACCGTTTTTGATGGTCGTGAAGGGCGGTGCAACCCGGGGGATAATCGGAAAATTTGGACCGATTGGGGGAGGATTGGACGGACGGGTTTTGTGGGGTTTTTCTTAGTTTTCTTGATTAGAATAGATAGGAAACTTTAAAATAGGAATTTAGGAATTGGAATGGAAGAAAACGGATGAAAAATGAGGGAGAAGGAGGCCTGGACCGGTTACGCCGGTCCAGTTGCAGGGGTTGGACCGGACGGCCGGCCCGGACCGGTTCGATCGCTGGAACTGGTGACACTGTGCAGGGCGCGTGAGGCCCACGTGCAGTGGCTTCTTGGGGCACGTGAGGGCGCGTGGCATACAATTTGAGGAAGGTTCCAACATACGAAATCATCTATTCGATGTAACGAACATTTTGGGACTGGTTTCGAGTCGATCGGACACCGTCTCGATATGTTCCGTGGCATCAGAAGGTTTAGGTTCGGTTTTAAAAATAGTTAGAAATTCCGGAAAATTACGGGGCTTTAGTGAGGGGTTATATAAGTAGATAGTAACCCTCTAAATTAATTTGGACAGGTTTGGAAGTCCCGGTGACAGTAATCGGCTCGGGGAGCCGTATGGCACGCGTATCGAGGTGCGGCTTTGGACGGTCTGTGAGTGGACCTTGATTTCTAAAATGTGATGCATGCATAAATGTTTTATATGGTTTATGAATATGATTCTATGATTATGAATTGGATGGTTGTGATTTATATGGTTTCACGTATTTCGAGGCTATTTACTTGCTTGCACGTAAATCGAAGTTTTCGGTTTTATACTGATTTTTCGTACTTATGGTTTTGGATATGATTTCATGAAATGTTTTTGGATTTGAAAAGCTAAACTCGGGTTCAAAACCCATTTGATTCACGAACCCTCGGACTCGATGTCCCTTTTTGTTACGTTCTCAGGCCAGAGGCCCAATTGGTTCTTAAATTGATTTCGGATTTGGAAATATGGAATCGAGCATGAGACCCATTTAATTTAACGAGGCATCGGGTGGGAGGCCCAATTGGTTTACGATTCGGACCGGAGGTCCAGTTTGTATGTGGATACGGGCTTAGGGCCCAGCTATGTGTTACAAATGGTTTTTACGGGTCATGACGGTTTATGGGAACCAGCATGAACCCCTGAAATGGATTTACGGGTCATGACGGTTTATGGGAACCGGCATGAACCCATAAAAGGATTTTATGGTTCATGACGGCTTATGGGGGCCGTGCATGAATCCTGGAAAGATTTAAAGAATGATTTCAAACGGTTTTTCATAGTCCATCCTTTATATATGATTGTCTCCTCCGGGGTGGGTCATTGGCCTGGGTGGACCCCGAAGTAGTCACGGAGCACTGACTGAGTGGAGTCGCCCCCAGTTGGGTTCCTTACTCTCAGGATGGGCATGGTTCGTTACCTCCAGGGAGGGTCATTGATCTACGGACATTGACCTGGGTGGACCCTGGAGAGACTTGGGTTTGAGACCCCAGTTAGCACACGTGTAGCTCTATTTTACCGTGACAGGTTCTGGATATGAATATAAGGGATAAACATGATTTAAATTGGTTTGGGAAATTATGTTTTATGATGATAAATGGTTTTGGGCTGAGATCCCACATATGTTTACTATGTTATGGTTTTCTGTAAATGGTTTTGGGCAGGAGCCCGTAGAACTTGTATTTATAGAATTTGGGGCTGAGACCCTAATTTTGCTTGTTTAAACTTATGTGTTTGGATAAATGGTTTTACTATACATGCATGCTTTTTAGTGGAGGGTATAAAGGTCTTTGATGAAATGTTTTTATAAATTCTTTATTTTTGTCCACTCACAGTGTTTCTGTTTTTAATACCCTTCAGGTTGACATCGGATGTGGACTGTAGCAGAGACCGAGATATCGCATACCTCCTCTGGATCCTGGCGTACTCTGATAGCCCAGGAGGGCAAAGGTCGAAAATATCCCTTGTCTGACACTTCGTGTCAGACGGGAGCAAGGTCATCCCGCACTAATCCCGGGGGGATTGGGATGGGTCCTATCATCTTTGGTACTGCACTATATAGATCCACCCATGTGATACTGTCTCCTCGGATGTGGTACCCCGGAGTGGTCACTGCGTATTGCCTGTGAGGGGTCATTATACGGAGGAACCGTACCGTAGGATGACTCAGGAGCAGGATTGCTATGATTGGACGTCTAGGACGTCGTGCATCTGGGACGCTAGAATCTAGGATGTCGTACCCGGACTGGGTTCGGGATTCGACTTGGGATTGAGACCCCGAGTGGCACGCGTAGCCTTGGGACTGTGACCTTATTGGACGTTAGGGACGTCGGGCATCTGAGATGTCAGGATTGGAGTGTATAGTGCAGTGACCGTGGTTATATTTATGGTTTTATTATATGACTTGTGATATCTTATATGATTTTATGGTTTTAAATACTAATGCATGCATGTTTGGAAAACGGAGGGGGTAAAAGTATATGTTTTAATTATTAAACTGTTTTATAAACTTTGAGTTTCGGCGCATTTGCCCTTAATGTTTTGGTGACCCCTCCAGGCCGTGCTACTGAGGTAGAGGAGGATCCTGAGGCTGAGGCATAGATCTGCACTGCGCACCAGAACCCCTGTTGGGTAGGTTACCCGCATGATATCTTAGAGTCGTGCTCGGAATTTGTATTTTGGACTGTATCCCTTGTCTGACATCTTTTGGATTCGGATTGTATGTATAACTTTATTCCGGATATTTATGCATTTGAACTTTTTAAGGTTAAATTTGGAGTGTTGGTTTGGGTGTCAGACGAGAGCAGGGAACGTCCCCTTGTGGTCTTCGGGTGATCGGGGCGGGTCCTGTCACCTCCGTTAAATTACAAACTTTGAGAAGAGATTTAGAGAATATCAAAATGAAAGATTCTGAGACTTCTCAAAGCTATTATGCTAAAGTAAAAGAGATCGTAAATCAATTAAGAGCGTATGGTGAAAAAATCACCGATTCAAAAATTGTGGAAAAAATACTTATCAGTCTTACTGATAAGTATGATTCTATAGTGACTGCCATTGAACAGTCAAAAGATATTTCGGCTCTTTCAGTGACAGAACTTATGGGCTCTCTTGAAGCATATGAACAAAGATTGAATAGGCGAAATGAAAGTCCACTTGAGATCACCTTTCAATCTAAACTCAACTTAAAGTCTCAGAAATCCTATGAAGGGGAAAGAAAATTCGAAGAAAATTTCAGAGGAGATAAACAAAAAAATAATAAGGATCTAAACTCAACTTAAAGTCTCAGAAATCCTATGAAGGGGAAAGAAAATTCAAAGAAAATTTCAGAGGATATAAACAAAAAAATAATAAGGGAAGGAAAAAATATCCTCCATGTGGAGTGTGTAATAATACAAATCATGCTGAAAACAATTGTTGGTTCCGAGGAAAGCCCAAATGTTGAAATTGTAGAAGATTTGGGCATGTCGAAAGAGATTGTCGGTTCAAGAGAAACCATCAAGCAAACTTTACAGAAGAAGGTGAGAAGAACGAGCACTTGTTCTATGCTCGTCAAATGTCGGACTAGAACAACATGAAGTGGTACCTTGATAGCGGTTGCAGCAGCCATATGACTGGAGATAAAAGCATATTCTCCAACCTCGACAAGTCTGTCAATACCAAAGTTAAAATGGGAAATGGCGTTTTGGTGGAGACGAAAGGCAAAGGTACGATTTCTATTCACACTAAAAAAGGAACTAAGTTCATTAAAGATGTTCTCTTAGTTCCTAGTCTGGAGCAAAATTTATTAAGTGTTGGACAAATGATAGAAAATGGATATTCTCTACTTTTCTCCAAAAATTTATGCACAATATTTGATAAAAAGGATAAAATACAAATAATAGTGAAGGTGAAAATGGAAAATAGAAATTTTCCTATTCAATGGGAGTATTTTAGAGATGTAGACATGAAAGTAGAACTTGATTATTCATGGCTATGGCATAAAAGATTTGGCCACTTTAATTTTCGTGCTCTTAAAATACTTCATAAGAAAAATATGATTAAAAACCTGCCTAAAATAAATGAGATCCATAATGTGTGTGAAGGCTGTCAACTTGGCAAACAGCATAGACAAGCATTTTCTTCTGGAAATGCTTGGAGAGCAAAAGCCTTGTTGGAGCTCATCCACACTGATGTTTGCAGACCAATGAGAATATTATCCCTAGATCAAAGCAGGTATTTTATTCTATTTATTGATGATTATTCAAGAATGACATGGGTTTATTTTCTAAGAGAAAGATCTGAAGTATTTCATGTATTCAAAAAATTTAAAACTCATGTCGAGAAACAAAGTGACTGTTATATCAAAACTCTCAGAAGTGATAGAGGTAAAGAATATACCTCTCAGGAATTCAAAAAGTTCTGTGAAGTTGAAGGAGTAGAGCATCAACTGACTGTCGGCTATGCTCCTGAACAAAATGATGTTTCAGAAAGAAAAAACAGAACTATCATGGAGATAGCAAGATCAATTCTACATGAAAAAGGTCTGCCAAACTCATTATGGGCAGAAGCAATGTATACATCAGTATACTTGCTTAACAGATGCCCATCGAGAGCTCTAAAGAACCAGACTCCCATTGAAGCATGGAGCAGGAAGAAGCCATCAGCAAAACATCTCAAAGTCTTTGGATGTATTTGCTATGTGCACATTCCCAAGGAGAAAAGACACAAGCTCCAGGAAAAATCTGAAGTTGGCATATTTGTGGGATATAGTACCCAATCTAAAGGGTACCGAATATATAATCCCATGACTAAGAAGATCATTATAAGTCGAGATGTGGAGTTCGATGAAGCTGCATCTTGGAACTGGAAGGAACAAAAAGTAGAAAGAAAGAACATTGCATCAACAGAGGATCCAGATTTAGCTGCAATACAACAAGGCATAAAGGAAGCTGAAGAAAGTGAAGTTACACACACTCCAGGAACGCCTTCATCATCATCTTCAACTCCTCCATCATTTCAAGATGAAGCCTCTCCAGAAGAATGAACAAGAAGACTCAGATTTCTCAGAGATATATATGAAACATGCAACTTTGTGACTTTAGAGCCAGAAAGCTTTGAAGTTGCAGTGAAACAAGAAGTATGGAGAAAGGCGATGCAAGAGGAAATCAACACAATTGAGAAAAACAACACGTGGGAGCTCGTAGACTGTCCAGAAGACAAAGAGATTATCGGGGTTAAATGGGTCTACAAGACCAAAATTAAACCTGATGGCACAATACAGAAGCATAAGGCTAGACTTGTAGCAAAAGGATACGCACAACAACCTGGCATAGACTATAATGAAACATTCGCTCCAGTTGCAAGGTTTGATACAATTCGCGCACTCATAGCACTAGCAGCCCAGAAGAAATGGAAGATTTATCAGCTGGATGTCAAGTCAGCATTTCTGAATGGAGAGCTCGAAGAAGAAGTGTACGTGGAGCAACCACAAAGATTCATAGAGCAAGGAGGAGAAAGTAAATTACTAAGGCTGAATAAAGCCTTGTACGGTCTCAAACAGGCGCCAAGAGCATGGAACAGCCGCATCGACAACTATTTCATCAATGCAATATTCAAGAGAAGCAAAAGTGAGCCAACACTCTACATCAAAACTCAAGGTAACTCAAGTATCTTAATTGTCTCTCTATATGTAGATGATCTTATTTATACTAGTAACAATGAAAAAGTAATTCAAGACTTCAAGGAAGATATGATGAAGTCATTTGAAAATGAGTGACCTGGGGTTGATGCACTATTTTCTTGGCATTGAAATAATTCAAGAAGAAGAAGGAATATTTATGTGTCAGAAAAAGTACACAAAAAGCCTTTTGAAGAAATTCAAGTTTTTTGGGTGCAAGACTGTAGCCACTCCTCTCATTACTAATGAGAAACTAAGAAAAGATGATGGATCAAAGAAAGCAGATGCGTCAGTATACAAAAGCCTTGTTGGAAGCCTACTTTATTTGACAACAACACGGCCTGACATCATGTACGTGACAAGCCTGCTATCAAGATTCATGCACGATCCAAGTCAAATGCATTATGGAACAACAAAAAGAATATTAAGATACTTGCAGGGCACAATTGATTATGGAATATGGTACAAACCCACCAAAGATCCGAGCCTATTTGGATATGTTGACAGTGACTGGGCTGGCTCAGTGGATGACATGAAAAGTACATCGGGCGCGTTCACATCAGGTATATTTTCTTCGTCATCAAAGAAGCAAGATATAGTAGCATAGTCGTCAGCAGAAGCGAAATATGTGGCAGCAGTAAGTGCATCAAGTCAAGCAATATGGCTTTGAAGAATATTTGAAGACATGGGTGAATGGCAACATAAAGCTTCAGAATTGTTCTGCGATAACAAAGCTGCCATAGCAATGGCGAAGAATCCCGTGTTTCATAGCAGAACCAAACATATCGCCATTAAGCATCACTTCTTACGAGAAGTGTAACAACCCGTCCCAAATTAATGGGATTAATTAAGGGTTAATGATGGATTAACGAGGCTAATCGTGGATTAGCGAACGTTCAAGGCAAAATGACGATTTTGCCCTTGAAATGGGCAAAATGTTGACTTTTCGTTTGGACGGTCAAATGGACTTTGACCGTTGACCGTGACGTAGTTTGGGACCTCACGAGTTCATAGACAGGTGGCACGTTCGATTCCGACATTCGAGGAAGAAGTTATGACGATCGGAAGATCAGGGGCGTTTTGGTAAATTTGGCGAAAAGGGGCCAACGGTTGAATTTTGACCCAGAAGGTTCGATGACCGAGGGCCGAGCACCGTTAGATAGATAACGATGATACGAATCGGTAGACAGGCGGCACGTCGAATTCGGACGTTCGACGGTGAAGTTACGGTTCACGGAAATTCGAACGTACTATTGCACGTTCTTCGAGACGGGAGCTATTTTGGACTTTAGTGGGCCCCACCTTTTTCTCAGGGCCAATGGATGAATGACAGGTGTCATTCATCCATTCACCATCATCTTTCTCTCATGCACATCCATCCCTTCCCCACCCCCCCCCCCCCCCCCGGCCGCGTGCATCGATCATTCCTTCCTAATCCAACCAAACCAGATCCCATTTTTCATCCAAAACCCAAACCATCACCCCTTGAACGATTGTGAGAGACCAGAGAGATGGAAAGGACCGGTTAGACGTGGTGGCTGGCCAGGCAGAGCCGTCGTGGGCGGAGGAGGAGAAAACCCGCACGAGGTAATCAGTTTTGTCCATTTTAATCCATTTTCGTTTTCTAATTATTAGGGGTTTTTTTGGACGTTTGGGTTGAAGTAATTAAATTGCTAGAGAGTTTTTAGGAAGGTTTGGTTGAAGGTTGGACGTCGGGGGAGCCCTGGGAGGTTTTGGGATTTTCGAACCGTTAAGGGAAAATCGAACTGGTCGGGTTTTAGAGGTTTTAGGGTTTCTAATTAATTGGGTTAGGTTCTTAGGACGATTATAGGAAGGTTAGGATTGATTAGGATTGAAAACGGCGAAAAACTGGGCCGGAATGAGCTTGAACCGATCACGCCGGTCCAAGTTGCGGGCAAACCGGACCGGACCCGTTTAGACCGGTCGATGAATGGTTAGGGGTGACACTGTAGCAGGCGCGTGGCCTCCACGCGCAGCCACTTCAGGCGGCGCGTGGAGGAGAATTTGAGGAAGGTTCCAACATATCAAATCATCTATTCGATGTAACGAACATTTTGGGATTGGTTTCGAGTCGATCGGACATCGTCTCGATATAGTTCGGGCTGTCTGAAGGTTTCGGTGCGCGTTTAAAAATAGTTAAAAATCCCGAAAAATTAGGGGGCTTTATTGAGGTGTTAATTAACTAGTTAGTAACCCTCTAAAGTGATTTGGACAGGTTTGGGAATCCCAGAGACGACGGTTGACCCGGAAAGGCGTACGACGCGCATATCGAGGCAGCAGCGCGGACGGTCTGTGAGTGGACTTTATTTCTGAAATCGATGCATGCATAAATGTTTTATATATGTTTTAATATGTGTTTTGGGATGCCTTGAGTGCATTTTGGTGTGTTTTTATGTATGGGCACGTACTTCGAGGTTTTTCAGGTTTTATACGTGCTTATACGCGCTTACGCTTTCGGTTTTCATGAAATGGTTTTGAAAAGTAAAACGACCCCTTTGGTCTTGATTATTCGGGCATGAGAGACCTATTTGGATTTGGTTTAACTCGGGCATGAGACCCTATTGACGACCCGTAGGTCGGAGTCGTGGTCGCGACGGGTGATATGTGCATGGCGACGGACGATGTGATGCTCGCCTCCAGATTGGGGTTGCGTTCCTTCCGGAGAGGTCACGATGCACGTCCCGTAGTCGAGCAGCCACTGGAGGCTCGACTTCGGAGTGCTGACGGTTTAGAGGATCGATCGGCGACGTGTGCACCATGGTCCCGAGATGGTCGCGGCAGTGATGTGTTCACGGCGACATACCAGGATTGAGAGCGGTCCTGGATTGATGGTTGCACGCATCGCTATGATCGGGATCGTGACTGACCCTGAGATATTGGGCTCGATGCCCAGTTGATTTGAGTTCGGGCTGGAGACCCAATTATGGTGAAATCGGGCAAGAGGCCCTGTTGAGTCGTATGTTCGGGCTGGAGGCCCAGTTGCTTTATGTTATCGGGTGTGAGTCCCGTTTTTATGGTTTTAGTATACTGGTATGTATATTCCCTCCTTATGAGCGTATTGATTGGTCTCCTCCAGCGTCGACCTGGAGAGTCACGATCCACAGACCAGAATGGGTATCCCCATAGGGATCCCGTTCTAGGAGTGGAGATTACTTATTATGTTGTGGTCCCGGACCAGATTCCGGAGGGATATGTGGACTAGATCCAGAGAGAGAGAGCTCGGACTAGATCCAGAGATTGAGCCTCCCAGATGGAGATTCCTGGGAGAAGACTCGGAGTGAGACCCCGAGTAGTGTGCACACTAGTATAGATATGATATCGTGACTATATCGGGGATGTGTTCCCTAGGGGCTGTGTGCCCCGAGATGGCATCTTCTCCGGAAGTGCCTAGGATGGGTTATATATGTATATATGTATATGTGGATGAGTTTTCACTGAGATGGCGTTGGGCTGAGACCCTCGCGTATTGGTTTTGGGCTGAGACCCTTATGAGGTGCTTTTGGGACGAGTTCCCATGTGTTTTAGTTTGGGCAACGGTCCCATGATTTGATTGACGGATTTCGGGCTAGGGCCCAATGGTGATGGTTCATGACGGTTTATGGGAACCGGGCATGAACCCTAGAAATGGTTTTCAAATGCATGCATATGTTTTTAATGAAGGGCATAAAGGTCTTTTATGAAATGTTTTAATCAAATATTTGTTTTGTACACTCATAGCTTTTATGTTTTGCATGCCCTTCAGGTTGATCGCGGATGCGGCTGTAGCAGAGACGAGACATCGCATTCCTCCTTCGGATCCTGGTGTACTCTGATAGCCCCGGTTGGGCAAAAGATGAAAATATCCCTGGTCTGACACTTTGTGTCAGACGGGAGCAGGCACGTCCCACGCTAATCCCGAGGGATTTGGGACGGGTCTTATCAAGAAGTCTCCGCAAACAAAGAAGTTGAACTTAAGTACTGTAAGACGGATAAGAAAATCACAAACATCTTCACTAAGGCACTTCCAAAGGCGAGATTTGAGATATTAAGAAGCATGCTCGGAGTAACACAAATGTGTATTAAGGAGGAGTGTTGAAAATAATCCACATTTGTAGAAAATTCTACACAATTCAAGAAACATCAAGATAAGACTAAAACATGCTAGGGAGTTCTAAGATCAAGTCGGTGGTCTTGGATATTTGTAAGCAAAGTCGGCTGCTTTCTCTATAAATAGAGCTGACGTAAATATTGTTGTGTGTGAAAAAACAAATCAACAAAAGCCTTCCTACTCTTGCATGTAAAAATAGTTTTATCAATAAAAATTCATTTCCACCCTCCTCTGTTCTTTTTATCAAAGCTTCTCTTTTGTGTTTTACTTCATTTAAATCATTGACCCCTTCACCCAACATTATCTACTTCAAACCCAACAATATTGTGCTAGAACGTGCAAGAGAATACACTCAATATCAACCTCATGAATCAATAAAAAGTTGAATAAATGGCTGAAAACCACGTCCTTGATTAGCTAAAACTCCACGTATTTATATGTGTGTGCAATTTAACTAAAAAAGATTGTTACGGCATAGTAAGTTATATATCTTAATATCTTGTACAAAGGATATGTGAAAATAGAAAACATGAAGAACGGAGTGTTCGGATCATGAATCACTCACATGAAAAATGTCATTCCGGATCATAGATGTGACGATGAAATGCTATCAAGATGGGGACTTTGACATCCGTTTCAATGCTTATATCATCCTCTGCATGGAGTCCATCACCAGAAAATATATCATTGAAAACACATTAATACATTAGATTGATAGGTCAGATGAAAAGGAAAAGGTTAAGCTATGATCATAATACTACTTTTAACCATCATGCAAGTAATACACGTGAACGAGAAGACTCCATATCCGGGTAATGTTTCAAATAGACTTAAGATGCAACAAACCAAATTCAATTTTTGAAACGTCATAACAGTAAGTATATAGGAAGCAAAAGAATAAAGATAATAGAAACATACCAACTGTATCTAGTGCACGAAGAACCAGATAAAATATACAGACCTGAAAAACTGCAGAATTCAACATCAGAAAATCACACTAAAACACAAAAGATGAAATGTGACAGGAGAAATGAGATGTAGTGTCTTAAGGACCTTAAGAACAAGAAGCAATAAAAGTTAACGACAATCTTTTCCCCAAGAAAATTAAGAGCAGAACTGAGAGTTACTCCATATCAGGCCTCTAATCACATGTGATTCGTATTCCAGAAAATACCGAGAAGGACAAATCAAAGGACAAAAAAAAAACAATTTAATCATAGAAAATATGATTCCAATCAAAACACCAACAATAAATAATACCAATTTTTTTTAAAATCCAAAATAAAGTTTACTTCCCTTTTTCTTATAAGCACGAAAACTGAATGTCTACAGAAAACGACTGATGCAAAACCACTTGAATCATCCTTCAGTTAAAAAGGGAATCAAAGCACCAATATCATTTGAATTCTACTAAAAACATACCAGAATAAATATTCAATCCTAGATAAATCAACAATCAAGGCCATAACCGATTAAATTCCTGTAAAGCCAGCGAAAATCACCAAATAAAAAATAAAAGCATATACAGACACTAACACTTTCAAGAATATATATATATAATAAAAAAACAAAACAAAACCCACAGCGTTGCGGGTCAATGTTGAGCTGTTGAATAACAAGAGCAAAACTACGAGAAACTTTATGAAGCATAGAATAGCAGAAAGCCCAACGAAGATGACGGTGCTTTTACCTTTTACCTTTGATTCTTAACATGAAGTTGAATCGGAGATTGGTCGAATAACAGTTTGACGGCTCCGCCTCTCTCTGTCTCTCCAAGGCTTCAAAGTCCATATAATGACACCTGCGAGAAAGGAAACAAAATAAGTAACCACAATATTGAGAAACCACAGAAGCACCAACGTTTTCAAGGAGGGATAAGGACATGAAAGTTGAAACGACCTGTGGTGAGGGAAAGCTCGATGGTATCGGACTTTCGGGGTCGAGAACGAAAGAGCGCTCGATCCGATCTTCGAGTCATTCCAAGATCCCCACAAGCGAGAAAAGCAAGGAGAAAAGAACGGAAAAATGAATCGCTCTTTGATATGTGATGCAACGATGAAAATGAGACTGAGGTCTGAGGGTTTTTTTTTTCTTGGTTGAGATGTGAGAGGCGTAATGAAGTGAAATGAAGAGAGAATCAGTAAAAGATATGAATTAGGGTTAGTGACCAATAGAACAAAATGGCGTAGTTTCATTACAATAGGATTAGTAATTCGGTTCAGTTCGGTTCGTTCTGTTTTATACTCCAATTCGGTTCGGTTTGGTGACTGAGAACCGAAACCGAACCGATTTTAATTCGGTTCAATTCGGTTTTTGGATTCGGTTACTGTTTTATTTCTGTACGGTTCTTTTTAGGTTAAGTGCGGTTTTCGGTCTAATTTTTTCGAACTAATTAACAGGGCTACCAGATAAGGGATAACCCAAGCCTTGACCCTCTCGGGGCTTCTAGAGCGCCCTAGGATCTGTGGAGGCATGTGATGTCTCGGTCTCTGTTACAGTCCGCATCTGTGATCAACCTGATGGGTATTAAAAATCATTAGAAACAGTGAGTGGACGAAAATAAATAGTTTAACAATACACATTCCAAAAAAAATATTTACACCCTTCACTAAAAATATGCATGCATTTGAAAACCAATTAACTTAATTATTCCTCATATTAAATCAAATTTGATAAAATCGTTTACCAATCAAAGCTATTTCCTTCCTCAAATCATGAGGGCCTTAGCCCAAAACCATAAATCAATGTGGGAACTCAACCCAAAACAAAGTATGTGAGTCACATCCCAAATCCATTAATACCATACAACCAGTCCAGTGAAATACAGTTTACCAATCCTTGGAATCTCAGATGCCTAATCCATGCAGTCACGGTCTCTAAGCTACGCGTTCTACTCGGAGGTTTCAATTCCGAGTAAACCCCTGGGTCCACCAGTGTCTGGTTGTAACAGCCCGCCCTGAAAACCGAGATTAGATTAGTAATTAATGACGGATTAGTGAAGTTAATCGGTAATTAGTTGGGTGATTTCGGACGGACGGTGCGAAATGACGATTTTGTCCCTATAATGGGCAAAAATGTTGACTTTTTGTTCAGACGGTCAAATGGACTTTGACCAATGACCGTGACGTAGTTCGGGATGTCACGAGTTCATAGACAGGTGGCACGTCTGATTCCGACATTCAAGGGAAAAGTTATGACGTTTGGAAATTGATGGGTGTTTTGGTAATTTGATTGAATCGGGGCAAAAGGTTGACCTTTCAAACGACATGGACTTTTCACACATTTTGAGGACCGTTAGGTAGGTCTCGATCTCCTGAACATAACGACAGGCGGCATGCGTTCATTGGAGTTCGGATGGTAACGATATGGGTCTAGGAACAAGAGGGGCAAAATGGTAATTTGTCATGTAGGGGGTATTATGGTCATTTACTGCATTGGGAATTGTGCCCAGAGGATTGGTGACACTTGGCTTGTATGGGAATCTGTGTCCACCAGGTTTGGGACACATGTCCTTTACTAGAAGGCTGTGGAACTCCCCACCACCGCCTCACAATTGTACAAGGGGGTTTAAATCGTTTTACACGGTTTTGAGAGGAAATCAGAAAACAGAGAAACAGGGGAGACAGGTTGGTAGGCCATGCACTGGGTTCAGGTGAGTGAAGAGCTTAAGATGGTGGTGTGAGAGAAGAGACAAGTGAGTCGTGTGTGTGTGTGTGTGTGAGGTGAAGTAAGTGGAGTGATTGGTGTGTGAGTGAGAAAAACAGAGACAGAGGAGGAGGAATTGTGAAACAATTACCTTCGATTCCTCATCAATTGAGGCTAGCTGGTGATGGAAGGGAAGAGAGTGGCAACTGAAGAATTAGGTTGGCACCACCACAGAGGGCAGTCGTGCACGGTGGAGGTAAGAACCGTGATCATTGGTTTTAAACCCCATTTTGATTAGCTTGTTTTAGTGGTCAATAAGCTATTTAATTAGTTGGATAACGTTTTGGAGATTGTTATGAGTGGATCATGCCTGGTTTTGGAGCTTTCCGTGGTTTTAAACCGTGAAACCCGAAAAAGGGTGAGTTGTACTTCGAAAATGGCAATTCACGTTTGGCTGGTTTTCATTGAAATTGGTTAATTAGGAAAGGTTTTGGATACTGTAGAGAGCTTGTTAAGCCTGGAAGGAAGGCCTAAGACGGCCGGAGGTGCAAGAAGACAGAGGAGGAACATTGAAGGAAGTTCTTCAATTTTGGGAGGTATGATTTGGGTAGAAAGTTTTTGTTTGATCATGTAGAACAACAAGAAACACTTAGAGGAATCTATAGGATCAATTAGAATTAAAAACGGCTAAAAAATGAACGAATTGGATGGTTGAACCGCTCACCCCGGTTCAGCCTGGATCGGACCGGCCTAGACCGGGTCGAAACAAGGTTGAAGATGATTGTGCTGGGCGAGTGGCTCCCACGAGCAGCCCCTTTGGGCTGCGCATGTGGGCGCGTGGCATAGTGTTTGAGAATGGTTCCAACATGACTTTTAAAGTATTGGATGTAACAAACATTTTAAGACTGGTTTTGAGTCGATCGGACATCGTCTCTATATGTTTCAAGTTGTCCGAAGGTTTTAGGGCTCGATTAAAAATAGTTAAAATTCAGAAAATTTACGGGGCTTTAGTAGAAGCTTAATGAACTAGTTAATGACCTTATTATGGGATTTGGACGGGTTCGGGAAAGCCGGTGATAGTGGATTGGCCGGAAACGGCGTAAGTGGCATAGTGTTTGAGAATGGTTCCAACATGACTTTTAAAGTATTCGATGTAACGAACATTTTAAGACTGGTTTCGAGTCGATCGGACATCGTCTCTATATGTTTGGGGATGTCCGAAGGTTTTAGGGCTCGGTTAAAAATAGTTAAAATTCAGAAAAATTACGGGGCTTTAGTAGAAGCTTAATGAACGAGTTAATGACCTTATTATGGGATTTGGACAGGTTCGGGAAAGCCGGTGATAGTGGATTGGCCAGAAACGGCGTAAATGCTCGAGTGTCGAGGCAGCGACGTTAATGGTCTGTGAGTGGACTTTGCTTTCGAACTTATGATGCATGCATATATGTTTTATATGTTTTCTATTTGATATTGATGAATTATGATTTTGCACGTATTTCGAGATTATTACGTATTTGCACGTTTTACGAGGTTTCTCTTTATATTATGATTTGATCATGGTTTTGAGTATTTGATTTAGAGATTTGAAATACGGTTTGATTTCAATGATTTAAAATGGATTTCGGAAAAGTGATTTCGGGCTTGGAGCCCTATTCGTGAGATTTCGATATATGAGATTTCAGTTTTGGAACTGGATTTCGGAAACGATGTTTTGGATTCGGTTTTGAAACTTGAAAGGGAAATTCTGGATTTGGGTTCGGGATGATGGTTCCGGATGACGGCTTACAGAATCATTATTGCGAATTCGGATATGAATTTTCTATGGTTTTCACTTGATTGAAAAATGGTTTTGGGTTTAAAGACCCGGAAAAAGAAAAGAAAAATCGCTGGATCTGGTTTTAAGTTTAAAGACACGGTTGATTGATGGAGGGAGGGCCCTAGATTGATATGTTTTGAGTTTAATGATTCGGTTGATGTTTTGAGTTTAAAGACTCGGTCATGATATGTCAGGACCCACCCCTAATCCCCCGGAATTAAGGGCTGAATCCTGCTCCCATCTAACTTACGCATGACACGAAGGCTAAACTGACGTCCAAACTCCATGCGACACGTAAGTCGGACAAGGGATTCCCGATTCGACCGTCCAATAGCATCCGAAACATCCCAGAGTGCACCGAAATACTGTGCCTCGCGGGTGTGATGTCTCCGCCTTTCTCGACTAACAGCCCGTACCTGCAACAACCTGGAGGGTATCGAAAACACAAAAGACTGTAAGTGGACAAAAATAAAGTATAAGTTTGAAAACAATTCATAAAACAAGGACATTTATACCCTCTAATTAAAAAGAATGCATGCATATCAAATTCATGTCATAAAACCATTCAGTATTCCGGTTTAGCAAACCATGTAAGAAAAATCGAACACTAGTTTCTTTCCTCAAATCCCGGGCCTCAGCCCAAAACCATCGAAAACCATTTCATCCGGGCAGAGCCCAAAACCTCGGAAAACCTTTATTAAAAACCACCATCATCAATACTCAATGAAATCCAACACATTTGAAACCAAAAATCCATCCGTCGAACCTGTTGGATCTATCCGAGTCTTCAAACTCCCGAGTCTTTAAACTCAAACCAGGCCTCAATATAATCCGAGTCTTTAAACTCCCGAGTCTTTAAACTCAATAGGCCTACGGGGGAAATATCAATATCCGAGTCTTTAAACTCCCGAGTCTTTAAACTCCCGAGTATTTAAACTCAATCCGGGCCCGCCCCCGTCATATCATATCCGGGTCTTTAAACCCAATAACCAGATCCAGCAAATCCATTCCATGACCACTATCCATATCCAAATCCGAATCCGCAATCTCATCAGGATCCCGGATCCAAACCCAGAACTCAAATCCATATCCATTTCCAAATCCGAGTTCGAAACCATCATTCCGTAAGCCGGCATCCGGAATAACCATTCCGAACCCAAACCCGGAATCCACTTTTCAACTGGGCCCCTACGCCCGAAGTCATTTTTCCGAAATCCATTTTTAAATCATTGATATTAAATTATATTTCAAGTCCCAACATCAAATCATTAAAACCAGGTTCAAATCACAATATCCATCGAAATCTTGTAAAACGTGAAATTTCGTAATTTCCTCGAAAAATGTGCAAAACCGTAAACCATCAAGATCATAAGTCAAATCATAGAATAATGTATAGGAAAAATATAAAAACATATGCATGCATCAAGAGTTAGAAAACAATGTCCACTCGCAGACCATTGCACCGTTGCCTCGATACACGCGCACTTAAGCTTTCCCGACTAATCCACTATCACCGGCTTTCCCGAACCTGTCCAAATTCCATAAGGAGGTCACGAACTACTTCAAAAAGCTTATACTAAAGCCCCATATTTTTCCCATATTATTAACTATTTTTAACCGAGGCCTAAAACCTTCAGACATCCCGAAACATATCGAGACGATATCCGATTGACTCGAAACCAGTGCCAAAATGTTTGTTACATCACATACTTTAAAAGTCATGTTGGAAGATTCCCCAAACTACCCTTCAAGCGCCCCCACGCGCGTCTGGATGTTTCTGCGCGTGAGACCCACGCGCATGAACAGTGTCGTCGTCAACCTCAGGTGAACCCGGTTCACCTAGTTCGAACCGGTCCTGTCTAGGCTAAACCGACGTTCACGGTTTTTCATCCCTTTTGTCCAATTTCAATTCCTATTCTTTCTATTAGATTCGTCCCATCCTCTACGTTCTGTCTATAAGCTTAAAACAGAAAAACTAGGTCCAGAGCTTACCTCCTCGATCAAGAATCAGACCGGCCATCTTCAAGCTTCAATTCCTGCCATCCTAGGCCACCTCAGGTCTCATTTTCACATCCAAACATCACACCTGGTCCTCCAGAACAACAACCCCTCATCAAACTCAAGCTACAACCGCTACAACAGAAATTACCATTTTTTAAATCACGTGGCCTTACCTCTCGGTTTTACAGTCACCGTCCACGGCGAACCTCCATTCCATGGTCCTCTGACACATCTCACCCTCCTGATCATCATCTAGTCGATTAGTGCCCTTCTTAGTGGCATGCTGTAAGGACCTATCCCGGGAATTAGGGTTAAGATAGTGATTAAGGTGGGATTAGTCAACTTAATCGGTGGTTAGTTGGTTACGATAGGTCCGTTAGCGTAGAATGACGATTTTGCCCCTAGGTTGGGCAAATAGTTGAATTTTAGTTCGGGTGGTCAATTTGTAACAACCCGTACCTTCGGGAAGGGTAAAAATGTAATTTTGTAAAAGTTTTGTATAAAAGGACGATTTTGCCCTTGTGAATAGTAGGTCAAAAGTCGACTTTTTGATTTACCGGTTGGATGAGTGTTGACCATTGACCGTGACGTAGTGTAGGACGTCACGAGTCCGTTGACAGGTGGCATGTCCGAATTGGACAATCGGAGAAAAAGTTATGGTGTACAGAAGACCGAGGGCGTTACCGTAAATTTGACTAAATGAGGAAAATGTTGACTTTTTAATGGACTTATAATTTTCACGAAGACCGAGGACAGTTAGATAGGTCTCGACATACTGAATATAACGACAGGCGGCATGCTATCATCGGACGTCGGACGGAAAAGTTACGGGTCTAGAACGTTTGAGGGCAAAACAGTAATTATTTAAACGAGGGACAAAATGGTCTTTTTCCCTCAGCCAATCAGATAAGGGCAAGTGGCAGCATGTGGAGTGGGATATTTGTTTTGCACCAAGGGATTGTGGACACGTGGGGAGAAGCCAGAGGCTTCTGGAGGAGTCTAAGTGTGCACGGCCACACTTTGCACAAAATCAAACCGTGCATTTGGTTCGAACGCAGAAAAACAGAGGGTGAGAAATTGGGAGAGATTGATTGATTCTGTGCAAGGGAGAGTGAAGAGTGATTTGAGAGAGTGACAGGGAGATAAGAGTGAGCTGGTGGTCGTGCTGTTGGACGGAAATCGTGCACGGGGACACGGCGGAGGACGGTTGCAGTTTCTGGGAAAACAAAGAGAAGGCGGACTGTGGCGGGGGCTACGCCGTGAGGTGGCTCAAACCCAGGCAGTGGGAGGCTTAGGAGGTTGCAGGAGACCCAACGAGTACCGTGGCACGCGGCGGTGCGCACGGCGGAGACGGAATCGAAAGGTGAGTTCTATTCCCCTGTTTTTCCCGTGAGTTTCAAATTGAAAATCGTGGACCTAGAGCTAGAGTCGAGGGGATTGGTGAGTGAAGTGAGGTTTAGGGAGGTCCTAGGAGTAGTTTGTGATGGTTACCGTGACGGGGAAGTTCACGGTGGGAGGTAGTGCGATGGCGGGTACTCTGTACCCTGTTTGGCCGTGAATTTCAAACGGGAAATCGTGGATTTAGAGAGTGAGTCGAGGGTTCCTGTGAGTTGTGTGTGTTTCAGTGAAGTTGTGGGAGGAGTTTAGAATGACCACCCTGAAGGGGGAAGCACTGGGTGGCCGGGAAGGAAAACAGAGCTTTGTACGGGTTTCTTTCGAGCTTCAGTCGTGAAGTTGTGGGTCGAGTCGAACCTAGAGAGTGAGGGGGATGAATTCTTTGAGAGTGGACAAAGCTTTAGGTGAAGATAGGAGGGGAAACGGTGGCCGGACGGTGGAGAATGGTTCTCGCCGGTCCGGGTTGCAGCCTGGTGCGAACCGGGTTCGATCGAGGAAGACGGTGGCACTGTAGCAGGCGCGTGAGGCCCACGCGCAGCCACTTTGGGCAGCGCGTGGGGAGGAATCCGGCCAAGCTTCCAACATGGTTTTAGTTCTAAATGTTCTAAGGAATCCAATGGTATAATTTTCGAGTTAATCGGACGAAGTTACGGGATGGTTCGGGAATCCGGACGGTTTAGGGTTTATGAATAAAATATTATTTAAATTCCTGAAAAATTGGGGAAATAGGGTGAGTATCCTTAATGTAATTGTGACCCTATTTGGTGTCTATTGACAGGACGGGAGACGCCTGAAATGGTCGAGGAGCGCACGGAGCGCAATTGACTTGTTTCGATCTGTGAGTGGACTTCTTCTTTTCTTTCGAGCATGCCTAATTGTTTTATTAATGATTTACGATATTAAGCGTGTTTTTATGCTTCTTGTTGATGGTTATATGTGTTTGCTATGGTTGCACATTTTTCGAGATATTTCCGGGATTTCACACGTTTTCGAGAAAAGCTGATTTTCGGACCTTGATGACATTTTTGAGGATTTAAATTATAAATGTTTTCTGATGATGATAAATGGGTTGTGAAAAATGATTTGTGGTTACATGTGGTTTTTGGTATAATACTGGATTTCTGGATTTGGGTTCGAAACGTCGGTTCTGAACGCCGGAAGGGCTTCGAACCGGGGATTTCGAATTCGAGTTTGGCGATGGATTTTGAATTGGGATTGGATTTGCTGGATCTGGATATGGGTTTAAAGACCCGGATATTGATTAACGGGGGACGGGCCCGGATTGAGTTTAAAGACTCGGGAGTTTAAAGACTCGGATATATTGATTTTCCCCCGTAGGCCTTTGAGTTTAAAGAATCGGGAGTTTAAAGACTCGGATTACATTAAGGCCTGGTTGAGTTTAAAGACTCGGATAGACCCAGCAGGTTTGATCAGATAATGGTGTTGTTATAGTGTTTCTGTTTCTTATGGTGTTTCTGTTTCTTATGATCTTTTATAGTGTATCTGTTTCTTATGATGTTTCTTTGTTTATAATTATTTCAATCCCTGAGTTAGGCATGTGATTTCAAATCGGAGGGAACAAAGTGTTCTAGTTTCTTAGCTTTGATTTGATAATAAACGGTTTTCAAACTTTCACTTTCTTTTAGTCCACTCACATCTTTTGGTTTTAAATTTTCCCTCCAGGTCGTGGTGAGAGCGCTGGGGTGAACGTTGAGGCAGATATCGAGGCATAGAGCTTCTGACGTTCTTCCGTTGCCACACTAGCATAGTAGGATTTTGTGCCCATTTTGTCGAACTATGCTCTGACTGACAGTTGTATTATATTTACTCCTTCGTATGATAGTTATGCGTATTGTGGTGTAATTATTTTTGCACTTTATGTGTGATTGTCAGACGGGAGCAGGGTTCGTCCCGGGTACCGAGGTGATATTTTTGACGGGTCCTGACAATTGGTATCAGAGCATAGGTTTGTCGGTTTGTGTCGTCTCTAGGTCGTTTTACTAACTCGATGCCTCTTTCAGCGTGCGTTCGATCATGCCTCCGAGACGTGAACCCCCTCCACGACCTGAAGACGAAGCGGCGAGAGGGACTGAAAGCGCTTCGATTTACGTTCAGCGGTGGGGCCGATCCAGAGGAAGCTCACCGATGGATCATCCGACTCGAGCGTATTTTTGGGGTGATGCACTGCCCTCCGGAGGATCGGGTCTTGTTGGCTACTTTTTTGTTGGATGGAGCAGCGTATGAGTGGTGGTATACGCTGGAGTTGTCCGGCTGGGATGCACATACCGTGACATGGGAGACTTTCCGGGAGCGGTTTCTAGATCAGTACTATCCCCGCTCTTTCCGGGATGCGAAAGAAGCAGAATTTCTTCAGTTAAAGAAAGGGAACTTGACAGTCGCTGAGTATGAGCAGAGATTCCAGATGCTCTCTCGTTTCGCTCCTGCATTTGTGGCGACCGAGGCGGAGAAGTGCCGCCGGTTTGAGTTGGGTCTTCGGGGAGAGATTAGAGCCATTGTGACAGCCGGCTCTTTTGCTACTTTCCGGGAGTTATCTGATGCTGCTGTTAGAGTGGAGGCCAGTTTACCGGCCAGGCCACAGTACTCGGGCAGTGTGCGGCGCCGAGAGCATTTTTTTCCCGGAGCATCGAGTTAGAGGACCCTGAAGCGGGGTAATTTTGGTGGTTCGTCCTCAGCTGGTGGAGCCCGGTATGGCAGACCAGGCAGTTTTCAGGGCTCTGGATTTCGGGAAGCTAGGGCACAGCGGACTCCTCAGGCGAGTGCTACTTCTATTGCTTCTACTGGGAGGTAGACTGGTGGACCCGGTAGGGATACTTGCTTCTATTGTGGAGAGCGAGGACACTTTCGGAGGGAGTGCCCGTTGTTAGCTCAGGAGGGTGGAGCAGGCAGAGGTGCAGCAGAACCCGGGCGGAGTACTGCTTCAGTGTCAGGGGCAGCAGGCCCTAGGGGTGGCGGTGGTGCCACGAGCAGTTCTAGAGGGCGCGGTAGGTCATCGGGACCTCAGGTGCGAGTTTTTACGATGACGCAGCAGGAGGCCAGATCCGCACCGGGAGTGGTGACAGGTACACTTACCATATATGGCCACACTGTTTTTGCTTTGATTGATCCCGGGGCTACGCATTCGTTTGTAGCCCGGAGTTGTAGTCTGGTGACAGAGAGGGAGGTGTCTACTTTAGAGTGTGCTTTAGGGGTGAGTACACCTATTGGGGAGGTGTTGGTAGTGACTTAGGTGTTGAGAGAGTGTCCGGTGTTGGTAGGTGAGGTTGAGTTGATGGCGGATTTGTTACTTTTGGATTTACGGGACTTTGATGTTATCTTGGGTATGGATTGGTTGACGAGACATCATGCTTCTATCGAGTGTTTCGATAGGAGAGTGACTTTCCAGAGTCCCGGATTACCAGAGACTACGTTTCAAGGGGATCAGCGTGCAGTTCCTATTGGAGTTATATCGGCACTTGAGGCTAGCAAGTTGTTGCGTAAGGGGTGCCAAGGTTACATAGCTCATGTGGTGGATACGGGTACTACGCCAGTGAGGGCGGAGGACATACCAGTGGTGCGGGAGTTTCCCGATGTTTTTCCCGAGGAGTTGCCAGGATTACCACCTCAGCGAGAGATCGAGTTCACGATTGATCTTTTACCAGGTACACAGCCTATTTCACAGACTCCTTATCGTATGGCACCTGCAGAATTGAGGGAACTTAAGGCCCAGTTGCAAGAGTTGGTCGATATAGGATTCATTCGACCGAGTATGTCACCTTGGGGAGCACCTGTATTGTTTGTCAAGAAAAAGGACGGAGGATTGAGATTGTGTGTGGATTACAGACAACTGAATAAGGTAACTATTCGGAATAAGTATCCCCTACCCCGGATTGATAACTTGTTTGACCAATTGGAGGGAGCACAGTACTTTTCGAAGATTGATCTTCACTCCGGTTATCATCAGTTGAGGGTTAAAGAGGAGGATGTACCCAAGACAGCCTTCCGGACCAGGTACGGTCACTACGAGTTTGTTGTGATGCCGTTCGGATTGACTAATGCCCCAGCAGCTTTTATGGACCTTATGAACCGAGTGTTCCGGTCTTATTTGGATCGTTTTGTGAGTGTCTTCATTGATGACATTTTGGTGTATTCGAAGAGTGTGAAGGCGCATGAGAAACATCTGAGAATCGTGCTTAAGACTCTGAGGGAGCATCAGTTGTATGCGAAGTTGAGTAAGTGTCAGTTTTGGTTGACCAGTGTTGGATTTCTTGGCCATGTGATTTCGGCCGAGGGCATCAGAGTGGATCCTCAGAAAGTTGAGGCGGTAGCAAAATGGGAACAGCCTAAGACGGTGACAGAGATCAGGAGTTTTCTGGGTTTGGCAGGTTATTATCGGCGTTTTATTGAGGGCTTTTCTATTCTTGCAGCACCGTTGACGAGGTTGACTCGGAAGGGAGTTCGATTTGAGTGGAATGAGGAATGTGAACAGAGTTTCCAGGAGCTTAAAAGGCGGTTGACATCTGCTCCTGTGTTAGCCCTTCCAGACGATAGTGGGGAGTTCGAGGTGTACAGTGACGCTTCTTTGCAAGGTTTGGGCTGTGTATTGATGCAGCACGGGAAAGTGATTGCTTATGCTTCCCGGCAGTTGAAACCCATGAGATGAACTACCCTACTCATGACTTGGAATTGGCTACGGTGGTTCATGCACTGAAGATTTGGCGGCATTACTTGTACGGTGAGAGGTGCAGGATTTTCACTGATCATAAGAGTTTGAAGTATTTGTTCACTCAGAAGGAATTGAATCTGAGACAACGCCGATGGTTGGAATTACTCAAGGACTACGACTGCACGATTGAGTATCACCCAGGGAAGGCTAATGTGGTAGCCGATGCCTTGAGCAGGAAATCAGCTAGTTCCTTGTCGCATTTGAGGACCGTACGATTACCTTTGTTGGTGGAGCTCAACAGGTTGGGAGTAGAGTTGACTGTAGATGATCAGGGAGCACTTTTAGCAAGTTTTCATGTGCGGCCTGTTTTGATTGATCAGGTGATTGATGCTCAGTTTGAGGACCCTATTTTGGGCATCATTCAGATTGAGGTTGAGGCTGGAGAGAGACAGGACTTTGAGATTCGCGAGGATGGAGCCTTGGTTAAGGATGGACGATTGTGTGTACCCGAAGATGCAGCCTTGAAGAAGGTGATCTTGGATGAGGCTCACTGTTCAGCTTATGCAATGCATCCTGGTGGGACCAAGATGCATCGTACCCACGGGAGCATTACTGGTGGTCAGGAATGAAACGTGAGATTGCAGAGTATGTTAGTAGATGCTTGATTTGTCAGCAGGTAAAAGCCGAGCGACAGAGACCCTATGGAGCCATGCAACCTTCGCCGATTCCCGAGTGGAAATGGGAACATCTGACGATGGATTTTGTATTCAAGCTTCCGAGAACACCGAAGGGACACGATGGCATTTGGGTTATTGTGGACAGACTTACGAAGTCTGCTCATTTTTTTTCCAGTACGGGAAAACTTCAGGTTGCCGCAGTTTGCTCAGTTGTTCATTGACGAGATAATTCGGCTGCATGGGACTCCAGAGTCGATAGTATTGGACAGAGACCCGAGGTTTACTTATCGATTTTGGCAGAGCTTACAGGAAGCTTTTGGGACAAAGCTGCATTTCAGTACTGCATTTCATCCTCAAACCGATGGACAGTCTGAGCGGACCATCCAGATTCTCGAGGATATGATGCGAGCTTGTGTACTCAGTTTCAGGGTACTTGGGAGTCTCATTTACCGTTAATGGAGTTCGCCTATAATAACAGTTATCAGGGGAGCATTGGAATGGCACCTTATGAGGCTCTGTACTGGCGACAGTGTCGGACCCCATTGTGTTGGACTGAGGTTGGTGAGAGGAGACTCACTACTTCCGAGTTGGTGGACCTTACTCAGGAAAAAGTGGCATTGATTCGAGAACGACTGAAGGCATCCCAAGACCGACAGAAGAGTTACGCCGACCGTAGGATCAGAGATTTGGAGTTTGCAGTAGGAGACTGGGTTTTCTTGAAATTATCTCCTTGGAAAGGAATTGTACGGTTTGGCAGACGAGGTAAGTTAAGTCCTCGTTACATTGGACCTTATGTGATCTTGGAGCGGATTGGTCCTGTTGCATATCGATTGGCTTTACCAGCAGACCTGGCGAAAGTACATAATGTTTTCCATGTATCTATGCTTCAGAAGTATATTCGAGATAATTCACATGTTCTGGAAGCACAACCAGTTGAATTGAGGGAAGATTTGAGTTTTGAAGAACAACCTGTTGCGATCTTGGATCGGAAGGATAAGGTCTTACGACGGAAGACGGTTCCCTTGGTTAAAGTATTGTGGAGGAATCATCAAGTGGAAGAAGCTACTTGGGAACCCGAGGCCTTAATGCGCGAGCAGTACCCTTATTTGTTTCACTGAATTTCAGGGACGAAATTCTTTTTAGGGGGGTAGATTGTAACAACCCGTACCTTCAGGAAGGGTAAAAATGTAATTTTGTAAAAGTTTTGTATAAAAGGACGATTTTGCCCTTGTGAATAGTAGGTCAAAAGTCGACTTTTTGATTTACCGGTTGGTTGAGTGTTGACCATTGACCGTGACGTAGTGTAGGACGTCACGAGTCCGTTGACAGGTGGCATATCCGAATTGGACAATCGGAGAAAAAGTTATGGTGTACGGAAGACCGAGGGCGTTATCGTAAATTTGACTAAATGAGGAAAATGTTGACTTTTTAATGGACTTATAATTTTCACGAAGACCGAGGACAGTTAGATAGGTCTCGACGTACTGAATATAACGACAGGCGGCATGCTGTCATCGGACGTCGGACGGAAAAGTTACGGGTCTAGAACGTTTGAGGGCAAAACGGTAATTATTTAAACGAGGGGCAAAATGGACTTTTTCCCTCAGCCAATCAGATAAGGGCAAGTAGCAGCAGGTGGAGTGGGATATTTGTTTTGCACCAAGGGATTGTGGACACGTGGGAAGAAGCCAGAGGCTTCTGGAGGAGACTAAGTGTGCACGGCCACACTTTGCACAAAATCAAACCGTGCATTTGGTTCGAACGCAGAAAAACAGAGGGTGAGAAATTGGGAGAGATTGATTGATTCCGTGCAAGGGAGAGTGAAGAGTGATTTGAGAGAGTGACAGGGAGATAAGAGTGAGCTGGTGGTCGTGCTGTTGGACGGAAATCGTGCACGGGGACACGGCGGAGGACGGTTGCAGTTTCTGGGAAAACAGAGAGAAGGCGGACTGTGGCGGTGGCTACGCCGTGAGGTGGCTCAAACCCAGGCAGTGGGAGGCTTAGGAGGTTGCAGGAGACCCAACGAGTACCGTGGCACGCGGCGGTGCGCACGGCGGAGACGGAATCGAAAGGTGAGTTCTATTCCCCTGTTTTTCCCGTGAGTTTCAAATTGAAAATCGTGGACCTAGAGCTAGAGTCGAGGGGATTGGTGAGTGAAGTGAGGTTTAGGGAGGTCCTAGGAGTAGTTTGTGACGGTTGCCGTGACGGGGAAGTTCACGGTGGGAGGTGGTGCGACGGCGGGTACTCTGTACTCTGTTTGGCCGTGAATTTCAAACGGGAAATCGTGGATTTAGAGAGTGAGTCGAGGGTTCCTGTGAGTTGTGTGTGTTTCAGTGAAGTTGTGGGAGGAGTTTAGAATGACCACCGTGAAGGGGGAAGCACTGGGTGGCCGGGAAGGAAAACAGAGCTTTGTACGGGTTTCTTTCGAGCTTCAGTCGTGAAGTTGTGGGTCGAGTCGAACCTAGAGAGTGAGGGGGATGAATTCTTTGAGAGTGGACGAAGCTTTAGGTGAAGATAGGAGGGGAAACGGTGGCCGGACGGTGGAGAATGGCTCTCGCCGGTCCGGGTTGCAGCCTGGTGCGAATCGGGTTCGATCGAGGAAGACGGTGGCACTGTAGCAGGCGCGTGAGGCCCACGCGCAGCCACTTTGGGCAGCGCGTGGGGAGGAATCCGGCCAAGCTTCCAACATGGTTTTAGTTCTAAATGTTCTAAGGAATCCAATGGTATAATTTTCGAGTTAATCGGACGAAGTTACGGGATGGTTCGGGAATCCGGACGGTTTAGGGTTTATGAATAAAATATTATTTAAATTCCTGAAAAATTGGGGAAATAGGGTGAGTATCCTTAATGTAATTGTGACCCTATTTGGTGTCTATTGACAGGACGGGAGACGCCTGAAATGGTCGAGGAGCGCACGGAGCGCAATTGACTTGTTTCGATCTGTGAGTGGACTTCTTCTTTTCTTTCGAGCATGCCTAATTGTTTTATTAATGATTTACGATATTAAGCGTGTTTTTATGCTTCTTGTTGATGGTTATATGTGTTTGCTATGGTTGCACATTTTTCGAGATATTTCCGGGATTTCACACGTTTTCGAGAAAAGCTGATTTTCGGACCTTGATGACATTTTTGAGGATTTAAATTATAAATGTTTTCTGATGATGATAAATGGGTTGTGAAAAATGATTTGTGGTTACATGTGGTTTTTGGTATAATACTGGATTTTTGGATTTGGGTTCGAAACGTCAGTTCTGAACGCCGGAAGGGCTTCGAACCGGGGATTTCGAATTCGAGTTTGGCGATGGATTTTGAATTGGGATTGGATTTGCTGGATCTGGATATTGGTTTAAAGACCCGAATATTGATTAACGGGGGACGGGCCCGGATTGAGTTTAAAGACTCAGGAGTTTAAAGACTCGGATATATTGATTTTCCCCCGTAGGCCTTTGAGTTTAAAGAATCGGGAGTTTAAAGACTCGGATAGACCCAGCAGGTTTGATCAGATAATGGTGTTGTTATAGTGTTTCTGTTTCTTATGGTGTTTCTGTTTCTTATGATCTTTTATAGTGTATCTGTTTCTTATGATGTTTCTTGGTTTATAATTATTTTAATCACTGAGTTAGGCATGTGATTTCAAATCGGAGGGAACAAAGTGTTCTAGTTTCTTAGCTTTGATTTGATAATAAACGGTTTTCAAACTTTCACTTTCTTTTAGTCCACTCACATCTTTTGGTTTTAAATTTTCCCTCTAGGTCGTGGTGAGAGCGCTGGGGTGAACGTTGAGGCAGATATCGAGGCATAGAGCTTCTGACGTTATTCCGTTGCCACACTAGCATAGTAGGATTTTGTGCCCATTTTGTCGAACTATGCTCTGACTGACAGTTGTATTATATTTACTCCTTCGTCTGATAGTTATGCGTTTTGTGGTATTGTAATTATTTTGGCACTTTATGTGTGATTGTCAGACGGGAGCAGGGTTCGTCCCGGGTACCGAGGTGATATTTGGGACGGGTCCTGACACAATTGGGTATTGACCGATGACCGTGACGTAGTTCGGGACGTGACGAATCCGTAGACAGGTGGCACGCCCGATTCCGACATCCGAGGAGGAAGTTATGATGTTCGGAAGGTTGAGGGCATTACCATATGTTTGCGAAAATAGGGGGAAAAGTTGACTTTTCGTACGATCAGGTTTTGGCACGTTGACCTAGGACCGTTAGGTAGATCTCGTTGTCTTGAGTTCAACGACAGGCGGCACGTGTTCATCGGACCTAGTATGCGTAAGTTACGGGTCTAAAACGACAAGGGAAAAACGGTAATTATAACTTAGAGGGGCATTTTGGTCTTTTGTCTATTTGGGAATTATGCAACTGAATTGGGACAAGTGTACATGGGAGATTGGGATTTTTGTGAGAAGGCTGAGGGGATAGTGACACGTGCAAGGTGTCTAGTGGGTTCTAGGGTGCACGGCTCCAATTATTTGGCTGTGTGTTCGTGTGTGTGTTCGAACAAGAGAGAAAACAGAAAGGGAGGAAAACGGTGAAGGATTGATAGAGAACGGGTCACGCCGGTTCGGTTTGGCTGAACCGGTCAGGACCGCTGGGACCGAGGTTGACGATGACACTGTAGCAGGCGCGTGAGGCCCACGTGCAACCACTTTGGGCGGCGCGTGGGGGCGCATGCAGCGGTTTCTGGGGAAACTTCCAACTAGGGTTTTGGTCTAGATGTTGTTACGAGTCTAATGGAATAGGTTTCGGGTTATTCGGACGTCGTTTGAGGTTAGTTCTGCAAGGTTAAAGGTCTAGGGTCTCGGTTTGTTACGTTTAGGACCCGGGGATTTTTGGGGAAAATTAAGAGAGTCTTGGTAGACGTGTTAGTGACGTTCTTTGGTGACTTGTGACAGGATCGGGACTTCCCGAGGAAGCTGAGGAACGTACGGGACATACAGGGCGCGAGTGACGTGCTGGTGACTGTGAGTGGACCCTTTCTCTAAACTCGAGCATGCATAACTATTTTTCTATAATTTATTTATGATTTTACATGTGATTTCATGATTGTTGAATATGCTATGTTGGTTTTACATAATTGCATGATTTTCGAGAAATAACGTACTCAGCACGTTTTACGAGGAAGGATTGATTTCTGATTTTGATGCTATGGTTTTGGGATTTCAAACGATAAATGGTTTTCAGTGATTATAAAGGGATTTTGGAACATGATTTTGATGATTAAGGTTTTCGATTTTAGAATCGGATTTCGGAAAGTGGAATTTGGTTTTAAAGTTGAAGCGTGGGATTTCCGGATTTGGGTTCGGAATGACGGTTCTGGACGCCGGAAGGGCTTCAGACCGGTGATTTCGGATTCAGGTTTGGATATAGATTCAGAAATGGTTTTCAAATGGCTTTGGATTAGATTTGCTGGATCTGGTTATTGGGTTTAATGACCCGGATATTGTGATTGACGGGGGACGGGCCCGGATTGGGTTTAAAGACCCGGATTAAGTTTAAAGACTCGGGAGTTTAACGACTCGGATATATTGATATTTCCCTCATAGGCCTGTTGAGTTTAAAGACTCGGATATTATTGAGGCCTGGATTGAGTTTAAAGACTCAGGAGTTTAAAGACTCGGATAGGTCCAACAGGTTTGATCAGATAATGATTGTTTGAGACTTATGTTTTATGATGTGGTTTTATGATGTTTATGACGTGATTTCTATAACTGCTTTCAATTTTGTTTTTATGACGATCTTCATGTGATTTATAACTGTTTTCAACAAATGGGTTATGCATGTGTGTTTTTAAAACGGAGGGCTAAAACCCTGGTTTGATTATAAAACGGTTTTCGAAACTTTTATTCTTTATGGTCCACTCACACTTTCTGTTTTTAAATTGCCCTCCAGGTCGTGGAGCTAGCGTAGGGTTTGACGTCGAGGCAGCGTTGGAGGCATAGAATACTCGAGAGTGACCCCGGAGTGCTTTACATTTTCCGTTGTGCGTGTACCTTGTTTATCAGTTTTCTTTTCTTTGTATTTGGTACTATGCTCTGTAAAACTTTGACTTCGGGATGTTTAAATTTTCTCCTGCGTTTGGCATGTATGTTGGTGGTTTTCATGAGTTTACTTTGGTTTTGTGTCGGGGTGTCAGACGGGAGCACGATTTACCTTGGTTTTCGGGGTGGGAACCGGAGTGGGTCCTGACACCTGCACTAGCAATCCAACTTCATCTTTCAAAAATAGAGATCACGGTTCTTCTCTGTTTTTCCCCAGTCCTCAACCACCGTCCCACGACGGCTTCCGCGATAACTCCATCACAATCTCCACCTTCTAGCCTTTATTTTTCATTCAGTGAAGAAGTAGAAACATCAAGGCTTGAAGGAGATAGGGTAGGTTGATCTTGTCGGTTTCTCTATTTCTCTGGTTTCCCTCATTCCTCACAATCTCGTTCCTTCAATTCCCTTCTCTAAGCACTCTCACACACAACACAACCCCTCTCTACTCTCTCACAAACCACCGAAAGGAATTTCCACGACTCACACACACTGGATTTTGGATTGAGACTCTCTGTCTCTGTTTTCTATCAGTTGATCGATACAACCCAAACGTTTAAAATGAAAATGCACGGTCGACTTGGCTAGAAGCCACTGGAAATGGGCCATGTGTCCCCTAATCTATGGTCCAGCCTTCAAAAATATCCAATCCTCTCTGCCCAGGTGTCCTCATCTGGTAAAACACACATCCCAAGGTGCTAAAAGACTAATTTGCCGCTAAAAGTCCAAATTACCATTTTACCCTTCACTTTCTAGACCAAAATCTTATCCGTCCGATGTCCGATGACAGCGTGCCGCCTGTCGTTGTACTCAGGATGTCGAGACCTACCTAACGGTCCTCTATTTGCGTGAAAACTAATGGTCAAACAAAAAGTCAACAAATTCCTCCTTTTTAACCAAATTACGAAAGTGCCCTCAACCTTCCGAACATCATAACTTCCTCCTCGGATGTCGGAATCGGGCGTGCCACCTGTCTACGGACTCGTGACGTCCCGAACTACGTCACGGTCATCGGTTAATGCCCAATTGACCGTCCAAACTCAAAGTTAACATTTTGCCCATTCTAGGGGCAAAATCGTCATTCTGCGCCGTCTGTCCAAAAGTGTTCAACTAATCACCGATTCTCTTCGTTAAACCGTCACTAAACTCTAATCTGAACCTGACTCCCAAGACGGGTCGTTACATGATACCTCCTGAGGCCTGTGATTGTGTTTTGAGTTTAAAGACTCGTTGATATCCCAAGAAGGCCTGATTATTGCACATGATTTTGAGTTTAAAGACTCGGGCGCACTTGAGATCCAGCAACTCGTATGATTGACATTTTTCACTGGTTTTTGGATGTTTTGTTCAGTGGCTCGGATGAATTGGATTTGATGACTTTTGGGGTTGAGTTCCCGTACTTGGAGATTGATTTGTGATTTTGGGTTGCGGCCCTGGATTTGAATTGCGAATTTGAAGAAGAAATGATTCTGGTTTTCATTGATGGTTTTGAATATGAAATGGTTTCATAATATGGATTTTATATGCATGCATTGGTTTTTACGTGGAGGGTAAAATGGTCTTTTCTGATAACTGTTTTTGAACTTATTATTTATTTTTGTCCACTCACAGTCTTTTCATGTTTTCGATACCCTCCAGGTTGTCGCGATGAGGGCTGTTAGTCGAGAGAGACGGAGACATCAAATACGCGAACCACAGTAGAGTCTGCGCGCTCTAGGAAGATTGAAAGCTGGAATGGTGCATTGGAAAAAATCCCTTGTCTGACTTACGTGTCACGTGGAAGTTGGAGGTCAGTTTAACCTTCGTGTCATGCGTAAGTTAGACGGGAGCAGGACTTAGCCCTTAATCCAGGGGAATTGGGGGTGGGTTCTGTCAAATTGGTATCAGAGTATGTTTCGTGCGCTCTGCGTGAAGTTTGGCTTCCTGAGTAGTTGGTTTGTCGATTAGCGGATGTGATGCTACTGTGGATGTGATGTCTCGACACGGAACAGCCCGTTATCAACCTGGACACGATAGTGATAGTACATTCGCTAGTGGTTAGTTAACGGCGATTTTTAGTGCCTGGGTGATAGTCATTTGATACATGGTGTTAAGTATAAGTGACTGGGTGATTTGTTGCCCGATACGCGAGGTGTGGTGAGAGATATGTCAGCTTAGGGCCGGAATAGTTAGCGTGTTTGGCGCTGGATATGCTTGATGATTGGACCTAAGGGTCGGATGTATGCCAGCGTGGTTAACCTGGACGGTAACTAGTGAACTACGATTGATGGTCAACTGAGGGTCGACTGGTTGGTCTATGGGGCCCGATAGTAGCTGGTTGAGCTGGTGGTACATATGGGCCGAGGAGGCCGGTTGACGATGGATTGTTAGGTTGGGTTAGGCCGGATGATGATAGTATGGAAGATAGTTTGGATTGGTGGCCTTTTGGTCAATTTGGTTGATATTGGATTGGTGCGGCTACGAGTAGCCGGATGCCTCGCGTGGCGAGGGTATAGGAAACGATTCTAAAGACCTAAGGGATCCCCCCTTAGCATTGGTTACTGGTTGATGTTGGTGTGAAGACTTTCCGATAAGCCGGGTGTGACGACCCGAATAGTAAGGTTATTGTGAGTTAGTGGTTACCGCGGGTTTGGATAACCCGAGTGAGGATAAGGATTTATGGAACCCTGTTAGGACGACAGGTGTGGGATGATTAGTTGGGAATGTAAGTACCCTTGTGAGAAACCCCAGAGTAAGTACGGAGTTTGGAAACCGTGAGGTTGGAGTTTGTGGTTATGTAGTTGTTGTGGTCGGGCCGATTTACGGCCGGATTGGAGATGGTGCTGCTAGGTGCAGCCAAGATAATGAATGGTTGGTGGACAATTCCAGACGAGTACCGTGTTGGGTTGCTCAGAATAGTGGATTACGAAGGAGGTTAGTTTCCCCGACCAGAGCATAGATTGAGGGTCTCGGCTCGGTTTGCGCAGACATTCGGGATTGGTATGCTGTGAGCCGAGATAAGAGATGATGTGCAACGAGCTAGGATGCTGAAATGGCACGATGGTTACCTTCTGAGTTGAGGTTGTGACCAGTTGTGAGGTGTCGGTGTCTGATAGGAACCTTTAACTGAGCAGGGATATGGGATGACCATTGGTAGGTCATGTTCAGTATAAACGGTCAGGATACCGTTAGTTTGATCAGAGTAGCGCAGCAGAAGCGCGGTGGACCTATGCTTCATGTTGGAGCTGGCTAGGTTGGTATGGTCGGGTTTGGCCATCCTCGAGGTTGGTTTTCGTGGGCTATCCTGATGTGTTACAGACGCCGAGGGTGGCATTTGGGTGATACCGAGGCTGTGCTTGGTGATTTCCGAACTTAATAATGGACGACTTCGAGGATAGTGACTGAGGAGTCTGAGGTCAGTGATTGAGGATTTCGAGAGTTGGTAACTTGTATTTTTGTAGGTACTTGAAGTTGAACCTTGAAATGGTTGAAATTTGATCATCAGAAGGAGTGGTGATTGATACCCTTTGGAATAGGTATAAACAATGAGAACTGACAGGCTAATTAGTCGGTGCTTTGGTTTGGTTACGGACACGTGATTGTGATCCGTAGGAGGTGTGGACTTTTCTAAGTCTCGTAGAGGAGTTGATGTTTGGATCGTTAGTCCGAATGTGGTATACTAGGGCATGAAGTCCCATAGTTGGAAAAGATGGACATACTTCCAACATGGTTGGAATTCCTGAATCCGGAGATGTTGTGATTGCGACGATATGACCACTATTAATTCTGAGGGTTGGATACTCTGGCGTCGTTTCAGGTAACTTAGTGAAGGCACTTTAGAAATTATGACCCCCCCCCCCCCCCCCCCCCCCCTCTTGATCTTGGACATGTGTGGATATGTCCAGGAGGAGGAAGAGTAGTTGGTGACGTCTGAGAATGGCCTGTGTGGTGAGTGTCAAGGAATGGTGTTAAGATGGCATAAGGTAGAAGGACTTGTAATGACATGGTTGAGGACCAATGTGTGTTCCACTAAAGGATGATGGAAGGAAACGGAAAAGGAGTGACTATAACTGATCGATATGAGATTATTGAAGAGAACCCACGATCTAGACGTGCCTTTAGACGTGTTGAGTACTTTATCAATTTGATCCGACGTGGTGGTTGATCATTTGTGGGAATTGAAGGCGAAGTAGTGAGCCAATATTTTTCCACTTAGGAGTGAGTGACTCAGGATTGGATCATTTCTGGCTCAGGTTTGAGATGTTGAAGATCAGGAGGATAGTGTGTGAGACAAGTTAGATAACTTGAGCACCTTGGAGTTGTGCAGGACGTGTGTGGTCTGTGGTTACATGCATATGAATTTGGTATTGGATCACATGCTGGGTTAGGAGATGTGTGTGAGGTTAATACTGGTCAGGAGACCCAGAAGACCCAGGAGATCGGAAGACATCACATATGCGAACCACAGTAGAGTCTGCGAGCTTTGGGAAGACCGAATGCTGGAACGGTGCATTGGAAAAAATCCCTTGTCTGACTTACGTGTCACGTGGAGGTTGGACGTCGGTTTAACCTTCGTTTCATGCTTAAGTTAGACGGGAGCAGGACTTAGCCCTTAATCCAGGGGGATTGGGGGTGGATCCTGTCACCGGTGGTACCATAGTGGTATGTCGTTCTAAAATCGCTACTCGGGGTATGACATCCCAGATGTCTATAGCAATCCTGATCCTGAACCTCTCTACGTGAGCCTCTATGTCGTCTCTCCGTAGGTCAACCCCTCTCAGGAAATGCACCTTGACTACTCCAGGATATTGAATATCTGGAGGAGACAGTCCATACATAAGGATACTATATGGAAAACATTTCATAAATCATCTCAAAACATTTCATAAACCATAGTAAATCCATAATTGAGTCTCATGCCCGAAGTATAACTTTCATAAACCAAATCCAAAACCAAATCTCATTAGGGTCTCCAATTCCGAAATCATAGTTCATAAACCACAAATAGGACTCAAGCCCGATCTTATTAACCAAATGGGCCTCCAGCCCGATACTTCATTAAATCAAATGGACTTCAAGTCCAATAGTTCATAAATCCAAATCCAAATCATTCCAGTAATCACACCATAGAAAACACAAGCATGTATAAAACCAACATAAAACCATAAACCTCTAAATACATGTAAATGTGTAAATACCGAATACCACAGTTATATGCACTCAAGGCATCTCAAATCATCGATATAAAACATATAAAATAGTTATGCATGCATTATATTTAGAAAGAAAATGTCCATTCACAGACCGTCTTTGTTGCGCTTCGATAACTATGCCATAAGCCTCTCTAGGCTAATCCAACCTCTCCAGGTCATCCGGACCTGTCCAAATTACACTCAATGGTTACTAACCATCTATACAAGTCCTAAACATAAACCCCCAAGACACTCGGAAAAGTCAACGTGTTGGACAAGCTTCTCTAGGCTAAAAATCTCAATTTGAACAACCTAACAATCTCTGATCGACTCGAAACCATAATCATTGGATTTGTATCGTCAAAACCTTTTAAATGGTACTGGTCCCACCTCTAAAGTCGTACCCATGCGCTGGTCAAAGTCAAAGTCAACAATGGTAAAAAAATCAACGCTAACGTCACTTCTGACGTCAGCATGACGTCATCTTGATAGCTGTCAGATCTGACAGGTGCCATGTGTCAGCAGCCCGTTGGTCCACAGGTCTAACATGTCAGTGACATGTGGCACCATGTAATTGGTTCACATCACTGACATGTCAATGCTGATTGGGCACTAACAACTACCACGTGACATTCCCTGATTGGTCCACCTCTGACACTAGTCAGATGATGACGTCACTCGATGATGTCATTATCGTCTTCAAAATTCATCTAGGTTGACCCGAATCTCTGCAAACGGATCACGCAGACCTGTGACTCGACTCGACCTGTTCTTCCTCCTCTAACCACCATTTCACTCCGTTCTTCGCCCATTCTCTTTCTCTCAATCCCTGAAACCTCTCTATGGACTCAAAATCACGAAATACGGGCTATAACTTACCTTTTAAATGGTGAAGAATGACGACCAATTTCCATCTTCCTCCCTGAGCTGCTCAGCCGTCCTCCGCCCTTGTTTCTGATCCCCAGTGACTCGTACGGACACCAAGAACACAACCCAATCATTAAAAACTACCCCAAACGTCTAGGGAAAAAAAATCTAATTTCAAACTCAAAAGGGGTTTCGGGTTACCTGTTTACCGTGACTCCCTCGCCGTCCACGGCATCGCAACCTCATCCCTCGTCATCTCCTAGTCTCTCTGCCACTCTCTGTATCTCTCTCTCAGATCAGAACAGGTGTGGGTAGAGGGATTAGGGTTTGGGTACGGGATGGTTTGAATGAAGAGGATGAAAGATGAAAAAGGAATGATGGATGCATGTATGAATGTTTAGGGAGCAATGGACTTGTCACTCATCCATTGGGCTTGATCAAAATATCTGGGTCCACACTAAAGGAAAAATGATAACTTTGTCTTGTAAAATGTGTCACCGTAAATAGTACCCAAAAATGTCCACGACCCCGTAACTTTTCCATAGACGTTCGATTTCGATGTGCCACCTGTCTACGGACTCGTATCGTCTCAATCTACATAACGGTCCTTGGTCCTCGTGTATTTGACCACTCGTGTTAAAAGTAAACTTTTTGCCCATTCAGCGTCTACCACCATCCAACTCACCGGTAGGTCCGACATACTAGCCACCTACACATGTACCATGCAGACAATTATACTTATACACTGACACCTTCTAAGTTGACATTTCCTAAATCAGGCTGACATCATTTGTCTTTTTAGCCTGACGATCCTTCTCAGTCATCAATCCAAACTGACATCATGTTGACCTTCTGCTCTCACTCATTTACGACAGTTTCCTTAACCTCGTACTTAGTCAGTACTCATGGCTCCACTGTCACTACTCGAGTCACCAACAAAACCCTCGACTCACCCCGGAGTCCTACTAGGGTACCTCGTATCAAATCTCATCTTACTCAGCATCCAACACTGTGATTCTTGACTCGTATTCCGTACTCAAACTGAATCTCAACAGTGTCCCATCACAATATCTCATCTCCCTCAGCGATCCACGCTAACATCTTACTCAAGATGTAGTCACACTAACCCGACATCTCACTTAACATGTGGATACACTCAGGTTGTACAATCTGGACCCCATTGAATGGTTGCTCTAGCATTGATACCGAATGTCGCACTCTAGGGTTCCATTGACCATCCACTACTCTGAGCTCCAACTCATACACTCATAGTGGTATGCCGTTCCAGAATCACTACTCGGGGTATGACATCCTAGATGTCTATAGCACTCCTGATCCTGAGCCTCTCTACGTGAGCCACTACGCGGTCTCTCCGTAGGGCGACTCCCCTCAGGCAATGCACCGTGACTACTCCAAGGTACCGAATATCTGGAGGAGACAGTCCATACATAAGGATGGTATATGGAAAACATTTCATAAATAACCTCAAAACTTTTCAAAGGTACCTACGCCTGGAATATGGTTTCAACCATTCTGTTTCCATAAAATCATCGTAAATCCATAATTGAGTCTCATGCCCGAAGTATAATTTAAATAAACCAAAGCCAAAACCAAGTCTCATTAGGGTCTCCAAACTAGAAATCACATTTCATAAACCACAAATAGGACTCAAGCCCGATATTATAAACCAAATGGGCTTCCAGCCCGATACCTAATTAAATCAAAAGACTTCAAGTCCGATAGTTCATAAATCCAAATCCAAATAATTCAATTAATCACACCATAGAAAACACAAGCATGTATAAAACCAACATAAAACTATAAACCTCGAAATACGTGTAAATATGTAAATACCGAATACCACAGTCATATGCACTCATGGCATCTCAAAACATCGATATAAAACATATAAAACTGTTATGCATGCATCATATTTAGAAAGCAAATGTCCACTCATAGACCGTCCTTACTGCGCCTCGATAACCATGCCATAAGCCTCTCCGGGCTAATCCAACCTCTCTAGGTCATTCGACCTGTCCAAATTACACTCAACAGTGACTAAACATCCATACAAGTCCTAAAAATAAACCCCTAAGACTCTCAAAAAATTCAACGTGTCCCGGACACGCTTCCCTAGGCTAAGAACCTCAATTTGACCAAACTAAAAATCTCTGTTCGACTCGAAACCACCGCCATTTCACTCCGTTCTTCACCCATTCTTTTCGTCTCACTCCTAGAAACTTCTCCATGAACTCAAAATCATGAAATACGGGATAGCACTTACCTTTTGAACGGTGAATAGTGACGACCAATTTCTAGCTTCCTCCTTGAGCTACTCAGCCGTCTTTCGCCCTTGTTTCTAATCCTCAGTGACTTGTACGGACACCAAGAACACAACATAATCATTAAAAACCACCCCAAACGTCCAGGAACAAAAATCCAATTTCAAACTTAAATTGGGTTTCGGGTGACCTGTTTCTTGCAACTTCTCCGCCGTCCATGGTATCGCATCCTCATCCCTCACCATCTCCTAGTCTCTCCGCCACTCTCTGTCTCTCTCTTAGAGCAAAACAAGGTGAGGGGAGAGGGACTTGGGTTTGGGTACAGGTTGGTTTGAATGAAGAGGATGAAAGATGAAAAGGGAATGATGGATGCATGTATGTATGTTTAGGGAGCAATGGATGAGTGACACTTGTCACTCATCCATTGTGCCTGATCAAAATATCTGGGCCCACACTAAAGGACAAATGATAACTTTGTCTCGTCAAACATGTCAACATAAATAGTGCCCAAAAACGTCCGTGACCCGTAACTTTCTCATACGACGTTCGATTTCGCCGTATCGCCTCTTTACAGACTCGTATCATCTCGATCTACGTAACATTTCTCCTGTAACGACTCATTCCAAATATTGAGATTAAATATTAATTAATTCTTGATTTATTATGATTAATGGGGGATTAATCGAGAGAAATCAGACGGACTGTTTAAAATGATCGTTTTGCCCCTAGACTTGGGCAAAATGTTAACTTTTGACTTAGGGAGTCAAACGTACGAGGACCAAGGATCGTTACGTACATATGGACGTTACGAGTACGTAGACAGGCTGCGCATCAAAATCGGACGTCGAACAGGAAAGTAATGGTCACGGGATCGAAATTGGGAACTTACGTCTCAGGATTCGAATAAAATATAAATCAAATCTAGGTGGTAGACATTTTTGTGTGGGGCCCTTGGATGAGTGAAAAGTGTCACTCATCCCATTGGCCATCTCCCCCAAATTGTGGATCTCAATTTTGATTGGATGGTTTTTACATTAAAATATAATTATATTATTATTTTATGGTTTTCCCTCTCATCTCTCTCTTCTTCCCCGTGCACGAAATCTTCATCGTCTTCTTTATTTTCTTCTTCAAACCGTGAAACCCCCACACACTAAACCCTCAAATCTTCATCAATAACATTTGAGCCATGAATGAAAATGAATGAGAGTGAGAAAGGGACTGAGTCGTTAATTTTGAGGCTGTCGAGGTGGACCGTCATGGACGGTGGCCGTGAAACCCGTGACGTTCTTGAACAGTGAGAAAAACCCGTACCAATACCTTCAATCTTCAACTAATGACGCTAGAACATGAACGACAGATGGGGAAGAGACCTGGACGACAGTGGCGGTGGCCACGGAGGGGCGACGACATTGGCGGTGGCCACGGCGGGGCAACGACGGCGAAGGTAGGTGTGAACCCGTGAGCTCTGTTTTAGGCCAAAATTGGTAAGTTGGGTTTTAGCTAGTTCTGATCATTTTGGTGGCTTGTACGAGGTTCATGATCATCACATGAACTCGAGGAGGTGGGAGCACGGCGAACGGTGGCCGAAATCGCTGGAAAACGACGATGGAAGTTTGGTCGGTTGTTCATCGATCAGGAAGGTACGTTTTGGACCTAGTTTAAATGGTTTAAGTAGCTAGATAAACTGAAAATGGTTAGACGAAAGTGTAGGATTAAATGGGGTTAAAAAATGAGTCAAAATGAACGAGAACTGATCTCACCGGTCCGGTTGAACCGGTCTTGCAGAGAACCTGCTAGACCGGGTTTGACAGAGGACATGGACGACACTGTAGTAGGTGCGCGAAGCCCATGCGCAGCGCCTTTGGGGGGCGTGTGGGGGCGTTTTTGGGGAAGTGTTCAACAAGTGTGTTCATCTATTCGATGTAGCGAACATTTTGGGACTGGTTTCGTGTCGATCAGACACCGTGTCGGGGTAGTCTTGGGTGCCCGAAGGTATAAAGTCTATGAAAAATACGTTTAAAAATTCGGAAAAATTACCGGGATTTAATGGGAGGTTATTGAAGTAGTTGGTAACCATATATTGTAATTTGGACATGTTCAGATATTCCGAGGATGGTGATTTAGCCCGGGGAGGCTTATGGCACGCATATCGATGCGGTAGTGTAGGACGGTCTGTGAGTGGACAATGTTTTCTAAACTGTGATGCATGCATAACTGTTTGATATGTTTTATATATGTGATTTCTATAATGATTATTGTGTATTGGTGATTTACATGGTTGTACATATTTCGAGGTAATCCCGTATTTGCACGTATTTCGATGTTTATGATTTTATACTATATTTCTACGTGATTGTGGTTTTAATAATGGTTCAATGGTATAATTTTGGATTTGGAAATATGGAATCAAGCTTGAGACCCATTTGTTTTACGAACTATCGAACTTGGAAGTCCATTTGATTGAATGAGGCATCGGGCTAGGGGTCCAGTTGGTTTACAAAATTGGGCATGGGGCCCAATTGTGTTTTAAGAATGTGATTTCGGGTCGGGGACCCATAAATGGATTTGGATAAATGGATTTGGATTCGAGAAATCGGATTTGTGGATTACGATGGTTTTATGGAAATCCCGAGCATAGGCCCATTTGAACGGTTTGAGATGATTGATGAACGGTTTTCCATATACCATCCTTATATCTATGTATTGTCTCCTCTAGTCATCTGGGACGCTGGAGTAGTCACGTCATTGCCTGCGAGGGGTCACTACACGGAGCGACCGGGCCGTATAGTAACTCAGGAGTGGGATTGCTAGACGTCTGGGACGTTAGACATCTGGGATGTCAGAGATTGAGTCGGGTTGAGACCCTAGGTAACACGCATAGTTTGGACCGTGACATGACGTCTGGGACGTCAGGCGTTTGGGACACCAGGCATCTGGGATGCCGAGGATTTGTATATAACGGTATTTGATGGAATTGTGATTCATGGATTTACTGAATTATGTATTTGGATTTGTGATTTATTGGATTTATGATTTTCGGTTTTCGATTGCATGCATACTTTTAGTGAAGGGCATAAATGTCTTATTATGAAATGCGTTTTTATTAAACTATTGATTTTCGTCCACTCACAACTTTTAATGGTTATAATGCCCTTCAGGTTGATCACGGATGCGGGCTGTAGCAGAGACCGAAACATCGGATTCCTCCACTGATCCTGGCGTGCTCTGGGACCCCCGAACGGGCTGAGATTTGAGTTATCTCTTGTCTGAAACTTCGTGTCAGACAGGAGCATGGCATATCCCGCGATAATCCCAGAAGGATTGGGATGGTTCATGTCACCTCCGTCCTTGTGCATTTGACCACTGGGGTCAAAAGTAAACTTTTTGCCCATTCCTAGGGGTAAAATCGTAATTTTACACCGATTAACAGAAAATCTATGACTAAATCCCTATTAGTCACGATAAATCTTAATTAATCTCAATTACTATTAATTAATCCCGTAAATTTGGGACCGGTTGTTACATTAAATATCCACAAGAAATTAATATTTACTCTTTCAATTAGGGCACCAAATAATAAATGGTCAAATTTGGAAGAAGTGATGTTTTGTAAAGTTTGGGTAGTCGTCACTTCAGATGCAATTGAAGGAGTAGATCAAACAAACAACGTATTCTAGGTACGGGTTTGAAACCATTATATCCAAAATTGGGATAGTCCTATGTAAGGTATCCAAACTGTTCAAAGGTTTTAAAATAGGTGGAAAAAATTATAACTGATGCTCAAAGAGTGGCAAAGGGCTTCAAATCAAGATGCAAATTTTCATCGTAGCAGTGCCAATCAGATGGATGAGGTGAGAATTTTTAAATTTATAAATTTAGTATCATTGTGCATAATTAATTTTTTATATTAATCAATTGTTCTTGACTATATGTTTAGCTGATACAAGCAGAGGTCTATTATAAAGAAAAAAATGAATTCGTAATTTATGTTTCATCATTTTTGAGAGATATGCAAATATTGCGAGTATTTCAAAGATCCACCTCATAGAGAGTATGAAGTAAGTCAAGTATCTCCATTAGACTCATCACCACTTGAATCTTCATTAATTTGGATAAAGATGGGGAAGCGGAAAATCTCGAAGCCAATATAGGTTCCTCTGTAAGACCTCCAAGGTTGTACACTAACTAGGGATGTTTGAGTCAAAATAGCAAGTGTTGAGGTGTATGCCAAGTAAGACCGTACCCCTACTCGTATGTTTTAGTCAAAGTATCGGTGTAAGCTGAGTATGTTTGTACACCGACTCGAGATGTTTGAGCCAAAATAGCAAGTGTTGTGGTGTAGGCCAAGTAAGACCGTACCTTGACTCGTATGTTTGAGTCAAAGTGTTGGAGTAAGCCGAGTAGGGTTGTACACCAACTCGGGATGTTTGAGGCAAAATAGAAAGTGTTGTGGTGTAGGTCGAGTAAGACCGCACCACAACCCGTATGTTTGAGTCAAAGTGTTGGTGTAAGCCGAGTAGGGCTGCACACCGACTCAAAATTTTTTTGTCAAAAATAGCAAGTGTTGGGGTGTAGGTCGAGTAAGATCATACCCCGACACGTATGTTTGAGTCAAAGTTCTGGTGTAAGCCAAGTAGGGCTGTACACCGACTCGAAATGTTTGAATCAAAAATAGCAAGTGCTGGGGTGCAGGCCAAGTAAGACCGCACCCCGACTCGTATTTTTGAGTAAAAATGTTGGTGTAAGCCACGTTGGGCTGTACACCGACTCGAAATATTTGAGTAAAAAATAGCAAGTGCTGGGGTGCAGGCCAAGTAAGCCCGTACCCCGACTCATATTTTTGAGTCAAAGTGTTGGTGTTAGCCAAGTAGGGCTTTACACCAACTCGAAATGTTTGAGGCAAAAATAGCAAGTGTTGGGGTGTAGGCCGAGTTAGACCGTACCACGACTCATATTTTTGAGTCAAAGTATTGGTGTAAACCGAGTAGGGTTGTACACCAACAAGGGATGTTTGAGTGAAAATAGCCAAGTGTTGGGGTGTAGGCCGAGTAAGGCCATACCTCGACTCCTACGTTTGAGTTAAAGTGTTGGTGTAAGCCGAGTAGCGTTGAACACCAACTCGAGAAGCTTGAGTCAAAATAGCAAGTGTTGTGGTGTAGGCCGAGTAAGACCGTCCCCCGACTCGTATGTTTGAGTCAAAGTGTTGGTGTAAGCTGAGTAGGGCTGTACACCGACTGGAAATGTTTGATCCAAAAATAGCAAGTGTTGGGGTGTAGGCCAAGAAAAACCGTACACCGACTCGTATGTTTGAGTCAAAGTGATGGTGTAAGTCGAGTAGGGTTGTACACCAACTCGAGATGTTTGAGTCAAAGTGTTGGTGTAAGTCGAGTAGGGTTGTACACCAACTCGAGATGTTTGAGTCAAAATAGCAGGTGTTGTGGTGTAGGCCGAGTAAGACTGTACTCCGACTCGTATGTTTGGGTCAAAGTTTTGGTGTAAGACAAGTAGGGCTTTGCACCGACTAGAAATTTTTGTGTCAAAAATAGCAAGTGTTGGGGTGTAGTCCGAGCAAGACCGTACCACGACCCGTATGTTTGAGTCAACTTGTTTGTGTAAGTCGAGTAGGGCTGTACACCAACTCGAGACGTTTGAGTCAAAATAGCAAGTGTTGGGGTGTATGCCGAGTAAGACCGTGCCCCGACTCTTATGTTCGGTTCAAAGTGTTGGTGTAAGCCGAGTAGGGCGGTACACCAACTCAGGATGTTTGAGTCAACATATCCAAGTGTTAGGGTGTAGGCCGACTAAGACAATACCCGAACTTGTATGTTTGAGTCAAAGTGTTGGTGTAAGCCGAGTAGGGTTGTACACCAATTCAGGATGTTTGAGTCAAAATAGCAAGTGATGTGGTGTAGGCCAAATAATACCACACCCCGACTCATATGTTTAAGTCAAAGTGTTGGTTTAAGCTTTATAGTGCTGTACACAGAAAGGAAATGTTTGAGTCAAAAATAACAAGTGTTGGGGTGTAAGTCGAGTAAGAACGTACCCCAATTCCTATGTTTGAGATAAATGTTGGTGTAAGTCGAGTATGGATGTACACTGACTCGGGATGTTTGAGTCAAAATAGCAAGTGTTGGGGTGTATGCCGAGTAAGACCGTACCCCTACTCGTATGTTTGAGTCAAAGTGCTGCTGTAAGCCGAGTAGGGTTGTACACCGACTCAAAATGTTTGAATAAAAAATAGCATGTGCTGGGGTGTAGGCCGAGTAAGGCCGTACCCCGACTCGTATGTTTTAGTCAAAGTGTTGGTGTAAGCTGAGTATAGTTGTACACCGACTCGAGATGTTTGAGTCCAAATAGCAAGTGTTGTGGTGTAGGCCAAGTAAGAACGTACCCCGACTCGTATCTTTGAGTCAAAGTGATGGTGTAAGCCGAGTAGCGTTGTACACCAACTCGGGATGTTTAAGGGAAAAAACCAAGTGTTGTATTGTAGGTCGAGGAAGATTGTACCACGACTCGTATGTTTGAGTCAAAGAGTTGGTGTAAGCTGAGTATGTTTGTACACCGACTCGAGATGTTTGAGTCAAAATAGCAAGTGTTGTGGTGTAGGCCGAGTAAGATCTTACCCCGACTCGTATGTTTGAGTCAAAGTGCTGGTGTAAGCCGTGTAGGATTGTACACCGACTCGAAACGTTTGAATAAAAAAATAGAAAGTGTTGGGGTGTAGGCCGATTAGGACACTACCCTTACTCGTATGTTTGTGTCAATGTGTTGGTCTGAGCCAAGTAGGGTTGTACACCAACTCAGGTTGGTTGAGTCCAAATAGCAAGTGTTATGGTGTAGGCCGAGTAAGTCCGTACCCCGACTCGTATGTTTGAGTCAAAGTGTTGGTGTAAGCTGTGTAGGGCTGTACACCGACTGGAAATGTTTGATTCAAAAATAGCAAGTGTTGGGGGTGTAGGACGAGCAAGACCGTACTCCGACTCGTATATTTGACTGAAAGTGTTGGTGTAAGCCGAGTAGGTCTGTACACCAACTCGAAATGTTTGAATAAAAAATAGTACGAGTTGCGAGTATGGAGATCAAGACACTACCCTTACTCGTATGTTTGAGTCAATGTGTTGGTGTAAACGGAGTAGGGTTGTATACCGACTTGAGATGTTTAATTTAAAATAGCTAAGGGTTGGGGTGTAGTCCGAGTATGACCCTACCCCGACTCGTATGTTTGAGTCAAAGTGTTGGTGTAAGCCGAGTAGGGTTGTCTACCAACTCGAGAAGGTTGAGTCAAAATAGAAAGTGTTGTGGTGTAGGCCGAGTAAGACAGTACCCCGGCTCGTATGTTTGAGTCAAAGTGTTGGTGTAAGCCGAGTTGGGTTGTACACCAACTCGGGATGGTTGAGTGCAAATGGTAAGTGTTGTGGTATAGGCCGAGTAAGACCGTACTTGATGTTTGAGCCAAAGTGTTGCTATAAGCCGAGTAGGACTGTCTACCGACTCGAAATGTTTGAGTAAAAAAATGCAAGTGTTGCGGTGTAGGCCAAGTAAGACCGTACCCCGACTCGTATGTTTGAGTTAAAGTGTTGGTGTAAGCTGAGTTGGGATGTATACCAAGTCGGGATGTTAGAGCCAAAATAGCCAAGTGTTGGGATGTATGGTGAGCAAGACCGTACTTCAACTCGTATGTTTGACTCGAAGTGTAGGTTTATGTCAAGTAAGGTTGTACACCAACTCGAGATATTTGAGACAAAATAGCAAGTGCTGGGGTGCAGGCCAAGTAAGACCGTACCCCGACTCGTATTTTTGTGTCAAAATGTAGGTGTAAGCCAAGTTTGGATGTACACCGACTCTAAATATTTGAGTCAAAAATAGCAAGTGTTGGGGTGCAAGCCAAGTAAGACCGTACCCCGACACGTATTTTTGAGTCAAAGTGTTCGTGTAAGCCAAGTAGGGATGTACACCGACTCGAGATGTTTGAGTAAAAATAGCAAGTGTTAGGGTGTAGGCCGAGTAAGACCGTACCCCAACTTGTATGTTTAAGTCAAAGTGTTGGTGTAAGACAAGTAAGGCTGTACCCCGACTCGAAATGTTTGTGTTAAAAATAGCAAGTGATGGGGTGTAGGCCGAGTAAGGCCGTACCATGACTCGTATGTTTGAGACAAAGTGTTGGTGTAAGCCGAGTAGGGCTGTACACCAACTCGCGATGTTTGAGTCTAAATATCCCAGTGTTGGGGTGTAGGTCGAGTAGTACCATTCCCCAACTTGTATGTTTGAGTCAAAGTGTTGGTGTATGCCGAGTATGGTTGTACACCAACTTAGGATGTTTGAGTCAAAATAGCAAGTGTTGTGGTGTAGGAAGAGTAATACCGTACCCCGACTCGTATGTTTGAGTCAAAGTCTTGGTTTAAGTTGAGTTGGTCTCTACACCGACTCTAAATGTTTGAATCAAAAATAGAAAGAGTTGCGGTGTAGGCAGATTAAGACACTACCCTTACTCAAATGTTTGAGTCAATGTGTTGGTGTAAACCTAGTAGGGTTATACACCGACTCAGGATGTTTAATTTAAAATAGCTAAGTGTTGGGGTGTAGTCCGAGTATGACCATACCCCGACTCATATGTTTGAGTCAAGTGTTGGTGTAAGCCGAGTAGGGTTGTACCCCGACTCGTATGTTTGAGTTAAAGTGTTTGTGTAAGCTGAGTAGGGATGTACACCAAGTCGGGATGTTAGAGCGAAAATTTCCAAGTGTTGGGCTGTAGGCCGAGCAAGTCCGTACTTCGACTCGTATGTTTGGGTCGAAGTGTTTTTGGAATGTCATGTAGGGTTGTACACCAACTCAAGATATTTGAGACAAAGTAGCAAGTGCTGGGGTGCAGGTCAAGTAAGACCGCACCCCAGCTCGTATTTTTGAGTCGAAATGTTGGTGTAAGCCAAGTTGGGCTGTACACCGACGTGAAATATTTGAGTCAAAAATAGAAAGTGTTGGGGTGTAGGCCAAGTAAGATCGTACCACGACTCGTATGTTTGAGTCAAAGTGTTGGTGTAACCCGAGTAGGGTTGTACACCAACTCGGGACGTTTGAGTCAAAATAGCCAAGTGTTGGGTGTAGGCCGAGTAAGGCCATAGCCCGACTCCTACGTTTGAGACAAAATATCCAAGTGCTGGTGTAAGCTGAGTAGGGTTGTACACCGACTGGAAGTGTATGATTAATAAATAGCAAGTGTTAGGGGTGTAGGACGAGCAAGACCGTACCACGGCTCGTATGCTTAAGTCAAAGTGTTGGTGTAAGTCGAGTAGGGTTGTACACCAACTCGAGATGCTTGAGTCAAAATAGCAAGTGTTGGGGTGTAGGCCGAGTAAGACCATACCCCGACTCGTATGTTTGGTTCAAAGTGTTGGTGTAAGCCGAGTAAAGCTGTACACCAACTTAGGATGTTTGAGTCAAAATATCCAAGTGTTAGGGTGTAGGCCGAGTTAGACCATACCACGACTTGTATGTTTGAGTCAAAGTGTTGGTGTAAGCCGAGTAGGGTTGTACACCAATTCAGGATGTTTGAGTCAAAATAACAAATGATGTGGTGTAGGTCGAATAATACCGTACCCCGACTCATTTGTTTGAGTCAATGTGTTGGCTTAAGCTGTGTAGGGATGTACACCGACTGGAAATGTTTGTGTCAAAAATAGAAAGTGTTGGTGTGTAAGTTGAGTAAGGCCGTAGCCCAATTCCTATGTTTGAGTTAAATGTTGGTGTAAGTCGAGTAGGGATGTACACTGGCTCGGTATGTTTGAGTCAAGGTGCTGGTGTAAGCCGAATATGGTTGTACACCGACTCAAAATGTTTGAATAAAAAATAGCAAGTGCTGGGGTGTAGGCCGAGTAAGACCGTACCCCGATTGATATGTTTTAGTCAAGGTGTTGGTGTAAGCTGAGCATGGTTGTACACCGACTCGAGATGTTTGAGGTAAAATAGCATGTGTTGTGGTGTAGGCCAAGTAAGAACGTACCCCGACTCGTATGTCTGAGTAAAAGTGGTGGTGTAAGACGAGTAGGGTTGTACACCAACTACGGATGTTTGAGGCAAAATAACAAGTGTTGTGTTGTGGGTCGAGTAAGACCGTACCGCGATCGTATGTTGAGTCATAGTGTTGGTGTTAGCCGAGTAGGGCTGTACACTGACTCGAAATGTTTGTGTTAAAAATAGCAAGTTCTGGAGTGTAGGTCGAGTAGGATCTACTTGACTCGTATGCTTTAGTCAAAGTGTTGGTGTAAGCCAACTACGGTTGTACACCAACTTGGGATGTTTGAGTAAAAATAGCAAGTGTTGTGGTGTAGGACGAGTAATACCGCACCCCGACTCGTATGTTTGAGTCAAAGTCTTGGTTTAAGTCGAGTTGGTCTCTACACCGACTCTAAATGTTTGAATCAAAAATAGAAAGAGTTGCGGTGTAGGCAGATTAAAACACTACCCTTACTCATATGTTTGGGTCAATGTGTTGGTGTAAACCTAGTAGGGTTATACACCGACTCGGGATGTTTAATTTAAAATAGCTATGTGTTGGGGTGTAGTCCGAGTATGACCACACCCCGAGTCATATGTTTGAGTCAAGTGTTGGTGTAAGCCGAGTAGGGTTGTACCCCGACTAGTATGTTTGAGTTAAAGTGTTTGTGTAAGCTGAGTAGGGATGTACACCAAGTCGGGATGTTAGAGGCAAAATTGCCAAGTGTTGGGCTGTAGGCCGAGCAAGTCCGTACTTCGACTCGTATGTTTGGGTCGAAGTGTTTTTGGAATGTCATGTAGGGTTGTACACCAACTCAAGATATTTGAGACAAAATAGCAAGTGCTGGGGTGCAGGTCAAGTAAGACCGTACCCCGACTCGTATTTTTGAGTCGAAATGTTGGTGTAAGCCAAGTTGGGCTGTACACCGACGCGAAATATTTGAGTCAAAAATTGAAAGTGTTGGGGTGTAGGCCAACTAAGATCGTACCACGACTCCTATGTTTGAGTCAAAGTGTTGGTGTAACCCGAGTAGGGCTGTACACCAACTCGGGACGTTTGAGTCAAAATAGCTAAGTGTTGGGTGTAGGCCGAGTAAGGCCATAGCCCGACTCCTACGTTTGAGACAAAATAGCCAAGTGTTGGTGTAAGCTGAGTAGGGTTGTACACCAACTGGAAGTGTATGATTAAAAAATAGCAAGTGTTAGGGGTGTAGGACGAGCAAGACCGTACCACGGCTCGTATGCTTGAGTTAAAGTGTTGGTGTAAGTCGAGTAGGGTTGTACACCAACTCGAGATGCTTGAGTCAAAATAGCGAGTGTTGGGGTGTAGGCCGAGTAAGACCGTGCCCCGACTCGTATGTTTGGTTCAAAGTGTTGGTGTAAGCCGAGTAGAGCTGTACACCAACTTAGGATGTTTGAGTCAAAATATCCAAGTGTTAGGGTGTAGGCCGAGTTAGACCATACCACGACTTGTATGTTTGAGTCAAAGTGTTGGTGTAAGCCGAGTAGGGTTGTACACCAATTTAGGATGTTTGAGTCAAAATAGCAAATGATGTGGTGTAGGTCGAATAATACCGTACCCCGACTCATTTGTTTGAGTCAATGTGTTGGTTTAAGCTGTGTTGGGATGTACACCGACCGGAAATGTTTGTGTCAAAAATAGAAAGTGTTGGTGTGTAAGTCGAGTAAGGCCGTAGCCCTATTCCTATGTTTGAGTTAAATGTTGGTGTAAGTCGAGCAGGGATGTACACTGACTCGGTATGTTTGAGTCAAGGTGATGGTGTAAGCCGAATATGGTTGTACACCGACTCAAAATGTTTGAATAAAAAATAGCAAGTGCTGGGTTGTACACCGACTCGAGATGTTTGAGTCAAAATAGCATGTGTTGTGGTGTAGGCCAAGTAAGAACGTACCCCGACTCGTATGTCTGAGTAAAAGTGTTGGTGTAAGACAAGTAGAGTTGTACACCAACTCCGGATGTTTGAGGCAAAATAACAAGTGTTGTGTTGCGGGTCGAGTAAGACCGTACCGCGACTCGTATGTTGAGTCATAGTGTTGGTGTTAGCCGAGTAGGGTTGTACACTGACTCGAAATGTTTGTGTTAAAAATAGAAAGTTCTGGAGTGTAGGTCGAGTAGGATCTTACTTGACTCGTATGCTTGAGTCAAAGTGTTGGTGTAAGCCAACTACGGTTGTACACCAACTTGGGATGTTTGAGTAAAAATAGCAAGTGTTGTGGTGTAGGACGAGTAATACCGTACCTCGACTCGTATGTTTGAGTTAAAGTGTTGGTGTAAGATGAGTAGGGATGTATACAAACTTGGGATGTTAGAGCCAAAATAGCCAAGTGTTGGGTTGTACGCCGAGCAAGACTGTACTTCGACTCTTATGTTTGAGTCGAAGTGTTAGTGTATGCCAAGTAGGGTTGTACACCAACTCGAAATATTTGAGACAAAATAGCAAGTTCTCGGGTGCAGGCCAAGTAAGACCGTACCCCGACTCGTATGTTTGAGTTAAAGTGTTGGTGTAAGCTGAGTAGGGATGTATACCAAGTCGGGATGTTAGAGCCAAAATAGCCAAGTGTTGGGATGTATGCTGAGCAAGACCGTACTTCGACTCGTATGTTTGACTCAAAGTGTAGGTTTATGTCAAGTAGGGTTGTACACCAACTCGAGATATTTGAGACAAAATAGCAAGTGCTGGGGTGCAGGCCAAGTAAGACTGTACCCCGACTCATATTTTTGAGTCTAAATGAAGGTGTAAGCCAAGTTGGGCTGTACACCGACTCAAAATATTTTAGTCAAAAATAGCAAGTGTTGGGGTGCAGGCCAAGTAAGACCGTACCCCGACACGTATTTTTGAGTCAAAGTGTTCATGTAAGCCAAGTAGGGCTGTACACCCACTCAAAATGTTTGAGGCAAAAATAGCAAGTGTTAGGGTGTAGGCCGAGTAAGACCGTACCACGACTCATATTTTTGAGTCAAAGTATTGGTGTAAACCGACTAGGGTTATACACCATCTCGGGACGTTTGAGTCAAAATTGCCAAGTGTTGGTGTGTAGGCTGAGCAAGGCCATACCCCAACTCCTACGTTTGAGTCAAATTGTTGGTGTAAGCCGAGTAGGGTTGTACACCAACACGAGATGCTTGAGTCAAAACAGAAAGTGTTGTACGGTAGGCCGAGTAAGACCGTACGCCGACTCGTATGTTTGAGTCAAAGTGTTGGTGTAAGCTGAGTAGGGCTGTACACGGACTGGAAATGTTTGATTCAAAAAGGGCAAGTGGTGGGGTGTAGGCCGAGCAAGACCGTACACCGACTAGAATGTTTGAGTCAAAGTGTAGGTGTAAGTTGAGTAGGGTTGTACACCAACTCGAGATGTTTGAGTCAAAATAGCAGGTGTTGGGGTGTAGGCCGAGTAAGATTGTACCCTGACTAGTATGTTTGGGTCAACGTTTTGGTGTAAGACAAGTAGGGCTTTGCACCGACTCGAAATGTTTGTGTCAAAAATAACAAGTGTTGGCGTGTAGTTCGAGCAAGACCGTACCACGACTCGTATGCTTGAGTTAAATTGTTGGTGTATGTCGAGTAGGGCTGTACACCAACTCGAGATGTTTGAGTCAAAATAGCAAGTGTTGGGGTGTAGGCCAAGTAAGACCATGCCCCGACTCGTATGTTTGGCTCAAAGTGTTGGTGTAAGCCGAGTAGGGCTGTACACCAACTCAGGATGTTTGAGTCAACATATCCAAGTGTAAGGGTGTAGGCCGAGTAAGACAATACCTCGACTTGTATGCTTGAGTCAAAGTGTTGGGGTAAGCAGAGTAGGGTTGTACACCAATTCAGGATGTTTGAGCGAAAATAGCAAGTGATGTGGTGTAGGCCGAATAATACCACACCCCGAGTCATATGTTTAAGTTAATGTGTTGGTTAAAGCTGTGTAGGGCTGTACACCGACTAGAAATGTTTGAGTAAAAAATAACAAGTGTTGGGGTGTAAGTCGAGGAAGACTGTACCCCAATTCCTATGTTTGAGTTAAATGTTGGTGTATGTTGAGTAGGGATGTACACTGACTCGGGATGTTTGAGTCAAAATAGCAATTGTTGGGGTGTATGCCGAGTATGACCGTACCCTTACTCGTATGTTTGAGTCAAAGAGCTGGTGTAAGCCGAGTAGGGTTTGACACCGACTCAAAATGTTTGATTAAAAAATAGCATGTGTTGGCGTGTAGGCCGAGTAAGGCCGTACCCCGACACGTATGTTTTAGTCAAAGTGTTGGTGTAAGCTGAGTTTGGGTTTACACCGACTCGAGATCTTTGAGTTCAAATAGCAAGTTTTGTGGTGTAGGCCAAGCAAGAACGTACCCTGACTCGTATGTTTGAGTCAAAGTGTTGGTGTGAGCCGAGTAGCGATGTACAACAACTCGGGATGTTTGAGGCAAAAACGCAAGTGTTGTGCTGTAGGTCAAGTAAGATCGTACAACGACTAGTATGTTTGAGTCAAAGTGTTGGGGTTAGTCGAGTAGGGCTGTACACCGACTCGTATGTTTGAGTCAAAGTGCTGGTGTAAGCCACGTAGGACTGTACACCGACTCAAAATGTTTGAATAAAAAATAGGAAGTGTTGGGGTGTAGGACGATTAAGACACTACCCTTACTCATATGTTTTAGTCAATGTGTTGGTGTAAGCCTAGTAGGGTTGTACACCGACTCGGGATGTTTAATTTAAAATAGCTATGTGTTGGGGTGTAATTCGAGTATGACCATACCCCGACTCGTATGTTTGAGTCAAAGTGTTGGTGTAAGGCGAGTAGGGTTATTCACCAACTCGAGAAGTTTGACTCAAAATAGAAAGTATAGTGGTGTAGGCCGAGTATGACCGTACCCCGGCTCGTATGTTTGAGTCAAAGTGTTGGTGTAAGCTGTGTATTGTTGTACACCGACTAGAAATGTTTGATTCAAAAATAGCAAGTGTTGGGGAGTAGGCCGAGCAAGACCGTACTCCGACTCGTATGTTTGAGTCAAAGTGTTGTTGTAAGTCGAGTAGGGTTGTACACCAACTCGAGATGTTTGAGTCCAAATAGCAAGTTTTGGGGTGAAGGCCGAGTAAGCCCGTATCGCGAGTCGTATGTTTGAGTCAAAGTGTTGGTGTAAGACAAGTAGGGCTTTACACCGACTCGTAATGTTTCGTCAAAAATAGTAAGTGTTGGGGTGTAGGTCGAGTAAGACCGTATCTGAACTCGTTTGTTTGAGTCAAACTGTTGTTGTAAGTCGAGTAGGGCTATACACCAACTCGAGATGTTTGAGTAAAAATAGCAAGTGTTAGGGTGTAGGCCGAGTAAGACCGTACCCCAATTTGTATGTTTGAGTCAAAGTGTTGGTGTAAGACAAGTAAGGCTGTACACCGACTCGAAATGTTTGTGTTAAAAATAGCAAGTGATGGGGTGTAGGCCGAGTAGGGCCGTACCATGACTCGTAGGTTTGAATCAAAGTGTTGGTGTAAGCCGAGTAGGGCTGTACACCAACTCGGGATGTTTGAGTCTAAATATCCAAGTGTTGGGGTGTAGGTCGAGTAATACCATTCCCCAACTTGTATGTTTGAGTCAAAGTGTTGGTGTATACCGAGTAGGGTTGTACACCAACTTGAGATGTTTGAGTCAAAATAGCAAGTGTTGTGGTGTAGGAAGAGTAATACCGTACCCCGAGTCAAAATAACAAGTGTTGGGGTGTAGAAAGTGTTGGGGTGTAGGCCGAGTAAGATCGTACCACGACTCGTATGTTTGAGTCATAGCGTTGGTGTAACCCGACTAGGGCTGTACACCAACTCGGGACGTTTGAGTCAAAATAGCCAAGTGTTGGGTGTAGGCCGAGTAAGGCCATAGCCCGACTCCTACGTTTGAGACAAAATAGCCAGGTGTTGGTGTAAGCTGAGTAGGGCTGTACACCGACTGGAAGTGTATGATTAAAAAATAGCAAGTGTTGGAGGTGTAGGACGAGTAAGACCGTACCACGGCTCGTATGCTTGAGTCAAAGTGTTGGTGTAAGTCGAGTAGGGCTGTACACCAACTCGAGATGTTTGATTCAAAATAGCAAGTGTTGGGGTGTAGGCCGAGTAAGACCGTGCCCCGACTCGTATGTTTGGTTCAAAGTGTTGGTGTAAGCCGAGTAGAGCTGTACACCAACTTAGGATGTTTGAGTCAAAATATCCAAGTGTTAGGGTGTTGGCCGAGTTAGACCATACCACGACTTGTATGTTTGAGTCAAAGTGTTGGTGTAAGCCGAGTAGGGTTGTACACCAATTCAGGATGTTTGAGTCAAAATATCAAATGATGTGGTGTAGGTCGAATAATATCGTACCCCGACTCATTTGTTTGAGTCAATGTGTTGGTTTAAGCTGTGTAGGGCTGTACACCGACTGGAAATGTTTGTGTCAAAAATAGAAAGTGTTGGTGTGTAAGTCGAGTAAGGCCGTAGCCCAATTCCTATGTTTGAGTTAAATGTTGGTGTAAGTCGAGTAGGGATGTACACTGACTCGGTATGTTTGAGTCAAGGTGCTGGTGTAAGCCGAATATGGTTGTACACCGACTCAAAATGTTTGAATAAAAAATAGCAAGTGCTGGGGTGTAGGCCGAGTAAGACCGTACCCCGATTGGTATGTTTTAGTCAAGGTGTTGGTGTAAGCTGAGTATGGTTGTACACCGACTCGAGATGTTTGAGTCAAAATAGCATGTGTTGTGGTGTAGGCCAAGTAAGAACGTACCCCGACTCGTATGTCTGAGTAAAAGTGTTGGTGTAAGACGAGTAGGGTTGTACACCAACTCCGGATGTTTGAGGAAAAATAACAAGTATTGTGTTGTGGGTCGAGTAAGACCGTACCGCGACTCGTATGTTGAGTCATAGTGTTGGTGTTAGCCGAGTAGGGCTGTACACTGACTCGAAATGTTTGTGTTAAAAATAGCATGTTCTGGAGTGTAGGTCGAGTAGGATCTTACTTGACTCGTATGCTTGAGTCAAAGTGTTGGTGTAAGCCAACTACGGTTGTACACCAACTTGGGATGTTTGAGTAAAAATAGCAAGTGTTGTGGTGTAGGACGAGTAATACCGTACCCCGACTCGTATGTTTGAGTTAAAGTGTTGGTGTAAGATGAGTAGGGATGTACACAAATTTGGGATGTTAGAGCCAAAATAGCCAAGTGTTGGGTTGTACGCCGAGCAAGACTGTACTTCGACTCTTATGTTTGAGTCGAAGTGTTAGTGTATACCAAGTAGGGTTGTACACCAACTCGAAATATTTTAGATAAAATAGCAAGTTCTCGGGTGCAAGCCAAGTAAGACCGTACCCCGACCCGTATGTTTGAGTAGGGATGTATACCAAGTCGGGATGTTGGAGCCAAAATAGCAAAGTGTTGGGATGTATGCTGAGCAAGACCGTACTTCGACTCGTATGTTTGACTCAAAGTGTAGGTTTATGTCAAGTAGGGTTGTACACCAACTCGAGATATTTGAGACAAAATAGCAAGTGCTGGGGTGCAGGCCAAGTAAGACCGTACCCCGACTCAAATTTTTGAGTCAAAATGAAGGTGTAAACCAAGTTGGGCTGTACACCGACTCAAAATATTTTAGTCAAAAATAGCAAGTGTTGGGGTGCAGGCCAAGTAAGACCGTACCCCGACACGTATTTTTGAGTCAAAGTGTTCGTGTAAGCCAAGTAGGGCTGTACACCGACTCAAAATGTTTGAGGCAAAAATAGCAAGTGTTGGGGTGTAGGCCGAGTAAGACCGTACCACGACTCATATTTTTGAGTCAAAGTATTGGTGTAAACCGACTAGGGTTATACACCAACTCGGGACGTTTGAGTCAAAATTGCCAAGTGTTGGTGTAAGTCGAGTAGGGTTGTATACTAACTCAAGATGTGTGAGTCAAAATAGCAAGTGTTGGGGTGTAGGCCGAGTAAGACCGTACCCCGACTCGTATGTTTGTGTAAAAGTTTAGGCGTAAGACAAGTAGGGCTTTTGACCGACTCGGTGTTTGTGTCAAAAATAGCAAGTGTTGGGGTGTAGGCCGAGTAAGACCGTACCATGACTGGTATATTTGAGTCAAAGTGTTGGTGTAATTCGAATAGGGTTGTACACTAACTTGAGATGTTTGAGTCAAAATATCAAGTGTTGGGGTGTAGGCCAAGCAAAACCGAACTCCGATTCGTATGTTTGAGTCAAAGTGTAGGTGTAAGTCGAGTAGGGTTGTACACCAACTCGAGATGTTTGAGTCAAAATAGCATGTGTTGTGGTGTAGGCCAAGTAAGAACGTACCCCGACTCGTATGTCTGAGTAAAAGTGTTGGTGTAAGACGAGTAGGGTTGTACACCAACTCCGGATGTTTGAGGCAAAATAACAAGTATTGTGTTGTGGGTCGAGTAAGACCGTACCGCTACTCGTATGTTGAGTCATAGTGTTGGTGTTAGCCGAGTAGGGCTGTACACTGACTCGAAATGTTTGTGTTAAAAATAGCATGTTCTGGAGTGTAGGTCGAGTAGGATCTTACTTGACTCGTATGCTTGAGTCAAAGTGTTGGTGTAAGCCAACTACGGTTGTACACCAACTTGGGATGTTTGAGTAAAAATAGCAAGTGTTGTGGTGTAGGACGAGTAATACCGTACCCCGACTCGTATGTTTGAGTTAAAGTGTTGGTGTAAGATGAGTAGGGATGTACACAAACTTGGGATGTTAGAGCCAAAATAGCCAAGTGTTGGGTTGTACGCCGAGCAAGACTGTACTTCGACTCTTATGTTTGAGTCGAAGTGTTAGTGTATACCAAGTAGGGTTGTACACCAACTCGAAATATTTTAGATAAAATAGCAAGTTCTCGGGTGCAAGCCAAGTAAGACCGTACCCCGACCCGTATGTTTGAGTAGGGATGTATACCAAGTCGGGATGTTGGAGCCAAAATAGCCAAGTGTTGGGATGTATGCTGAGCAAGACCGTACTTCGACTCGTATGTTTGACTCAAAGTGTAGGTTTATGTCAAGTAGGGTTGTACACCAACTCGAGATATTTGAGACAAAATAGGAAGTGCTGGGGTGCAGGCCAAGTAAGACCGTACCCCGACTCAAATTTTTGAGTCAAAATGAAGGTGTAAACCAAGTTGGGCTGTACACCGACTCAAAATATTTTAGTCAAAAATAGCAAGTGTTGGGGTGCAGGCCAAGTAAGACCGTACCCCGACACGTATTTTTGAGTCAAAGTGTTCGTGTAAGCCAAGTAGGGCGGTACACCGACTCAAAATATTTGAGGCAAAAATAGCAAGTGTTGGGGTGTAGGCCGAGTAAGACCGTACCACGACTCATATTTTTGAGTCAAAGTATTGGTGTAAACTGACTAGGGTTATACACCAACTCGGGACGTTTGAGTCAAAATTGCCAAGTGTTGGTGTAAGTCGAGTAGGGTTGTATACTAACTCAAGATGTGTGAGTCAAAATAGCAAGTGTTGGGGTGTAGGCCGAGTAAGACCGCACCCCGACTCGTATGTTTGTGTAAAAGTTTAGGCGTAAGACAAGTAGGGCTTTTCACCGACTCGAAATGTTTGTGTCAAAAATATCAAGTGTTGGGGTGTAGGCCGAGTAAGACCGTACCATGACTGGTATATTTGAGTCAAAGTGTTGGTGTAATTCGAATAGGGTTGTACACTAACTTGAGATGTTTGAGTCAAAATATCAAGTGTTGGGGTGTAGGCCAAGCAAAACCGTACTCCGATTCGTATGTTTGAGTCAAAGTGTAGGTGTAAGTCGAGTAGGGTTGTACACCAACTCGAGATGTTTGAGTCAAAATAGCAAGGTATGGTGTGTAGGCCGAGTAAGACCGTACCCCGAGTCGTATGTTTGAGTCAAAGTGTTGATGTAAGACAATACGGGCTTTACACCGACTCTAAATGTTTTGTCAAAAATAGCAAGTATTGGGGTGTAGGTCGAGTAAGACCTTATCAGGACTCGTATGTTTGAGTCAAAGTGTTGGTGTAAGATAAGAAGGGCTTTACACCGACTCCAAATTTTTGTGTCAAAAATAGCTAGTGTTGGGGTTAAGGCCGAGTAAGTTGAGTCAAAGTGTTGGTGTAAGTTGAGTAGGGTTGTACACCAACTCAAGATGTTTGAGTCAAAATAGCAAGTGTTGGGATTTAGGCCTAGTAAGACCGTACCCCAACTCGTATGTTTGAGTCAAAGTGTTGGTGTAAGACATGTAAGGCTGTACACCGACTTGAAATGTCTGTGTTAAAATTAGCAAGTGTTGGGGCGTAGGCCAAGTAAGACCGTACCATGAATCGTATGTTTGAGTCAAAGTGTTGATGTAAGCCGAGTAGGGCTGTACACCAACCCGGTATGTTTGAGTCAAAATATCCATGCGTTGGGGTGTAGGCCGTGTAATACCATACCCCACCTTGTATGTTTGAGTCAAAGTGTTGGTGTAAGCCGACTAGGGTTGTACACCAACTTGGGATGTTTGAGTCAAAATAGCAAGTGTTGTGGTGTAGGACAAGTAATACCGTACCCCGACTCGTATCTTTAAGTTAAAGTGTTGGTGTACACTGAGTAGGGATGTACACCAACTCGGGATGTTAGAGCCAAAATAGCCAAGTGTTGGGCTGTAGGCCGAGCAAGACCGTACTTCTACTCTTATGTTTGAGTCGAAGTGTTAGTGCATGTCAAGTGGGGTTGTACACCAACTCGAGATATTTGACACAAAATAGCAAGTGCTGGGGTGCAGGCCAAGTAAGACCGTTTCCCAACTCGTATTTTTGAGTCAAAATGCTGGTGTAAGCCAAGTTGTGTTGTACACCGACTCAAAATATTTGAGTCAAAAATAGCAAGTGTTGAGGTGCAGAACGAGTAAGACCGTACCATGACTCGTATGTTTTATGTTAAAGTGTTGGAGGAAGCCGAGTAGGGTTGTACAACGACTCGAGAAGTTTGAGTCAAAAGAACAAGTTTTGTGGTGTAGGCCGAGTAAGACCGTACCCCGACTCGTATGTTTTATGTCAAAGTGTTGGTGTAAGCTGAGTAGGGCTGTACAACGACTGGAAATTTTTGATTTAAAAATAGAAAGTGTTGGGGTGGAGGCCGAGCAAGACCGTACTCCGACTCGTATGTTTGAGTCAAAGTGTTGGTGTAAGTCAAGTAGGGTGGTATACCAACTCAAGATTTTTGAGTCAAAAAAGCAAGTGTTGGGGTGTAGGTCGAGTAAGACCGTACCCCGACATGTATGATTGAGTAAAAGTTTTGGTGTAAGCCGAGTAGGGTTGTACACCGACTGAAAATGTTTGATTCAAAAATAGCAAGTGTTAGGGTGTAGGCTGAGCAAGACTGTACTCCGACTCGTATTTTTGAGTCCAAGTGTTGGTGTAAGTTGAGTAGGGTAGTACACCAACTTGATATGTTTGAGTCAAAATAGTATGTTTTGGGGTGTAGGCCGAGTAAACCCGTACCCAGAGTCATATGTTTGAGTCAAAGTGTTGGTGTAAGATAAGAAGGGCTTTACACCGACTCGAAATTTTTGTGTCAAAAATAGCTAAGGCCGAGTAAGACCGTACCACGACTCGTATGTTTAAGTCAAGGGGTTGGTGTAAGTGGAGTATGGTTGTACACCGACTCGAGATGTTTGAGTCAAAATAGCAAGTGTTGTGGTGTAGGCCAAGTAAGAACGTACCCCGACTCGTATGTCTGAGTAAAAGTGTTGATGTAAGACGAGTAGGGTTGTACACCAACTCGGGATGTTTGAGGCAAAATAGCAAGTGTAGGGGGTGTAGGCCGAGTAAGACCGTACCACGAATCGTATGTTTGAGTCAAAGTGTTGGTGTTAGCCGAGTAGGGCTGTACAACGACTCGAAATGTTTGGGTCAAAAATAGCAAGTGCAGGAGTGTAGGCCGAGTAAGATCTTACCCTGACTCGTATGCTTGAGTCAAAGTGTTGGTGTAAGTCAAGTAAGGTTGTATACCAACTCAAGACTTTTGAGTCAAAATAGCAAGTGTTGGGCGTAGGTCGAGTAAGACCGTACCCCGACTCGTACGTTTAAGTAAAAGTTTTAGTGTAAGCCGAGTAGGGTTGTACTCCGACTGGAAATGTTTGATTCAAAAATAACAAGTGTTGGGGTGTAGGATGAGCAAGACTGTACTCCGACTCATATTTTTGAGTGAAAGTGTTGGTGTAAGTTGAGTAGGGTTGTACACCAACTAGATATGTTTGAGTCAAAATAGCATGTTTTGGGGTGTAGGTCGAGTAAGACCGTACACCGAGTCATATGTTTGAGTCAAATTGTTGGTGTAAGACAAGAAGGGCTTTACACCGACTCGAAATATTTGTGTCAAAAATAGCTAGTGTTGGGGGTGTAGGCCGAGTAAGACCGTACCACGACTCGTATGTTTGAGTCAAGGTGTTGGTGTAAGCTGAGTATGGTTGTACACCGACTCGAGATGTTTGAGTCAAAATAACAAGTGTTGTGGTGTAGGCCCAGTAAGAACGTACCCCGACTCGTATGTCTGAGTAAAAGTGTTGGTGTAAGACGATTAGGGTTGTACAGCAACTCGGAATGGTTGAGGCAAAATAGGAAGTGTTGTGGTGTAGGTCGAGTAAGACCGTACCACGACTCGTATGTTTGAGTCAAAGTGTTGGTGTTAGCCAAGTAGGGCTGTACACCGACTCGAAATGTTTGGGTCAAAAATAGCAAGTGCTAGAGTGTAGGCCGAGTAGGATCTTACCCCGACTTTTATGTTTGAGTCAAAGTGCAGGTGTAAGCCGAGTAGGACTGTACACCGACTTGAAATGTTTGAATAAAAAATAGCAAGTGTTGGGGTGTAGGCAGTCTAAATAACTACCCTTACTCTTATGTTTTAGTCCATATGTTGGTGTAAGCCGAATAGGGTTGTACACCGACTCGGGATGTTTAATTTAAAATAGTTAAGTGTAGAGGTGTAGTCTGAGTATGAATATACCCCAACTCGTATGTTTGAGTCATAGGGTTGGTGTAAGCAGAGTAGGGTTGTACACCAACTCGAGAATTTTGAGTCAAAATAGCAAGTGTTATGGTGTAGGCCGAGTAAAACTGTACCCCGACTCGTATGTTTGAGTCAAAGTGTTGGTGTAAGCTGTGTAGGGTTGTACATCGACTGGAAATGTTTGATTCAAAAATAGCAAGTGTTGCTGTGTGGGCCGAGCAAGACCGTACTCTAACTCGTATGTTTGAGTCAAAGTGTAGGTGTAAGTCGAGTAGGGTTGTACACCAACACGAGATGTTTGAGTCAAAATAGCAAGGTTTGGGGTGTAGACCGAGTAAGACCGTACCCCGAGTCGTATGTATGAGTCAAAGTGTTGGTTTTAGACAAGTCGGGCTTTACACCGACTCGAAATGTTTTGTCAAAATAGCAAGTATTGGGTTGTTGGTCGAGTAAGACCGTATCAAAACTCGTATGTTTGAGTCAAAGTGTAGGTGTAAGTCAAGTAGGGTTGTACACTAACTCGAGATGTTTGAGTCAAAATAGCAAGTGTTGGGATGTGGGCCTAGTAAGACCGTACTCCAACTCGTATGTTTGAGTCAAAGTGTTGGTGTAAGACAATTAAGGCTGTACACCGCCTCGAAATGTTTGTGTTAAAAATAGCAAGTGTTGGGGTGTAGGCCGAGTAAGACCGTACCATGACTCCTATGTTTGAGTCAAGGTGTTGGTGTAAGCCGAGTAGGGCTATACACCAACCCTGTCTGTTTGAGTCAAAATATCCATGTGTTGGGGTGTAGGCCGAGTAATACCATACCCCAATTTGTATGTTTGAGTCAAAGTGTTGGTGTAAGGCAAGTAGGTTTGTACACCAACTTGGGATGATTCAGTCAAAATAGGATGTGTTGGGGTGTATGCCGAGCAAAACCATACCTCGACTAGTATGTTTGAGTCAAAGTGTTAGTGTAAGCTGAGTAGGGTTGTACACTGACTGGAAATGTTTGAGTCAAAAATAGAAAGTGTTGGGGTGTAGGACGAGCAAGCCGTACTCCGACTCGTATGTTTGAGTCAAAGTGTTGGTGTAAGTCGAGTAGGGTTGTATACTAACTCAAGATGTGTGAGTCAAAATAGCAAGTGTTGGGGTGTAGGCCGAGTAAGAACGTACCCCAACTCGTATGTTTGTGTAAAAGTTCAGGTGTAAGACTAGTAGGGCTTTTCACCGACTCGAAATGTTTGTGTCAAAAATAGCAAGTGTTGGGGTGTAGGCCGAGTAAGACCGTACCATGACTGGTATATTTGAGTCAAAGTGTTGGTGTAATTCGAATAGGGTTGTACACTAACTTGAGATGTTTGAGTCAAAATATCAATTGTTGGGGTGTAGGCCGAGCAAAACCGTACTCCGATTCGTATGTTTGAGTCAAAGAGTAGGTGTAAGTCGAGTAGGGTTGTACACCAACTCGAGATGTTTGAGTCAAAATAGCAAGGTTTGGGGTGTAGGCCGAGTAAGACCGTACCCCGAGTCGTATGTTTGAGTCAAAGTGTTGATGTAAGACAATACGGGCTTTACACCGACTCTAAATGTTTTGTAAAAAATAGCAAGTATTGGGGAGTAGGTCGAGTAAGACCTTATCAGAACTCGTATGTTTGAGTCAAAGTGTTGGTGTAAGATAAGAAGGGCTTTAGACCGACTCGAAATTTTTGTGTCAAAAATAGCTAGTGTTGGGGTGTAGGCCGAGTAAGTTGAGTCAAAGTGTTGGTGTAAGTTGAGTAGGGTAGTACACCAACTCAAGATGTTTGAGTCTAAATAGCAAGTGTTGGGATTTGGGCCTAGTAAGACCGTACCCCAACTGGTATGTTTGAGTCAAAGTGTTGGTGTAAGACATGTAAGGCTGTAGACCGACTTGAAATGTCTGTGTTAAAATTAGCAAGTGTTGGGGCGTAGGCCGAGTAAGACCGTACCATGAATCGTATGTTTGAGTCAAAGTGTTGATGTAAGCCGAGTAGGGCTGTACACCAACCCGGTATGTTTGAGTCAAAATATCCATGTGTTGGGGTGTAGGCCGTGTAATACCATACCCCAACTTGTATATTTGAGTCAAAGTGTTGGTGTATGCCGACTAGGGTTGTACACCAACTTGGGATGTTTGAGTCAAAATAGCAAGTGTTGTGGTGTAGGACAAGTAATACCGTACCCCGACTCGTATCTTTAATTTAAAGTGTTGGTGTACGCTGAGTAGGGATGTACACCAACTCGGGATGTTAGAGCCAAAATAGCCAAGTGTTGGGCTGTAGGCCGAGCAAGACCGTACTTCTACTCTTATGTTTGAGTCGAAGTGTTAGTGCATGTCAAGTGGGGTTGTACACCAACTCAAATTTTTGAGACAAAATAGCAAGTGCTGGGGTGCAGGCCAAGTAAGACCGTTTCCCAACTCGTATTTTTGAGTTAAAATGCTGGTGTAAGCCAAGTTGCGCTGTACACCGACTCAAAATATTTGAGTCAAAAATAGTAAGTGTTGAGGTGCAGGACGAGTAAGACCGTACCATGACTCGTATGTTTTATGTTAAAGTGTTGGAGGAAGCCGAGTAGGGTTGTACACCGACTCGAGAACTTTGAGTCAATACAACAAGTTTTGTGGTGTAGGCCGAGTAAGACAGTACCCCGACTCGTATGTTTTATGTCAAAGTGTTGGTGTAAGCTGAGTAGGGTTGTACAACGACTGGAAATTTTTGATTTAAAAATAGAAAGTGTTGGGGTGGAGGCCGAGCAAGACCGTACTCCGACTCGTATGTTTGAGTCAAAGTGTTGGTGTAAGTCAAGTAGGGTGGTATACCTACTCAAGATTTTTGAGTCAAAAAAGCAAGTGTTGGGGTGTAGGTCGAGTAAGACCGTACCCCGACATGTATGATTGAGTAAAAGTTTTGGTGTAAGCTGAGTAGGGTTGTACACCGACTGGAAATGTTTGATTCAAAAATAGCAAGTGTTAGGGTGTAGGCTGAGCAAGACTTTACTCCGACTCGTATTTTTGAGTCCAAGTGTTGGTGTAAGTTGAGTAGGGTAGTACACCAACTTGATATGTTTGAGTCAAAATAGTATGTTTTGGGGTGTAGGCCGAGTAAACCCGTACCCAGAGTCATATGTTTGAGTCAAAGTGTTGGTGTAAGATAAGAAGGGCTTTACACCGACTCGAAATTTTTGTGTCAAAAATAGCTAAGGCCGAGTAAGACCGTTCCACGACTCGTATGTTTAAGTCAAGGGGTTGGTGTAAGTGGAGTATGGTTGTACACCGACTCGAGATGTTTGAGTCAAAATAGCAAGTGTTGTGGTGTAGGCCAAGTAAGAACGTACCCCGACTCGTATGTCTGAGTAAAAGTGTTGATGTAAGACGAGTAGGGTTGTACACCAACTCGGGATGTATGAGGAAAAATAGCAAGTGTAGGGGGTGTAGGCCGAGTAAGACCGTACCACGAATCTTATGTTTGAGTCAAAGTGTTGGTGTTAGCCGAGTAGGGCTGTACAGCAACTCGAAATGTTTGGGTCGAAAATAGCAAGTGCTGAAGTGTAGGCCGAGTAAGATCTTACCCCGACTCGTATGTTTGAGTCAAAGTGTTGGTGTAAGTTGAGTAGGGTTGTACACCAACTAGATATGTTTGAGTCAAAATAGCATGTTTTGGGGTGTAGGTCGTGTAAGACCGTACACCGTGTCATATGTTTGAGTCAAATTGTTGGTGTAAGACAAGAAGGGCTTTACACTGACTCGAAATTTTTGTGTCAAAAATAGCTAGTGTTGGGGGTGTAGGTCGAGTAAGACCGTACCACGACTCGTATGTTTGAGTCAAGGTGTTGGTGTAAGCTGAGTATGGTTGTACACCGACTCGAGATGTTTGAGTCAAAATAACAAGTGTTGTGGTGTAGGCCCAGTAAGAACGTACATCGACTCGTATGTCTGAGTAAAAGTGTTGGTGTCAGACGATTAGGTTTGTACACCAACTTGGGATGTTTCAGTCAAAATAGGATGTGTTGGGGTGTATGCCGAGCAAAACCATACCTCGACTAGTATGTTTGAGTCAAAGTGTTAGTGTAAGCTGAGTCGGGTTGTACACTGACTGGAAATGTTTGAGTCAAAAATAGAAAGTGTTGGGGTGTAGGACGAGCAAGGCCGTACTCCGACTCGTATGTTTGAGTCAAAGTGTTGGTGTAAGTCGAGTAGGGTTGTATACTAACTCAAGATGTTTGAGTCAAAATAGCAAGTGTTGGGGTGTAGGCCGAGTAAGAGCGTGCCCCGACTCGTATGTTTGTGTAAAAGTTTAGGTGTAAGACAAGTAGGACTTTTCACCGACTCGAAATGTTGGTGTCAAAAATAGCAAGTGTTGGGGTGTAGGCCGAGTAAGACCGTACCATGACTGGTATATTTGAGTCAAAGTGTTGGTGTAAGTCGAATAGGGTTGTACACTAAGTTGAGATGTTTGAGTAAAAACAGCAAGTTTTGTGGTGTAGGCTGAGTAAGACCGTACCCCGACTCGTATGTTTTATGTCAAAGTGTTGGTGTAAGCTGAGTAGGGCTGTACAACTACTAGAAATTTTTAATTTAAAAATAGCAAGTGTTGGGTATAGGCCGAGTAAGACCGTACCCCGACTCGTATGTTTGAGTAAAAGTTTCAGTGTAAGCCGAGTAGGGTTGTGCACCGACTGGAAATGTTTGATTCAAAAATACAAAGTGTTGGGGTGTAGGCTGAGCAAGACTGTACTCCGACTCGTATTTTTGAGTCAAAGTGTTGGTGTAAGTTGAGTAGGGTTGTACACCAACTAGATATGTTTGAGTCAAAGTAACAAATTTTGGGGTGTAGGCCGAGTAAGACCGTACCCCGAGTCATATGTTTGAGTCAAAGTGTTGGTGTAAGACAAGAAGGGCTTTACAACGACTAGAAGTTTTTGTGTCAAAAATATCTAGTGTTGGGGTGTAGGCCGAGTAAGACCGTACCACGACTCTTATGTTTGAGTCAAGGTGTTGGTGTAAGCTGAGTATGGTTGTACACCGACTCGAGATGTTTGAGTCAAAATAGCAAGTGTTGTGGTGTAGGCCAAGTAAGATCGTACCCCGACTCGTATGTCTGAGTAAACGTGTTGGTGTAAGACGAGTAGGGTTGTACGCGAACTCGGGATGTTTGAGGCAAAATAGGAAGTGTTGTGGTGTAGGTCGAGTAAGACCGTACCACGACTCGTATGTTTGAGTCAAAGTGTTTGTGTTAGCTGAGTAGGGTTGTACACCGACTCGAAATGTTTGGGTCAAAAATAGAAAGTGCTGGAGTGTAGGTCGAGTAGGATCCTACCCCGACTCATATGTTTGACTCAAAGTGCTGGTGTAAGCCGAGTAGGACTGTACACAGACTTGAAATGTTTGAATCAAAAATAGCAAGTGTTGGTGTGTAGGCCGTCTAAAACACTACCCTTACTCTTATGTTTGAGTCAATGTGTTGGTGTAAGCCGAGTAGGGTTGTACACCGACTCGGGATGTTTAATTTAAATTGTTAAATGTTGGGGTGTAGTCTGAGTATGACCATACCCCGACTCGTATGTTTGAGTCAAAGTGTTGGTCTAAGCCGAGTAGGGTTGTACACCAACTCGAGAAGTTTCAGTTAAAAATAGCTAAGGCCGAGTAAGACCGTACCACGACTCGTATGTTTAAGTCAAGGGGTTGGTGTAAGTGGAGTATGGTTGTACACCGACTCGAGATGTTTGAGTCAAAATAGAAAGTGATGTGGTGTAGGCTAAGTAAAACTGTACCCCGACTCGTATGTTTGAGTCAAAGTTTTGCGGTAAGCCGAGTAGGGTTGTACACCGACTGGAAATGTTTGATTCAAAAATAGCAAGTGTTGGGGTGTAGGCCGAGTAAGACCGTACTTCGACTCGTATGTTTGAGTAAAAGTGTTGGTGTAAGTCGAGTAGGGTTGTACACCAACTCGAGATGTTTGAGTCACAATAGCAAGGTTTACGGTGTAGGCTGAGTAAGACCGTACCCCGAGCCGTATGTTTGAGTAAAAGTGTTGGTGTAAGACAAGTCGGGCTTTACACCGGCTCGAAATGTTTATGTCAAAAATAGCAAGTGTTGGGGTGTAGGTCGAGTAAGACCGTATCGGAACTCGTATGTTTAAGTCAAAGTGTTGGTATATGTCGAGTAGGGTTGTACACCAACTCGAGATGTTTGAGTCAAAATAGCAAGTGTTTGGATGTAGGCCTAGTAAGACCGTACCCCAACTCGTATGTTTGAGTCAAAGTGTTGGTGTAAGACAAATAAGGTTGTACACCGACTCAAAATGTTTGTGTTAAAAATGGTAAGTGTTGGGGTGTAGGCCGAGTAAGACCGTACCATGCCTCGTATGTTTGAGTCAAAGTGTTGGTGTAAGTCGAGTAGGGCTGTACACCAACCCGGTATGTTTGAGTCAAAATATCCATGTGTTTGGGGTGTAGGCCGAGTAATACCATACCCCAACTTGTATGTTTGAGTCAAAGTGTATGTGTAAGGCTAGTAGGTTTGTACACCAACTTGGGATGTTTGAGTCAAAATAGGATGTGTTGGGGTGTAGGCTGAACAAAACCGTACCTCAACTCGTATGTTTGAGTCAATGTGTTGGTGTAAGCTGAGTAGGGCTGTACACCGACTGGAAATGTTTGAGTCAAAAATAGAAAGTGTTGGGGTGTAGGCCGAGCAAGACCGTACTCCGACTCGTATGTTTGAGTAAAAAGTGTTGGTGTAAGTCGAGTAGGGTTGTATACTAACTCAAGATGTTTAAGTTAAAATAGCAAGTGTTGGGGTGTAGGCCGAGTAAGACCGTACCCCGATTCGTATGTTTGTGTAAAAGTTTTGGTGTAAGACAAGTGGGGCCTTACACCAACTCGAAATGTTTGTGTCAAAAATAGCAATTGTTGGGGTGTAGGCCGAGTAAGACCGTACCATGACTGGTATGTTTGAGTCAAAGTGTTGGTGTAAGTCGAATAGGGTTGTACACTAACTTGAGATGTTTGAGTCAAGATATCAAGTGTTGGGGTGTAGGCCGAGTAAGGCCATACCTGACTCGTATGTTTGAGTCAACGTGTTGGTGTAAACCTAGTAGGGCTGTACACAAACTCGGGACGTTTGAACGAAAATAGACAAGTGTTGGTGTGTAGGCTGAGTAAGGCCATACCCCGACTCCTAGGTTTGAGTCAAAGTGTTGGAGTAAGCCGAGTAGGGTTGTACACCAACTCGAGAAGTTTCAGTCAAAACAACAAGTGTTGTGGTGTAGGCAGAGTAAGATCGTACCCTAACTCGTATGCTTAATATCAAAGTGTTGGTGTAAGCTGAGTAGGGCTTTACAACGACTGGAGATGATTGATTTAAAAATAGCATGTGTTGGGGTGTGGGCCGAGCAAGACCGTACTCCGACTCGTACGTTTGAGTCAAAGTGCTGGTGTAAGTCAAGTAGGGTTGTATACCAACTCAAGATGTTTGAGTCAAAATAGAAAGTGTTTGGGTGTAGGCTGAGTACGAGCGTACCCCGACTCGTATGTTCGAGTAAAAGTTTTGGTGTAAGGTGAGTAGGGTTGTACACATACTGGAAATGTTTGATTCAAAAATAGAAAGTGTTGGGGTGTAGGCCGCGCAAGACAGTACTCTGACTCGTATTTTTGAGTCAAAGTGTTGGTGTAAGTTGAGTAGGGATGTACACCAACTCGAGATGTTTTAGTCAAAATAGCAAGTTTTAGGGCGTAGGCCGAGTAAGACTGTACCCCGAGTCATATGTTTGAGTCAAAGTGTTGGTGTAAGACAAGTAGGGCTTTACACCGACTCGAAATGTTTGTGTCAAAAATAGCAAGTGTTGGGGTGTAGGCCGAGTAAGACCGTACAACGACTCGTATGTTTGAGTTAATGTGTTGGTGTAAGTTGAGTAGGGGTGTACACGAACTAGAGATGTTTGAGTCAAAATTGCAAGTGTTTGAGTCAAAATTGCAAGTGTTTGAGCCAAAATTGCAAGTGTTGGGGTGTGAGACAAGTAAGTCTTTACACCGACTCGAAATGTTTGTTTTAAAAATAGTAAGTGTTGTGGTTTCGGCTGAGTAAGACCGTACCCCGAGTCATATGTTTGAGTCAATGTGTTGGTGTAAGACAAGTAAGGCTTTACACCGAGTCGAAATGTTTGTGTCAAAAATAGCAAGTGTTGGGGTTTCAGCTGAGTAAGACCGTACCCCGAGTCATATGTTTGACTCAAAGTGTTGGTGTAAGACAAGTAGGGCTTTACACCGACTCGAAATGTTTGTGTCAAAAATAGCAAGTGTTGGGGTGTAGGCCGAGTAAGACCGTACCACGACTCGTATGTTTGAGTCAAAGTGTTGTTGGAAAACGAGTAGGGTTGTACACCAACTTGGGATGTTTAAGTCAAAATATCCAAGTGTTGGGGTGTAGGCCGAGTAAGACCATACCCCAACTTGTATGTTTGAGTCAAAGTGTTGGTGCAAGCCGAGTGCGGTTGTACACCGGCTTCGGATGTTTTAGTCAAAATAACAAGTGTTGTGGTGTAGGCCGAGTAATATTGTACCCTGACTCGTATGTTTGAGGCAAAGTGCTGGTGTAAGCCGAGTAGGTCTGTACACAGACTCGAAATGTTTGAATCGAAAATAGTAAGTGTTGTGGTGTAGGGCGATTGAGACATTACCCTTACTCGTATGTTTGAGTCAATGTACTGGTGTAAGCCGAGTAGGCTTGTACACCGACTCGTGATGTTTGAATCGAAAATAGTAAGTGTTGTGGTGTAGGGCGATTAAGACATTACCCTTACTCGTATGTTTGACTCAATGTGCTGGTGTAAGCCGAGTAGGCTTGTAGACCGACTCGTGATGTTTAATTTAAAATAGCAACGTGTTGGGGTGTAGTCCGAGTATGACCATACCCCGACTCGTATGTTTGAGTCAAATTGTTGCTGTAAGATGAGTAGGGCTGTACACCGACTCGAAATGATTTAGTCAAAAATTGCAAGTGTTGGGGTGTAGGCCGAGTAAGACCGTACACCAAATCGTATGTTTGAGTTAAAGTGTTGGCATAAGCAGAGTAGGTTTGTACACCAACTCAAAGTGTTTGAGTCAAAATAGCAAGTGTTGGGGTGTAGGCCGAGTAAGACCATACCATGACTCGCATGTTTGAGTCAAAGTGGTGGTGTAAGTCGAATAGGGTTGTACACTAACTTGAGATGTTTGAGTTAAAATAGCTAGTGTTGGGGTGTAGGGCGAGTAAGACCGTACCCCGACTCATATGTTTGAGTCAAAGTGTTTGTGTAAGACAAGTAAGGCTTTACACCGACTCGAAATTTTTGTTTCAGAAATAGCAAGTGTTGTGGTTTCGGCTGAGTAAGACCGTACCCCGAGTCATATGTTTGAGTCAAAGTGTTGGTGTATGACAAATAGGGCTTTACACCAACTGAAAATGTTTGTGTTGAAAATAGCAAGTGTTGGGGTGCAGGCAGAGTAAGACCGTACCACGACTCGTATGTTTGAGTCAAATCAATGTTGTAAACCGAGTAGAGCTGTACACCAACTCGGGATGTTTAAGTCAAAATATCCAAGTGCTGGGGTGTAGGCCGAGTAAGACTATACCCCAACTTGCATGTTTGAGTCAAAGTGTTGGTGCAAGCCGAGTAGGGTTGTACACCAGCTTGGGATGTTTGAGTCAAAATAGTAAGTGTTGTAGGCCGAGTAAGACCGTACCCCGACTTGTATGTTTGAGTCAAAGTATTTCTGTAAGCCGAGTAGTGCTGTACACCGACTCGAAATGATTGAGTCAAAAATTACAAGTGTTAGGGTGTAGGTCGAGTAAGACCGTACAACAAATCGTATGTTTGAGTCAAAGTGTTGCCGTAAGCAGAGTAGGTTTGTACACCAACTCAAAGTGTTTGAGTCAAAATAGCAAGTGTTGGGGTGTAGGCCGAGTAAGACCGTACCATGACTCGCATTTTTTAGTTAAAATAGAAAGTGTTGGGATGTAGGGAGAGTAAGACCGTACCCTGACTCGTATTTTTGAGTCAAAGTGTTGGTATAAACCGAGTATGTCTGTACACCAACTCGGTACGTTTGAGCCAAAGTGTTGGTGTAACCCGAGTAGGGTTGTACACAACCTCGAGAAGATTGAGTCAAAACAGCAAGTGTTGTGGTGTATGCCGACTAAGACCGTACCCCGACTCGTATCTTTAAGTTAAAGTGTTGGTGGAAGCTGAGTAGGGCTATACACCGACTGGAAATGTTTGATTCAAAAATAGCAACTGTTGGGGTGTAGGCCGAGCAAGACCGAACTCCGACTCGTATGTTTAAGTCAAAGTGTTCGTGTAAGTCAAGTAGGGTTGTATACCAACTCAAGAAGCTTGAGTCAAAATAGCAAGTGTTGGGGTGTAGGCCGAGTAAGACCGTACCCCGACTCGTATGATTGAGTAAAAGTTTTGGTGTAAGCCAAGTAGGGTTGTACACCGACTGGAAATGTTTGATTCAAAAATAGGAAGTGTTGGAATGTAGGCTGAGCAAGACTGTACTCAGACTCGTATGTTTGAGTCAACGTGTTGGTGTATGTCGAGTAGGGCTGCACACCGACTCGAGATGTTTGAGTCAAAATTGCAAGTGTTGTGGTGTAGGCCGAGTAAGACCATACCACGACTTTTATGTTTGAGTCAAAGTGTTGGTGTAAGTCGAGTAGGGCTGTACACCGACTCGAGATGTTCAAGTCAAAATTGCAAGTGTTGGGGTGTAGGCCGTGTAAGACCGTACCCCGACTCGTATGTTTGAGTCAAAGTGTTGGTGTAAGAGAAGTAAGGCTTTACACCGACTCGAAATTTTTGTTTCAAAAATAGCAAGTGTTGTGGTTTCTGCTCAGTAAGACCGTACCCCGAGTCATATGTTTGAGTCAAAGTGTTGGTGTAAGACAAGTAGGGCTTTACACCAACTCAAAATGTTTGTGTTGAAAATAGCAAGTGTTGGGGTGTAGGCCGAGTAACACTGTACCACGACTCGTATGTTTGAGTAATGGTGTTGTTGTAAACCGAGAAGGGATGTACACCAACTCGGGATGTTTAAGTCAAAATATCCAAGTATTGGGGTGTAGGCCGAGTATGACCATACCCCAACTTGTATGTTTGAGTCAAAGTGTTGGTGCAAGCCGAGTAGGGTTGTACTCCAGCTACGGATGTTTGAGTCAAAATAGCAAGTGTTGTGGTGTAGCCCGAGTAGTACCGTACCCCGACTCGTATGTTCGAGGGAAAGTGTTGGTGTAAGCAGAGTAGTGCTGTACACCGACTGGAACTGTTTGATTCAAAAATAGCAACTGTTGGGGTGTAGGCCGAGCAAGACCGTACTCCGACTTGTATGTTTGAGTCAAAGTATTGGTGTAAGTCAAGTAGGGTTGTATACCAACACAAGATGTTTGAGTCAAAATAGCAAGTGTTGCGGTGTAGGCCGAGTAAGATCGTACCAGACTCATATGTTTGAATCATAATTTTGGTGTAAGCCGAGTAGGGTTGTACACTGATTGGAAATGTTTGATTGAAAAATAGCAAGTGTTAGGGTGTAGGCTGAGCAAGAATGTACTCCGACTCGTATTTTTGAGTCAAAATGTTGGTGTAAGTTGAGTAGGGTTGTACACCAACTCGATATGTTTGAGTCAAAATAGCAAGTTTTGGTTTGTAGGCCGAGTAAGACCGTACCCCGAGTCATATGTTTGAGTGAAAGTGTTGTTGCGTGAAAAGAAAGGATTTACACCGACTCCAAATTTTTGTGTCAAAAATAGCTAGTGTGGGGGTGTATGCCGAGTAAGACCATACCACGACTCGTATTTTTGAGTCAACGTGTTGGTGTAAGTTGAGTAGGGATGTACACCGACTCGAGATGTTCGAGTCAAAATTGCAAGTGTTGGGGTGTAGGCCGAGTAAGACCGTACCACGACTCGTATGTTTGAGTAAAAGTGTTGTTGTAAACCGAGTAGGGCTGTACACCAACTCGGGATGTTTAAGTCAAAATATCCAAGTGTTGGGGTCTAGGCCGAGTAAGACCATACCCAACTTGTACGTTTGAGTCAAAGGGTTGGTGCAAGCCGAGTACGGTTGTACTCCAACTTCGGATGTTTGAGTCAAAATAGCAAGTGTTGTGGTGTAGCCTGAGTAATACCGTACCCCGACTCGTATGTTCGTGTCAAAGTGTTGGTGTAAGCTGAGTAGGGTTGTACACCGACTGGAACTGTTTGATTCAAAAATATCAACTGTTGGGGTTTAGGCCGAGCAAGACCGTACTCCGACTTGTATGTTTGAGTCAAAGTGTTGGTGTAAGTCAAGTAGGGTTGTATACCAACTCAAGATGTTTGAGTCAAAATAGCAAGTGTTGGGGTGTAGGCATAGTAAGACCGTACCCCGACTCGTATGATTGAGTAAAAGTTATGGTGTAAGCCGAGTAGGGTTGTACACCGGCTGGAAATGTTTGATTCAAAAATAGCAAGTTTTTGAATGTAGGCTGAGCAAGACTGTACTCCGACTCGTATTTTTGAGTCAAAGTGTTGGTGGAAGGTTAGTTGGGTTGTACACCAACTCGATATGTTTGAGTCAAAATAACAGGTTTTGGGTTGTAGGCCTAGTAAGACCGTACCCCGACTCGTATGTTTGAGTCAAAGTGTTGGTGTAAGACAAGTAGGGCTTTACACCAACTCAAAATGTTTGTGTTGAAAATAGCTAGTGGTGGGGTGTAGGCCGAGTAAGACCGTACCACGACTCGTATGTTTGAAGCAAAGTGTTGTTCTAAACCAAGTAGGGTTGTAAACCAACTCCGGATGTTTATGTCAAAATATCCAAGTGTTGTGGTGTAAGGCGAGTAAGACCATACCCCAACTTGTATGTTTGAGTCAAAGTGTTGGTGCAAGCCGAGTAGGGTTGTACACCAGCTTGGGATGTTTGAGTCAAAAGAGAAAGTGTTGTGGTGTAACCCGAGTAATACCGTACCCCGACTCATAAGTTTGAGTCAAAGTGTTGGTGTAAGTTGAGTAGGGCTATACACCGACTGGAAATGTTTGATTCAAAAATAGCAACTGTTGGGGTGTAGGTGGAGCCAGACCGTACTCCGAGTCGTATGTTTGAGTCAAAGTGTTGGTGTAAGTCAAGTAGGGTTGTATACCAACTGGAAATGTTTGATTGAAAAATAGTAAGTGTTAGGGTGTAGGCTGAGCAAGAATGCACTCCGACTCGTATTTTTGAGTCGAAGTGTTGGTGTAATTTGAGTAGGGTTGTACACCAACTCGATATGTTTGAGTCAAAATTGTAAGTTTTGGTTTGTAGGCCGAGTAAGACCGTACCCCGAGTCATATGTTTGAGTCAAAGTGTTGGTGCGTGAAAAGAAAGGATTTACACCGACTCGAAATTTTTGTGTCAAAAATAGCTAGTGTTGGGGTGTATGCCCAGTAAGAACGTACCACTACTCATATGTTTGAGTCAACGTTTTGGTGTAAGTCGAGTAGGGCTGTACACCGACTCGAGATGTTCGAATCAAAATTGCAAGTGTTGGGGTGTAGGCCGAGTAAGACCGTACCCCGGCTCGTATGTTTGAGTCAAAGTGTTGGTGTAAGACAAGTAAGGCTTTACACCGACTCGAAATGTTTGTTTCAAAAATAGCAAGTGTTGTGGTTTCGTCTCAGTAAGACCGTACCCCGAGTCATATGTTTGAGTCAAAGTGTTGGTGTAAGACAAGTAGGGCTTTACACCAACTCAAAATGTTTGTGCTGAAAATAGCAAGTATTGGGGTGTAGGCCGAGTAAGACCGTACCACGACTCGTATGTTTGAGTAAAAGTGTTGTTGTAAACCGAGTAGGGCTGTACATCAACTCGGGATGTTTAAGTCAAAATATTCAAGTGTTAGGGTGTAGGCCGAGTAAGACCATACCCCAACTTGTATGTTTGAGTCAAAGTGTTGGTGCAAGCCGAGTAGGGTTGTACTCCAGCTTCGGATGTTTGAGTCAAAATAGCAAGTGTTGTGGTGTAGCCCAAGTAATACCGTACCCCGACTCATATGTTCGTGTCAAAGTGTGGTGTAAGTTGTGTAGGGTTGTACACCGACTGGAACTTTTTGATTCAAAAATAGCAACTGTTGGGGTGTAGGCCGAGCAAGACCGTACTCCGACTTGTATGTTTGAGTCAAAGTGTTGGTGAAAGTCAAGTAGGGTTGTATACCAACTCAAGATGTTTGAGTCAAAATAGCAAGTGTTGGGGTGTAGGCCGAGTAAGACCGTACCCCGACTCGTATGATTGAGTAAAAGTTTTGGTGTAAGCCGAGTAGGGTTGTACACCGACTGGAAATGTTTGATTCAAAAATAGCAAGTGTTGGAATGTAGGCTGAGCAAGACTGTACACCGCCTCGTATTTTTGAGTCAAAGTGTTGGTGTATGTTGAGTAGGGTTGTACACCAACTTGATATGTTTGAGTCAAAATAGCAAGTTTTGGTTTGTAGGCCGAGTAAGACCGTACCCCGAGTCATATGTTTGAGTCAAAGTGTTGGTGTCTGAAAAGAAAGGATTTACACCGACTCAAAATTTTTGTGTCAAAAATAGCTAGTGCTGGGGAGTATGCCGAGTAAGACCGTACCACGACTAGTATGTTTGAGTTAACGTGTTGGTGAAATTTGAGTAGGGCTGCACACCGACTCGAGATGTTTGAGTCAAAATTGCAAGTGTTGGGGTGTAGGCCGTGTAAGACCGTACCACGACTCGTATATTTGAGTCAAAGTGTTGGTGTAAGTCGAGTAGGGCTGTACACCGACTCGAGATGTTCGAGTCAAAATTGCAATTGTTCGGGTGTAGGCCGAGTAAGACCGTACCTCGACTCGTATGTTTGAGTCAAAATAGCAAGTCTTGGGGTGGAGGCCGAGTAAGATTGTACCCCGACTCGTATGTTTGAGTAAAAGTTTTGGTGTAAACCGAGTAGGGTTGTACACCGACTGGAAATGTTTGATTCGAAAATAGCAAGTGTTACGGTGTAGGCTGAGCAAGATTGTACTCCGACTCGTATTTTTGAGTTAAAATGTTGGTGTAAGTTGAGTAGGGTTGTACACTAACTCGATATGTTTGAGTCAAAATAGCAAGTTTTGGTTTGTAGGCCGAGTAAGACCGTACCCCGAGTCATATGTTTGAGTCAAAGTGTTGGTGTAAGAAAAGAAGGGATTTACACAGAATCGAAACTTTTACGTAAAAAATAACTAGTGTTGGGATGTAGGCCGAGTAAGACCGTACCACGACTCGTACGCTTGAGTCAAATTGTTGGTGTAAGTCGAGTAGGGCTGTGCACCGACTCGAGATTTTTGAGTCAAAATTGCAAGTGTTGGGGTGTAGGCCGAGTAAGGCCGTACCCCGACTCGTATCTTTGAGTTTAAGTGTTGGTGTAAGACAAGTAAGGCTTTACAGAGACTCGAAATGTTTGTTTCAAAAATAGCAAGTGTTGTGGTTTCGGCTCAGTAAGACTGTAGCCCGAGTCATATGTTTGAGTCAAAGTGTTGGTGTAAGACAAGTAGGGCTTTACACCAACTCAAAATGTTTGTGTTTAAAATAGCAAGTGTTTGGGTGTAGGCCGAGTAAGAACATACCCGAACTTGTATGTTTGAGTCAAAGGGTTGGTGCAAGCCGAGTAGGGTTGTACACCAGCTTGGGATATTTGAGTCAAAACAGCAAGTGTTGTGGTGTAGCCCGAGTAATACCGTACCCCGACTCTTATGTTCGTGTCAAAGTGTTGGCGTAAGCTGAGAAGGGATGTACACCGACTGGAAATATTTGATTCAAAAATAGCAACTGTTGCGGTGTAGGCCGAGCAAGACCATACTCCGACTCGTATGTTTGAGTCAAAGTGTTGGTGTAAGTCAAGTAGGGTTGTATACCAACTCAAGATGTTTGAGTCAAAATAGCAAGTGTTGGGGTGTAGGCCGAGTAAGACTGTACCCCCGACTCGTATGTTTGAGTAAAAGTTTTGGTGTAAGCCGAGTAGGGTTGTACACCGAATAAGACCATACCCCCGAGTCATATGTTTGAGTCAAAGTGTTGGTGTAAGAAAAGAAGGGCTTTACACTGACTCGAAATATTTGTGTCAAAAATAGCTAGTGTTGGGGTGTAGGCCGAGTAAGACCGTACCACGACTCGTATGTTTGAGGCAAGGTGTTGGTGTAAGTCGAGTAGGGCTGTACACCGACTCGAGATGTTTGAGTCAAAATTGCAATTGTTGGGGTGTAGGCCGAGGAATACTGTACCCCAACTCGTATGTTTGAGTCAAATTGTTGGTGTAAGACAAGTAAGGCTTTACACCGACTCGAAATGTTTGTTTCAAAAATAGCAAGTGTTGTGGTTTCGGCTTAGTAAGACCGTACCCCGAGTCATATGTTTGAGTCAAAGTGTTGGTGTAAGACAAGTAGGGCTTTACACCAACTCAAAATGCTTGTGTTGAAAATAGCAAGTGTTGGTGTGTAGAGTAAGACCGTACCACGACTCGTATGTTTGAGTCAAAGTGTTGGTGTAATCCGAGTAGGGCTGTACACCAACTTGGGATGTTTAAGTCAAAATATTCAAGTGTTGGGGTGTAGGCCGAGTAAGACCGTACCACGACTCGTATGTTTGGGTGCATTTGTATGTGGTTACGTATAAGCACGTATTTCGAGGTTTTGGCCTTATACGGTGCTTATACGGGTCTGTATTTCTTTATTGGTCTAAATGAAAAGGTTTTGGATTTCTAAAAGAATAAACTCGGGTATAAGACCCCTTTGGTTTGGTCTCGGGCATATGACCCTATTTACGACCTTCGGGTCTAAATCGTGGTCGCGACGGGTGTTATGTGCACCGCGATCGATGATACGACGCTCGCCCCCGGATTGGGATATGTTCCTTCCGGAGAGGTCACGATGCACTATTCGTGGTCGGGCAGCCTAGGGAGGCTCGACTTCGGAGTGCTGACGGTTCAGGATAGCGATCGGTGATGAGTGCACCATGATCTTGTGGTGGTCGCGTCGGTTGATTTGTTCGCGGCGACATACCAGGATTGATGGCGGTCTTGGATGGATGGTTGCACGCATCACTATGATCGGAGTCGTGACTGACCCTTAGATATCGGGCATGATGCCCAGTTGAGTCATATGTTCGGGCACGAGACCCAGTTGTTTTACACTTATGATTTTGGGTCAGGGACCCTAGATGTATTTCCAAGTTCATGACGGTTTATGGGAACCGGCATGAACTCTGGAAAGGTCATTGTGGTTCAAGACGGTTTATGGGAACCGGCATGAACCTTTGTCAGGTCATCGTGGTACATGACGGTTTATGGGAACCGGCATGAACCCTGGTTATGTTATTATGGATCATGACGATTCAGGGGAACCGGGCATGAATGTTTATGTTATGTATATATATGCTCATATACCTTCCTTTACTTATTCTATCTCCTCCGGGGAGGGTCGTTGGCCTGGGTGGACCCTGGAGTAGTCACGGAGCACCGACTGAGTGGAGTCACCCCCAGTTGGGTTCCTTACTCTCAGGAAGGCTATGATTACTATTACCTCGGGTAGGGTCAGTGGTCTACGGACATTGATCTTGACTTTGAGAAGACTCGGATTGAGACCTGGGTAGCACACGCGTAGCTTTGGAAACCTTGACAGGATTGGTTGTGTGAATTATATGTATATGTGATGTATGCTATATATGATATATGATGTGTGTTTACACAGGTTTTGGGCAATGGCCCGTATGGTTAGTTTCTTATGATTTGGGCTGAGTCCCTTATGGATTTGGGCAGTGGCCCGTGTACTTGATTTCATTATGGTTTTTCTGGATAAATGTTTTTATAAACTCTTGTTTTGTCCACTCACAGCTTTTAATGTTTTGACTGCCCTTCAGGTTGACATCAGATGTGGACTGTAGCAAAGACCGAGATATTACATACCTCCTCCGGATCCTGGCGTACTCTGGTGGCCTAGGAGGGCAAAGGTCAGAAATATCCCTTGTTTGACACTTCGTGTCAGACGGGAGCAGGGTCATCCCGCACTAATCCCGGGGGGATTGGGATGGGTCCTGTCAACGTGGTATCAGAGTATAGTATTGCTCGTAGGATGCTTATCAGAGCATGGTTGCTCATGTTACTCTGAATTCCAGAGCGTGTTTTGCGTACTACTCCTTACGCAGGTCGAGGATGTGATATCTCAATGGGCTACAGTTCATGATCAACCTGATAGATTGACAGGACCCACCCCGATTATCGCCTCGATAATCGGGAAGCATCCTGCTCCCGTCTGACAATCGAATCCAAAAGACCGGAAAACTAATTAATATTACAACACACCCATTGTCAGACCAGGGAGATTAAACGATTACAACCGACTAGACGTCAAGTCCACAGTTTCACAGAGCATAAAATTACAAAACAAGTTAAAGAAACAAATCCTACTCTGTGAACTAACTACTCCGCAACGGAAAACTTTATGCCTCCGCCTCTGCCTCGGCGCTTGCCCCCGCACTTGTACCACGACCTGGAGGGAATTTAAAACAACAAAGTGTGAGTGGACCGAAACATAAGTTTTACAGGAAAAACAGTTTTTCCGAAATCGGGTCCGCCCTCCAGTTTTGTAACACGCATGCATAACCAAATATTCAAATTTTGCATATTAACCTTTGAAAACTCTTTTTCCGAAACACATGAAAAACGTTGCAAAGGATCGCCATAATTCATGTAAAATCCATTTAATAATGCCAGGTTTCGGAAAACGTCATTTTGAAACGTTAATTGCACAAATCAAGTAAACTGTGAATCAATAACCACAATTATGCCGTTGGATCCATCCGAGTCTTTAAACTCAACATTAGGCCTTCCCGGGATATCAATGAGTCTTTAAACTCAAAACATGATTAATAGGCCTCGGGGTATCACAATAATCGAGTCTTTAAACTCACGAGTCTTTAAACTCAATTCGGGTCTTTAAACTCAAAACATGCAAAATAGTCATGCATGCCCAATTTAGAAATCAAAAAGTCCACTCACGGTTTTAGGACGCGTCAATCGCATCCCGCGCGCTCCTCCGTAGCTTCGGAAGTGTCTGGGCCTATAAAAAATGTACAAGAAGGGTTACAAACATCCTCAAATAGCTCGTAGGATTTTTCCTAATTTTCCCAGATTTTTCGGCGAAATAAACCTTAAGGTCCTAAACTTCCAAGCTCCCGAAATTATCCCGAAAGACTCCCGAACAATTCGAACTCTAAAGGTAAAATGTTAATTACACTGAAAGGATCAATTTCCATGTTGACCGTAATCGGAGATGACATCGCACGCGCCGTCACGCGCCGCCCAAAGTGGCTGCGCGTGAAGGCCACGCGCCAAGCTACAGTGTCATCGTTCCTACCCGGATAGCCTGATAAATGGGTCTGTCACCCGCGACACAACCCGACCAGTTCAAGTTCAATTCTCAAGCAATTCCTCCCGTTTTCAATCCTAACACCTTCTATACTCTATTAATTTTATGTCTGTACTAATTATTAACCTCGACTGTCCCTAAACCGTTTCAACCCAGACTTGAACAGCCGAACGGGTCGTCACCCAGAACTCACATTCTCAAATTAATTTCACCAGTAGATTAAGGGAACTTAGACGAACACAATGGCACTAACAATTTAGCTCGCCGTTACCTGGAAGTCGTCGTCCTCAGCACTGGTTTTCCCCTGAAACTGAGACTCAGGTTCCCGGCCAAACTGTCCTCCTCCTCCTTCAATTCTTGCACGGTTGTGCACGAAGTGACCCCAGAAGTCTAACACGGCCTTTGGTTTCGATCAATAGGCTCTAGAAATTGAATGGGATTTTTCCCTCCAACTGGTTCCTCCCAGTGCAGTGACTTGGGTTCTAGGGCCAACAGTGGTCGTCCTCACCCAAAACTTGCACCAACATCCTTTCACTCCCAGAAGTCCTTCAATGTGTTTAGGTTTGTCTCTTAACCCGTAGAAGTCGAATTCAGAGCTTTCCCCCCCCAAAAACCGAAAATGGTTCTTCACGGTTTCACTCACGGTTTCCACTCTACTCAGCTCCTAAACTGAACCAAATGACCCAACTGAGTCCTTTCCTCACTCCTTTACTCTGTTGATCGATTCAAACGGCCAGCAACCCGTGGGAGACCAACTGAGATTTTCTGAAAATGTCTCCCACGCACACAGAAGCCATAGCCATTAATTAACCCAGCCCGTGCACTAAGTCTCTGCCCAGACACGCAGGGATGCTTCCCACAATCTCAAAATTCATAAACTAACCCCACTCACCATTCCACTTAACCATAAACAATTGCACGCACAAAGCTCCACGGCCGCACTCTGTTTTTCACGGTGGTGCTACAATAACCGCCATGAAAATGACCAAAATGCCCCTCTGTGCAATAATTACCAAATTGCCCTCCAGCTTCCGTGACCCATAACTCGGTCATCTGATGTCCGTTTCAAGCGTGCCACCTGTCGTTGTACTCAGGGCGTCGAGACGAACATAACGGTCTTCGAGTCAAATGCATATCAATTGTCAAACAAAAAGTCAACTTTTCCCCATAACAACGCCCAATTACGGTAATGCCCCTGAACTTCCGAACATCATAACTTTCACCCTGATCGTCCGAATCGAACGTGCCACCTGTCTATGAATTCGTGACGTCCCGAACTACGTCACGGTCATCACTCCATGTCTGTTCGACCTCCCAATCAAAAAGTCAACAAATTGACCACACAAATCACAGGGGTAAAAACGTCATTTTATTCAATATTTTACAATATTACATTTTCAGAACGTCTGGGGCGTTACAATCTTCCCCCCCTTAAAAAATTTCGTCCCGAAATTTCAAGGAAACAAGTAGGGGAACTGTTCTCGCATCTGTGCCTCGGGTTCCCATGTGGCTTCCTCCACATTCTGGTTCCTCCAGAGTACCTTTACCAGAGGAACGGTCTTCCGACGTAGTACTTTATCCTTTCAATCCAAAATCTGTACCGGCTGTTCCTCGAAGCTCAAGTCATCTCGAAGTTCAATGGGCTGCTTCTCCAGTACATGAGATGCGTCAAACACATATTTCCGCAACATCGACACATGAAAAACATCGTGGACCTTCGACAGCTCTGGCGGTAGTGCCAACCTGTAGGCCACCGGGCCAATCCTCTCGGTAATCTCATAAGGTCCGATATAACGAGGGCTCAACTTTCCTCGCCTGCCAAATCTCACCACACCCTTCCAAGGGGATAATTTCAGGAATACCCGATCTCCGACCGCAAACTCAAGATCTCGAGTCCGATGGTCCACATAGCTCTTTTGTCTGTCTTGGGCTGCCTTGAGCCGATCCTTGATGAGTTTGACCTTCTCGGTCGTCAGTTCCACCAATTCGGATTTAGTCAGCTTCCTTTCACCTACGTCCGTCCAACACAACGGGGTTCTGCACTGCCGTCCGTACAAGGCTTCGTACGGAGCCATCCCAATGCTCGCCTGATAGCTGTTGTTGTAGGCAAATTCCATCAAGGCTAGATGTGACTCCCAAGTGTCCTGAAATTGCAAAACGCAAGCTCGCATCATATCCTCCAAAGTCTGGATGGTCCGCTCAGACTGGCCGTCAGTCTGAGGATGAAATGCTGTACTGAAACGAAGTTTCGTCCCAAATGCTTCCTGCAGACTCTGCCAAAATCGAGAAGTAAACCTCGGGTCTCGGTCAGAAACTATTGATTCCGGAGTACCGTGCAAACGGATGATCTCGTCAATAAACAACTGGGCCAACTGTGTCATCCTGAAGTTCTCTCGCACTGGCAAGAAATGAGCTGATTTCGTAAGCCTGTCCACAATCACCCAAACTCCATCGTGACCCCTGGGTGTCCTAGGAAGTCCAAACACGAAATCCATCGTTAAGTGGTCCCATTTCCATTCTGGAATAGGTAGTGGTTGCAAGGCTCCATAAGGTCGTTGTCTCTCAGCCTTCACTTGCTGGCAAATCAGACACCTACTAACAAACTCGGCAATCTCCCGTTTCATTCCCGGCCACCAGTAGTGCTCTCGCAAGGTACGATACATCTTGGTCCCACCAGGATGCATCGCGTAGGCCGAACTATGAGCTTTGTCCAAGATCTCCTTCTTCAGTGCCTCAACGTCGGGCACACACAACCGTCCTTCTTTTAGCAAAGCTCCATCCTCCCTGACTGTAAAATCCAGCCGTTCACCGGCTTCCACTTCAATCCGAAGTACACATGAGACAGGATCTTGAGATTGAACCTCAACGATCCGATCTACCAGAAGTGGTCTCACATGGAAATTAGCCAGCAAGACACCTTGGCCATCCAAACCCAAATCAATGCTATTCTTACGGAGTTCAACCAAAAGTGGTAAATGAACCGTCCGTAGATGTGCTACAGAATGCGTTGACTTCCGGCTTAGAGCATCAGCCACCACATTGGCTTTCCCCGGGTGGTACTCAATTGTGCAATCATAATCCTTAATTAGCTCTAGCCACCGTCGCTGCCTCACATTTAACTCCTTCTGAGTGAACAAGTACTTCTGGCTTTTGTGATCCGTGAACATTCTGCAAGTCGCACCATACAAGTAATGTCTCCAAATTTTCAATGCATGCACAACAGCAGCTAATTCCAAATCGTGCGTAGGATAATTGCGCTCATGCGGTTTCAACTGGCGCGAAGCATAGGCGATCACTTTCCCATGCTGCATTAGTACACATCCCAAACCCTGTAAGGATGCATCACTGTACACCTCAAATTCCCCACTGTCGTCTGGAAGGGTCAGTATAGGAGCAGATGTCAACCTTTCCTTTAGCTCCCGAAAACTACACTCGCAATCGTCATCCCACTCAAACTTGACTACCTTCCGCGTCAGTCGCGTCAACGGGGCAGCAATGGTAGAGAAACCCTCTACGAACCTCCTGTAGTAACCAGCCAAACCCAAGAAACTTCGGACTTTAGTGACGGTCCTCGGTTGCTCCCACTTCGCCACTGCCTCAATTTTCTGAGTATCCACACTGATCCCGTCAGTTGAGATCACATGCCCCAAGAAACTCACGCTCGTCAACCAAAACTGACATTTGCTGAGCTTCGCGTACAACTGGTTTTCCCTCAAGGTACCTAGCACCATCCTTAAGTGCTCATCGTGCGCTTCCGCACTCCTCGAGTAGACTAGGATATCGTCAATGAACACGATGACAAAATGATCCAAGTATGGCTGCAACACTCGGTTCATCAAGTCCATAAATGCTGCGGGTGCGTTGGTCAAACCAAACGGCATCACAAGGAACTCATAATGACCATAACGGGTCCTAAAAGCTGTCTTGGGTACATCCTCATCCTTAACCCGCAATTGATGATACCCAGAACGTAGATCAATTTTGGAGAAGTACTGCGCTCCTCGCAGCTGATCGAACAAATCATCGATCCGAGGCAACGGGTATTTGTTCCTGACTGTTACTTTATTCAGTTGCCTGTAATCGATGCAGAGTCTCAAACTCCCATCCTTTTTCTTCACAAACAACACCGGGGCTCCCTAGGGGGATACACTCGGTCGAATAAACCCCATCTCAAGTAATTCTTGTAACTGCGCCTTCAGTTCTTTCAACTCGGCTGGCGCCATACGATACGGAGTCTGAGAGATAGGTTGCGTACCTGGAACTAGATCAACAGTGAACTCGACATCTCGATGCGGTGGCAATCCCGGTAGATCCTCCGGAAAGACATCCGGAAACTCCTGTACTATCGGTATATCCTCCACCCTCAATGGTGCAGCTCGTGAATCCATCACCTGAGCTAAGTATCCCTGGCACCCTTTCCTCAACAACTTACTTGCCTTCAGGGCTGATATCACTCCGACAGGAGTGGCTCGCTGAATCCCCTGAAAAGTGGTTTCCGGTAACCCCGGGCACCGAAAGGTAACCTTCTTATCGATGCATTCGATAGAAGCATGATGGAGCGTCAACCAGTCCATTCCCAAAATGACATCAAAGTCGTGCAAGTCCAAGAGTATCAAGTCTGCCATCAGACCAACATCACCTACTATTACGGGACACCCGCAACACTTGATTTACCACAAATACATCTCCCGTGGGTGTACTCACACCCAAGTCACAGTCCAAGGCGGACACCTCTCTACCCGCCAACAACTCACAGTCCCGTGAAATAAATGAATGAGTAGCTCCAGGATCAATTAAAGCACAAACATCATGCCCAAAGATCGTGAGTGTATGTAACGACCCGTCCCAAATTCCATGATTAGATTAGTGACTAATCACGATTAGTGAGGCTAATCCGTGATTAGTAGAGCGAAATCGGACGAACGGTGCGAAATGACCGTTTTGCCCCTGATGGTGGCAAAACGTTGACTTTTCAATCGGGTGGTCAAATGGACTTTGACCGATGACCGTGACGTAGTTCGTGACGTCACGAGTTCATAGACAGGTGGCACGTTCAATTCCGACGTTCGTAGAAGAAGTTATGACGTTCGGAAGCCCAAGGGCATTTTGGTAATTTGGGTGAATAGGAGGTCAAAAGTTGACTTTTTGACCGGGAGGTCCGATGGCCGAGGGCCGAAGACCGTTATGTAGATAAGGACGATACGAATCCGTAGACAGGCGGCACGTCGAATTCGGACGTTCGACGGCGAAGTTACGGTTCACGGAAGTTCCCGGTTACTATTCACGATGGCACGTTTTACGAGACAAAAAGTGCAGTTTGTCTTTAGTGGGTCCAGTTACTTTTCAGCAACCAATGGATGAGTGACACTTGTCACCCATCCACTGGCCAACCTCACCCACTCATGCACCAAACCCATTCAACCGTGCATCCATTTTCCATTTTTTCCTCCATCCATTACCCGATCCCATTTCACCCAAAATCCCAAAACCTTCATCCCTTATGATCTGAGGAACCAGGAGAGTGAGAGAGGAGGACTAGGACGGCAGCTGGTGGCTGGAACCGCCGTGGGCGGTGGCGGGAGCCCAAAACCCGATCGGGTACCCGGTAAGCCGTTTTTCCTCATTTTTCGATGTGAGCTTTATGGTTGTTTTTAAGTGATTAGGGAATGATTATTAGGATGCTAGGAAGGTTTTAGGACGGTTTTGGTGAGGGTTAACGGCTGAGAAGCCGTGGGGGACCGATCGGAAAAATGGGACCGTGAGGTCCATTTCGAACTAAGGTGTTTCGGGTAGTTTTTCCTAGGTTTCTTGATTAGGATAGATTGGAAATGAGAAAATAGAAATTTAGAAATTGGAATGGAAGAAATCGGACCGAAAATGAGGGAGTCGGAGGTCTGGACCGGTTACGCTGGTCCAGTTGCAGAAACGAACCGGACCGGCCGGTCTGAACCGGCCGTCGAGAGGTTGAAGGAGTACTGTGCACAGGCGCGTGGCTCCCACGCGCAGCCACTTCAGGCGGCGCGTGTGGGCGCGTGCTAGGGTTTCTGGGGATGTGTTCAACATACGAAATCATCTATTCGATGTAACGAACATTTTGGGACTGGTTTCGTGTCGATCGGACACCGTCTCGATATGTTTCGGGGCATCGGAAGGTTTAGGTTCGGGATTAAAAATAGTTAAAAATATGGGAAAATTACGGGGCTTTAGTTAGGGGTTATATAAGTAGTTAGTAACCCTCTAAATTAATTTGGACAGGTTTGGGGGTCCCGGTGACGGTGATCGGCTCGGGGAGCCGTATGGCACGCAAATCGAGGCGGCAGCTCGGACGGTCTGTGAGTGGACCTTGTTTTCTAAATTGGTGCATGCATAAATGTTTATTATATGTTTATTTACTTGTTTGATGATGCCATGGGTGCATTTGTATGTGGTTACGTATAAGCACGTATTTCGAGGTTTCGGCCTTATACGGTGCTTATACGGGTCTGTATTTCTTTATTGACTTAAATGAACTGAATTTGGATTTCAAAATGATAAACTCGGGTATGAGACCCATTTGGTTTTGTCTCGGGCATATGACCTCAGATTCCGGGCACGGTGCCCAGTTGGTGTCCTATGTTCGGGTACGAGACCCAATCACTTTACGGTTTTGGTTTCAGGTCAGGGAACCTTAAATGGATTCCCAGGTTCATGACGGTTTATGGGAACCGGAATGAACCCTTGTTATGGTATCATGGTTCATGACGGTTTATGGGAACCGGCATGAACCCTTGTTGGTTATTACGGAACATGACGGTTTATGGGAACCGGCATGTTACCTGGTTATGTTATTACGGTACATGACGGTTTATGGGAACCGGCATGTTACCTGATTATGGATATTATGGATTCATGACGGTTCAGGGGAACCGGTCAGGAATGGTTATGTTATGTATATATATGTTCGTGTACCTTCCTTTACATGTTCTACTATCTCCTCCGGGGAGGGTCGTTGGCCTGGGTGGACCCCGGAGTAGTCACGGAGCACCGACTGAGTGGAGTCACCCCCCAGTTGGGTTCCTTACTCTCAGGAAGGCTATGATTACTATTACCTCGGGTAGGGTCAGTGGTCTACGGACATTGATCTTGACTTTGAGATGACTCGGATTGAGACCCGGGTAGCGCGCGCGTAGCTTTGGATACCGTGACAGGATTGGTTGTGTGACTTATATATATGTATGTGATGGATATGTGATATATGATATGTGGTGTGTACAGGTGTGCACAGGATTTGAGTAGTGGCTCGTGTACTTGGTTTCTTTATGGTTTGGGGCCGAGTCCTTTATGGATTTGGGTTGTGGCCCGTATGGTCGTTTTTATTGTGGTCATTTCGACCTTAGTTTATATCTGCTTTGGGCTTAGTCCCACATATGGTTTGTTTTGGATAAATGGTTTTCGAATGCATGCATGCTTTTTAGTGGAGGGTACAAATGTCTTATGAAATGTTTTATAAACTTTTGTTTTGTCCACTCACAGTTTTTAATGTTTTGACTGCCCTTCAGGTTGACATCGGATGTGGACTGTAGCAGAGACCGAGATATCACATGCCTCCTCCGGATCCTGGCGTACTCTGATAGCCCGGGAGGGCAAAGGACGAAAATATCCCTTGTCTGACACTTCGTGTCAGACGGGAGCAGGGTCATCCAGCACTAATCCCGGGGGGATTGGGATGGGTCCTGTCAACGTGGTATCAGAGCGGGGTTGTCTCTATTCGAGCAACCGCGGAGCTCTTGGAGTATGTATGCTGGTCGAGGATGTGATATCTCATTGGGCTGCAGTTCGTGGTCAACCTGATTGTCGTGGTGCCGGTACGATAGTTAGTAGGATGGGCAAGCCTTGGTTCGGCACTCGATGCCGAGGTTTCCTTGGTTCTGTCAGGGTTGGCAGTGTGGAACCCTACGGAAGGCTTAACGTAGTATTACGTTAGAGTTTTGGTTCGTGAGACGGTTAGTTGGGATCGTCTTCACGATGCCGTAGGATCGGTTTCGACGACTGATTTGGTGTTGTGACCATCCGATGGTCGGATTGGTTGAGTTAGATGGGTTTACTGCTGTTGGCGGTTAGTAGTCGATTTCGGGGAACTCTGGTTGAACTTATGGTAGTTGGCAGCCAGATTCGAGGATCCTGACTGGACTTACGGTAGGATTGGATTGACGTCATTACGATGTCAAGACCGCGGAGTCGGTCAGATTGTTGATTTTACTACTTTTCGCAGTTGGGTTCAGAGTGACCCTAGTTGTGATTGTGGAACCCTACCTTGGTGGGTATGGTTCGGAAATGGGAGTTGGCGAGTGGTGTGACTTTGACGACTATTCAGATTTGGATTCGTTAGTCGGTCTAGTCATGTCAGCTTGTATTGGGACTGCACTTCGCAGTCAGGGTTGTACGTATCGGTTAAACCGAGTTGGTTGTCGTGCTACTTCAGTTGTGGGTTGGTGCAACTAAGGTCGTGGGTGACCTGGTAGACGACAATGGTTTAGTCGAGTTACGACTGGTTAGTGTTTGGTTGGACAGGTTACCAGGGTTGGTACTTGTCGATGGAATCCCTGAGTGGGATACAGAGTAGTTGGTACGGGCGATTGATTCCGTTGGATACGGAGTCTGGATATAGCGATGTCTGGTAGTTAGGTCTACACGAGTGTGGGGCATGCGCTACTACCGAGAGTGGTTATAGTTACGATTGTTGGGGATCGGGGACGTTCGGGGAACGTTTTCCTTTTCTCGCATGAGTTGTCAGGGTGACTGTACCCAGAGTTGTCAGGTACGAGGGAGACAGAGTTTCTCCTATACGAGCAGAGGTACGCGATCGTCGCTTGGTATGAGCGGAGATCCAGGATGTCAGTGTTGCACACGGTGTGCTAGCGTCAGTACTGATGCTAGTGAGGATGCTTGTGTGCTGATGCTGACAGGTGGTAGTGATGGTGTTGGTACTCGTGCTAGTGCTAGTGCTGGTGTCGGTGCGGGTGATTGTGATGACGGTGAGTTACGGATCGGGGTGTGACTCCGTCGTAATGGGCATATGTTCGGTATCTGTGGTTCAGGAGTGGAACTTAGATAGAGTTAAACTGGTTAGGGGACACGTGGTTGATGTCCGGGTATGTTGTTTCCAATCTTGTTGGAACTTCGAAATCGCGAGAGGTTGCGATTGAAGTGACGAATCGAATGCGGGTTTTTCGCATTAGTATTGAATAACTCGAGGTCATTTTGGGTGACTTCTCGGATTCTACCATGATTGATGATGGTAGATGACGTTGATGATATAGATGTTGTTGGTTGCCACTCGTACACTGATTGTGTATTGGTTGGTGGACCCGGGATTTGTTCTGGACCATCAGGAGGAGATGAGTATATCGAAGTTAGGTGACTGAGATTTCTCATTTTCTGCTTGGTGGCAGACGATGTCAGGTTACCTGACGTGGTGAGTGCATCGAGTGTTGTTTGCATTCACGTAGGATGGATTATTCGATCATTCTTGTTTTGCCTTGGTGGAATGACAAGGATCGATACGAGGTAATCAGTGAGAACCCACAGTCTCGGCGTGTCTCGTCGTAGACTAATCTATTTAAGATGTGGGAAATGGTCTAGGACTTTGGTTGGCGTGACGATCCTCGATCGTGACGTCTATAGTCGTTTGACGTAGTGGTGGATCTGGATCGTGATCTTGATGATCCAGATAGGTGGAGAGTTTATCACTCTTACTTGGATGTTGAGTGGAGCATGATGGGACTGAACTTCTTTTCGAGGTAAATCCCATATGGCTTATTACTCGCCTGAGTAGTTGTCCGATGAGTAGGTGTCTGACGAGGTCGGATTTTGTCTGACCTAGTGTTGTGTTGATGTTGGGATTGACTTCCCTATGAAGTCAATCGATTGTGTTGTGGTAATCGGTCGAACAGGTATCCGGTAGGTTCGGATATGGTGCGTCTCGGTAGACGTGAACGATATTTCAGGTTTTGGAATCAGATTTCTGAATGACGATTCAGGATTTGATTTTGGAACTTGAAAAAGGATTTCTATATTTGGGTTTTGGAATCGGATTCTGGGTGACGATTCAGGATTGGATTCTAGAGCTTGACTGTGGATTTTCTTTTTACGGATTTGGGTTCGGAATGGTTATTCCTAATACTAGTTTACGGAATGATGATTTCGGATTCGAATTTGAACATGTTTATGGATATGATTTCTGGGTTTGGATTCGGGATTTCTTACGAAATTGCGGATTCGGATTCGGATTTGGAAATAGATAATGGGTCGGAGTTTCAATTTGTCTAGTACTGGATTGGACAAATGGACTCCATAGTAGAAACGTGATCGGCTACAACCTATATGGGTGTAGGCTGATTGATGTGTAGATGTATGTACCTTGTACGTTGTTCGAGGTACAATACTGGGCATACTTGTGGTGCCTAGTGACGGTATATAGGTTATACCGGTAGTACGTTGGTGAGCGTGTTGGTAGTCGGATTGGATCCGATACCACTGGATTAGTCGAGGTCGTGAACTAGGCATTGGATACTGTGCATTGGGTCATGGTATTTCTAATGGGTCTAACACACAGGTCGAGTGAAATGCTTGTGGTTAGTGTAACCACGAGTGTGTGTCATATCAGTTTGCGACTGACGACTGTCAAGTGGTGACAGTTTGTAGGAGGTGTCAGCGTGGATCCTGGTGTGAGGTCTGATGACTCCCCGTGGGAGCAGTCGTCCGTGGTCGAATGTAGACGAGGCGACATGAGCGTTGGTGGTACGTCTAGTTACAAACGAGGTTTATGTTGACTAGTGGGTGTACTAGGGTACACGTGTTTTGCGGTCGATTCTACTTTCCACGAGGTGGTTGTGGAATCAGGATAATTGGAGTTTCGAGAGCGAAACTAATTAAGGAGGGAAGAACGGTTGGATTAGGTCGGTTGGAATTTCGGGGACGAAATTAATTAAGGAGGGAAGGTTGTAACGACCCGTCCCAAATTCCATGATTAGATTAGTGACTAATCACGATTAGTGAGGCTAATCCGTGATTAGTAGAGCGAAATCGGACGAACGGTGCGAAATGACCGTTTTGCCCCTGATGGTGGCAAAACGTTGACTTTTCAATCGGGTGGTCAAATGGACTTTGACCGATGACCGTGACGTAGTTCGTGACGTCACGAGTTCATAGACAGGTGGCACGTTCAATTCCGACGTTCGTAGAAGAAGTTATGACGTTCGGAAGCCCAAGGGCATTTTGGTAATTTGGGTGAATAGGAGGTCAAAAGTTGACTTTTTGACCGGGAGGTCCGATGGCCGAGGGCCGAAGACCGTTATGTAGATAAGGACGATACGAATCTGTAGACAGGCGGCACGTCGAATTCGGACGTTCGACGGCGAAGTTACAGTTCACGGAAGTTCCCGGTTACTATTCACGATGGCACGTTTTACGAGACGAAAAGTGCAGTTTGTCTTTAGTGGGTCCAGTTACTTTTCAGCAACCAATGGATGAGTGACACTTGTCACCCATCCACTGGCCAACCTCACCCACTCATGCACCAAACCCATTCAACCGTGCATCCATTTTCCATTTTTTCCTCCATCCATTACCCGATCCCATTTCACCCAAAATCCCAAAACCTTCATCCCTTATGATCTGAGGAACCAGGAGAGTGAGAGAGGAGGACTAGGACGGCAGCTGGTGGCTGGAACCGCCGTGGGCGGTGGCGGGAGCCCAAAACCCGATCGGGTACCCGGTAAGCCGTTTTTCCTCATTTTTCGATGTGAGCTTTATGGTTGTTTTTAAGTGATTAGGGAATGATTATTAGGATGCTAGGAAGGTTTTAGGACGGTTTTGGTGAGGGTTAACGGCTGAGAAGCCGTGGGGGACCGATCGGAAAAATGGGACCGTGAGGTCCATTTCGAACTAAGGTGTTTCGGGTAGTTTTTCCTAGGTTTCTTGATTAGGATAGATTGGAAATGAGAAAATAGAAATTTAGAAATTGGAATGGAAGAAATCGGACCGAAAATGAGGGAGTCGGAGGTCTGGACCGGTTACGCTGGTCCAGTTGCAGAAACGAACCGGACCGGCCGGTCTGAACCGGCCGTCGAGAGGTTGAAGGAGTACTGTGCACAGGCGCGTGGCTCCCACGCGCAGCCACTTCAGGCGGCGCGTGTGGGCGCGTGCTAGGGTTTCTGGGGATGTGTTCAACATACGAAATCATCTATTCGATGTAACGAACATTTTGGGACTGGTTTCGTGTCGATCGGACACCGTCTCGATATGTTTCGGGGCATCGGAAGGTTTAGGTTCGGGATTAAAAATAGTTAAAAATATGGGAAAATTACGGGGCTTTAGTTAGGGGTTATATAAGTAGTTAGTAACCCTCTAAATTAATTTGGACAGGTTTGGGGGTCCCGGTGACGGTGATCGGCTCGGGGAGCCGTATGGCACGCAAATCGAGGCGGCAGCTCGGACGGTCTGTGAGTGGACCTTGTTTTCTAAATTGGTGCATGCATAAATGTTTATTATATGTTTATTTACTTGTTTGATGATGCCATGGGTGCATTTGTATGTGGTTACGTATAAGCACGTATTTCGAGGTTTCGGCCTTATACGGTGCTTATACGGGTCTGTATTTCTTTATTGACTTAAATGAACTGAATTTGGATTTCAAAATGATAAACTCGGGTATGAGACCCATTTGGTTTTGTCTCGGGCATATGACCTCAGATTCCGGGCACGGTGCCCAGTTGGTGTCCTATGTTCGGGTACGAGACCCAATCACTTTACGGTTTTGGTTTCAGGTCAGGGAACCTTAAATGGATTCCCAGGTTCATGACGGTTTATGGGAACCGGCATGAACCCTTGTTATGGTATCATGGTTCATGACGGTTTATGGGAACCGGCATGAACCCTTGTTGGTTATTACGGAACATGACGGTTTATGGGAACCGGCATGTTACCTGGTTATGTTATTACGGTACATGACGGTTTATGGGAACCGGCATGTTACCTGATTATGGATATTATGGATTCATGACGGTTCAGGGGAACCGGTCAGGAATGGTTATGTTATGTATATATATGTTCGTCTACCTTCCTTTACATGTTCTACTATCTCCTCCGGGGAGGGTCGTTGGCCTGGGTGGACCCCGGAGTAGTCACGGAGCACCGACTGAGTGGAGTCACCCCCCAGTTGGGTTCCTTACTCTCAGGAAGGCTATGATTACTATTACCTCGGGTAGGGTCAGTGGTCTACGGACATTGATCTTGACTTTGAGATGACTCGGATTGAGACCCGGGTAGCGCGCGCGTAGCTTTGGATACCGTGACAGGATTGGTTGTGTGACTTATATATATGTATGTGATGGATATGTGATATATGATATGTGGTGTGTACAGGTGTGCACAGGATTTGAGTAGTGGCTCGTGTACTTGGTTTCTTTATGGTTTGGGGCCGAGTCCTTTATGGATTTGGGTTGTGGCCCGTATGGTCGTTTTTATTGTGGTCCTTTCGACCTTAGTTTATATCTGCTTTGGGCTTAGTCCCACATATGGTTTGTTTTGGATAAATGGTTTTCCAATGCATGCATGCTTTTTAGTGGAGGGTACAAATGTCTTATGGAATGTTTTATAAACTTTTGTTTTGTCCACTCACAGTTTTTAATGTTTTGACTGCCCTTCAGGTTGACATCGGATGTGGACTGTTGCAGAGACCGAGATATCACATGCCTCCTCCGGATCCTGGCGTACTCTGATAGCCCGGGAGGGCAAAGGACGAAAATATCCCTTGTCTGACACTTCGTGTCAGACGGGAGCAGGGTCATCCCGCACTAATCCCGGGGGGATTGGGATGGGTCCTGTCAGTGTACCTGTCACAACACCAGGCGCTGCCCTGGCCTCCTGCTACGTAACATCAAAAACTCGGGCCTGTGGTCCAGCTGCTCGCCCACGGCCCTGGCCCCTCTGTCCATTAGCCGCTCCAGTACCACCTCCTCGAGTACTCCCAGTCCCAGAAACTACAGCTGTGCTCCGTCCCTGCTCTGCTCCACCCCGACCTGCGCCACCACCCTGTGGCAAAGATGGACACTCCCTCCGATAGTGGCCCCGCTCGCCACAGAAGAAACAGATAACACTGGAAGCATCTCGAACAAAACCACCACCCTGCCATCTCGTGGAAGCAACAGAAGTCACGCTCGCCTGCGGAGCAGTCTGCGCCCTAGGCGCTCGGAATCCGGAACCCTGATGGTTACCAGGCCTGCCATAACGATCATTGCCTGCGGATGAGGCTCCATTATAACGTCCCTTCTTCGGGGCTCTCTGACCATGTGATCCAGGATATGAACGCTCGCGACGTTGCCCACCACCAGAGTACTGTGGACGTGTCGGGAGACTAGCCTCAACCCGCACCGCGACATCAGACAACTCCCTGAGAGTAGCAAAAGCTCCAGCCGTCACAATGGCCCGTATCTCACCCCGTAGGCCAAGCTCAAACCTACGACATTTCTCAGCCTCAGTAGATACAAAGGTAGGAAAAAAACGAGCTAGCATCTGAAATTTCTGTTCATACTCAGCTACGGACATGCTCCCCTGCTGGAGCTGCAGAAACTCGGTCTCCCTAGCATCACGGAATGTACGGGGATAATACTGATCCAGAAACCGTTCACGAAAGGTCTCCCAAGTCACTGTACGGGCATCCCAGCCCGACAACTCCAGAGTTTACCACCACTCATAAGCAGATCCATCAAGTAAAAATGTGGCCAACACCACACGCTCCTCATGAGGACAGTGCATCACAGTGAAGATCCGATCAATCCGAGAAATCCAGCGGTGAGAATCCTCCGGATCCGCTCCACCACTAAACACCGTAGCCCCAAGACGCTGGGCTCGCTCGATCGAAGCGCTCTCGGCATCGCCATCAGGTCGTGGAGGGGGTTCGCGTCGCGGAGGCATGGCCGGTCGTCCTTCTCTGAAAGAGGCATAAGTTAGTACAATAATCAAGGCACACCCGAGTGCCGGACACGAATCGTAAACCTAGGCTCTGATACCAATTGACAGGACCCACCCCGATTATCGCCTCGATAATCGGGAAGCATCCTGCTCCCGTCTGACAATCGAATCCAAAAGACCGGAAAACTAATTAATATTACAACACACCCATTGTCAGACCAGGGAGATTAAACGATTACAACCGACTGGACGTCAAGTCCACAGTTTCACAGAGCATAAAATTACAAAACAAGTTAAAGAAACAAATCCTACTCTGTGAACTAACTACTCCGCAACGGAAAACTTTATGCCTCCGCCTCTGCCTCGGCGCTTGCCCCCGCACTTGTACCACGACCTGGAGGGAATTTAAAACAACAAAGTGTGAGTGGACCGAAACATAAGTTTTACAGGAAAAACAGTTTTTCCGAAATCTGGTCCGCCCTCCAGTTTTGTAACACGCATGCATAACCAAATATTCAAATTTTGCATATTAACCTTTGAAAACTTTTTTTCCGAAACACATGAAAAACGTTGCAAAGGATCGCCATAATTCATGTAAAATCCATTTAATAATGCCAGGTTTCGGAAAACGTCATTTTGAAACGTTAATTGCACAAATCAAGTAAACTGTGAATCAATAACCACAATTATGCCGTTGGATCCATCCGAGTCTTTAAACTCAACATCGAGTCTTTAAACTCAACATTAGGCCTTCCCGGGATATCAACGAGTCTTTAAACTCAAAACATGATTAATAGGCCTCGGGGTATCACAATAATCGAGTCTTTAAACTCACGAGTCTTTAAACTCAATTCGGGTCTTTAAACCCAATTTTCGGGCCCGCCCCCGTCATCAACATACCGGGTCTTTAAACCCAAAACCGGATCCAACCATTAACCGGGTCTTTAAACCCAAAACCGTTTTTAAACACAATAAACCAGGATTCATCACAAACCGTTTTCCAACATTATTCCGAAAACATTTCTCATCATAACAGGACTTATGTCCGAATTCACATGCAAATTCCAACACATGCAATTTCCAAAAATTACTTCACAATGGGATCAAACATCATAAATCCGAAACATGCACATTCATATCCAGGTACTTCTTCAAAATCATCACGCATGCAATAGCAAAAACCGTAATCTCGAAATGCGTGAAATACTATAAAGATCTCGAAAAACGTGAAAACACGTAAAACCGATGTGTCATAATCACCATCATAAAATCATATGTAAAACCATGAGATAAATAAGCAAAATAGTCATGCATTCCCAATTTAGAAATCAAAAAGTCCACTCACGGTTTTAGGACGCGTCAATCGCGTCCCGCGCGCTCCTCCGTAGCTTCGGAAGTGTCCGGGCCTGTAAAAAATGTACAAGAAGGGTTACAAACATCCTCAAATAGCTCGTAGGATTTTTCCTAATTTTCCCGGATTTTTCGGCGAAATAAACCTTAAGGTCCTAAACTTCCAAGCTCCCGAAATTATCCCGAAAGACTCTCGAACAATTCGTACTCTAAAGGTAAAATGTTAATTACACTGAAAGGATCAATTTCCATGTTGACCGTAATCGGAGATGACATCGCACGCGCCGTCACGCGCCGCCCAAAGTGGCTGCGCGTGAAGGCCACGCGCCAAGCTACAGTGTCATCGTTCCTACCCGGATAGCCTGATAAACGGGTCTGTCACCCGCGACACAACCCGACCAGTTCAAGTTCAATTCTCAAGCAATTCCTCCCGTTTTCAATCCTAACACTCTATTAATTTTATGTCTGTACTAATTATTAACCTCGACTGTCCCTAAATCGTTTCAACCCAGACTTGAACAGCCGAACGGGTCGTCACCCAGAACTCACCCAAACTAACTCCATTCTCAAATTAATTTCACCAGTAGATTAAGGGAACTTAGACGAACACAATGGCACTAACAATTTAGCTCGCCGTTACCTGGAAGTCGTCGTCCTCAGCACTGGTTTTCCCCTGAAACTGAGACTCAGGTTCCCGGCCAAACTGTCCTCCTCCTCCTTCAATTCTTGCACAGTTGTGCACGAAGTGACCCCAGAAGTCTAACACGGCCTTTGGTTTCGATCAACGGGCTCCAGAAATTGAATGGGATTTTTCCCTCCAACTGGTTCCTCCCAGTGCAGTGACTTGGGTTCTAGGGCCAACAGTGGTCGTCCTCACCCAAAACTTGCACCAACATGATCCTTTCACTCCCAGAAGTCCTTCAATGTGTTTAGGTTTGTCTCTCAACCCGTAGAAGTCGAATTCAGAGCTTTCCCCCCCCCCCCCCAAAAAACCAAAAATGGTTCTTCACGGTTTCACTCACGGTTTCCTCTCTACTTAGCTCCTAAACTGAACCAAATGACCCAACTGAGTCCTCTCCTCACTCCTTTACTCTGTCGATCGATTCAAACGGCCAGCAACCCGTGGGAGACCAACTGAGATTTTCTGAAAATGTCTCCCACGCACACAGAAGCCATAGCCATTAATTAACCCAGCCCGTGCACTCAGTCTCTGCCCAGACACGCAGGGATGCTTCCCACAATCTCAAAATTCATAAACTAACCCCACTCACCAGTCCACTTAGCCATAAACAATTGCACACACAAAGCTCCACGGCCGCACTCTATTTTTCACGGTGGTGCTACAGTAACCGCCGTGAAAATGACCAAAATGCCCCTCTGTGCAATAATTACCAAATTGCCCTCCAGCTTCTGTGACCCATAACTCGGTCATCCGGTGTCCGTTTCAAGCGTGCCGCCTGTCGTTGTACTCAGGGCGTCGAGACGAACATAACGGTCTTCGAGTCAAATGCATATCAATTGTCAAACAAAAAGTCAACTTTTCCCCATAACAACGCCCAACTACGGTAATGCCCCTGAACTTCCGAACATCATAACATTCACCCTGATCGTCCGTATCGAACGTGCCACCTGTCTATGAACTCGTGACGTCCCGAACTACGTCACGGTCATCACTCCACGTCCGTTCGACCTCCCAATCAAAAAGTCAACAAATTGACCACACAAATCACAGGGGTAAAAACGTCATTTTATTCAATATTTTACAATATTACATTTTCAGAACGTCCGGGGCGTTACATAGTTGGGGTGCCGATACGATAGGTAGTAGGATTGCATCGTGGAACGTCTTGGTTCGGCATTCAATGCCGGGGTTGCCATAGTTCTGTCGTGGATGACAGTGTGGACCCTACAAGGGGATAAACGTATTCTTATAGATTTTGATCGTGAGATGGTTAGTTGGGATCGTCTTCACGATGTCGTAGGATCGGTTCCGACGACTGGTTGGGAATTATGACCATCCGATGTTCGGATATGGTTGAGTTAGATGGATTTACTACAGTCGGCAGTTAGCAGTCGGATTCGAGGAATCCTAGTTGGATTGACGTCTTTACGATGTCAAGACCGCGTAGTCGGTCAGGTTGTTTATTTTACTGCTTTTTGCAGTTGGTAGCTTGTAGTTGGGATCATATTGACCCTAGATGTGATTGTGGAACCCTACATTAGGTTGTCTGGTTCGGAAATCTGAGTTGGAGAGTGGCGTGACTTTGACGACTATTTAGATTTGGGTTCGTTAGTCGGTCTAGTCATGTCAGCTTGTGTTGGAACTGCACTTCGCAGTCGGGGTTGTACATATCGGTTAGACTTAGTTGGTTGTCGTGCTACACGGTTGTGGTTTGGTGCAACTAAGGTCTTGGGCGACCTGGTAGACGACATTGGTTGAGTCGAGTTACGATTGGTTAGTGATTGGTTGGACATGTTATCAGGGTTGGTACTTGTCGATGGAATCCCGGAGCGGGGATACAGAGTAGTTGGTACGGTCGATGGATTCCGTTGGATGCAGAGTCTAGATCGCTATATCTGGTGGTTAGGTCTGCACGAGTTGTGGCAGGCACTACTACTGAGAGTAGTTGTAGTTACGGTTGTTGGGAATCGGGGACGTTCAGGGGACGTTTCCTTTTCTCGTATGAGTTGTCAGGATGACTGTACTCATAGTTGTTGGGTACGAAGGAGGCAGACTTTCTCCTATTCGAGCAAAGGTGCGGGGTCGTCGCTCGGTGTGAGCGGAGATCCAGAGTTGTCAGTTTACACACGATGTGCTAGTGTTAGTACTGATGCTAGTGTGGATGCTTGTCTGTTGATGCTGACAGGTGATGATATTGGTACTAGTGCTGGTGCTAGTGCTGGTGATTGTGATGACGTCGAGTCACATCCGTCGTAATGGGCATATGTTCGGTATCTGTGGTTCAGGAGTGGATCTCAGATAGAGTTAAACTGGTTAGGGGACAAGTGGTTGATGTCTGGGTATGTTGTTTCCAATCTTGTTGCAACTTCGGAATCGCGAGAGGTTGCGATTGAGGTGACGAGAGGAATGCGGGTTTTTCGCATTGGTATCGGGTATTTCGACATCATTTTGTGTGACTTCTCAGTTTCTACCGTGGTAGATGATGGTAGATGACGGTAGAGGATGGTTGCATCACCAGTACACTGATCGTGTATTGGTTGGTGGACTCGGGATTTGTCTTGGGTCATCAGGTGGAGTTGAGCATATCGAAGTGGGGTGACAGATGATGTTGGTTACGTGATGTGGTGAATGCAATGAGTTTTGGTTGCATTCACATATGATGAATTTTGGTGTTATCGTGTTGGATCGTTCTTGGTTTTCCTAGGTGGAATGACAAGGATCGATACGAGGTAATCAGTGAGAACCCATAGTCTCGGCATGTCTCGTCGTTGACTGATCTGTTTAGATGTGGGAATTGGTTTAGGACTTTGGGTATCGTTATGGATCTGGATCGTGATTTTGATGATCCAGATAGGTGGACAGTTTGAGTGGTGCATGATGGGACTGAACTTCTTTTCGAGGTAAATCCCATATGGTATATTACGCCTGAGTAGGTGTCCGACGAGGTCGGATTTGGCCAACCTTAGATGTGTTGATGTTGGGATTGGATTCCCTATGAAGTCAATCGATTGTAATGTGGTAATCAGTTGAGCAGGTAACCGAGAGGTTCGGTTTTGTTACTTCTCAGTAGACGTGAACGATACTTCGAGTTTTGGAATCAGATTTCTAGATAACGATTCAGGATTTGATTTTGGAACTTGAAAGAGGATTTCTGGATTTGGGTTTTAGAATCGGATTCTGGGTGACGATTCAGGATTTGATTCTAGAGCTTGACTGTGGATTTTCTTTTTATGGATTTGGGTTCGGAATGGTTATTCCAAATGCTAGCTTACGGAATAATGATTTCGGATTCGGATTTGAACATGGCTATGGATATGATTTCTGGGTTTGGATTCGGGATTTTTTACGAAATTACAGATTCAGATTCGGATTTGTAAATAGATGATGGGTTGGAGTTTCGATTTGTCTAGTCCGGGATTGGACAAATGGACTCCATAGTAGAAACATGATTGGCTACAACCTTGGTGGTTGTAGGCTAATTGATGGGTAGTTGTATGTACCTTGTACGTTGTTCGAGGTACGATACCGGGCAGACTTGTGATGCCTGGTGACGGTATATAGGTTATACTGTGGGTATGTTAGTGAGCGTATTGGTAGTCGGCTTGATTCCGATACCATTGGATTTGTCGGGGATGTGGATTGGACATTGGATACTCTGCAGTGGGTCATAGTATTTCTGGTGGGTCCAGTTACACACAAGCTGAGTACTTTTTGGTATACGTATACTCAGGTTGAGTGAGTTGGTGGTTATTGTAATCACGAGTGTGTATAGTGTTAGTTTTCGACTGACGACTATCAAGTGGTGACGGTTTGTCGGAAGTGTCAACGTGAATCGGTTAGTGAGGTATGATGACTCCCAGTGGGAGGACGTCAGAATGGATTAGTGATTGAGAAGGGAACCGTCTAGTTGGTTAGTGATTGAGGTATGATGACTTCTGTCATTTGACGTGGTCGAATGTAGTCGATACGACGTGAGTGTTAGTGGTACGTATGGTTGCAGACGAGTATCGTTCTGGTTAGTGGGTGTACAAGTGTACACGTGTCGTGAGATCGAATTATTTCCACGGGGTGGATGTGGAATCAAGATAGTTAGAGTTTCGAGAATGAAACTAAATTAAGAAGGGAAGAACGGTTGGACTTAGGTCGGTTGGAATTTCGAGGACGAAATTAATTAAGGAGGGAAGGTTGTAACGACCCGTCCCAAATTCCTAGATTAGATTAGTGACTAATCACGGATAGTGAGGCTAATCCGTGATTAGTTTAACGAAATCGGACGAACGATGCAAAATGACCGTTTTGCCCCTAGGCGTGGGCAAAACGTTGACTTTTCAATCGGGCGGTCAAATGGACTTTGACCGATGACCGTGACGTAGTTCTTGACGTCACGAGTTCATAGACAGGTGGCACGTTCAATTCCGACGTTAGAGGAGGAAGTTATGACGTTCGGAAGTTTAGGGGCATTTTAGTAATTTTGGTTAAAAGGGCAAAATAGTTGACTTTTTAACTGGGATGTCCGATGGCCAAGGGCTGAGGACTATTAGGTAGATAAGGACGATACGAATCCATAGACAGGCGGCACGTCGAATTCGGACGTTCGACGACGAAGTTACGGTTCACGGAAGTTCCAAGTTACTATTCATGGCGACAAGTTTTACGAGACGAAAAGTGCAGTTTTGTCTCTAGTGGGCCCAGATATTTGTCCTGATGCCCAATGGATGAGTGACAAGGCAGCACCGATCACCATTTTTCCCAAACCAACTCGATCACCATTTCTCACCCAAAGACCAAACCCTTGACCTGTGAGCTTAGCTGAGAGGACAAAGAGATGAAGAGGACCGGTTGGACGTGGTGGCTGGCCCAGGCAGCACCGCCATGCACGACGGGGGAGAAAAACCGATCGAGGTATCGGTTTAACCATTTTTCCATCCAATTTCCATTTTGCGTGTTATGGGTCGATTTGGATGTTGGTTTTGAAGTAATTAGGTTATTAGGAGGTCAATAGGGAGGTTTTGAAAGGTTTTGGATGTTGAGGAACCCTGGGGTGAGGTTTTGAATTTTTTGAACCGTGAGGTCCATTTTGGGTTCACGGGTTCTAGGCGGTTTTAAGGGTTTTGTTTAATTGGGTTAGATAGGAAATGAGAAAATAGGAATTTAGGGATTAAAATGGAAGAAAACTGATGAGAAATGAGGATTGTAGGACCCTGGACCGGTGACGCAGGTCCAGTTGCAGAAAAAGACCGGACCGACGGGTTCAGACCGGCTGCGCGAGGTTGAAGACGGGTACTATAGCAGGCGCGTGTAGCCCACGCACAGCCAATTTAGGCGGCGCGTGCGGGCGCGTGCTAGGGTTTTTGGGGATGGTTCCATGTCAAATCATCTATTCGATGTAACGAACGTTTTGGGACTGGTTTCGCGTCAATCGGACAACGTTATGGGGCTTTAGTGAGAGGTTAATTAAGTAGTTAGTAACCTTCTATTACAATTTGGACAGGTTTGGGAGTCCTGATGATGGTGATCGGCTCGGGAGAGCCTATGGCACGCAAATCGAGGCGGTAGCTCGGACGGTCTGTGAGTGGACCTTGTTTTCTAAATTGGTGCATGCATAAATGTTTATTATATGTTTTATTACATGTTTGATGATGCCATGGGTGCATTTGTATGTGATTACGTATAAGCATGTATTTCGAGGTTTCGGCCTTATACGGTGCTCATACGGGTCTGTATTTCTTTATTGGTCTAAATGAAAAGGTTTTGGATTTCTAAAAGAATAAACTCGGGTATAAGACCCCTTTGGTTTGGTCTCGGGCATATGGCCCTATTTACGACCTTCGGGTCTAAATCGTGGTCGCGACGGGTGTTATATGCACGGCGATCGACGATGCGACGCTCGCCTCCAGATTGGGATGTGTTCCTTCTGGAGAGGTCACGATGCACGATTCGTGGTCGGGCAGCCTGGGGAGGCTCGACTTCGGAGTGCTGACGGTTCAGGATAGCGATCGGTGATGTGTGCACCATGATCTTGTGGTGGTCGCGTCGGTTGATTTGTTCACGGCGACATACCAGGATTGAGGGCGGTCCTGGATGGATGGTTACACGCATCACTATGATCGGAGTCGTGACTGACCCTTAGATATCGGGCAGGATGCCCAGTTGAGTAATATGTTCGGGCACGAGACCTAGTTGTTTTACACTGATGATTTTGGGTCATGGACCCTAGATGGATTTCCAAGTTCATGACGGTTTATGGGAACTGGCATGAACTCTGGGAAGGTCATTGTGGTTCATGACGGTTTATGGGAACTGGCATGAACCTTTGTCAGGTCATCGTGGTACATGACGGTTTATGGGAACTGGCATGAACCCTGGTTATGTTATTATGGATCATGACGGTTCAGGGGAACCGGGCATGAATGTTTATGTTATGTATATATATGCTCATATACCTTCCTTTACTTATTCTATCACCTCCGGCGAGGGTCGTTGGCCTGGGTGGACCCCGGAGTACTCACGGAGCACCGACTGAGTGGAGTCACCCCCAGTTGGGTTCCTTACTCTCAGGAAGGCTATGATTACTATTACCTCGGGTAGGGTCAGTGGTCTACGGACATTGATCTTGACTTTGAGAAGAGTCGGATTGAGACCTAGGTAGCACGCGCGTAGCTTTGGAAACCGTGATAGGATTGGTTGTGTGAATTATATGTATATGTGATGTATGCTATATATGATATATGATGTGTGTTTACACAGGTTTTGGGCAATGACCCGTATGGCTAGTTTCTTATGATTTGGGCTGAGTCCCTTATGGATTTGGGCAGTGGCCTGTGTACTTGATTTCATTATGGTTTTTCTGGATAAATGGTTTTTGAATGCATGCATGCTTTTTAGTGAAGGGTACAAATGTCTTCTTATTAAATGTTTTTATAAACTCTTGTTTTGTCCACTCACAGCTTTTAATGTTTTGACTGCCCTTCAGGTTGACATCGGATGTGGACTGTAGCAGAGACCAAGATATTACATACCTCCTCCGGATCCTGGCGTACTCTGATGGCCTGGGAGGGCAAAGGTTAGAAATATCCCTTGTCTGACACTTCGTGTCAGACGGGAGCAGGGTCATCCCGCACTAATCCCGGGGGGATTGGGATGGGTCCTGTCATGTAGGCCGAGTAAGACCATACCCCAACTTGTATGTTTGAGTCAAAATGCTAGTGTAAGCCGAGTAGGGTTGTACCCCAACTTGTATGTTTGAATCAAAAATAGAAAGTGTTGGGGTGTAGTCCGAGTATGGCCATACCCCGACTCTTATGTTAGAGTCAAAGTGTTGGTGTAAGTCGAGTAGGGTTGTACACTAACTAGGGACGGTTGAGTCAAAATAGCAAGTGTTGTGGTGTAGGCCGTTTAAGACCGTACCCCGACTTGTATGTTTGAGTCAAAGTGTTGCTGTAAGCTGAATAGGGTTGTACACCGACTCGAAATGATTGAGTCAAAAATTACAAGTGTTGGGGTGTAGGCTGAGTAAGACCGTACCCTGACTCGTATGTTTGAGTCAAAGTGTCGGTGTAAGCCGAGTAGGTTTGTACCCCAACTCAAATTGTTTGACTCAAAATAGCAAGTGGTCGGTTATAGGCCTTGTAAGACCGTACCCCAACTCGTATGTTTTGGTTGACTGCTCTTCCAGCCCCTGAGCCATTTTTACAGGCAGAGCCGTCAAAGTATAGGAGCCATGTAGGCTGGGCAGGATCTAGTTGAGGGTCCCCATTAGCAAAGGTATGTGTCGTCGATGATGGAAGAGCAGGAGGAATGGTGTCCCTCGTAGGTACGGTTGGGACATAAGAGAATTCAGAGATTAAATCTGCGATGACCTGCCTCTTCTCCGCTGTTCGGTGCATAAAGTTGATGTCGAACTCTCTGACTTCTATTGCAAATTTTAGTAGTCGTCCAGACGTCTTGAGCTTTTGGAGCACCCGTAGATGTGGCTTGTCGGTTATAACGACAATTGAATGAGCCTGAAACTAAGGTCTGAGTTTCATGGAGAACATGATGAGAGTGAAGGTGAGCTTTTCCAAGTCGGTGTACCTCGTCTCGGCGCCTTGTAGGGCCTTGCTTATGTAGTATACCAGGTGTTCGGCGCCTTGTAGGGCCTTAACAAGTACTGAACTGCTGGCTGAGGTGGAGATAGATAGGTAGATGAAGAGGGGTTCTCCCGTCTCAGGTCTTGCCAACAGTGGTGCTCTTTCTATGTATTCTTTAAGTTCGGTGAAAATCCTAGTGAACTTTTCAATCCAGGTAATGTGTTTGGACTTGCCTTTGAGGGCTTTAAAGAAAGTCACTCATTTGTCTGTGGCTCTTGAGATCAATCGTGTAAGAGCTGCCACTCGGCCGGTTAGGTTGGCTGGGTTTAGCCTCATCTTATACAGTTTGAGGACGTCGAACATTATGGAGAGGCTGGGGATATGTAGGTCGGCCTATTTACTCTTAACGAGCATGTCATCGACGTAGACCTCCATCGTCTTCCCAATAGGGTCTGCAAACATGAAGTTACCTAGGCGCTAGTAGGTGGCCCCTACATTCTTGAGTTTGAATGGCATAATGTTGTAGCAATAGATCCCCTTCTCTGTCCGGAATGTTGTGTGGTTTTGGTCCGCTGGGTGCATGAAGATTTGGTTGTAGCCTTAGTAGGCGTCCATAAAGCTTAGGAGTTCATGCCCATCCGTTGCGTCGACCAATTGGTCTATCTTGGGCAAGGGGAAACTTTCCTTGGGTCATGCCTTGTTGAGGTCGATAAAGTTTATGCACATTCTCCATGGGCCCGAGGGCTTTCTTATACAATACAACGTTGGCTACCCAGGTGGTTTGACTGCCTTCCAGATAAAATGAATATTGTTGAGTTTGATAATCTCGGATTTCATGGCCTCCGTTCTCTTTGCATCGTAGAGGCGACGCTTTTACTAGAAAAGCTTGTAAGAAGAGTTAATGCTCAGTCGTTGATAGATTACATCAGTGGATATGCCAGGCATGTCGGCATAGGACCATGAGACCTCAGAGTTGTCCTTTAAATAACTAATTAGTTGTGAGCGTAAATCAGGGGAAAGATTGGTTCTGATTTTTAGCTTTCGATGTACAAAGTTGTGAGAGAGAATGATCTTCTCGACCTCCTCGATGGGCTATGGATGTGGTGTTGCTGAATGATCCATGGGGTCTTGAATTGGCCCATCCTGTATTCGTTGTACCTCGTGAGGGTCGATAGGGTCGGCCATGATTTCTTTTGGTGGCTGGATCGACGTGATAGAGTTGGATGTCCTTGCTGCCATTTGATCCCTGCGGACCTAACCATTTCCCATGGGGGTGGGGAACTTAACCACAAACAGGTGCATGGATACTACAGCCTTCAGCTGGTTGAGTATTCCCTTTCCGAGGATAACCTTGTAAGCCTCGGGGCAGTCTACCACCAGGAAAGGCACGAGTACCGTTGCCCTCTGTGGATGTGATCCAAGGTAGAGTGGGAGAGTGATGGTACCATGCGGAATTATGGAGTCCCCGAGGAAGCCGAAAAGTGGTGTAGGGGAACGATCCAAGCTGGAATATGGTATGTTGAGTTGTTGCCGTCATGAAGAGGACGTTAACAGAGCTGCCAATGTCGACCATGACTCTCTAGAAGTCGATGTTGGATATTTTAGCCATGATTACGATCGGGTCGTCATAGGAATAGGAGATTCCTTGTTCCTCCTCTTCGGAGAAAGTAATGTGCCCATCCGAGCCGGCTAGTCTTCTTGGCTCGCCCATCCTTGATGCTTAAGAGCTGGTGGTTCAGTTTTGTGGTTCGCATGAAATTCTTCATCGCTCGGTTGAAGGTGAGTGGGTAGGAGATGGATGGCTTTCCCGAGATCATGTTGATCTGTGGGTTGCGAGGCGGAGGTGGTGAATGTTGGAGGAATTGATTGATCTTTTCGTCCTGAGCTAGAGCCTCCATTAGGTCTCTGAACGCCACACATAGGTCGATGTTATGGCCGTTGTACTTGTGGTACTAGCAGTAGGTTTCTGTGTCCTTGTCGAGTTTGCCCTTAGCAGGTGCCCAAGTGGACTACGGGATCATGTGCTCCACGTTGAGAAAGACATTTTCATAGAGGGTGTTGAGGATTGTGTAGGTCTCATATTTGGACCAAGGAACTCTCTTTTCCCCGTTGTTTGGTCGCTCCCCCAAATGGCCTTGTCCCTGCTGCCTTTCTTGATGGTTCGGGTTCTTTCCCTTCTTTCTCGGGCTGTATAGGTTGTTGCTATGAGGGTAGTCATTCCGTTTCCCCTAGCCCTGTTACCCCTAATCCTGAGTGTGTTAATCTAAGCTCTGTTCTTGACTCTGGCCGCTCGGTAGGTAAGTTTTTACCAAGTCAGCTCGAGGAGGCGAGTATGTGTTAGCCCTGTTTGTATTAGCCTTTTGGCTCAGCGCCTCGTCTTTGGCGTGTATCGTCGCCTATTTATAATTTCATTATACCTAGTCCAACCCTGGGTATGAACTGCGTACCTAAAGGGAGATTCCTGGAGGCCACCTTTGAAGGTTGTGAACCATACCCAATCATTAGTTTCGGCGCATCGAGATTACTCGAGGATAAATCTAGTTGCATATCTCTGCAATGACTTATTTTCCCCTTGCATTAGCTTAAATAGGTCTTCGGTCGAAAATAAGCGGTTGGTCTGGATCATGAATTGGTTCATGAAGGTTGATGTGAGTTGTTCGAAAGAGTCAATAGATCCAGCCTCCAGTTTTTAGAACCAATTAATTACTATCTCAGTCAACATGGAGCTGAAGATAAGGCACTGTTCCTCGTCTGAGAGATTTTTTAGGACAACAGCCGAGTGGAAGTTGTTGAAGTCGGTATATGGATCGTCCTTCCCAGATAAAGCGGGATCTTTAGGGGTTTGATCTCATGATCGATTCTGAACTAGTTGATCCTCTCTGTGAAAGGCCCTTACCTCGTCTTTGCCCATGTCAGTCTTGTCGCCCACTTCGGCTCGGCCTCTAGTGACTTTACTTAGTCCATAAAGTGTTGAACGAGTGAGTTGGTTCTGGATGGTTTTTGTGCCCCTCGGTAGAAGAGATCAGGCCTCTCGGTGTCCCTGGAGCTGTGGTCGTGGCCGACCTGTCCTAACTGCTCAGTATTCCTCTTGCGAGGCATTTCCCGGGAATCAGCCTGTCGTCATCCAATCTGAGCCGGCCGCTCGGCATCCCTCCTGAGGGGTAGTTCCTAGGGGCTTCCGTGTAGCGGACTGAGCTGAGATGACCGCTCAGAGTCCTTCCTTTGTGGTAGTTCCTAGGGGCCTCCTAGTCGCCAATCGGGCTGAGCTAACCACTCAATGTCCCTCCTTGGTGGTAGTTCCTAGAGGCCTCCGTGTCACCGATTGAGTTGACCTGACCGCTCAGTGTCCCTCCAGAAGGGTAATTCCTAGGAAGCTCTGTGATGTTGACGGATCCATCCCGACTGCTCGGTGTCATTGTGCGAAGATCCTAAGGGTTGTTCACCACATCACGTCTGGTCGGTGCCCCGTTGAACTTTCCAAGCTGTTTTGGCTATTCTTTCGGCCTCGCGTGAGGAATCAGCATCCTCGATCTCAATGATAGGAATGGGAGGAGATCTTCCAGGGAAAACCCCCCTAGCTATTGCTCGGATGGGCCCAGCGAGCGGAGTTGTTGGCTCGGTGGTGAGATGTCCTTTTCCTAGCTAGCCGAGCGAGGGGTTGATGTACCTGGTGGCTGAGAAACGACCGATGCCTTCGGGAGCCCTCTCTTAGGGCGTCACGGGCGCCACAATAGATTCTGGTGTCGTCCGGTTGGTTTCTCGGTATGATAAGCATTCGAGTGGGCTTCCTAGTCGGCTCTGCGGCTGTGTGGAGTTTCTCTATCTCAACCGCTCGGAGATTCCTTTCGGCGCGCTCGGCGCATTTGGCCACCACCATTTCGGCCTCTTCCTTATTGACCCGTGATCGGTGTTTGGCGAGTTTAGCCTATGCGACCCGAAGTTGTTTAGCCACCTCGGTGTACCGATCGTCAAGTATCTGTAATCTTGACTCGACCTGTGTACCTATGGACTTGACCTCTGCCATGTCGCTTTGGAGTTTCTCGATGATCTGTAGAAAGTTTGGAGAGGGATCTCTGTGTTAGGACCGCCCCCGAAAGGGGCATCGATACTCGTGCCCGGTCCTGCTCCCGTCTGGCAAGATGACTGAAAAACCCCAAGTTACCCTCAGTACTTGTCAAACTAGGGATAGCCACACATACATACTCATGCCTCCGCCCCTCGTACAGCCTCGAACAACGCGCCACGAACTGGAGGGTCAATAAAACCAAAAGGTGTGAGTGGACGAAAAGAATTCAGTTCATAAAACAGTTACGGAAAGACGTTTTTACCCTCCAAGTAAAAACCAATGCATGCATACAAAAATCATTTCGCAATCGGTTAACATTTCAACATAAGAAATCAGTATATGAGAATCAAAATCATTTTCCTATTTCTAAATCTTCGGGTCATAGCCCGCAGTTATAAACACAGGGCCACAGCCCAAAACCACAAAATCCAAATCCAAGTATACGACATCAACCAATCCATCAACCATATAAACCGGGCCACTGCCCAACACCCCCAATCATCCGAGAATATCAATGAATCATAATCAATCAGTTTGCTGGATATCAAGTGCGCCCGAGTCTTTAAACTCAAAACCATGCGCATCATCAGGCCTTCCCGGGATTTCAACGAGTCTTTAAACTCAAAACAGAATCAATAGGCCTCGGGGGTATCACAATAACCAGGTCTTTAAACTCACGAGTCTTTAAACACAATAAGGGCCCTCCCCCGTCATCAATTAACCGAGTCTTTAAACTCAAAACGTGCTCCAGCAATAGCACCGGGTTTTTAAACCCAAAACAGTTTTCAAACACAACAACGGGTCTTCAAAGCCAAAGCAGTTTTCAGCGGGTCTTTAAACCCCAAAACAGTTCATCAATCACGACCACGTGGGATCCATCCCAAAATCACATTTTTCGCAACAGGACCCATGGTCCGAAATTCCACATTCATTTTCCCCAAATCATACTATACAAACATAATCAAATCATCATGAAACACGGGGCATGCAAAAACAGACCAAATCACTTTATTAAATCCTTTTCCATTCCCGAATTCGAATTTGCAATAATGATTCCGTAAGCCGGCATCCGGAAGCATCATTCCGAACCCAAACCAAGAATCCACTTTAAATTTCCGAAAACTAAAAACTCGTTACTCCAAGTTACTTTTCTGCCCCAAGCACCAAACCAGAAATCATCTTTTCCAAAAGCCATTTTAATTCCTTGAAATCACTTCAATTCTTAAATCACATTATCCGGGCATCAAAACCACGACCATAATCACCAAAATCCCGGTCTAGTCAAGCATACTCAAAATCCAATTTAAAATCCTCGAAATCGCAAACCTCAATACACATTCCCAAATTCAAACATCAAACAGTGATCAAATCACAATAAACTCAAATCTCGTAAAATGTGCAAAACCGCAAAAACCTCGAAAACCGTGTCCACCCGTAAATCGCACTCACAATCATACACAACTTTCTTAAATCATCATACACCCATTTCATATAAACTCTTTCATTAAACCATTATTAAGCACAAAAGTAACCATAGCCTCGAAATACATGTAATTTCACATATAAAATAAAAATACGTATAACTACGGAAATCGAATACGTATAAATACGGAAATCGAAATCATTCACAACTTATAATCATAATCATAAAAATCATAGAAATAATTGATGCATGCATTAAATTTTGAAAGCAACGTCCACTCACACACCGTCCAAAAGGGCTCGGTTTCGCGCCGCACGCGGTTCCGTGATTTCCGACATTTCCAGAAAATCCGAATCCTGTCCGAGAACAAATCCCTGGGTCATTAACGTGTCAAATAACAACATACTAATTTCCCATAATTTTCCGGGAATTAATCGTTAATTACAAACGTAACATAAATCTTCGGACCCTCGAAACAACATCGAAACGGCGTCCGAAAAATCCGAAACCAACGTTAAAATGTTCGTTACAACGTATAGGACAAAAGTCATGTTGGGCCTACCTCGAAAATCGGCCCCACGCGCCGTCACGCGCCTTCGCAAGCGGCTGCGCGTGACACTCACGCGCCAGCTACAGTAACCCCAACGGTCACCAGCTTCACCCGACTCACTGACATACGGGTCGTTCCACCCGCGCGAGGACCCGGTTAGCAGCCCTTCAATTCGCCATCATTTTGAACGATTGAACACACCAATAGCTTCGCCAATATTCGAATTAGGGATCTGCACTGTTCATATCAGTCGTCATGACCTCGAACAAACTCGACTCAACCCAAGTTCCCAAAGTCGAGTTCCTCGTCTGAGTTTGATTAAAAGCCAAGGAATTGTTCGATTAGTTGGTCGTCCATCATCATAGCACTACGGTAAGGATAATTTAGGATTCAATTTCACGAAGAATAACCTCCAATTGTACGAACACTATGCTCGGTTTTCCGGCCACCCGTGACTTCCGTCCACCGCTCCCGGAGCTTCGAACCTTGCAACAACCGTTCTGGATCGACAAGCTAAGGCCTCAGAAAGTTCATTCGAGCCTCAATTGGGTTTGGGATGGCCTACAATTCAAATTCGAAATCGAATTTGCCCAGAAGCGTGTTTCGGGTTCCAGTGCATACTCTTCACCCAGTCCCCCCGTTTTCCTTTCCAAACGTCTCTCTGTTTCTCTCATTCCTCCCCAGCTCTCATTTCCTCCCAGACCGAAATTGGGGAGGTCGAAAAGCCAATGGCTCTCCAGTCTCTGTTTTTCCATTTCAAAATGTACCCGCACAGCTCACTGTGCAATTGTCCCTTGCACATCACCTCCACCAACACAACCGTGCACTGACCTCTGTCACGGTTCCCTCACTCTCTGCATAAACAATTCATCCAACCCTGGGTTCCATTTCCAACCTTACCCGGCATTAAAGGAATCCGCCCGTGCTCTGTGTGCTACACAGTCCCCAGGCTCCACTTAGCCCATAATGCTGAACAATCTCCCCCCAATGTCACTAACTGGATAAACAATTCCTTGGGAAGATTAAACAATGCCCAAGCTCTGTTAAGAAAAGTCCCGCACGCGGCTGTACAGGTTGTCTCCCAAGGTGGTGAACAGTAACCACCGTGCAAATGACCAAAATGCCCTCAGTTGGCAAATTACCAAATTGCCCCTCTCCTTCCGTGACCCGTAACTTGGTCATCCGATGTCCGTTTCAAGCGTGCTGCCTGTCGTTGTACTCGGGGTATCAAGACCTTCCTAACGGTCCTCGGTCCTCGGCCATCGGACCCCCCGATCAAAAAGTCAACATTTTCCCTTATTTCGTCCAAATTACGGAAATGACCCTGAACTTCCGAACGTCATAACTTTCACCACGAATGTCGGAATCGAACGTGCCACCTGTCTATGAACTCGTGACGTCCCAGACTACGTCACGGTCATCGGTCAAAATCCGTTTGACCGTCCGAACTAAAAGTCAACATTTTACCCACGACCAGGGGCAAAACGGTCATTTTGCACCGTTCGTCCGATTTCACCCAACTAATCACCGATTAACCCCATTAATCATGATTAGTTACAAATCTAATCTCGAATTCCGGGACGGGTCGTTACAATCTTCCCCCCCTTAAAGAATTTCGTCCCCGAAATTCCAACCGATCAAAACTCAACCGATCTTCCCTCTAAAACCAGTTCGTTCTCGAAATTCCAATTATGCTCATTCCACATCCAGCACGTGGAAAACATCTTGACCCCCCAACACGTGTACACCCATACACCAGCTAAACTCATCCGTACCTAGAGGCCCCATCGCCGTCTTATGTCGTACCGACCACACTCGACCACCTCGAGTGAAAATGATCACTTGATGACTGCTCCCACTGGGAGTCACCAAATCCCACTTGTCAGTCCGTGCTGACGCTACCAGCCAAACTGTCACCTCTAAGCTTCACCACCCCGACAAAGCACCAACCATCAGCCAATCGGTGATAACACCTCATCCTGCTACTCGCTCAAGTAGCGTAAGATCAACCACGTGATCTCATCTCGCAGGGCAGCCCAATCCTGCGACGTATATCCATCTCAAGTCCATAACCGCCAATTCCCTCAGCGATCCACAACGCTGGAATCATTTCGGTGTGATAACATCACGCAAGGCCACACGTAGTGACGCAGTCACCAACTCACTCATCCTGAGTGTACGTATACCATCATCATACTCAATCAGGTGGTGTAACTGACACACATTGAATACTAGCCCATCAGTGTTCGCCCAACTCCACACTGGGGTTCACTAGCCATCCGTGGCTAAGAGCGCATGCTCATGAATTCACTGAACCCAACAAAATTAACTCTGCCCAGTGCATAGTACTCAAAGTCCAGTTCACCCCCACCACCAAATCCAATGGTGTCGGAACTAAGCCGACCATCTACACGTATAACCATACGCCACTGGCACCTCACATGTGCTGTCACCAAGCACCACACGGCCAGTCCAATACCGATCCTTGTACACCATGCAAGATACGTACATCCATACCCCAATAAGTCCACTGCATGGCCCACAGTCAATCATGATTCGATAGTGGGATTATCCTGTCCAATCTCATACTAGACAGATCGATCATTCCACTCATCATCCCTTCTGGATCCCATGGTCACCAGACCAGTAACACAACATCGACTCCAACACACGTCACCCGAGACGTACCAACCCAAGCACGCTCACCAAGGCGTATACAGTCATGCCGAATGGGCATATAATCTTATTCACAAATACCGAGGCACATCAACTCAGAATCTATCGGATACCCGCTCAAACGGTTACCACATTACCTCTGATTGACTTCGAAAAGAAGCCAATCCCAATCGCGTATATCTAGAACTGACCAATTAGACCCTGTTGGATATCCACTCATCCACACGTCAAGCCTCGAGTTCATCTCATAACCATTCCCACTCGCTCGAGCACGGATTAACTTCGAAAAGAAGTTCACTCCAACAATCCTCATATCTAAACATTTACGACAGAGCGATAAGCTCTTCACCTAGCCTGATCAAGGCGATCACAATTCGATTCCGTTACCGCGTCACCCGTCTGGTAACACCACGATCCTAGATCGTCACCACGCCCAAGGCCCACAACCTCACGTCAATTAATGACTAATTATGCACATACACCTATTCCGGCTGGGAATTACTCAACTCTTGTCACCTCGTTACTGTTGGGACTTACCCCAATACCTCATAATCTCCGCTGGATCCTATCCAGTCCATGAGTCAACCACTACTGAATCTCAAATACCAACGCACTCTCATCATGACAGAGTCGAACCCCAACTCGTGGCTCAACACAATCTCACTCACTGACACTAGCAACAGCGCTAGTACCAGCGCCACCATACAACCACCCACGCTAGCACACCGTGTGCATAGTGGTTAGCCCTGGATCTCCGCTCATACCGAACGACGATCCCGCATCACCACCCTTACCTCGCAACCATGGGTACCGCCATTCTGACAATCCACATCAGAAATAATGAACGTTCCCTGAACTCTCCCTGGTCCTCAACCACTACCACTACACCAAGCACTCACGATAATTAGCTAAACTCCACAAAACCACTGTTCCACAAAACCAAGGCATAGTTTCCTAACCCCTTCAATACTTGACCATAAACTGGTCCTTGGCTTCCTAAGTGCCAGCCGATCCTCATTCCGCCCTTCTGGCTCATCTCGAGCCTTGACACCATATCATGACTCACCTCACATTCCTAACCCCAAGTCCTGACTCCTCGTGAGTCCCACATCCACATCTTGACTCCTCCTGAGTCCAATCTCATACCAAACCAATCATGTCATCACTGACATACCCAATCCCCGAGCAATATCCAATGCTCAACCACTTCTTACTCGACCAATAGGGCCTAAGAGAGAGTACAATTTGCCCAGAAATGCGGCCTTCCAGCCACCCGTCTTGTTCGTCCTTGCGACCCATGCAATCCTATGTCTAGGTAATCACCGTTTGCTGTGTACACTACCCGACATCTGACCCTCAACCCAGGGTCAATCTCAACCGAGATTTGACACGAGGTCCCAAACACCCTCGCCTACTCATCTCACTATCAGGTCGCGCACGAGGCTTACGCTTTGGAGGCATGATGTGGCCACTGAATCAGCAACCTAGTGCTCTGATACCAAAATGTCAGGACCGCCTCCGAAAGGGGCATCGATACTCGTGCCCGGTCCTGCTCCCGTCTGGCAAGATGATTGAAAAACCCCAAGTTACCCTCAGTACTTGCCAAACCAGGGATAGCCACACGTACATACTCATGCCTCCGCCCCTCGTACAACCTCGAACAACGCGCCACGACCTGGAGGGTCAATAAAACCAAAAGGTTTGAGTGGACGAAAAGAATTCAGTTCATAAAACAGTTACAGAAAGACGTTTTTACCCTCCAAGTAAAAACCAATGCATGCATACAAAAATCATTTCGCAATCGGTTAACATTTCAACATAAGAAATCAGTATATGAGAATCAAAATCATTTTCCTATTTCTAAATCTTCGGGTCATAGCCCGCAGTTATAAACACAGGGCCACAGCCCAAAACCACAAAATCCAAATCCAAGTATACGACATCAACCAATCCATCAACCATATAAACCGGGCCACTGCCCAACCGCCCCCGAAAGGGGCATCGATACTCGTGCCTGGTCCTGCTCTCGTCTGGTAAGATGACTGAAAAACACCAAGTTACCCTCAGTACTTGCCGAACCAGGGATAGCCACACGTACATACTCATGCCTCCGCCCCTCGTACAGCCTCAAACAACGCGCCACGACCTGGAGGGTCAATAAAACCAAAAGGTGTGAGTGGACGAAAAGAATTCAGTTCATAAAACAGTTACGGAAAGACGTTTTTACCCTCCAAGTAAAAACCAATGCATGCATACAAAAATCATTTCGCAATCGGTTAACATTTCAACATATGAAATCAGTATATGAGAATCAAAATCATTTTCCTATTTCTAAATCTTCGGGTCATAGCCCGCAGTTATAAACACAGGGCCACAGCCCAAAACCACAAAATCCAAATCCAAGTATACGACATCAACCAATCCATCAACCATATAAACCGGGCCACTGCCTAACCGCCCCCGAAAGGGGCATCGATACTCGTGCCTGGTCCTGCTCTCGTCTGGCAAGAAGACTGAAAAACACCAAGTTACCCTCAGTACTTGCCGAACCAGGGATAGCCACACGTACATACTCATGCCTCCGCCCCTCGTACAGCCTCAAACAATGCGCCACGACCTGGAGGGTCAATAAAACCAAAAGGTGTGAGTGGACGAAAAGAATTCAGTTCATAAAACAGTTACGGAAAGACGTTTTTACCCTCCAAGTAAAAACCAATGCATGCATACAAAAATCATTTCGCAATCGGTTAACATTTCAACATAAGAAATCAGTATATGAGAATCAAAATCATTTTCCTATTTCTAAATCTTCGAGTCATAGCCCGCAGTTATAAACACAGGGCCACAGCCCAAAACCACAAAATCCAAATCCAAGTATACGACATCAACCAATCCATCAACCATATAAACCGGGCCACTGCCCAACACCCCCAATCATCCGAGAATATCAATGAATCATAATCAATCAGTTTGCTGGATATCAAGTGCGCCCGAGTCTTTAAACTCAAAACCCTGAGCATTATCAGGCCTTCCCGGGATTTCAACGAGTCTTTAAACTCAAAACAGAATCAATAGGCCTCGGGGGTATCACAATAACCGAGTCTTTAAACTCACGAGTCTTTAAACACAATAAGGGCCCTCCCCCGTCATCAATTAACCGAGTCTTTAAACACAAAACGTGCTCCAGCAATAGCACCGGGTTTTTAAACCCAAAACAGTTTTCAAACACAACAACGGGTCTTCAAAGCCAAAGCAGTTTTCAGCGGGTCTTTAAACCCCAAAACAGTTCATCAATCACGACCACGTGGGATCCATCCCAAAATCACATTTTTCGCAACAGGACCCATGGTCCGAAATTCCACATTCATTTTCCCCAAATCATACTTTACAATCATAATCAAATCATCATGAAACACGGGGCATGCAAAAACAGACCAAATCACTTTATTAAATCCTTTTTCATTCCCGAATTCGAATTCGCAATAATGATTCCGTAAGCCGGCATCCGGAAGCATCATCCCGAACCCAAACCAAGAATCCACTTTAAATTTCCGAAAACTAAAAACTCGTTACTCCAAGTTACTTTTCTGCCCCAAGCACCAAACCAGAAATCATCTTTTCCAAAAGCCATTTTAATTCCTTGAAATCACTTCAATTCTTAAATCACATTATCCGGGCATCAAAACCACGACCATAATCACGAAAATCCCGGTCTAGTCAAGCATACTCAAAATCCAATTTAAAATCCTCGAAATCGCAAACCTCAATTCGCATTCCCAAATTCAAACATCAAACAGTGATCAAATCACAATAAACTCAAATCTCGTAAAATGTGCAAAACCGCAAAAACCTCTAAAACCGTGTCCACCCGTAAATCGCACTCACAATCATACACAACTTTCTTAAATCATCATACACCCATTTCATATAAACTGTTTCATTAAACCATTATTAAGCACAAAAGTAACCATAGCCTCGAAATACGTGTAATTTCACATATAAAGTAAAAATACGTATAACTACGGAAATCGAATACGTATAAATACGGAAATCGAAATCAATCACAACTTATAATCATAATCATAAAAATCATAGAAATAATTGATGCATGCATTAAATTTTGAAAGAAACATCCACTCACACACCGTCCAAAAGGGCTCGGTTTCTCGCCGCACGCGGTTCCGTGATTTCCGACATTTCCAGAAAATCCGAATCCTGTCCGAGAACACATCCCCGGGCCATTAAGGTGTCAAATAACAACATACTAATTTCCCATAATTTTCCGGGAATTAATCGTTAATTACAAACGTAACATAAATCTTCGGACCCTCGAAACAACATCGAAACGGCGTCCGAAAAATCCGAAACCAACGTTAAAATGTTCGTTACATCATATAGGACAAAAGTCATGTTGGGCCTACCTCGAAAATCGGCCCCATGCGCCGTCACGCGCCGTCGCAAGCGGCTGCGCGTGACACTCACGCGCCAGCTACAGTAACCCCAACGGTCACCAGCTTCACCCGACTCACTGACATACGGGCCGTTCCACCCGCGCGAGGACCCGGTTAGCAGCCCTTCAATTCGCCATCATTTTGAACGATTGAACACACCAATAGCTTCGCCACCATTCAAATTAGAGATCTGCACTGTTCATATCAGTCGTCATGACCTCGAACCAACTCGACTCAACCCAAGTTCCCAAAGTCGAGTTCCTCGTCTGAGTTTGATTAAAAGCCAAGGAAGTCTTCGATTAGTTGGTCGTCTAGCATCATAGCACTACGGTAAGGATAATTTAGATTTCAATTTCACGAAGACTAACCTCGAATTGCACGAACACTATGCTCGGTTTTCCGGCCACCCGTGACTTCCGTCCACTGCTCCCGGAGCTTCGAAGCTTGCAACAACCGTTCTGGATCGACAAGCTAAGGCCTCAGAAAGTTCATTCGAGCCTCAATTGGGTTTGGGCTGGCCTACAATTCAAATTCGAAATCGAATTTGCCCAGAAGCGAGTTTCGGGTTCCAGTGCGTACTCTTCACCCAGTCCCCCCGTTTTCCTCTCCAAACGTCTCTCTGTTTCTCTCATTCCTCCCCAACTCACATTTCCTCCCAGACCGAAATTGGGGAGGTCGAAAAGCCAATGGCTCTCCAGACTCTGTTTTTCCATTTCAAAATGTACCCGCACAGCTCACTGTGCAATTGTCCCATGCACATCACCTCCACCAACACAACCGTGCACTGACCTCTGTCACGGTTCCCTCACTCTCTGCATAAACAATTCATCCAACCCTGGGTTCCATTTCCAACCTTACCCGACATTAGAGGAATCCGCCCGTGCTCTGTGTGCTACACAGTCCCCAGGCTCCACTTAGCCCATAATGCTCAACAATCTCCCCCCAATGTCACTAACTGGATAAACAATTCCTTGGGAAGATTAAACAATGCCCAAGCTCTGTTAAGCAAAGTCCCGCTCGCGGCTGTGCAGGTTGTCTCCCACGGTGGTGAACAGTAACCACCGTGCAAATGACCATAATGCCCTCAGTTGGCAAATTACCAAATTGCCCCTCTCCTTCCGTGACCCGTAACTTGGTCATCTGATGTCCATTTCAAGCGTGCCGCCCGTCGTTGTACTCGGGGTATCAAGACCTTCCTAACGGTCCTCGGTCCTTGGCCATCGGACGCCCCGATCAAAAAGTTAACATTTTCCCTTATTTCGTCCAAATTACGGAAATGACCCTGAACTTCCGAACGTCATAACTTTCACCACGAATGTCAGAATCGAACGTGCCACCTGTCTATGAACTCGTGACGTCCCAGACTACGTCACGGTCATCGGTCAAAATCCGTTTGACCGTCCGAACTAAAAGTCAACGTTTTACCCACGACCAGGGGTAAAACGGTCATTTTGCACCGTTCGTCCGATTTCACCCAACTAATCACCGATTAACCCCGTTAATCATGATTAGTTACAAATCTAATCTCGAATTCCGGGACGGGTCGTTACACTCTGGGTGTTCTGGGCCCTTGCTCAGGTGTGATCTCGCCGAGATCCTGGTCGCCTTGCATGTTTCCTATTTGGACGAGTGTATGCTCCACCTAGTTGCGGACGAGTGTGATCTCGGCCTGGTTAGGCGCGGCGAGAATTATTCAGTTTCTCACAGACGGCGCTAAACTGTTGAAGCAATAAATGTTCTAACTGTCGAATACTTGTCGTCCAATCACCAAGTGACGTGTTTCGTTCCTCGTAACCTATCAACTTAGGAGAGTAGTGGGTCTTTCGTTAGTACGGGCACCGGTGTAGTGTCAGCCTAAGGTTCTTCGACAGTTAAGTTAGTAACTTTTTTCATAAGAGGAAACTGTAAATGGTGAATTTGGTAGAGGAATAGTGAATAGTAAATATTCCTTACCTTTATTGGGAAATGTGTACCCCTTGTGTATGGGTAAGTGGGAAGTCCAATTTTCATAGTTTCGATGTGGTACAAATACTTCTTGATTTGTGTGCTGACATATGTTACGCAGATTAAGGGTGGAGAAGCTTCCACGTGTCATCCCATATTGAGCCCCGTGCGGGACTGTGTAGGTACTGTGGGCTTGGGCCTTGTCTAGTGCTTGGGCTTTAAGTATACTGTCCAGTGAGCCTGGTCAGATATGGTGTCAACAGACTTCAACAATGTACTTATTAAAAGCTAAGACATCAAACTTCTAATAAAAAAGCTGTGTTTACACATCAAGTATGTAATTTATTAACTTAGTAAAAAACTATACACATAAAGTAGTTATGACATAGCCACATTTGATTTGAATGATAAAATTTGTAGAGTTTGGTTCAATTTTCTACTCACAATTGCTTACATAGACATAGTTAAAAATTTGAAAATTTTTTTAATCAGAATAAATATAATTTTTATTAATCACATATTGTTTGCATAAGAGAAATTTCCTACATCTTCATTTAACTTAAGCCGAATAACAGAACCATACTAACCCCCAACATGCCTCAACTATAAGACCCGTGTCTTGGAGGAAATGGTGAACAATCCCACATTCCTGCGAGGGGGGAATGGTTTGAGAGGGGAATGGTGGTGTGCCTTAAAGGTGCAGGCACACACCAATCTAGCACGAGGCCTCTTGGGAGCTCACTGGCTTTGGGTTTGGTTGGAACACCAAAGTTAAGCGAGTGGAAGCTAGTGTAATCCCATGATGGGTGACCCAATGGTGTGTTCTGCGGCCCTTGGGCTGAGCTGGTGTGTCCTGCGGCCCAAAAGGGACAATATCGTGTTAGATAGAGTGGGTCGCTGCGCAATTTTGATCTAAACGAGGCCTTTTGGGAACTCATTAGCTCTGTGTCTGGTTTGAACTCCAAAGTTAAACGAGTTGAGGCTAGTAAAATTTTGACCCGACCCATCCTAATCCCCCCTGGATTACGTGGGATGTGCCATGCTCCCGTCTATCCCACTTGTGACATGAAGGCTAGACACCCATCTAACCCTCGTATAACGCGAAGACCAGAAAAGGAATAACCTAGTTCAATAGCCCAAACAGGGCTTCTAGAGCACGCCAGAATTAGTGGAGAAGTGTGATGTCTTGGTCTCTGCTACAGCTCGCATCCGCGATCAACCTGAAGAGCATTAAAAACCATAAAAACTATGATTGGACGAAAATAAATAATTTAATAAAACTCATTTCATAAAAGAAATTTATACCCTTCACTTAAAACTATGCATGCATACGAAAACTAGATAATTCAAATATAATAAAAAATATTTAGAAAACCAAAGCCATTTCTGTAACGACCCGTCCCAAATTCCTAGATTAGATTAGTGACTAATCACGATTAGTGAGGCTAATCCGTGATTAGTTGGGCGAAATCGGACGAACGATGCGAAATGACCGTTTTGCCCCTGGTGGTGGCAAAACGTTGACTTTTCAATCGGGCGGTCAAATGGACTTTGACCGATGACCGTGACGTAGTTCACGAGTTCATAGACAGGTGGCACGTTCAATTCCGACGTTCGAGGAGGAAGTTATGACGTTCGGAAGTTTAGAGGCATTTTGGTAATTTTGGATAAAAGGGGTCAAATGTTGACTTTTTGACCGGGAGGTCCGATGGCCGAGGGCCAAAGACCGTTGCGTAGATAAGGACGATATGAATCCATAGACAGGCGGCACGTCAAATTCGGACGTTCGACGGTGAAATTACGGTTCACGGAAGTTCGAGTGCAATATTGTACGAAGTACGAAACGAGTTCACTTTTGGACTCTAGTGGGCCCATATATTTGTCCTGATGCCCAATGGATGAGTGACAAGTGTCCCCCATCCAATGGACACCAATTTCATTCATGCATCAAACCCCTTAACCGTGCATCCATTTCTCCCATTTTTCCCAAACCAACCCGATCACCATTTCTCACCCAAACACCAAACCCTTCCCTTGTAACCATAACTGAGACCAGAGGGTGAGAGAGGAGGACTAAGGATGGCAGCTGGTGGCTGGAACCGCCGTGGGCGGTGGCGGGAACCCAGAACCCGAGCGGGTACCCGGTAAGCCCATTTTCAATTTTTGCGTGGATTTTGATGTTATGGATTGATTTGGACGATTGGTTTGAGTTAAATAGGTTGCTAGGGAGTTGTTAGAGGAGTTTTGGTGGTGGTTGGACGTCGGGGAAGCCCTGGGAGGTTTCGGGAAAATTGAACCGTAAGGTTCAAAATTGAACCGGTCGAATTTCGAAGATTTTAGGTAGTTTTGTTGATTGGGTTAGATAGGAAATGAAGAAATAGGAATTTAGGAATTGGAATGGAAGCAAACAGACCGAAAATGAGGGAGAAGGAGACCTGGACCCGTTACGCCGGTCCAAGTTGCAGGAAAAATCGGACCGGACTGGTTCGGACCAGTCTGACCGATGTAGGGGATGACAGGTGACGTCATCCTGTTGACGTCATCATGTCAGGGATGACGTCAGCATTGTCAGGTCTGACAATGTCAACTGACATGTCAGAAAATGGGCCAATAGGAGTGCGACACGTGTCACATGTCAGTGCACAATCAGCACTGAGATGTCAGTGACGTGGCCCAATCAGGGGCTGACACGTGTCACAGACGTGAACCAGTGTCGTGATGACACGTGGCACATGTCAGACTTCCACGTGGCACTGACAGCACAGTGACATGGACCAATGGGAGCATGACACGTGGCACCTGTCAGAGTCTGACATGTCAGACTTGACAGCTGTCAGATGACGTCATGCTGACGTCAGCGATGAGGTCAGCAGGTACTGTAGCTGGCGCGTGAAGCCCACGCGCAGCCACTTCATGCGGCCCGTGAGGGCGCGTGGCAGGGAATCTGGGGAAAGTTCCAACATACGAAATCTTCTATTCGATGTAACGAACATGTTGGGACTGGTTTCGTGTCGATCGGACACCGTCTCGGTATGTTTCGGGGCATTGGAAGGTTTAGGTTGGGTTTTAAAAATAGTTAGAAAATCGGGAAAATTACGGGGCTTTGGTAGGAGTTTAATTAAGTAGTTAGTAACCTTCTATTATGATTTGGACATGTTTGGGAGTCCCGGTGACGATTATCGGCTCGGGGAGCCGTATGGCACGCAAATTGAGGCGGCAGCTCGGACGGTCTGTGAGTGGACCTTGTTTTCTAAATTGGTGCATGCATAAATGTTTATTATATGTTTTATTACATGTTTGATGATGCCATGGGTGCATTTGTATGTGGTTAAGTATAAGTACATATTTCGAGGTTTCGACCTTATATGGTGCTTATACGGGTCTGTATTCCTTTATTGATTTAAATGAAATGGTTTTGGATTTCTAAATGGATAAACTCGGGTATGAGACCCATTTGGTTTTGTCTCGGGCATATGACACTATTTACGACCTTTGGGTCTAAATCGTGCTCGCAATGGGTGCTATGTGCACGGCGATCAACGATACGACGCTCGCCTCCGGATTGGGATGTGTTCCTTCCGGAGAGGTCACGATGCACGATTCGTTGTCGGCCAGCCTGGGGAGGCTCGACTTCGGAGTGCTGACGGTTCAGGATATCGATCGGTGATGAGTGCACCATGATCTTGTGGTGGTCGCGTCGATTGATTCGTTCACAGCGACATACTAGGATTGAGAGCGGTCCTGGATAGATGGTTGCACGCATCACTATGATCGGAGTCATGACTGACCCTTAGATATCGGGTACGGTGCCCAGTTGAGTCATATGTTCGGGCACGAGACCCAGTTACTTTACGGTTTATGATTTCGGGTCAGGGACCCTAAATGGATTTCCAAGTCCATGACGGTTTACGGGAACCGGCATGAACTCTGGAAAGGTCATTGTGGTTCATGACGGTTTATGGGAACCGGCATGAACCTTTGTCAGTTCATTCTGGTTCTTGACGGTTTATGGGGACCAGCATGAACCTTTGTCAGGTCATTCTGGTTCTTGACGGTTTATGGGGACCGGCATGAACCCTTGTTGATTATTACAGTACATGACGGTTTATGGGAACCGGCATGTTACCTTGGTTATGAATATTATGGATCATGACGGTTCAGGGGAACCGTGCATGGATATTATGTTATGTATATATATATGTTCATCTACCTTCCTTTACTTCTATTATCTCCTCCGGGGAGGGTCGTTGGCCTGGGTGGACCCCGGAGTAGTCACGGAGCACCGACTGAGTGGAGTCACCCCCCAGTTGGGTTCCTTACTATCAGGAAGGCTATGGTTACTATTACCTCGGGTAGGGTCAATGGTCTGCGGACATTGACCTTGACTTTGAGATGACTCGGATTGAGACCCGGGTAGCACGCGCGTAGCTTTCGATACCGTGACAGGATTGGTTGTGTGACTTATATGTATATATATGATATATGATATATGATATATGATATGTGGTGTGCACAGGTGTGCACAGGATTTGAGCAGTGGCTCGTGTACTTGGTTTCTTTATGGTTTGGGGCCGAGTCCCTTATGGATTTGGGCAGTGGCCCGTATGGTAGTTTTCATTGTGGTCCTTTCGACCTTGGTTTATATCTGCTTTGGGCTTAGTCCCACATATGGTTTGTTTTGGGTAAATGGTTTTCGAATGCATGCATGCTTTTTAGTGGAGGGTACAAATGTCTTATGAAATGTTTTTATAAACTTTTGTTTTGTCCACTCACAGTTTTTAATGTTTTGACTGCCCTTCAGGTTGACATTGGATGTGGACTGTAGCAGAGACCGAGATATCACATGCCTCCTTCGGATCCTGGCGTACTCTGATAGCCCGGGAGGGCAAAGGTCGGAAATATCCCTTGTCTGACACTTCGTGTCAGACGGGAGCAAGGTCATCCCGCACTAATCCCGGGGGGATTGGGATGGGTCCTGTCAATTTCTTTCCTCAAATCATTAGGGCCTTAGCCCAAAACCATAAAATAAACCAAGTGTGGGAACTCAGCCCAAAACCGTAAAATACCGAAATCCGTAAATCCAAATCAATATGGGCCATTGCCCAAATCCATAAACACAGAAATACCATTTCTTAAATACAATAAATCATATTTACCAAATACCCATCCTCGGCATTCTAGATGCCTAGTGTCCCAGACGCTTAACGTCCCAGACGTCATATCTCACGCTTTAAGCAACGCGTGCTGCCCGGGGTCTCTCTAGCTTAATATCTGACATCGCAGATGTCTGACGTCCCATACGTCTAATCATAGAAATCTTACTATTGAGTCACTATACATTCCAGTCCCTCCGTGCAACGAACCCTCGCAGGCAATGCACCGTGACTTCCCCAGTGTCCCAGACATCTAGAGGAGACCATCCACATATCCTCATTTAAGGATGGTATATGGGAAACATCTTTATAAAATCATTTCCAAAACATCTCAAAGGGGCCATGCTCAGAATTTCCATAAAAACCATCATAAATCTAGAATTCCAAATACTCAAATCCAAATCAGTTTTAGGGTCTCCGAACTCGAAATCACTTTTATAAACCACAAATGGGACTCATGCCCGATATCGTGCTCAACTGGGCCTCTAGCCCGATCATGTAAATCAAATGGGCCTCCAGCCCGATATTTCATTAAATCAAATGGACTCCCAGTCCGATAATTTCCAAATAAAATAGGTCTTATGCTCGATTTCATATTTCTAAATTCAAAACCATTCCATCAACCCATTATTGAAATAACAGCACGTATAATATCATATAAACCATAAAAATCCTCGAAATCCATTCAAATACGGAAATCATAAATACCACAATCATAATCATAGAAATCACATATATAAAACATATAAAACAGTTATGCATGGATCATATTTTGAAAACAAAAGTCCACTCACAGACCATCCTAGCTGCCGTCTCGATACACTTGCCTTAAGCCTCCCCGAGGCTAATCCGCCATCTCTGGGACTTCCGATCCTATCCAAAGCATACTCGAAGGTAACTAACGATCTATATAAGTCCATAGGATAAAACTCCAAAACTCTCGAAAAAGTCAAAATGTCCCGGACACATTTCTCAAAGTGAAAAACCTTGATTTGACCAACCTAACGATCTCTGATAGACCCAAAATCACCACCATTGGATCCGGATCGTCGAATCCTTAAAAATAACATTGGTCCACCTCTAAATTCGAGCCCACATGACCCCACTCATGTGGTTAACGCAAAAGTCAATGTTGGAAAAGTCAACGGCAGAAGTCAACAAAGTCAACGCTAACGTCAGCGGTTAAATGTCAACGGCTGGCGTCATCGATAACGTCAGCATGACATCACCCCTGTAACTCTGACAGTTGTGAGATCTGAGACCTGTAAGATCTGACAGTGCCATGTGTCAGCTTGCGAGTAGTCCACGTCACTAACATGTCAGTGACACGTGGTAGCCCATGATTGGGCCACGTCGCTGACATGTCAGTGCCGATTGGGCACTGATATGTGACATGTGTCGATCCAAGACTGGTCCCTGTCTGACAGCTGTCAGATGATGATGGCATCTAGTCTTCAACCTCTTGACGGGTCCTCTGTAACGGGTCGTCCGTACCCGCGACCCGACCCAGTCCTAAAACCCTTATTCCTCGACCACTTTCCTTTCAATTTTTTCCTACAGACTCGTCTAACCATTCCCAATCTATCCACATGATCAAAACCAAGAACTCAAGACGGGATTATACCTATTCGAAGGTGAACAAATACCAGCCACTGCAACTCCGTTGTGCAGTCGACTCCAGCCACCGCGATCCTCGATTCCAAGCCCAATCAACTCGTCTTGTCCTCAGGAATCTCGTCCAAGCCACCAAATCGATATGTAATCACTACTATTCTTACTTGAAGCTAGTCTTAAGCCCAATTCTATGTCTAAAGGCCTTTGATAAAAAGGGACTTGTGAAGGATTCAGATCCAACTTGGACTTCCAAATTTGGTTGTATTAAAAGAGCCAAAGCTGACTCCATCTCTCTTGTTTCTATCCATCAAACTCTTGGAAAGCAAAGGGATTTTTCTCAACTTCGGGAAGACGCTGCAGTGGGAGAAAAGAGACCAAGCTTTATAAGGAGGTTTTGAATGAAGGATTTTTTACTGATACTCTGGTACGCATAGTGTAACCGATGAACAAGAAGATGATGCTTCTCAAGGCTGCCAGACAAAGTTGGCAGCAGGAGAAAAATGAAATTCCTGAGTTGGAACTGTCACGTCCTCGGTGGGGACATGAAGGGGAAAAATCTTTGGAGAATGGTCCGAAGTTATGTTCCCTCTGTTATTTTCATTATGGAGTCAAAGATGAAGTCTTCAAAGTTTTGTAGGTTGTTTAAGGATTTGAATTATGTTGGATTCCATTGTGTCGATCCTATTGGCACTACTGGAGGTTTGCTATTATTATAGAATGATTCGGTTGACATGAATATTCTCTCCTCCTCAAAATTTCTAATTGACACTAAGGTTCACGATCGGAGTACGAATGACACCTTCCATATATCTTGGATTTATGGGACCCCTTATAGAGAAGAAAAAGAGCAGATGTGGAATTGCTTATGCAATGCTCTAGTCCCCCCTAATCTCCCATGGCTCTGTGTTGGGGACTTCAATGATTTTCTATGGGCGCATGAAAATAAGGATGGAATGACTGATACCATAAATAAGAAAAGGTATTTGGGGAATTTTATGGATAAATTGAAGTTGATCGACTTGGGTTTTAAGGGTCAGCCTTTTACTTGGCTCAGAAGAAGGGCGGAGGGTGTTGTTCTCCAGGAAAGATTGGATACGGGGCTAGTTAATGATCACTGGCATGATCAATGGCCTGGAATGGTGGTCACAAACTTACCACTACCATTACACCAAAACAGGGTTTTTAGGGAGCGCAAATTAGGGCACGCAAAAATGCGGGCCCTAAAAGGGTACCTTTTAGAGCGCGCATTTTTGCACTCCCTAATTTGCGCTATTTTTATACTATTTATGGCGCACAATTTTTGTGTGCCCTCTTTTATAACTAATTATGACATTATTTAAAGGTGCGCCTTAAAATATTAGATGTTAAGGCGTGCAATACGCGCCCTTAAACTATGACTTTTTAAGGCACGCTTAAGTGCGCCCTTAAAGAAAGGAGGGAAATGAAGGCTTTAATTTGGAGGTAAATGGAAATTTTTTAGCGCGACAATTAATTTTCTCATTATTCATCCTTCAACAACGGGCATTTTGACCTTGAACAGCAGCAAAGCCATTTCCCAAAAAATCTCCCCAAATTTTCCCAAATTTCTCCCAAGATTTCCCCCAATTTCTCCCAAGAGTTCCCCAAATTTCCCCCAAAATTTCCCCCATCTCCGTCGCCCCTGATGTTTTGAGTTTTTTCTCTTGCGCCGGTGGTTGTGTGCTCGTGCAACCTCACTACAAGTCCATCTCGTTGTCTTTCTTTCCTCCATGTTATTTCTTTTAGCCTCTAATCTATTTGTTCTTACTTACTACTTTAAGAAATCCTTTTCTCTTTTGCGTCGGTGGTTGTGTGCTCTCGCAACCAAAATATCATAATTGTTTGTTATCTGACTTTTTCTTATGAAATTCCTTTTTGAATTGAATGATACACATTAATGAGTTTTACCTTTGCTGATTCATACGTTTTCCTAAGCTACGATGCTTCAAACAATTGGTAAGATTTTTTGATATCAATCGACAGTTTATTAAATTCAATCGGAACTAAAGAATGTAATCAATATCGGGTTTATTTTGGTTCCACCCATATTTTTGAAAAAAGCATGAGCCTTTCTAACATTGGTATTGAAGAACAACGCATAAAAAGGTGTGGGTTTCTTTAAAGTTGTCGCCTTTATTAATATTCAGAAGGCAAGTGTGACGACCCGGAAATTCGAAAAAGGAAAAATTGGAAAAATTGGACGGAAATGACTATTTTGCCCCTAGTTATAAGGGCTGAAAGTTAACTTTTTGATTGGGACCTTATTTGGATTTTCCGGGATAAACGTTGGATAGGTCTCAAGACGTTGAATCCGTAGACAGGCGGCATGCGTCGATCGGATTTTGGACGTGAAAGTTATGGGTCTCGAACGGTGAGGGGTATTTTGGTAATTAGCCAAGGAAGGGAAAAACGGTAATTTGCCCCAGCTGGGTGATTGAGCGGTTAAATTGGCCGATTCAGCCGTGGTGGGTGAGTCACTTTGATAATTAAGTGACATTTGTCACTGTGGTGTTTGAATTAGTGGGAAGTTGAGCTGTTAAACTAAACCGTTTGTACAAAAGGAAAAACAGAGACCATGACCTCACTTGATCGATCTTACCAGCAACCAAAACCAATTGAGAACTGATGTAATTGAGAGTGAAATGGTGAGGAATTATAGAAAAGAAAAGGGGAAGAAAACCCAGAGAAACCGAAACTCAAAACCCATGAAAATTCGAATTGCTTCAGTTTCAAGTTTGAAACCAGGGACACGATTGTTGTAATTGATCTTGAATTTAGTCTTGTGGCATTCATTTGAGTCGACCCACTACAAAAACGAAAGAAATTAGGGTTGTTTTGCCTTAGAACAGAAAGGGTGGAACTCGGGAATTTTCGAGCTTTAGTCGAATGGATTGGAGACATGGAACGATGAAATTGGACTGGGAAATATGTTTATTAGGATCCAATGAAGCTTCTTGATGCATCAATTGAAAGAAAACACTAAGAATTTATGGAGATTGGACGATGAACAGTGTTCGATGTTCTTCGAAGGTCGAGCTCAATTCGATTGGATTGAGGTAAGGTTTTGTGTAATTGGGTTTACAGAACCTTAATTGGATCCATAACAATCTTAATGGAGGGTTTAAATGTCGAAATATATGTAGAATTGATAGGGATTGAATCGGGTAAGTGACAGGACCCGCCCCGATCCCACGGGGACCACAAGGGGACGTGGCCTGCTCCCGTCTGACACCCAAAATAACATACCAAATTTAACCTCAAACGTTCAAATTAATAAATAACCAAATAAAGTTATACATCAAATCCAAATTTAACAAATGTCAGACAAGGGATGAAAACCAAATTACAAATTGCGAGCACGACTCTAAAATAATCTTGCGGGTCAAACCACCCGACAGGGGTTCAGATACGCAGAAGTAGATCTATGCCTCCACCTCAGGATCCTCCTCTACCTTAGTAGCACAGCCTGGAGGGGTTACCAAAACATTAAGGGTGAGTGGGCCGAAACTCAAGTTTATAAAACCGTTTAATAAGTAAAACATATAATTTATCCCTCCGTTTTCCAAACATGAATGCATCAGAATTTAAAACCATAAATCATATAATATGAATCATAAGGCATGTAATAAAACCATAAACATAATTTTAGCCACTGCACTATACACTCCAATCCTGACATCAAAGATGTCTGACGTCCCTGACGTCCTATAAGGTCACAGTCCCAAGGCTACGCGTGCCACTCGGGATCTCAATCCCGAATCCAATCCCCGAACCCTGTTCGGGTACGGCATCTCAAATGCCTAGCGTCCTAGACGCTCGACGTCCCTGACGTCAAATTATAGCAATCCTGCTCCAGAGTCATTTTACGGTCCGGTTCCTTCGTACAATGACCCCTCGCAGGCAATGCGCCGTGACCGCTCCGGGGTACCACATCCGGAGGACACAGTATCACAAGAATGGATCTATACAGTGCAGTACCAAATACATTTTATCGATATCCACATGCAAAACATATATATATATATATAGATGAAATCCAAAACCAATCTTTAAGTTTTATCAGACGGGTCTCAAACCCAAATACCGTGAAACGTGCCATAATCATAATTTCAATATCATCAAAACCGTTTCATGATTCAAGCATGTGAATATATAAGTAAATCAGAAAACATTTAAGCATGCAAGAGTTTAATGAAATCGGGCCCACTCACAGTACAATCCTGCTGAAAACCGAACGTATACCCTCGACCTGGTACTATTGTACAATCCCTGTCGTGTCCAAAGTATACATAAAGGTCAATATAATCCCCTAACATTGAACCATGAAACCCAAGACTGAAACCGACCCGGAAAAGCCGCCCGAACGCGCTTCCCGAGTCAATAAACCTCAATTTGACCAACTTAATGATCTCCGATCGACTCGAAACCACCGCCATTGGATCCGGATCGTCGAAATCTAAAGAATGGTGGTGGCCCCACCAAAAATATTGTTGACACGCGCCCACACACGCCGGTCAATGCTCTGGTCAACGCAGAAACAGTCCATGCTGACGTCATCGCTGACGTCATACTAACGTCATCGCTGATGTCATGCTGACGTCATCTAACAGCTGTCAGGTCTGACATGTCAGACTCTAACAGGTGCCACGTGTCAACACCTGATTGGTCCACATCACTGATCTGTCAGGCCACGTGTCAGTGCTGACTGTGCACTGACATGTGACACGTGTCGGCTGAAGAGTGGTCCACGTCACCTGACTGGTCTGACAGGTGCCACTTCATCACCACTGTCCTCTTGACGGGTCAACCGGTTTCTCTGCAACTGGGTCGATCAGACCCGCGATTTGACCCGGTCACCAAACCTTCAATTCTCAACCATTTCAGTTCTAATTTCTTCCTAAGTGTTCGTCACAATCCCAGTAAGAGTTCTATCTAATTAAAATCATCAAACAGAGACTGGATCGAAGGCTTACCTCGATGAACAGAATCTGGGTTCCCGTCGCCATTTAACCTTCGTTCAGGTCACCTCAGATCACGAAATCACGTCCTATAGGTTCCTAACAGTCCATAGAGGTGAATATAATTAACAGGAATAAACAATGAACGTTGGAAGTCAAGCTTCCAAATTCTGAGTTTTCAAAACAGTTTCGGGTTTTAGGACCGCCTACCTCGCCGCCGTCTGCTGCCGTGACGACCACCGTCTCTCAGCCCTCACCAGCCCAGTCCAGCCACACACGAACACAGAGAATGAGTGATGAGCTGGGGTGCTGTTCGAAATGGATCGTGTGTGCACTTCAGGTAGGAAATATAAGGCATGGAGGGAAACTGATCAAACGGAATGGACGGTCCAGATTCAATCTCAGGGATGAGATCAAGGGTTGGGAGGAAATCTGGGAACTTTCGATGAATGGCTGAGATTAAAAGGTGGATTTAATTCTATTTAATTACATAGTGGAGCTTGATCCAATCTAGCCAATGGATGAGTGTCACTTGTCACTCATCCAGGTGTCCTCCAATCACAATATCAGAATAAAATATTCGACAAGATCACCGAGACGCTAATCTCCCGATTTCACGTTTCTGACCATAACTTCCTCGTATGGAGTCCGATTTCGGCGTGCCGCCTGTCTACGGACTCAGGGCATCGAGACCTATCTAACAATCCTTGAGTCATGTGAAAATTAGTTACCAAACGAAAAGTCAACATTTTCGCCCAATCGTCCAAATTACGATAATGCCCCTGAACTTCCGATAGTCATAACTTTTTCCCTGATCGTCCGAATTGGACGTGCCACCTGTCTATCGACTCGTGACGTCCCGAACTACGTCACGGTCATTGGCCAAAGTCCGTTCGACCCACCAATCAAAAAGTCAACAAATTGGGCAATACAATTCATAGGGGTAAAAACGTCAATTCATTCAATAATTTACAAAATTAGAATCCTCGAATTTCCGGGATGTTACAACCTTCCCCCCTTAAGAAATTTCGTCCCGAAATTTCAAAGAAACAAATAAAGAAATTGTTCTCGCATCTGAGCCTCGGGCTCCCATGTGGCTTCTTCCACATTCTGGTTTCTCAAGAGAATCCTCACGAGAGGGATCGTCTTCCGACGTAGTACCTTGTCCTTCGGATCCAAGATCTGTACTGGTTGTTCCTCAAAGCTCAAATCCTCTCGGAGTTCGATAGGTTGTTCCTCCAGTACATGGGAAGCATCATGTACATACTTCCGCAGCATCGATACGTGGAAAACATCGTGAACTCTAGAAAGTTCTGGAGGTAGTGCCAATCTGTAAGCAACCCTGCCAATCCTTTCCACAATCTCATATGGTCCGATAAAACGCGGGCTCAGTTTCCCCCGTCGACCAAAACGGATAATCCCTTTCCACGGAGATAACTTCAGGAAGACAAAATCTCCCACTTCAAATTCCAAGTCTCGAATCCGTCGATCGGCATAACTCTTTTGGCGATCCTGTGCCGCCTTCAATCTTTCCTTGATAACACGAACAGTTTCCAGGGTTAAGTCCATCAATTCTGGCCCTACAGCCACTCGCTCCCCTATCTCCATCCAGCAGATAGGTGTCCTGCACTGTCGACCATACAGTGCCTCATAGGGTGCCATCCCGATACTTGTCTGATAGCTGTTGTTGTATACGAATTCCATCAACGGCAAATGCGTATCCCATGAATCCTGAAACTGTAGCACACAAGACCTCATCATGTCCTCCAGGGTCTGAATGGTCCTTTCAGACTGACCATCGGTCTGTGGATGGAAAGCAGTACTGAAACGTAGGGTTGTTCCCAAAGTAGTTTGCAAACTCCGCCAGAACCTGGAAGTGAAACGCGGATCACGATCGAACAGGATCGATTCCGGCGTACCATGCAATCGTATGATTTCCTTTACGAACAATTGGGCCAGTCGGTTAGGTTTATATGTTTCCTGAACTAGCAGAAAATGGGCTGACTTGGTTAACCGGTTCCCAATTACCCATACTCCGTCAACTCCACTCTGAGTCCTTGGTAACTTAAAGACGAAGTCCATGGTGATGTGGTCCCACTTCCACTCGGGAATCGGAAGTGGCTGCATAGCCCCATAAGGTCTCTGCCGTTCCGCCTTAACCTGGTGACAGGTTAAGCATCTGCTCACGAACTCCGCAATGTCTTTCTTCATTCCTGGCCACCAATAACGGCTCCGGAGGCTACGGTACATCTTTGTACCTCCCAGATGCATGGCATAAGCCGAACTATGGGCCTCCTCCAGAATCTCGGCCCGTAACTCTGCAACTGCAGGTACACACAAACGGCCCAACTTCATAAGTTCTCCATCATCCTGGATGGTAAAATCCTGTCTCCCATCTGCATCGACCTCAATCCTGTAAATACAGAGTATCGGATCCTGAGGTTGTGCTTCGATGATCCGATCAATCAGCACTGGTCGTACATGAAAGCTGGCCAACAAAGCTCCATGCTCATCCGTATCCAAAATAACTCCCGCCTTCTGGAGTTCCACCAGCAAAGGAAGATACACCATCCCCAAGTGTGCAACTGATCTTGCTGACTTTCTGCTGAGTGCATCTGCCACCACATTGGCCTTACCCGGATGGTACTCAATTGTACAATCATAATCCTTCAGCAGCTCTAACCATCTCTGTTGTCTCATGTTAAGCTCCTTCTGAGTGAATAGGTACTTTAGGCTCTGGTAGTCGGTGTATATCCGGCACGTTGCGCCGAATAGGTAATGTCTCCAGATTTTTAGAGCATGAACTGTAACAACCCGTCCCGAGAATTGGGATTACTAGAGTGATTAAGGTGTGATTAGTGAGGGTAATCAAGAGTTAGGTGGTCCCGAGGGGTCCGGGAACCTAGAATGACGATTTTGCCCCTAGGTCGGGCAGAAATGTTGACTTTTATTTCGGGTGGTCAATTGGGGATTTACCAGTGACCAGGACGTAGTTTAGGACGTCACGAATCCTTAGGCAGGTGGCACGCCCGATTCCGACATCCGAGGAGGAAGTTGTGATGTTCGGAAGGTTCAGGGCTTAACCGTAATTTGGGTAAAGTAGGGGGAATAGTTGACTTTTTGTACGGACGAGTTTTGGTACGTTGACCTAGGATGGTTAGATGGATCTCGTCGTCCTGAGTTCGATGACAGGCGGCACGTATGCATCGGACTTACGATGAGTAAGATACGGGTCTAGAACGTTAGTGGCGAAACCGTAAAATGAGTTAAAAAGAAGGGTAAATTAGTCTTTCTGCACATTGGGATTTGTGCAGAAAGAAAGAAATGGACGGTTGAGATTGGGCCATGTGGGAGTGCTTGGCTGGGGGATGGTGACACATGGCAGGTGTGTAGAGGATTCTGGTGGAATCCTGTACGTGCGCGGTCCTAATTAATTAGGGTGCACCTATGTGTGCCCGTGTGTTTGTTCTTCGACACAGACAGAAACAGAGGGTGAGGCATTGGGAGAGAGTGATCGATTCTGTGCAAGGGGGAGTGAGGAGTGGTTTGTGAGAGTGACAGAGAGGAGTGTATGAGCTGGTGGTCGTGAATTGGTGGAGGAATCGTGCACGGCGGCACGGTGGAGGTGCGGCAAAATTCTGGGGAAACAGGGAGGCCGTGAGACTGTGGTGGTGGCTACGCCGTGAGGTGGCTCAATCCAAGGTAGGGGGAGCTGTAGGAGGTTGCAGGGGACCCAACGAACACCGTGGCACGCGGCGGTGCGCACGGCGGAGCTGCAATCGAAAGGTGAGGTTTCCTGCTCTGTTTTCCTGTGAAATTTCAGTTCGAAAGTCGTAAGTCTAGGCTTAGTGTCGATGGGATTGAAGGTCAGGGTTATGTTCAGGGAGGTCCTAGGTGTCGACTGGGATGGTCGCCGTGACGGGGGGTGTTCACGGCGGAGCTTGGTTGGAGTGGAGTCTCTGTTCCTCTGTATAGCCGTAAACTTCAAACGGTGAGTCGACGAGTTTGGAGGTGAGTCGAAGGTAATGGAGGTGTGTTCTAGGTTCAGTGAAGTCCTAGGATGAGTTTGGTGTAACCACCATGAAAGGAGGTGAGCTGGGTGGTTGGATCATGAAGTAGGGGAGTTTGGGGCTGTCTGGTTTTGAGTTCAGTCGACGGGCTAGGGACGGGGTCGAGGTGAACGAAGTTGGGGATTGGATTCGTGGTGTCTGGACGAAGCTGCTGGTGAAAGAAGGGACTGAAATGGTTGCCGGACGGTGGAGAATGCCTCTCGCCGGTCCAAGCCACGGCGGCCGGTTCAATAAGTACTGGCGGTTGACGATGGTACTGTAGCTGGCACGTGAGGGCCACGCGCAGCCACTTTGGGCGGCGCGTGGGGGCGCGTGCGGCGGCGTATGGAGAAACGATCAACATTACTTTTGGTCCAGGAGTTGTGGTGAGTTCAATGGAGTTGGTTTCGGGTCAATCGGAAGTCGTTTGAGTGTAGTTCCGCGAGGGTGAATGTTTAGGGTCCCGGGTTTTATGTCTTTGGTTCGGGGAATTTTAAGGAACTTAGGTAGTTGTGTCATAGACGTATTAGTGATATAATTTGACGGTGTTTGACAGGATCGGGATTTCCCGAGGAAGCCGAGGAACGGGCTGGACGTTCGGGACGCGAGTAGGGCTCAGTACTGTGAGTGGACCCTTTCTTTAAACTCGAACATGCATAACTGTTTTCTATAATTGTTTTATGGTTTTGTTTATGGTTTCATGTTTCTCGAATATGTTTTGTTGGCTTTACATGTTTGCACGTTTTATGAGGAAGTATAGTTTTAGCACGTTTTACGAGGAAAGGGTGGTTTTGGAAAGATAAATGATTTCCATGATTTTAAGTGGATTTTGGAACTTGATTTCAATGATCAAGGTTTTTGGTTCTAGAAACGGATTTCAGAACTGGAAGTTGGTTTTAAAGTGGGAAAGTGGACTCCGGATTTGGGTTCGGAATGACGGTCCTGGATGCCGGAAGGGCATCGGACTAGTGATTTCGGATTCGGGTTTGGATGTAGATTGGTAAATGGTTTTAACATGGTTTTGGATTGGATTTGCTGGATCTGGATATTGGGTTTAAAGACCCGGATATATGTGACGGGGGACCGGCCGGATTGGGTTTAAAGACCCGGATTGAGTTTAAAGACTCGGGAGTTTAAAGACTCGGATGTATATTTATTTCCCCGGTAGGCCTTGAGTTTAAAGACTCGGGAGTTTAAAGACTCGGATATGATTAAGGCCTAGATTGAGTTTAAAGACTCGGGAGTTTAAAGACTCGGATAGGTCCAGCAGGTTCGATCGGGAAATGAGGATTTGATACGGTTTCTGATACTCATGCTATGGTTTCTTATGATATTTTATAGTGTTTCTGTTTCTTATGATGTTTTATCACGATTCTTTTATAACTGTGTTCATACCTGTTGGTTATGCATGTGGTTTCAAAACGGAGGGTTAAACTCGGTTTTCTTATAAAATGGTTTTCGAACTTTCCTTTTTCTCTGGTCCACTCACACCTTCTGTTTTAAATTGCCCTCCAGGTTGTGGAGCTAGCGCGGGGTCTTAACGTCGAGGCAGTGTCCGAGGCATAGCAGTGACGTGAGGGATCCTAGAAGAGTTTAAAGGCTTCTGTGTGTGTGTACTTTATCAGTTTTTATTTTTAGTTCCTTGTAATTTAGTGCTATGCTCTGTAAACGATAAGGTTGGGATATTTTGTTTAATTACTCCTGCGTCTGACTGAGTTGCGTGAGTGTTACTTGGGTGCTGTGTCGGGGAGTCAGACGGGAGCGGGATTTACCTCGGGTTTCGGGGTGAAACCGGGGTGGGTCCTGACATGAACCACCGCTGCCAACTCCAAATCATGGGTAGGGTAGTTCAACTCATGAGTCTTTAGCTGCCGGGATGAGTAGGCGATAACCTCACCAGTCTGCATCAACATGCAGCCCAAACCTTGTAGTGATGCGTCACTAAAGACCACGAATTCTCCACTATCATCCGGCAATGCGAGGACAGGTGCAGTGGTCAATCGATCCTTCAACTCTTGAAAACTCCGATCACACTGCTCGTCCCAAATAAACTTTACTCCCTTCCAAGTCAATCGAGTCAATGGTGTAGCAATTTTAGAGAAACCCTCCACGAATCTCCGGTAGTAACCTGCTAACCCGAAAAAACTCCGCACCTCTGTTACCGTTGTCGGTCTAGCCCAGTTAGTCACCGCCTCTGTTTTCTGGGGATCCACGTTAATCCCATCCGTTGATATCACATGTCCTAGAAAACCAATACTGTTTAGCCAAAACTAGTACTTGCTCAGCTTGGCGTACAACTGTTCCTGTCTCAGCTTCTCCAACACCAACCGTAGATGTTCCTCATGTGCTCGGGCACTCCTTGAGTACACCAAGATATCATCGATGAACACAATCATGAACTTATCCAAGTAGGGTAGGAAGATCCGGTTCATCAGATCCATGAATTCTGCCGGAGCATTCGTAAAGCCGAAAGGCATCACAAGGAACTCGTAGTGTCCGTAACGGGTTCAAAAAGCAGTTTTTGGAATATCCTCCTCTGAAATCCTCAGTTGGTGATACCCAGACCGCAAATCAATCTTTGAGAAGCACTGTGCTCCCCGCAACTGGTCAAAAAGGTCATCGATCCTGCGTAGAGGATACTGGTTCCTCAGTGTCACCTTGTTGAGTTGTCGATAATCAATACACAAACGGAGACTCCCCTACTTCTTCTTCACGAACAACACTGGTGCTCCCCACGGTGAAATACTCGGTCGGACATATCCCAAATCTACCAACTCCTGCAACTGAGTTTTGAGTTCTCGTAACTCGGCCGGCGCCATCCAGTATGGTGCCTGGGATATAGGTTGGGTACCGGGGAGTAGTTCAATTGTAAACTAGATCTCCTGCAATGGTGGTAATCCAGGTAAGTCTTCCAGGAACACATCCGGAAACTCACGTACCACCGGTATCTCGTCGATACCCGGAGTATCAACCTGCTCCGACACGACATGCGCCAGATAACCCTGGCATCCCTTCCGTAGAAGTTTGGTAGCAGTAAGTGAAGAAATCACTTCAGGAGGCGAACCATCACGCTCCCCCTGAAGGATAACCTCTGTCAAGCCCGGACTTCGCAGAATCACTTGCCTACTACAGCAATCGATGAGCGACCCATGCTCCGATAGCCAATCCATCCCCAAGATTACATCGAATTCGTGGATATCCAGAATGATTAAGTCCGCTGGTAAATCCACATCCTCAATCTCACCGCGCACCTCCGAATCACCTGATTCACAAGGTACACGATGCCCATCAGGGTGCCAACACCCATTTCGCAATCTAAGGCTGATACCGAACAATCAAGCATACCAACACAACTCCTCGAAATAAAAGAATGTGTAGCCCCCGCATCCATCAATACACGTACAAGAAGGTTTAAGATATGTAGTGTACCTGTAACCACGCCTGGGGCAGTCCTCGCCTGCTGCTGGAGGCAAGCGTTATTTCCAGGGTTCATTCCGGGGAAACACATTCCAACCGAAAGCCCTAATATCCAGGGTGCACTCCGGGGGAAACAGATTCCACCCCAAAAGCCCTATAGATCCGCAACATCTCATCACCATGAAAACCAGTGAAAAACAGTTGCATTTGAAATCAAAACCATTTTCATCAAAGGGTCTCAACCCAAAACATAGTTTCCTCAAAATTCATAAAACTAGAGTCCCGATTATTTCATAAATCCGAAAACCATCAATATCATCATTTAATCACATGGAAATATAAATCCAATCAAAATCACATTTCCATTGGGTCTCAATCCCAAAATATCTTTTTCACGCAAATACGCGCAACCGCCACCTCAGTTGCCATTTTCACATAAATCTATGAAATATATCTAAAAATCATTACAAATCCATCAAATCCATTTTCTGACTCATAATCCGAGTCAAAACTAATCTCAAATCCCGGGCCTTCGCCCAAAACAACAGTTTCATTATTTTCTCAAAAATCGTACCCAAAACAATATAAAACAATATAATATTCCCAAAATCCGGAAAACATCATATCGAAACATTAATCATACCAAAGCATTTAAAATCATATCATAAAGCATTTAAAATCCATAAAATCATCTCCTGACTCATAATCCGAGTCAAGACCAATCTCAAATTCGGGTCCTTCGCCCAAAACAGCAATTTCATGGTTTTCTCGAAAATCGTGCCCAAAATCAATATAAAATAATATAATATTTCCAAAATCCGGAAATCATCATATCGAAACATTAATCATACCAAAGCATTTCAAATCATATATTAAAGCATTTAAAACATATATGCATGCATTCTGGGTAGAAAACAAAAGTACACACAAACACCGTCCATATCACTCGCTTTCCGAACCGCACGTTTTTCCGTAAATTCCGGAAGTCACCATTCCTGTCCAAAACCATTATCGAGGGTCATTAACACTTCAATATACCTCGTATAATTTTCCCCAATTTTTTCGGGAATTAAATACGTATTTTAAACGTATATTAAAACTTCGGATACACAGAACACTATCGAAACGATATCCAATTTCCTCGAAACTAGTGCCAAAATGTTCGTTACATTAAAAGGAGCAAGTTTTATGTTGAACTCACCTTGTGAATTGTGCCTACGCGCCCTCACGCGCCGCCGTGAGTGGCTGGATGTGGGAGCTACGCGCCTGTACAGTAAAGTGCTACAGTCGTCATCCTCGCCCGGTTACCTGTAAAACGGGTCCTTTAGCCCAGGGGTTGACCCGTTTAGATTTCTATCAATTCAACATCGTTTTCAACAATTGAACATTTCAATAGCTTCGTAACCAACTAAATTATGGATCTCTAACATCAATTTCACGTTTTAATACTCCAAACCATCTCGACTTAATTCAAGTTTAAAAAACATGTTCTTCGTCTGAGTTCGTCAAATAACCATTGAATCCTTCAATTCAGTAGTCAGACAGCATCGTAGTCTCATTGTAAATATGATTTTGAATTCAATTTTGAAATATTTTATCTCCAATCACCTGAACTCAGCCATGGTATTTCCAAACTGCCGCGGGTCCAGTTCTTGATCAATTCTCGATCAATTCTCTTCGATTTTGATGTCATTCAACTCGTCTAAGATCCAATAAGCTCATCCAAATCTTTGTTTCCATCCATTTATCGTATAATTCCAAATTCGATCCCAGGTCATCAATTTAAGGTTTCAGGTGGGTTTCGGTTTTTTTTCTGAGTTTTCTTTCACAATTCCATACCTCCACTTTCGTTGTTAAGTCTCTGTTCTCCCTCTCTCTATCCTTCTCAATTTGATCGATTAAAGGAGAATTTTTGATTGCTTAGTCTGGGTATGTCAAGGTCTCTATTTTTCCTTCAAACACACACACATACGGCTTTGATAATTCAAACATATATATCCAAATATCAAAATCCAGGCCACTAATCTCCTGTTCCCTGTGACATGTGTCATTTAATAAATTGAGTGAGTCACCTAATTTTCTAATTCATCACATTAGAAGACAAATTTCCCCCCCTTAAAACACAATTGACCAAATCCAAAATGCCCTTAGCATTCCGAGGTTCGTAACTTTTCCATCCGAACCCCGATTGACGCATGCTGCTGTCTACGGATTCAGCGTCTCGAGACCTACCCAACGGTACTTACAGAAAGTCTAAACACGATCCCGATCAAAAGGTCAACAAATGGCCCCTTTTTAACCAATTTACCAAATTACCCTCAAACTTCCGAAGATCATAACTTTCTCCTCAAATGTCGGAATCGGGCGTGCCACCTGTCTCTGAACTTGTGACGTCCCGAACTACGTCACAGTCATCAGTCAAAGTCTGTTTGACCGTTCGAACCAAAAGTCAACCGTTCGCCCAATTCCAGGGGCAAAATCGTCATTTCCTTCAAATTTTCCAAATTTTTCTTTTTTCGAATTTCCGGGTCGTTACAAGTGTGATCGTGAAAATTGGTGGCGGTGGATTGAGTTAAAATGGTTGTATGTGTGTCAAAACAGAGCACATTTATGCTCTACCTGAAGCAGCTTTTCTCTCCATGTTCGATTAATTAAGGGTGATTGAGAGAGTGTGCAGGCAAGAGAATAAAGGGATGAAAAGAGGGGAGAAAAACTGAAAATCATGGAACCCGAAAACCAACCTCCATTACCTTTCGATTTGAGGTTTTTGAAGTCAGACTCCATTTCATAAAATTGACCTTGGATTAAGGTTATTGAGCTTAAGGCGATTCGAACCCGATTAAAAACGAAGAGAATTGATGTTGTTTTGGCCATGAACGGAGTACCTCAACTCCTCGAAAATTCAAGGTTAAGTTGTGAATTTGGAGGGGTTGAAGGGAGCAATTGACAAGAGAAACAAGTTTATAAGAATCCTATGAAGCTTTTGAGTGAATCAATTTCAAGAAAACGATTGGAATTGATCGAGATTGAAGGATGAACAGTGCTTACCTGTTCTTCGATATTTTGAATTCTAATTCGACTGGATTGAGGTAAGTTCAATTGAAATTAAGGTGACAGAACCATAATTAGATAAATAACGATGTTATTCGATGACTCAATTGATGGAATCAACAAATAATGGACTGGAATTCAGCCGGGTCAAGCCACGGGCCAACTGGACCCATTTTACAAACAAATAGGTGAGGACGATGCTACTGTAGCACGCACGTGGGTTTCACGCGCAGCCACTCACGTCGACGCGTGACAGTGCGTGGGCTCAAATCTTGAGGTGAGTTCAACATGACTTTTGTTCCATTTAACGTAACAAACATTTTGGCACTGGTTTCGAGGAAATCGGATACCGTTTCGATAGTGTTCTGTATATCCAATGTTTTAATATAGGTTTAAAATACGTATTTAAATCCCGAAAAAATTGGGGAAAATTATATGAGGTATATTGAAGTGTTAGTGACCCTCGATAATGGTTTTGGATAAGAATGGTGACTTCCAGAATTTACGGAAAAACGTGCGGCTCGGAAAGCGAGTGATATGAACGGTGTGTGAGTGGACTTTTATTTTCTACCCAGAATGCATGCATATATGTTTTAAATACTTTAATATATGATTTGAAATGATTTGGCATGATTAATGTTTCGATATGATGATTTCCGGATTTTGGGAATATTATATTGTTTTGGGTACTATTTTTGAGAAAACAATGAAACTGTTGTTTTGGGCAAAGGCCCAGGATTTGAGATTAGTTTTGACTCGAATTATGAGTCAAAAAATGGATTTGATGGATTTGTAATGATTTTTAGATATATTTCATGGATTTATGTGAAAATGGAAACTGAGGTTGCGGTTGCGCGTATTTGCGTGAAAATGATATTTTGGGGTTGAGATCCAATGGCAATGTGATTTTGATTGGATTGGTATTTCCATGTGATTACATTATGATATTGATGGTTTTCGAATTTATGAAATAATCGGGACTCTAGTTTTACGGATTTTGAGGAAACTATGTTTTGGGCCGAGACCCTGTGTTGAAAATGGTTTTGATTTCAAATGCAACTGTTTTTCACTGGTTTTCATGGTGATGATATGTTGCGGATATATAGAGCTTTCGTGTAGGAATATGTTTCCCCCGAATTGCACCCTGTGTTGTGGATATTAGGGCTTCCGGTTGGGAATGTGTTTCCCGGGAATGAACTCAGGAGATAACGCTCGCCTCCGGGATGGGATGTGTTCGCCCGGAGAGGTCATGTAGCACGGTCTGTTGTCATGCAGCCGAGGTAGGCTCGACTCAGATCAAATGTGCTGGATTATATGGAGATCAGTCGGTGATGTGTTCACGACGATTTGGATTATCGGTTGGTGATGTGTTCATAGCGACGAATGCTCTGATTTTGAGCGGTCCTTGAGCCTATTGATTTGCACGCGTTCCAAGGATAACGTGACTATAGGAGATTGGATTTGGAAATGAGTCCCTTGGTTTTATTGAGATTTTTGATTTATAAACATTTGCACCCAGATTTATTTTACCCATGATTTTTGATATGCATGCATGTTTGTGAAACTGGAGGGTAAGAATGTATTTTGATAAATGTATTTCTAAAAGTTTGTTTTGTCCACTCACACCTTTTCTGTTTTTATTGACCCTCCAGGTTGTGGCGCGATGATTAAGGCTATTCGAGAGGTGGAGGCATGAGTGGGCACAACTGCGGTTATCCCTTGGTTGGCAAGTGCTGAGGGCAAATTCGTAACTCCAGTTGACTTGTCAGACCGGAGCAGGACCGGGCATGGTTATCTATGTCCTTCGGGGACGGGTCCTATCATACGAACTCTGAGACTTGGAGTGTATTTGATTTAATAAGGCATCGGGCTGGAAGCCCATTTGGTTTACGTGATTGGGATGAGGGCCCAGTTGGTTTACAAAATCGGGCTTGAGGCCCAATTGGTTTACATGATCGGGCTTGAGGCACAATTGGTTATGATATTGGGCATGAGTCCCATTTATTATTTAAAAAGGTGATTTCGGGTTTGGAGACCCTAAATGTATTTGGATTTGGAAACATGGATTTCTGGTTTCATGATGGTTTATGGAACGGGCATGGATCCTTTGAAAGGTTTGAAAGGTTCTGAGAATGATTTCGAAATGGTTTTTCATATACCATCCTTGTATTTATGGATTTTCTCATCCGGGGAGGGTCGTTAGCCTGGGTGGACTCCAGAGTATTCACGGAGCACTAACTGTGTGGAGTCACCCCAGTGGGGTACCTTACTCTCAGGAAGGAAAATATGGATTATAACCCCCAAGGAGGATCATTGATCTGCGGATATTGACTTAGGTGGACCCTAGGGAGACTTGGGATTTGAGACCCCGGGTAGCACGCGCGTAACTTTAGAAACCGTGACAGGATTGGTTATATGATATTTGGTAAACATGGTTTGTTGGATTTATGAAATGGTAATTGGATTTCAGAAATGGTATTTTTGTGTTTTATGGATTTGGGTAGTAACCCATTTGGATCTGGATTTACGGATTTTGATATTCTATGGTTTTGGGCTGAGTTCCCAAGTATGACTTGGATTTACGGAATTTGGGATGAGACCCTAATAATGGTTATTTGAATAAATGGTTTGATAAATGGTTTTCGTATGCATGCATGCTTTTTAGTGAAGGGCATAAATGTCTTTTTATGAAATGTATTTTATGAACTTATTGATTTTCGTCCACCCACAGCTTTCAATGGTTTTTAATGCCCTGCAGGTTGATCACGGATGCGGGCTGTAGCAGAGACCGAGACATCACACACCTCCACCGGGTCCTGGCGCGCTCTGGAGGCCCGGTCGGGCTGAAGGTTTTGAATTATCCCTTATCTGACACTTCGTGTCAGATGGGACCATTGTACATCCCGCGTTAATCCCGGGGGGATTGGGATGGGTCGTGTCAATCATCTTTTCTTTTCTTGTGTTGTATCATTTTCTTGTATTCTTTGTCTTAATCCAATTTTAATCATATTCACTAGATTAACCAACTTTTATTTTTTGTACATACCCTTCAAAATTACTTCATTTTCTTAGATGCATCAGAGATTGGAACAATCATCACATGTCACTGCCATGTTTGCCCTGCAAATCATTGTAACAAGTTCTTTGTTTGTTAGTGCGATGGGTCTTCATACCTCGTCCATTGTCTCGTGTTCTCTATGAGACCGTTGAAAACCAACTGCATTTGCATCGTGTAATTTTCAGTTTTCAACTTAGTGTTGGAAAGAGCAATGGAAAATGAATACTTAAATTCAAGACGATTAAAGTAGATGTCTTGTTAACTGTCTAGATCCTTACTTGGTTCAGTTTTAATGACGTTTCTTTTGACATATTTTTCTTTTTATTTTTAAATTTAATTAGGTTGTATTCTAACTTCAATTCTGCATTGAATGATTTGCAGTGCATGTGGGTGCGATCTACCTGATGGCAGGATGTGTAGGGAGCATATTCTCTTCACTTTTTATTCAGTGCAATATTTCTGTTGGTGCTTCTGGCGCTCTGTTTGGGCTTTTTAGACATCTATTATCTGAGCTTCTTACTAACTGGAGTATATACACCAACAAGGTATGCCTCACATTTTCTATCAAGTGCATTTAATATTCTTTAAATGTTGGCTTTGGTGTTCGGTTCTTATTATGGCTTCCTGTTATTGTTCATTATGATCTATTTGAAAAGGGGCTAAATATGAAATTGTTGAGCTGAATATTTATATATCATAGATCATAGAATCATTGATCTCTAGTACCAATGTACTGTAGGAGCACCTTGTAATATGTGAATAATATTACAATGCGAGTGATCAAACCTGGGTTTCCATGCCTTTCTCTTTGAATTATTAATTGAATTAATTGGAATTGAATTGAATTCAGTTGTTACAAAAGTCTCTTAGTTTCTTTTTATGCAACTATAATTAGGAATAGCCTAGCAGTAAATGTGTTGAAACTATTTGTATAGCTGTAAACCATGGACTCTTGAGCATCAACATAGCTGCAAATAAACATGTAATAAATTAAGAACAACATCAATCAAATGATACAATACAAGTAAAAGTTCCTACATTCACTCGTGCGGGTGCAGCAAGTTGGATATAGATAAATATTAATAAGTTCATGTGATCAACCAAACATTTGTTTCACAGATTAGAGGATTTGTATATGTGTTTTGGCAGCTGAAGTATAATCATCATTCACAACATGATCTCCCAGATACACAATGTAAAACTCCTGTATATATCATAATTACAAAAGTGGCCATCAATCAAGCATAGTTTAAATATAAATATTTAGAATTCTAGAATTGAACACAAAGAAATTGTTGCATGTACCTTTTGGTCATCATTGCCTTTTACTACATAAGTAGCAAGCCCTACTAAGATGAAATGAAGAACAAGAAGAAGGCAACGGTTCATTATTGCAAGATTAATTAGCATATGGTTCATCATTTCCTCTTCTTTTTATATACAACATATAAATAATTAAGATAATTAAAATGATAAGAAGAGCAAGAAGCTTGAACTTGAGTATTTCACACACCCCTTAGAATCTAAGATTATTTGCTGCTAAGGTTAGGAAACCTTAAAATAAGTTAACACAAATTCAGGTTGCTGTAGATGGTGGTCAAGTCAATATCATATAGCTAGGCTTGCTTCTTTTGTAGTTTATTAACAACAACTCGTTAAAGTTCTTTTGTTTATCCTAATTTGAAAGGATAATGTTCTTCTTCATTTCCACTATATATTTCTACTCCCTTTCCCTTCCATGCACTTGTAGCCAATGAATATAGCAATGATAAGAGGAAGATATTATAATCAATATTACGGATAATAGTATATTAATCTTATCTAGATATTAAGTTTAAAAAACTAAAATGAAATTCTACGAAAGATGCTTAAAATTTTACGTCATAATCCTAAATATTATTAATGCACAAGCTAGCTGTTGTATGGACTGAATTTAGTTGGGAAGCTCTAGTGGCTACTAAGATTGTCATTTGATTAAGCATGACCCCTTTACATTGGTATCTAGCTGCTATATAACCGACGTAGTTAAGACTTTTTGAGTAACAATCTAAGTGTGGTAGCATTCGGCCGTGTAATGCCAAATGTGAGCTATTGGTTGACCTGTGAAACTTGAAAGGGAAATGTGAAGCTTCATATAATTTGTTTAACCTTTAAATGAGACAGTTTTAAATGTCAAATCTTGCGTGCTAATTTTGAAGTACATAAAGTTTTGATGTACATAATGAAGAGAATTTGCCATTATATCTGGATCACTAGTTATGACAGATTACAAATTAGGGAGCTTTATAATAATGTGTGCTCACTACTCTATGTGTATAGACAAAGAGTCTTTTCAGGGACATGAATGATGGGGATAAGTAAGTGTTAATTAGATTCATTAATGTGATTGGTTCTTCTATTATTCTTTACGGAATGTTCTTTATTAAAATGTATGGGTGTTTAATTGAGATGTTCTTACTTTGTATGGGTGTTTAAACACTAACTAGAGGCGAGTGAAACTAAAAGAAGTAGCACATCTAGCATGGATAAAGAATGGGTTTTCCTTTCCAGGTTCATCTCAAAACTCTACAAAAAATAATTATACTAAACACCTGTAGTTATTTTATTAAAGAATTAGTTTTTAGTTTATTTTTAGAGTGTCGAAAGAGTATCGTGAAGGAGCAAGATGTTTTGTTAATATGGTCAAAAAAAGTAAGGGGCATCCAGAAAATATCCAATGCCCTTGCAGCCGTTGCTTAAACCTACAATACCATTATTTTGAAACTGTATATGACCACTTGGTCATGTATGGGATGGATCTGACATACACTAGATGGGTTTTACATAGGGAAGATCCAAGTGCAACTGTCCAAGATGGAGATGTAGAGATGGTAGAAATGATAGGCAAGTATATGATGTACAGAGATACCTACCTTTAAGAAAATGTTCAGGACTTTTCACACGAAAAGGAGTCAGAACTTGCCTCTTTAGTGAAAGAAGCAGAAGTTCCTTTAAATGGAGGAAGTAATTACACCAACATGTCAGCTACAGTGATAATATACAAGTATAAGGCCAAGCATGGTGTGACAGATAAAGCATTTAATGAACTCTTGGATATTTTTCGAGCTTTTCTGCCACAAGATAGGACACTTTCTCATTCTTTACACTTAACAAAAAAAATTCTGAATACCTTTGACTTAGGTTATGAGAAGATACATGCTTGTGAGAATCATTGTTGTTTATTTAGAAAGGAATTAGAGCACATGGTTGTATGCCCAAAATGTGGTTCTTCACGATGGAAAATCAATGGAAGAACCAAAACGATTCATGAAGGAGTGCATTCTAAGGTTCTATATTACTTTCCAATCATATCGAGGGTTAGGAGGATGTATGGATCACTTGAAAATTCAAAGAAACTAAGATGGCATAACGATAATAAAAGTGAGGATGGGATGATGCGACATCCAGTTAACTCAATGGAATGGAAAAGAATTGATAGTCAGTGGCCTGCTTTTGCATCGGATCCAAATAGTCTCCGACTCGGCTTTTCTTCAGATGAATTTAATCTCTTTGCAGATCTTAGTTCAAGATATAGTTGCTGGCAAGTCATTTTGGTTATATATAACCTCCCACCATCTATGTGTACGTCAAAAGAAAATTTATTGTTGACATTACTCATCCCTAGAAAAACACAGCTAGGAAATAATATAGATGTATATTTGGAACCACTTATAGAAGATTTGAAGGAGTTGTGGATTAATGGTGCAAGGGCCTATGATGCATTTAGTAAGTCAACATCCAACTTAAAAGCTGTACTGATGTGGACGATAAATGATTTTCTAGCTTATGCAAATTTATCTGGATATTCTACAAAAGGTAGAAAAGCATGTCCAGTATGTGGGGTTGAGGCATGTTCAAAATGGCTACGTAATAGTAGGAAGTTTGCATATATGGGTCATAGAAGATTTCTTTCGCACAATCATCGTTTTCAATTTAATAAGTCTTGGTTTGATGGCAATGAAGAACATGGACGTAAGCCTAAAGTGTTAAGTGGTTCAGAAGTTCTTGAAGTGGTCTCATCCATTGAAAGTAACATGGAAAAAGAAAGAAAGAAGAAAGGGAAAAAAGGGAAAAGAAAGAAAGATGCAATTGAAGAAGATACAAATGAAGAAGATGGAATTGAAGAACATGACAATGAGGAAGCTAATATTATCTCTCCTTGAAAAGAAATCTATTTTCTTTGAGTTACCATATTGGCATGTAAGTCATTTCCATTTCACATAATTAAAATTTATTGTATAGCTTTAATGCTTAAGATTAAGTAGCACTAGTATTAATGTGATTTCTCCACAATGCAGAAATTATTACTACGTCACAATTTGGACGTAATGCATATTGAGAAGAACATTTGTGAGATGACAATTGGCACACTTTTGAATATGAAGCGAAAAACAAAGGAAGGTTTGAATTCTCGTAAAGATTTGAAGGAAATGGGCATTCGAAAGAGTTTACATCCAGAAAATGATGTTGCTGGTTTTAAAAATTCAAAGGCACCATTCGTGCTATCGAAGAAAGAGAAGAAACTTTTTTGTAAATGGTTGCTAAATTTAAGATTGACATATGGTTATAGCTCTAACATTGCATCTCGAGTATCATTATGATATTGGAAAATTTTAAGCCTCAAGTCCCATGATTATCACATTCTAATACCGCAAGCGCTACCCGCATTGTTAAAAGGACTTTTGGGAAAAGGTCCAAGGGTTGCATTACTTCGACTCTGTGCATTTTTCAATGCAATATGTCAAAGAGTTATTGACATAAATATGCTGGAACGCCTTGAAAATGAAGTAGTTGAGACCATGTGTATGCTTGAAAGGTTTTTCCCCCCGTCTTTCTTTACGATCATGCTTCACTTAACAATTCATCTTGGACAAGAAGCTCGAATTCGTGGCCCTACACAATTACGTTGGATGTACCCATTTGAAAGGTAATTTCTGAATTTCAATTTTTAATTTTACAATCCTAATTAATGGTAGTCCTAGAGATGATAGCTATATTTATAATGGAAATTGGGGTTTAGGTTTATGAAGGAACTCAAAGAATATGTGAAAACCAGGTCAAATCCCGAAGGATGCATGGCTAAAAAGGTTTTAGCAAAAGAGTGCACGAGCTATTGTAGTGATTATATGGCATAACCAGCAGCACTAATTGAGCAATCTAATGCCCATGGTGAGAATTTTGAAGATGAAACAATGAATGGAAGGAAACCAATTGGTAAAGGAACATTAAAGACATTGCCTTCTACCATGTTTGACACTGCTCATCTATATGTGTTGGAGAATACCACTGAATTAGAACCATATCAAGAGTAAGACTCTAGTGTTATCTTGTATTATTAACACTTTGTATTATCTTGATTCACACACTCTAGTGTTATTGAATGTTTTTACTTTCTTGTAGAAAGCACCTAGAGGAACTTAAATTTGTAAACACTCGTTATCAGAGATGTGACAGTCTTCTAATAAAGAAGCACATGCAAACATTCATTGGATACCTAGCAAAGAAGGTTAGAATGGATGAAGGGCATGACATGTCAGATATAGTGAAATGGCTTGGATGTGGACCCAGAACAGATGTACTCTCTTATTTAGGTCTCATTATCAATGGACATCGGTTCCACACAAGAGATGTTAAGATTAGTACACAAAATAATGGTGTTTTCCTTGAAGCAGAAACTATGTGTAGAGCAAGTGCAAGAGATACCTCACAAGTACTTGGAAACGTAGCATACTATGATGTTATTACAAATATTATCTTGCTAGACTATAGAAAATTTAAGATTCCTCTCCTTTTGTGTGATTGGGCAAACATAAGAACTGGGATTAGAGTTGAAGATGGACTTACGCTAGTTAATCTTCACCAAGGGCAACAACAATTTTAGAATGATCCATTTATATTAGCGTCACAAGCAAAGCAGGTTTTTTATTCAAGATAAGATGACGATTCAAATTGGTATTCTGTACTTAAAGCACCACCAAGAAGGGTTTATGAGTTTGAAAAAGTTGATGGGAATGATTACATGCCACCTGCACCTTTAAAGATGTAACAACTAAATTTGGACAGTGAGGATTTTGTAAGATGGGATGAAGATGCCATAACATACAATGAAGATTGATGTTGCAGATATAACTAATTCAATGTCTTTATGTTTTAGGGCCACTAATAGTATTAAACTATTCATATCTATTGGAATGTGTATATGTTCTATCTTAGTTTGTATTATTTTGGGTTGTGTTTATATTTAATGTGTGATTGTGGATGGAAATGGTTGATTATTGATGGCACTACATGTATCTTTTTGGTTTTCTTATTTTTTCAATTGAATAGGGTCTTGTTAAGTTATTTAATGATATATAAGGTAGCAAGGAGTTGTTATGGATATGTTTGTGCGGCTAGATATGACTTTCACTTGGCAAATAACACATTACTGTTTTATTCCTTTGTAGGCTATAATCATTCATTGAATGTCATGTCTAGTGGTGAGGTTAGTTATAACCTTTACTCTTAAATTTCATTGATCAATAGAATGTGTATAGTTTAAAGTGCATACTGAAAACACTAACTGCTTCCATTTTATTTATGAAGAGTTAAGAAAAAGGTAGCAAGAGAGCTAAGAAGCAGCGATTATCTACTATTGCAGCTGCCATTATTGAAACCAGGTATGGAAACAATGGAGCAATACGAATAATAGACGAACAACCTAATACAAATGAAGTACCACCCACTGCAGAACCTAATCAACCAAGAGTTGAAAATATATCCAACTTCGAAAGTTCAAAGAAAGCTCGGGGTAAGGCAAAAATGTTGAATATGAACAAAGGAAAAGAAAAAGAGACTCCTCTTCTAGTGGAGTTTAATCACAACGGCTAGCCAATTAGGAAAAATGCATCAAAGTTTGCATCCTTCCTTGGTATCACATCAAGAGAGCTACTGCCAATAAATGTGTAGAGTTGGGGAAAGCTTTCAAAGGCTTATCAAAATCAACTGTGGGAACTTGTCTTGGTAATTTATATATAAACTTGACACATAGACTCCATTACTTATTGCTAATTCTATTCTAACACAACATTTACTAATTTGTAGTAAAAGTTCATTATTGATGAATGTCACAGGAACTATGTTTTCCGAAAGTTATGAAAGCATTGGCGACATTATCAATACAAGTTGTTGTAAAGCGTTATGGTGAAAACTAAAGAAATTGGCTTGCAACAGGCTGCTGCCCTGTTCAAACCTGACAACATTAATTCTATGGAAGAATGATTGTCATTTATCAAAAAAAGGAACTCACCATCAAATAAGGTATGGTGTTTTGAAATGCAAGTTTAAATTATAACAATTACAATCTTGAACTGTGTATATTTATTTCTTTGCATAGGAAAAGTCTCAAAAATTCAAAGAGATGCGTGGAAAGCAAACTCTCGTGCATAGAACAAGTCATAAAGGCTTTGCTCACTTAGAAGATGAAATCGTATGACTTATTGTTTAAATTAGTTTTGTGATGAAGTGAAATGGTATGATATGGTTTATATAGAACAAAAGTTTGTAACTATTAACTTTTTATATTAAAAAAGTGACTCAACTAAGGGAGTATCAAGCTCTGATGTTTGGATTGAAGGGTACTCAAGAAAAACGAAAAGGGTGAATAATGATGGTGATGATGTAGAAGCTGAGGAACCGGAGATAGTGGTAAAAATATATGCTGTTTGATTATGTGTTTTGTTTATATTGAAGTGTTTTAGTGCTTATTCTTAAAATTATGTATTCCAGTAACAAGCGAAATTGCACAAGACTGAAGGAACATCTTCCTCTATTAAAGATGATGCTGTTGCAAAGGTATTAGGTCCTGATCCACGTGGACGAGTGAGAGGGCTTGGGTTTGGTACAACGCCTGCTAAAGTAGATGGCCACAAACATATACGTGATGCATTCCATGTGTTAGAAAATGAGGTGCTGGACTTGAGAGTCATGGTAAGAGATCTGATTGCTCGGCTAGACCAAAGGGGGAATGATTCTGTAAGTTTTTATCAGCTTCTAATGTAACTACCCATCTCGGATTTAGTGTCATCTAATCATTTCATTTTCTGGTTATTAGAAAGATCTATAATTGGTATCAACGTAGAAGGCTCACATAATGAAACATTATTTTTCTTGTCATTTATATCAATATTATAGGAAAAAGAAAGTTCAAGTTTTCAAGATTCTGCTACTAATAGGGCTCAAAGAAAAGCAAAGAAATTTAGAAGTTTGACCTAGTCTGCTAATGCGGGGACACGAAGCAATGGCCATGGTGCTAGTGCTCAGTTTCCTAAGGAGGGAAGAAAGTGTAAATTATTGAATTGGACTGGAAGAAATCATAAAGTGGTTGCAATAGCTGAGATTATATCGACTAACCCTACTACACTGGCTCATTTTGTACCTATTGGAAAAAATTGTTGGAAAGTCGCATTGCACGATGTACTAGATGACGATGCGCCTATGTATCGACCAACACGAGAATTATTTTTGCTTCGTGAAGCATTAGGTAGTACAGTTGCTTGGCCTATTGAAGACATAAAGGTAATTATCTCTCCTTTAGTTAATCACTAACACATACAATTGTATGATTGGCTTATAGAGGTCATTTGCCATCATTCTCTTGTAAATTTTTGCAGCTTCTCTAACTGCCATCTTTGTCAAAAACCTACGAAAGAAGGCTTTTTCGCACAAGGCAAGTGTAATATTCTAAGAGTTGTATTTATATATATGTTTTTTGACACGACCCATCCCAAATCTCTCCAGGATTAACACATGTTGTGTCATGCTCCCGTCTGACGCAAAGTGTCAGACAAGGGATAACACAACACCTAAGCCCGTTCGGGGCTTCTATAGCGTGCCAGGATCGGTGGAGGAGTGTGATGTCTCAGTCTCTGCTACAGCCTCCATCCGCAATCAACCAGAAGGGCACTAAAACCATTAAAATTTGCGAGTGGACGAAAAATCGATAGTTTAATAAAAACACATTTCTTAACAAGACATGTATGCCCTTCACTAAAAACCATGCTTGCATTCGAAAACCAATAATCAAACCATTTACTTTAATTAAATCATTAGGGCTATAGTCCAAAACCATAAATCCAAGTATGTGGGAACTCAGCCCAAAACCGTAAATCCAATCACGTGAGCCACTGCCCAAAACCACCAACACTGAAATACCATTTCATAAACCCAATAAATCTGAAATCCAAATGTATAATCCAGTAAAGACATGAATCAAAATTCAATCCAATACCATTATATGCTAATCCTCGACATCCCAGATGCTTGACGTCATAAACATCCAATAATAGAAATCCTATTTCTGAGTTACTCTATGGTCCGGTTGCTCCATAGAATAACCCCTCGTAGGCAATGCTTGACATCCCAAATGTCATGTATAGAGCTACGCGTGACCTTCGATCTCGTCCGAGTCTCCCCAAGGTCACCCAAGTTAAAAACCCTCCTTGAGGAGCAATATCAGATCATAAGGATGGTATATGGAAAACATTTCATAATAATCTCAATCTATTCAAATGGGCCTATGCCCGAGATTTCCATAAAACCATCGTAATCCATAAATCTGATTTCTCAAATCCAAATCGATTTATGGGTCCCCGACCCGAAATCATATTCATAAAACACAATTCGGTCTCATGCCCGATTTCGTAAACCAACTAGGGCCCTGACCCGATAATATAACTCAAATGGACTTCATGTCCGAGTGTTTCCAAAACAAATGGGTCTCATGCCTGAGTTCATATTTTCAAATCCAAAACCATTTCATCAAACCATCACCGAAACCACAAGCACGTATAACCACGGTGTAAAACCATAAACCTCGATATACGTTCAAATATGTAAATCACCTCGAAATACATGCAAATATGTAAATCACCAATATCACAATCAACATCATAGAAATCACATATGTAAAACATATAAAACAGTTATGCATGCATCACAGTTTAGAAAACAATGTCCACTCACAGACCGTTCGAATTTCCACCTCGATACGCGTGCCATAAGCCTCCCCAAGCTAACTCACCATCACTGGAACATCCGGACCTATCCAAATCACACCCGAAGGTCACTAATGACATCAAATAGGCTAACATTGAATCCCCCAATTTTTTTATGGATTTTTAAACGTATTTAAAATAGACCCTAAACCTTCGGACACTCAAAACTACCCCGAAATAGTGTCTGATCGACTCGAAACTTGTGCCTATAGGTTTGTATTATCGAGAACATTAAAAGATATGTCGAACACTTCGCCAAAAACGCCCTCACGCGCCCTCACGTGTCTTCGCAAGCGGCTGCGCGTGAAGCCCACGTGCCTGCTACAGTTGTCTTAAACCTTCAGCAAACCCGGTTCACTGGTTTTCGGTTCGACTGGACTGGCGAGACCGGTTCTCAGCCGTTCCTCCACCATTTTCAATCCTATTGATTCCTAAGGCTTCTTCTAATCATTCCTAATCGATTTACTAACCTAGAAACCTAAGAAAAACACGAAGAATTACCTTCTTGATCGAATATCAAACCGACCAACCTTCTCCGTCGACTGCTCCCAGCTCCTGCCACCGTTCACCTCGTTTCCAAGCCCCCCGAGCTCGTCTCACTTCCAGGAACAGCATCTAAGCCACCAAAATGATCGACACTCATTAAAACTCAACTTTCCATTTTTGCACAAAACTGGATATTTCGGGTTTGGGCTTACCTCCACTGTCGTGCACTGTCGTGGCCACCACCACGGTCGTCTTGACCACCCCTTTCACTTTTGTTCACGGGTCAGTAGCAACGGATGAAGATGGGAGGGTGTTTGTGTGGGTTTTAGGTGTATGGGTATGGGTTTACGGGTTTGAACGATCAAAGAAGATAAAGGAAAAATAGGATCCCAATGTACGAGTATAGGTTTACGGGTTTTAACCCAGATATTTTCCAATCCAAATAGTAACGTGTCAGTTTCTCGATTTACGTGCAATTGTATCATTTTCCATTTTAGACCCATATCTTTCTCGTCGAACGTCCGTTTTCGACGTGCTGCCTATCTACGGACTCGTGACGTCCCGATCTACGTCACGATCATCGGTCCTCATACGTTTAATTCCGCACATCGAAAGTCAACATTTTACCCAATTCCAAGAGCAAAACGGTCATTTTACACTGTTCGTCCGAATTCTTTCAACTAATGTGTGATTAGTAATTCAAAATCCATAATTAATTAATATTTAATCCAGATAATCGGGATGGGTTGTTACATTTTACTATCAATGTGACAACCCGGAAATTCGAAAAATGAAAAATTGGAAAATTTGAAGGAAATGACTATTTTGCCCATGGTTATAAGGGTCGTAAGTTGACTTTTTGACCGAGACCTTATTTGGACTTTCCGTAAGTATCATTGGATAGGTCTCGGGACGCTGAATCAGTAGACAGGCGGCATGCGTCAATCAGAGGTCGGATGTGAAAGTTACGGGTCTAGATACCTGAAGAGCGTTTTGGTAATTTGTTAGGGTAGGGGCAAAATGGTAATTTGGCTATGATGGCTGATTCACCTATGTTAATGTTGTTGTTTTAAACAAATTCTGGACATCTGTACTGGTTCAATTGGGCGTGGGATTGCCACAAGGTGACATTTGTCACTTTAATGAGATAATTAGTGGCAAGTATATGATGATGTTTAGCTGGAATATGTATTTGTACGTATATGTGTGTGAAATTGGAGAAGGAAGAACAGAGCAACAGAGCAGCAAAACCGCTCATCCAATCTTCCTTTCTAATCGAGCTCTATGAGAGAAATTGAGAGATAATTAAAAAGGAAAAACAACGAATGAGAAGAAGTGAATTCCCTGGAATTGTACTGAGAACCCGAAAGCCCAAACCCGTAGGAATTCAAATTCTCCAAAAACTCGAATTTGAATTTGTAGGTTTTGAAACTTCAAATTGAGCTTGATTTAAGCTTTCTGGGGTTGCCTCAATCAGGATCACCTCAAGAATGAAGGGAATTGGTGTCCATTTGGCTCTGAATGGACCTGCTGACAGAAAAGAAATTCGAGGTTTGAGTTGTGATCTTGGAGGGATTAAACGATGGAATTGGGCTCGAAAACAAGTTTATCATAGTCCAATGAAGCTTTTGGATGGATCAATTGAATGAAAACTGGTGGGATTGACGAACTTCGTAGGTTGATCAGTGCCTAGATATTCTTCGAAAGTTCATCTTCAAATTGAAGGATTAAGGTAAGAAATTATATAATTGAACTGACAGACCTCTAATTAACATTAAAACGATGATGTTAGCTAAATCAATTGAAATAATTGATGTCTAATTGACGGGGAATGAGTCGGGTCGTCTCGCGGGTTGCAGAACCCAAATTACTGGAAAACGGGTTGGGACGACGACATTGTAGCACGTGCATGGGTTTCACGCGCAGCCACTTCCGGTGGCGCGTAAGGGTGCGTGGGCTCGATTCCCAAGGTGAATTCAACATGACTTTTGTTCCATTTAATGTAACGAACATTTTGGCGTTGGTTTCGAGTCGATCAGACACCGTTTCGATATTGTTGCGAGGGTCCGAAGGTTTATGTTACATTTTAAATTCGTAATTAATTCTCGAAAAATTATGGGAAATTAATATGATGTTAATTAATTCATTAGTGACTCTGAAAAATGATTTTGGATAGGATTCGAGATTTTTGGAAAATACAGAAAATTACGGAAACGTGTGTAGCTCGAAAAACGAGCGGTTTAGACTGTGTGTGAGTGGTCGTTTGTTTTATAAATTGATATGCATGCATAGTTAAATGGTTTACATGATTGATTGCTTGATTTGAATGGCAATGATGTCATGGTGATTTGGCATAATTATTTATGATTTAATGATTATTTTAATCGGTCTTTCGGGCACATTTTACGAGAAATATGTAAATGAGGCCTTGGGCTAGGCCCGGAGTCAAAAAGGTTTCGAAAAGGATATTTTAACTTAATTGGTGAGTCAAGGATGATTTCTGGATTATTTTAATGTTTCAAATGAGATTTTACGGATTTACGTGTAAATGGTATTTGGGCTTGAGACCCTGTCGGAAATGATTTTGACTTGGTTTGAAGTTAAGGATTTGATTGAAATGTTTTGGGATGTAATCCCGGGATGGTTTTCATTGTAATTGTGAGTGTCCAGGCGGTCAGAGCTAGGGGATCACCCAGACGACCGGAGCTTGGGGGTTATGATTGTGAGTTGTTTTTACGGTAAGCCAGCTTCTCGGATACGACTGAGCTTGGATGTACCACTCGGATGTGTCTGAGCCTGGGGATGTGTTCGCCCAGGTGTGACTGAGCCCGAGGGTTTAGCCCATATGTGTCTGATCCCGAGAATGTGGCTGGATGGTGGCCTACGCGTAGTGCGGATGTGATTGTGTGATTGTTTGATCACTTGTGAGTAGTGCGGATTGATGGATTGATTATACACTAGTGAATAGTGTTGTTTGATGTTGATTGCGATTGCGTACTGGTATTGAGTACGGGTTCTGGTCTTTGTGGCCAGGTGATTATGTTTTCATATGTGTTGGCTTGAGAGCCGGGATTTGATACTTATTATGTGTTTTGGCTTGAAAGCTGGTGATTCATGTGTCTTTCCCTATGCATGTATGGTTTGATAAACTGGAGGGTAAATGATGTATTTTGAAATGTGTTTCAAATGATATTATTTTTGTCCACTCACACCTTTTCTGTTTTGATGACTCTCCAGGTCGTGGCATGACGTTCGGGGTTGATCGAGAGGCAGAGGCATGAGCGGAAATCAGTGCAGTTATCCCTTGTCTAACAGGTGCTGACAGGTAGTTTCGGGACTTCAGTTGACTTGTCAGACGGGAGCATGACCGGGCACGGTTATCAAAGTCCAGTTGGGATGGGTCCTGTCAATCAATATTCTTTCATCTTCAATATCATGCATCACTTCAAACCCCCTTTGCAAGTTGTTAGAATGAGATCATGCTTATGGGATGATGCTTCTGATTATTCATAATGATGTTGCATAAGTTGGCATATGTTTGTGGAAGGATTTTGTATGAAAAAAGGAAGCTAATGAAGAATACGTATGAAGGATTAAGAGGAAAAACTTGCAACTAGTGACTTGGTATATGTTTATGCAAGAATTTAGTATTTTCTTTTTAACCATCTTCAATGTTTATTAGAAAAAATTTCATTTTGGATTTTTTGGGATTTTGAGATTTGAGTAAGTGTAAATTGAGATAATGTGATATGTATAATTTATGCTAATTTTCTTTGTCAAGTTGATATCTATGATTTACTCTTTAAGTTTTTATATATTTTATTTTCTATGGAATAACCATGTGTAAATTGGTTCTTTATTTCTTATTCAATATATTATACAATATATGTAACAGGTATTGAGTTTACAAATGGAAATTAAAAAGAATTACCAAATGGATGTAAAAAAAAAATTACAATGAGGGCGTTCATTGTGCGCCTTAAATGATTATTTAGGGCGTACATTTGCGTACCCTAACAGAGTATTTAGGTGTACAGTTGCGCGTCCTAACAGAGTTTTTAAGGCGTTCATTTGCATGCCCTAATAGAGTATTTAGGGCGTGCATTTGCGTGCCCTAACAGAGTTTTTAAGGCGTCCATTTTTCGCCCTAAAAACGTTTTTAGGGCGTCCATTTGCGCGCCCTAAAAGAGTTTTTAGGGCGTCCATTTGCGCGCCCTAAAAGAGTTTTTAGGGCGTCCATTTGCGTGCCCTAAACGAGTATTTAGGGTGTTCATTTGCACACCCTAAAAGGGATTTTAAGGCGCGCATTGGGCGCCTTAAACATCAGTTTATATGGCGCAATATGTGTGCCTTGAGAAAAATGAGTCTTTTACGGCATGGTTTTTTAGGGCGCACGTTTGTGCGCCCTAAAAGCCCAGTTTTGGTGTATTGTACTCGACTCTGATCACTCTCAGATCCTCATTGACCGATCCCCCACTACAAGAAAATGGAGAAAGTTGTTTAGGTTTGAGGTTTTTTGGGTTGATGATCCTAATTGTAATGATATTGTTGATGAATTTCAGCGAGGCCCAGCTTCAAATTTTTGGCTCAGTTGGGAGAGAAAAGTTTCTAATTGTCGAAGGAAGCTCATAAAATGGAGTTGTTTGAAATTCCGAAATAACAAAAGATTGATTGATGGCCTCATAAGTGACCTTGATGCTCTTCAATTGGATTGTGATGCAAATGAAGGTAGGATTAACGAAGTTAAAGGAAAAATCGGCTACCTTTGGAAATTGGAGGAACGATATTGGAACCAAAGATCTAGAATTAAAAGGTTGCTTGCGGGCGCCAGTAACTCTACCTTCTTTCACCACACTACTGTGCAAAGGAAGAGATAAAACCTCCTCACAAAGGTGAGAATTGACAATGAAAATTGGGCAACATCCAAGACTGAAGTTCAATTGTTGGTGGATTCATACTTTAAAAATATCTTTGTTACCAATGACACTTGCGATTGGGAAAATATTATGAACTTTGTTGATGCCAAGATGAGCGAGACCATGATAATCTTGTTCTTACTAAATGTGTCACCCTAGACGAAATCAAGGAAGCCTCTTCCCTGATGGGGGCCCTAAAAGCTCTTGATCCTGATGGCTTCTCATGTATTTTCTATCACTCCTATTGGAATTCCATTCACCTGAATTTGCTGGCTATTCTCAATAACTTTTTTTTCAAGCAATTTGGAGCTTGAAAATTGATACGTCTCGAACTACGAATTAAAATAAATACGTAATTCGAGCATATGCAATTTAAATCCTTTTTGTTTAAATGTAGTATTGGTAAATTAGGATCATTCTAAACTGGGAAAATTAGGGAACATTAAATAATGGTTAGTGAAAAAGAATAATAAATAATAAAAGAAATACAATAATAAATGAATTGAAGAATTAAATGAATTAGAGAATAAAGGAATTAAAAAATAAATTAATTAAATAATTAATAGGGGGTTTAGAAAAGAGTTTGTAGCCATAAAGATACATGTAAAATACTTATAAAATTAATTATACTCCTACTTTAATATTTGTACAAGTGGACTTTCCTCAAACACAAAATTTACCAACATAGGAGGAATCATCCAAAGCTTTGAGCTTTGGTTTGAGTTGCAAACCTCCACGAACACCACACACACAAACACGGTGTAACGGAAAATTAGCTTAATTACCAAAATAACCTTAGGTATTTTAGATCCGTAACAATCTAGCCCGATCTCTGATTCCAACATACCGCCTATCTACAAACTGAGAATTCTGAGACCTGATAATGTTCCTAAGAACAAGTGCTAAAAGTACTCTAGTCAAAAAGTCAACTATTGACTTCTATTATAATCAAGGGTAAAATCGTTAATTTACATCCAAAATTCGTTGGTTTACGTTTCTCAAATTTTCGGGTTGTTACAATCATCATCTTGAGATGAGGTTACAAAAGGTATATGATATTGGGCGAAGAGCAGGGTTAAAGGACAAGAGCTAGCCAAAATAGGTTAGGAGAGGCTCATTGATATTCACAAGGAGAGGGAAGATGCATTCGCTGAGCTTTCGGTCATTGCGCACTTGGGGAGGAACTTAGCTATGACTCGTAACGTGGCTGTGTTGCGTACCCTTGAATAAACCATCGAAAAATTCTAGTTTTCTCACCACTGAGACCCTATATTTTTTTATCCATGTATTTTTATTTTATTTTTTTAAAATTAACTTTTTCCTAGATGGTCTTTATCTTCTTAATTTTACACATATTCCGGGACTGTTATATTTGCCTGCTGTCACCACCATTTGTTTAGCATATAAATGAGAGAACTATGCGAATTCTGCTTATTCATATACTCCACATATTCGCCTTCTACTATGGCCTGTAGAAACCGTGGCCCGTTAGAGATCCATGTTTCTTATTACACACAGACTGTATAATGTCTCTAAGTTGTATCCTGGGAACAATTATAACTTGTTTGAGATTTAGAAAAAAAAAGATCCATCATCTTGCTATTTCAGTTGAATCACAAACCGATGAAACTTATCATGAGAAAGCTTCTTTTTGTGCTCATGCCATATCCCTCAAGGATGCGTTGGGACGGACTAGGAACCATATGACATTCTTCCAAAATGAATTGGATGTTCTTTTTGACGAAGAAGATCACTTGTTTATTTGGCTTCTCACGACAATCTGATTTGCCATATGCATCATTTCGCCTATTGTGATGGCTTTAATTAGGGTTGTTAGATAGAGCAGCTGAGAAACCTCATCCCAAGGTTACCAATTTGTAATCTTTCTCACTTTTGCAGTAAAATAAAGTTTTCTGTTCTTGGTCTTGACCTTTGTAATGGTTTTGGCCATTTTTGTCCACATTTTCACTCATCACTTTACTTCTTTCTAATGATGTTGAAGTCACGTCCTAAACCAAATATTTCAATTTTGCATGTAGCTACATGTTGACATGTGTTGAGCATATATAGTCATAAATTCCTTTACAATTATTCCTTACCAAAGATATTCCCTTGCTTGTATTCATATTATCATGTCTAGAGAGCCTTCTTCCCTTCAGTTGCATGGTTCCCAAGCACTTGTGGCCTCCTTCTTTGATCAGATTATCAGATCTTGTTGATCAGTAGAGAATAATACCGAGGACATTCAATTTTTTTAACATCGAGTTCATTTTTGGCCAAGTATATAAGTGAAAGACACTCCATGGGTGTTCTAGCTCTCTTTCGAAACTTCATCAACAAGTTCGGTTGTTAGAGAATGAGGTTGACAAATATTTGGAAGATGATCTCGCTGCATCAAAACCCAAAATCGTGAGGCATGAGAATATGATCAAAGATCGAGATTTTGTTATTAAGAACGTTTCTAGGAGGTCTTTCTAGGAAGGATATGATGACGGGTACATTACTTAAGCGGCGGATCAACCCATCCTCAAGGTTAGTCTAAGGAAGAGTTGGCTACCAAGCTTGTGGGTATAGACTATTTACCATGAAGACCCCATGTTAAAAGAGACCTCTCCCATTCTGTAGGTATTAGGAGTTTTGGTTCTAATAGTTTATTGGTTGTTACCTTGGTGGGTCGACCATTTTATCTTCTCTCATCAGCATGTTGCTTCTTGCTTCAGGATAATAGAAATGGCTTCATCAACCGTCGGGTTAGCTAGAAAAGGCCTTGAATCTACTTGAATGGTTTCCCAAAAGCCTCATCCATAAGTAGCTAGGATTCCAAGAAACAATTTATTCATGTAGCGTGTAATGACCTGTGACGACCCGTCCCGAATTAAAGGGATGAATTAAGAATTAATGACGGATTAGCAAGACTAATCGGAGATTATACGAGGATTAGCGAACGTTCGGCCGATGACCATGAAGTAGTTCGTGACGTCACGAGTTCATAGACAGGTGGCACGCTCGATTCCGACGTCCGAGGAAAAAGTTATGATGTTCGGAAGTTCGAGGGCATTTTGGTAATTTGGGCCAAAAGTTGACTTTTGACCTGAGAGGTCCGATGGCTGAGGGCTAAAGACCGTTACGTAGATCGGGACGATACGAATCTGTAGACAGGTGGCACGTCGAATTCAGACGTTCGATGGCGAAGTTACGGTTCACGGAAGTTGTGAAGTACTATTCACAATAGTGCGTTTTTCGAGGCAACTGGAATTAGGTGGGGCCTAGATATTTTCCCAGCAACCAATGGATGAGTGACAAGTGTCACTCATCCACTGGCTACCATTCCACATACATGCATCTCCCATTCATTCATCATCGATGATTTCTCCATTTCCAAATCCACCCAAACCCGATCACCATATCCACCCCAAATCCAAACCCATGACCCTAGGACCAAGACTAAGAGGCAGAGAGCGAGAAGAGGACCAGATGGAGGTGGTGGCCGACCAAGGGAGCACCGCCGTCAACGGCGGAGGACACCTCGAACCCAAGGTATCGGTTTAACCGATTTTAATCCATTTTCAATTTGAATGATTATGGGACATTTTGGATGGTTTTATTGAATTAAATAGGTTGTTAGGAATTCATTAAGAAGGTTTTGAGAGAGGTTAGACGTTGAGGAAGCCATGGGTGAAGTTTGGAAAAACTTGAACCGTGAGAGGCTTTTGGGTTCACGGGTTTTAGGTAGTTCTAGGTAGTTTTGTTAATTGGGGATGATAGAAAACAAGAAAATAGGAAGTTTGGGATTGAAAAGGAGAAGATTGGACGAAAAATGAGGGACTAGGGGCCTTGGACCGGTCACGCCGGTCCAGTTAGACCGGCTACACAGGCTGGACCGGACTGGCCGGTTCGGCCAAGGTTGAAGATAAACAGTCCGGCGCGTGAGGCCCACGCGCAGGACCTTCATTGGGTACGTGTGGGCACGTGTTGAGGAATTTTAGGGTGGTTCCAACATGTGAAATCATCTATTCCATGTAACGAATATTTTGGGACTAGTTTCGTATAAATCAAACATCGTTTCGATATAGTTCGGGCTGTCCGAAGGTTTAGGTTCGAGTTTAAAAATAGTTAGAAATTCTGGAAAATTACGGGACTTTAGTGAGGGGTTATTTAGGTAGTTAATAACCCTCTAAATGAATTTGGATAGGTTCGGAAATCCCGGAGGTGACGATTGTCCCGAGAGACGATTATGGCACGCGTATCGAGGTGCAACTTCGGACGGTCTGCGAGTGGACCTTTCTTTCAAATTAGTTGCATGGATAAATGTTTTATAATTGTTTTAATATATGTTTTGTGATGACATGAGTGCATTTATTTGTGGTAGCCTAGGATCGACATAATTGCACGTATTTCGAGGTTTTTGGCTTTATGTCGTACCTTTGCGTACCATATTTTAAACGAGGGTTTAATGAATGGATTTTGGATTTAGAAATATGAAATCGGGCATGAGACCCATTTGATTTACAAACTCTCGGACTTGGAGTCCTTTTGATTTGACGAGAAATCGGACCTAGGGTCCATTTGAGCCATACGATCGGACCGAGGGTCCAGTTGGTTTACGATTCAGGTTTGAGGCCCAGTTAGTGGTACTATCGGGCTTGATGCCCCGTTGATTTTTGAGATCGGGCCTGAGACCCATTTAGTTGAGATATCGGGCCTAAGGCCCCATTGGTTGTGAAATCGGACGTGAGGTCCTGTTGGGTGTAACATCGGGCTTGAGTACCAGTTCAGTTTATGAAATGAGTATGCGTGCATGAGACCCTGTTGAACTGAGGATTTAGGCCAAGGCCTATGAAATGGATTTGAATCGGATTCGAGGAATCCCGTTCAGATGAATCGGGTTTGAGACCCAGTTGAAATGTGTTTTGAGAAAGAAAGAAAGAGATTTGAAAATGATATTGAACCCTCCATATTGATTATATGGTCTCCTCCAGTGTCGACCTGGAGAGTCACAATCCATAGACCAGAATGGGTATCCCCATAGGGATCCCGTTCCAGGAGTGGTGGTTACAAGATATGTTGTGGTCCCGGACCAAATTTCGGACAGATGTGTGGACTAGATCCAGAGAGATAGCTCGGATTAAATTTAGTGATTGAGCCTTCCAAATGGAGATTCCTAGGAGATGACTCAGAGTGAGACCCCGAGTAGTGTGCACACTAGTATAGATATGATATCGTGACTTATATTGGGGATGTGTTTCCTAGGGGCTGTGTGCCTTGAGTTGGCATCTTCTCCGGAAGTTCCTAGGATGGGTTATATGTATGTTGATACGTATGTGGTTTTTAAGAAAAGTGATTTGAGGGCGGAGGCCCTGTGTGTTATGATTTAGAAAGCAATTTGGAGCGGAGACCATGTAGTCGATGTTTTAGAAAGTGATTTGGGGGCGGAGTCCCCGTATTTGATATTTTGGAAACGGTTTTGGGCTGAGACCCACGTGACATGAATTGGGGCTGAGTTCCCATGTTTTGATTGATGGTTTTTGAGTTGTGATTTCGGGTCAAGGACCCAATTAGATTTATGGGTCATGACGGTTTATGGGGCCGAGCAAGAACCCTTGAAAGGTTTTGATATGTTTGACAAAGGAATTTATGAACGTTTTGATGAACGGTTTTTGAATGCATGCATATGCTTTTTATGAAAGGAATAAAGGTCTTTATGCGAAAATGCTTTTAATGAAATGGTTGTTTTTGTTCACTCACAGTTTTCGTATTTTAATGCCCTTCAGGTTAATCGCGGATACGGGCTGTAGCAGAGACGAGACATCACTCCCCTCCTCCTAAGATCCTGACGCACTCTGATAGCCCCGGCGAGGGCTAGAGATGGAATTTTCCCTGGTCTCACACTTCGTGTCAGACGGGATCAGGCGGATCCCACGTTAATCTCGGGGGATTTGGGACCGGTCCTGACAAGTAATTGTCAAGACCCGACCCTCCTCGATCAGGACCCGACTCATCTAGCACCATATTGTCCACTTTGGGCCTTGCCCTCACGGTTTTGTTTTCGGGAGCTCATGGTGCAAACTTTCCAGGGGGGTCACCCATCATGGAATTGCACCAGGCTCAACTCGCTTAACTTTGGGGTTCCAATCCCCCCCAAAGCCACTTGAGCTCCCAAAAGGCCTAGTGACAGGACCCATCCCAATCCCCTCGGGATTAACGCGGGATGACCCTGCTCCCGTCTAACACGAAGTGTCAGATAAGGGATATTTTCGACCTTTGCCCTCCCGGGCTATCAGAGTACGCTAGGATCCGGAAGAGGCATGTGATATCTCGATCTCTGCTACAGTCCACATCAGCTGTCAACCTGAAGGGTATTAAAAACAGAAAGACTGTGAGTGGACAAAAATAAAGAGTTTCTAAAACATATTTCATAAAAGACCTTTATACCCTTCATTAAAAAGCATGCATGCATAGTAAAACCATTTACCCAATCACATATGTTTAAACAACCATAATTAGGGTCTCAGCCCCAAATTCCGTAAATACAAGTCATACGGGCTCCTGCCCAAAACCATTTACAGAAAACCATAACATCATAAACATATGTGGGATCTCAGCCCAAAACCATTTATCATCATAAACACAATTTCCCAAACCAATTGAAATCATGTTTATCCATTATATTTAATAACCAAGAACCTGTCACGGTAAAATAAAGCTACACGTGTGCTAACCGGGGTCTCAAACCCAAGTCTCTCCATGGTCCACCCAGGTCAATGTCCGTAGATCAGTGACGCTCCCTGGAGGTAACAAACCATGCCCATCCTGAGTGTAAGGAACCCAACTAGGGGGCGACTCCACTCAGTCAGTGCTCCGTGACTACTCCGGGGTCCACCCAGGCCAACGACCCTCCCCAGAGGAGACAATCATATATAAAGGATGGAATATGAAAAACCTTTTGAAATCATTCTTTAAATCTTTACAGGATTCATGCCCGGCCCTCATAAGCCGTCATGAATCGTAAAAACCTTTCCAAGGGTTCATGCCGATTCCCATAAACCGTCATGACCCATAAATCCATTTCAAGGGTTCATGCCGGTTCCCATAAACCGTCATGAACCATAAAATTCATTTGTAACACATAGCTGGGCCCTAGGCCCGAATCCACATACAAACTGGACCTCCGATCCTAATCGTAATCCAACTGGGCCTTGTGCCCGATTCCGTAAATCAAATGGGTTTCGAACCCGAGATTACCTTTTCAAATCCAAAACCATTTCATTAAACTATTTCCAAAACCATAAGTACGGAAAATCAGTATAAAATCGGAAAACCTCGATTTACGTGCAAGCACGTAAATCTCCTCGAAATGCTTGAAAGCATATAATTCACAACAATCCAAATCAACACCATAAAATCACAATCATAATCCATTGAAAACATTTATGCATGCATCACAGTTTAGAAATCAAGGTCCACTCACAGACTGTCCGAGCTACTGCCTCGATTTGCTTTCCATAGGCTCTCCCGAGCCAAACGCTATCACCGGGACTCCCAAACCTATAAAAATTTTAATAAAAGGTTACTAACTACTTATTTAACCTCCCATTAAAGCCCCGTAATTTTCCCGAACTTTTAACTATTTTTAAACCGACCCTAAACCTTCCGATAGCCTGAAACCTATCGAAATGATGTCGGATTGATGCGAGACCAGTCCCAAACTCTTCGTTGCATTGAATAGAAGATTTCATATGTTGAACACGTCTCCAAATTATGAGCCACGCGCCCTCACGTGCCCCAAGAAGGCTCAGAACACTATTCATCATCTTCCAGCTCCAACTGGTTCAGATGGCCAGTTCACCTGGTTTAGCTGGTCCAACTGGACCAGTGTGACCGGTTCACGGCCCTAGACACCCAATTTTTCATTCTACTTCTTCCTTTTTGATTCCTTTCTTCCTATTTTCATGTTTTCTATCCATTCCAATCCTTAAACGCAACCGAAAACGTCTAAATCCTATGGTTCGATTTTGAACCAAACGGTTCAAGTTTTCCAAAACTCTCCCATGGCTGCCCAGCCATCCCAAGCTTCCTTAAACCTTCCTAACATGTCCCTATCAACCTAATGGACTCATTAAAACCATTAAAAACCAACCATAACATCAAAAATGGGAAAATGGATCAAAATGGACTTACCGTGAACCTCACGGGTTCTTCCTCCCCTCGCCGCCGTGGACGGCAGTTCTGGCCGCCCAGCAACCTCCTAAGGCTCCCTGGTCCTCTGCCTGGTCATGGGTGAAGAGTGGATGGGTTTTGGGTTGCACGGATGGGAGGAAAATGGGTGAGATCGGGTGGGTGTTTTGTGTGTGTTTGAAATGGAGAAAGAAAATGCACGGGAAATGAAGATGCACGGGAAACCTCCTCACCATCCTCACTTCACTCTTTCCTCAGTCATGGTTGAATGGGAAGGGTTGGATTGGTTTAAGGGGGTGGGGTGAGATCGGGTAATGGGTTTGTGTGTTTGAATGAAGGAAATGAAGATGCACGGGAAAAGGAGATGCATGAATCAATTTGGGTGGCCTGTGGATGGGTGACACTTTTCACTCATCCATTGGGCCTCCATTAAATATCTGGGCCCCACTAAAGTCCAAAAGTTAACTCGTTTCGTAATTCGTGCAATAGTGCACATGAACTTCCGTGAACCGTAACTTCGTCGTCGAGCGTCCAAATTCGACGTGCCGCCTATCTATGGATTCGTATCGTCCTTATCTACTTAATGGTCCTTGGCCCTCGGCCATCGGACATCCCGGTCAAAAAGTCAACTATTCGCCCCTTTTAACTAAAATTACCAAATTGCCCCTAAACTTCTGAACGTCATAACTTGTTCCTCGAACGTCGGAATTGAACGTGCCACCTGTCTATGAACTCGTGATGTCCTAAACTACGTCACGGTCATCGGTCAAAGTCCATTTGACAGCTCGAATGAAAAGTCAACATTTTGCCCACGCACAAGGGCAAATCGGTCATTTTGCATCGTTCGTCCGATTTCGCTCAACTAATCACCGATTAACCTCACTAATCGTGATTAGTCACTAATCTAATCTAGAAATTTGGGACAGGCCATTACAAGCTTCCCTCCTTAATTAATTTCGTCCTCGAAATTCCAATCGACCTAATTCCAACCGTTCTTCCCTCCTTAATTTAGTTTCATTCTTGAAACTCCAACTATTCTGATTCCACATCCACCTCGTAGAAAGTAATCTTAACCTCGCAACACGTGTACACTCGTACACCAACTAACCAAACAATACTTGCTCGTCTACAACCAGACGTACCACTAACACTCTCGTTACATCGACTACACTCGACCACGTCGAATAACAGTAGTCACACGTTCCGAATTGACACCACTTGTCAAATCTACCATCTCGTTGACACAAACAACTCGACGGTTCCTTCCTTAATCCCAATCTATCCTGCCGTGTTCTCCCACTGGGAGTCATCAGACCTCACTCAACGATCCTCGTCGATACCTCCGACAAACCGTCACCACTTGACAGTCGTCAGTCGAAAACTGACACTATACTCACTCGTGGTTACACTAACCACCAACTTACTCAACCTGAGTATACGTATACTAACCAAGCCTTTCACACGACCTGTGTGTAACTAGATCCATTAGAAAACCATGACCTAGTGCACATTATCCAATGTCCGGTTCACGACCTCGACAAATCCAATGGTATCGGAACTAATCCGACTACAAACACGCTCTCCAGCATACCACTGGTATAACCAGAATACCGTTACCAGACACCACAAGACTACCTAGTATCGTACCTCGAACAACGTACACGGTACGTATATCTACCCATCAATCAGCCTACAACCACCTAGGTTGTAGTCAATCACGTTTCTATAATGGAGTTCATATGTCCAATCCGGTATTAGAGAAATCGAAACTCCGACCCATTATCCATTTCCAAATCCGAATCCGAATACGCAATTTCGTAAGAAATCCCCAATCCAAACCCAGAAATCATATCCATAATCACGTCTAAATCCGAATCCGCAATCATCATTCCGTAAGCTAGCATTTGGAATAACCATTCCGAACCCAAATCCATAAAAGAAAATCCACAATCAAGCTCTAGAACCAAATTCTGAATCGTCACCCAGAATCCGATTAACCTCACTAATCGTGATTAGTCACTAATCTAATCTAGGAATTTGGGACGGGTCATTACACCTAGTGCTAGATAGGTGTGTGCCTACACCTTTAAGGCACAACACCATCCTCTCCCAGACCGTTCCCCCTTGGAGGAATGTGGGATTGTTCACCGTTCCCTCCAGTACACAGGTCTTACAATCCACCCCCCTTAGGGCCCAGTGTCCTCGCTGGCACACTTCCCGGTCGGGGTCTGGCTTTGATACCAAATTGTCAGCACCCGACCCTCCTCGGTTAGGACCCGACTCATCAAGCACCATATTGTCCGCTTTGGGTCTCGCCCTCACGGTTTTGTTTTCGGGAGCTCATGGTGCAAACTTCCCAGGGGGTCACCCATCATGAAATTGTACCAGGCTCAACTCGCTTAACTTTGGGGTTCCAATCCCCCCAAAGCCAGTTGAGCTCCCAAAAGGCCTAGTGCTAGATAGGTGTGTGTCTACAACTTTAAGGCACAACACCATCCTCTTCCAGACCATTCCCCCTTGCAGGAATGTGGGATTGTTCACTGTTCCCTCCAGGACACGGGTCTTACAAGATCCTTCCTGAATTCCTAGATTAGATTAGTGACTAATCACGATTAGTGAGGTTAATCGGTGATTAGTGGGGTACTTTCGAACGAATGATGCAAAATGACCGTTTTGTCCTAGGCGTGGGTAAAATGTTGAATTTTTGTTCAGGCGGTCAAATGGACTTTAGCCAATGACTGTGACATAGTTCGGGACGTCAAAAGTTCATAGACAGGTGGCACGTTCAATTCCGACATTCGAGGAAAAAGTTATGACGTTCGAAAGTTCAGGGGCACTTTGGTAATTATGATAAAAAGGAGCAAATAGTTGACTTTTGGACTGGGAGGTCCGATGTCCTAGGTCCAAGGACCGTTACGTATATCGGGACGATACGAATCCATAGACAGCCTGACAAGACCCGTCCCAATTGGACCTCGATAACCGTGCCTGATCCTGCTCCCGTCTGACAAGTCTACTGAAGTCCCGGAACTATCCTTCAACACCTATCAGACAAGGGATAACTGCGCTGAATTCCGCTTATGCCTCCGCCTCGTGATCAGCCCCGAACGTAGTGCCACGGCTTGGAGGGTCATCAAAAACAGAAAAGTGTGAGTGGACAAAAATATATTCGTTAAAACACATTTTAAAATACATCATTTACCCTCCAGTTTATCAAACCTGCATGCATAGGGAAAAACATATGAAACACAACCACTGGCTTTCCAGCCAAACCACATAACAAGTTAAATCCCGGCTCTCAGGCCAAAACATAGGAACACATCATCACCTGGCTACACAGACCAGAACTCGTACTTAATACCAGTATGTAATCACAATCAACATCAAACAGCATTACACACAAATGTACAGTTAAGTACTCAATCAATCAATCAATCAAACTGCACTATTCACAAGTGCACAAACCATCACACTGTCACATCTGCACTACGCGTAGGGCAACCTCGGGAACTGCACTAAGGAACCATCCGAGTCATATCCATCATGTATGGGAACTGCACACGCATCCTCTAGACGTCTCATACCCGGGAACTGCACTCACGCAACATCCGAGTCACGTATAGGCACTGCACTCGCATCATCCAGCATGATCCAGTATCCAATAACCACAATCACAATCTCAATCCATACCACAACACATATTAAACATATCCATGACCTCAAATCAAGTCATAAGCATTCCTGACAGAGTTTCAGGCTCAAATACCACTTATACGTAAATCCATGAAATTACAATGAAATCATTAACATAACCCAGAAATCATCCATGACTTACCAATTCATCAAAATATCCATTTTGAAACCATTTTGACTCAGGGCCTAGCCCAAAACACCATTTGCACATTTCCTTGAAAAACGTGCCCGAAAGACCGATTAAAATATTCATTAAATCATAAACAATCATCCAAACAAATCATAACATCATTGCAAACCAAATCATGCAATCAATCATGTAAACCATTTAACTATGCATGCATATCAATTTATAAAACAAACGTCCAATCACACACCGTCCAACTCGCTCGCTTCCTGGGCTGCACGTATTTCCGTAATTTTCGACACTTGCCAGGAATCTCGAAGCCTGTCCAAAATCATTATGTAGGGTTACTAACAAGTCAATTTACATCATATCAATTCCCCATAATTTTTCGAGATTTAAATATTATTTTAAAATAGAACATAAACCGTCGAACCCGCGAAACATTATCGAGACGGTGTTCGATCGACTCGAAACCAATTTTAAAATGTCCGTTACATTACATAGAGTAAAACACCTGTTGAAACCTTCCTCAGAAAACCCATCACCCGCCCTCACGCACCGTGAACAGTAACAATGAACAGTCGTCCCTTCCACCCGTTTACCTGGTAAACGGAGCCTACGACCCGCGATCTGACCCGGTTCATTCCTAGCCAATTCGACATCATTTCCTTCAATTAAATCATCTATTAGTATCATTAGGGTCTTAATTCAGGGTCTGTTACCTCAATTTGATGAAACCATGCCCTAAAGCCCACGACTCAACATCGAAACCCGACGGGTCTTAAATCGGGTTCTACTCAATTTCACACTGTTTCGTTCAATTGATTGCACAGGAAGTATCTTATACTCATTCTAAGCACGAAAATGAAATCAATTTAACGAATTATTACCTCTAAGTGATCGAACTCAAGCTCCACCTTTTCAAGAGGTCGCAGTTTTTGTTCTTCCTCAATTCTCACTCAATTGACTTCCCAATTGATTTGGTTCGAATCTTCTAACTCCCAGAAAGCTGAATACCGAATCAATTTCCCTCGAAACAGTTTACAAAATCAAAATAGACATTGGTGTTCTTAAGTGGGTTTTCGGGTTTTGTTCTCAGAGGATTTCCAGTCTAATTCCTCTTAGTTTTCACTCAATTGTCCACTCAATTTCTCCCTTTTGTTCTCTAATCACTCTCTCTTACTCTCTGGGATGCTGGATCGATCAAAATGTTAAGAGGTTTTGTGTTGTTCTCTGTATTTTAGTTTTTACAATCAATTTAAACATTTGATTTTCAATTAACTAATTAAGTGTACAAACAAACATCATATGCCACTAATCACTTCAATTTAAGAGACAGCTGTCATGTGCTAAGGTATAGCGGACTGAATCAGCAATGTCAATCATATCTTACACCGTTTCATAAGTCCCTTCCTTAAAATTACCATTTTACCCCCACTTAGAAAATTTACCAAAATGCCCTCATAGTTCTAGACCCATAACTTTCTTATTCGGACTCCGATTGACGCATGCCGCCTGTCTACGAATTCAGCGTCCCGAGACCTATCCAACGGTCTTCCCGGAAAGTCCAAAAAAGTCCCGAACAAAAAGTCAACAAATGGCCCCTTTTGACCAATTCCGCATGTCATAACTTTTTCCTCGAATGTCGGAATTGGGCGTGCCACCTGTCAACAAACTCGTGACGTCCCGAATTACGTCACAGTCATTGGTCAAAGTCCGTTTGACCGCTCGAGTAAAAAGTCAACCGTTCGCCCAATCCTAAGGGCAAAATCGTCATTTTCCTCAAATTTTCCAATTTTTCATTTTTCAAAATTTTGAGGTGTTACACAGGCGGCACGTTGAAATCGGACTTCGAACGAGAAAGTTATGGGTCACGTAAGTTAGATTTCACTATGCACGTACTTCGAGGCGATGATGATTTTGCAATATCTGATTGGGCAGATATTTTGGTGGGACCCATGGATGAGTGACAAGTGTCACTCATCCCATTTTTTAATTCCCCTAAATTATGGATCTATACTAATTAATTATTATTATTTTATTAGTTGATAATTTAATCCACTCATCGCTCAATCCTAACCATCCATTGCAATTAATCTCTCAATCCTCACCCTTCATTTCCCCTCCCTCTCATCAGATAACATCTCCTCTCTGTTTTCTCACAAGCCCGAAACCATTATTTTCCATTCCTTCCTACTTCCTTCAAAACTGAACACACACACATATCACCACCATGACCCTCAGAGCTCGTGTGTGACTGTGAGAAAGTGATGAAAGGCTGAGAAGGTGGAACCGACTGTCCACAGTGGAGGACACGGCGGAAGGAAACCTGATTTTGGGTGGGTAAGCTTCAAAAATCTAAGTTTGAGTTTGGGAGGTTTAGGCTTGTTTTCATTGTTTGGGTTTACATCTAGGGACCTAGGGGAGTCCAGATGGACCGGCTTTGAGGCCTAGGACGGCCGAAGGCCACGGCGGTGGCAAATTGCAGACGGCCGGAGGCCACGACAGTGGCAACTTGCAGACGGCCGGAGGCCACGACAGTGGCAACTTGCAGACGGCCGGAGGCCAAGACAGTGGCAACTTGCAGACGGCCGGTTCAAACATGAACCTTCTAAGTGAGTTTTAATCCATTTTATTCAGTTTTAATGACTAGGAAGACTAGGTTTGATGTTAGGGAAGTTAAGGACATAAAAAAGAAAAGATTGGACAGAAAATGAGGGAAGGAATAGGATGAACCGGCCACGCCGATTCGGCTGGACCGAACTGCACTGAACCAGCCAGTTCGAACCGGCCAGAGGTTGAAGAAGACGTTACAGTGCCCTGGCACGAGGGCTCACGCGTAGGAGGTTGTCGGGGCCCGTGTCACATCTTTTGGGAATGTCTTCAACACGTGAAATCTTCTATTCGATCTAACGAACATTTCGGGACTGGTGTCGATCGGACACCGTCTCGATAATGTTAGGGGCATCGGATGGTTTAGGTTCGAGATTTAAAATAGTTAAAAATTCGAGAAAATTACGGGACTTCAATGAGAGGTTAATAAGGTAGTTAGTAATCCTCTAGATTGATTTGGACAGGTTTGGGAGTCCCGGTGATGACGATTTGCCCGGTGAGGCTTACGGCACGTAAACCGAGGCAGCAGCATAGGACGGTCTGTGAGTGTACCTTGATTTCTAAAATGTGATGCATGCATAAATGTTTTATATGGATTATGGATGTGATTCTATGATGTTGATTTGGATATTGGTGAATTATATGGTTTCACGCATTAAGAGGCGATTTACGTGCTTGCACGTAAATCGAGGTTTTCCTGTTTTACACTAATTTTCCGTACTTATGTTTTGGATATGATTTCATGAAATGGTTTTGAAAATGAAAAGGTAAACTCGGGTTCGAGACCCATCTTTTTTGGAAACACTCGGACTCGAAGTCCTTTTAATGACGTTCTCAGGCTGGAGGACCAATTGATTCTTAAATCGATTTCGGATTTGCAATTATGGAATCGGGCATGAGACCCATTTGAATTACGAACTCTCGGACCTATGGTCCATTTAATTTAACAAGGCATTGGGCCGAAGGCCCATTTGACCTACGTATCGGGCACGAGGCCCAGTTGGTTTACGATTCGGGCCTGAGGCTCAGTTTGTATGTGGATTCAGGCTTAGGGCCCTTTTACGTTTTAAGATTGTGATTTCGGGTCAGGGACCCATAAATGGTTTTTACGGTTCATGGTGGTTTATGGAAACCGGCATGAACCCTAGAAAGGTTTTATTTGTCATGACGGTTTATGGTGACCGGCATGAACCCTTGAAAGGATTTTATGGTTCATGACAGCTTATGGGGGCCGGGCATGAATCCTTGAAATGTTTAAAGAATGATTTCAAAAGCTTTTTTGTATGCCAGCCTTTATGTATGATTGTCTCCTCCGGGGAGGGTTGTTGGCCTAGGTGGACCCCAGAGTAGCCACGGAGCACTGACTGAGTGGAGTCGCCCCCCAGTTGGGTTCCTTACTCTCAGAAAGGCTATGGTTCGTAACCTCCAGGGAGGGTCATTGATCTACGGACATTGACCTGGGTGGACCCTGGAGAGACTTGGGTTTGAGACCCCGGTTAGCACGCGCGTAGCTCTAGATTACCGTGACAGGTTTGGTGATACGAAATATATTGGATAAACATGATTTCAAATGGTTTGGGAAATTGTGTTTTACGATGATAAATGGATTTGGGCTGAGATCCCGCATATGTTTACTATGTTATGGTTTTCTGTAAATGGTATGGGCAGGAGTCCGTGTGATTATGGTTGTTAAACATATGTGATTGGATAAATGGTTTTACTATGCATGCATGCTTTTTAGTGAAGGATATAAAGGTCTTTATAAAATGTATTTACGAACTTATTACTTTTTGTCCACTCACAGTCTTTCTGTTTTCAATACCCTTCAGGTTGGATACGGTGCGGAATGTAGCAGAGACAGAGATATCACATACCTTCTCCGGATCCTGGCGTACTCTGGAAGCCTTCGGGCTAAAGAATAGTAACATTAATTTCATATATCCGACTGTAATCTCCAAGGGTAAGACCCCATGAGTTTTTGTGATGGTTCCAAGGGTAATACATTATAGCCATAGTTCGCGAACAGTCTTGTAAAGTTTTTAACATTTTAGATGGCAAGACATTGATGGAAGCACCTCCATTGATCATCATTTTGTCAATTGGGATCCTTTCCAAATGAGCCATGATGAAGATGGGTAATAGATGATCTGTCATCTTTTGAGTTGGGTTAGGGAACATTGACCTTTCCTTACAGAGGGCGGATTCTGAGATAACATTCTAACCTTCCTTTCCATCCATTATATCTCGATCGTTACTCGAAAGGTTCATAGTTAGTGACATCACTTATCATTTGGTTGGCTTGGTGATATACTCCTACTAGTGTTCAGGAAGTACCACCACCATGTTGATTTTGGCCTAAACTTCCTCTTGTTCTTGTCAAATATGATGATCATAACAAACTTAACTACCTGATATATCGATCATCCACCGTGTCACTCCAACTTGGGAGAGCCTATCCGAGCAGCTAACAAAGTCTCCTCAAAAAATGTGAAAATCCAGCGATACTTGAGGGGTTCAAGAAAAATGGGTGAGTGGGCCCTGACAAGAACCTAATTGATCATCTTTTTTATATCAATTTCCTTTATATTTTACTTTGTTGGAACCATAATTATATCCATTCTAACTCATTTTACGTTTTACATATACTAATTGCAAGAATTGATAATTTAGTATTAATTACAATAATTAATGATTTAATTTAAGAATTGATAATTAAGAGTTAAATGCAGGTCCAGACCATTGAAAATTCCAGAGCCGAATGCCCCAGATTTGATTGAAGCCTAGCTACTATCCACTTCAGAACCAATCCAGTTGCACTTGGCCCAGTTCAAGTGTGTGCCCCTGATTTCCAAAGCCTATGAACCTCGCCTCACTTTGTCAAAGCCATTGCGTGCAACCTTTCTCCATCGAGTGGCCTAATTGCAAGGACCCACTTAACCTAGCGGAACCCAATTCTCGCCAAGTATGCTCAATACCAGCCAACTTTGCAAAGCAGCAGGCCGCCACGCAACTTAATTCGTCACCCCGAGCGTCGAGGCCGCGTGACCAAACTTCTAATGCACACCAGAATCCATTTGCAATGGCCCAAGAAACCTACAACATGTCATGCCCACCAAACCCACTTTTCCCAGACCTAAGTCCAAATTCTAGCAGCCTTCAACTTCCCAACACAATTAGGATTTAATAGAGATCAGGCCTAGAAATTTCCATGCAACACAAGAAAAGGGTTTCCCTTTTTTAATTAGGATTTATATTACCTTTTTAATTAAGATTTGTATTTCCCTTTCCTTTTGCATTAGAATTTGTATTGCTTATTTTATTAGGAATTGAGCTAGAGACTTTTCCTATGCCTATAAATAGTTAGCTTTGATTGTTTTTCAAAGAGTTGCTTATTCTTTGTATCACAACTCTGTCAAAAATAATTCTCCCTTTCCTTTAAGGCTGAAATTCCTTGTGCAACAGTAAAATACACCATCCTCCATTGACATTTAAGGAGAATTTCTGAGTGTCTCACTGAAGAGTATTGAACCAACTAGCATCTATAGGGCGAATTCCCGAGGATTCAAAGTGTAACTCAACTTCTTTATTCTGTAGTCTTCTTTTTGCTTTTGAATATCGTAATTATGGATTGATTCTTAATATTATTATGGTTTTATATTTGATATGAATTTCCATAATCTTCCATGTGTTTCACTATCTTGGTTTTTTCCATGTCAAATCATAAATATGCCAGATGCCAACCCACTAATCACTTGCTCATGAGTTTCTCGGGGGTCATAAGCATATGATTAAAACTGAGTATCTTTGCTTGGTACCTGGACCACGTCATCACGTCCCCTAGAGCTCGGGGTACAAGCTAGCGCATTGTGAACTAGTATTACAAGATGCGCGGGTGAACAATCATGTGGAGGCTAGTCAGTGGCCATACAGACAGGTACTAAATATTACCAACTCGTAAAGTGGGTTTTAAAATTTCAATCTCATCAATGCCCCATGGACGAATATGCAAATGCAACACGTGACTAAACTAGGTACTTACCATGCATAGCCATCAATTGAGGCACAACTAATACGTTCAAGAAATAATTATAAGATAAGCATTCAATCATACTCCACAAATAGCCGAAATAGTAAATCATGCATACTTGTTATATGCCATAAATATAAACATCATAAAATGTGCAAGTAAGTAATATTATAAAACAAGTTTAGGGAAGGAGCTCCACTCACTAACTGGCCGGGGAGTCGAAATTACCCGACGTGTCAAACCATGTAAACTCAAACTCGTCACAATCTTAAGTAAATCGTACCATAAGGTGACTTTTTTAATTTCATGTAAAACTGTAAAAAAAAACCTTAGTTCAATCAACTTGAATGATATTAAAACGGCTCAAAACAGGCTTAAAATGTTCTTAAACCACTCGAAAATGTCTCAAAATAGGAACGCATATATTCTAAAATATTCCCCTGTAGTATTTCCTGGAAAATATTCCCTAGAATATTCCCTGCAAAATATTCATCGGGCAAACGGGTTTTCTAGCAAGGCTTAAATCCCTCAAATCTTAACCAAAACTAACATGCAATTAGTCTAAAATGATTGACTCGACGATAAGAAGCTGAAGACCTAGGTTTCGGGTTCAAAAATTTCCTGCTCCAATCGAAATGATGCTGGGGAGTGGCGACTCTGCAATTTTTCGGTGACATCTTTTGCCGTCGATGCTCATACCAAAAAGAAGAATGAATGGGCATAGTAAGGAGCTCAGAATGTGAATAAGTTAATGGTGGAAGTCTAGAGGTTCAACCTTACCTCGACTGGCTTCGAAATGGCTCGAGAGTTTATCAGGTCCGAGTCGGGTCAGTGCGAAGATGCAACCATGGTGGTCCTCGCGACTTGTGACTTGACACGACCCATCCTAATCCCCCCGGGATTAACGCGGATGTGCCATGCTCCCGTCTGACACGAAGTGTCACACAAGGGATAATTCATACATCGGCCCATACGGGGCTCCTAGAGCGCGATCAGATCGGTGGAGGAGTGTGATGTCTCGGTCACTACTTCAGCCCGCATCCGTGATCAACCTGAAGGGTATTAAAACCATTTAAAAGCTGTGAGTGGACGAAAATAAATAATTCAATAAAATACATTTCATACAAAGACATTTATGCCCTTCAATAAAAAGTATGCATGCATCAAAAACTTGTAATCAAATCATTTACTTAAATAAACCATTAGGGCCTTAGTCCAAAAATCGTAAAACCAAATATGTGTGGGGTACTCATCCCAAAACCATAGAATACCAAAATCCATAAATCTAGAACCAAGTGGGCCCCTGCCCAAATCCATAAACATAAATTCATAACCACCGAAATACCATTTCATAAATCCGATAATCCATATTTACAACATAACCATCCTCGGAATCCCAAATGCCTGGCGTCCCAAACGCCTGACGTCCCAAACGTCATATCTCACGGTAAAAGCAACGCGTGCTGCTCAGGGTCTCTCCGGGACCAAATCTCTGATATACCTGATGTTTGACATCCTAGACGTCTAATCATAGCATTCCTGCTCTTGAGTCACTATACGGTCCAGTCGCTCCGTATAATGATCCCCCGTAGGCAATGCACCATGACTTCCCTAGTGTCTCAAAAACCCGGAGGAGACCATCCATAGTTCTTGTATCAAGATGGTACATGGAAAACAGTTTTATAAAACCATTTCAAAAAATCTAAAAGGGCTCTTCCCGAAATCTTCATAAAACATCACAAATCCATTTAGGGTCCCCGACCCGAAATCAAATTTATAAAACCCAAATGGGCCTCATGCACTATTTCGTAAACCAACTGGGCCCCTGGCCCGATCACATAACTCAAAGGGGTCTCAGCCCGATTTCGTAAACCAATTGGGCCCTTAGCCCAATCTTACACCCTCAAATGGGTCTAATACCCGAGTTCATCTTTCCAAAACCAAAAGCATACCATTGAACAATTATTAAAACTACAATCACGTATAACCACAGTATAAGATCATAACATCGAAATACGTGCAAGTACGAGATTACCTCAAAATACGTGCAACCATGCAATTCACTAATGCTATAATCATCACTATAGAAATCACATATATAAAACATATAAAACAGTTATGCATGCATCACAATTTAGAAAACATTGTCCACTCACAGACCGTACTACGTTGTCGTCTCGGGAAGCGTGCCATACGCCCTTCCGAGGCACAACATTATCACTGGGACTTCTAAACCTGTCCAAACTATACTAGAGGGTTACTAATTACCTCATTAACCTCTCATTAAAGCCCCGTAATTTTCTCGAATTTTTAAACATTTTTAAACTCGATTCTAAACCTTCGGACATCCCGAACTATATCGAAACGATGTCCGATCGGTACGAAACCAGTCCCAAAATGTTCGTTACATTGAAATAGATTAACAGTCAGGTTGAACACTTTCCCAAAAACTTCCCCACGCCCCCAAGCGCCTTCATAAGCGGCTGTGCATGAAACCCACGTGCATTACTATTCACTATCCTTGTCCTTGGTTAAACCCGGTTCAGACCGGATCTGCAAATCCGATCCAGCCTGAATCGGCGTTCCCAATTTTTTCCCATTTCCCAACCGTTTTCAATCCTACTTCTTCCTACACCATCGACCCAACCTCTAGACTCGATTTATAACCTGAAAATCATGAAAGAAGGTCGAGATCGTACATGTTCGAAGAGGAACAGTAATCGGCCTCTTCAATTGCGTTCTGCCATCGACTCTGGTCACCACAATCCTCGTAACCGGTCCTAATCAACTCATACGACCTAAAGAAACCAGTCCCAATCATCAGAAACGATTGACAACATCAAAAACCAATTTCCAAATTTCGAATCAAAACTCACCGTTTTCGGGTTCTCCGTCCACGGCGACCAGCGCCGTTGACATTGTTAGCACTGCCTCACATCACTCTTGTTTTTTTGTTCACACACTAATCACTAACGGTGAGGTATGGAGGGTGTTCATGTAGGATTTGTGTTCAGGTTTGAAGAAGAGAGAAAATGGAGATGATAGCTGATGCGCGGGGAGGGAGAGAGAGAAATATGTGTGGAAAATATAAAATAATGAAATAAATAATATTATTTTGATCTTAGCCATCCAATCACAATTAAGATCCATAATTTGGGGAAGATGGCCAATGGGATGAGCGAGACTTGTCACTCTTCTAAGGGCGCCACATAAAATATCACCAAATTGGATTTAATTAATAAATAACGTGAATTTTGAGAGGTTAAATTCCCGATTTCGATACCGTGACCGTAAATTCTCTGTCGAATGTCCAATTTCGACGTGCCGCCTATCTACGGACTAGTGACATCCAAAACTACGTCACAGTCATTAGCCAAAGTAAGTTTGACCGCCCGTGACAGGACCGGTCCCAAATCCCCCGGGATTAACGTGGAACGTGCCAACTCCCATCTGACACGAAGTGTCAGACCAGGGATAATTCCGTCTTTTGCGCAACCAGGATTATCAGAAAGCGCTAGGGAACTCATCCCAACTCCAACACATGTGGGTCTCAGCCCAAAATCCAATACACGTGGGTCTCATCCCAAAACTATCTCTGTGAAATCTCATACACATATACATATATACATATATATATATATATATATCCCATCGTAGACATCCTCTTATGTCAACTCGGGGCACACCACCCCTAGGGAACTCATCACCGATATATGTCACGATTTCTCTATATATATAAGTATGCCGACTACTCGGGATCTCACTCTGAGTCTACCCCCAGGAACACTCCATCTGGGAGGCTCTGTCTTCGAATCCAGTCCAAGCATCTCTCCGGATCTGGTCCGGAACCAGATCATAACTACCACACCTAGAATGGGATCCCTATGGGTATCACTCATTCCAGGTAGTGGATCATGACTCCCCTGGTCAACGTTTGAAGGAGACCATTATGCTCATAAGGAGGGTATATACATACTAGTATAGAAAGCCACAAATGGGACTCACGCCCGATACCAAAAGTCAGCTGAGCCTCCAACCCGAACTTATGACTCAACTGGACCTCTAGCCCGACTTCACCGTTTAACTGTGACTCAAGCCCAAACTCACAAATAAACGGGGCATCGAGCCCGATATCTCAGGGTCAGTCACGATTTCGATCATAGTGATGCGTGCAACCATCATTCCAGGACCGCTCTTAATCTTGGTATGTCGTCGTGAACATATCACTGCCTCGACCACCTCTAGAGCATGGTGCACACGTCACCGACTGATCTCCTAAATCGTCAGCACTCTGAGGTCGAGCCTCCAGTGGCTGCTCAACAATGGAATGTGCATCGTGACGTTTCCAGAGGGAACAAATCCCCAGTTCGGAGGCGAGTGTCATGTCGTCCGTAGCCGTGCACACAGCACTCGTCGCAACTACGACTCAAACTCGTAGGTCATCAATAGCGCTACATGCCCGGATCAAACCAAAACCAAATGGGTCTCATTCCCGAGTCAAAACAAAGACCAAATAGGTCACATGCCCCAGTCAACATCAAGACCAAATGGTCGTTTTACTTTTCAAAACCATTTCATCCAAAACCGAACCATAAACGCGTATAAGCACGTATAAGGCCGAAAACCTCGAAATACATGCATGTACGTAAACACACACACAAATGCAGTCATGGCATCTCCAAACACATATTAAAATACTTATAAAACATTTATGCATGTATGAAAATATTAAAATACTTATAAAACATTTATGCATGTATCGATTCATAATAGAAAGTCCACTCACAGACCGTCCGCGCTGCCGCCTCGATACGCATGTTGTACAGCTTCTCGGGCCAATCGCCATCTCTGGGGTTCCCAAACCTGTCCAAATCACTTTGGAGGGTTACTAACTACTTAATTAACCCCTCACTAAAGACCCCTAATTTTTTTGGAATTTTTAGCTATTTTTAAATGCGAACCTAAACCTTCGGACAACCCGAACTATATCGAGACTATGTCCGATTGACTCGAAACCAGTCCCAAAATGTTCGTTACATCGAATAGATAAAATTACACGTTGGAAGTTTCCCCAAATTGTCCCCCACACGCCCGCATGGGCCGCCTGAAGTGGCTGCGCATGAGAGCCATGCGCTAGCTACAGTGTCTCCTTCAACCTCCAGCCAATCGGTCCGATTGGCCGGTCTGGTTTTCTCTGCAACTCCGGCCGAACTAGACCGGCGTGACCGGTCCAGGCTTCTAAACCGTCCAATTTTCATCCTTTTTCCTCGAATCCAATTCCAATCTTCCTAATTTGATCCTAGAAACCTGTTTGTGCGAACAAAACCACCAAAAACCAATTAAAACCCATCGGCCCAATTTTTCTCTCGAGGTTCAACATTTCCAGATTTTCCCCAGGGCTTCCTCAGCCACGAACCACCACCAAAACCTTCCTAAAACCTCCCTAGCAACCTATTAAACCCATCATAATCGGCTAAAACCGACCCTAATGTTACAAATAAAAAATAAAAGGAAATGGGTATAACTGGCCTTACCGTGCTCTGTTTACCTCCACCGTCCACGGCGGTGTTGCTCCTAGCCAGCCACCACCATACTCACGGCCTCACTTCACTCTTTTGGCCTCAAACATGATCAAGTGGGGGAAGGGTTTGGATTGGGATGAAGGGGTTTCTTGGGTTTGGTTGATGGGGAAATGATCGAACAAGAAAAAGGGGAAGGGATATGGATGAACGTGTTCGGGCTGGGCAATGGATAGGTGACACTTGTCACTCTTCCATTAGGCCTGTCCCAAAAAGCTGGGCCCACTTAAAGCCAAATGTCCCTCGCCTGTCTACGGACATCCGTGAATCGTAACTTTTTTCCATCGAACGCTCGAATTTGACGTGCTGTCTGTCTACGGATTCGTATCGACGTGATTTACGTAATAGTTCTGGGCCCTTGACAATCAGACCTCCCGGGTCCAAAGTCAACTTTTCACCCTCATTCAGGGGTAAAATCGTAATTTTGCCCTGAACGGCCGTCAATCCTCGCCTAATCCCCTATTAGTCTCGCTAATCCGTCATTAATCCATAATTAATCCTTAAAATTAGGGACGGGTCATTACAGCCCGAGTCAAAAGTCAACATTTTGCCCCATCCAAGGGCAAAACGGTCATTTCGCACCGTCCGTCCGAAATCACTCAACTAATCATCGATTAGTCATGCTAAATCTATAATTAATTAATATCTAATCCCGATATTCGAGACATGTCGTTACAAACTTCCCCCCTTAACAATACTTGTCTGCACCTAGACGTTCAACTAATACTCAAGTCGTATTATCTACACTCGACCACTTCGAGTGAAATTGATCACACGTTCTGGGTTGATACCACCTAACAATTCTACCATTACGCTGACACATTCAATGATAGGACCCGTCCTCGAAGGACATAGATAACCGTGCCCGTTCCTGCTCCCGTCTGACAAGTCAGCTAAAGTTCCGAAATTTCCTTCAGCACCTGCCAAACAAGGGATAACCGTACATGTGCCCACTCATGCCCCCACCTCTCGAATAGCCTCGACCATCGTGCCACGACCTGGAGGGTCAATAAAACAGAAAAGGTGTGAGTGGACAAAATCAAGTTTTTGAAATACATTTATCCAAATACATTCTTACCCTCCAGTTTCACAAACATGCATGCATATCATAAAACATGAGTCATAGTGTACAGTAAATCAAGTATGAACAGTGGACCGATAAAATCAAAACACGTTTTCCCATGGTCCATAAAACTCATGTTCATCAAATCAGTGCACGATATCAAGTATCTGGACAGATATATCAAGACATCATAATACCTCCAATCCTCAATATCCAATCTCAATATCCAAGCAACCCGTCACGATATCAATGCAACGCATGCAAACTCGGGTGTCTCATGTCCGAGTACCTCCCCAGGATCTATGACGTCTGGGATGATATCCTCTCCAAGATCTATGACGTCTGGAGGGTATCATCATAAACTCACACTCTTAAGAATGAGCCTCCCTCGGAGCAACTCCTCTCCAGGCAGTGGATCGTGACTACTCTAGGATCTACAACGTCTGGAGGAGACTATCAAATCACAGAGGATGGTATATGTGGAACAGTCACCAAATGGAGTAATCTCATTTTAAAACCATTTAAATCTCAAATCAAATCAAATCATTTCAATAGGGGGTCTTCCCGAAACATAGCTTTCACAAAGCAAGTTCCAAAAATCGATCATAAAACAGTGTCCAGATATGAAAAGCATCAATATCATCATATTCACATATGACTCCAAAATCCGAGTCAAAATCACGATCCAATTGGGTCTCAAGTCCAAAATATCATTTTCACGCCAATCCGTGCAACCACAACCTCAGTTGCTGATTTCACATGAATCCATCAAATATAGCCAAAAACATTACAATTCCATCAAATCATTTACCGACTCATAATCCGAGTCAAAAGAAATCTCAAATCACGGGCCTTCGCCCAAAACAGCAATTTCACAGTTTTCTCGAAAATTGTGCCCAAAAGCATATAAAATAATATAATATTCCCAAAATCCAGAAATCATCACATCGAAACACAAATCATACCAAAGCATTTAAAATCATATCGTAAAGCATTTAAAACATATATGCATGCATTCAGGGTAGAAAACAAAAGTCCACTCACACACCGTCCATATCGCTCGCTTTCCGAGCTGCACTTTCTTCCGTAATTTCCGGAAGCCACCATCCCTTTCCAAAATCATTATCAAGGGTCACTAACATCTCAAAATACCTCATAGACTTTTACCCAATTTTTTTGGAATTTAAATACGTATTTTAAACGTAACATAAACCTTCGGACCCTCGAAACAATATCGAAACGATGTCCAATTTTCTCGAAATCAGTGCCAAAGTGTTCTTTACATTAAATAGGACAAGTTTAATTTTGAACTCACCTTGGGATTCCCACTCACGCGCCCCACGCGCCGCTGCGAGCGGCTGCGCGTGATTCCACGCGCCTGCTATAGTAACTGCCACTCGACCCGGTTGCCTGGTAAACGGGTCCTGCAACCCGCGATGCAACCCGTTCCAAACTCCATCAATTATGCATAATTGTCACCAATTAAAAAAACGTCTAATCTCATCGTTTTAATACTAATTAAGGTTCTGTGGCATCAATTATATCCATAGTTGGCGTAAACTAATCCAACTTAATACAAACGTTCAAAGGCCGTTCATCGTATGAGTTCATCAATTCATCATTCAATCCTTCAATTAATTAGTCAGACAGCATCAGAGCCTTATTTTAAAGATGTTTTTGAACTCAATTACAAAAGATTGGACCTCCAATTACGTGAACTCATCCGAGGTATTACCAAACTGTCACGGGTCCAGTTCTTGATCAATTTGTGATCAACTCTCTTCGATTTTGATATCAGTCGACTCCTCTAAGGTCCAATAAGCTCACCCAAACATTTGTTTCCATCAATTAATCACACAAACCCGAATTCGAAATTTCATGAAGGTTTGGTTTTCGGGTTTTAAAGTCGGGGCACAACTGGGTTCAAAGCCCATCAACCCTCCTTCCATATCCTTCGTTTTTCTCTCTGGAACTCGTTTAATTCCACACCATCCCAGCTCAGGAGTTCAATCTGTTGCCTGAGATCAATTTTTAGTTTTTGCTCTGTTTTTCTTCCCACCACACACACATACACGACTTGGTATTTAATTTCAGTTTAAACCCAGTTTGAATTAATCCTCACCAATCCTCATCAAATGATTGCCACTAAGCCATAATCTGCCCGTGACAGATGTCACTCAACAACCAAAGTGAGTCACAATTGTACTGATTCATCACAAAGCCCAGTCAAATTACCAATTTACCCTTCTTTGAGAAATTACCAAATTGCCCTTCACTTTCTCAAGCCCATAACTTTTCCATCCGAACCCCGATTGAGGCATGCCACCTGTCTACGGATTCAGCGTCTCGACACCTACTCAAAGGTACTTACGGAAAGTCCAAACACGGTCCCGATCAAAAAGTCAACAAATGGCCCCTTTTAACCACTTTACCAAATTACCTTTAAAATTCTGAACATCATAACTTTCTCCTCGAATGTCGGAATTGGACGTGCCACCTGTCTATGAACTCGTGACGTCCCGAACTACGTCACAGTCATCGGTCAAAGTCCATTTGACCACTCAAACCAAAAGTTAACCATTCGCCCTATTCCAAGGGCAAAATCATCATTTCCTTCAACTTTTCCAAATTTTCCTTTTTCGAATGTCCGAGTCGTCACATTCAACTTGACGGTTCATCCCAATCACCAATCCACTCAGAAATCTGCTCCCACTAGGAGTCACCAAATCTCACTCATCAATCCACGTTGGCACCTCCAGCCAAGCTGTCCCCACTTTTCCTGAACTATACCATGTCAACATCACACGTCCCAAAATATCGCACTCAACTGGCACCCACGGCCCCATGGTCACAATTCGAATCACTGACACACCCTGACCCACTCTAGAGTCGCACCAAGGTACCTTGTACCAAAATTTCTTCACAACTCCAATGCAGCCATTAGTGAGAGTCACAATGCAGTCACCTTTGAATACCTACCCAGCAGTGATACACATTGCCATTAGTGAGAGTCTCAATGCAGTCACCTTTAACTCCAATGCTACCATTAGTGAGAGTCACAACTCTAGGTTTCCACTAGCCATCCACGGCTCTGAGCACCTGCTCATACAAACTGAACCCATTAAAATCACTCTGGCCCAACGCATAGTTTCCAATGTTCAGTTCAAGTCCTTAACCAATCCAATGATATCGGCACCAAGATGACTACCAACATGCTCAACCACACACCACTGGTACATCCTATATACCGTCATTAAGCACCACTTAGTATGTCCAGTATTGGTCCTCGTACAACTTACCCTGTACGTTCCTCCATCGACCAACCGGCCTACTACATAGCCTGTAGCTAATCACCCTTCAATTCAGGAGTCCACCTGTCTAGTCCAGTACAAGATAGATCAAATACTCCAACTCGTCATCCAACACGAGTCCCACGGTCACCCAACCAGCATCACAACGTCTACTCCAAATCATGTAAACCAACACTTACCAATCTGACTTACGCCCACCAAGGTGTACCCATTCATGCTAAATGAGTATCCAATCTCACCCACGTCTATCGAGACGCACCAACTCCAAACCTATCGGTTACCTGCTCATTCGATTACCATATCACATTTGATTGACTTCATAGGGAAGCCAATCCCACCATTCACATACCCACGACTGACCAATCTGACCCCGTCGGATACCCACTCGTTCTATTAATACATCATACAGGATTGATCTTGAAAGGAAGTTAGTTACATCATCCTCATACTCAAATATCCAAGAAATATCGTAAACACTTCAATTCACTCAACTACCGTCTCGTACGGGATTAACTTCGAAAAGAAATCGGCCCAACATTCCCATATCCAACCTCTGTCTTTTCATCTCACTAAGTATTCCAAAAGATTCTTCAACTGTCTCACAAAACGATTCTCCTCTGCTCCTAGCTCAGCATAATCAGCAAGAAGGAATTGGCCAGCACGGGCACGACATCACGATCCACGCCATCCTGATCCACCACCTAACGTGATCATCAAGATCACAATCTAGATCCACACGAAATCACCCGATCATAACATCACGATCCTCGATCGTCACAACGCCTTATATCCTCAACATCAAAATCCTGATCCACCTAGGATCCACACATGTTCTCACTCTGCAAACTATCAGATTTCAGGTCATATGGTGAATCCGCATACTACCAAATCACACCTCAACCACTTTCACATCTTATCACTCAGTCAAAGACGAAACACGTCTAGACTGTGGGTCCTCTCCAATTACCTCATATCGATCCTTGTCATCCCACCTAGGGAAAATCAAAGATGATCCAAAATGATGACATCAAAATTCACCCTATGTGAGTGCAAACACAAACACATTGTACTCACCACACCATGTAATCCAACATCGTCTGCCACCAAGCAGAAAATGAGAAATCACACTCACCCAACTTCGAATTACCCAACTCCTCCTAATGACCCAAAACAAATCACTAGTCCACCAACCAATAATATATGTTGAGAACTTCTCGACATCCATCCCCAATTCGGAATCAAACACCCTTCTCATCGTTTCAACCACAACTTCTCTTGATTCCAAAGTTCCAACCATGTTGGAAATAGATATGCTTCTAACCAGATGTCAAGTCCAACCACTGGACTTCCCAAATCCTCAACTCAATCGGACAACCACGTGTCCGCAACCAACTATCACCCAGACCTCCTGTCCATTTATAACTGTTTATGCACATCCAAAAGGATGTAATTCGTTACTATCTTGTTCTCATATCTCAACCTTTACAGGCTCAGCTCTCCGGTCTCCATGTTATTCATAAACACACAATCTCCACCTCAACAATACCATTGATTCTATTCGGCTTCTTCCAATTTCAATAAATTCATAGTACTTCCTCATGATACTAGAAACACACAACCACTCAAGTTTCGAAGTTGACGACAACTCCCCGAATCCACTAATTTCCATGACATCCTCTGCGTCATCCAAAACTCCTCGTGTCTCAATCGTACATTTTGTCCATTCATCGCTTAGTCATCTCATATCTGTTGGGACTTAACCCAACACATCACAATCCATGTTGGATCCCATCCAGTTCATCACTCACCCATTGCCGAATCTCAGATACCGAGAGTATGCCCATCACGACGGAGTCACATCCCAACTCGTGGCTCATCGTCATCACAATCACTGGCACATAGTGTGCGAATAAGACAACCTTGAGTAGTTACTCATACCAAGCAACAACCCCGTACCTCCGCTCAGGTTAAAGGAACTCTGCCTCCCTCGTACCTAACAACTCCGGGTACAATCATCCTGACAATCCACAACAAGATAATGAACATTACCTGAACGTCCCCCAATTTTCAACAACCACAACTACACCAATCACCTTCGATAACCAGCAATCTCCACACGACTGTCGACCAACAGTCCTTGTCATTGACATCCGCATCCACACATAACACTATTACTCTATCCAACTGCGGATTCCATATATCATCTCATAACAGTACTCGTGGATCGAATCCCATCATTTCACTTCGTGTCGGGCCAACCAATCTCCATAGTTTCGACTAGACTCAGTAGAGTCGTCCACATGGTCATCCATGACCTCAGCCGCTCTCTGCAGCACAAGTTTCAATCCATCAGTCACAATCTGGGTTTTGACCCGACAGACCACCCCCGACATTGAAAAGTCGTCTAATCCACAACAACTACAGACTCACAATTCTAACTCGGCAATCACATGTAAAGTTTACCTTCCCAGACCATCCATCATAAATTAGGGTTCCACAATCACACCTTATGTCCTGACCCGGCCCATCTAACACAATATTGTCCGCTTTGGGCCCAGCCCTCACAGTTTTGTTTTCGGGGGCTCACGTGCAACTTCCCAGTAGGTCAACCATCATGGGATTGCACCAGCCTCAACTCGCTTAACTTTGGGGTTCCAATCCTTCCCAAAGCCACTGAGCTCCCAAAAGGCCTTGTGTTAGATAGATATGTGCCCACACTTATAAAGTACTTCACCTTTCCCTTCCCGAGCGATGTGGGATCGGTAAAATCCACCCCCCTTCGGGCCCAGCGTCCTCGCTGGCACACTTCTGGTCAAGGTTCGGGTCTAATACCATTCTATCACGACCCGGCCCATCTAACACAATATTGTCCGCTTTGGGCCCAGCCCTCACCGTTTTGTTTTCGGGAACTCACGTGTAACTTCCCAGTAGGTCACCCATCATGGGATTGCACCAGCCTCAACTCGCTTAACTTTGGGGTTCCAATCCCCCCTAAAGCCACTGAGCTCCCAAAAGGCCTTGTGTTAGATAGATACGTGCCAACACATATAAGGTACTTCAACTTTCCCTCCCCGAGCGATGTGGGATCGTTCGCCGATCTTACCTTTCCAAGCTCACAGGTCTTGCTCACCCATCTTGCTTCTCAAGCTCATGGGTTTTTCTTAAGGTTCTTGCTTCTAAGATCGGGTCTTACACCCTAGGGTTCCTTGGGGCCCAGCATCCTCGCTGTCACACTTCCGGTCAGGGTTCGGGTCTGATACCATTCTATCACGACTCGGCCCATCTAACACGGTATTGTCCGCTTTGGGCCCAGCCCTCACGGTTTTGTTTTCGGGAGCTCACGTGCAACTTCCCAGTAGGTCACCCATCATGGGATTGCACCAGCCTCAACTCGCTTAACTTTGGGGTTCCAATCCCCCCTAAAGCCACTGAGCTCCCAAAAGGCCTTGTGTTAGATAGATACGTGTCAACACATATATGGTACTTCAACTTTCCCTCCCCGAGCGATGTGGGATCGTTCGCCGATCTTACCTTTCCAAGCTCACAGGTCTTGCTCACCGATCTTGCTTCTCAAGCTCACGGGTTTTACTTACAGTTCTTGCTTCCAAGACCGGGTCTTACACCCTAGGGTTCCTCCGAGCCCAACTGTCATCTGCAATATAATCCACAATCTAACCGACCCCGCAGTCCTGACATCATATGGATGTCAATCCAATCCTACCATCAACTCAACTGGGGTTCCCCAAACCCAGCTGCTCCTAGCAGCAAAAAAATTTAACATCACATGACGAACCGTTGGACGGTTATCGCACTACCAATCCGTCAAAAGTAACCCTACTCGAGTCGAAACACACTGACGCACGGCGTATCGGGCCAATCACACTCTATCCACTATTCATTCTCAATAACTATCAAACCGGCATCCTACTATCAAGTTGATAACGGGCTGACCACATAGAGAAATCACATCCTCGACCTACCCGTACCACAAGATGTAACAACCCGTCCCGAGAACCGGACTTAGTCGACTAATTAAGGTGTGATTAGTAAGGTTAAATCTGTGGTTAGTTGGTCCCGATAAGGTCGTTGGGGTAGAATGACGATTTTGCCCCCGGGTTGGGCAAAATAGTTGACTTTTAGTTCGGGTGGTCAAATGGGGGTTGACCAGTGACCAGGACGTAGTTTAGGACGTCACGAATCCATAGGCAGGTGGCGCGCTTGATTCCGACATCCGAGGAGGAAATTTTGATGTTCGGAAGGTCGAGGGCATAACCGTGATTTGGGTAAATTAGGGGGAATAGTTGACTTTTTGAATAATCGAGTTTTGGTAGGTTGACCTAGGATGGTTAGGTAGCTTTCTTCGTCCTGAGTTCGATGACAGGCGGCACGTATTCATCGGACTTACGAGGCGAGAGTTACGGGTCTAGGAAGTTTTGGTAAAACCGTAAAAATGTGTAAAACTGGAGGGTATTTTGGTCTTTTTGCACCTGGGGATTTGTGCAGAGAGAAGCAGATGAAGGGTTGAGATTGGGCCACATGGGTGAGAGAGATTGGGGGGATGGCGACATGTGGCAAGTGTGTAGTGGGTTCTGGGGGATTCTAAGGTGTGTGCACGGTTCTATTTTTGGGGTGTACCCGTGCCCGTGTTCGTGTTTGTACGCAGAAGGAAACAGAAACAGAGGGAGATTGTGAGAGGAAATTGAGAGCAGTGAAGGGTTGATTGAGGGAGCTGGTGAGTTGTGAGTGTGTGTGGGTGTCCAGAGAAGGAAAGGGAGACGGTAAGAAGGTTGGGAGGTGAGGAAGTCGTGTGGTTGGGCAGCTAGGAACTGCGGGAAAACCAGGGGTAAAAAGCAGGGAGGTCGTGAGAATCGTGGCGGTGGCGGCCGTGTACGGGGCAACTGAGACCGTGGTGGTGTCGTGCGGGTTGCGAGGAGTCAACCACTACCAGCGGAGCTCACGACGGCGACAGGTTGCAGGTAATTTCTATTTTCCCCGTGTCTATGCTCTGTTTTGGCCGTGAACTTCAAATCAGAAGTTGTGGCTTGAGAGGTTGAATCGAAGAGTTTAGGGGAGTTTAGGGAGTTCAGTTGAGTCCAAGGCGTCATTTGGTTGAGCTGCCGTGACGGGAGGTGCACGGTGGAGGTTGGCACGACGGAGGGACTCTGTGTGCCCTGTTTTCCCCGTTTTGTTTCAAACCAAGAGTCGTGATCCTAGAGACTGAGTCGAAGGTCTAGGAGAGTCGCGTTAGGTTCCTTAAGGTTCTAGGAACCGTCTGGTGTTGCCACCGTGAAGAGAGGTTACCTGGGCGGCCGGAGAGGAAAACAGAGGAATTGGGCCGTCTGGTTTCGAGTCTGAGTCGACGGTGTAGGGGATGTGTCGAGGTGATTGGAGGATGGGGATGTTTAGAGTAAGGTTGGACGAAGCTATAGGAGAAGGAAGGAGGTGTTTTGGTGCAGGCACGGCGGAGAACCGTTGACGCCGGTTCAAGCTGCAGACTACTGTGTTGAACCGGGTCGACGTGAGGTTGAAGGTGCACTGTAGCTGGCGCGTGAGGGGCACGCGCAGCCACTTTGGGCGGCGCGTGGAGGCGCGTGCGGCGGTTCTAGGAGAAACGGTTAACATGGTTTTTGGTCCAGGAGTTGTGGTGAGTTCAATGGAGTTGGTTTCGAGTCAATCGGAAGTCGTTTGAGTGTAGTTCCGCGAGGGTGAATGTTTAGGGTCCCGGGGTTCTAGGTTTTCGGTTCGGGGAATTTTGAGGGAATTTAGGTGAACTTTCGTGAACGTGTTAGTAACGTACTTTGGTGATTGTGAACAGGATCGGGATTTCCCGAGGAAGCCGAGGAACGGGCTGGACGTGCGGGACGCGAGTAGGGCTCAGTACTGTGAGTGGACCCCTTCTTTAAACTCGAACATGCATAACTATTTTCGATAATTGTTTTATGGTTTTATTTATGGTTTCATGTTTCTCGAATATGTTTTGTTGGTTTTACATGTTTGCACGTTTTACGAGGAAGTACAGTTTTAGCACGTTTTACGAGGAAAGGGTGATTTTGGAAAGATAAATGATTTCCATGATTTTAAGGGGTTTTGGGACATGATTTTGAGAATCAAGGTTTTGATTTGGGTCAAAGGCTTGAAAAGTGGTATTCCGGATTTGGGTTCGGAATGACGGTTCTGGATGCCGGAAAGGTATCGGACCAGTGATTTCGGATTCGGGTTTGGATGTGGATTGGTAAATGGTTTTCAAATGGTTTTGGGATTGGATTTGCTGGATCTGGTTATTGGGTTTAAAGACCCGGATATATGTGATGGGGGACCGGCCGGATTGGGTTTAAAGACCCGGATTGAGTTTAAAGACTCGGGAGTTTAAAGACACGAATATATTGATTTTCCCCCGTAGGCCTTGAGTTTAAAGACTCGGATATGATTAAGGCCTGGATTGAGTTTAAAGACTCGGGAGTTTAAAGACTCGGATAGGTCCAGCAGGTTTGATCGGGAAAATGCTGATGTGATGTTACGATTTCTGATATGGTTTTATGATTCCCATGCTGTGATTTTTTTCTAACTGTTTTATAGTGTTTCTGTTTTTATGGTGCGGTTTATGGTAGATTGATTTATAACGGTGTTCATAAATATTGGTTATGCATGTGGTTTTTCAAAACGGAGGGTTAAACTCGGTTTTCGTGTAAAATGGTTTTGAACTCTCATACTGTTTGGTCCACTCACACCTTCTGTTTTAAATTGCCCTCCAGGTTGTGGAGATAGCGCGAGGTCTTGACGTCGAGGCAGTGTCCGAGGCATAGAAGCAATGTGAGGGATCCCAGAATAGCTTACAATCTTCCGTGTGCGTGTACTTTATCGGGTTTTAATTCTTTGTATTTTGTACTAGGTTCTGTAAACGATAACGTCGGAATATTTTGTTTCATTACTCCTGCGTCTGACTGGAGTTGAGTGAGTTGTACTTGGGTGTTGCGTCGGAAGTCGGACGGGAGCGGGATGTACCTCTAGTTTCGGGGTGGAACCGGGGTGGGTCCTGACACAAGAACTATACAATTTGCTCGAATAGCGACAACCTCGCTCTGATACCACTTGACATGACCCATCCCAATCCCCTCACGATTAACAAAGGATGCGCCATGCTCTCGTCTGACATGAAGTGTCAGACAAGGGATAATTCATACCTTGGCCCATACGGGGCTCCCAAAGAGCGACAGGATTGGTGGAGGAGTGCGATGTCTCAGTCTCTGCTTCATCCCGCATCTGTGATCAACCTAAAGGACATTAAAACCATTTAAAAGTTGTGAGTGGACGAAAATAAATAATTCAATAAAACACATTTCATACAAAGACACTTATGCCCTTCACTAAAAATTATGCATGCATCGAAAACCAGTAATCAAATCATTTACTTAAATAAACCATTAGGGCCTTAGCCCAAAAACCGTAAACCCAAACATGTGTGGGAACTCAGCCCAAAACCATAGAATACCAAAATTTGTAAATCTAGAACCAAGTGGGCCCTTTCCCAAATCCATAAACACAAATTCATAACAACCGAAATACCATTTCATAAATCCGATAATCCATATTTACCACATAACCATCGTCGGCATCCCAGATGCCTAGGGTCCCAGACATCATATCTCACGGTAAAAGCAATGCGTGCTACCCGAGGTCTCTCCGGGTCCATATCTCTGACATCCCAGATGTCTGACGTCCTAGACATCTAATCATAGCAATCCTACTTCTGAGTCACTATACGATCTGGTCGCTCCATATAATGACCCATCGCAGGCAATGCACTGTGACTTCCTCAGTGTCCCAGACACCTGGAGCATACCTTGCATAGATTCTCGTATCAAGATGGTACATGGAAAACAGTTTTATGAAGCGATTTCAAAACATCTCAAAGGGCACTGCCAGGAATTTCCATAAAACATCACAAATCCATTTAGGGTCCCCGACCCAAAATCACGTTTATGAAACATAGGGTCCCATACCTGAAATCACATTTATAAAACCCAACTGGGACTCATGCCCGATTTCGAAAACCAACTAGGCCCCGACCCGATCACATAACTCAAAGGGGGTCTCAGCCCGATTTCGTTAACCAATTGGGTCCCCGACCCGATCACATAATTCAAATGGGTCTCATGCCCGAGTTCATCTTTCCAAAACGAAAACCACACCATTGAACCATTATTAAAACTACAATCATGTATAACCATAGTATAAGATCATAACATCAAAATACGTGCAAGTACGAGATTACCTCGAAATATGTGCAACAATGCAATTCACCAATGCCACAATAATCACTTTAGAAATCACATATATGAAACATATAAAACAGTTATGCATGCATCACAGTTTAGAAAACATTGTTCACTCACAGACCGTCTTACATTGCCGCCTCGATACTCGTGCCATACGCCTTTCCGAGCCACATCATTATCACCGGGACTTCCAAACATTTCCAAACCATACTAGAGGGTTACTAACTACCTCATTAACCTCTCATTGAAGCCCCGTATTTTGCCAAATTTTTAAACATTTTTAAACTTGATTCTAAACCTTTGGACGACCCGAACTATATCGGAACGATGTCCGATCGACATGAAATCAGTCCCAAAATGTTTGTTACATCGAATAGATTAAAAGTCATGTTGAAAATGTAACGACCCGTCCCAAATTCCTAGATTAGATTAGTGACTAATCACGATTAGTGAGGTTAATCCGTGATTAGTTGGGTGAAATCTAACGAACTATGCAAAATGACCGTTTTGCCCCTACTCGTGGGCAAAACATTGACTTTTCATTCTGGTGGTCAAATGGACTTTGATCGATGACGGTGACGTAGTTCGTGACGTCACGAGTTCATAGACAGGTGGCACGTTCAATTTCGATGTTCGAGGAGGAAGTTATGACGTTCGGAAGTTTAGGGGCATTTTGGTAATTTTGGTTAAAAGGGGTCAAATGTTGACTTTTGGACCAGGAGGTCCGATGGCCGAAGGCCGAGGACCGTTACGTAGATCGGGACGATACGAATCCATAGACAGACGACACGCTGAGATCGGACTTCGAATGGGGAAGTTGTAGGTCACGGAAGTTCGATTTCATTATGCACATACTTCGAGGCGATGATGAGGTGGCATTTTCTGATTGGGCCAGATATTTTGAGTGGGACCCGTGGAGTCACTCATCCCATTGGCCAATCCCCTAAAAAGTGGATCTATGTTAATTAAATAATATTATATTTAATATTTTATAATTAATCCAATTAACTCATCTCAAATCCTAGCCATCAATTCCATCCCTCAATCAATCCACACCACTCATCTAATCTCCACTTCTCTCATCAGCCATCAAACTTCATCACTTCATTCTTCTTCATCTTCAAACCCGAAACCCACCATTTTCTACATTTCTCCAATTTTCCCAAAAGCACAAACACCACAAACCTCCGTCTAGTGTGACCGTGAGAGTGTTGTGAGGATGACTGAGGAACTGAGGACAACGGCAGAGGACGGTGGCTCACGGTGGTGGTCACGGTGGAGAAAACCCGTGAGGTACATTTTATTCAAAATTTGGATTTTTAGTTTTAAGGGTTTTCGAAGGTTGCTAAGGATTGGGTTGTGCATCTGGGGACCCTAGGAGTTGAATAGGATTGTTTTCGTGGCTTGGGATGGCCTGGAACGGCCGTGGACGGTGGAGGGAATGCACGGCCGCCATGGTCGGATTGACGGGCACGGTTTTGATGGGTTTTAATTCCATTTTAACATTCAAAATGATTAGAAATGGGATTAGGAAGGTATTAGAATGAGAATGGGACAAAACGGATAAAAAACATCAAGGTTTGAACGTTGAACCGGTCACGCCGGTCCAGACCGGTTCGAACCAGGCGGACCAGGTTCGTCTAGAGGTTGAAGACGACTGTAGCATCGCGCGTGGGCTTCACGCGCAGCCACTTGCGGCGGTGCGTGTGGGAGCGTGGTGGGTCTGATGGGGAAACTTCCAACACGTGAAAAACTCTATTCGATGTAACGAACATTTTGGGACTGGTTTCGTGTCGATCGAACACCGTCTCGATAATGTTCGGGGCATCGGAAGGTTTCAGATCAGGATTAAAAATAGTTAAAAATACCGGAAAATTACGAGGCTTTGGTAGGATGTTAATAAGGTAGTTAGTAACCTTCTATTACAATTTGGACAGGTTCAGAGTCCCAGTGACAGTGATCGGCTCGGGAGAGCCTACGACACGCAAATCGAGGTGGCAGCTTGGACGGTCTGTGAGTGGACCTTGTTTTCTAAATTGGTGCATGCATAAATGTTTATTATATGTTTTAAAAACTTGTTTGTGATGCCATGAGTGCATTTGGATGTGTGGTTACGTATAGGCACGTATTTCGAGGTTTCAGCCCTATACGGCGCCTATACGGGTCTATATGTCTTTATTGGTCTAAATGAAATGGTTTTGGGATTTCCAAAAGGATAAACTCGGGTATGAGACCCATTTGGTTTTATCTCGGGCATATGACACTATTTAAGACCTTCGGGTCTAAATCGTGGTCGCGGCGAGTGCTTTGTGCAGGGCGATCGAAGATACGACGCTCGCCTCCGGATTGGGATGTGTTCCTTCCGGAGAGGTCACAACGCACGATCTGTTGTCGGGTAGCCTGGGGAGGCTCGACTTCGGAGTGCTGACGGTTCAGGATATCGATAGGTGATGAGTGGACCATGAACTTGTGGTGGTCGCGTCGGTTGATACGTTCACGGCGACATACCAGGATTGAGGGCGGTTCTGGATAGATGGTTGCACGCATCACTACGATCAGAGTCATGACTGACCCTTAGATATCGGGCACGGTGCCCAGTTGATTAATATGTTTGGGCACGAGACCCAGTTACTTTACGGTTTATGATTTCTGGTCAGGGACCCTAGATGGATTTCAAGTTCATGACGGTTTACAGGAACCGGCATGAACTCTGGAAAGGTCATTGTGGCACATGACGGTTTATGGAACCGCCATGAACCTTTGTCAGGTCATTGTGCTACATGACGGTTTATAGGAGCCGGGAATGGAGGTTATCTATATGCATATGATGGATCATGACGGTTCAGGGGAACCGGGAATGAATGTTTATGGTATGTATATATATGTTCATATACCTTCCTTTACTTGTTCTATCTCCTCCAGGGAGGGTCGTTGGCCTGGGTGGACCCCGGAGTAGACACGGAGCACTGACTGAGTGGAGTCGCCCCCGTTGGGTTCCTTACTCTCAGGAAGGCTTGTACTATAACCTCAGGGCGGGTCATTGGTCTTCGAACATTGACTTGGTACCTGAAAGACTTGGGTTTGAGACCCCGGGTAGCACGCGCGTAGCTTTGGAAACCGTGACAGGATTGGTTGTGTGAATTATATGTATATATGATGTATGCTATATGATATGATATATGATGTGTGTTTACACAGGTTTTGGGCAGTGGCCCGTATGGTTGGTTTCTTATGATTTGGGCCGAGTCCCTTATGGATTTGGGCAGTGGCCCATATGGTCGTTTTCATTATGGCTCTTTCAACCTTGGTTTTGGGCTTAGTCCCACATATGGTTCTTTCGGTTAAATGGTTTTCGAATGCATGCATGCTTTTTAGTGAAGGGTACAAATGTCTTCTTATGAAATGTTTCTATAAACTCTTGTTTTGTCCACTCACAGCTTTTAATATTTTGACTGCCCTTCAGGTTGACATCGGATGTGGACTGTTGCAGATACCGAGATATCACATACCTCCTCCGGATCTTGGCGTACTCTGATAGTCCGGGAGCAAGGTCATCCCGCGTTAATCCCGAGGGGATTGGGATGGGTCCTGTCAGAAAACTTTCCCAGAAACTTCCCCACGCGCCCCCACGCGCGGCACTGTTCACTGTCCCTATCCTTGGTTAAACCCGGTTCAGACCGGGTGTGCAAATCCGGTCCATCTTGAATCGGCGTTTTCGGTTTTTTCCCATTTCTCAACCGTTTTCAGTCCTACTTCTTCCTACACCATTTTCCCAACCTCTAGACTCGATCTATAATCTCAAAATCATGATATAAGGTTCTGATCGTACCTGTTCGAAGAGGAAAAGTAACTGGCCCTTGCAACTGCGTTCTACCTTCGACTACTGCAACCACAATCCTCATAACCAGTCCTAATCAACTCATACGACCTCCAGAAACCAGTTCCAATCATCATAATCGATCGACAACATCAAAAACCAATTTCCAAGTTTTGAATCAAAACTCACCGTTTTCGGGTTCTCCGACCACCGTCCATGACGACCCGCGCCGTTGACACTGTTAGCACTCCCTCACATCACTCTTCCTTTTTCGTTCACACACTAATCACTAATGGTGAGGTTTGGAGGGTGTTCATGTAGGATTTGTGATCGGGTTTGAAGAAGAGAGAAAATGGAGATGATAGCTTATGCACGGGGATGGAGAGAGAGAAATATGTGAGGAAAATATAAAATAATTAAATATATACTATTATTTTAATCTTATCCATCCAATCACAATTGAGGTCCACAATTTGGGGAAGATGGACAATGGGATAAGTGACACTTGTCACTCATCCAAGGTCCCCACATAAAATATAAGCCAATTGGATTTAATTAATAAATAACGTGAATTTCGAGATGTTAATTTCCCGATTTCGATCTCGTGACCACAACTTCTCCGTCGAACGTTCGATTTCGGTGTGTCGCCTGTCTACGGACTTGTGACGTCCCGAACTACGTCACAGTCATTGGCCAAAGGCCGTTTGACTGCTCGAGCCAAAAGTCAACATTTTGCCCAATCCAAAGGCAAAACGGTCATTTTGCACCGTCCGTCCGAAATCACTCAACTAATCACTAATTCATTCTAAATCTATAATTAATTAGTATCTAATCCTGATATTCGGGATGGGTCGTTACATGACTAGCATCGCCGAACTTGTTGTGAGACTAGGGAAGCCAGAAAGTTAGAATGGGGTCCATGATCATGGTTTCTAAGTCTACAGTCTTTGTTTCTCGGGGATGTCTTCCTCCATTGCTCCTCCCATGAAACTAGCAAGTAGTGATTCATTGAAGGTCTGCACGACCTAAGCAAGGCAAAAAAATGGTTGTTACATTCAAAATTTACCCTGTTTAGTCGCACTTCCTGATCGGGTCGAGCTCGGACCTTGATGGGTCGTAAAGCACCAGCTGCGACACGATGGCCCTAGTGGCTCCATAATACCTCAAACCACCTCGAAACCATGAGGCAATCCGGTGGCTGTCATTTGGTCTTAATTTGAGTCGACTGGGTTTGGTGATTGATGTTCGTAATTTCAACATGACACCAAGTACGTCTAGTTTTCACTTAGGTCGATCAGAGAAGCATGTTGGGGGAGGAGGAGGTTGATGTTTTATCCTCCCCGTTCATGAAAGAGTGTTCTCACACACTAGTAATTCGAGCATCGGTAGTGGTGGTTCTTGGCCATTAGTAGCGAAAGGGAGAGTGAGTGCGTGTATGTTCAAGAAGGAAGCCCAAAAATCTCAAAGTGTCAAGTCTACAGATCTTTAAGGTTGGTTGTAAGTTGGGTTTGAGCTTAACATGATAATACAACTCAAAATTGGTCTATTTCCATGCTTTGGGTCTAAGGAATTGTTGGTTCTTAAGGAGAAGGCTAATATCCCTCAAGACAATGCCCAAGTGTAAATCTTTGAAAGTAAAATGGAAATTCCTTGAATTTTGGGTTTTGAAATTTTGGGGTGAGGTGTAACAACGCTCATGGGGGAAATTTGGTAATTTGTGTTTCCGTTTCTAAATTCTGATATTTGGGCTTCCTCCAAATGGGCCTTAACATAACATTTGGGATTGAAGCATTATGGGCTTTGGGTAGTAACCAATAAGGTCATACACTAAGTATAGTTTGCAATGATACTCATAGGGGTAAAATGGTAAGTTCACAACTTACAATTCTAATTTACGATATGGGTTGTAGTAGTCTACCCACTTTAGGGAAATTTCGTCCCCAAAATTTGATCAATTTCAGTGAATGGTACAACTCCAAATGGTTTCCCAAAAACGTCTGTGCTACCACAGTTACAAGTTATCTTTCTAGTAAGGTCCAAAAGGGTCAGTTCCTCACTCAAGTGATTCATTAGTTAACAAGCCACAAACGAATGGTGCGTCTTCTCGGTTACAGCAACTAATTCAATAAATGTTGCCCCCCAATGATATAAAAAATCATATGCTTCCTGAATAGTTTTCTAAATATCCTGTAAAGGTTTCTCGGTTAATGACAAATCTTTCCCAAAGGGATACCATGTAAGACCTGTGTCCTGGAAGGAACGGTGAACGATCCCACATTCATGCGAGGGGGATGGTGATGTGCCTTATATGTTTAGGCACACACCTATCTAGCAATAGGCCTTTTGGGAGCTCACTAGCTTTGAGTTCGGTTGGAACTCCAAAGTTAAGAGGCTAGTGCAATCCTACAATGGGTGACCCACTGGGAAGTTGCACGTGAGTTCCCGGAAACAAAACAGTGAGGGCAAGGCCCAAAGCAGAAAATATGGTGCTAAATGGGACAGGTCCTGGCAGAATGCTATCAGAGCCAAACCCCGTCTGGGAAGTGTGCCAGCGAGGACGCTGGGCCCTAAGTGAAGTGGATTGTAAGATCCGTGTCCTGGAGGGAAAGGTGAACGATCCCACATTCCTGCGAGGGGAATGGTGATGTACCTTATATGTGTAGACACACACCTATCTAGCACTAGGCCTCTTGGGAGCTCACTAGCTTTGGATTCTGAGGGAACTCCAAAGTTAAGCGAGTTGAGATTGGTGCAATCCCAAGATGGGTGACCCACTGCGAAGTTGCACCGTTAGCTCCTCGGAACAAAACCATGCGGGCTGGGCTGGTTCGACCAGTGAGTCCAGAGGGGATATTATGGTGTTGGATAGAGTTGGCCGCTGTGCAACTTTGATCTAAACTAGGCCTTTTGGGAGCTCACTAGCTTTGAGTTCGGTTGGAACTCCAAAGTTAAGCGAGTTGAGGCTGGTGCAATCCCACGATGGGTGACCCACTGGGAAGTTGCACGTGAGCTCCCAAAAACAAAACCATGAGAGCGAGGCCCAAAACGGATAATATAGTGCTAGATGGGACAGGTCCTTGCATACCAAAACCCTCAATAAGTATAGTTTTCAATACTAACAGATTCAAGTAGGCTAGGGAGCTCCTGTCTCTTAAAGTAACCCATGCCAATGTGTTCCTATTTCACCTCATATCCATCTAGGAAAACACAACGAGGTGATCATAACTAGTACAAACTCCATGATCTCAAGTACTCAGCCGGACAAGATACCCACAATTTGTCCTAATACTCTATGATGGAAAAAGCCAACCTAACACGACCCATCCTAATCCCCCAGGATTAATGCAGGATGTGCCATGTTCCCGACTAACACCAAGTGCCAGATAAGGGATAACCCAAGCCTTGAACCTCTCGGGCTTCCAAAGCGTGCCAAGATCTGTGGAGGGATGTCATGTCTTAGTCTTTGTTACAGCCCGTATCCGCGATCAACCTGAAGGGTATTAAAAACCATGAAAAGCTATGAGTGGATGAAAATAAGTAGTATAATAAAACACATTTCGATAAAATAAATTTATACCCTTCACTAGTAATCATGCATGCAGGCACTATTCATCATCTTCAACTTTTAGCCAGCCGGGTTCAGTCCAACCGAACCGGCTGCCACGATCCAACCCTATTTCTCACCTGCTTTCAATCCATTTCCTCCCATTTCGATTCCTATAAGTTACTAACTTCAAACATAATTAATCTAGCCATTAAAAACCGAAGAAATGGGTCGAAATCTCACCTTGAAGGTCTGTGGTTGAACTGGCCACCTGCAAACCTCCACCGTCGTGGCGTGCAGCTGTCCTAGCTTCCATTCCCAATCCAAATCGATCCCTACCACCTCCAGAAAGCCAACTTATCATTAAAATCGATTGAAAGACCGTAGAATTCAAAGTCCAAATTTGAAATGGCTTACTCCTGGTTTTCGGGTTTCCCCCGTCGTGGCCACCGCCATGGCCCGTCGTCCATTCCCAAGTCGTCCTTAGTCTCTCTCAGTCCTCCACCAACACATAGAAATGGTTATGATGATGAGGTGTGTGTGGTTGTTTGTTCCAAAAGAGAAATGGAGAAATGGAGGGGAATGGGCTTTCGGGTTTGTTTGAAGAAGCAGAGAAGATGATGATCAGGTGAGAGAGGGATGATGACAGGACCCATCCCAATCCCCCAGGGATTACCATGGAATGTGCCCTGCTCCCGTCCAACAAGGGGTGTCAGACAAAGGATGACCAAGAGCCACTGCCCAAACAGGGCATCCAGAGTGCGCAAGGATCGATGGAGGAGGTGTGCAATGTCCCAGTCTCTGCTGCAATCGCATCCGTGATCAACCTGAAGGGCATTAAAACCAAAAGCTGTGAGTGGACAAAAACCAGTAAGTTCATCAAATACATTTATAAGACATTTATGCCCTCCAATAAAAACGTATGCATGCCACAAAAACCAGTAACCAAAACGTTTGCTCAACCGAGCCCTTAGGGCCTTAGCCCAAAAACCGTTAACCAAAAACCAAGTGTGGGAACTCAGCCCAAAACCGTGGAATACCACCACCATACATATACGACCATGTGGGTCACCACCCACTACCATAAATGAACATTAATTCATTAAAATCACACAATCATAAATCCACCCGGAAAGCCATTTCATTAAATCGTATTTTACCATTACCATCACCAGCATCCTTGATGCTAGAGGTCCCTGACGTCATGTCTCACGGTTTCATAAGCTACGCGTGCTGCCCGGGGTCTCTCCGGGTCCATATATCTGACATCCCTGATGTCTGACGTCCCAGACGTCAATCATAGCAATCCTGCTCCTGAGTCATCATACGGTCCGGCTGCTCCGTATGGTGACCCTTCACAGGCAATGCACCGTGACTTCCCCAGTGTCCCAGACATCTGGAGGAGACCATCATATATCAGTGTGTACAGATGGTATATGGAAAAACAGTTTTTATTAATTCATTTCACAACATCACAATGGGCCCTGCCCGAATTTTCCATAAAACAACACATTTCCATTTAGGGTCCCTGACCCGAAATCACAATTATTAAATATAGGGCCCCTGACCCGAAATCATCATTTTAATCCAAATGGGCCCCATGCCCGACTTTATGAACCACTGGGCCCACGGCCCGATTTATAAACCAACTGGGCCCGCAGCCCGACTTATAAACCAACTGGGCCCGCAGCCCGATTACGTACTCAAATGGACTCCAAGTCCGAGATTTCCAAAACAAGTGGGCCTCAAGCCCGAATTCATCTTTCCAATATAAAAACCGTTTTATCATAATATTTATTTAACCACAAGCATGCAAAACCACAAATAAACCGTTAATCCCGATACACGTGAAATACGGAAAACACCTCGAAATACGTGCAACATACCCAAAATCAATACTCACAAATACCATCATAGAAATCATGTATAAAAACCATATAACACATTTAAGCATGCATAGGATTTATAAAACCAAAGTCCACTCACAGACCGTTTTAATCGTGTGCCTCGATATGCGTGCCACCGGCCCTCCCGGGCCACACCACTATCACCGGGACTCCCAATCCTGTCCAAGTCACATTAGAGGGTCACTAACCTCAACATTAACATCCTATCAAAGTCCCGTAATTTTCCCGAATTTTTACTTATTTTGAAACTTAATTTAAAACCTTCGGACATCCCGAACAATATCGAGACGGTGTCCGATCGACACGAAACCAATTCCAAAATGTCTGTTACATTAAATAGGACAGAAGTCATGTTGACCTCACCTCGAGATTCGTGCTCACGCGCCGTCACGCGCCGCCGTGAGTGGCTGCGCGTGAAACCCACGCGCCTGCTACAGTGTCACCATCTAACCCGTATGTCTGGTAAACGGGTCCAGTGTGCCCGCGATACGACCCGGTTCCAATCCTATCAATTCAGCCTTAATTACATCAATTGATCATTCCATTAGCTTTGTTTTAAGTTTAATTTAAGTTCTGTAACATTGATTACACAAATCATTACCTACAATTCCACGATTCGATGATGAACACCAAGAACACCCGTCCATTGTTCATCCTTCGAACCCCATCCATTTCGATCGATATCCTGAAATTGATTCAACCAGAAGCTTCCATGGACTCCGTAAATCATTTCCCCCAACACAATTGCTTCAATCCAGTGTTCAATCGTCACGACTCAAACTCGAGCACCGTCACTGTTCATCAATGGAGGTCCATCGATCTCGATCGGTTTCCTTCAATTGATGAACCCAGAAGCATCGTGGGATCATGAGGAGTCATTTCCCCACAACAATTGAGTCAATCGCAGCTCCAAACTCCACGACTCATCCTCGATTTCTTCCTCTGTCACCAAGCTCGATCAGAGCCAAAACGGCACCAATTCTTCTCGTTTTTGATGTGGATCGACTCGTCACAACCTCAGGAAGATGTTTGTAACCTCCAATTCGATCATCACAGCCCAATTCGTCCAATTTGATTTTCCCTCCCAAAACTTAATTTTTCGAATTCCCAGTTCCTCCTCACAGTCAATCTCTCGTGTTTACCCAGTTGAATTCACACACAACTCACTCACAATTTCGCACTCTCAGGTTCAGCAATGGAAGAGGAATCAAGGGTGGGAGAAAACTGGATTTGGTTGTACACGGTTAAGAAAACATAAATGGGATTAATGGAAATTAAAATGATTAATTAATTAATTAATAAATATTAAAACATCATAATTAGGTCTCCCCCCAAAACATGGATTCTGGTTTCAAGGGATGAGTGACACTTGTCACTCATCCAGGTGTGTAGGGTCAACGGTCACTATTCAATATTATATTATTATTTTAATCCCGGCCTCGGTTCGTTAGTTCGTTTCCTTGACCATAACGTCGTCGTCGGATCTCCGATTTCGGCATGCCGCCTGTCGTTGGATTCGTATCGACGATACCTACGTAACGGTCTTTGGCCCTCGCCCATCGAACCTCCCGGTCAGAAAGTCAACATTTGGCCCCTAATAAGCCAAATTACCAAAATACCCCTCAACTTCCGAACCTCATAACTTTCTCTACGAATGTCGGAATCGAACGTGCCACCTGTCTATGAACTCGTGACGTCCCGAACTACGTCAGGTCATCGGTCAAAGTCCATTTGACCGCCCAAACAAAAAGTCAACATTTTGCCCACGACCAGGGGCAAAACGGTCATTTTGCACATTTTGTCCGATTCCGCCCTACTAACCACCGTTCAACCTCGCTAATCAAGATTAGTCACTAAACTAATCCCGGAATTCGGGACGGGTTGTTACAGATGAGATGGATGGTGAGGATGAAGGGTAAGGGTGAAGATGAAGGGACACGATTAAAAGATGGGATGAGTGAGAAATATAAAATAATAAAATATTATTATTTTAATGGTTTACATCCACTTTTTAGGGGATTATCCAATGGGATGAGTAACACTTGTCACTCATACATGGGTCCCACTAAAATATCTGTCCAATCAGATATCGCCATGTCATCCCCGTCTCGTAATACGTGTATAGTGAAATCGAACTTCCGTGACACATAACTTTCCCGTTCAAAGTCCGATTTCGGCGGGCCTGTAACGACCCATCCTGGAATTCGGGATTAGATTGGTAACTAACCATGATTAACGGGGGTTAATCGGTGATTAGTTGGGTGGAATCGGACGAACGTGGCGAAATGACCGTTTTGCCCCTAGTCGTGGGTGAAACGTTGACTTTTATTCGGGCGGTCAAATGTACTTTGACCAATGACCGTGACGTAGTTTGGGACGTCACGAATTCATAGACAGGTGGCACGTTCGATTCCGACGTTCGAGGTGAGAGTTATGACGTTCGGAAGTCCATGGGCATTTTCGTAATTTGGATGAAATAAGGAAAAATGTTGACCTTTTGATCGGGGGGTCCGATGGTCGAGGGCCAAGGACCGTTAGGAAGGTCTCGATGCCCTGAGTACCACGACAGGCGGCACGTCGAAATCGGACTTCAGATGGGAAAGTTACGGGTCACGGAAGTTCGATTTCATTATGCACGCATTTCGAGGCAAGGACACGTGGCTTATCCTGATTGGGCCAGATGTCCTATGTGGGGCCCAGGGACCAATAACATTAAATATGGAATTGTGCTTTGATCTGGTGAATGTGGATTAAAATAATTGGGTTTGATTAATTTAAAATTTCCACTTAATCCCAAGAGTGAATCTGGACCCTTCATCTAATCAAATCCCTCAACCTAGACAAATTTGGGCCGTCCATTTCCTTATTCCCACCAATTCGAATTTCCCACCCTATCGGTGCAAGCACGATCTGTGCACGGGTTGGAGCACTGAGTTTGTAATCGTGAGTGGCCTTGGGGCAGTGAAGGTAGTAGAGACATCCTGCTGTGGCTGGGACAGTTTGCAGAGCACGAGAAGGTTAAACTATGGCGTTTTCGGGCTGTACGGGAACCGTTTGTGCAGTGAGATCAGAATGTCTTCCCACGGGTGTTGGGGTCGTGTGCGATCAACAGAGTATGTGGGGGGTGCCGGTATTCGGGTCTGAAGGTGCACAATTGCGGGCTGGTGAAGTCAAAACTGTGTGGGTGTCTCTGAGGGAAAAACAGAGTATGAGAGCAGGTGTGTTACTCTCCCATTAGAACAAGTCTGAGGCGAGTTGAGGCAGGGTGAGCGTGTGACTAGGGTCGAGTTGTGTTGGGTATGGGAGAGTGAAGTGGAATGAACGAGTGATACGGCACCCAGAAACCCGAAGCTTGTGTTTGGCCAAATTCAAACTTGAATTTGGAATGTAGGCCGACCCATGGCAAGTTAAGGCCTCAGTTAGCCTCCTGGGATCAAGTCGAGTTGATCCAGAGCAATTGGGAGGTGACTTGATGCGGTACGGTGTCTGATCGGACCTGGCGACCGGGAGGAAAATCGAGCATTGAGTTGTGGACTTGAAGGTAATTTCTGGCAAAATTGATCTCAAAATCATCCTCAGAGTAAGTCCTCGATGCTCCCTGACCAGTTAATTGAAGGATGGCGACATTGGTTTACTGAACAGGAACGTTGGACCGTGGCTGGAACAGGAGGTCAGCCGGTCTAGCTTTAGGCCGTGACGATCGTAATAGATGTCCCAGACCTTTGATTAAGTCCTTCACGATGTTATTTGAGGGTTCAATTGAAGGAAACAAGATGTTGTTGGCAGGTTTGGGACCGGGTCACACACGCGGGTCGACGGCCCGTTTACCAGGGAATCGGGTGAGGATGGTGACCGTTGGGGTACTGTAGCTGGCGCGTGAGTGTCACGCGCAGCCGCTTGCGGCGGCGCGTGATGGCGCGTGGGACCGATTTTCAAGGTAAGTTCAAAACGACTTCTGTCCTATACAATGTAACGAACATTTTAACGTTGGTTTCGGATTTATCGGACACCGTTTCGATGTTGTTTCGAGGGTCAGAAGATTTCTATTACGTTTGTAATTAACGATTAATTCCCGGAAAATTATGGGAAATTAGTATGTTGTTATCTAAGCCCTTAGTGACACTAAAGTATGTTTTCGGACAGGATTTGGAATTTCTGGAAAATATCGGAAATTACGGGCATGCGTGCGGCGCGAAATCGAGCCTTAAAAATTGGTGTGTGAGTGGACGTTGCTTTCAAAATTTAATGCATGCATAAATTATTTCTATGGTTTTATGATTATGATTATAAGTTGTGATTGATTTTGATTCCCGTATTTATACGTATTCGATTCCCGTATTTATACGTATTTTTACTATATATGTGAAATTATACGCATTTCGAGTCTATGGTTACTTTTGTGCTTAAAAATGGTTTAATGAAAGAGTTTATATGAAATGGGCGTATGACGATAATGTTGTTTATGATTGTGAATGCGATTCACGGTGTGTACACGGTTTTCGAGGTTTTGCGGTTTTACACGTTTTACGAGATTTGAGTTTATTGTGATTTGATCACTGTTTGTTGTTTGAATTTGGAATGTGACTTGAGGTTTGCGATTTCGAGGATTTTAAATTTGATTTTGAGTATGCTTGACTAGATCGGGATTTTAGTGATTATGGTCGTGGTTTTGATGCCCGGATAATGTGATTTGAGAAATGAAGTGATTTCAAGGAATTAAAATGGATTTCGAAAGAGATGATTTCTGGTTTGGTGCTTGGGGCATAAAGGTAACTTGGATTAGCGAGTTTTCAGTTTTCGGAAATTTTAAGCGGATTCTTGGTTTGGGTTCGGGATGATGCTTCCGAATGCCGGCTTACGAAATCATTATTCCGAATTCGGATTCGGGAATGAAAAAGGATTTAACAAAATGATTTGGTCTGATTTTGCATGCCCCGTGTCAAATGATAATTTGATCATGTTTGTGAAGTGTGACTTGGGGACGTGAATGTGGAAATTCGGACCAGGGGTCCTGTTATGACAAAATGTGATTTCGGGATGAATTTCGCTTTGTGGTGATTGAAAAATGTTTTGGGTTTAAAGACCCGTTGAAAACTGTTTTGGGTTTAAAGACCCGGTGCTATTGCTGGAGCACGTTTTGAGTTTAAAGACTCGGTTAGTTGATGACGGGGGAGGGCCCTTATTGAGTTTAAAGACTCGTGAGTTTAAAGACTCGGTTATTGTGATACCCCCGAGGCCTATTGATTCTGTTTTGAGTTTAAAGACTCGTTGAAACCCCGGGAAGGCCTGATGATGCGCATGGTTTTGAGTTTAAAGACTCGGGCGCACTTTATATCCAGCAAACTGATTGATTATGATTCATTGATATTCTCGGATGATTGGATGTGTTGGGCAGTGGCCCGGTTTATATGGTTGATGGATTGGTTGATGTCGTATACTTGTATTTGGATTTTGTGGTTTTGGGCTGTGGCCCTGTGTTTATGACCGCGGGCTATGACCCGAAGATTTAGAAAAAGGGAAAATGATTTTGATTTTCATATACTGATTTCTTATGTTGAAATGTTAACCGATTGCGAAATGATTTTTGTATGCATGCATTGGTTTTTACTTGGAGGGTAAAAACGTCTTTCCGTAACTATTTTATGAATTGAATTCTTTTCGTCCACTCACACCTTTTGGTTTTTATTGACCCTCCAAGTCGTGGCGCGTTGTTCGAGGCTGTACGAGGGGCGGAGGCATGAGTAAGTACGTGTGGCTATCCCTGGTTTGGTAAGTACTGAGGATAACTTGGGGTTTTCAGTCATCTTGCCAGACGGGAGCAGGACCGGGCACGGTTATCGATGCCCCTTTCGGGGGCGGTCCTGTCAATTTGGTATCAGAGCGCTAGGTTGCTGATTCTGTTGCCACATCATGCCTCCTGAGCGTAAGCCTCGTGCGCGACCTGGTAGTGAGACGAGTAGGCGAGGGTGTTTGTGACCTCTTGTCGAATCCCGGATGAGATTGACCCTGGTTTGAGGGTCAGATGTCGGGTAGGGTACACTGTGAACTGTGATTTGCGCGACTTGCTAGACATAGAATTGTGTGGGTCGCAGGGACGGACGAGACCGGTGGATGGGAGGACGCGTGATTGGGCAACTTGTACTATCTCTTAGGCCCTATTGGTAGTATAAAATGTGGTTGAGCATTGGGAATTGCTCGGGGACGGGATACGTCAGTGATGACATGGTTGGTTTGGCGTCGGGTTGGACTCACGAGGAGTCAGGATTTTGGGTTAGGAACGTGAGTTGAGTCATGGTAAGGTACCAAGACTCCAGATGAGCCAGAAAGGCTGAATGAGGACCAGTTTATGTTTTGGACTCGAGGCCTAGCATGTGGATGAGCGGATATTCAACAAGGTCTAATTAGTCAGTCATAGAGATGGGCGATGGGGATTGGCTTCTTTTCGAAGTCAATCGGATGTGACGTGGTAACCGTCAAGCGAGTATAGATTCGGGGTTGGTGCGCCTCGGTAATTGTGAGTAAGATTAGATGCCCATTCGGCATGATTGTATACGCCTTGGTGAGCGTGCTTGGATGACGTGTTGGGAGTTGATGCTGTGTTACTGGTCGGGTGACCATGGGATCTAGCATGGATGATGAGTTGGAAGGATCAATTTGTCTAGTATGAGATTGGACAAGAAACCCGAGTGTCAGGTTGTGAGTGACTGTGAACCTTATAGTGGACTTGTGGAGATGGATGTGCGTACCCAGTACGGTGTACGAGGATTGGTACCGGACATGCCGAGTGGTATCTAGTGACGGTACGTGGGAGGTACCAGTTGAGTGGTTGTACGTGTTGGCATTCGGCTTACCTCTGACACACTTGGTGTTGTTGTGAACTGGAATTTGAGCTTGATATATGCCGCAGGGTTGGGCTTGCCCTGCGAGAGGAGATCGTGTTATTGATCTTACGCAACTTTATGTGACACCAATTGGCTGTTGATTTCTGCTTTACCGGTGAGGTTTAGTGGTGACCGTTTGGTTGGTAGCGTCAGCACGGACTGACGAGTGAGAGAGTTGGTGACTCCCAGTGGGAGCAGACGTCAAGTGATCATTTTCACTCGAGGTGGTCGAGTGTGGTCGGTACGACATGAGACGGTAATGGGACATTTGAGTACAGATGAGTAGCTGGTGTACGGGTGTACACGTGTCGCGAGGACGAAATGTTTTCCACCAGGTGGATGTGAAATGCGGATGTTTGGAAATTTCGAGAACGAAACTGGTTTTAGGAGGGAGGAACGGTTGAGTTTTGGTCGGTTGGAATTTCGGGGACGAAATTCTTTAAGGGGGGAAGATTGTAACGACCCATCCCGGAATTCGGGATTAGACTGGTAACTAACCATGATTAACGGGGGTTAATCGGTGATTAGTTGGGTGGAATCGGACGAACGTGGCGAAATGACCGTTTTGCCCCTAGTCGTGGGTGAAACGTTGACTTTTATTCGGGCGGTCAAATGTACTTTGACCAATGATCGTGACGTAGTTTGGGACGTCACGAATTCATAGACAGGTGGCACGTTCGATTCCGACGTTCGAGGTGAGAATTATGACGTTCGGAAGTCCAGGGGCATTTTCGTAATTTGGATGAAATAATGAAAAATGTTGACCTTTTGATCGGGGGGTCCGATGGCCGAGGGCCAAGGACCGTTAGCAAGGTCTCGATGCCCTGAGTACGACGACATGCGGCACGTCGAAATCGGACTTCAGATGGGAAAGTTACGGGTCACGGAAGTTCGATTTCATTATGCACGCATTTCGAGGCATGGACACGTGGCTTATCCTGATTGGGCCAGATGTCCTATGTGGGGCCCAGGGACCAATAACATTAAATATGGAATTGTGCTTTGATCTGGTGAATGTGGATTAAAATAATTGGGTTTGATTAATTTAAAATTTCCACTTAATCCCAAGAGTGAATCCGGACCCTTCATCTAATCAAATCCCTCAACCTAGACAAATCTGGGCCGTCCATTTCCTTATTCTCCACCAATTCGAATTTCCCACCCTATCGGTGCAAGCACGATCTGTGCACGGGTTGGAGCACTGAGTTTGTAATCGTGAGTGGCCTTGGGGCAGTGAAGGTAGTGGAGACATCCTGCTGTGGCTGGGACAGTTTGCAGAGCACGGGAAGGTTAAACTATGGCGTTTTCGGGCTGTGCGGGAACCGTTTGTGCAGTGAGATCAGAATGTCCTCCCACGGGTGTTGGGGTCGTGTGCGATCATCAGAGTACGTGGGGGGTGCTGGTATTCGGGTCTGAAGGTGCACAATTGCGGGCTGGTGAAGTCAAAACTGTGTGGGTGTCTCTGAGGGAAAAACAGAGTATGAGAGCAGGTGGGATACTCTCCCATTAGAACAAGTCTGAGGCGAGTTGAGGCAGGGTGAGCGTGTGACTAGGGTTGAGTTGTGTTGGGTATGGGAGAGTGAAGTGGAATGAACGAGTGATACGGCACCCAGAAACCCGAAGCTTGTGTTTGGCCAAATTCAAACTTGAATTTGGAATGTAGGCCGACCCATGGCAAGTTAAGGCCTCAGTTAGCCTCCTGGGATCAAGTCGAGTTGATCCAGAGCAATTGGGAGGTGACTTGATGCGGTACGGTGTCTGATCGGACCTGGCGACCTGGAGGAAAATCGAGCATTGAGTTGTGGACTTGAAGGTATGTTCTGGCAAAATTGATCTCAAAATCATCCTCAGAGTAAGTCCTCGATGCTCCCTGACCAGTTAATTGAAGGATGGCGATGTTGGTTTACTGAACAAGAACGTTGGACCGTGGCTGGAACAGGAGGTCAGCCGGTCTAGCTTTAGGCCGTGACGATCATAATGGATGTCACAGACCTTTGATTAAGTACTTCACGATGTTATTTGAGGGTTCAATTGAAGGAAACAAGATGTTGTTGGCAGGTTTGGGACCGGGTCACACACGCGGGTCGACGGCCCGTTTACCAGGGAATCGGGTGAGGATGGTGACCGTTGGGGTACTGTAGCTGGCCCGTGAGTGTCACGCGCACCTGCTTGCGGCGGCGCGTGACGGCGCGTGGGACCGATTTTCAAGGTAAGTTGAAAACGACTTCTGTCCTATACAATGTAACGAACATTTTAACGTTGGTTTCGGATTTATCGGACACCGTTTCGATGTTGTTTCGAGGGTCCGAAGATTTCTATTAGGTTTGTAATTAACGATTAATTCCCGGAAAATTATGGGAAATTAGTATGTTGTTATCTAATCCCTTAGTGACACTAAAGTATGTTTTCGGACAGGATTTGGAATTTCTGGAAAATATCGGAAATTACGGGCATCCGTGCGGCGCGTAATCGAGCGTTAAAAATTGGTGTGTGAGTGGACGTTGCTTTCAAAATTTAATGCATGCATAAATTATTTCTATGATTTTCTGATTATGATTATAAGTTGTGATTGATTTTGATTCCCGTATTTATACGTATTCGATTCCCGTATTTATACGTATTTTTACTATATATGTGAAATTATACGTATTTCGAGACTATGGTTACTTTTGTGCTTAAAAATGGTTTAATGAAAGAGTTTATATGAAATGGGCGTATGACGATTTAAGAATGTTGTTTATGATTGTGAATGTGATTCACGGTGTGTACACGGTTTTCGAGGTTTTGCGGTTTTACACGTTTTACGAGATTTGAGTTTATTGTGATTTGATCACTGTTTGTTGTTTGAATTTGGAATGTGACTTGAGGTTTGCGATTTCGAGGATTTTAAATTTGATTTTGAGTATGCTTGACTAGATCAGGATTTTAGTGATTATGGTCGTGGTTTTGATGCCCGGATAATGTGATTTGAGAAATGAAGTGATTTCCAGGAATTAAAATGGATTTCGAAAGAGATGATTTCTGGTTTGGTGCTTGGGGCATAAAGGTAACTTGGATTAGGGAGTTTTCAGTTTTCGGGAATTTTAAGCGGATTCTTGGTTTGGGTTCGGGATGATGCTTCCGGATGCCGGCTTACGGAATCATTATTGCGAATTCGGATTCAGGAATGAAAAAGGATTTAACAAAATGATTTGGTCTGATTTTGACAGGACCCGCCCCGATTATCGCCTCGATAATTGAGAAGCATCCTGCTCCCGTCTGACAATCGAATCCCAAAAGACCGGAAAACTAATTAATATTACAACACGCCCATTGTCAGACCAGGGAGATTAAACAAAATACATCCGACTGGACGTCAAGTCCACAGTTTCACAGAGCAATATTACAAAACAAGTTAAAGAAGCAAGTCCTACTCTGTGAACTAACTACTCCGCAACGAAAAACTTTATGCCTCCGCCTCTGCCTCGGCGCTTGCCCCCGCACTTGTACCACGACCTGGAGGGAATTTAAAACAACAAAGTGTGAGTGGACCGAAACATAAGTTTTAAAGGAAAAACAGTTTTTCCGAAATTGGGTTCGCCCTCCAGTTTTGTAACACGCATGCATAACCAAATATTCAAATTTTGCATATTAACTTTTGAAAACTCTTTTTCCGAAACACGTGAAAAACGTTACAAAGGATCGCCATAATTCATGTAAAAACGATTTAATAATTCCAGGTTTCAGAAACCGTCATTTTGAACGTTAATTGCACAAATCAAGTAAAACGTGAATCAATAACCACAATTATGCCGTTGGATCCATCCGAGTCTTTAAACTCAATTTTAGGCCTTCCCGGGATATCAACGAGTCTTTAAACTCAAAACATGATTAATAGGCCTCGGGGGTATCATAATAATCGAGTCTTTAAACTCACGAGTCTTTAAACTCAATTCGGGTCTTTAAACCCAATTTTCGGGCCCGCCCCCGTCATCAACATACCGGGTCTTTAAACCCAAAACCAGATCCAACCATTAACCGGGTCTTTAAACCCAAAACCGTTTTTAAACTCAATAAACCAGGATACATCACAACCTTTTTCCAACATTATTCCGAAAACATTTCTCATCATGACAGGACTTATGTCCGAACTCACATGCAAATTCCCACACATGTAATTTCCAAAAATTACTTCACAATGTGATCAAACATCATAAATCCGAAACATGCATATTCATATTCATTCTCATCATAAATCACGAATGCATAAGAAAAAATCGTAATCTCGAAATGCGTGAAATACGATAAATATCTCGAAACACGTGGAAACATGTATGACCGATATATCATATCACCATCATAAAATCATAGGTAAAAACCATTTGATAAATAAGCAAAATAGTCATGCACGCCCAATTTAGAAATCAAAAGGGTCCACTCACGGTTTTAGGACGCGTCACTCGCGTCCCGCGTGCTCCTCCGTAGCTTCGGAAGTGTCCGGGCCTGTAAAAATGTACAAGAAGGGTTACAAACATCCTCAAATAGCTCGTATGATTTTTCCCTAATTTCCCGGATTTTTCGGCAAAATAAACCTTAAGGACCTAAACTTCCGGGCTCCCGAGATTATCCCGAACGACTCCCGAACAACTCGAATCCTAAAGGGAAAATGTTAATTAGACTGAAAGGGACAATTCCCATGTTGACCGTGATCGGAGATGACATTGCACGCGCCGTCACGCGCCGCCCAAAGTGGCTGCGCGTGAAGGCCACGCGCCAAGCTACAGTGTCATCGTTCTTACCCGGATAGACTGATAAACGGGTCTGTTACCCGCGACTCAACCCGACCAGTTCAAGCTCAATTCTCAATCAATTCCTCTTGTTTTTGATCCTATTATCTTCTCTAACTCATTAATTTCAGGTCTGTGTTGATGACTAACCTCGACTGACACCAAATCGACCCAACTCAAGCTCGAACAGTCGAACAAGTCGACTTCTGGAACTCACCCTACACGGTTCCATTTCCAAATTCATTTCACCAGTAGCATAAAGGGACCTATACGAACACAATAGCACAAACAATTGAACTCGTCGTTACTTGGAAGTCGTCGTCCTCAAGCTCGAAAATTCTTAGAACCAGGGAGCTCAGTTCTTGGCCAATTCGTGGGTGTCGTCCTTCGAAATGGATGTGGTTGGTTTCCTTTTGCTCCCAGAAGACTAGAACGGCCCTTAGTTTAGCTCGGATGTCCCCACAATTTGATTTTCAATTTTTTCCCTCCACTGGTTTTTCCTTCGAACTGGAACTTGGGTTCCTGGGCAAAACGGGCTCCAATCTCAACAACTCTGGCACCGTCGTGTTTCTGTCACTCCCAGAATTCTCCCAATGTGTTTAGTTTTCCCCCAAAGCCCGTAGGAATTGAACTCTGAGTTTCCCCCCCAAAAACTCGAAACCGTTTTCTCACCGTCTCTCTCAACCTCAGCCCACACCTGATGAACCAAATGACCCAAACGAAACCTCTCCTCACTCTCTTACACGGTTGATCGATCAATGTGGCCAGAAACTCGAGGGAGACCAACTGGGGTCTCTGAAAATGGTTTCCCGCACGCACAGAGACCACGGCCAATTCAATCTCCCCCGTGCACTGAGCACTGCCCAAATCGTGCACCAAAGTCACTCAGTCCAGCACCACTACCTCAAACGACATAAACAATGTGTCTGATCTCTCCACCAACCCTTAAACAATTGCACGCTCAACCCACGGCCGCACACTCTGTTTTTCCACGGTGGTGAACAATACCCCGTGTGAAAAGACCAAAATGCCCCCAGGGCAAAAATTACCAAAATGCCCTCCAACTTCCGTGACCCGTAACTCGGTCATCCGACGTCCGTTTCGCGCGTGCCGCCTGTCGTTGTACTCAGGACATCGAGACGAACATAACGGTCTTCGAGTCAAATGAATATCAATTGTCAAACAAAAGGTCAACTTTTTCTCATATAACATCCAAATTACGATAATGCCCCTGGACTTCCGAACATCATAACTTTCACCCTGATCGTCCGAATCGAACGTGCCACCTGTCTATGAACTCGTGACGTCCCGAACTACGTCACGGTCATCGCTCAATGTCCGTTCGACCTCCCAATCAAAAAGTCAACAAAGTGACCACACAAAACACAGGGGTAAAAACGTCATTTTATTCAATATTTTATAATATTACATTTCCAGAACGTCCGGGGCGTTACAGATTTTGCATGCCCCGTGTCAAATGATAATTTGATCATTTTTGTGAAGTGTGATTTGGGGACGTGAATGTGGAAATTCGGACCAGGGGTCCTGTTATGACAAAATGTGATTTCGGGATGAATTTCGCGTTGTGGTGATTGAAAAATGTTTTGGGTTTAAAGACCCGTTGAAAACTGTTTTGGATTTAAAGACCCGGTGCTATTGCTGGAGCACGTTTTGAGTTTAAAGACTCGGTTAGTTGATGACGGGGGAGGGCCCTTATTGAGTTTAAAGACTCGTGAGTTTAAAGACTCGGTTATTGTGATACCCCCGAGGCCTATTGATTCTGTTTTGAGTTTAAAGACTCGTTGAAACCCCGGGAAGGCCTGATGATGCGCATGGTTTTGAGTTTAAAGACTCGGGCGCACTTGATATCCAGCAAACTGATTGATTATGATTCATTGATATTCTCGGATGATTGGATGTGTTGGGCAGTGGCCCGGTTTATATGGTTGATGGATTGATTGATGGCGTATACTTGGATTTGGATTTTGTGGTTTTGGGCTGTGGCCCTGTGTTTATGACCGCGGGCTATGACCCGAAGATTTAGAAAAAGGGAAAATGATTTTGATTTTCATATACTGATTTCTTATGTTCAAATGTTAACCGATTACGAAATGATTTTTGTATGCATGCATTGGTTTTTACTTGGAGGGTAAAAACGTCTTTCCGTAACTGTTTTATGAATTGAATTCTTTTCGTCCACTCACACCTTTTGGTTTTTATTGACCCTCCAAGTCGTGGCGCGTTGTTCGAGGTTGTACGAGGGGCGGAGGCATGAGTAAGTACGTGTGGCTATCCCTGGTTTGGCAAGTACTGAGGATAACTTGGGGTTTTCAGTCATCTTGCCAGACGGGAGCAGGACCGGGCACGGTTATCGATGCCCCTTTCGGGGGCGGTCCTGTCAATTTGGTATCAGAGCGCTAGGTTGCTGATTCTGTTGCCACATCATGCCTCCGGAGCGTAAGCCTCGTGCGTGACCTGGTAGTGAGACGAGTAGGCGAGGGTGTTTGTGACCTCGTGTCGAATCCCGGATGAGATTGACCCTAGTTTGAGGGTTAGATATCGAGTAGGGTACACCGTGAACTGTGATTAGCGCGACTTGCTAGACATAGAATTGTGTGGGTCGCAGGGACGGACGAGACTGGTGGCTGGGAGGTCGCGTGATTGGGCAACTTGTACTATCTCTTAGGCCCTATTGGTAGTATAGAATGTGGTTGAGCATTGGGAATTGCTTGGGGACGGGATACGTCAGTGATGACATGGTTGGTTTGGCGTCGGGTTGGACTCACGAGGAGTCAGGATTTTGGGTTAGGAACGTGAGTTGAGTCATGGTAAGGTACCAAGACTCCAGATGAGCCAGAAAGGCTGAATGAGGACCAGTTTATGGTCAGGTATTGAATAAGTTAGGAAATTCGGGCTAGGTCTTATGGAAATTGCTAATTGTCGTGGGTACTTGGTGTAGTGATAGTAGTTGAGGATAATGGGGCGTTCAGGGGACGTTCATCTATCCTGATGTGGGTTGTCGGGATGGTGGTACCCATGGTTGCGGGGTACGAGTAGTGGTGCGGGATCGTCGCTCGGTATGAGCGTGGATCCAGGGCTACCCACTTTGCACACGGTGTGCTAGTGTGGATGATTGTACGTTGGTGCTGATACTAGTGCTGGTGCTAGTGTCAGTGAGTGAGATTGTGGTGAGCCATGAGTTGGGGTGTGACTCTGTCATGATGAGAGCTCGTTGGTATTTGAGATTCAGTAGTGGTTGACTCGTGGACTGGATAGGATCCAGCGGAGATTCTGAGATATTGGAGTAAGTCCTAACAGTGACGAGGTGACAAGAGTTGAGTAATTCCCAGTCGGAATAGGTGTATGTGGATAATTAGTCATTAATTGACGTGAGGGCTAAGTATTGGGCTGATTGGGGACGCGTGGTTGTCCAAGTGAGTTGCGGATGTAGGGAGTCCGGCGGTTGGACTTGACATCTCATGGGGAGTGTGCCTGTATTCAACGTGGGTGGAATCTTAGTTCCCAGGGAGAGTTGTGACTGTGGGACGAGAGGAGTGCTCGTTTCCGCATTGGTATTAGGTATTCCGAAGTCATTAGGGGATGACTTCTTATTTTCTGCCCTGGTAGATGTTGATCACGGATACCAGTACGATGAGCGTGTATTGGGTGGTGGACCCATGTGTGTTTTGGGGTCATCGGGTGGAGTTGCATTTCACGAGGTTGGGGTAACGGGATTCCCATTTTCTGCTTGGTGGCAGACGATGTTGGATATTCGGTACGGTGGGTGCAGTGAGTTATGTTGCACTCACAGAGGATGGATGTCGATGACATCGTATTGGATCATCCTTGGTCTCTCCTAGGTGGAGTGGCAGGGATCGATATGAGGTAAATGGAGGGGATCCACAGAGTGGATGTGTTACGTTGTTGAGTGATTGATTAGGGGAGAAAATAGTTAAGGAATGTTGGGTGGTTGACAAGAAATCTAGTGGGTGTAAGACCCTATTATCGGGTTCCAGGTGGATTGCCAGCGTGAGCATGTGTGGATCCTAGGTGGATCTGGTTGATGAGGTTGTGGGTCTTGGACGTGGCGGCGACCTAGGATCATGGCGTTACCAGTCGGGTGACGTGGTAATGAATTTGGACTGTGATTGCCTTGATCAGGCTAGGTGAAGAGCTTATCGCTCTGTCATAAATGTTTGGATATGGGAATGGTTGGACCGAACTTCTTCTCGAAGTTAATCCGTACTCGAGCGAGTGGGAACGTTTATGTTTTGGACTCGAGGCCTAGCATGTGGATGAGCGGATATCCAACAGGGTCTAATTGGTCAGTCATAGAGATGGGCGATGGGGATTGGCTTCTTTTCGAAGTCAATCGGATGTGACGTGGTAACCGTCGAGCGAGTATAGATTCGGGGTTGGTGCGCCTCGGTAATTGTGAGTAAGATTAGATGCCCATTCGGCATGATTGTATACGCCTTGGTGAGCGTGCTTGGATGACGTGTTGGGAGTTGATGTTGTGTTACTGGTCGGGTGACCATGGGATCTAGCATGGATGATGAGTTGGAATGATCAATTTGTCTAGTATGAGATTGGACAAGAAACCCGAGTGTCAGGTTGTGAGTGACTGTGAACCTTATAGTGGACTTGTGGAGATGGATGTGCGTACCCTGTACGGTGTACGAGGATTGGTACCGGACAGGCCGAGTGGTATCTAGTGACGGTACGTGGGAGGTACCAGTGGTGTGGTTGTACGTGTTGGCATTCGGCTTACCTCTGACACACTTGGTGTTGTTGTGAACTGGAATTTGAGCTTGATATATGCCGCAGGGTTGGGCTTGCCCTGCGAGAGGAGATCGTGTTATTGATCTTACGCAACTTTATGTGACACCAATTGGCTGTGGATTTCTGCTTTACCGGTGAGGTTTAGTGGTGACCGTTTGGTTGGAAGCGTCAGCACGGACTGACGAGTGAGAGAGTTGGTGACTCCCAGTGGGAGCAGACGTCAAGTGATCATTTTCACTCGAGGTGGTCGAGTGTGGTCGGTACGACATGAGACGGTAATGGGACGTTTGAGTACAGATGAGTAGCTGGTGTACGGGTGTACACGTGTCGCGAGGACGAAATGTTTTCCACCAGGTGGATGTGAAATGCGGATGATTGGAAATTTCGAGAACGAAACTGGTTTTATGAGGGAGGAACGGTTGATTTTTGGTCGGTTGGAATTTCGGGGACGAAATTCTTTAAGGGGGGAAGATTGTAACGACCCATCCCGGAATTCGGGATTAGATTGGTAACTAACCATGATTAACGGGGGTTAATCGGTGATTAGTTGGGTGGAATCGGACGAACGTGGCGAAATGACCGTTTTGCCCCTAGTCGTGGGTGAAACGTTGACTTTTATTCGGGCGGTCAAATGTACTTTGACCAATGATCGTGACGTAGTTTGGGACGTCACGAATTCATAGACAGGTGGCACGTTCGATTCCGACGTTCGAGGTGAGAATTATGACGTTCGGAAGTCCAGGGGCATTTTCGTAATTTGGATGAAATAATGAAAAATGTTGACCTTTTGATCGGGGGGTCCGATGGCCAAGGGCCAAGGACCGTTAGGAAGGTCTCGATGCCCTGAGTACGACGACATGTGGCACGTCGAAATCGGACTTCGGATGGGAAAGTTACGGGTCACGGAAGTTCGATTTCATTATGCACGCATTTCGAGGCATGGACACGTGGCTTATCCTGATTGGGCCAGATGTCCTATGTGGGGCCCAGGGACCAATAACATTAAATATGGAATTGTGCTTTGATCTGGTGAATGTGGATTAAAATAATTTGGTTTGATTAATTTAAAATTTCCACTTAATCCCAAGAGTGAATCTGGACCCTTCATCTAATCAAATCCCTCAACCTAGACAAATCAGGGCCGTCCATTTCCTTATTCTCCACCAATTCGAATTTCCCAGCCTATCGGTGCAAGCACGATCTGTGCACGGGTTGGAGCACTGAGTTTGTAATCGTGAGTGGCCTTGGGGCAGTGAAGGTAGTGGAGACATCCTGCTGTGGCTGGGACAGTTTGCAGAGCACGGGAAGGTTAAACTATGGCGTTTTCGGGCTGTGCGGGAACCGTTTGTGCAGTGAGATCAGAATGTCCTCCCACGGGTGTTGGGGTCGTGTGCGATCATCAGAGTACGTGGGGGGTGCTGGTATTCGGGTCTGAAGGTGCACAATTGCGGGCTGGTGAAGTCAAAACTGTGTGGGTGTCTCTGAGGGAAAAACAGAGTATGAGAGCAGGTGGGATACTCTCCCATTAGAACAAGTCTGAGGCGAGTTGAGGCAGGGTGAGCGTGTGACTAGGGTTGAGTTGTGTTGGGTATGGGAGAGTGAAGTGGAATGAATGAGTGATACGGCACCCAGAAACCCGAAGCTTGTGTTTGGCCAAATTCAAACTTGAATTTGAAATGTAGGCCGACCCATGGCAAGTTAAGGCCTCAGTTAGCCTCCTGGGATCAAGTCGAGTTGATCCAGAGCAATTGGGAGGTGACTTGATGCGGTACGGTGTCTGATCGGACCTGGCGACCTGGAGGAAAATCGAGCATTGAGTTGTGGACTTGAAGGTAAGTTCTGGCAAAATTGATCTCAAAATCATCCTCAGAGTAAGTCTTCGATGCTCCCCGACCAGTTAATTGAAGGATGGCGATGTTGGTTTACTGAACAGGAACGTTGGACCGTGGCTGGAACAGGAGGTCAGTCGGTCTAGCTTTAGGCCGTGACGATCATAATGGATGTCACAGACCTTTGATTAAGTACTTCACGATGTTATTTGAGGGTTCAATTGAAGGAAACAAGATGTTGTTGGCAGGTTTGGGACCGGGTCACACACGCGGGTCGACGGCCCGTTTACCAGGGAATCGGGTGAGGATGGTGACCGTTGGGGTACTGTAGCTGGCGCGTGAGTGTCACGCGCACCTGCTTGCGGCGGCGCGTGATGGCGCGTGGGACCGATTTTCAAGGTAAGTTGAAAACGACTTCTGTCCTATACAATGTAACGAACATTTTAACGTTGGTTTCGGATTTATCGGACACCGTTTCGATGTTGTTTCGAGGGTCCGAAGATTTCTATTAGGTTTGTAATTAACGATTAATTCAAGGAAAATTATGGGAAATTAGTATGTTGTTATCTAATCCCTTAGTGACACTAAAGTATGTTTTCGGACAGGATTTGGAATTTCTGGAAAATATCGGAAATTACGGGCATCCGTGCGGCGCGAAATCGAGCCTTAAAAATTGGTGTGTGAGTGGACGTTGCTTTCAAAATTTAATGCATGCATAAATTATTTCTATGATTTTATGATTATGATTATAAGTTGTGATTGATTTTGATTCCCGTATTTATACGTATTCGATTCCCGTATTTATACGTATTTTTACTTTATATGTGAAATTATACGTATTTCGAGACTATGGTTACTTTTGTGCTTAAAAATGGTTTAATGAAAGAGTTTATATGAAATGGGCGTATGACGATTTAAGAATGTTGTTTATGATTGTGAATGTGATTCACGGTGTGTACACGGTTTTCGAGGTTTTGCGGTTTTACACGTTTTACGAGATTTGAGTTTATTGTGATTTGATCACTGTTTGTTGTTTGAATTTGGAATGTGACTTGAGGTTTGCGATTTCGAGGATTTTAAATTTGATTTTGAGTATGCTTGACTAGATCAGGATTTTAGTGATTATGGTCGTGGTTTTGATGCCCGGATAATGTGATTTGAGAAATGAAGTGATTTCCAGGAATTAAAATGGATTTCGAAAGAGATGATTTCTGGTTTGGTGCTTGGGGCATAAAGGTAACTTGGATTAGGGAGTTTTCAGTTTTCGGGAATTTTAAGCGGATTCTTGGTTTGGGTTCGGGATGATGCTTCCGGATGCCGGCTTACGGAATCATTATTGCGAATTCGGATTCAGGAATGAAAAAGGATTTAACAAAATGATTTGGTCTGATTTTGACAGGACCCGCCCCGATTATCGCCTCGATAATTGAGAAGCATCCTGCTCCCGTCTGACAATCGAATCCCAAAAGACCGGAAAACTAATTAATATTACAACACGCCCATTGTCAGACCAGGGAGATTAAACAAAATACATCCGACTGGACGTCAAGTCCACAGTTTCACAGAGCAATATTACAAAACAAGTTAAAGAAGCAAGTCCTACTCTGTGAACTAACTACTCCGCAACGAAAAACTTTATGCCTCCGCCTCTGCCTCGGCGCTTGCCCCCGCACTTGTACCACGACCTGGAGGGAATTTAAAACAACAAAGTGTGAGTGGACCGAAACATAAGTTTTAAAGGAAAAACAGTTTTTCCGAAATTGGGTTCGCCCTCCAGTTTTGTAACACGCATGCATAACCAAATATTCAAATTTTGCATATTAACTTTTGAAAACTCTTTTTCCGAAACACGTGAAAAACGTTACAAAGGATCGCCATAATTCATGTAAAAACGATTTAATAATTCCAGGTTTCAGAAACCGTCATTTTGAACGTTAATTGCACAAATCAAGTAAAACGTGAATCAATAACCACAATTATGCCGTTGGATCCATCCGAGTCTTTAAACTCAATTTTAGGCCTTCCCGGGATATCAACGAGTCTTTAAACTCAAAACATGATTAATAGGCCTCGGGGGTATCATAATAATCGAGTCTTTAAACTCACGAGTCTTTAAACTCAGTTCGGGTCTTTAAACCCAATTTTCGGGCCCGCCCCCGTCATCAACATACCGGGTCTTTAAACCCAAAACCAGATCCAACCATTAACCGGGTCTTTAAACCCAAAACCGTTTTTAAACTCAATAAACCAGGATACATCACAACCTTTTTCCAACATTATTCCGAAAACATTTCTCATCATGACAGGACTTATGTCCGAACTCACATGCAAATTCCCACACATGCAATTTCCAAAAGTTACTTCACAATGTGATCAAACATCATAAATCCGAAACATGCATATTCATATCCAGGTACTTCATCAAAATCATCACGCATGCATAAGAAAAAATCGTAATCTCGAAATGCGTGAAATACGATAAATATCTCGAAACACGTGGAAACATGTAAGACTGATATATCATATCACCATCATAAAATCATTGGTAAAAACCATGGGATAAATAAGCAAAATAGTCATGCACGCCCAATTTAGAAATCAAAAGGGTCCACTCACGGTTTTAGGACGCGTCACTCGCGTCCTGCGTGCTCCTCCATAGCTTCGGATGTGTCCGGGCCTGTAAAAATGTACAAGAAGGGTTACAAACATCCTCAAATAGCTCGTATGATTTTTCCCTAATTTCCCGGATTTTTCGGCAAAATAAACCTTAAGGACCTAAACTTCCGGGCTCCCGAGATTATCCCGAACGACTCCCGAACAACTCGAATCCTAAAGGGAAAATGTTAATTAGACTGAAAGGCACAATTCCCATGTTGACCGTGATCGGAGATGACATTGCACGCGCCGTCACGCGCCGCCCAAAGTGGCTGCGCGTGAAGGCCACGCGCCAAGCTACAGTGTCATCGTTCTTACCCGGATAGACTGATAAACGGGTCTGTTACCCGCGACTCAACCCGACCAGTTCAAGCTCAATTCTCAATCAATTCCTCTTGTTTTTGTTCCTATTATCTTCTCTAACTCATTAATTTCAGGTCTGTGTTGATGACTAACCTCGACTGACACCAAATCGACCCAACTCAAGCTCGAACAGTCGAACAAGTCGACTTCTGGAACTCACCCTACACGGTTCCATTTCCAAATTGATTTCACCAGTAGCATAAAGGGACCTATACGAACACAATAGCACAAACAATTGAACTCGTCGTTACTTGGAAGTCGTCGTCCTCAAGCTCGAAAATTCTCAGAACCAGGGAGCTCAGTTCTTGGCCAATTCGTGGGTGTCGTCCTTCGAAATGGATGTGGTTGGTTTCCTTTTGCTCCCAGAAGACTAGAACGGCCCTTAGTTTAGCTCGAATGTCCCCACAATTTGATTTTCAATTTTTTCCCTCCACTGGTTTTTCCTTCGAACTGGAACTTGGGTTCCTGGGCAAAACGGGCTCCAATCTCAACAACTCTGGCACCGTCGTGTTTCTGTCACTCCCAGAATTCTCCAAATGTGTTTAGTTTTCCCCCAAAGCCCGTAGGAATTGAACTCTGAGTTTCCCCCCCAAAAACTCGAAACTGTTTTCTCACCGTCTCTCTCAACCTCAGCCCACACCTGATGAACCAAATGACCCAAACAAAACCTCTCCTCACTCTCTTACACGGTTGATCGATCAATCTGGCCAGAAACTCGAGGGAGACCAACTGGGGTCTCTGAAAATGGTTTCCCGCACGCACATAGACCACGGCCAATTCAATCTCCCCCGTGCACTGAGCACTGCCCAAATCGTGCACCAAAGTCACTCAGTCCCGCACCCCTACCTCAAACGACATAAACAATGTGTCTGATCTCTCCACCAACCCTTAAACAATTGCACGCTCAACCCACGGCCGCACACTCTGTTTTTCCACGGTGGTGAACAATACCCCGTGTGAAAAGACCAAAATGCCCCCAGGGCAAAAATTACCAAAATGCCCTCCAACTTCCGTGACCCGTAACTCGGTCATCCGACGTCCGTTTCGCGCGTGCCGCATGTCGTTGTACTCAGGACGTCGAGACGAACATAACGGTCTTTGAGTCAAATGAATATCAATTGTCAAACAAAAGGTCAACTTTTTCTCATATAACGTCCAAATTACGATAATGCCCCTGGACTTCCGAACATCATAACTTTCACCCTGATCGTCCGAATCGAACGTGCCACCTGTCTATGAACTCGTGACGTCCCGAACTACGTCACGGTCATCGCTCAACGTCCGTTCGACCTCCCAATCAAAAAGTCAACAAATTGACCACACAAAACACAGGGGTAAAAACGTCATTTTATTCAATATTTTATAATATTACATTTCCAGAACGTCCGGGGCATTACAGATTTTGCATGCCCCGTGTCAAATGATAATTTGATCATTTTTGTGAAGTGTGATTTGGGGACGTGAATGTGGAAATTCGGACCAAGGGTCCTGTTATGACAAAATGTGATTTCGGGATGAATTTCGCGTTGTGGTGATTGAAAAATGTTTTGGGTTTAAAGACCCGTTGAAAACTGTTTTGGGTTTAAAGACCCGGTGCTATTGCTGGAGCACGTTTTGAGTTTAAAGACTCGGTTAGTTGATGACGGGGGAGGGCCCTTATTGAGTTTAAAGACTCGTGAGTTTAAAGACTCGGTTATTGTGATACCCCCGAGGCCTATTGATTCTGTTTTGAGTTTAAAGACTCGTTGAAACCCCGGGAAGGCCTGATGATGCGCATGGTTTTGAGTTTAAAGACTCGGGCGCACTTGATATCCAGCAAACTGATTGATTATGATTCATTGATATTCTCGGATGATTGGATGTGTTGGGCAGTGGCCCGGTTTATATGGTTGATGGATTGATTGATGGCGTATACTTGGATTTGGATTTTGTGGTTTTGGGCTGTGGCCCTGTGTTTATGACCGCGGGCTATGACCCGAAGATTTAGAAAAAGGGAAAATGATTTTGATTTTCATATACTGATTTCTTATGTAGAAATGTTAACCGATTGCGAAATGATTTTTGTATGCATGCATTGGTTTTTACTTGGAGGGTAAAAACGTCTTTCCGTAACTGTTTTATGAATTGAATTCTTTTCGTCCACTCACACCTTTTGGTTTTTATTGACCCTCCAAGTCGTGGCGCGTTGTTCGAGGCTGTACGAGGGGCGGAGGCATGAGTAAGTACGTGTGGCTATCCTTGGTTTGGCAAGTACTGAGGATAACTTGGGGTTTTCAGTCATCTTGCCAGACGGGAGCAGGACCGGGCACGGTTATCGATGCCCCTTTCGGGGGCGGTCCTGTCAATTTGGTATCAGAGCGCTAGGTTGCTGATTCTGTTGCCACATCATGCCTCCGGAGCGTAAGCCTCGTGCGTGACCTGGTAGTGAGACGAGTAGGCGAGGGTGTTTGTGACCTCGTGTCGAATCCCGGATGAGATTGACCCTGGTTTGAGGGTTAGATATCGAGTAGGGTACACCGTGAACTGTGATTTGCGCGACTTGCTAGACATAGAATTGTGTGGGTCGCAGGGACGGACGAGACCGGTGGCTGGGAGGCCGCGTGATTGGGCAACTTGTACTATCTCTTAGGCCCTATTGGTAGTATAGAATGTGGTTGAGCATTGGGAATTGCTTGGGGACGGGATACGTCAGTGATGACATGGTTGGTTTGGCGTCGGGTTGGACTCACGAGGAGTCAGGATTTTGGGTTAGGAACGTGAGTTGAGTCATGGTAAGGTACCAAGACTCCAGATGAGCCAGAAAGGCTGAATGAGGACCAGTTTATGGTCAGGTATTGAATAAGTTAGGAAATTCGGGCTAGGTCTTATGGAAATTGCTAATTGTCGTGGGTACTTGGTGTAGTGATAGTAGTTGAGGATAATGGGGCGTTCAGGGGACGTTCATCTATCCTGATGTGGGTTGTCGGGATGGTGGTACCCATGGTTGCGGGGTACGAGTAGTGGTGCGGGATCGTCGCTCGGTATGAGCGGGGATCCAGGGCTACCCACTTTGCACACGGTGTGCTAGTGTGGATGATTGTACGTTGGTGCTGATACTAGTGCTGGTGCTAGTGTCAGTGAGTGAGATTGTGGTGAGCCATGAGTTGGGGTGTGACTCTGTCATGATGAGAGCTCGTTGGTATTTGAGATTCAGTAGTGGTTGACTCGTGGACTGGATAGGATCCAGCGGAGATTCTGAGGTATTGGAGTAAGTCCTAACAGTGACGAGGTGACAAGATTTGAGTAATTCCCAGTCGGAATAAGTGTATGTGCATAATTAGTCATTAATTGACGTGAGGGCTAAGTATTGGGCTGATTGGGAACGCGTGGTTGTCCAAGTGAGTTGCGGATGTAGGGAGTCCGGCGGTTGGACTTGACATCTCATGGGGAGTGTGCCTGTATTCAACGTGGGTGGAATCTTAGTTCCCAGGGAGAGTTGTGACTGTGGGACGAGAGGAGTGCTCGTTTCCGCATTGGTATTAGGTATTCCGAAGTCATTAGGGGATGACTTCTTATTTTCTGCCCTGGTAGATGTTGATCACGGATACCAGTACGATGAGCGTGTATTGGGTGGTGGACCCATGTGTGTTTTGGGGTCATCGGGTGGAGTTGCATTTTACGAGGTTGGGGTAACGGGATTCCCATTTTCTGCTTGGTGGCAGACGATGTTGGATATTCGGTACGGTGGGTGCAGTGAGTTATGTTGCACTCACAGAGGATGGATGTCGATGACATCGTATTGGATCATCCTTGGTCTCTCCTAGGTGGAGTGGCAGGGATCGATATGAGGTAAATGGAGGGGATCCACAGAGTGGATGTGTTACGTTGTTGAGTGATTGATTGGGGGAGAAAATAGTTAAGGAATGTTGGGTGGTTGACAAGAAATCTAGTGGGTGTAAGACCCTATTATCGGGTTCCAGGTGGATTGCCAGCGTGAGCATGTGTGGATCCTAGGTGGATCTGGTTGATGAGGTTGTGGGTCTTGGACGTGGCGGCGACCTAGGATCATGGCGTTACCAGTCGGGTGACGTGGTAATGAATTTGGACTGTGATTGCCTTGATCAGGCTAGGTGAAGAGCTTATCGCTCTGTCATAAATGTTTGGATATGGGAATGGTTGGACCGAACTTCTTCTCGAAGTTAATCCGTACTCGAGCGAGTGGGAACGTTTATGTTTTGGACTCGAGGCCTAGCATGTGGATGAGCGGATATCCAACAGGGTCTAATTGGTCAGTCATAGAGATGGGCGATGGGGATTGGCTTCTTTTCGAAGTCAATCGGATGTGACGTGGTAACCGTCGAGCGAGTATAGATTCGGGGTTGGTGCGCCTCGGTAATTGTGAGTAAGATTAGATGCCCATTCGGCATGATTGTATACGCCTTGGTGAGCGTGCTTGGATGACGTGTTGGGAGTTGATGTTGTGTTACTGGTCGGGTGACCATGGGATCTAGCATGGATGATGAGTTGGAATGATCAATTTGTCTAGTATGAGATTGGACAAGAAACCCGAGTGTCAGGTTGTGAGTGACTGTGAACCTTATAGTGGACTTGTGGAGATGGATGTGCGTACCCTGTACGGTGTACGAGGATTGGTACCGGACAGGCCGAGTGGTATCTAGTGACGGTACGTGGGAGGTACCAGTGGTGTGGTTGTACGTGTTGGCATTCGGCTTACCTCTGACACACTTGGTGTTGTTTTGAACTGGAATTTGAGCTTGATATATGCCGCAGGGTTGGGCTTGCCCTGCGAGAGGAGATCGTGTTATTGATCTTACGCAACTTTATGTGACACCAATTGGCTGTGGATTTCTGCTTTACCGGTGAGGTTTAGTGGTGACCGTTTGGTTGGAAGCGTCAGCACGGACTGACGAGTGAGAGAGTTGGTGACTCCCAGTGGGAGCAGACGTCAAGTGATCATTTTCACTCGAGGTGGTCGAGTGTGGTCGGTACGACATGAGACGGTAATGGGACGTTTGAGTACAGATGAGTAGCTGGTGTACGGGTGTACACGTGTCGCATGGACGAAATGTTTTCCACCAGGTGGATGTGAAATGCGGATGATTGGAAATTTCGAGAACGAAACTGGTTTTATGAGGGAGGAACGGTTGATTTTTGGTCGGATGGAATTTCGGGGACGAAATTCTTTAAGGGGGGAAGATTGTAACGACCCATCCCAGAATTCGGGATTAGATTGGTAACTAACCATGATTAACGGGGGTTAATCGGTGATTAGTTGGGTGGAATCGGACGAACGTGGCGAAATGACCGTTTTGCCCCTAGTCGTGGGTGAAACGTTGACTTTTGTTCGGGCGGTCAAATGTACTTTGACCAATGACCGTGACGTAGTTTGGGACGTCACGAATTCATAGACAGGTGGCACGTTCGATTCCGACGTTCGAGGTGAGAGTTATGACGTTTGGAAGTCCAGAAGCATTTTTGTAATTTGGATGAAATAAGGAAAAATGTTGACCTTTTGATCGGGGGGTCCGATGGCCGAGGGCCAAGGACCGTTAGGAAGGTCTCGATGCCCTGAGTACGACGACAGGCGGCACGTCGAAATCGGACTTCAGATGGGAAAGTTACGGGTCACGGAAGTTCAATTTCATTATGCATGCATTTCGAGGCAAGGACACGTGGCTTATCCTGATTGGGCCAGATGTCCTATGTGGGGCCCAGGGACCAATAACATTAAATATGGAATTGTGCTTTGATCTGGTGAATGTGGATTAAAATAATTGGGTTTGATTAATTTAAAATTTCCACTTAATCCCAAGAGTGAATCTGGACCCTTCATCTAATCAAATCCCTCAACCTAGACAAATCTGGGCCGTCCATTTCCTTATTCTCCACCAATTCGAATTTCCCACCCTATCGGTGCAAGCACGATCTGTGCACGGGTTGGAGCACTGAGTTTGTAATCGTGAGTGGCCTTGGGGCAGTGAAGGTAGTGGAAACATCCTGTTGTGGCTGGGACAGTTTGCAGAGCACAGGAAGGTTAAACTATGGCGTTTTCGGGCTGTGCGGTAACCGTTTGTGCAGTGAGATCAGAATGTCCTCCCACGGGTGTTGGGGTCGTGTGCGATCATCAGAGTATGTGGGGGGTGCTGGTATTCGGGTCTGAAGGTGCACAATTGCGGGCTGGTGAAGTCAAAACTGTGTGGGTGTCTCTGAGGGAAAAACAGAGTATGAGAGCAGGTGGGTTACTCTCCCATTAGAACAAGTCTTAGGCGAGTTGAGGCAGGGTGAGCGTGTGACTAGGGTCGAGTTGTGTTGGGTATGGGAGAGTGAAGTGGAATGAACGAGTGATACGGCACCCAGAAACCCGAAGCTTGTGTTTGGCCAAATTCAAATTTGAATTTGGAATGTAGGCCGACCCATGGCAAGTTAAGGCCTCAGTTAGCCTCCTGGGATCAAGTCGAGTTGATCCAGAGCAATTGGGAGGTGACTTGATGCGGTACGGTGTCTGATCGGACCTGGCGACCGGGAGGAAAATCGAGCATTGAGTTGTGGACTTGAAGGTAAGTTCTGGCAAAATTGATCTCAAAATCATCCTCAGAGTAAGTCCTCGATGCTCCCTGACCAGTTAATTGAAGGATGGCGACGTTGGTTTACTGAACAGGAACGTTGGACCGTGGCTGGAACAGGAGGTCAGCCAGTCTAGCTTTAGGCCGTGACGATCGTAATGGATGTCACAGACCTTTGATTAAGTCCTTCACGATGTTATTTGAGGGTTCAATTGAAGGAAACAAGATGTTGTTGGCAGGTTTGGGACCGGGTCACACACGCGGGTCGACGTCCCGTTTACCAGGGAATCGGGTGAGGATGGTGACCGTTGGGGTACTGTAGCTGGCACGTGACGGCGTGTGGGACCGATTTTCAAGGTAAGTTGAAAACGACTTCTGTCCTATACAATGAAACGAACATTTTAACGTTGGTTTCGGATTTATCGGACACCGTTTCGATGTTGTTTCGAGGGTCCGAAGATTTCTATTACGTTTGTAATTAACGATTAATTCCCGGAAAATTATGGGAAATTAGTATGTTGTTATCTAGGCCCTTAGTGACACTAAAGTATGTTTTCGGACAGGATTTGGAATTTCTGGAAAATATCGGAAATTACGGGCATGCGTGCGGCGCGAAATCGAGCCTTCAAAATTGGTGTGTGAGTGGACGTTGCTTTCAAAATTTAATGCATGCATAAATTATTTCTATGATTTTATGATTATGATTATAAGTTATGATTGATTTTGATTCCCGTATTTATACGTATTCGATTCCCGTATTTATACGTATTTTTACTATATATGTGAAATTATACATATTTCGAGACTATGGTTACTTTTGTGCTTAAAAATGGTTTAATGAAAGAGTTTATATGAAATGGGCGTATGACGATTTAAGAATGTTGTTTATGATTGTGAATACGATTCACGGTGTGTACACGGTTTTCGAGGTTTTGCGGTTTTACACGTTTTACGAGATTTGAGTTTATTGTGATTTGATCACTGTTTGTTGTTTGAATTTGGAATGTGACTTGAGGTTTGCGATTTCGAGGATTTTAAATTTGATTTTGAGTATGCTTGACTAGATCGGGATTTTAGTGATTATGGTCGTGGTTTTGATGCCCGGATAATGTGATTTGAGAAATGAAGTGATTTCAAGGAATTAAAATGGATTTCGAAAGAGATGATTTCTGGTTTGGTGCTTGGGGCATAAAGGTAACTTGGATTAGCGAGTTTTCAGTTTTCGAAAATTTTAAGCGGATTCTTGGTTTGGGTTCGGGATTATGCTTCCGGATGCTGGCTTACGGAATCATTATTGCGAATTCGGATTCGGGAATGAAAAAGGATTTAACAAAATGATTTGGTCTGATTTTGCATGCCCCGTGTCAAATGATAATTTGATCATGTTTGTGAAGTGTGATTTGGGGACGTGAATGTGGAAATTCGGACCAGGGGTCATGTTATGACAAAATGTGATTTCGGGATGAATTTCGCATTGTGGTGATTGAAAAATGTTTTGGGTTTAAAGACCCGTTGAAAACTGTTTTGGGTTTAAAGACCCGGTGCTATTGCTGGAGCACGTTTTGAGTTTAAAGACTCGGTTAGTTGATGACGGGGGAGGGCCCTTATTGAGTTTAAAGACTCGTGAGTTTAAAGACTCGGTTATTGTGATACCCCCGAGGCCTATTGATTCTGTTTTGAGTTTAAAGACTCGTTGAAACCCCGGAAAGGCCTGATGATGCGCATGGTTTTGAGTTTAAAGACTCGGGCGCACTTTATATCCAGCAAACTGATTGATTATGATTCATTGATATTCTCGGATGATTGGATGTTTTGGGCACTGGCCCAGTTTATATGGTTGATGGATTGGTTGATGTCGTATACTTGGATTTGGATTTTGTGGTTTTGGGCTGTGGCCCTGTGTTTATGACCGCGGGCTATGACCCGAAGATTTAGAAAAAGGGAAAATGATTTTGATTTTCATATACTGATTTCTTATGTTGAAATGTTAACCGATTGCGAAATGATTTTTGTATGCATGCATTGGTTTTTACTTGGAGGGTAAAAACGTCTTTCCGTAACTGTTTTATGAATTGAATTCTTTTCGTCCACTCACACCTTTTGGTTTTTATTGACCCTCCAAGTCGTGGCGCGTTGTTCGAGGCTGTACGAGGGGCGGAGGCATGAGTAAGTACGTGTGGCTATCCCTGGTTTGGTAAGTACTGAGGATAACTTGGGGTTTTCAGTCATCTTTCCAGACGGGAGCAGGACCGGGCACGGTTATCGATGCCCCTTTCGGGGGCGGTCCTGTCAGTGCCACTTGTCTATGGATTCGTATCGACCCGATCTACGTAACAGTCCTCGGCCCTCGGCCATCGGACCTCCTGATCAAAAAGTCAACATTTGCCCATGACTAGGGGTAAAACGGTCATTTTGCATCGTTCGTCTGATTTCGTTTAACTAATCACCGATTAACTTCACTAATCCTTGATTAGTCACTAATCTAATCCTGGAATTCGAGACGGGTCGTTACATGTTAGGCTGACTGGGCAATAACACCTACCACATGTCTACTTCTAACTGGGCCACCTGGCCTGACAGCCTGACATGATGACGTCATCGTCTCCTACCTCGCGACGGTTCAGACCCGGTTCACTGTTCCAAGTTACTTAGACAAACGACTTGACTCGGTTCTAAAATTGTCAAACTCAACCATTTTCATCCTAATTGGTTCCTATAAACTCGTATTGACCTTTAGAAGGGATTATGACATCAAAAACCCAACAAAGAGCCCAAAAATTACCTTCCTAAGCAAGAACAATCTGACCACCTGCAACATCGTCGTGCCATCAATTCCAGCCACCTAAGCCTTCCATTCTTGGTTCCTCAACCTCGTAAGGACCCAATAAACAAGTCCTAAGCAATGAAACTTCCAACAAACCTTAAATCCGAACATCAAATTTTTGAATTTAAAACTCACCGTGTCGGGTTTCTGGCCACCGTGCACGACTGCCCTCGTCGTTGCCACCAGGGTGCTCATCCTTGTTCACTCTCTCACTTTCATTCACACTCCAGAAACAATGGATGGGGTTTAAGGGAGATGGGTTTGAGTTTTGGGATGGGTGTGTGTGTTTTTCGGGTAAAATGGAACAAAGAATGATGAACAAAATAGGATCCCAAATGCTTGGGTTTTGGGCCAATGAGATGAGGGACAGGTGTCACTCACTGATTGGTCCACCCAGATTTTCCGTGAACCGTAACTTCTCTGTCAAATGTACGAATTCGACGTACCATCTGTCTACGGACTCATAACAGCCCGATCAACGTAACACTCCTTGATTCTCGTGTATTTGGCCATACAGATCAAAAGTCGACTTTTTGCCCATTCCTAGGGACAAAATCGTCATTTTACATCGATTGTCCGAATTCCCTCGACTAATTTTTGATTAGTCACGATAATCCTTAATTAGTCCTTAATTCATCTCAATTACCGTTAATTAGTCCCGTAAATTTGGGACGGGTTGTTACACAACCTCAATGCTAGAAGCCAAAAAGGATTCGACTAACTTAGCAACTACGGTCTACAAATCAATTCCCTCAGTCAAGGGTTTAGGGCGCACTAAAGGTAAGAAGCTTGTTAAGTTCGAACGGACCTTTAGGCTCGAATAGTGACCCAGTACAACTTTTTGTTAAAATAGTGGTCTAAGTGGAGATTAGGAGTAAATAAGTTCAATTAATTGTTAGTTATCAGAATAATGGGAACAACCCAAACGTTCATCCTGCGGGTTCAACAAGTAATTAACTCCACTAAGTGATATCTCTTGTCCAATAGTCCAACACGGGGATATAGAAAACACCAAGTACAGTATCTAATTCGATTTGTTCTTCAGGATAAGGATGCGTAATGTACAAGTTGATAGTTTTTATCTAACGGTTCTTCAGAGTCCTACAAAAAGTCTACAAGTCGGAAAAGTCATCTCGACAAGGAGATACAGATTTCTGTGAAGGTTCCTCTTAACCCAAACATCCAAAATTGGTGTAAAGGTTTAATTGACCACCACTGAAGATACCAAGAAATTCTCGAAATGGGAGAATCAGAAAAGTCCTTATCTTGTAATTCGTGGTGATTCCCATTGTGAAAGTACCTAAATCCTCGTTCAAGCTCGTTTATGGTAAGGTCCTTCCCCAAGGCAATCTCAAGGTTCAGAGCCTCCGAAAGAACCTCAAATGTCAATGATCCAAATCTAAGTTTGGTATAGTTTAAGAACGTCCAAGATTCGGTCCTTAAGACTCAGAATGGTAGAACATCATCATAAAGATAGGAACATTACTCCACAACTCGAGCGGCGCCAGGAAATTATAGTAAGAAAGTTATCAAGAAGAATTCTTCTGTAATTGATGGGGGAAAAGTTAAGTGATGAGGTGGAATCCCACAACTTAGGCTTAAAGTTCAAGTCTGACACTTTGGAGTAAGGATTGCTAACTAAATCGGGGGAAACACAACTCACCTCAACCTAACTAGTGGCAGTGCATCAGTAAGGGTCAAGTGATAGACGTGGATATTGATCAATATTCTCCATAGTAGGGTCTTAAGAACTTAGGCATAAGTTCTAGTTAGTTAAAACAACTTCCACATCAGATTCCCAACAAAACAACTTTGCCCAATTTTTGCATTCGGTCGTCAGCATGAAGCCTTTAGTCATCTCTAACTCATTACACAAGTGAACCACGCTTGTCGACCCACCTGAATCTGTTCTCCCTTTGAAGTTACCCTCAAAGTTTTCATGTGTGTGGTCCAAACCCCTTACGTCAAAGTTTAATTTAACTAGTTCAAAATTATACTCCAGCAACAAATAACACCTGTCAAGGGTCACGTCCAGCTAAAATGGTACCAATCAAGACAGGTTCCCACACAACAACACGAAGGTCGTTGATTAACACTCGGTTAGATCAACCCGCCAAACACTATGTTTGAGCCTAAGGTGAAGTCGTCACCCGATATCGTGGGGTGAGAACATCGTGCTTGGACCTAGAATCAGAAGATGTTTGAGTATGTCACCGTGTCATAATTAACAACGAGCGCAAGGAAAAGTTAGAAGCTTGGATCCTTACAAAACTTCTGGAATGTAAAACAACCAACTAAGGGTAGATTGAACACCAAAGGTAACCCATCTCGAAGGGATAACTCCCTGCTACGTTCCCATCTAGTGGCTACCCACTGCATGGCTCGATCCTCACTAAGTCAAATAAGCTAACTTGATCAAACATGCACCAAAATATACTTGAGGTAAACTAACTCAAATACTAGTCTCTAATAGGTTGAAATACAAAATCCCAAGGTAGGGTTTTGAAAGATGATCCAATAGTACATGTACCAATGATTCTCAACAAATGTTATCCTTACCACCAAAGAGTTCAAGGGTACTGCTCAATTGTACATTCCAAATGTTAACCATCAAGCGCATCGATAGGGCCATAAGTGTGATCCTCATAAATATCCCAAGGCTAAGAAAAGGTAGACTAATCGGGATAGGATGAAAAAGAATGGTCAAAACTAATAAAGAGGTGGTTCAACTCCAAATTCAGAACCAGTTATCCAACGAGACCATAATGATAGTCTCCTGATTACAATGTTAGGCATGTGGCTAGCATCCAAAGAGTAAGAAATTCGTCACAACTTCAATAGTTAATGATAAATATGAGTAATTAACCTCGCAACTTGTCGACACTCTAACCTAGGTTGTCCAAGAAAGGCCTAGCTCGTAGCTAAGATGGGTTCAATTAGTACTCCAATCGGCGACTCAGGGGATAAGGAGTCGAACATTTCGCGTTGGAAAAAAAAAGCATGATGAGAAGTAATTGGTTTCCAAATAAGACCAGTAGATCAATGCCAAAATAGAATAGGAAAATTAGGATCGTAGAGAGATTTTCACAATTAAAGGATTCAAGAATCAAAATCAAACAATTTACAAACGAAAAACACAATGGACACCCAATTTCCCGAAAAAGGAAAGAAAGTCGTCAAACTTAAAGAATTGCTTAAGTATGCGTTGAAACTTCCTAATCACCAATTTCGTCTTTCTAAGACGTTTGGTTTACGCATGTGGTTTCGAATTTTTTCAAACCTTAAGGACTCGCAAAACATAGAAGAAGAAAACAAATGGCAATTACAAATAAAATGAATCAAGTATATGATATGAGGCACGTAACCCGAGACATAAAATCAAGTTGGAAAACCATAAAACTTGTTGAAGTGAAAACGACCACCATGGTTTAAGATAGTAGCTAAAGGAAATTTAAGAATCACGATGTGTAAAAATGCGATGAGCACAAGTGGGAGATACAAATCTAAGGTCGAAAAATGCGTAAGTCTCAAATTCGCCCAATATCGAGGACATGTAAATCACGAGAAAAAGGTTGAAGAAAATTTGCATAAATAAATTGAGGGGATGAGATGAGGCACAATTGCTAAATTGTTAAATTGAGTTGAGACACTTAAAGCATTTACTAAAATCTACGGTGAAATAAAATTTACCAAAATTGAAATGCCCTCGAGGGTTATAAGTAGTAACTGGAAATGATTCCAAAGTCGTTGTTTAAAATAGATTTAGAAAAAAGTGACAAGTAGAGGATATGATTCCTGGTCGTAGAAATGCACGATTTGATGTAGTAGAAAACTAAGTTATAAAAGAAGACTTAACATATGGGTTAAGCGAAATGAATGTAATTGGCATCAAAGTGTATCACCTCATAATACGTGCTACAACTTTGGCAAAGTTAAACTTATTTCGGTGCAGAAAGCACTTATCATCACAAGTAAGAAAATTAACTAGATCACATAAAGTCGTAAGAAGCTCAATAGGAAGGTGAAATCGTTTGTAGAAAATTTTGAATTCATTTTAGTGTCAAGCCAGAAGTAAACCATATTTAAAACAGCACATAAAACAAAAATGTGTCAAAAACAACAATACAAAGAATACGTGGTTTGAATGGCTCTTTGACCACGTACAACAAAAGTTTAAGTAATAACGCTGCAAAACGATGATATGGTTCTTGTAGTGAAATGACATATAGTTACATGTCCAAGAAGACAAATAAAGTAATGGATAAGTTGTTCAGTCTCCAAAACTATCGAGGTCCACAATGATTTATCCTTACGGAAACTACGGTATGTTGTGTGGTCTCAATTTCGAGGTAAACAATTTAGCTAACACGTAGAGCTAGAAATATCCTTCGAAGTATTCTCAAGGCACCATCAACCCGAGGATAACATTACTTGTAAGGACCTCACAGAATTTCCCTATGTTGGTCCTAGAGTTCCTCAAAGAACCAATTCGTTAAGAGGTTCTAATGCAACGGTTACAAAAGCTTTAGTCAAACCGAATCAACTCACGTTTCCTGGACAGCTCTAGGGGTCTCGTCTCCCGAGGTATGTCAACAATGAACCTATTGTAAAAAGGTGAGCTTTCCATGCACATCATGGAATAGCTCATTCATGCCACCCATATGAGACCCAAGCTCATCAGCACCACCCAAACATGAAATTCGATGGAAAGATAATCTAACTATTCACGAAAAAGGAGTACTGCAGACTACTATGAACTCCAATTCCATTTGTGGAACCATACAATTAGGTCTCAAACGAAATAAAATGCGCATTAAAAGAAATTCTATCCATTCATGGAGATGCTCTGGCATTGGGATATCGGGTTGTATGATGATCAAGTGTCTGAAACTAATGACACGTTTGAGACCACTGCTCCGATACCAAATTGACACACTCTAACCTGAAAATTCCACTTAGAACACGTACATCAAGGCATACTGACCAACATCTGGACGAGGACATCATAATGACAAAATCTAATTAAATAAAACGATGTGTTTTATTGGGATCCAGTTACCGCGACAGAAGAAGTTTAGAATATGGACATAAATATGATGATCATAACAAACTTAACTACTTGTTATACTCGATTATTCGCAGAGTCACTCCAACTCAGGAGCAGCTGTCAGTGCAACTCTCCAAGCCTCCTTTAAAACCATGAAACTGCAGCGCTATCTGGGGGGTTAAAAAACAAAGGGTGAGTGGGCACGGGATTTATTTCAGTGTAAAACCATCAATAGTAAGATAAGTTTAACCTCTCATTTTTTCCAAAAATAAAACAGTAATTTAAACTTTCACATTTTACGAGAAATAATAATAAAATAATCATGTCCTAATAGTCAAATGGGTCATGTCAAATTATAAATATGTTGCATGCCAACCCACTAATCACTTGCTAATGAGTTACTCGGGTCATATGCATACGACTAAAAATGCGTATCTTTGCTCGCTACCTCGACCACGAGAAAGCTGGGTGCCACGCACTGTCACCTTATGTCCCCTAGAGCTTGGGCTACAAGCTGACTTATTTTTTACTAGTATTATGAGCTACGCGGGTGAATAATTACGTGGAGGATGGTATGTGGCCATAGAGACGGGTACCGGATACTAGAGACTCCTAACTGGGTTCTAACATCTCAATCTCATCAATGGGATGGGGACTAATATGAAAATGCAACATGTGACTCAACCAGTGTAGTGGGACGCAAGTTGGGTCCACTGGGTGCTAAAATGCTAAGGTAAATTGCTCATGATTGTGGGTCATCTGGTCACATCATAAAGAAATGGTTACATCGATTGATAAAGTGATATGGCACTGTTGGGGTGCACTGGAGCAGGGATTGGCTCCCACATTGATGGTTGATGTGACATGCGAGGGAAGAGTTGGTGGGGCCCATGGTGGACCGTAGGGGCCTGGTCAGTTGGGACCACTTGCCCGAGGATTGCAGTTACTTGGAAAGAGGCCTGAGTAGCCTCTAGAATGGTGACATGGATATAAGTTTAACCAGGAAGTCTATATTTGGTAGGTACCGGGCTATCCACTCTTCCATGTCTTGAGATTGTATATTGGACGGATATGACGATGTCTGTGATTGATGAAGGTCTGGCAGTCGGTGAATCGACTGGAGCTATAGATGTGATAAAAGTGATAATATTTATGTGGTAACCTTGGTGATTATGTATGGTGAAATTGGTGAGACCTAAGGGGGGTAGACCTATCAATGTGAGACTACCCAGGATGACTGGTGTTATTCGCCTAGTGGCTGACCTGGGGTATTCCTGGACTTGGATGATTTGGACGTAATCCTTGGAATGGACTGATTAATGAACTCATGATACCTCTATCGCGTATGTTGATTAGAGAGTGATATGTGGAGTCCAAGATTACCAGAGGTTGTATGTCAGGGAAACTCGAGGGTGTTACACTCTAGAATGATATTGAACCTCACAATCGATGGAATGTTGGTATGAGGTAATCAAAGTTCACTGGCCAGATGTGTGGCATATATGATTAGGATTAAGAGATGCTTAGTGATGGCTGAAGATGTACGGATTTTTCAAAATATTTCCTCAGATTTTTCCAGGATGAGAGGTTGGGTTGATCATGGTGATCATGTTGAGTATACGAGTTGTTTCTCGGACACTTTGGTATGTGACACCTATGGAGTCATTAGGACTGAAGGTGCAAGTACAGGACTTGTTAGATACGGGTTCATTCGGCTTAGTGTTGCCAAGGAGGACCCAGTATTCCTTATCCGGGAAGAAGAAAAAGGGATGATGGTCTGAGCCTATATGTTGATTATGGATAACTTAATAAAGTAAAGGTATGGGATAAGTATCCCATATCACGAGCTAATGATTTGTGGTTCTATTGGAACTATGTGATTATTGAGCCTATTGAGAGAGGCTAACATGGTGATGACTAACAGTTATGAGTAAAGGAGAAAAAAATATGATGTCCTGATTTGATGTGGCTAAGGTTCGTCAATGGTGAGCCAATGGTGATGCCTTTGGATGGGCAAATGAACCGGTTATGTTTGTGAGTGATGAGTTAGGTATTCTGACCATGATTGATGATTGATTGGTGTACTCACACGTACAGATGGGCGTGTGATATACTGGACAGATGTATTGAATGCCCTCAGAGAGAAAAATATAGGGTTGAATAAGTGTTAGGTCTGGTCGACCAGAGTAGATTTGTGGAACATAAACGAATAACGGTCGGGATTCGTGTGAACCCCATGAGAAACAAATGTATTGGTCAATAGAAAATAATTAAAGATTGCCACGGGGAACATGAGTTGTTTTGAGATTGGATGAATACCACAGAGGATTGTAGAGGGGTTCTCTACAATGTTTTGCCAGTTATGGTGATTGACCTGGGAGGAGGTCAGAGTTATGTTCGATGTGACCCTTTTTGTGTGCATAGTGCTATGTCACTACGAGATTTGGGATTTGGTGAGGTGTGCTTCGGTAGCATAGGGCTGGGATTTCCGATGCTAGATGAACCCTCAGGAGTTTTACTTTTCTTGCATGATTTGGGATCAACCGTAGTGATCCATAGGTTGAGTATGCAAAGGTCATACCACTGGGAAGGAATGTACGAGTACTGTATCGACCATCGGGATTGGTGATGAATGATAAACAGAAAGGCTTAATGTGTGATGAGGCGATGGTCAAGATACATTGAGATTAAGACCGCATTGTCGGGTCAAGTATCATTCGCGGGGAGGCTAATAAGATAGCTAGTCGAGAATTAACATGTTTGATAACGTAAGGATGAGTGAAATCCTGTTATTGTTGGAACTCCATAGGATTGGAGTAGTACATGATTTTTGATCATTTGGACTACTGGAGTCCAACTGCAGGATCATACTTGGTGTATGATGTTGGATGGAGTCGAGGTTAAGGAAATGATTGTACTGAGTGCCAGTTATTGGCAGGAGATAGGCGTCAGTAAGGCCTGTGATGATAAACACAACATAAGGAAAGGTTCAATTTATGATACTGAGTGACCCTAGAAAATGTGGTATGTAGTGATTGACTTAATGAGGGGAATGAGTTCACGATTTATTGAACCTTATGAGGTTATTGGCTTGGTGGCCTGGTGGCATATGCATGGTGATTTAAGCCATTGGACCATGTCATGAGTGGATGACATGTGATTGGGATGATGATACTGGTACTTGTGATTTCTGGATTGTGTATACTCGGACGTTGAGTGAGACTTCGTATCCCGAGTGAGCTTGGATATGACAGCCCATGGGGCAGGGGTTTACAGAGAAAATTGTCCCAATGTTGATTCGCTAACGAGGACTGGTTTGTCTTCGATAAGTTTAATTATGAGTTATATTTGAGTTATATTTGGTTGAACTAGAAGGGTATGCGATTGATTTTGTTTCTAGTTCACATGAATATTCCTCAGGAGGACTATCATGGTGTCTACTTATTGGAATTTCGAGGACGTAATTCTTTAAGGGGGGTAGGTTGTAACCACCTGGAAATTCGAAAAAGGAAAATTTGGAAAATTTGAAGGAAATGATGATTTTGCCCCTAGTTATAAGGGCCAAAAGTTGACTTTTTGATCGAAACACTTTTTGGATTGACCATAAGAACCGTTGGATAGGTCTCGAGATGCTGAATCCGTAGACAGACGGCATGCGTCAATCAGAGTTCGGATGTAAAAGATACGGATCTGAGACGGCGAAGGGAAATTTGGTAATTTGTCAAAGAAGGGTAAAATGGTAATTTGACTGGGATTTTGATGTGTCAGTACGGCTATGACTCACTTTGGTTGTTAAGTGACATCTGTCACTTGGTAAGAGAAATAAGTGGTTTAAGTGATGATGGTGCAAGTATGATTGGGCTGTGTGGACTTAAAACTGGGAAACAAATCGTGTGTGTGTGTATATTTGTGAAGAAAAATAGAGTATGCTCAAACTCGCAGACCTCAATCTCCCTGTCTAATCGATCTGTGAGAGGAATAAAGAAAGAGAGAATTTGAGAGGAAGAACAGAGAAGGAGAGAGGGATAAGAATCTGAAACCGTGGAAACAAACCCGAAACCCAAACCCGCAGGAATTCAAATTCTCCAAAAACTCGAATTTGAATTTATGGGTCGTGATACTCCAAATTGAGATTGGTTTGAGCTTTCTGGAACAGACATGGCGGGAGTGGAGCAATTCGAGGATTGAGTTGAGTAATTGAAGGATTAGAAGAATGAAATTGAGACTTGGAATGTGTTTATCAGACTTCTATGAAGCTCCAGGACGAATCAATTTAGAGAAATCGATGACCAGTGAGAGAATCGAATGATGAATAGACTTTGAACTCTCGAGGCTTGGTCGAATGCCTTCAAGGTAAAGAATCATAAAATAGAATGTGCAGACCTACAATTAACATTAAAACAATATGATTAGCTGAATCGATTGAAGAAAAAGAGTGGAAATTGACAGAGATTCAATCGGGTCATCGCTCGGGTTGCAGGACCCGTTCAATAGATGGGACGACGACTGTAGCATCACTGTTCCCAGGCGCGTGGAACCCACGCGCAGCTATTCACAGCGGTGCATGAGGGCGCGTGGTAGCTTAACTCGAGGCGAGTTCAACATGAAACTTGTTCCTTTTAATGTAACGAACATTTTGGCACTGGTTTCGAGGAAATCGGATATCGTTTCGATAGTGTTCTGTGTATCTGATGTTTAAATATATGTTTAAAATACGTATTTAAATCCCGAAAAAATTGGGGAAAATTATATGAGGTATATTGAAGTGTTAGTGACCCTTGATAATAATTTTGAATAGGAATGGTGACTTCTAGAACTTACGGAAAAACATGCAGCTCGGAAAGCGAGCTATAGGGACGGTGTGTGAGTAGACTTTTGTTTTCTACCCTGAATGCATCCATATATGTTTTAAATGCCTTATTATATGATTTGAAATGATTTGGCGTGATTATTGTTTCGATATTATGATTTCCGGATTTTGGGAATATTATATTGTTTATATGATTTTGGGCACGATTTTCGAGAAAACAGTGATATTGCTGTTTTGGACGAAGGCCTGGGATTTGAGATTGGTTTTCACTCGGGTTATGAGTCGGGAAATTGATTTGATGGATTTGTAATGCTTTTTGGATATATTCTTTGGATTTATGTGAAAATGGCAACTGAGGTTGCGATTGCGCGGATTTGCGTAAAAGTGATATTTTGGGCTTGAGACGCAAATGGAAATGTGATTTTAATTGGATTGGCATTTCCATGTCATTACATGATGATATTGATGGTTTTCGGACTTATGAACTAATCGGGACTCTGGTTTTACGGATTTTGAGGAAACTATGTTTTGGGCTGAGACCCTATGTTGAAAATAGTTTTGATTTCAAATGCAACTGTTTTTCACTGGTTTTCATGGTGATGATATGTTGCGGATATATAGGGCTTTCGGGTAGGAATATGTTTCCCCCGGAGTGCACCCTGTGTTGTGGATATTAGGGCTTCCGATTGGGAATGTGTTTCCCCGGAATGAACCCTGGAGATAACGTTCAACTCCGGGATAGGATGTGTTAGCCCGGAGAGGTCACGTAGCACGGTCTGTTGTTGTGCAACCGAGGGAGGCTCGACTCAGATCAGATGTACTGGATTATATGGAGATCGGTCGGTGATGTGTTCACGATGATTTGGATTGTCGGCTGGTGATCGTTCACAGCGACAGATGCTCAGATTTTGAGCTGTCCTTGAGCCCATTGATTTGCACGCGTTGCAAGGATAACGTGACTATATGAGATTGGATATGAAAATGAGTCATGTGGTTTTATTGAGATTTGTGATTTATAAACATTTGTGCCCAGATATATTTTACTCATGATTTATGATATGCATGCATGTTTGTGAAACTGGAGGGTAAGAATGTATTTTGGTAAATGTATTTCTAAAAGTTTTTTTTTTCCACTCACACCTTTTCTGTTTTATTGACCCTCCAGGTCGTGGCGCGATGATCGAGGCTATTCGAGAGGTGGAGCATGGGTGGGCACAGGTGTGGTTATCCCTTGTTTGTCAAGTGCTGAGGGTAAATTCGTAACTTCGACTGACTTGTCAGACAGGAGCAGGACCGGACACGGTTATCAAAGTCCTTCGGGGACTGGTCCTGTCATCTTAGATCATGTTGTACGCTTTTTGATAGACCCCAGAGCCACTCATTCATTTATATCGCGGAGTTATGCATCGATGGTGGATAGAGAGGTGTCCGCACTTGATTTCGATATGGGTGTGGGTACACCGATCTGAGATGTATACATTGTGACTCAAGCGTTGCGAGACTGTTCTGTGAGGATTAGAGATGTTGATTTGGTTGCTGATCTGATACTCTTAGATCTACATGATTTTGATGTCATACTTGGGATGGACTAGTTGTCGGAACATCATGCTGTTATCGATTGTTTCAATAAGAGGGTGATAATCCAGAGTCCAGATTTACTTGAGGTGACTTTCCAGGGAGATCTGAGAGTGTTTCCATCTAGTGTGAGGACTCGTACCTTAGAGGCATGGTTAACAATCCGACATTGCCCGGGGGGGATCTGGGTGATGCGCCTTATATGTGTGGCCGTGCATTTATCCAACAGGAGCCTTTTTGGGAGATCACTGGCTTTGGATTCCTAGGGAACTCAAAAGTTAAGTAAGTAGGGGCTGGTGCACACCCAAGATGGGTGACCCACTAAGAAGTTACACGTGAGCTCCTGAGAACAAAACGGTGAGGGTTGGGCCCAAAGCGGACAATATACTGTTGGGGAAGGTCAGGTCGTGAAAATTTGGTATCAGAACCCAACCCCCGTCGGAATTGAGTGTGCCAATGAGGGTGCTAGGCCCCAAGGGGGTGGATTGTGAAGACTCGTGCCTTAGAGGCATGGTTAGCATGCCCACATCGCCTGATGGGATCTAGGGGATCCGTCTTATATGTGTGGGTGCGCATCTATCCAACATGAGGCCTTTTGGGAACTCATTGGCTTTGGATTCCTATGGGCGGGTGCAATCCCAGGATGGGTGACTCACTTGGAAGTTGCACGTGAGCTCCTGACAATAAAAATGTGAGGGTTGGGCCCAAAACGGATAATATCAACTTGGAGAAGGTCGGGTCATGACATCTGGAGTGATTTCAGCCTTACAGCTGACAAACTACTGAGAAAAGGCTACCAAGGCTACTTGGCTCATGTGATGGATGTACGAGCTACACCCGAGAGAGCATAGGAAATATCAGTGGTGCGGAAATTCCCCGATGTATTCCTAGAGGACATATCGGGACTACCACCGCATAGAGAGATCGAGTTCACCATCTAGCTTCTTCCAAGTATGCGACCTATATCTCAAACACCATATCATATAGCACCAGTTGAATTGAGGGAACTGAAGGTGTAGTTACAAGAATTGGTGGACATGGGGTTTATTTGACCAAGTGCATCGCCTTGGGGAGCTCTTGTGTTGTTCGTAAGGAAGAAGGATGGTATCCTACGATTGTGTTTAGATTACCAGCAACTCAACAAAGTAACAGTGAGGAATAAGTATCCTCTACCCCAGATTGATGATATATTCGAGTTGAGAAAGGCCATGTATTTTTCAAAGATTGATCTTCGATCTGGATACCATCAGTTGAGGATAGCTGATGGAGATGTCCCGAAGATTTCTTTCCTAACAAGATATGGCCATTATGAGTTTCTGGTAATGCCATTCGGGTTGACAAATGTATCGACTGCATTTATGGATTTGATGAACCGAGTATTTCGATCATACTTGGATCAGTTTGTGATTGTGTTTATTGATGACATTCTGGTATATTCGAATAGTGTCAAGGCACACAAGAAATATTTGAAATTGGTGCTGAGCAGGTTGAGGAGGAACCAGTTGTATGCTAAGCTGAGTAAGTGTCAATTTTTCCTGAATAGTATAGGCTTCTTGAGACAAGTGATTTCAGCTGATGGGATTAGTGTGAACCCCCAGAAGATGGAAACCGTGACCAATTTGGAACAACCAAAGACTATTACTGAGGTTCGGTGACAGGACCGCCCCGGAAGGGACATTGATAACCGTGCCCGGTCCTGCTCCCGTCTGGCAAGTCGACTGAAGTTCCCGAATTACCCTCAATACTTTCCAAACCAGGGATAGCCACACACGTACTCACTCATACCTCCGCCTCTCGATCAGCCTCGATCAATGCACCACGACCTGGAGGGTCAATAAAAACACAAAAGGTGTGAGTGGACAAAAATAATTCAGTTTATCAAACAGTTACAGAAGACGTTTCTACACTCCACGTAAAACCAATGCATGCACTCGAAAATCGTTTCGCAATCCATTTCATTTCCAACATAAGAAAAACCGTGTATGAAAATCAAAATCATTTTCCTTTTCTTACCCTTCGGGTCTTAGCACGTAGACATAAACACAGGGCCTCAGCCCAAAACCATGAATCAAATCCAAGTACACAACATAATCCAAAATCCATCAAAACCACATAAACTGGGCCATTGCCCAACACATCCGAAACATCAGAAATCCACAGTAATTCAAAAGTCAATCAATCTGCTGGATCTCAAGTGCACCCGAGTCTTTAAACTCAAAACCATGCGCATAATCAGGCCTTCCCGAGATATCAACGAGTCTTTAAACTCAGAACATAATTAATAGGCCTCGGGGGTATCATACCGAGTCTTTAAACTCAAAACAGTAACCGAGTCTTTAAACTCATCAAGGGCCCTCCACCGTCATCAATTATCCGAGTCTTTAAACTCAAAACATGATCCAGCAATAGCACCGGGTCTTTAAACCCAAAACCATTTGTAAATCACAACAATCCAGGATCCATCATGATCCAAATTCCAAAACCAAACCGAAGTCACATTTTGTCATAATAGGACTTATGTCCGAATCTCACGTTCAAATCCCCAATCATATCCGTCATCCATTCCCGAATTCGAATTCGTAATAATGATTCCGTAAGCTAGCATCCGGAAACATCATCCCGAACCCAAACCCGGAAATCCACTTCCACGTTCTCGAAAACCGAATCTCATTCATCAAAATTACTTTTATGCCCTGGGCATCAAACCCGAAATCAACTTTTCCAAAATCCGTTTAAATCTTTAAAATCACTTCATATTTCAATTCCAAGGTTAAAGCATCAGAACCATGATCAAATCACAAAATACTCGAAATCTCGTAAAACACGCAAATTCGTGATAGTTTCGAAATACGTGTCAAGACCATAAGTCATACTCACAACCACAATCAAAACATCCTTAAAACATCATACTCACATGTAAAATCGTTCATCAACCATCATCAAAACATAAGAGAAACCATAGTCTCGAAATATGTACAGTTACGTTTTGCATACCAACATACGTATAAATACGAAAATCGGAATTTTCACAAGGCATATTCATAATCATAGAAATCATAGAAACATTTATGCATGCATTAAATTTTGAAAGCAAAGTCCACTCACACACCGTCCATAACACCCGTTTTCGCGCTGCACGCGTTTCCGTAATTTCCGACATTTTCTAGAAATTTCGAATCCTGTCCAGAAACATTCCTCAGCGTCAATAAGGACTCCAATAACATTATACTAATTCCCATAATTTTTTGGGAATTAAATATTAATTAAAAACGTAACATAAACCTTCGGACCCTCGAAACAACATCGAAACGGTGTCCGACTAATTCGAAATCAACGCTAAAATGTTCGTTACATTGTATAGGATAAAAATCGTGTTGAACTCACCTCAAGAATCGGCCCCACGCGTGAAACTCACGCGCTGCCGCAAGCGGCTACGTGTGAAACTCACGCGCTTGCTATAGTGCCTGCACAGTCGTCTTCCTCACCCGACCAGCCTGCAAACGGGTTGTTCAACCCGCGACACAACCCGGTTAAATCTCCGGCAATTCCCAATTAAATCCTTTAATTGAATCATCAAATAGGACCGTTAGAGTCCCAATTAAGGTTATGTAACCCTAATTACACACATTAAACCTTTAATCCAACATTTCTCTCAAGATCAAACACACGGTCTTAACTTTTGAAACTCACTCAATCCAACTCAGTTATCAAATTAATTGATACAGAAGCTTCGTATTACCTAAAAAAACCTTAAACCGTAACCAATTTCATGGAACCTTACTCGTAGGTGGTCGTCCTCAAGCTCGAAAATTTCTAGAACCAGTGGCTTCTGTTCTTGGCTAAACTATGATCGATTTCTTTCACAATCGTTATGGTTGGACTCCAAATGGTCCCAGAAGACTATTTCAATCCTCGTTTTTGTCCAACTCGACTCACAACTCAAAAATTGATTTTCCCTCCAAAATCCAGTTTTCTTCTTCCCGTCTGTTTTTCTCTCAAACTCTCAAGCTCTCTTCAGTAGAAATGACCCTCAACTCACCAACCTTCTCTGTTAATTGAACCGTGCAGAAAAAACTCGTAGGAATCTCCCAGTCCCACTGAGAATTCTATTTCACGCAAAGCCCAAAAATCCAATTTTAAAATTCCCCCCGTGCACGGGTTTTCTGTCCAAACCACACCACAATGCTTCCATTATCCTCAAAACGGTTAAACAATACCTTGAATCAGAGAAAACTTAAACAATTCCTTGATTAGAGGGCAGATTAACCAATTGCACAGCATTTCCCACGGCTGTTTCACACTGGGCTTGGCAAATTACCATTTTACCCTTCTGCACAAAATTACCAAAATGCCCCTCCTCTTCCGAGACTCGTAACTCAATCGTCCGATGTCCGTTTTCAGCGTGTCGCCTGTCCGATGTCTGATGCCCTTGAACTTCCGAATGTCATAACTTTTTCCCTGATCGTCGGAATTGGACGTGCCACCTGTCTATGGACTCGTGACGTCCCGAACTACGTCACGGTCATCGGTCAACATCCGTTTAACCTACCAATCAAAAAGTAAACAAATTGACCATACTATTCACAGGGGTAAAAACCTCATTTCATTTATTATTTTACAAAATTATATTCTCCGAATTTCTGGGGTGTTACGTTCGGAGTTTCGTAGGGTTAGCTGGATACTACAGACACTTTGTAGAGGGTTTCTCTACTATTGCTATTCCATTAACCCGCTTGAGTAGGGAATCGGTTAAGTTCATTTGGAATGAACACTATGAATGGAGTTTCCAGGAATTGAAGAAACGACTGACTTCTGCGCCAGTTTTGGCTCTACCTGATGACAGTGGGGAGGACCAGGTATATAGTGATGCTATGTTGCAAGGATTGGGATACGTGTTGATGCAACACGGAAGAGTCATTGCATATGCCTCTTGATAGTTAAAGCCACATGAGTCAAACTATCCTACCCACGATTTAGAGCTAGCAGCAGTGGTACATGCTCTAAAGATCTGGAGACATTATCTGTACGGAGACACATGCAAGATCTTCACTTATCATCAAAGTCTGTAACACCCTTTCACTCAGAATGAACTAATCTGAGAGATAGACAATAGTTGGAGCTGATTAAAAACTACGATTGCACGATCGAGTATCATCATGGGAAGGCAAATGTAGTAACAGATGCTTTTAGGAGGAAGTTTGCGAGTTCTATAGCTCATCTGAGGATGGTGTATTTACCCTTGTTAGTGGAACTCCCAAGAGCTGGAGTTATTCTCGGATTGGATGATGAGGGAGCTCTGTTGGCCATCTTTCATGTCAGACCTGTCCTGATTGACCAGATTATAGAGGCTCAACTTGAAGATCCAACTTTGTGTGTTTTGAGGATAGAAGTTGAAGCAGGTGACCGATAGGATCTCACTACCATAAGTGAGGAAGCGTTACTGAAAAAGGGTTGATTGTGTGTGCTTCGAATGCATAATTGAGGATAGAGATTCCAGAGGAGGCCCATTCTTCAGCATACACGATGCATCCAGGAGGAACAAAAATGTATCATACACTTAAGGATCACTATTGCTGGGCAAGGATAAAGAGAGAGATCGTAGAGTATGTTGGTAGATGTCTGACTTGCCAACAGAAGGCTAAACGACAGAGACCGTATAGAGCTTTACAACCACTTCTGATCCCTGAGAGGAAATGGGATCACATAACCATGGACTTCGTATTCAAATTGCCTAAGACACAGAGCGATTTTGATGGGGTCTGGGTGATTGTTGACAAACTTACGAAGTCAGCTCATTTCTTACTAGTACGTGAGAACTTTAAGTTTGAACGGCTTGCTCGGTTGTTTGTTGATGAGATCATTAGATTACATGGGACACCATAATCGATAATGTTAGATCGAGATCCGCGGTTTGCATCGAGATTTTGGTGGAGTTTGTAGAGAGCCCTCTGTATGAGGTTACACTTTAGCTCTGCCTTTCATCCTCAAATAGATGGACAATCTAAGAAGACTATTCAGACTCTGGAGGATATGATGAGAGCATGCGTACTACAGTTTCAAGACACTTGGGATACGTTCCTACCATTAATGGAGTTTGCCTACAACAACAATTATCAGTCGAGTATTATGATGGCTGCATTTTAGGAACTGTATGGACGAAAGTGCAGGACGCCGATATGATGCATTGAGGTAGGCTAGAGGGTGGTATTAACCTCGATCTCATGGATATGACTCAGGAGAGGTCCGAATTATCAAGGAAAGGCTAAAGATGGCACAAAATCGTCAAAAATGCTATACCGATCGTCGAATTAGAGCCCCTAGAGTTTGTAGTAGGAAACTGGGTTTTTCTGAAGTTATCCCTAGGGAAAGGTATCATACAATTTGGCAGATGTGGGAAGTTGAGTCCCCGTTACCTTGGGTCGTACGAGAGTATGGAGAGAGTTAGCGTTGTTGCATACTGATTAGCTTTGCCCCCAGAACTTACTTGAGTACATAATTTTTTCCATGTTTCGATGCTTCGAAAGTACGTGCGTGAGGAATCGCATGTTCTGGAAGAACAAACGTTGGAACTCAGGAGGGATTTAAGCTTCGAGGAACAGCAAGTACAGATTCTGGATTGAAAGGTGAAAGTGTGGCGGACCAAGACTATTTCCCTGGTGAAAGTATTGTGGAGGAACTACAACGTGGAAGCAGCCATGTCAGGACCCAACCCTCCTCGGTCAAGACCCGACCCTCCTCGGTCATTACCCGACTCATCTAGCACCATATTGTCCGCTTTGGGCCTCGTCCTCACCGTTTTTTGGGAGCTCGTGGTGCAACTTCCCAGGGGTCACCCATCATCGAATTGTACCATCCTCAACTCGCTTAACTTTGGGGTTCCAAACCCCCCCAAAGCCACTTGAGCTCCCAAAAGGCCTAGTGCTAGTTAGGTGTATGCCTACACCATTAAGGCACACCACCATCCTCTCCCAGACCATTCCCCCTCGCAAGAATGTGGGATTATTCACCGTTCCCTCTAGGACACAGGTCATACAATCCACCCCCTTAGGGCCTAGGGCCCTCGCTGGCACACTTCCCGGTCGAGGTCTGGCTCTGATACCAAATCAACAGGACCCGGCCCTACTCAGTTACGACCCGACTCATTTAGCACCATATTGTCCGCTTTGGGCCTCACCCTCACGGTTTTGTTTTCGGGAGCTCATGGTGCAACTTCCTACGGGGTCACCCATCATGGAATTGCACCAGCCTCAACTCGCTTAACTTTGGGGTTTCAATCCGCCCCCCCCCCCCCCCCCCCCCCCCCCCCCCAAAGCCACTTGAGCTCCCAAAAGGCCTAGTGCTAGATAGCTGTGTACCTACACCTTTAAGGCACACCACCATCCTCTCCCAAACCATTCCCCCTAGTAGGAATGTGGGATTGTTCACCGTTCCCTCTAGGACACGGGTCTTACAGCCACGTGGGAGCTCGAAGCTCTGATGTGGGACCAGTATCTACATTTGTAGCAACCTGAACTTTTAATAAATGTAAATTCAGAAATTTAATGTAAAATGACCATTTTGCCCTTGGACAGGGAAAAATGTTGACTTTTGACCAGGGATATTATTTGGTGTATGACCAAGACCCATTTCGTAGATCGAGACGCCACGAGTCCGTAGACAGGCAGCGCAACGAAATTGGAGGTCAGACGGGAAAGTGACGGTTCACGGAAGGAATTACATACGATTCATATTTTATGAGGTATGCACAGTTGGCTGATTTTCCATTTGACTGTTTTAATGATAAAAAAAAAACGGTTCTTTCGCATTGGATGAGTCCATAGGGACGAAGAACAAAGTAAAAGGGGCATTGGAATCGACTAGGTGCAAGTTTGAAATCCAACCGAAAATCATTACGGTCGAACAAGTATATTTAGCCATTATTTGATTATTTTTTTTTTTGAGTGCATAGATCCATTGTTGGGTTCATTGTGAGCATGTAGGAAGCAAAATGCTGGAAAAAGGTTCAGAAATAAGTGAGTTCTGACCGGGTCAGGGTCGTGGGTCGAACAACCCGTTACAGACAAACTGACGACGATGACATGGTAGTCTGCATCATCACCTTTCAGACCTATCAATCCACGTGGTAAATCAGGTGATGCCATATGCCAAGTTGTCAGGCGCAGTCAGCAATTGACGTGTCAGGTCGACATTAGCCATGTCTAACCACGTAGACTAATGGGGTGGTGTCACGTGGAAACCTATCAGAAGGTATCAGAGTGACATGGTAGCTGTCATGTCAGTCTATGTCAGCCATGTCAGACCACGTGGACCAGTGGGGTGGTGCCATGTGCTAGGGTGTCAGACTCTGTTAGGCTTACGTGGCAACTGATGTGGGAGGTCTAGTCAGCAATGTCAGACCAAGTGGACCAGTGGAGTGGTGCCACATGGAAGGCTGTAAAAGGTATCAAACCTGTCAGATGTCAGGCTAACGTTAGCTGTTGACCACCGTTGACCGCCGTTGACTACTATTGACCACGTGGTTTCAGGTCAATCGGAAACCGTTTGATAGTTCATTTAAGGGTTTTTAGCCTCGAAAAACGTGTTTGGGACTGGTTTTCGGTATCTTGCTTTGTAAGGGTTTAGTGTATGAACTTATATAGAGCCTTGGATGTGATCTAGATAGGCCCAAAGACCTTGGACTAGCTCGGAGTGAGATTACGATGCGGATATTGGGCGTGCAGCGTGGACCGAGCGTGTGTTGAATTTTTTTTTATAACTGAAATGCATGCATAACCGTTTAAAATGCTTTATTGTGTCATTTATGTTGAAATGCTTTGATATTGTTATTTGATAATGTGGTGGATTTAATTATCGATTAAGAAATATTTTATGGATTTGAGTGAAAATGATGTTTTGGGCTTGAGACCCGATTGAGTAATAGTTTGACTTGGATTTAGAGTTAAACGGGAATTTGAAAGAAATATTGCAGTTTAAATGGATTTGAATGGCGATCTGGTATGATCAGTTTTACATAAATCAGAATTTATAAATGAGTTCTGGACATAGTTTTCTAATGGTTTTGTGGAAAAGATTTATGAATGTTATTTCTCAGGCATTGGCCCAATTGAATAGTATTTTTGACTCGATTTGAGACATAAATGGTTTTAATATGATTTTCTACCGGATTTAGTTACTATTCCACATATACCATCCTGTGTGAGTTGGATAGTCTCCTCGAGATGTCGAGTATCCTGGAGTAGTGTCGGTGCACTGCCTGGAATGAGTAGCTCTAAGGAGAGGCTCAGGTTCAGGAGTGCGAGTTTATGATTTCAGCTCGGATATGCTAGATCCGGTGAAGACACTGCATTATGATATCACCCCAGACGTCGTTGAGTTGGATCTTGGAGAGGTACTCGGAGATGAGACCCCGAGTTGCACACGTAGCATTGGAAATTGTGACTGGTATTGGTTATAGACATTGCGGATGTCGAGGATTGGTTATATTGTGTTTTACTAATATGTGTGTCCAGATATGTATATATATATGTATGATTTAAACTGTTGTCATACGATTTGATTTAAATGCATGCATGTTTATAAAATAGAGGGAAAAATGTTATTGTTCTTAAATAGTATTTCAAAAAATTTTATTTTTGGTCCACACACACTTCGACTGTTTTATTGACCCTCTAGGCCGTGACACAGAGGCAAGGGCTGACATTGTGGCTGAGGCACAACTAGTACCGTTGCGCACCTAAATACCCCTTTGGGATAGGTTTTGGGTACTTTTATTATACTGACATGTATGCTCGATTATGTATCGATACTTATCCCTTGTTTGACAATGTTTTATTATACTGATAGGTTTTGGGTCATTTTTGTTATTTTGCATTTGATTGTCAAAAGGGAGCAGCGCACTTCCCACTATAATCCAGGTGGATTGGGACAGGTCTTGTTACAATCAAGTTGACGTCGAACATGACAAGGTAGTTGGAGGCCGAGAAATGGAAAGTAAAGGAGGCTTGCGGCCAAGGAAGAGCTAAGGGCCGAGCTCTATGCCAAATTGGATGGAACTGAGAAGGACCAAGCTCGGTACTCGAAGGAGTTGTACTAAGTCAAGGCTGCAAGAGAGCCGATCTTGAGAAGGCCAAGGAGCGGGCGATTGCATAGTTCAATGAGTCCGAGGAGGTGAACAAGATCAAGAACTATTATGCCACCAACTATGTGTGTGCGTTTTTCAAGAACCTCTTCATTCACAATCCTAGGTTGTCATTCTGGACTCTCTGGCTCGGTCGGGACATAACCAATGAGATGTTTGCTGAGGACTCGTCCGACGAGGAAGGTGAGAACTCTAAGGGCATGGGTGAATGGCAGAAGGCCAAGGCGGAGCAGGTAGGGGGTTAAATGGTGACTGAGGGATAGCTAACACAGCTAGAGCAACCAAAGGCTGAGCAGCTAGACCAGCGAGAGACCGAGTAGACTGAGATTGAGATGGATGTGCTAGATAAGTTATTGGCCCTTGTTCCTTGTACTTTGTTGGTTTCTTTGCAGCTTTGTAGTAAGGCCGAGTGCCATATTTTGTAATGCTCTTGCAGACCGAGCATATTGGGTCTGCCTATCAATGAAAAAGTGTGATTATGAGTCATAAAATATCTTCCAAGTTGTGTTTGGTAGCCGACCCGGGTAGTGTTGGATTGTTGGAGTCTGCGGCTAGCGTAGACTAAGTAGTTGAGCAGTCCCAAAATATAAGGCCAAGTAGGATATAACTCGAGTAGGGCTATATACCGACTCATGAGCTTGAGGAAGAGTACAAGTGTTGGGGAGTAGGCCGAGTAGGAACATACCCTGACTCGTATGTTTGAGTCAAAGTGTTGGTGTACGCCGAGTAAGACTGTACGCTAACTCAATTGTTTGAGTCAAAATGTAAGTGTTGGGGTGTAGGCTGAGTAAGGCTCTACCCCGACTTGTGTGTTTGAGTCAAATTACAAGTGTTGGGGTGTAAGTTGAGTAAGGTTATACCCCGACTCGTGTGTTTGAGTCAAAGTATTGGCATAAGCTGGGTAGGGTTGTATGTCCACTCAATTGCTTGGGTCAAAGTGTATGTGTTAGGGTGTAGGGGGAGTAAGGTTGTACCTTGACTCGTGTGTTTAATTCAAATTGCAAGTGTTGGGGTGTAGGTCGAGTAAGGTTGTACCCCAACTCGTAAGTTTGAGTCAAAGTGTTGGTGTAAACCGAATAGGGTTGTACGGCGACTCGATGTGTTTGAGTCAAAGTATTGGTGTAAGCCCAGTAGGGCAGTACCGTAACTCAATTGTTTAAGTCAAAATGCCAGTGTTGGGGTGTAGGTCGTGTAAGGCTATACCCCTACTCGCGTGTTTGAGTCAAATTGTAAGTCTTGATGTGTAGGGCGAGTAAGGTTGTACATAACTCGTAAGTTTGAGTGAAAATGTTATGTTTTATATATACATGTTGTTTGTAAGGAACGAGATTTTAATCATTAAGTGAGATAGAAGTGGCGAATTACAATGGGTTATGGGAGACAAAGAAAGGGTGTTAAGTGGTAAGGTTGGCCGAGCTATCTAGAGGAAGTATTTCTTTAGGTGGTCAGCATTCGATGGATGGTCTAGCTGTCTGCCTTTGGAGTTAGGGAATTCATATGTACCAGGTTGGCGGATCCTTGTAATCTTGTAAGGGCCTTCCCAATTCAGTCCAAGTGTCATGGCTGAGTGATCACTGGTTGCGAGGCTAGCCTTCCTCAGGACCCAATCTCCTTCCCGAAAGCTGCATGGTTTGACACTTGCATTGTGGTAGTTACAGAGTTTCTGCTTGCAGGCAATGTTTCATAGGTTAGCTTGTTCATGGTGTTCTTCAATGAGATACAGGTTAAGTGCAAGATGCTGGTCATTCCGCTCTGGCTCGTAGATGGACACTCGGTAGGAGTCTCAATGGTCTCAGCTGGGATGACTGCCTCGATGCCGAAAGTTAGTGAGAAAGGGGTTTTGATCGTTCACGTCCGATAAGAGGTCTTGTATGACTAGAGTGCATTTGGTAGGATCTCTTACCACTTTCCCTTGGCTTTGTCTAGATGATTCTTCAGTGTGTGCTTGATGATTTTTTTTATAGCCTCAACTTGGCCATGAGATAAGGATGAGCCTAGGAGGCGAAGCAGAGGTGGATGTTATGTCTTTCCCAGAATACGTGGAAGCCTACATTATCGAATTGTTTTCCGTTGTCTGTGAAAATGGTATACGGACGATTGAAACGGCATATGATGTTATGGAAGATAAATGTTTCGATCTGGGAAGTGGTGATGAAAACCAGAGCTTTGGCTTCCACCCATTTTGTGAAATAGTCTACTGCCACCACAACGTACTCTGTCTTCCTTTTCCCAGCTGACATTTAGCCAATCAAATCAAGTCCCCCATTGAAAATGGTCATAGGCTGAGCATGGGCATGAGGTTTTCTAGTGGTAGGTGGAGGAAAGGAGGGAACCTCTAGCACTTATCGCATCTTCTGGCGAGGTTTGTTGCGCCCGCATGCATAGTTACCTAATAGAAACCTTGGAGAAAAGCCTTGTGTGCTAATGAGCATGGGCTAGAGTGGTTATCGCAGATGCCGGCATGTATTTCATCCAGGATGGCTCTTCTTGCGCTTAGGGTGAGGCACTTTAGAAGAGTGAGTGTGAAGCCTCACTTGTAGAGTTTCCCATTAATTAGGGTATATCGAGTAGCGTGTCGCTGGATCTTCTTGGCTTCGACTCTGTCGAAGGGGAGAGTCCCGTCGGAAAGGAAACTAACTAGAGGGGTCTTCCATGTGAGCTCGGTGTGGATTATTAAGATGGAAGAGCACCGAGTGTTGGGAAGATCAAGGATTTCCACAAGGACCTTCCAGCTCATCTTCTTGTCAAGCGAAGATATAAGCCAAGCAAGAGCATCGGCGTGACTATTTTTTGACCTCGGGATCCTTGTGATAGTGTGGCCTTTCAAACCATCCAGGAGGGACTATGCCATTGTTTAGTACAATTCCATGGAGGAGTCCTTTGCATCGAACTCATTGTTGATCTGACTAACGATGAGGTGTGAGTCGTTGTAGATCTGAATTTTTCTAGCCTCTATGGTTTTGTCTAGGCGGAGTCCGACGATTAAAGCTTCATACTCGATGGCATTCTTGGAGGCTTTGAACATGAAGCGAAGAGTGTATTCCATCTTTACCTTGTCTGGGGTGGTGAGGACGAGTCCCGCACCTCAGCTACTGTGGCAAGCTAAGCCATTGACGTAGAGGAGCCAAGTAGGCTTGGTTAAGTCTAGTCGCTGGCTTCCATCATCCAAGGTCTATGCTGTGGATGACTGGAGAGCAAGGGCAGCAGTCTCCATTTTGGTCCGAACATAGGAGAATTCAGAAATAAAGTCTGCGATTGTGTCAAGACCCAACCCTCCTTGGTCAGGACCCGACTCATCTAGCACCATATTGTCCGCTTTGGGCCTCGCCCTCACGGTTTTGTTTTCGAGAGCTCATGGCACAACTTCCTAGGGGGGTCACCCATCATGGAATTGCACCAGCCTCAACTCGCTTAACTTTGGGATTCCAATCCCCCCCAAAGCCACTTGAGCTCCTAAAAGGCCTAGTGCTAGATAGGTGTGGGCCTACACCTTTAAGGCACACCATCATTCTCTTCCTAGACTATTCCCCCTCGCAGGAATGTGAGATAGTTCATCATTCCCTCCAGGACACGGGTCTTAAAATCCACCCCCCTTAGGGCCCAGCGTCCTCGCTGGCACACTTCCCGGTCAGGGTCTAGCTCTGATACCAAATTATCAGGACCCAACCCTCCTCGGTCAGGACCTGACTCATCTAGCACCATATTGTCCGCTTTGAGCCTCGCCCTCACAGTTTTTTTTTCAGGAGCTCATGGTACAATTTCTCAAGGGGTCACCCATCATGGAATTGCACCAGCCTCAACTCACTTAACTTTGGGGTTCAAATCACCCCAAAGCCACTTGAGCTCCCAAAACCCTAGTACTAGATAGGTGTGTGCCTACACCTTTAAGGCACACCACCATTCCCTTCCCAGACCATTCCCCGTCGCAGGAATGTGGGATCGTTCACCGTTCCCTCCAGGATACGGGTCTTACAGATTGCCTGGCCTTTCGCAACGATACAGAGCATAAAAGTGATAACAAACTCGCTCAGTTCGATCGTCCACTTGAGTAGTCTTCCCAATTTCTCTGGCTTCTGGAGCACTTATCACAATTATCAAATAATCTTGGAAGTAGGGTTGAACCTTTCTGGAAGACTTGATTAGAGTGAAAGCAAGCTTTTCGAGGTCAGTATACCTCGTATCTACGTTCTGGAGTGCCTTACTGAAGTAGTACACAGGGTGTTCTGCTCCGTCCTTCTGTTTGACAAGCACTGAGATGGTTGCAGATATGAAGATAGAGAGGTAGAGGAGCAGAGGTTCTCCTGTCTCCGGTCTTGTCAGTAGCGGTGCTCTGCCCATGTATTCCTTAAGCTCGATGAAGGCTTTCGTGCAATCTTCAGCTCAAGTTATGTGTCTGTACTTGCCTTTGAGGGCTTTTAAGAATGGCACGCACTTGTCCATTGCCTTTGAAATGAATCGCATAAGAGCTGTGACTCGGCTAGTTTGGCTCTAGATATCTTTCTGAGTTCACAGGGGTTCCGTGTCGATGAGGGCCTTGATCTTCTCTAGGTTGGCCTCGATTCCCTGCTGGCATATCATGAAGCCTAGAATCTTTCCTGAGCAGACTCCTGACCAGCTCATCAAGAACCAAAATCGTGATCTTACCTATATTCACAAAACTGTTAAAAGAACTCAAAATGCAGAATTTGATTGCTAATGTTAAAAGTGTGACATAAAAGGCATTGGGTAAAAAGAAATACATTCAATGAAAACTTCTTACCAGCCGATAGTAAGAACTTAAAAACCATGGTTGGTCATCTAAACGTTACAGTCATATGAAATGCACATATGTCGTTGGAAATTCTTCACTAATAGAAAATCCTCAACATGATAAAGTTCGAAGAAGATAACAACTTAAAGACTAGAAATTGAGCTTGGTACAATTAAAATGTGACAAGAAAACCCAATACATTTCAGAAAAATCTCTCTATTTGGAAATGGTAGTAAGTTTGAAGGGGTGATTAAACTGGCTGAATAATGATGGGATTTAATGGCTAGCTATGAAGATGGGGCTGATCGGTCTCAAGGGGAAAGTAGTGGTTGTCCATTTAGTGGTGAGGGATGTCACAAAGCTCATCCTAATGGAGAGGTCGATCAACATCGAGAGTAGAAGGAAACTTCACTTGCTACCATGAGGATTCCTCGAAGTTGGTCTGAGGGAAGGTCTTTATTACTAATGTTATGCTGAGTCATTATCTGTCGTCTAGGGCTGAAGACATACTTACTACGATGCTGATCGTTACATTGGTGTTCATCGTGGATAAGCAAACTAGTAGGGAGGCACAAGAGGGTCTAGATAAGATTCGCCTAAGACTTCAATGACCTTGAGTGTCAAGTTTCATGTTCTTTGATCGAGCGAGCAACCAAGTGGCCAACCACCGGGTCATGCGTTCCAAAGTTGCACGATCAAGAGCTGTGTTTCCCACTTCATCCATGGTTGCATATGATGACGAAGAAAATAGGGGTTGCACTAGGGTAGCTCAATCCCGAGGGTTCTCTCCTTGTAAGCAGGTTTCAAGAAGGTGAAGATGCCTAAGCTGACCAATGGGTAGTTCTTGTATTTGTTTGAGTTTGGTCTACAACAATAAAGCACTGGATGGGTACACTATGTGCATATCTGATTAGTGACCTGTCTTTGTGGACTTGCTCCTTGATGATACTTTCGGAATGCCTGGTCGGCACGCTTGTCAGCAAGTGAAGGGGGAAGTTGGGCCCTATTAAGGGGAGTATACTAGTTCTTCTTCTACTAGTCATATTTTTCGTAGCTGGCATGATTCCTTTTTATGTTGAGTATATGCTCGGTCATCTCTATTAGGCAAATCAGTGTTGTTTTTTCTAACTTATGTGTGTTGTTGTTTTTATTTTCTTTTGTATTTTTTTTTTCAGTGGTGTGCCCAAAGAAGTTGAGAAGAGAATCATGAGGCAGGTGGAGGAGTTGAAGGGTAAGGGTAAGGGTAAGGCTGGTGCTAGTGGATCAGTGCAATGGAAAAAAAAAAAGGAAGGAGCCTGTAGTAGACCAAGGGCTCGGCAGAGGATGGCCTTGATTGTGGGTAAAAAGAAGAAAACTAAATGGGGGCCGGCCTAGGGACGGTTCCTGAACTCAATGGTCACATGGATTAGACTATCTATTAAGTGGTAATAAAAAAAAATCAACGTACAAGTAAATTTCATTAATAAATATAAAAAAAATACACCAAATCAAGAAAACGTAATGTGCTTTATCCCTCAAATATAAAATATACATAAATAAAAGTTTGAAAGGAAAAAAAATTAAATTATAACAAATCCCTAATTAAACATGCAATGCAAATGATTGTTTTCTAATTTTAAATTGTACCATTTGAGCCTTAATAGCATCAAAATCCTCAATTATCTTTTCATACTGATAGCATAAATAAAGTCGCTTTCAATGTGAGGGTCGTATAATCAACAAGAATATATCACTTATTTTATTTGGAAGTAAAAAAGTTTTGATTTGTGAGACTTAAAAAAAAATAAAGAACATAAAAAAGAAAGGCTGAAATGGTGTAACCTCCTCTCTTTGTTGCTTTCTATGTCTTTCTCATTGATGAAAATACATGCAACATCCATAAAAATTTCGTCAATATATTCGTATTTTGGAGTCTCGACATTAAAATAAGGAGAATAATTATCTGTGATATTACCGTCAATATACCAGTATTTAAGGGTCTTGACATAAAACGAGGAGGGAAGAAAGATTTCCTCTCAATTTCTATGATATATGTATTAGTCTTATATAAATATTATTGAATGCTTAAATTTTTTCTAAAATTTCATTCAACATTTTTAAGTTTTAAAGTAAATTTCCAACTTTTTTTATTGAGCATGAACAATATTGATATAGATATTGAAATCAATATTTCAATAAATGTAATTGTAAATATTTTCATGACAAAATGATATTTTCATCCTTGGTCTTATTCGGGTGTGTGCGTGTTTGAATCTTTTAAATTATTTGGTTTTTAACTTAAAGTGTAATAAGTTAATTAAATTGAATTAAATTAATTAAATTGAATTAAATTAATTAAATTGGATGGGCTAAACTTATAATTTTAAAGAACATAAAATAGGTGAGAACGGCTATAGCTCTCCCATCCCATAATGAGCATTCAGCCTTGGGCCAACCGGGAGGAAAACCGTAATGGTGGAGGGCGCCGAAGATGCCACAGACTAGAGTTTGGAGTTGGGCAGTTCACAAGAAGGCTGATTAGCAATGTCAGAACTTTTAGCAAATAATGGAAAACATGGAAATGATATTTGACGTACTCATTTGTTCCGTCCATTTTTTTCTTTCCCATTTGATTTAATTTAATTTTTTTTTCATGCCCCTCAAGAATTAGTCGTGAAAAGACTTTCACGGTTGAGGCTTGCAGGAAGTGGACGCCGGATGTCGTCTTGGTAGTGAAGTATCATTTGATAGGGGCGTAAGAAAATTTGCTATTGGACCTTTTTACAAGAGGTTGTCACCCCTTTGTCGTGTGAAAGTTATGTGCTCCCTGAATTCCGAGTGATAGTGATACTCTCCTTAGTGGGTTCTTACTTTCAATCCACATTGTTCCAGGTTAGCAACTCCACTGGGAAATGGGAATCAGCATGTATCTTGAAAAAAGTGAAACAAAAATGATGGGGACAAGAAGTTATGAAAGATTTTTTTTCCCATAAAATGCTCAAAGACGAAATGGAATGGGGAATTAGCTTCAATTTGCTTGGGCATGCTTCATTTATATCTAGCGTAAGGGAATGGACTGAGCAAATCCTTGCTGATTTTAGTATTGTACTTGGAAAATGAAATATTTATGGCATTGTGTCCATATCTTGTTATCCCTATTAGTTACCAACCGAATGTTTGGAGGGCTTTTTTTTGAATCATGGGCCCCAGTCATACACATTTCATCGCGTGAATCTACAATTGGGTATATTGTTGTATACTTGTATGAGTCCAATACCATTGATGGTTTACCAATTTTGGGTGACGTCCCGTATGAGGAATTCATTCCTCTTAACCAGGCCTTACAGGACCTTCCTAAATCTCTTCAATAAACATGAAAGGTCTGCTCCTATCCAACAACTAAATTAAAGTTTCAAAAATATCTTTAGACTATTAAATTATAAATACGAGAAAACTTGTCAAACAAAGGATAACCACATATAGAACCAACCCGTTTTAACCATTTAAACTACTAAGGTCAATAGTCAAACGGTGATACAAAGCACCTAAGTAACTATACAACAAAAGTACAAAAGTCCTACTCTGAAAGGTCACTGAATGTTCAATCACAAAATTATGCCTCAGTCTCAAGATTCGCCCCTATCTCTATGAAACGGCTTGAAGGGAACCTATAAAACCAATGAAAACGTATCATTTGAAAACAAAAGTTTCAAGGAAATAAATTTTTTACTCTCAAGTGTTAAAACATGCATGCATAAAATAACACATAAACCACGGTTTCAGTTAAAATAAAATCATAACTCCTCAGACCCACGAAAACATGGAATATGTATGTAAACTTCTTGTGGCACACAATTTCCCTGAAATCCCTGTTTATAAAACTTTCTAGAAAACCTAGACAAAATATCATTAATCAAATTCAATTAATGCTTGACTATCCTGGCACTAGCCTTCTGAACAAGCTTACTACTGATAGATAACCTCGAAATTTGCAGAGTGAAACTCTGATGACGTCCAAGTCACATACTTAGGATCTGCAACATCTGGGAGGTAATCACCGAGATCTGGATATGACTTCTGGAAGATGTCTCACTACCTTGTGATGTAGCAGAGTAAAACTTTTGCTACGTCCAAGTGATATCCTCGGGATCTGGTGACATCCAAGTGGCCTCATTAGGATCTGGCAAAGTAAAACTCTTGTGGCATCTTGGAGATAATAATATCTCACGAGGAGGATTAGTATTGGAAAAAAAAATTACAAAATAAAGCAAAACCTTGCTTTTAAACAAATCCCTGACTAAAAACCCAAGTCAAAACATTTCCAAACTGGGCCTTAACCTAAAACACTGTTTTCAAAAAAATCCATAAAACTTGTGTCTAGAAATCAGTATAATGAATAATTATTATAAATTCATAAATCACTGAATAACAATAAACATTTAGAACAATCATTCAGACCATTGCTATCCATAGAAAACAATAAAAGAATTAAAACTTTCAATTATTCATGCATCACAGTTTATAAAACAAAGTCCACTCATAGTCTATCCAAGCCGTTTAATCCCAAGATGTGCATTCCTCTGAAGTCCCCGGAGTGGTCTAACTCATCAAAAGTAATCATCTAGGGTCACTAACATTAAACATAACTTGGTGCTTGTATCCCCTAAATCTTGGGATAACACACACGTCCTAAACTTAAGCATTGGCGCTTAATATGCCTAAAACTAGCACAAGACAAAAACATTAAAACACTAGTTGACTAGAATCGGAGAAAAGCTTTAGCACACAGGCAAGCGCCAGTGGACGGCTGAGTAGTCTTCCCGAAGCGCCTGTAGGTGCAACTGCAGGCATGCTCACGGTCTTCCTTGTTCTTAGTTGACCTGATTGATTGAACCGGGTCTTGATATCTGAAACAATACCTGACTTCCAATTCCATAGATTTTTAACCAATTTTCATTTCTAAACATCAAATATACTCTACTTAATGTCAAGAATTTGAATATAATCGCAGAATCAGAAAACTTATCTCGATTTGTCAAACACAAACGTGGATATTTAGACCAAGGGTCAAATTCAGTTCTAGCCTGTTCCTCGTATCTTACCCTTCTGTCAATCCTTCATGATCCATGTTGTTTGAATTTGAAATTGAAATTCAAAATCTTGTTTGAATTCCTAGCTTTAGTTTGTTTTGTCGTTTCACCTGCTCCCTATAGTTTCGGGATTTTCTGCTTATCCTTGTTTGAATAAGATATCACCTCTTTGTATAAATACGTTGTAATTTATTGAGAAGACATACAAGAAATTAGTTTTGCCTCATATTCTATATGGTATCAGAGCATTAAGCTCTTTCCTCTCCATTTTTTTCGTTCCCTTGCCAAGATGACGAGCACTACTTCACCTACCTCATCTGTAACCTCTCCAACTCCACCAAACATTTCAACCCTTGTTTCTGTCAAATTGACTGAAACCAATTACCTTTTATGCAAAAGCCAGGTTAGGCCTTTCCTCTATGGGTAGAATCTATGGCGCTTTATTGATGGATCTTACCCTTGCCCTTCTACGATGGTCACGTCTTCAACCTCTTCTAATTCTAGAAATACACCTTCTAATCAAAGCTTTACCCAAACACATACCCTCACACCCAATCCCTCTCATCACTCCTGGTTCCAAACAGATCAAACCCTCATAAGCATGTTGCGTGCTATGCTTTCCGAACTTGTTCTCTCACAGGTTGTCGGACAAGGGATACCAGGCCAAAGTACTAAAACCACCTTCCAACGTCCAACCACCTTCCAACGTCCCAGAGTGCGCAAAACCTACTGTGGATCGCGTGTGTGATGCCTCCATCTCTCTTACAATAGCCCGTACCGCGCCATGTAACCTGGAAGGTATCAAAAAACAAAAGACTGTGAGTGGAAAAAACAAATAATAAGTTTAAAAAACATTTATAAGAAAAGACATTTATACCCTTTGTTTAAAAACCAATGCATGCATATATAACCCATTTCATAAAAACCATTTCATATTCAAGCCAATATAACCATTTATGAAACCAAAAGCCAGAAATCATTTCATTTACTCAAATCCCGGGCCTCAGCCCAAAACCATCAAAATCTATCATTAAAAACCATCGTTATTGAAAACACTTTTGAAACCCATTTCAATCCATCGAATTTGCTGGATCTATCCGAGTCTTTAAACTCAATATATATATATATATATATCTGAGTCTTTAAACTCAATCCAGGCCTCAATATAATCCGAGTCTTTAAACTCCCGAGTCTTTAAACTCCCGAGTCTTTAAACTCAATAGGCCTACGAGGGAAATCACAATATGCGAGTCTTTAAACTCCCGAGTCTTTAAACTCAATTCGGATCTTTAAACCCAATCACATATTCGGGCCCGCCCCCGTCACATATCATATCCGTGTCTTTAAACCCAATAACCAGATCTAGTAAATCCAATCCAAAACCATTTTATCAAATCCATAATCCATTTCCAAACCCGAATCCGAAATCATCATTCTGTAGCTCGCATCCAGAATCATCATTCTGAATCCAAATCCAGAAATCCACTTCTCAAGTTTCACAACCGAATCCCGAATCATATTTTCGAATCTGATTCCAAAACCCGAAATCACGTTTATCAAAATCACTTTTCAAAATCCATTTCTAAACCTTTGAAATCAAATCATAATTCAAATCCCAAAATCATAGTATTGAAATCATTATCCAATCATAACATAAAACATATCTCGTAAAACGTGCAATTACGTAAAATATATCGAAATACGTGCAAATCGTAAATCATCAATATCATATCACAAATATAGAAAATCACATGTAGAAAACATATAAAACATGTATGCATACATCAGAAGTTAGAAAGCAAAGTCCACTTACAGACCGTTTACGACGCTGCTTGGATACGCGTGCACTTATTCTTTCCCGGCTAATTCACTATCACCGGTGTTCCCGAACCTGTCCAAATCCCATAATAAGGTCACTAACTACTTTATAAAGCTTCTACTAATTCCCTGTAATTTTTCCGAAGTTTTAACTATTTATAAACTTGTCCTAAACCTTCGGACATCTCTAAACATATCGAGACGATGTCCGATCGACTCGAAACCAATCTCAAAATGTTTGTTACATCGAATAATTTAAAAGTCACGTTGAATACTTCCCCATCATAGGTGCCACGCGCCCACACGCACCACCCAAAGGGGCTACATGTGGGCCTCACGCGCGCGGGCTACTATTCATCTTCAACCTCTGAAAATCCGGTCTAAACCGGTTCAAATCGACCCGGTCCAGCCAAACCGGCGGGGACGATTCAACGTCCTAAATTGTCCATTTTTATCCGTTTTTATTCTACTTAATTCTATAGTCTTGTCTCATCGTCTACAATCGTTTTAGACCTTAAAAACATGAAATTGAGACCTAGAACTCACCTCCCAAAATGAAGGAGAAACTGGGCACAAATCCCTAGGCCATCCAATGACCAAAATGCCCTTGGTGCACAAATTACCATTTTACCCCTCGCACGTTTAGATCAAAATTCGAGCCATCTGAAATCCAATGACAGCGTGCCGCCTGTCGATGTACTCAGGGCATCGAGAGCTAACTAATGGTCCTTGAAATGCGTGATAAATCCATGTCGTATGAAAAGTCAACAGTTTTCCCCTATTCAACCAAATTACCAAAATACCCTCGAACTTCCGAACATCATAACTTTTTCCTCGAATGTCGGAATCAGACGTGTCACCTATCCATGAACTTGTGACGTTCCGAACTACGTCGCCCTCCTTGGCCAAAGTCACTTTGACCACCCGAACGAAAAATCAACGTTTCGCCAATTCTAAGGGCAAAACCGTCATTTCGCACCGTCCGTCCGAAAGCACCCAACTAACCACTGATTAATTCCACTAATCCATCATTAACCACTAATCTAATCCCGATTTCCAGGATGAGTCGTTACAAGAAGTCGGTTGGCCTACGTCACTAACATGTCAATGACACGTGGCACCATCTGATTGGTCTAAGTCATTGACATCTCAATGCTGACTGGGCACTTATAGTGACACGTGTTGATTCCTCACTAGGCCACCTAGCCTGACATCTGACAGGGGATGCTGACGTCATCGTCTTCAACATCCCACAGGTTTGACCTATTTGACTGAACTGGGTTGCGCAGACTCGCGACCTGACCTGGCTCCCATTTCTTCATTTTTAGTCCATTTTGATCCTCGTTTCTTCCTATGCACTCGTCCAATCCCCAGAAACAAACCTATTGAATCAAAACCATGAAAAACTAACTAGAAACTCACCTCTAAACGATGAACATTGGCGAGGAACTTTCTCCTCTGTTTCTAGCCATCTCAGTCTTCTCCTTCTCTCGAAATGGAGTCCCACGAGCTCGTCTAAGCCACTAGAACATTTTAGGATCAACCCCATCGATCAACACACGTCAAAACATGGTTTTCCAAAATTGGGTCAAAACGGGTTTCGGGTTCTTACCCTGGTTTTGGGTTTCCTCTGCCATCCACGGCAGTCCTGCTGTCTCTGTCGTCCTCTCTATCTCTATGGCACTCCTAGTCCCTCACTCTCTCTCTGGTCTCAGTTGAAGGGGAAGGGGAAATGGTTTTGGGGTGAGTTGTATGGGTTTCGGGTTACAGAGGAAACAAAGGAGATACAAATGAAAATAATAGATCCTACATGCATGAGTTTTGGGCCAATCAAATGAGGGACAGGTATCACTCACTGATTGGTCCACCCATATTTTCAACCTAATCCAAAAAAAGCATTTGCCCACTTTTCTCGGTTTGCTTAAATAGTGCCGTTATCCTTCTGTGGCTCGTAACTTTCCCGTCAAACGTCCGATTTAAACATGTCACCTGTCTATTGACTCGTAATATCCCGATCTACGTAACGGTCCTCGATTCTCGTGCATTTGACCACCCGGGTTAAAAGTCACCTTTTTGCCCATTCTTAGGGGCAAAATCGTCATTTTACACCGATTATCCAAAATTCCTCGATTAATTCCCAATTAGTCACGATAAACCTTAAATTGTCCTTAACTAATCTTAATTACCCTTAATTAATTCCCTGAATTTAGGACAGGTTGTTACAATCTTCCGCCCTTAAAGAATTTCGTCCCCGAAATTCATACTAACCCAAGTCCACATCCAATTTGTGGAAATCCAAACCTGCCTCACATTTGGACTTCACATTCACTCCTCACATTTAGTTCGAATATTTAGTGTCCCCTCGTGTACACGTACATGTCCACTCTCCTGTAGGTTTAACACCTCTGTAGGTCTCATCCTTACTAGTCGACTGTCACCTGTCAGCCATGCAAATGTACCCGAATCCAAACTGACAACTCTACCACCATGTTGACAATTCCGTAAATCGGACTGACATCCTTCGTGTTTTCAGCCTGACGATCGTTCTCAGTCACCAATCCAACATCATTCATCTTTTCAGCCCGACGATTCTTCTCGATCATCAATCAAACATCAAGCTGACATTATGCTGTCACTGAGAGTTATCAAACCTCAACACATCCATCACACTAAGCTGTGTCCATAACGTCGTATTCAACCGGTACTCACGGCTACACTGACACTACTCGAGTTGCCAACACGAACCCTGACTCACTCTGGCGTCCTACTAGTGTACCTTGTACCAAATCTTGTCTCACTCAACGTCCAACACTGTGATTCTAACTCCACAACTCAACTTACTATAGTTTCCTAGTACCTTTTCTCGTACCATCACTCGCACCACCCATCGGTTAACCCTGAATGTACCATGCTGACATCTTACTCAACATGTGATTACACTGACCACCAACTCACTCAACATGTGGATACACAAACTGACATCTCACTAAACTTGAGTGTATCTGTACCTCATTGAATACTTGATCTAGCAGTGATAACACCATTCACTTTAGGGTTCCACTAGCCTTCCATGGCTCTAAGCTCCGACTCATACACTCACTGAACCTTCACAAGATCACTCTGGTCTAGTGTATAGTATTCAATGTCCAGTCCACGTTCTCAACTAAACCAACTACATCAGAGCAATTCTGATTACCAACACATCCACCAAAAATACCACTAGTGCATACCCTACGTAATCACAACACCCTCGTATCTAAACCGTCCACTACGTGGCTCCCAGCCAATCACGATTCAACTCTGGAGCCTATCTGTCCAATCCTGTTCCAGACAGATCATCCACTCCCACTCAGCATCCATCTTGCGTCTCCTAGCCACCTGACCAACAACTGAAGAGTGTCCAATCCTAATCATGTTCTCCAAGATGTACCAATCCCGAACCTGTCAGTTACCTGCCAACATTGTACTTGAGGCATCGGTTATTCATCCCTTCCTGATTAATACTCCAAGTACTATCTCATTTACCATATGGTAACCTCTACCCAAAAGTCAAAACGGATGTGTATTTTGACTATAACTCCAAACCCTGTTGTACTGATTAGCCACCTCGAATCCAACTCTCTCTTGATCCTCGAACCACTCGAGCTCCAACCAACTCGACAAACAACTCACCCACAACATCTCGATCTCCTCGATTGTCACAACATCACCTGATCCACCTAGGATCCACAATCACTCTCTCGCCCAATGACCCAAACCAACAAGGGTCCACCTAAACAATACATGATCAACGTACTGGTGACACCAAGCATCAACCAATAATATATGGTGATAACTACTGTCGTGATTCTTCCATTTCCATGTAAATCCTCCCTTCAGCTCAACCTTTACCACTCATTTGAGGTCCAAACCTCCATCTGGAAGCAAGGTCCTATACCCTCGTTGAACCCTTCCATTGCCGTATCACTCCCTTGAATCAATTCAGCCCTTCAATTCCATACCTTAAAGTTCACCAAGAAAAATCTAATTCACTGAGCCATTCAGGATCCTCTCTTTCCCGCTCAACCACAACCAGACTCATCCAACTACCACTCAAGTCTCGGAGAATTATCGTTAGCTCCCTAAATCCACTAATGTCCATGATGTTTCCATGTCGTCCAAAACCACTCATTCTCCATTGGGATTCCTCCCAATCACCACCTAGTCTTCAATCACTATTGGGACTCTACCCAACTCATCTCAACCACTAATGGATTCCATCCAATCCATTTCTCGCATATATGTCATTTTGACACATTTCCCGCTGTGCAATTGTTCACTAGTCGAGCTTGCCAGCTAGATGATGAACACACAGTCAATCCCTCACTCATGTCGGAGGAACTTGGCCTCCCTTCAAACTCAACAACTCTGGAAAACCACGAAAGAAAAGAACGTTCCTCGAACGTCGCCCAACGCTCAGCAGTCTCAACTACAACCACCCTCGATAGTGATGTCTGCCACCACTTCGTGCAGACTCAACCAAGAAAGTACTTCGATATCGGGACTCCGTTCTTAGGCGGGCAACTCATTGCTAGTACCAACCACTCTGTACTACCTAAACCCTGTCCTCAAGGACGTAACTCAACGTCTAAACCGCCTCTAGTGTGACGAAGCTCTACTTAAGGTGTCAAAAATATTGATCGGTCCACCCCGGGATCCGATCGATAAGTACCTCTCTATGGCAACTTATCCCTCAGTACGACCCTAGTTTCTGACCAATCATTTGTCACAAGTCAGAAAAGTCGTCATATCCAGCCGAAGCGAGCTGCTCGTCTTCGAGTTCAATAATACTGCATCCTCGGTATCCTGTACCAATGTAACCTATCCTAATTTTGGTTCCACTAGACTCTTCTACTCTTACCCTAACTATCAGGTTGATGATGGGTTGTTTCCTCATAGAGACATCACATCCTACACATGCACGACACTCTAAGAGCAAATCGTGCTCTGATCCTGACACGACCCATCCCCTATCCCCCTGGATTAAGGGATAAGCCATGCTCCTGCCTAACCCACGTGCGATACGAAGGCTAAACACCCGTTTAACCCCCATGTAACACGCAGACCAGACAAGGGATACCCAGACAAACCGTCCAAAACTAACTTCCGACTTCGCGGAGTGCGCAGAAACCACTGTGGATCGCGTGTGTGATGTCCCCGTCTCACTAAAAACAGCCAGCACCACATCAACCTGTAGGGTATTGAAAAACAAAAAAGACTGTGAGTGGACAAAAATAAAGAATAAGTTTAGAAAACATTTTATAAGAAAAGACGTTTATACCGTCCACATAAAACCAATGCATGCATTTGAAAACCATTTCATTTCCAAGATAATAAAACCATTTATAAAACCAAAAATACTTCTTTTCTCAAATACCGGGCCTCATCCCAGATCATCTGGAAACCGTTTGAAAACCATTATTGTGAAACCATTTGAAAAACATTATTGTGAAACCATTTGAAAACCATTATTATTTTACATAAATCCGAAAACCATTTAAAACACATTTCAATCCATTGAAATCACATATAGAAAACATAAAATATCTCGTAAAACGTGTAAATATGTAAAATATCTCGAAATATGTGAAAATCATAAATCATGGATATCACAATCATAATCATAAAATCACATATAGAAAACATATAAAACATTTATGCATGCATCATAATTTAGAAAGCAAAGTCCACTCACAAACCATTGCCACTGCTACCTCAATACACATGCAATTACGCTTTCCCAGCTAATCCACTATCACTGGACTTCCCGAACTTGTCCAAATCACATTTTAGGGTCACTAACCACTCCAATATGCTTCCACTAAATCCCCGTATTTTTTCCGAATTTTTAACTATTTTTAAATTTCGATCCTAAACCTTGGGACATCCCGAATCATATCAAAACGATGTCTGACCGACTCGAAACCAGTCCCAAAGTGTTCGTTACATCGAATAAATTAAATCACATGTTGAACACTTCCCCAGGAACAGTGCCACGTACCCCCAAGCGCCGCCCAAAGGCGCTGCACGTGGGCTTCACGCGCCGATACTGTTTGTCTTCAACCTCGGGCAAACCAGGTTCAGACCGGTTCAAATCAGACCAGTCCAACCGAACCAGTGAGATTGGTTCAACGCCCAATTCTACTCCGTTTTCAACCCTGTTTCATTCTACGCCTTCGCCCCATCATCTCTAATCGATCTATAATGTTCACACATGAAATTAAGCACTAGAAAGTACCATCCAAACAAATGTTCAAATCTTCAAACTTCCTCCTCTGTGTTCTCGTGATTTCGGCCACCGTTGGCCGTGGTTCCAAGCCCAACAGCTGCATCTTAAGGTCCAGAACCTCACCTGACCAATCAATTCGATCAACACAAAATATTTCACAAGTTGCCATTTTCAAACTTAAAAGAGATTTTCACGAGAATTTCACTTACCGTCCATCTCAGGCCTCGAAACCAAGCTCCATCGTTTCCTTACAACTTCATAAACATCATCCAGTGAACCAAATCGATCATCAACCCTTAAATCAAGCTTTACCATTTTCAAACTCAAACAGAACATTCACGATTAAAGGTCTTACCTTCACTGTCGTGCCCCGCCGTGGCCACCACCACGTTCTCCCTTTCCCTTTCCATTTTTCCTTCACAACTCACGGAAAATGATGAGAATGGAGGGAATTGGGTTTCACTCACACACACGGCCACTCTGTTTTTCTCTGTTTTTCATTCAACTCGTGTAACAAATATCATCCCTCTTTTTAAAAACATGTAAGGTGGTGTCCAAGCTTCCACAGACGTCTAGAGAGGGACAAGTGTCCCAATCTTGCTGGGCACAAATTCCAATTTAACATAAATGACCAAACTACCCTTACATGAAAAATTACCAAAATACCCCTCAACTTCAGAACATCATAACTTTCACGTCGTATGTCGGAATCGGACGTGCCACCTGTGTACAAACTCATGACATCCCGAACTACGTCACAGTCATCAGTCAAAGTCCATTTGACCACCCGAATGAAAAGTCAACAGTTTACCAATTCTAGGGGCAAAATGGTCATTTTGCACCTTCCATCCGCAATCACTCAACTAATCACTGATTAACCTCACAAATCCTTCATTAAACACTCATCTAATCCCGATTTTCAGGACAGGTCGTTACAGATACCACTCTGACCCGACCCATCCCAATCCCCCCGGGATTAATACGGGATGTGTCATGCTCCTATCTGACACCACATGCCAGACAAGGGATAACCCAAACCTTGTCCCTATTAGGGCTTCTAGAGCGCGCCAGCATATGTGGTGAAGTGTGATGTCTCGGTCTTTGCTACAGCCCACATCCACGATCAACTTAAAAGGTATTAAAAATCATTAAAACTATGAGTGGACAAAAATAAATAGTTTAATAAAACACAATCTAGAAAAGATATTTTGTAACGACCCATCCCGAATATCGAGATTAGATATTAATTAATTATAGATTTAGAATGACTAATCGGTGATTAGTTGAGTGATTTCGGACGGACGGTGCGAAATGACCGTTTTGCCCTTGGATTGGGCAAAATGTTGACCTTTGACTCGGGCCGTCAAACGGACATTGGACAATGACTATGACGTAGTTCGGGACGTCACAAGTGCGTAGACAGGCGGCACGTCTAAATCGGACGTTCGACGAAGAAGTTATGGTCATGGGATCGAAATCGGGAATTTAACATCTCAAAATTCGCTTTATTTATTAATTAAATCCAATTGGCTGCTATTTTATGTGGGGCCCTTGGATGAGTGACAAGTGTCACTCATCCCAATGGCCATCTTCCCCAAATTGTGGATCTCAATTGTGATTGGATGGCTAAGAATAAAATAATATTATTTATTTAATTATTTTATATTTTCCTCACATATTTCTCTCTCTCCCTCCCCTAAGCTATCATCTCTATTTTCTCTCTTCTTCAGACATGTGCGAAGGGTCATTATACGAAGCTACTGGACCGTATAGTGACTCAGGAGCAAGATTGCTATGATTGGATGTCTGGGACGTCAAATATCTGGGATGTCAGAGATATGGACCTGGAGAGACCCCGAGCAGCACGCGTTGGTTTTACAGTGAGATATGACGTCTGGGACGTTAGGCGTCTGGGACACTAGGCATCTGGGATGCCAAGGATGGTTATGTGGTAAATATGGATTATTGGATTTATGAAATGGTATTTCGGTGGTTATGAATTTGTGTTTATGGATTTGGGCAGAAGCCCACTTGGTTTTGGATTTACGAATTTTGGTATTATATGGTTTTGGGCTAAGTTCCCACACATGTTTGGTTTTACGGTTTTTGGGCTAAGGCCCTAATGGTTTATTTAAGTAAATGATTTGATTACTAGTTTTCGATGCGTGCATAATTTTTAGTGAAGGGCAAAAATGTCTTTGTATGAAATGTGTTTTATTGAATTATTTATTTTCTTCTACTCACAGCTTTTAAATGGTTTTAATGCCCTTCAGGTTGATAATGGATGCGGACTAAAGTAGAGACCGAGACATCGCATTCCTCCATCGATCCTGTCGCGCTCTAGGAGCCCCGTATGGGTCGAGGTATGAATTATCCCTTGTCTGACACTTCGTGTCAGACGGTAGCATGACACATCCCACGTTAATCTTGGGGGGATTGGGATGGGTCGTGTCAAGTGGTATCAGAGTGAGGTTGCCGCTATTCGAGAAAACTGTGTAGTTCTTGTGGTACGTCCAGGTCGAGGATGTGATGTCTCTACGTGGTCAGCCTGTTATCAACCTGATAGTAGGATGCCGATTTGATAGTTATTGACAATGAATAGTGGATAAAGTGTGATTGGCTCGATATGCCATGTGTTAGTGTGTTTCGACTCGAGTAGGGTTACTTTTGACGGATTGGTAATGCGATGACCGTTCAACAGTTCGATCATGTGATGTTAGATTGTTTTGCTGCTGGTAATAGCTAGGTTCGGGGAAACCCAGTTGTGTTGATGGTAGGATTGGATTGACGTCCATACGATGTCAGGACCGTGGGCTCGGTCAGATTGTGGATTATATGCAGAGGGCAGTTGGGCTCAGAGGAACCCTAGGGTGTGATTGTGGAACCCTAATTTATGATGGATGGTCTGGGAATTGTGAGTCTGTAGTTGTTGTGGATTGGACAACTTTCCGAAGTTAGGGTGGTCTGGCTGGTCGAAACCCAGATTGTGGCTGATGGGTTGGAACTTGGGCTGCAGAGAGCGGTTGAGGTTGTGGACGACTCTAGTGAGTCTAGTCGAAACTATGGAGATTGGTTGGCCAGACACAAAGTGAAATGATTGGATTCAATCCACGAGTACGGTTATGAGATGATATATGGAATTCCGAGTTGGACCGAGTAATAGTGTGATGTGTGGATGCGCATCTCGATGACGAGGATTGTTGGTCAACAGTCGTGTGGAGATGGTTGGCTATCAAACGTGATTGGTGTAGTTATGGTTGTTGAAAATTGGGGGACGTTCATGGAATGTTCATTATCTTGTTGTGGGTTGTCAAGATGATTGTACCCGGAGTTGTTGGGTACGAGAGAGACAGAGTTCCTTTAACCTGAGCGGAGGTATGAGGTTGTTGTTCAGTATGAGTAACGACTCATGGTTGTCTGATTCGCACACTGTGTGCCAGTGATTGTGATAACGATGAGCCACGAGTTGGGATGTGAGTCCGTCGTGATGGGCATACGCTCGGTATCTGAGATTCGGTAGTGGGTGAGTGATTAACTGGATAGGATCCTGCAGGGATTGTGATGTGTTGGGTTAAGTCCCAAAAAGTATGAGATGAATACGCGATGAATGGACGAAAGGTATGATTGAGACATGAGGAGTTTTGGATGACGCAGAGGACGTCATGGAAATTAGTGGATTCGGGGAGTTGTCGTCAACTCCGAAACTTGAGTGGTTGTGTGTTTCGAAAACTAATTAACTCAATCAGTCCTTAATTCATTACAAACTTAATAAAATCGCTTATCAATAAAAGCCATTTCCTTCCTCAAACCATTAGGGTCTTAGCCTAACATCAATACATCAACCATGTGGGAACTCAGCCCAAAACCATAAAACCAAAGTAGGTGGGTCACTGCCCAAATCCGTGAACACCAAATAACCAATCGAGTAAAATATAGTTAACCAATCATTGGTATCCCAGATGCCTGACATCCCAGATGTCATAATGTCATGGTCCTAAGCTACGCGTGCTACTCGGGGTCTCAAGTTCAAGTCTCCCCAAGGTCCACCCAAGTCAATGTCCCTCCTTGGGGGGAGGTTTTAACCTCATGCAATCCTGATCCTGAGCCTCTCTACGTGAGCCTCTATGAGGTATTTCCGTAGGGTGACCCCTCTCAGGTAATGCACCGTGACTACTCCAGGGTACCGAATATCGGGAGGAGACAATCCGAACATAAGGATGGTATATGGAAAACATTTCATAAACCAACTGGGCCTTAAGCCCGATAATATAGACCAAATGGGTCTCCAGCCCAATACCTCATTAAATCAAATAGACTTCAAGTCCGATAGTTCATAAGTCAAATGGGTCTCAAGCCCGATTCCATATTCCCAAATCTAAAATCATTCCATTAATCCATTATTGAAAACACAAGAATGTATAAAACCAACATAAAACCATAAATCTTGAAATACGTGTAAATACGTACATACCAAATATCACAATCATATGTACTCAAGGCATCTCAAATCATTGATATAAACATATTAAATAGTTATACATGCATCATATTTAGAAAGAAAATGTCCACTCACAGACCGTCCTTACTACGCCTCGATAACCGCGCCATAAGCCTTTCCGAGCTAATTCACCACCTCTGGAACATCCAGACCAGTCCAAATCACACTCAAGGGTCACTAACCATCTATACAAGTCCTAATCATCAACCCCCAAAACACCTGGAAAAGTCAACGTGTCTCGGACAAGCTTCCCTAGGCTAAAAACCTCAATTTGACCAACCTAACGATCTCGGATCAACTCGAAACTACCGCCATTAGATTTGTATCGTTGAAGCCTTTAAAAAGGTACTGCTTCCACCTCAGGATTCGCAACCACGCGCCCCAAATCGCGGGTCAAAGCTGCTGGTCAAAAAGTTAAAGCTAACGTTAGGGCAACGATTAACAGTTAAAGTCAATGCTGACGTCAGGTCAACGGTCAACAATCAAAGTCAACGCTGATGTCATCCTGACAGGTGCCACGTGTGAGCAGCCAGTTGGTCCACGTCACTGACATGTCAGTGCTGACTGGGAACTGACAGTGACATGTATCGACTCCTCACTAGGCTACCTAGCCTGACATCTGACAGGTGACTGCTAACGCCATCGTCTTCAAACTCCAGTGGGTCTGACCCGTTTTACTAAACTGGGTCGCGCAGACCCGAGACCTGACCTGGCTCCCATTTCTTTATTTTTAGTCCATTTTTATCCCTATTTCTTCTTATGGACTCGTCTAATCCCCAGAAACAGACCTATCGAATCAAAACCATGAAAAACTAACTGGAAACTCACCTCCAAACGATGAACAATGACGAGGAACTTCCTCTTCTATTTCTAGCCGTCTTAGCCTTCTTCTTCCCTCAAAATCGAGTCTCACGAGCTCGTCTATGTCCCTAGAACATTTTAGGATCAACCTCATCGCTCAACACACGTCAAAACACGGTTTTCCAAAATTGGATCAAAACGGGTTTCGGGTTCTTACTTGGGTTCTAGGTTTCCTCCACTGTTCACGGCAGTCATACCGTCTCCGTCGTCCCCTCTATCTCTCTGTCACTCCCAGTCTCTTACTCTCTCTCTAGTCTCAACGGAAGGGGAATGGAAAATGGTTTTAGGGTGGGTTGTATAGGTTTCAGATTACAGAGGAAACGAAGAAGATGAAAATGAAAATAATAGATCCCACATGATTGGGTTTTGGGAAAATCAGATGTGGGATAGGTGTCACTCACTGATTGGTCCACCCATATTTTCAACCCAATCCAAAAATGTCATTTGTCCACTTTTCTAGGTTTGTGTGAATAGTACAGTTATCCTTCCGTGACTCGTAACTTTCCCGTCGAATGTCTGATTTCGACGTGCCGCCTGTCTACGGACTCGTAACATCCCAATCTATGTAACAGTCCTCGGTCCTCGTGCATTTGACCATCCGAGTCAAAAGTCAACTTTTTGCCCATTCATAGGGGCAAAATCATCATTTACACCGATTGTCCGAAATTCCTCGATTAATTCGCGATTAGTCACGATAAATCTTAAATTGTCCTTAACTAATCTTAATTACCCTTAATTAATCCCGTGAATTTGTGACGGGTTGTTACATCAATGCATCAAGAGCTACATTAGTTTATCTTAGGTGATACCTAATGATGCAATCATAATCCTCAATGAACTCTAACAACCTCCTTTCTCTCAGATTCATATCCTTCTAAATAAAGAAATACTTCAAGTCTTGGTGGTTAATACAAATCCTCCATATTTCCCATTATAAATAGTGTCTCTAGATCTTCAATGCATGCACAACTACTGGCGGTAGCTCCAAATCATGGGCAGGGTAGTTCTATGTAAGGGGTTTCAACTACCTAAAAGCATATGTTATAATCTCCCTATCCTACTTCAATACACAACCCAAAATTTGTAAATATGCATCATTATAAACCTTGTACTCCCCACAATCATATGGAAGAGTCAACACTGAAGCAGAAGTTACCCTTCATTTCCTTAAAACTCTGCTCACATCATCCCAAACAAACTTAATCACCTTTCGGGTTAACCAAGTCAATGGAGCAGCTATCAAAGAAAATCCCTCTACGAGTTGTCTATAGTATCTTGCCAATCTCAGAAAGCATCTGGTCTCTGATGTAGGCTTTGGTTGTTCACAATATGCTACTGCTTCTTTATTTTGGGGATTCACACTAATTCCTTCGGCAAATATCACATGAGCCATAAATCTAACACCAGTCAACCAAAACTAGCATTTACTAAACTTTCCATACAATTTTCTCTCTCTCTCTCTCGGTGTATTCAAAACTCGCCTCATTCATCTTCGCATTCTTCGGATACACCAAGATATTGTCGACAAACACGATCACGAATCGGTCTAAGTATTATTGAAACACCCTATTCATCTGATCCATAAATGATGTTGGTGCATAGCTCAACCCAAACGATAGTACCATAAACTCATAATGTCCATAACGAGTCTGGAAAGCAGTCTTAGGAACATTCTCTCCCAAAATCCTCAACTGAGTATATCCGAACCAAAGGTCGATCTTTGAAAAATGCTTTGCCCCTCTCAACCGATTAAACAGATCATCTATTTGTGGTAAAGGATTTTTGTTCTGCACTGTCACTCTGTTAATACACTGCTAGAAAAAAACTTTGGGCATCAGAAAATTCATTGCCTATTCCCCTCATTCACAGTGGCATTACTCAATGATGCTTATCGGGGGGTGTATAGGCAACTGATTTCCTCCATTGCCTAAAGTGTTTTTTCACAAAGGTTTTAATTGAATACTACCGCATAAAGTGATTTTTCAGAAAGGTTTTAATTTGAATACTACTGCATAAAGTGATTTTTCGCATCGATTTTTAAGGAATACCATTGCCTACCTTTCTTAAACTATAGTTTAGTAAAGAAAATGTTGCCTAAAGTTTCCTTACGCAACATTATTTTCATAAAATTGATGTCCAAAACTACTTCAGACCATGGGTTTTTATAATTTTATTACTAACAGCTTAAACAGCATTGAAAAATTATTTAAATATGATGCTGAGCTATGCATACAGCTACATTATGTTTCAAACAACTCTCTATTTTTCTCGTAAAAATTTGTTAGTACAATAAAATCGCATGAAAACAATTAAACTTCATTCATAATGAAAAAACTACCATTGTTAAGGCAAATAATATATTCTATAAAATCTATGGAAATATATAATCTAGCCTATGTATGTCCTATATACTACATTGAGAGCGTTTTGTGTGTTCCAACTTTTTTTCATCAATATCTTTTCTCGTCTTTTCTCATCTTTTTTTTTTATCACCATTACACTTTGATATTAGATGATCTGCCTTTCTTCTCACACTGGGCATCCTGTCCAATTCTTAATTCTTTCCTGCTGGATTCAACAAGTCATTCTCAACCTGGAATAAAATGAACCATAAATATAAAGTAAATTTATTAAGAATGTAAGCACCACTGAAGCATGTATAAACTGGAACATTTTGTCCAGAAAACATGAAATCAAGAATGGTATCCAAAGTCCAAACAGCAACAGCCATGAAACTAGAGCACCCTAAGTAAGCACTGCAAGCCAGAGGAAAATAAAGATGTAAAACAGTCTTACCTCATCAACCACCGCCGAGTGATTCATCATTGCCCTGGTACCTAATTTCCATATACACCATGTACCATTGTCAGCATGCCATAAAGATTCGTCATTCATAGACCTTTTGAAACCAAAACTGATCACTTTCAACTTACAATAATTCTTAAACTAGAAAGTGAGACTTCAAACACAAAGGTAACAAAGCCCTCAATCACCCAATTAATAGTTCATAATAAAAAGCTAAGAACTACAAGGAACCAAAAAAAAATAATAATAATTAATTGGTGAATTACCCAATAATGGATGGCCGATTGAGTACCAATACCGATTCACCATAAAGAGATGAATACTGAATGAAGATAGAGAAAGATGAAGCTTCAAACAATGAATATTTAAATAAATCGAGAAAAATTAGGGAAACTCCAATAGTTGACGAATAGATGAAGGGAAGATTGTTGAAAGACTAATTAAGTATAACTAGGATACATTTTATTCCAGTTAACTCAATGCATGAGAGACAAGACCTAAATTCCAAGTCCAAGGGTCGACATACTTTTATAGTATACGACGATAATGGGAAGTGAACGATGCACATTAAGCTATTATGTGAATTGAGTTTGAGATCACTCAAGATATGTATGTTTGCTTCTTCTGTTGGTGAAAGAATGGTTTCAAGCCATACGAAATTTGCTAAAAATTTTACTCTATACAATTCATTTAGGAGAGTCGAATCATAGACCACTTATGTAATATACAGTACTAGACTGTAAGTTATTGTTTTTTCTCTTCTTCTATTGGTGAAATATTGGTGTGAAACCATGTGAAATTTGCTAAAAACGAGAGTCGTATTTGAAAACACACATTATACAATATTACGAGAGTCGTATTTGAAAACACACATTATAGAATACTAGACTGTAACACGTTAATGTTTTCTTGTTCTTTTATTGATGGTACCATTTGAATTTAGAACTCCAATTCTTAAGGGCATTTTCAATTTATTAATTTATTTATTTATTTTTATTGAGTCTTTGTCTAAAGTTATCTGCTTACATGTCAATTCATGAATGCTAACTCCAAAAGGGAAATAGATCAGTCATGGAGATGTACCTTTCCAAGCTGCTTGTGCTCTCTTCCAACTGGTACCAAAAACTTCAGGTCGACTTCAATAGGCTACATCTGCATGAAAAAAAAGGAATCAATTGAATAAAATTTAACTGAGAGGCACAAGTCATAAGGCATATAATAATGAAAAAAATATAGTAAGTAATATACATAATATAACTGTACACAGGAAAAATAAGCAGGGCAAACCATTAATCGTTCTCCATATTTTGCATTGCGAGATACCATCTATGATCTATCAAACAGACAATTCAAAAACAGCAGAATAATTTAGTGCTCAAAACAACAGCAAACTTTTTAAAAAGTAGTAAGTTTTAAGGGTAACATAAGAAAGAGATAAAAGATAGACCTAGTGTAAACATAAAAAGCAAGGTCATGCGCTCCAAAGGTCTCCTCTTGCAGCCAACTCAACCAAAGAATATCACCCAAGTTTATCTCCCAATTTTACTTCAGTAACTAGCAAAGATAAGAATTGCAAGAAACAAACCTGATCAGGTTGAGCAACATCAGAAAAGATCATATCAACCATGCCAACAAGCATACGATATTTAGCTGGATGCCTGGCATCTTCAATGATGGGTATAATATTTGTTCGATAATTTGCCATGCTCCCCAAGTCTCTGCCACTTCTATGAGAAAACTTCACTGCATACAAAAATCAGACATGACCAACAGTGGTTATGGGAAGCTAATATTTAGCTTGAGAAATTAAGAACCTCTAGATCATAAACAACACTTACATGGCCAACAATATCAGACATGCGAGAGACAGTAGTACCAGAAGCAGCAGCAAAAATCATCAAGTGAACCATTTATAGCTTCAAATAGTTGAGTGAGAAATGAAAGTGAGTCACGGCTCCAGTAATGTTTGCCTAATCAACCAACCCAGAAATTGGAAGGAACACATAATTTAAAGGCATACGATCGATCAAAATTTAAGCAATTTCAAACTTATCTTCATTCTCCCCCGACATTATTCCAGCAATAGAGCAAAATTGCAAATTCTAAACCCCAATGCAAACAAAAAATTTAATATTTTAAAAATCTGAGATTTATTTGATTATCCTTTACCGCAGGCCTAGGCCTTCTCGGTCTGAATCGGCTGAGCTCCTGCAACTCGTGGATCCGCTGATCTCCTGCAACTCATGGGCATTGGCCACATCCAATACCACCAATTCATACGTTCTCAAGTTCCCAACAATTTTCTTATCCGACTTCAAACTAAGATAAGTCTCAACCCGGTGTGGCACATCCGGATCGACCCACAACCTCAAATTGAACATCAAGCCAAACTCAGTTGGAACTGAGTCGAACCCATATGCTGAAACAATCAAAGAACTGGTCTCCACCACTTTGTCATGGTATTTAGCTTCCCATTCTCTCCATGAACGCAGGCTCTCCGCATATATTTAAGTAATAGCAGCTGGTTTCGATGCAAGCAGCGACGACAGATTGGCCGTAGAGGCAAAACGGTGTGTCAAACGAAATTGAGGACGAGCCTAGTTTGGGTGCAGAGGCGATGGAGCGATGAAGGGTCAGTGGTGATCAGGGCCGGCCTTGAAGGGGCCCCCTGGGCCCAAAATTTTCAAAATTGGCTATATAAAAAAAAAAAAAAATTAGAGATGGCTAAGAGGCGTTCTTGATTGGGAGGCGTTCTCGGCTGTAGAAACCAAGGAGGCGTTATCGGCGGTAGAAACCAAAAAGGCGTTCTTGATTTCTTCAATAATGATGGCAAGGAGTCCAAAGCATCAATCAATTAGTACTCCAACTTCCCATTTCCCACTTCCCAAGTTAGTATAATACTAATTTCATCCTCCAAATTTCAATGACCATTTCTTGTCAATTCTCACTTCTCAGTAACCAATCTTTCCAATTCTCACTTCTCAGTGAACTCAGTGCCTCAATGGGTTCGAAGAATCGAAGGGCGACGTGAGCTGGGGCGCTTGGCAGTTGCCGCTTGCAAGAGGTGCCACTTGCAAGAGCCAAGCTCGGAGTATTGTAGATGCCATTTTCTGCTGGAGTTTGATGAGGTGAAGAGAAGATGTCGGAAACGCCTCAATAGACACAACCAACGGCGGAGGAAACCTAAACTGGAATCCCTTTACTTCAGTCCCAACTTCCTGTCCAGTTACAAAGGTACCATTACAGCAATTTCGTAATCCACAATTGGACATATTTTGCAAAATTGAAAATGTATCACTAACATTTTTACTAATTCTTAATCGAAATCAAAATAAGAAGTTGGATTCCGATCACAAATTACTCTACTGTTACCAATTAGGCCATAGGATATCAGAAATTGAAGTGCTAATTTGTGGAATTGGATTCTTCAATCCAATTCCTCATCTAGATTATGACTTAGTAAAGATGTTTTGGCACAACACTATTTGTAACGACCCGTCCCAAATTCCTATATTAGATTAGTGACTAATCACGATTAGTGAGACTAATCACGATTAGTGAGGCTAATCGGTGATTAGTTAGGCGAAATAGGACGAACGATGCGAAATGACCGTTTTGCCCTTGGGCGTGGATAAAACGTTGACTTTTGATTCGGGCGGTCAAACGGACTTTGACCGAAGACCGTGACATATTTCGTGACGTCACGAGTTCATAGACAGGTGGCACGTTCAAATCCGACGTTCGAGGAAGAAGTTATGACGTTCGGAAGTTTAGGGGCATTTTGGTAATTTTGGTTAAAAAGGGTCAAATGTTGACTTTTTGACCGGGAGGTCCGATGGCCGAGGGCCAAAGACCGTTACGTAGATAGGGACGATACGAATCCGTAGACAGGCGGCACGTCGAATTCGGACGTTCGACGGCGAAGTCACGGTTCACGGAAGTTCAAGTACACTATTGCACGAATTACGAAACGAGTTAACTTTTGTACTCTAGTGGGGCCCAGATATTTAATTCCTGCCCCTATGGATGAGTGACAAGTGTCACCCATCCACAGGCCATTCCTTTCCCTTCATGCACCGTGCATTTCCTTTCTCCATTTCAAACACACACAAAACACCCACCCGATCTCACCCATTTTCCTCCCATCCGTGCAACCCAAAACCCATCCACTCTTCACCCATGACCAGGCAGAGGACCAGGGAGACTGAGGAGGTTGCTGGGTGGCCTGAACCTCCGTCCACGGTGGCTGGAAGGAGGAAGAACCCGTGAGGTTCACAGTAAGTCCATTTTGATCCATTTTTCCATTTTTGTTGTTATGGTTGGTTTTTAATGGTTTTAATGAGTCCATTAGGTTGCTAGGGACATGTTAGGAAGCTTTAAGGAAGCTTGGTATGGCTGGGCAGCCATGGGAGAGTTTTGAGAACTTTGAACCGTTTGATTCAAAATCGAACCATGGGTTTAGGCGGTTTTTAGGTTGTTTTAAGGATTGGAATGGATAGAAAACACCAAAATAGGATGAAAGGAACAAAAAAGGAAGAACTAGGATGAAAAATGGGGTGTCTAGGGCTGTGAACCGGTCACGCGGGTCCAGTTGGACCGGCCAAACCAGGTGAGCCGGCCATGAACAGTAAAACCGGTCTGTTGGAGGTTAGTGCCGATGAACAGTATTTTTGACTTTCTAGGGGCTCGTGAGGACGCGTGGGCCATAATTTGGGAAAGTGTTCAACACGGGAAATCTTCTATTCGATGTAACGTACATTTTGGGACTGGTTTCGTGTCAATCGGATAACGTCTCGATATGTTTCGGGGCATCGGAAGGTTTGGGGTCAGTTTAAAAATAGTTAAAAGTTCGGGAAAATTACGGGGCTTTAATGGGAGGTTAACTAAGTAGCTAGTAACCTTGTATTAAAATTTGGACAGGTTTGGGAGTCCCGGTGATGGTGATCGGCTCGGGGAGCCGAATAGCACGCAAATCGAGGTGGCAGCTCGGACGGTCTGTGAGTGGACCTTTCTTTCGAATTTGATGCATGCATAAATTTTTTATAATTGTTTTAATATATGTTTTGTGATGCCATGAGTGCATTTGTTTGTGGTAGCTTATGATCGACATAATTGCACGTATTTCAAGGTTTTCGGCTTTATGTCATACCTTTGCGTACCATGTTTTCAACAAGGGTTTAATAAACGGATTTTGGATTTGGAAATATGGAATCAGGCATTAGACCCTATTTGATTTACAAATCTCGGACTTGGAGTCCATTTGAATTGATGAGGAATCAGACCGAGGTCCATTTGTGTTATACGATCGGGCCGTGGGCCCAGTTGTTTACGATTCAGGTTGGAGGCCCAGTTAGTGGTAATATCGGGCTTGATGCCCCGTTGATTTATGATATTGGGCCTGAGACCCATTTGGTTGAGATATCGGGCTTAAGGCTCCGTTGGTTGTGAAATCGAACGTGAGGTCCTATTGGTTTATGGTTTCGGGCTTAGGGCCCTCTTGATTGTGAAATCGGGCCTGAGTCCTAGTTCGATTTATGAAATGAGAATTCGGGCATGAAACCCTGTTGAACTGTGGATTTGGGCCGAGGCCTGTGAAAGGAATTTGAATCGGATTCGAGGAATCCTGTTAAAATGAATCGGGTATGAGACCCAGTTGAAAAGTGATTTAAGAAAGAAAGAGTTTGAAAATGAATTGAACCCTCCATATTAATTATATGGTCTCCTCCAGACATCGACCTGGAGAGTCACGATCCACAGACCAGAGTGGGTATCTCCATAGGGATCCCGTTCCAGGAGTGGTGGTTACTTATATTGTTGTGGTCCCAGACCAGATTCCGGAGAGATATGTGGACTAGATCCAGAAAGAGAGCTCGGACTAGATCCAGAGATTGAGCCTCCTAGATGGAGATTCCTGGGAGAAGACTCGGAGTGAGACCCCGAGTAGTGTGCACACTAGATAGATTTGATATCGTGACATTTATCAGGGATATGTTCCCTAGGGGCTGTGTGCCCCGAGTTGGCATCTGCTCGGAAGTGCCTTGGATGGGTTATACGTAATACGTATGTGGTTTTATGAAAAGTGATTTGAGGGCGGAGACCCTATGTTTTATGATTTCGAAAGTGATTTGGGGCGGAGACCCCGTATTCGATGTTTTAGAAATGAATTGGGGGCGGAGACCCAGTACTTGATGTGATTTGGGCTGAGTCCCTATTGATTTGACCTACGGGTTTTAGATTGTGATTTCGGGTCGAGAGGACCCAAATGGATTTATGGTTCATGACGGTTTATGGGAACCGGGCATGAACCCTTAAATGATTATGAGAATGTTTTCAACTGATTTTTTATGAATGTTTTACTAAACGGTTTTTGGAATGCATGCATATGTTTTTATGAAGGGCATAAATGTCTTTAAGCGAAAATGTTTTTAAATGAAATGTTTATTTTTGTCCACTCACGACTTTTGATGTTTTCATGCCTTTCAAGTTGATAGCGGATGCGGGCTGTAGCAGAGACGAGACATCACTCCCCTCCTCCTACGATCCTGATGCACTCTGATGGCCCCGACGAGGGCTAGAGATGGAATTTTCTCTGGTCTGACCCTTTGTGTCAGACGGGATCAGGCGAGTCCCACATTAATCCCAGGGGATTTGTTACCGGTCCTGAAAAATTGGTATCAGAGCATTGGATTGCTCGTAGGATGCTTATCAGAGCGGGGTTGTCTCTATTCGAGCAACCATGCAGCTCTTGGAGTATGTGCAAAGGTCGAGGATGTGATATCTCATTGGGCTACAGTTCGTGGTCAACCTGATGTTGGCATGCCGGTATGATAGTTAGTAGGATTGAATCGTGGATTGTTTTGGTTCGGCATTTGATGCTGGGACTGCCATAGTTCTGTCGGGGTTGACAGTGTGGAGCCCTGCGAATGTTGAACGTAGGATTACGTTAGAGTTTTGGATCGTGAGACGGTTAGTTGGGATCGTCTTCACGATGTCGTAGCATCAATTCCGATGACTGGTTAGGAATACTGACAATCGGATGGTCGGATATTGTTGAGTTCAATGATCGTATTTGGTTGAGTTAGATGGATTTACTGCAGTTGGCAGTTAGTAGCCGGATTCGGGGAATCCTAGTTGGATTGACGGTAGGATTGGATTGACGTCTTTTCGATGTTAAGACCCCGGAGATGGTTAGATTGTGGATTGTACAGCAGTTGGTAGCTTGCAGTTGGGTTCAGAGTGACCCTAGGTGTGATTGTGGAACCCTACCTTAGGTGTATGGTTCAGAAATGTGAGTTGACGAGTGGTATGACTTGGACGACTATTCGAATTTGGATTCGGTAGTCGGTCTAGTCATGTTAGCTTGTGTTGGGACTGCACTTCGCAGTCGAGGTTGTATTTATTGGTTAGACCTAGTTGGTCGTTGTACTATTCAGTTGTGGTTTGGTGCAACTAAGGTCATGGACGACCTGGTAGACGACATTGGTTTAGTTGAGTTACGACTGGTTAGAGATGGTTTGGACAAGTTGTCAGGGTTAGTACTTGTCGATGGAATCCCGGAGCGGGGATACCGAGTAGTTGGTACAAGCAGTTGATTCCGTTGGATGCGGAGTCTGGATATCAAGATGTCTGGTAGTTAGGTCTGCACGAGGTTGTGGCAGACGCTACTATCGATAGACGTAGTCGAATTTTATCCGGTCGAGTAGACTCAGGTTGTCGTGACGATTGTGACGATGGGATTGTCAGTCGTGACGATGGTACGAGGTGCGTGAATAACGCATATGTATGAGTAGTGATTCTGGATTCGACTTGGTTACGGCTGAGTGCGATCGCAGAATGAGACGGGGACGTTCGGGGGACGTTTCCTTTTCTCGTATGAGTTGTCAGGGTGACTGTACCCAGAGTTGTTGGGTACGATGGAGGCAGAGTTTCTCCTATTCGAGCAGAGGTACGGGATCGTCGCTCGGTATGAGCGGAGATCCTGGCATGTCAATTTTGCACATGGTGTGCCGATACTGGTGCTGGTGCCGATGATTGCGACGACGATGAGTTACGCGTCGGGATGCGACTTCGTCGTGATGGGCATATGTTCGGTATATGTGGTCCCAGAGTGGATCTCAGATAGAGTTAAATTGGTTAGGGGACACGTGGTTGATGTCCGGGTATGTTGTGTACAATCTTGTTGGAACTTCGGAATCGCGAGAGGTTGCGATTGAGGTGACTAGTGGAATGCGGGTTTTCCGCATTGGAATCGGGTATTTCGAAGTCCTTTTGGGTGACTTCTCAGGTTCTGCCATGGTATATGATGTAGATGTTGTTGGTTGCCACTAGTACACCGGTTGTGTATTGGTTGGTGGACCCGGGATTTTGTCTTGGGTCATCAAGTGGAGTTGAGTATATCGAAGTTAGGTGACTGAGATTTCTCATGTTCTGCTTGGTGGCAGACGATGTTGGATTATGTGACGTGGTGAATGCAATGAGTTTTGGTTGTATTCACGTAGGATGACTTTTGATGTCATTGTTTTGAATCATCTTTGGTTTTCCTCGGTGGAATGCCAATGATTGATACGAGGTAATCAGTGAGAACCCACAGTCTCGACGTGTCTCATCGTTGACTAATCTGTTTAGATGTGGGAATTGGTTTAGGACTTTGGGTATCGTTATGGATCTGGATCGTGATCTGGATGATCCAGATAGGTGGAGAGTTTATCACTCTTACTTGGATGTTGGAGTTGAGGATGATGGGACTGAACTTCTATTTGAAGTGAATCCCGTATGGTATATTACGCAGGTGAGTAGTTTTCCGACGTGGTCGGATATGGTTAGCCTTAGGGATGTGCGGATATTGTGATTGGCTTCCCTATGAAGTCAATCGATGGTATTGGAGTAATCGGTTGAGCAGACAACCGATAGGTTCATGATTGATACGTCTCGGTAGACGAGAATGATATTTCGGGTTTTGGAATCAGATTTCTGGATGACGATTCAGGATTTGATTTTGGAACTTGAAAGAGGATTTCTGTATTTTGATTTTGGAATCGGATTCTGGGTGACGATTCAGGATTTGATTATGGAGCTTGACAATGGATTCTCTTTTTATGAAATTGGGTTCGGAATGGTTATTCCAAATGCTAGCTACGGAATAATAATTTCGGATTTGAATTTGGACATGGCTATGGATATGATTTCTAGTTTTGGATTCGGGATTTCTTACGAAATTGTGGATTCGGATTCAGATTTGGAAATAGATGATGGGTTGGAGTTTCGATTTGTCTAGTACTGGATTGGACAGATGGACTCCAAATTGGAACGTGATTGGCTACACCCTAGGTGGTTGTAGGTTGATAGATGGGTGGTTGTATGTACCTTGTACGTTGTTCGAGGTACGATACCGGCCAGACTTGTGATGCCTGATGACGGTATATAGGTTATACCGTGGGTATGTTGGTGAGCGTATTGGTAGTCGGCTTGATTCCGATACCATTGGATTTGTCGGGGACGTGGACTGGACATTGGATACTGTGCAGTGGGTCATAGTATTTCTGGTGGGTCCAGTTACACACAAGCTGAGTACTTTGTTGGTATACGTATACTCAGGTTGAGTGAGTTGGTGGTTATTGTAATCTGGAGTGAGTATAGCGACAGTTTTCAATTGACGATTGTCAAGTGGTGACAGTTTGTAAGAGGTGTCAACGTAGATCGTTGAGTGCGGTTTGGTGACTCCCAGTAGGAGCAGACGTCAGGATAGGTTAGAGATTGAGGAAGGAACCGTAGAGTTGTTTCTCTCAGCAAAAGGGTAGATTTGACAAGTGGGTCGATCATAGGATACTTGGGCTACTCTGATACTGCCAGTTGGTGTCAGTTCGGAGCGTACGACTTCTGCTATTCGACGTGGTCGAGTGTAGTTGATGCGACGCGAGTGTTAGTGGTACGTCTGGTTGCAGACGAGTTTTGTTCTGGTTAGTTGGTGTACTAGCGTACACATGTTTCGAGGTCGGATTTTCTTTCCACTAGTTGGATGTGGAATCAGGATAGTTGGAGTTTCAAGAACGAAACTAATTATGGAGGGAAGAACGGTTGGAATTAGGTCGGTTGGAATTTCGAGGACGAAATTAATTAAGGAGGGAAGGTTGTAACGACCCGTCCCAAATTCCTAGATTAGATTAGTGAATAATCACGATTAGTGAGGCTAATCGGTGATTAGTTAGGCGAAATCGGACGAACGATGCGAAATGACCGTTTTACCATTGGGCGTGGGTAAAACGTTGACTTTCCATTCGGGCGGTCAAACGGACTTTGACCGAAGACCGTGACGTAGTTCGTGACGTCACGAGTTCATAGACAGGTGGCACGTTCAAATCCGACGTTCGAGGAAGAAGTTATGACGTTCGGAAGTTTAGGGGCATTTTGGTAATTTTGGTTAAAAGGGGTCAAATGTTGACCTTTTGACCGGGAGGTCCAATGGCCGAGGGCCAAAGACGGTTACGTAGATGGGGACGATACGAATCCGTAGACAGGCGGCAAGTCGAATTCGAACGTTCGACGACGAAGTTACGGTTCACGGAAGTTCAAGTGCACTATTGCACGAATTACGAAACGAGTTAACTTTTGGACTCTAGTGGGGCTCAGATATTTAATTCCTGCCCTATGGATGAGTGACAAGTGTCACCCATCCACAGGCCATTCCTTTCCCTTCAGGCACCGTGCATTTCCTTTCTCCATTTCAAACACACACAAAACACCCACCCGATCTCACCCATTTTCCTCCCATCCGTGCAACCCAAAACCCATCCACTCTTCACCCATGACCAGGCAGAGGACCAGGGAGACTGAGGAGGTTGCTGGGTGGCCTGAACCGCCGTCCACGGCGGCTGGAAGGAGGAAGAACCTGTGAGGTTCACAGTAAGTCCATTTTGATCCATTTTTCCATTTTTGTTGTTATGGTTGGTTTTTAATGGTTTTAATGAGTCCATTAGGTTTCTAGGGACATGTTAGGAAGCTTTAAGGAAGCTTGGGATGGCTGGGCAGCTATGGGAGAATTTTGAGAACTTTGAACCGTTTGGTTCAAAATCGAACCATGGGTTTAGGCGGTTTTTAGGTTGTTTTAAGGATTGGAATGGATAAAAAACACCAAAATAGGATGAAAGGAACAAAAAAGGAAGAACTGGGATGAAAAATGGGGTGTCTAGGGCTGTGAACCGGTCACGCCGGTCCAGTTGGACCGGCCAAACCAGGTGAGCCGGCCATGAACAGTAAAACCGGTCTGTTGGAGGTCAGTGCCAATGAACAGTATTTTTGACTTTCTAGGGGCTCGTGAGGACGCGTGGGCCATAATTTGGGAAAGTGTTCCACACGGGAAATCTTCTATTCGATGTAACGAACATTTCAGGACTGGTTTCGTGTCAATCAGACACCGTCTCGATATGTTTCGGAGCATAGGAAGGTTTAGGGTCGGTTTAAAAATAGTTAAAAGTTCGGGAAAATTACGGGGCTTTAATGGGAGGTTAACTAAGTAGTTAGTAACCTTCTATTAAAATTTGGACAGGTTTGGGAGTCCCGGTGATGGTGATCGGCTCGGGGAGCCGAATAGCACGCAAATCGAGGCGGCAGCTCGGACGGTCTGTGAGTGGACCTTTCTTTCGAATTCGATGCATGCATAAATGTTTTATAATTGTTTTAATATATTTTTTGTGATTCCATGAGTGCAGTTGTTTGTGGTAGCTTAGGATCGACATAATTGCACGTATTTCAAGGTTTTCGGCTTTATGTCATACCTTTGCGTACCATGTTTTCAACGAGGGTTTAATAAACGGATTTTAGATTTGGAAATATGGAATCAGGAATTAGACCCTCTTTGATTTACAAATCTCGGACTTGGAGTCCATTTGAATTGATGAGGAATCAGACCGAGGTCCATTTGTGTTATACAATCGGGCCGGGGGCGCAGTTGGTTTACGATTCGGGTTTGAGGCCCAGTTAGTGGTAATATCGGGCTTGATGCCCCGTTGATTTATGATATTGGGCCTGAGACCCATTTGGTTGAGATATCGGGCTTAAGGCTCCGTTGGTTGTGAAATCAGGGCGTGGGGTCCTATTGGTTTATGGTTTCGGGCTTAGGGCCCTCTTGATTGTGAAATCGGGCTGTGTCCCAGTTCGATTTATGAAATGAGAATTCAGGCATGAGACCCTGTTGAACTGTGGATTTAGGCCGAGGCCTGTGAAAGGAATTTGAATCGGATTCGAGGAATCCTGTTAAAATGAATCGGGTATGAGACCCAGTTGAAAAGTGATTTAAGAAAGAAAGAGTTTGAAAATGAATTGAACCCTCCATATTGATTATATGTTCTCCTCCAGACATCGACCTGGAGAGTCACGATCCACAGACCAGAGTGGGTATCCCCATAGGGATCCCGTTCCAGGAGTGGTGGTTACTTATATTGTTGTGGTCCCGGACCAGATTCCGGAGAGATATGTGGACTAGACCCAGAGAGAGAGCTCGGACTAGATCCAGAGATTGAGCCTCCCAGATGGAGATTCCTGGGAGAAGACTCGGAGTGAGACCCCGAGTAGTGTGCACACTAGATAGATTTGATATCGTGACATTTATCGGGGATATGTTCCCTAGGGGCTGTGTGCCCCGAGTTGGCATCTTCTTGGAAGTGCCCCGAGTTGGCATCTTCTTGGAAGTGCCTCGGATGGGTTATACATAATACGTATGTGGTTTTATGAAAAGTGATTTGAGGGCGGAGACCCTATGTTTTATGATTTCGAAAGTGATTTGGGGCGGAGACCCCGTATTTGATGTTTTAGAAATGAATTGGGGGCGGAGACCCCGTACTTGATGTGATTTGGGCTGAGTCCCTATTGATTTGACCTACGGGTTTTAGATTGTGATTTCGGGTCCAGAGGACCCAAATGGATTTATGGTTCATGACGGTTTATGGGAACCGGGCATGAACCCTTGAATGATTATGAGAATGTTTTCAACTGATTTTATGAATGTTTTACTAAACGGTTTTTGGAATGCATGCATATGTTTTTATGAAGGGCATAAATGTCTTTAAGCGAAAATGTTTTTAAATGAAATGTTTATTTTTGTCCACTCACGACTTTTGATGTTTTCATGCCCTTCAGGTTGATAGCGGATGCGGGCTGTAGCAGAGACGAGACATCACTCCCCTCCTCCTACGATCCTGATACACTCTGATGGCCCCGACGAGGGCTAGAGATGGAATTTTCCCTGGTCTGACCCTTCGTGTCAGACGGGATCAGGCGAGTCCCACATTAATCCCATGGGATTTGGGACCGGTCCTGACACTATTAGGAAGGCATATACAAAGTAAGTGTCTTTTACGAGAATCGAATCCCAAATTGGTATGAATTCTATAAGTAGTACTAGTGACAGAGTAGTAAAGATGTTTGTAAGCCAGTTTATCTTGTCAAAGGGAAGTGATTTCGGCCTTCCATTATTCTCCACATGCTTTCCTTTTTTCTTTTCTAGCTATGAACGAGTAAATCAAAGCAGAATCAATGGACAAAAACAAAACAGGAATGTGCAAAAAAGAGAACTTGAGTGTGAAAATTATTTACATTTATCAAAATATCAAACTATTGTTGGATATTGACATTGTTGGATTCCTTACTCAAAACATTCCAAATGGGTATTGCAGAATTGAATTATGTAGTTAGAAAATGGATAAACTAGATGAAGGAAGTTATTGAGAATTTAAAAGTGAAGAAGGTTGCCAATATGCACTTTTGAATTTGTTATGTATTGTATTATACTTAGATGTATGACAGGACCCGTCCCCGAAGGACATAGATAACCGTGCCCGGTCCTACTCCCATCTGACAAGTCAACTGAAGTTCTGAAATTACCCTCAGTACATACCAAACAAGGGATAACCGTACCTGTGCCCACTCATGCCTCCACCTCTTGACCAGCCTCGATCATCGCGCCACGACCTGGAGGTTCAATAAAACCGAAAAAGTGTGAGTGGACAAAAATAAACTTTTAGAAATACATTTATCAAAATTGTAACGACCCGTCCCAAATTCTAGGATTAGATTAGTGACTAATCACGATTAGCGAGGCTAATCCGTGATTAGTTGGGCGAAATCGGACGAGCGATGTAAAATGACCTTTTTGCCCCTAGGCGTGGGCAAAACGTTGACTTTTTGTTTGGACGGTCAAATGGAGTTTGACCGATGATCGTGACATAGTTCGGGACGTCATGAGTTCATAGACAGGTGGCACGCTCGATTCCGACATCCGTGGAAGAAGTTATGACCATCGGAAGATCGGGGGCATTTTGGTAATTTAGGTAAATAGGGGCCACCGGTTGACTTTTGACCCGGGAGGTCAGATGGCCAAGGGCCAAGGACCGTGAAGTAGATCACGACAATACGAGTCCGTAGACAGGCGGCACGTCGAATTCGGACGTTCGACAGAGAAATTACGGTTCACGGAAGTTCGAGGGAACTATTGCACGTTTTACAAGACGAGGACTGTTTGGCAGCAAGTGGGGCCCATATATTATTGAACAGGCCCAATGGATGAGTGACAAGTGTCACCCATTCATTGCCCATCCAAACCAACTCATGCATATCCCATTTTCTTTCATCGACCATTTTCCCATTTTCAACCAAACCAAAACCGATCCATCCTCCCACCCCAATCCAAACCCTTAACCCATGATCAGCGGTGAGGACCAGGGAGTGATGGGAGGACGTTTGGATGCTGGCGGCCGGCCAGGACGGCGCCACCGTGGGCGGCTGAGACCAAACCCGAAACAGGTAACCCGGTTAGACCCAAAACTCATTTAATTTTGATTTTAATGTTATGGTTAGTTTTGGTTGATTAGGGAATGGTCATTAGGTTGTTAGGAAGTTTTTAAGATGGTTTTGGGTGGTAGTACGTGGCTGAGAAGCTGTGGGGAGGTGTTTGAAAATGTGGACCGTGAGGAAGGAATCAAACCGTTGGGATTTAGGGTGTTTTAGTTAGTTTTCTTCATAGGAATGGATAGAAAACTTGAAAATAGGAATTTAGGGATTGGATTGGAAGAAAACGGACTAAAAATAAGGATTGTAGGACCCTGGACCGGTCACGTCGGTCCAGTTGCAGAACAGGACCGAACCGATTGGCCTGAACCGACCACGGGTTGAAGAAGGTCTACAGTACACCGGCGTGTGAGCCCACGCGCAGTGCCCTTTGGGCGGTGCGTGGCAGTGCGTGGTGGGGAATTTGGGGAAGTATTCAACACATAAAATCTTCTATTCGATGTAACAAACATTTTGGAACTGGTTTCGTGTCGATCGGACACCGTTTCGATAATGTTCGGGGCATCGGAAGGTTTAGAATCGGGATTTAAAATAGTTAAAAATTCCGGAAAATTACGGGGCTTTAGTGGGAGGTTAATTAAGTAGTTAGTAACCTTCTATTATGATTTGGACAGGTTTGGCAGTCCCGGTGACGGTGATTGGCTAGGGAGAACCATATGGCATGCAAATCGAGGCGGCAGCTCGAACGGTCTGTGAGTGGACCTTGTTTTCTAAATTGGTGCATGTATAAATGTTTATTATATGTTTTAATACATGTTTGGTGATGCCATGAGTGCATTTGGTTGTGGTTACGTATAGGAACGTATTTCGAGGTTTCGGCCTTATACGGTGCCTATACGGGTCTGTATTTCTTTGATGGTCTAAATGAATTGGATTTGGATTTCTAAAAGGATAAACTCGGGTATGAGACCCATTTGGTTTTGTCTCAGGCATATGACCCTATTCATGGCCTACGGGTCTAAATCGTGGTCACGATGGGTGCCATGTGCACGACGACATACGATATGACGCTCGCCTCCGGATTGGGATGTGTTCCTTCCGGTGACGTCACGATGCACGATCTGTGGTCGGGTAGCAAATGGAGGCTCGACTTCAGAGTGCTGACGGTTTAGGATATCGATCGGTAATGGGTGCACTATGATCTTGTGGTGGTCGCGTCGGTTGATTCGTTCATGGCGACATACCAGGATTGAGGGCGGTCCTGGATGGATGGTTGCACCCATCACTACGATTGGAGTCGTGACTAACCCTTAAATATCGGGCACGATGCCCAGCTGATGTCATATGTTCGGGCACGAGACCCAGTTGTTTTACATTGATGATTTCGGGTCAGGGACCCTAAATGGATTTCCAAGTTCATGGCGGTTTATGGGAACCGGCATGAACCCTAGAAAGGTTATTGTGGTACATGACGGTTTATGGGAACCGAGCATGAACCCTTAAATGGATGTTATAGATCATGACGGATCAGGGGGACTGGGCATGAATATTTATGTTATGTATATATATGTTCATATACCTTCCTTTACTTCTATTATCTCCTCTGGGGAGGGTCGTTGGCCTGGGTGGACCCCGGAGTAGTCACGGAGCACCGACTGAGTGGAGTCACCCCCCAGTTGGGTTCCTTACTCTCAGGAAGGAATGGATCGTAACCTCAGGACGGGTCATTGGTCTACGGACATTGACCTTGGACTCTGAGAGACTTGGGTTTGAGACCCCGGGTAGCACGAGCGTAGCTTTGGAAACCGTGACAGGATTGGTTGTGTGAATCATATGTATATATGATGTGTGATAGATACAGGTTTTAAGCAGTGGCCCGTGTGGTTGGTTTCTTATGATTTGGGCTGAGTCCCTTATGGGTTTGGACAGTGGCTCGTGTACTTGGTTTCTTTATGATTTGGGCCGAGTCCCGTATGGATTTGGGCAGTGGCCCGTATGGTTGGTATCTTTATGGTTTTGGGCTAAGGCCGTAAGGAACAGTTTGATAAATGGTTTTCGAATGCATGCATGCTTTTTAGTGAAGGGTACAAATGTCTTCGATAAACTGTTTTTATAAACACTTGTTTTGTCCACTCACAGCTTTTAATGTTTTGACTGCCCTTCAGGTTGACAGCGGATGTGGACTGTAGCAGAGACCGAGATATCACATACCTCCTCCGGATCCTGGCGTACTCTGATAGCCCGAGAGGGCAAAGGATGGAAATATCCCTTGTCTGACACTTCGTGTCAGACGGGAACAGGGTCATCCCGCATTAATCCCAGGGGGATTGGGATGGGTCCTGTCAAAAATACATTCCTACCCTTCAGTTTCACAAACATGCATGCATATCATAAATCATGAGTAAAATAAATCTGGGCAGAAATGTTTATAAATCACAAATCTCAATAAAACCACGGGAATCATTTCCATATCCAGTCTCGTATCCAATCTCATATTGTCACGTTATCCTTGCAACGCGTGCAAATCAATAGGCTCAAGAACCAATCAAAATCTGAGCATCCGCCATTGTGAACACATCACCAGCCGACAATACAGATCGTCGAGAACACATCACCGAACGATCTACATATAATCCAACACATCTGATCTGAGTCGAGTCTCCCTCGGCTGCACGACAACAGACCGTGCTACGTGACCTCTCTGGGGTACACACATCGATCCTGGAGGCGAGCGTTATCTCCAAGGTTCATTCCAGGGAAACACATTCCCAACCGGAAGCCCTAATATCCACAATCCAAGGTGCACTCCGGGGAAAACATATTCCACCATGAAAGCCCTAATATCTAGAACATATCATCATCATGAAAACCAGTGAAAAACAGTTACATTTGAAATCAAAACCATTTTCAATATAGGGTCTTAGCCCAAAACATAATTTCCGTAAAACCAAAGTCCCGATTATTTCATAAATCCGAAAACCATCAATCTCATCATGTAATCACATGGAAATACCAAAATATATCCAACCGCAACCTCAGTTGCTATTTGCACATAATCCACAAAATATATCCAAAAGCATTACAATTTCATTAAATCAATTTCCCGACTCATAACCCGAGTCAAAATTAATCTCAAATCCCGGGCCTTCGTCCAAAACAGCAATTTCAAAATGTTCTCGAAAATCGTGCCTAAAATCATATAAAATAATATAATATTCCCAAAATTCGGAAATCATCATATCGAAACATCAATCATGCCAAATCATTTCAAATCATATCATAAAGCATTAAAACATATATGCATGCATTCAGGGTAGAAAACAAAAGTCCACTCACACACTGTCCATATCGCTCGCTTTCCGAGCGGCACGTTTTTCCGTAATTTCCGAAAGTCATCATTCCTGTTCAAAATCATTATCAAGGGTCACTAACATCTCAATACACTTCCCACAATTTTCTCCAATTTTTTCGGGATTTAAATACGTATTTTAAACATAACATAAACCTTCGGACCCTCGAAACAATATCAAAATGGTGTCTGATTTCCTCGAAACCAGTGTCAAAATGTTTGTTACATTAAATGGGACAAGTTTCATGTTGACCTCACCTCGGGATAAGCCACCACGAGCCTTCACGCGCCGCCGTGAGTGGCTGCGTGTGGGTGCCACGCGCCTGCTATAGTACGGCTACTATTCAACTTCTCAACCCGTATTTCTATTAAACGAGTCCGGTTGGCCCGCGAGATGACCCGGTTGAGTTCATGTCAATTTCCATTCAAATCCTTCAATTGAATCAACTAATAGTATCGGTTTAACCTTAATTAAGGGTATGTACATTCAATTTTGTGATTCCTTACCTCGAAGTCATTCGATCAAGCTTTAAGAGTTCAAGGTTTGTTCGTCGTCTGAGTTTATCAAATTATCATCCAATCCTTCAATTAATTAGTCACACAGCATCGTAGACTCATTCTAAGGATGATTCTGAAACCAATTTCACGAAACTTACTCCCAATTATGCCAACTCAAGCTCGAAAAATTCCAAAGTCCGCCATGTCCGTTCTAGGCCAAAACGACGTCCTTGTCTTTCGTTTTTGATTGGGTTCAGCTCTCCTTGAGCTCAGGAGACTTATTCCAAGGTCAATTTGATCAAATAGTGTCTGATTTTCAAAACCCGAAATCGAAAGGTAATGAAATTTTGTGAATTCGGGTTCCATGGTTTTCAGTTTTTCCTCCCTTCTTTTCATTCCTTTAATCTCTCGCCTGAACTCTCTCAATCCTTCTTAATTGTCATCGATCAGAGGAGAATTACTGCTGGCTTTGTATGGACATATGGAGGTCTCTGTTTTTGGTTTGAAGGATACACACGGGTGATAATTCAAACAGGCTAATTATCCAAATATCAACAAGACATCAGGCCACTAATTGTTACCTGCATAGTGACAAGTGTCATTTAAAGAACGGCGTGAGTCACTCAATTTGCTAATTCATCACATTAGCTAAAGGAAAAAACTGCTCCCTTAAAATACAATTGACCGAAATGCCCTTTCATGGCTAATTACCAAAATGCCCTTTCATGGCTAATTACCAAAATGCCCTTCACTTTCTCAAGCCCATAACTTTTTCATCCAAACCCCGATTGACGCATGCCGTCTGTCTACGGATTCAGCGTCTCGAGACCTACCCAACGATAGTTACGGAAATTACAAACACGCTCCCGATCAAAAAGTCAACAAATGAACCCTTTTAACTAATTTACCAAATTACCCTTAAACTTCTGAACATCATGACTTGCTCCTCGAATATCGGAATCGGGCGTGCCACCTGTCTATGAACTCGTGACATCTCGAACTACGTTACAGTCATTGATCAAAGTCCATTTGACCGCTCGAACCAAAATTCAACCGTTCGCCCAACTCCAAGGGAAAAATCGCCATTTCCTTCAACTTTTTCCAAGTTTTTCCTTTTTCGACTTTCCGAGTCGTTACATGTATGTGCTTTAAGTATTTTTCTAATTTCATAATCAAAGATTTTTGATGGTTTTTTCTATAAATAATTGACAAAATTGTATGAGGGGAATGATTATCTGGACTGAACTTTTGAGCGTTCTGATTAATGATGATTTGGCTTCATTTTGTGATTTTACACTCATTTTCCGAGGATGCTTTTGTAACCTACGGATTGACCATGGTACACATTATAGTTTATTCTACTAGAGTTTTTTTTTATTTGTTTTTCAGGGTTTTTGTGTTCAACTCCTCTAGGATGGGCTATGATTAAGTTTTAATGACTTGTTAAAAGGCTACTAGTAAGTTTGTTGAAAAAAATCAGGTATGTTGTTTTCCCGAGCCCATAATTCTGTATTTGATTATCTAATTTATTCATCTTTCATGTCATCTGAGAGAAGCATAAAAGTGATGTATGTGAGTGCGCAAAATTTTTGTTATGGCCTGATTTAAAAACATAAAATTTTGATCTTTCCGTTCATATGCCCAAGGCTAGCTAGTACTAATGACTTTGTTTTCTTCTTTCCTTCTTTATAAAGTAATGTTCCTCTTTTCATCCTAATGAATTTGAGTTAGCATGAAAACTAATGGTAATGAATTAATCCAAATTTTAATGAATTTGAATTAGCATGAAAACTAATGGTAGTTAATCCAAATTTTATCACGAGGGTTTAAAGTTCCAAACTTGACACTCCTATCCTTTATTTTGGAGATGACATCATACTATGAATATGAAAGCTTGTAGTTGTATGAAATGAACCTTGTTGGTTTGAGTAGCCTATTGCTATTATGTTACCTCTGTTTACAAATGATGGTTTTAGTTGTCCCAAGAAGGTTATGTAGAGTATAGAAGTTGTTTTTTTTCTTTTAGAAAAGACTAAATGTAGTGTTAAAAATATGAGGTACTCTTTTTCCTTTGTTTGAGATTTTTTTCCCAATGGGTTTTCTCCTGACAAAGGTTTTAATGAGGCCTCATAATATAAAAATAATATAATCAATTTGTAAAAATTTATATTTTTAATAATTAAATGTATAAATTAAGGGCTCTTTTTTTATTTTTGCCCTAGGCCTCCATATGTTTGGACTAGCACTGGTGGTGATAATAGGAAGATGATGAAGCTAAATACCATGACAAAAGATGATGAAGCTAATAGGAAAAACGGTGTGTCAAACGAAATTGAGGACGAGCCTAGTTTCATTTCTCATTTGATATTTGAGAGATAGATAGGGCCATAGGTTTCCTGACCCGGTTACTTGACCCGACTTAAACTCCTTCATTTTACGTCCAATTTTTATAAATTAACATCCTATCTCCATCATTTTGATCTCATAATGATATATGTGGACTCATAATAAGAAAATTTGGCAAAATATTGGTTAATTTTCTTCACCCCTTGTAGGTGTCGCCCCCAACATCCCGATATTTTGGTGAATATCGACTGAAATGTTCAATATTTTCATCCATGATAGCCATAAAGAGAGGGCGAGAGCATACAAGGTTAAGGAAAAAGATAATCAGATATTGGATGCGCGGGGGATCGAATCCGGGAAGTTTGGTTGCATGTTTTATTTTAACATGTACAGTAACTCGTGTGTTTTGCCTTTAATTTGGTATGTCGCTTTAAACAGTGCAAAGGATACCTCACATGCTACTTTATATAACAGGAACCTAGCCCTTCTACAAGCAACGGTAGTAAGTTACTACCGTTACTTGTAGAAGGGCTAGGTAGAGCTGTTAATCGGTTAAACCGGTTGTGGGTTTTTGAATATTTCACAAGATCTTCTCATTGTTTTGAAGAGAGTCGTTTTGCATGTTTTATTTTTTTCTCATCGTGTTATAGCTTCTTTCTTCTTTCTGTCTCTTTCCTTTGCTTTTCTACTTCCGTCATTACTTTTTCTTCTTGCTTTCTTTCCTCATAACTCTCTTTCTTTGAAAGATTGTTTTCAACATTTGTCTTCATTTTCCTTTTTCTTCTCATTCACGTGAAGTTTTTGACAAAGTATAGGGACATGTATTGATTGTAGGTAAGTTTTTACAGGTAGCGGTGGATAAGTTTTGGACAATTGTGGTATTATTGCATGGTTTTGCAATAATTATATGTATTATTTACATCTTAATTTTGGATTTTTATTAGAATTTTGACAAGATTTTGAGCCAACTACGCTTCCATCATATTGTTGATGTCTGCGTATTCTACTCCATCTTCTTCATCAGAACTCATTATGATCAGATTTTCATTTTGTTAATGAACTTCCTTTTCTTCTGCAACAATTTTAAGTTCATTTACGAAGTCTAATCTTTTTCTTTCAATGGCCAATTTTCTTATCAAGTCTATTGCCTCCATCTTTTGTTCTTCTTAAAAGGCATATCTGGAAGGTAGACTTGTGATAAAAATTCTTCTCTCGTCCATGGCTTTTACAAGATTACAGGTTTTCACAAATTGTTTTGCAACGTCAGAGATGTGGATTAAGCTGCCAATCCAGGTTTTTCTGGAATTAAGGCATATTGCTATTTGTTTTGATCCTGCAAGGAGTTCTTTTGGAAAATCTTGTTCAATAGTTTGAGACAACAACCATATTTGATCAGGCTGAAAGAATTTCTCTCTTTCTCTCTATCCCATTTTACTAGATATGGAGAACTTGAGATATTTATTCCATTTAAAATTTATGGTTACTTCATAAACCATAGCCATAATAAAACATGGAAAATTTTTAAATTCATGAAAATTAAAACCTTGGAATATTACTTTGTTAGTAACACCCCATTCAACTATCTCAATAATTTCATCTTCATGTTCATTGTTTACAAAAAAGTGAAGTTTAGGAATTTTATCTGTTAAATTAACATTTTCATGGTTTCGGGCATATTTTTCTGCCAATTTTTCTTGGTGGTCATGAATTTTTTAATTTAAATCTTCAAAAATATGACTAGGTAGTGTTGCTTTTGCTTTTTCAAAAATACAAATTGTAATGACCCGACACGTATTCACGGGAGTAACTGAGAGATTAACGAGACTGATCGAGATTAGGTGAGGTAAAATGAAAATTTTGCCGTTGAAAGGGGAAAAGGTTGACGTTTGACCCGAGATGTCAAATGCATGTGGACCAAGGTCTATTACATTGATCGAGGAATTACGAGTACGTAGACAAACGACACGTCGAATTTGGACATCGTACGACCATGATACGAGTCAAGGAAGATTTAATCGGGATTTCAGTGCATGTTTTACGAGAAAAAGGAATTGATATTTGTTTGCTTGTGGGACCCAAATTATCTGCTAAGCATCCATATGATGAGTGACAAGTGTCACTCACCCTATGACCACCATCTTCATCACACAATATCCATTGCTCTCTCATTTGAAACACACACCCGAAAGCCCCCATTTCCCATTTTCTCCATGGTTTCCACCAGCTGCTGCTGGTTGAGGGAGACAGAGGGAGACTATGAGCGACTGGGAGGTGGTGGGTGACTAGCTGGAAAACCCGTGAAAAAGGTAAACCGTGAGCTTGAACTTGGAGATTTTCTTTAGGATGTATAAAGCTTAGAATTGATGCCATGATGTTGTTCTTTAAGGTCATATGAGTAACCAAGAATAAGAAAAGGAAGAAATGGATGCTAGAATTGTCATGGGGACAAGCTTGAAGATTGACCGTGAGTTTCGATCGTGACCTGGGATTTTACAGGTACTTTTTCTTTGTTTCATAGTGTAACGACTCGTCCCGAATTACTGAATTAATTATGATTAATTAATGAATAATTAAGGATTATCGTGACTAATCAGGGATTAGTCGAGTAATTACGAAAAACCGGTGTAAAATGATGATTTTGCCCTAGGAATGGCAAAAAGTTGACGTTTAACCTGGGAGGTCAAATGCACGAGGACCGAGGACGGTTACGTAGATCGGGACATTACGAGTCTGTAGAAAGACAGCACGTCAAAATCGGATTTTTTATGAGGAAATTACAGGTCACGGAGGGAAAAATGCTACTATTCACGCAAACTGAGAAAGTTGGACAATTGGCTCATTTGGTTGGATTGAGAATCTGATTGGCCCAAAACCCAAACACTTGGGATTATTTCATCTTCATTTTCCTTTATTCATGCCTAACCCGAAAACCCTCCCAAACTTCCCAAACACGTACAACCCACAAACCACCTCATTCTATCATTCTTTTGTGAGTGCCGAGGGACTGAGAGTGAAGGAAGAAGAATGACAAAGAGGTTGAGGAGAGCTGGGCATGGCGGAGGAAAGAAACCTGTAACCCGTTTTGGTTCAAAAATTGGAAAACTAGATTTTGACATGGTTGGTCGATTTGGTGGATAGGAACGAGTTCTAGGGATCATGACGAGTCATGGGAGATGGTTTCGAAGGCATTGGTGGCCTGAGATGGCTGGAAACGGAGGATGAACATCACGACCACTGTTCATCGATCAAAGGTAGTCTTTTAGTTCGTTTTTCTTGATTTTAATTGGATAGAACGGTTGCTGGGGATTAGACAAATCCATAGGAAGAAATGGGGATAAAAACGGTGTAGGAATGAGGCTTTTAGAGTCGGGTCGGGTCGCGGGTCTAGGTGACCCGTTATAGAGGATCCAGCTAGAGGTTGAAGATGATGCTGACGTCATCATGTCAGACTGTCATGTCAGAGGTGGATGAGTAAGAACATGACACGTGTCACATGTTAGTGCCCTTTCAGCACCTACATGTCAATGACGTGGCCCAATCAGGTGTTGCCACGTGTGACTGACATGTCAGTGACGTGGACTAGTGAGCAGCTAACACATGGCACTGTCAGATCTGACACCTATCAGACTTGTTAGAGATTACGTCAGCGTTGACTTTATTGACGTTAGCAGTTGACTTTGACCAATGTTAACTTTTACATTGACCCATGCGTGGGGGTGCGTGGGCACAAATCTCAAGTTGGGACCAGTGTCATTTTAGAGGTTTCGACGATCTGGATCCAATGGTAGTGGTTTCGGGTCGATCAAATATTGTTAGTTTGGTCAAATCGAGGTTTTTAACCTCGAGAAGTGTGTTTGGGATGCGTTCTCGGGCTGAGACTGTTCATGGGTTTTGGGTATGACCTTATAGAGTCTGTTAGTGACCTTTGGTAAGATTTGGATAGGTTCAGATGACCAGAGAGGTTAGTTTAGCCCCGAAGAGGCTTATGGCATGCGTATCGAGACGTAGAGAGGACGGTCTATGAGTGGACTATTGTTTCTAAATAGATGCATGCATAAATGTTTTATATGTTTTATAGATGTGACTTATGATGAATATGATTGTGGTATTTAGTATTTACGTATTTGCACGTATTTCGCAGTTTATGATGTTTTGGGCTTGAGACCCATTTAGTTATGATATTAATTATCGATGGATTCAAATATGGTTTAAATGAAATGATTTTGGTTTTGGAAATAAGTTATCCCGGGCGTGAGGCCCCGTTGGTTTAAAGTATTAACCCTAGGGCTCAGTTGGTTATGATATCGGGCATGAGTCCCATTTATGATTATAAAATATGATTTTGGGTTCAGAGACCCTAAATGGATTTGGATTTGGGAAATTGGATTTATGGATTTACGGTGGTTTATGGAAATAGTATTTCGGTGAAGGGCCCTTTAAAATGGTTTGAAAGGATTTACTAAATGTTTTCCATACGCCATTCTTATTATATGATATCGCCCCCAAGGAGGGTCATTGACCTAGGTGGACCTTGGGGAGACTCGGCTGAGACCGAGGGGCACGCGTAGTGTAACGACCCGTCCCGAATATCAGGATTAAATATTAATTAATTATGGATTTAGAGTGATTAATCGGAGATTAGTTGAGTGAATTTTGACGGACGATGTAAAATGACCATTTTGCCCATAGAATTGGGCAAGATGTTAACTTTTGACTCGGGGAGTTAAACGTACAAGGCCGATGACCGTGACGTGGACCAGGATGTTACGAGTAAGTAGACAGATGGCATGTCAAAATCGGACGTCGAACGGAGAAGTTATGGTCATAAATTCGCAATCGGGAACTTATGTCTCGGGATTCAAATTAAATAAACCTAAAAATCTGATTGGTTGATATTTTGTGTGGGGCCCTTGCATGGGTGACAAATGTCACTCATCCCATGGGTGGCTTTTCCTAAAATGGGGATCTTGTTTGATTGGGGAGATTAATTAATTATTAATAATTATATTTGATAGTATTTTATAATTTTATGACAAATTTCTCTCTCCCTCCCCCTCACATCAACCTTCATCTTCATCATTTCCTTTCTTCTTCAAGCCCGAACACCCAAACCTCACTATAAACCTTCTAAACCTCACTAAATGCTTGGAAACAAAAAATGAAGATGATTGGGGACGGTGAGACGGTCACGGTGGTGACCACGGCAGTTCACGATGGCGGAGGTATGAGTTTTTCCCCGAGGACCTTATTTTGGTTCGAAAATGGCAAGCCACGTTTTATTGATTTTTGTTCATTTTGGTGGATTGTGTGACGTTCCTAAGGTTGGGACAAGTCAAATGGGTCTGGTATTGTGGCTTGGGTGGCCAAAAATGCATGGAAATGGAGGAGGAAAAACAGGGCCACTAGTTTGGCGATGAAGGTATGAACCTAGACGTTGTTTCGTGTTTTTAAATCCATAGAACTTCTAGTTAGGTCTAGACGAAGGTATAGGTGTTGGAAGGATCGAAAACAGAGAAGGAATGGCGGAGAACCGCGTACGTCGGTCCAGTTGGATCGGATTTGCAGAACCGGTCTCAACCCGGTTTGATCGCAGCACAAGGATGAACAGTACCAGCGCGTGGCTCCCACGCGCAGTGCCTTTGGACGACGCGTGAGAGCACATGGGCCCTCTTTTCAAGGCACAGTCAACATGGGTTTTTTATGTATTCCATGTAACGAACATTTTGGGACTGGTTTTGAGTCGATGAGACATCGTTTCGATATAGTTCGGGATGTCCGAAGGTTTAGGATCGAGTTTAAATACGTTTAAAAATTCAGGAAAATTACGGGAATTTAATGAGAGTTTAATGAAGTGGTTAGTAACCCTCTAGTATGATTTGGATAGGTTCGGATTTTCTGAGGACGGGAATTTAGCCCGGGGAGGCTTATGGAACGCATATCGAGGCGGTAGCTATGACGGTCTGTGAGTGGACATTGATTTCTAAATTGTCATGCATGCATAAATGTTTTATATGTTTTATATATGCTTTCTGTGAATATGATTGTGGTATCGGTTATTTAAATATTTGCACGTATTTCAAGGTTTACGGTTTTCTACTGTGTATACGAACTATCGGACTATGGAATGGATTGAGGAACTGATTTCGGATTTGGAAATATGGAATGGGGCTTGAGACCCATTTGATTTACGAACTATCGGACAGCATCGGGCCGAGGGCCTAGTTGGTTTACGAAATCGGGTTGAGACCCATTTGAGTTATATGATCGGGCCAGGGGGCCAGTTGGTTTACGATATTGGGCATGAGTCCCATTGTGGTTTATAAATATGATTTCAGGTTCGGAAACCCTAAATGGATTTAGATTTGAGAAATCAGATTTATGGGTTTACGATGGTTTTATGGGAAACCGGGCATAGACCCTTTGAAAGGTTTTGAGATGATTTACGAAAGGTTTTCTAATATACCATCCTTTTATCTATGGATTGTCTCCTCCAGGGAGGGTCGTTGGCCTGGGTGGACCCTGGAGTAGTCACGGAGCGCTAACTGAGAGGAGTTGCCCCCGTGGGTACCTCCATCTCAAGAAGGCATTATGGATTATAACCCCCAGGAAAGGTCATTGATCTGCGAACATTGACCTGGGTTGACCCTGGGGAGACTTGGGACTTGAGACCTCGAGTAGCACTCGTAGCTTTGGAAACCGTTACAGTACTGATTGTGACATCGGGGATGTCAGGCATCAGGGATGCCGATGATTGGTTATATGGTATTTGGCAAACATGAATTATTGGATTTATGAAATGGTATTTTTGTGTTTATGGATTATTATTTATGGATTTGGGCAGTGGACCACTTGGATCTGGATTTACGAATTTTAGTATTCTATGGTTTTGGGCTGAGTTCCCACATATGTTTGGATTTACTGTTTTAGGCTAAGGCCCTAATGATTTATTCAAGTAAAAGGTTTGATTACTGATTTTCGAATGCATGCATGCTTTTTAGTGAAGGGCATAAATGCCTTCTTATGAAACGAGTTTTTATCAAACTATTGATTTTTGTCCACACATTTCTTTTGTTATTTTTAATGCCCTTCATATTGATAACGGATATAGGCTGTAGCAGAGACCGAGACATCGCACTCCTCCACCGATCCTGGCGCGCTCTAGAAGCCCCACACGGGCTGAGGGTTGAGTTATCCCTTGTCTGACATTTCTTGTCAGACGGGAGCATGGCACATCCCTCCATAATCCCGGAGGGAAGGGGGGATTGGGATGGGTCGTGTCAAGTGGTATTCGAGCAGGTTTACTCTTGTGGTACGCGCAGGTCGAGGATGGGATGTCTCCATGGGCTGCAGTTCTTTATCAACCTGATAGTTAGGATGACGATATGATAGTTAGTGGGAATGGATCGTGGATAGTTTTGGTTCGGCATTTGATGCTTGTGTGTACCATAGTTCTGTCGTGGTTTGGCAGTGTAACCCTACTGTGGGAGGTACATAATAGTGCTTTAGAGTGTTGACCATGGGACGGTTATGTCGGGATCGTCTATCATGATATTGCAGGATTGGATATGACGATAGTATGGATTGTGAAATTTAGATGGTCAGTTCATGTTGAGTTGGATAGTGGTACTGCTGAGAGCAGCCGAGTTCCTTAAACCCTAGTGGTTATTGATGGTTTAGAGAATATGAGTACAACGGAGTTAGTTGATGACTTTAGTGGGTGACCCTAGTGTATGATGTATGGTTCGGAAATGTGAGTCGGCGAGTGGTTTGATTTTGGCGACTTTTCGGAGTCGAGACCGTTGTTCGATCATGTTATGTCAGTTTTGGTGATGGTACTGCACTGTGCAGCCAAAGTTGTGATAATCAGTTAGGCCTAATTGGTTGTCGTGCTACCCTAGTTTGTGATGGATAGTTTTATGTAACGACCCGTCCCGAATTTTGGGATTAGATTAGTGAGGTTAATCGGTGATTAGTTGGGCGAAATATGACGAACTATGCAAAATGACCATTTTGCCCTTGGTCGTGGGCAAAATGTTGACTTTTTAACCGGGAGGTCCGATGGTGACAAGTGTCACCCATCCATTGCACATCCCAAACACATTCATGCATATCACCCATTTCATTTTCTTTGTTCTTCCTCGAGCTCACCCAAAATCAATCCCCCAAAACCCTTTTTCTCCCTTGCTTGAGTGGACTTGAGAAATTTAGTGAGAGACAGAGAGATGCTGAGGAGTTGAGGCACGGCAGGGAGGCAGCAGGACCGCCGTCCACAGCGGAAGGGAGGAAAACCCAACGAGGTACTGTTTGGATTTTAAAATCCCATTTTTAGTATTTGATGTTATGGATAGTTTTGGATGATAGGATGATGTCTAGGGGGTTTGTAGAAGAGTTTAGGAATGATTGTGGTGGTGAAGGGTGGCTGTTTAGCCCTAGAGGTGGCCGGGAAAAACAGAGGCCGTGAGGGACGAGTTGAACCACAACAATTTTCATAGTTTTTCCTATTTCTAATTAGGTGAATAGATAGGAAACCTTAAAATAGGAACATTAGGATTGGATTGGATCGAAATGGACAAAAAATAGAGAAGGAATGAGACTAGACCGGTCACGCCGGCCCAGTTGCAAGTTTTGGACTGGACCGACCGGTTCGGACCGGTTTGACTGAGGAAGAAGGAGGAATGTGCACCGGCGAGTGGCTCCCAGGCGCAAGGGCTTTGGCTGGTCCATGTGGGCGCGTGACCCACTTTCTGGGGAAACTTCCAACACACGAAATCATCCTTTCGATGTAACGAATATTTTGGGACTGGTTTCATGTCGATCAGACATCGTTTTGATAGGTTTCGGGGTGTCTGAAGGTTTAGGATCGGGATTAAAAATAGTTAAAAATTCTGAAAAATTACGGGGCTTTATTGAGAGGTTAATTAAGTAGTTAGTAACCCTCTAAAGTGATTTGGACAGGTTTGGGAGTCCTGGTGACGGTGGTTGGCCCGAAAGAGCCGTATGACACGCTTATCGAGGCGACAGCTCAGACGGTCTGTGAGTGGACCATGTTTTCTAAATTGATGCATGCATAAATGTTTATTATATGTTTTAATACTTGTTTTGTGATGACATGAGTGAATTTGTGTGTGGTTACGTATTGGCACGTATTTCGAGATTTCGGCCTTATACGGTGCCTATACGGGTTTGTATTTCTATGTTGGTTTAAATGAAATGGTTTTGGATTTAAAAAGGATAAACTCGGGCATGAGACCTATTTGGTTTTTTCTCGGGTATGTAGCCCTATTGATGACCTTCGGGTCTGAGTCGTGGTCGTGGCGAGTGCTCTGTACAAGGCGACGGACGATACGACACTCACCTCTGGACTGGGATGTGTTCCTTCCAGAGAGGTCACGATGCACGTACTATTGTCAAACAGCCACTAGTGGCTCGACTTCGGAGTGCAGATAGTTCAGGATATCGATCGGTGATGAGTTCACCATGATCTAGAGGTGGTCACGTCAGTTGATACGTTTACGGCGACATACCAGGATTGAGGGCGGTCCTGAACGAATGGTTGCACACATCACTATGATCGGAGTCGTGACTGTCCCTGAGATATCGGGCACGATGCCCAGTTGAGTCACGAGTTTGGGCTTGAGGCCCAGTTACTTAATGTTTATGATTTCGGGTCGAGGACCCTTAATGGATTTTTAATTTCATGACGGTTTATGTGGACCGGACATGAATTTTTTCATTATATATATTCATATACCTTCCTTTACTTGGATTGTCTCCTACGGGGAGAGTCGTTGGCCTGGGTGGACTCCGGAGTAGTCACAGAGCACTAACTGAGTGGAGTCGCCACCGTTGGGTACCTTACTCTTAGGAAGGCTTGGATTATAACCCTAGGGATGGTCATTGATCTACGAACATTGACCTGGGTGGACCCTAGGAGACTTGGGCTTTGAGACCCCGAGTAGCACGCGCGTAGCTTTAGAAACCGTGACAGGATTAGTAGCATGATTTATATGTATATACTATATGATTTTTGATGTGTACTGGTTTTGGGCTGAGCCCCACATGTATTTGGGCAGTGGCCCGTATGGTTGGTTTCTTTATGGTTCTTTTGGATAAATGGTTTTCGAATGCATGCATGCTTTTTAGTGAACGGTACAAATGTCTTTGTGAAAATGCTTTTTATAAATGATTGTTTTGTCCACTCATAGCTTTTAATGTTTTGACTACCCTTGAGGTTGACCGTGGATGTAGGCTGTAGTAAAGACCGAGACATCACATACCTCTTCCGGATCCTGGCGTACTCTAAAGCCCGAGTGGGCTAATGTTGGAATTTCCCTTGTCTGACACTCCGTGTCAGACAGGATCAGGAGCGTCCCGCGTTAATCCCAGGAGGATTGGGACGGGTCCTCATAGGTGGTATCAGAGCATAGGTTTGCTCATAGGATGCTCAGGGAACTCCGATAACAAATGGTGCTCTGATACTAACAGGTGGTATTAGAGCACGGTTAGGTCATATGATACTCAGGACGCTCTGATACTGACAGGTGGTATCAGAGCAGGGTTTTGTGCTTCACTCTGAGCGCAGGTCGAGGATGTGATGTCTCTACGGGCTACAGTTCATCATCAACCTGATAGTTAGGATCTTGGTACGATAGTTTGTAGGATTGAATCGTAGGTCATTTTGGTTTAGCATTTGATGCTGAGGTTGCCATAGTTTTGTCGTGGTTGGGAGTGTGGGGCCCTACTTAGTAGTTAGTACAGGTGATTGATTCCGTTGGATGCGGAGTCTCGATAGCGATGTCTGATGGTTAGGTCTACACGAGTCTGTGGCAGGCACTACTACCGAGAGTGGTTGTAGTTATGGTCGTTGGGAATCAAGGATGTTCAGGGGACGTTTCCTTTTCTGGTATGAGTTGTCAGGGTGACTATACCCAGATTTGTTGGGTACGCGGGAGGTAGAGTTCCTCCAATTTGAGCAGAGGTACAGGGTCGTCGCTCGGTATGACCGGAGATCTAAGGTTGTTTTATTCGCATAGTGTGTGCTAGTACTGGTGCTGGTGCTGGTACCGGTGATTGTGATGACGATGAGTCACGGACCGGGATGTGACTCCGTCGAGATAGGCATACGTTCGGTATCTTTTGTCTAGGAGTGGCTCACGGATAGTGATGGGCTGGATTAGATCCAGCAGTAGTTGAGACGTGAGGATCGAGTACTGTCGTGGGGATTAGCGACCGGTTGGTCAGAGTTGGTCAGAATCGGTCAGAATTGGTCAGATATGGTGGTATGCAGGGATTTGATTGCAGATCACAGCAGAAGTCTGTTGTGACTCTTCAGTCGAGCGGGACATCAGGTTAGGATGAATTGACATCCTTTTGGACGTGCGTAAGCGGTAGTCATGGACACGTGGATGGCGTCCGGATGAGCCGACGGTTTGAGAGTCCATTTCGGGTTGGCTTCGTTGACTGCGATCGACCATACCTCCTGAATTTTGGGTAGGCTTGTTTGAGGAGAAATTTGATTGTGAGAAATAGAATGGGTCATTACAATAGTTACCGACTGTAACGACCCATCCCTTAATTCGGGATTAGATCAGTAACTAACCATGATTAATGGGGGTTAATCGGTGATTAGTTGGGTGGAATCGGACGAACGTGGCAAAATGACCGTTTTGCCCCTAGTCGTGGGTAAAACGTTGACTTTTTATTCGGGCGGTCAAATGGACCTTGCCTAATGACCGTGACGTAGGTTGGGACGTCACAAGTTCATAGACAGGTGGCACGTTCGATTCCGACGTTCGAGGTGAAAGTTATGACGTTCGGAAGTTCAGGGTCATTTCCGTAATTTGGACGAAATAAGGGAAAATGTTGACTTTTTGATCGGGAGGTCCGATGGCCAAGGGCCAAGGACCGTTAGGAAGGTCTTGATGCCCCGAGTACAAGAGCAAAATGGTAATTTGGTAATTTTGGTAATTTTGAGTAGAAGAGCAAAATGGTAATTTGCCAAGCCCAGTTTGAACAGCCGTGGGTTAGTGCGATGTAATTGTTTAAGTTGGACCTCTGATCAAGGAAATTGCTTAGGAATTCTCTGAAACAAGAATTGTTTAAGGAAATTGAGGATACTGGGAGCATGGAGGCACGTTTGGACGGAGAAGGGGGGGCACGGGCAGGTTTTAAAAATGGCTTTGGGTCTGTTTTGCGGGAAACAGAGACTCAGTAAGTCTGAGTGAGTTCCCCACGGGTGTTGGGTCGCATTGCAGCTAACTGAGAGTGTTGGGAGTGAGAGAGATTCATTCACGTGACTGAGGGCTGAAGGAAATTGTCTGTGCTGGTGAATTGCGGAGCATAGGCCTTCGTTTTGCAGAACAGAGCACTGGGCGTGTGGGAGGAATTAATTTGTTCAATCCATTCCTGGGACAATTAAAGGGAGACGCAGAATTAGAGAGAACCAGAGTGATGGGTAGAGAGGAGAAACGAGCGGACTGAGTGAGAAAATGCTCTGGAAACCCGAAGTTCGTATTCAAACAAATTCAAAATTTCAACTCGAATTGTAGGCCAGTCCATAGCAAATTAAGGCTTCCATGAGTCCTCTGGGATTAATTCAAGTCGATCGCATACTAGTGGGAAGAGATTTGATGCCGTTTTCGACTCTGAAGGGACCTGCTGACCGGGAAGAAAATCGAGCTTGAGTTATGATTTTGGAGGAGTTTATAAGAGCAATTGGCAGGAGAAACAAGTTCATACGAACACTACGAAGCTTCTGGGTGAGCCAATTTCAAGTAAACAATCGAGGTTGGTCGAGTTTGATGATTGAACAGTACCCACCTATTCTTCAAGTTTGACTTCTAATCGTCTGGATTCAGGTATGATGTCACTGATTGGAGGTCACAGGACCCAAATTAGATGCTTGGCGATTCTATTGAACGTTTGGATTGATGCTCATAGGTCAAAATTGATGGATTTCCATCCGGGTGACGTCGCGGGCCAACCGTATCCATTTACCAGACAATCGAGTTGGGACGACGACTGTACCTGGCACTGTAGCTGGCGCGTGGGTGTCACGCGCAGCCACTCACGGCGGCACGTGACGGCGCGTGGGACGGTTTTTCAAGGTGAGTTTAAAATGACTTTTATCCTACACATTGTAACGAACATTTTAACGTTGGTAACAAATTTATCGGACACCGTTTCGATGTTATTCCGGGGGTCCGAAGATTTATGTTACGTTTGTAATTAACGATTAATTCCCGAAAAATTATGGGAAATTAGTATGTTGTTATCTAAGCCTTTAGTGACACTAAAGTATGTTTTCGGACAGGATTTGAAATTTCTGGAAAATATCGGAAATTACGGGCATGCGTGCGGCGCGAAACCGAGCCTTAAGAATGGTGTGTGACTGGACGTTGCTTTCAAAATTTAATGCATGCATAAATTATTTCTATGATTTTATGATTATGATTATAAGTTGTGATTCATTTTGATTTCCGTATTTATACGTATTCGATTCCCGTATTTATACGTATTTTTTACTATACATGTGAAATTACACGTACTTCGAGACTATGGTCACTCGTGTGTTTAATGATGGTTTAATGAAAGAAGTTATATGAAATGGGTGTAAAATGATTTAAGAAGGTTGTTTATGATTTGCGAGTGTGACTTACGATTTTGACACGTTTTTCGAGAACGTTCTGGATTTACACGTTTTACGAGATTTCGAGTTATTGTGATTTGATCATTGTTGATGTTTGAATCGGGGAATTAAAATGAGACTTGTGATTTTGAGGATTTTAAATGTGGGTTTTGAGTATGTTTTGCTTGGATCGTGATTTTGGTAATTATGGTTGTGGTTTTGAGGTGTTGAAAATGATATTTGAGAAAGAAGTGATTTCTAAGAATTAAAATGGACTTGAAAAAGGTGATTTCGGGCTTGATGCTCGGGGCACAAAAGTAACTTTGATTTACGAGATTTCGGTTTTCGAAAATTGAAAGTGGATTCTTGGTTTGGGTTCGGGATGATGCTTCCGGATGTCGGCTTACGGAATCATTATTGCGAATTCGAATTCGGGAATGAAAAAGGATTTAATAAAGTGATTTGGTATGATTGTACATGCCCCGTGTGTAATGGTGATTTGAATATGTTTTGTGAAGTATGATTGGGAATTCGAATGTGGAAACTCGGACCATGAGTCCTGTTGTGGAAAATGTGATTTTGGGATGGATCCCACGTTGTTGTGTTTGACAAATGTTTTGGGGTTTAAAGACCCGTTGAAAACTGTTTTGGGTTTAAAAACCCGGTGCTATTGCTGGAGCACGTTTTGAGTTTAAAGACTCAGTTAATTGATGACGGGGGAGTGCCCTTAATGAGTTTAAAGACTCGTGGGTTTAAAGACTCGGTTACTGTGATACCCCCGAGGCCTATTGATTATGTTCTGAGTTTAAAGACTCGTTGATATCCCAGGAAGGCCTGTTTATGCGCATGGTTTTGAGTTTAAAGACTCGGGCGCACTTGATATCCAGCAAAATGATTGACTTGTGCTTGATTGATGATTTCTGATGTTTCGGTTGAGTTGGGCAGTGGCCCGGTATATGGTTGTTGGTTTTGGATCACGTTGTGCATTTGGTTTTGATTCGTGGTTTTGGGCTGAGGCCCGGTGTTTATGATTGCGGGCTAAGACCCGATGGTTGAGAAAGGAACAATGATTTTGAGGTTCATACGAGTTTTTCCTTATGTTGAAATTTGATACACAGTTTTTCTTATGTGGAAAATCTTAACCGATTGCGAAATGATTTTTTGTATGCATGCATTTGTTTTTACGCAGAGGGTAAAAACGTTTGTTGTAACTGTTTTTCTAAACTGATTTATTTTTATCCACTCACACCTTTTGGTTTTTATTGACCCTCCAGGTCGTGGTGCGTTGTTCGAGGCTGTCCAAGGGGCGGAGGCATGAGTAAGTACGTGTGGCTATCCCTGGTTTGGCAAGTACTGAGGGTAACATGGGATTTTCAGTCATCTTGCCAGACGGGAGCAGGACCGGGCACGGTTATCGATGCCCCTTTCGGGGGCGGTCCTGTCAATTTGGTATCAGAGCGCTAGGTTGCTGATTCTGTTGCCACATCATGCCTCCGGAGCGTAAGCCTCGTGCGCGACCTGGTAGTGAGACGAGTAGGCGAGGGTGTTTGGGACCTCGTGTTAGATCTCGACATAGATTGACTCTGGTTTGAGGGTCAGATGTCGGGTAGAGTACACTGTGAGTTACGATTTGTTAGATATAGAATTGCGTGGGTCGCAAGGACGAACGAGACCGGTGGCTGGAAGGCCGCATTTTTGGGCAAATTGTACTTTCTCTTAGGCCCTATTGGTCGAATAGGAAGTGGTTGAGCATTGGATATTGCTCGGGGATTGGGTATGTCAGTGATGACATGATTGGTTTGGTATGAGATTGGACTCAGGAGGAGTCGAGGTGTGGATGTGGGACTCACAATGAGTCAGGATTTTGAGTTAGGAACATGAGGTGAGTCATGATATGGTGTCAAGGCTTGAGAGGAGCCAGAAAGGCTGAGTGAGGAACGTTTGGCACTTAGAATGCCAAGGGCCAGTTTATGGTCAGGTATTGAATGAGTTAGAAAATTTTGGCTTGGTTTTGTGGGACGGTGGTCTTATGGAGTTTAGCTGATGGTCTGGGGTACTTGGTGTAGTGGTAGTAGTGGAGAATTCGGGGGGGTTCAGGGAACGTCCATTATCCTGATGTGGATTGTCGGGATGGTGGTACCCATGGTTGCGGGGTACGAGTAGTGATGCGGGATCGTCGCTCGGTATGAGCGGAGATCCAGGGCTACCCACTGTGCACACGGTGTGCTAGTGTGGATGTTTGTATGTTGGCACTGGTGCTAGTGTCAGTGAGTGAGATTGTGTTGAGCCTTGAGTTGGGGTGTGACTCTGTCGTGATGAGAGTGCGTTGGTATTTGAGATTCAGTAGTGGTTGACTCATGGACTGGATAGGATAAAGCGGAGATTATGAGGTATTGGGGTAAGTCCCAACAGTGACGAGGTGACAAGAGTTGAGTAATTCCCAATCGGAATCGGCGTATGTGCATAATTAGTCATTAATTGACATGAGGTCTGAGTATTGGGCTGATTGTGGACGCGTGGTTGTCCAAGTGAGTTACAGATGTAGGGAGTCCGGCGGTTAGACTTGACATCTCATGGGGAGTGTGTCAATTTTCAACGTGGGTGGAATTTTAGTTCCAAGGAGAGTTGTGACTGTGGGACGAGAGGAGTGCTCTTTTCCGCATTGGTACTAGGTATTCCGAAGTCATTAGGGATGACTTCTTACCTTCTGCCCTGGCAGACGTTGATCGCGGATACCAGTACGATGAGCGTGTATTGGGTGGTGGACCCATGTGTGTTTTGGGGTCATCGGGTGGAGTTGCATTCCCGAGGTTGGGGTAAACGGGATTCCCATTTTCTGCTTGGTGGCAGACGATGTTGGATATTCGATATGGTGGGTGCAGTGAGTTATGTTTGCACTCATAGGGTATGGACGTCGATGACATCGTATTGGATCATCCTTGGTCTCTCCTAGGTGGAGTGGCAGGATCGATATGAGGTAAACGGAGGGGATCCACAGAGTGGATGTGTTACGTTGTTGAATGATTGATTGGAGGAGAAAATAGTTGAGGAGTGTTGGGTGGTTGACAAGAATCTAGTGGGTGTAAAACCCTATTATCGGGTTCCAGGTGGATTGCTAGCTGTGAGCATGGGTGGATCCTAGGTGGATCTGGATTATGAGGTTGTGGGCCTTGGGCGTGGTGACGACCTAGGATCGTGGCGTTACCAGTCGGGTGACGTGGTAACGAATTTGGACTGTGATCGCCTTGATCAGGCTAGATGAGGAGCTTATCGCTTTGTCATAAATGTTTGGATATGGGAATAGTTGGACCGAACTTCTTTTCGAAGTTAATCCGTACTCGAGCGAGTGGGAACGTTTATGTTTGGGACTCAAGGCTTGACCTGCGGATGAGTGGATATCTAACAGGGTCTAGTTGGTCAGTTGTAGAGATGGGCGATTGGGATTGGCTTCTTTTCGAAGTCAATCGGATGTGACGTGGTAACCGTTGAGCGAGTATAGATTCGGGGTTGGTGCGCCTCGGTAATTGTGAGGAAGATTAGATGCCCTTTCAACATGACTGTACACGCCTTGGCGAGCGTGCTTGGATTGGTACATCTTGGATGACGTTTTTGGGGGGTGATTTTGTGTACTGGCCGGGTGACCATGGGACCTAGAATGGATGATGAGTTGGAATGATCAATTTGTCTAGTATGAGATTGGACAAAACCCCCAGTGTCAGGTTGTGATCGACTGTGAACCTTGTAGCGGACATGTTGGAGATGGGTGTACGTACCCTGTACGGTGTACGAGGATTGGTACCGGACAGGCCGAGTGGTATCTAGTGAAGGTACGTGGGAGGTACCAGTGGTGTGGTTGTACGTGTTGGCATTCGGCTTAGTTCCGACACACTTGGAGTTGTTGTGAAACTGGAATATGAGCTTGATATATGCCGCAGGGTTGGGCTTGCCCTGCGAGATGGGATCGTGTTAATGATCTTACGCTACTTTGAGTGCCACCAATTGGCTGATGATTGGCGCTTTACTAGGGCGGTAAAGCTTAGTGGGGATCAATTTCACTTGAGGTGGTCGAGTGTGGTCAGTGCGACGTGAGACTGTGATGGGACCTCTGAGGACAAATGGGTTTAGCTGATGTACGAGTGTACACATGTTGCAAGGTCGAAATGTTTCCACGAGGCAGATGTGGAATAAGGATAATTGGAAATTTCGAGAGCGAAACTGGTTTTAGGAGGGAGAAACGGTTGAGTTTTGATCGGTTGGAATTTCGGGGACGAAATTCTTTAAGGGGGGGAAGATTGTAATGACCCATCCTGAAATTCGGGATTAGATCAGTAACTAACCATGATTAATGGGGGTTAATCGGTGATTAGTTGGGTGGAATCGGACGAACGTGGCAAAATGACCGTTTTGCCCCTAGTCGTGGGTAAAACGTTGACTTTTTATTCGGGCGGTCAAATGGACCTTGGCCGATGACCGAGACATAGGTTGGGACGTCACAAGTTCATAGACAGGTGGCACGCTCGATTCCGACGTTCGAGGTGAAAGTTATGACGTTCAGAAGTTCAGGGTCATTTCCGTAATTTGGACGAAATAAGGGAAAATGTTGACTTTTTGATCGGGAGGTCCGATGGCCAAGGGCCAAGGACCGTTAGGAAGGTCTCGATGCCCCGAGTACAACGACAGGCGGCACGCCGGAAACGAACATCGGGTAATCAAGTTAGGGGTCACGGATGGTGAAGGGCATTTTGGTAATTTTGAGTAGAAGGGCAAAATGGTAATTTGCCAAGCCCAGTTTGAACAGCCGTGGGTTAGTGCGATGTAATTGTTTAAGTTGGACCTCTGATCAAGGAAATTGCTTAGGAATTCTCTGAAACAAGAATTGTTTAAGGAAATTGAGGATACTGGGAGCATGGAGGCACGTTTGGACGGAGAAGGGGGGCACGGGTAGGTTTTAAAAATGGCTTTGGGTCTGTTTTGCGGGAAACAGAGACTCAGTAAGTCTGAGTGAGTTCCCCACGGGTGTTGGGTTGCATTGCAGCTAACTGAGAGTGTTGGGAGTGAGAGGGATTCATTCACGTGACTGAGGGCTGAAGGAAATTGTCTGTGCTGGTGAATTGCGGAGCACGGGCCTTCGTTTTGCAGAACAGAGCACTGGGCGTGTGGGAGGAATTAATTTGTTCAATCCATTCCTGGGAAAATTAAAGGGAGACGCAGAATTAGAGAGAACCAGAGTGATGGGTAGAGAGGAGAAACGAGCGGACTGGGTGAGAAAATGCTCTGGAAACCCGAAGTTCTTGTTCAAACAAATTCAAAATTTCAACTCGAATTGTAGGCCAGCCCATGGCAAATTAAGGCTTCCATGAGTCCTCTTGGATTAATTCAAGTCGATCGCATACTAGTGGGAAAAGATTTGATGCCGTTTTCGACTCTGAAGGGACCTGCTGACCGGGAAGAAAATCGAGCTTGAGTTATGATTTTGGAGGAGTTTAGAGGAGCAATTGGCAGGAGAAACAAGTTCATACGAACACTATGAAGCTTCTGGGTGGGCCAATTTCAAGTAAACAATCGAGGTTGGTCGAGTTTGATGATTGAACAGTACCCACCTGTTCTTCAAGTTCGACTTCTAATAATCTGGATTCAGGTATGATGTCACTGATTGGAGGTCACAGGACCCAAATTAGATGCTTGGCGATTCTATTGAACTTTTGGATTGATGCTCATAGGTCGAAATTGAAGGATTTCCATCCGGGTCACGTCGCGGGCCAACCGGATCCATTTACCAGACAGTCCGGTTGGGACGACGACTGTACCTGGCACTGTAGCTGGCGCGTGGGTGTCACGCGCAGCCACTCACGGCGGCGCGTGGGACGGTTTTTCATGGTGAGTTCAAAATGACTCTTGTCCTACACATTGTAACGAATTTATCGGACACCGTTTCGATGTTATTCCGGGGGTCCGAAGATTTATGTTACATTTGTAATTAACGATTAATTCCTGGAAAATTATGGGAAATTAGTATGTTGTTATCTAAGCCTTTAGTGACACTAAAGTATGTTTTCAGACAGGATTTAAAATTTCTGGAAAATATCGGAAATTACGGGCATGCGTGCGGCGCGAAACCGAGCCTTAAGAATGGTGTGTGACTGGACGTTGCTTTCAAAATTTAATGCATGCATAAATTATTTCTATGATTTTATGATTATGATTATAAGTTGTGATTCATTTTGATTTCCGTATTTATACGTATTCGATTCCCGTATTTATACGTATTTTTTACTATACATGTGAAATTACACGTACTTCGAGACTATGGTCACTCGTGTGTTTAATGATGGTTTAATGAAAGAAGTTATATGAAATGGGTGTAAAATGATTTAAGAAGGTTGTTTATGATTTGCGAGTGTGACTTACGATTTTGACACGTTTTTCGAGAACGTTCCGGATTTGCACGTTTTACGAGATTTCGAGTTATTGTGATTTGATCACTGTTGATGTTTGAATCGGGGAATTAAAATGAGACTTGTGATTTTGAGGATTTTAAATGTGGGTTTTGAGTATGTTTTGCTTGGATCGTGATTTTGGTAATTATGGTTGTGGTTTTGAGGTGTTGAAAATGAGATTTGAGAAAGAAGTGATTTCTAAGAATTAAAATGGACTTGAAAAAGGTGATTTCGGGCTTGATGCTCGGGGCACAAAAGTAACTTTGATTTACGAGATTTCGGTTTTCGAAAATTGAAAGTGGATTCTTGGTTTGGGTTCGGGATAATGCTTCCGGATGCCGGCTTACGGAATCATTATTGCGAATTCGAATTCAGGAATGAAAAAGGATTTAATAAAGTGGTTTGGTATGATTGTACATGCCCCGTGTGTAATGGTGATTTGAATATGTTTTGTGAAGTATGATTGGGAATTCGAATGTGGAAACTCGGACCATGAGTCCTGTTGTGGAAAATGTGATTTTGGGATGGATCCCACGTTGTTTTGTTTGACAAATGTTTTGGGGTTTAAAGACCCGTTGAAAACTGTTTTTGGTTTAAAGACCCGGTGCTATTGCTGGAGCACGTTTTGAGTTTAAAGACTCGGTTAATTGATGACGGGGGAGGGCCCTTAATGAGTTTAAAGACTCGTGAGTTTAAAGACTCGGTTACTGTGATACCCCCGAGGCCTATTGATTATGTTCTGAGTTTAAAGACTCGTTGATATGCCGGGAAGGCCTGTTTATGCGCATGGTTTTGAGTTTAAAGACTCAAGCGCACTTGATATCCAGCAAAATGATTGACTTGTGCTTGATTGATGATTTCTGATGTTTCGGTTGAGTTGGGCTGTGGCCCGGTATATGGTTGTTGGTTTTGGATCACGTTGTGCATTTGGTTTTGATTCGTGGTTTTGGGCTGAGGCCCGGTGTTTATGATTGCGGGCTAAGACCCGATGGTTGAGAAAGGAACAATGATTTTGAGGTTCATACGAGTTTTTCCTTATGTTGGAATTTGATACACAGTTTTTCTTATGTGAAAAATCTTAACCGATTGCGAAATGATTTTTTGTATGCATGCATTTGTTTTTACGCGGAGGGTAAAAACGTTTGTTGTAACTGTTTTTCTAAACTGATTTATTTTTATCCACTCACACCTTTTGGTTTTTATTGACCCTCCAGGTCGTGGTGCGTTGTTCGAGGCTGTCCAAGGGGCGGAGGCATGAGTAAGTACGTGTGGCTATCCCTGGTTTGGCAAGTACTGAGGGTAACATGGGATTTTCAGTCATCTTGCCAGACGGGAGCAGGACCGGGTACGGTTATCGATGCCCCTTTCGGGGGCGGTCCTGTCACCGATAGTCGTCATTGGTTGGAAAGGTTGGAAGCATTCCTATTTCCAATATGGTTGCAACTACTTTCGATTCCGAAGTCGATGAAGGAGAATTCTCGTTGTCGAGTCTTTAGCAGATAATACATGGTACTGGAGGATGACGTAGGATGAACTTTGATGTCATCATCTTGGATTCTCCTTGATTCTTCCCTAGGTGGGAAGACGAGGAGTGTTGTGACAGCTAAGTGTTCAAAGAGGGTGTAAGAACTAAACAACTAGGTTTTGGGTCAAATTTGAGTGATAAATTTGATGAAAGATTGAATCTTTAGGTCATTTATGGACCAAACATCCAGTGACATTACAAGTGAGTGCTTAGGGTAAGTGAGATTGAGTCGTGTGGTAACGATCAGGGTGATGGAGTTGTTTTGAGGTGATTGTGATGTGACAAGTGGGTGCTTGAGGTGAGTGACCGTGTTCTGGTAATCAGTAAGGGTGAATTGCCATGCTGATTATACTAAGCTAGGAGCAGAGGAAATTAATTAACGTGGGGACGAAATTAATTAAGGTCGGAAGGTCGGTTGGAATTTCGAGGACAAATTAATTAAGGAGGGAAGGTTGTAACGACTCGTCCCGAATTTCGGGATTAGATTAGTGACTAATCAGGATTAGTGAGGTTAATCGGTGATTAGTTGGGCAAAATCAGACGAACGATGCAAAATGACCATTTTACCCTTGGTCGTGGGCAAAATGATGACTTTTTGATCGGGAGGTCCAATGGCCGAGGGCCGAGGACGGTCATGTAGATTGGGTCGATACGAATCCGTAGACAGGCGGCACGTCGAAATCGGACGTTCGATGGAGAATTTATGGTTCGAGGAAGTTTCGGGTCACTATTGCATGTTTACAAAATGGGGAGCTTTTGTATTCAAATGGGCCCAGATATTTTAGCAAGTCCCAATGGATGAGTGACAAGTGTCACCCATCCAAACACATTGATGCATATCACCCATTTCACTTTCTTTGTTCTTCCCCGATCTCACCCAAAATCAATCCCCCAAAACCCTTTTTCTCCCTTGTTTGAGTGGACCTGAGAGATTGAGTAAGAGACAGAGAGATGCTTGGGAGCTGAGGCATGGCAAGGAGGCAGCAGGACCGCCGTCCACGACTGAGGGGAGGAAAACCCGACAAGGTACGGTTTGGATTTTAAAATCCCATTTTTTGTTTTTGATGTTATGGATAGTTTTGGATGATAGGATGATGTCTAGGGGGTTTGTAGAAGAGTTTAGGAATGATTGTGGTGGTGAAGGGTGGCTGTTTAGCCCTAGAGGTGGCCGGGAAAAATAGAGGTCGTAAGGGAGGAGTTGAACCATGATGATTTTCATAGTTTTTCTTGTTTCTAATTAGGTGAATAGATAGGAAACCTTAAAATAGGAAGATTAGGATTGGATTGGATCGAAATGGATGAAAAATGGAGAGGGAATGAGACTGGACCGGTCACGCCGGTCCAGTTGCAGGTTTTGGACCGGATCGGCTGGTTCGGACCGGTTTGAAAAAGAAAGAAGGAGGACTGTGCACGGGTGCGTGGCTCCCACGCGCAGGGGTTTTGGCTGGCGCATATGGGCGCGTGGTCCACTTTTTGGGGAAACATCCAAAACACGAAATCATTCTTTCGAAGTAACGAACATTTTGGGACTGGTTTCGTGTCGATTGGACTTCGTTTCGATAGGTTTCGGGGTGTTCGAAGGTTTAGGATCGGGATTAAAAATAGTTAACAATTCTGGAAAATTACGAAGCTTTAGTGAGAGGTTAATTAAGTAGTTAGTAACCCTCTAAAGTGATTTGGACAGGTCTGGCAGTCCCTGGTGACGGTGATTGGCACGGGAGAGCCGTATGGCACGCGTATCGAGGTGGCTGTTCGGACGGTCTGTGAGTGGACCTTATTTTCTAAATTGATGCATGCATAAATGTTTGTTATATGTTTTAATACTTATTTTGTGATGCCATGAGTGCATTTTTGTGTGGTTACGTATTGGCACGTATTTCAAGGTTCGGCCTTATACAGTGCCTATACGGGTTTGTATTTCTACGTTCGTTTAAATGAAATGGTTTTGGATTTAAAAAGGATAAACTCGGGCATGAGACCCATTCGGTTTTGTCTCGGGCATGTAGACCTATTGATGACTTTCGGATATGAGTCGTGGTCGCGGCGAGTGCTATGTGCACGACGTCGGACGATACGACACTCGCCCCTAGACTGGGATGCGTTCCTTTCGGAGAGGTCATGATGCACGTACTGTTGTCAAGCAGCCATTGGAGGCTCAACTTCGGAGTGCGGACGGTTCAGGATATTGATCGGTGATGAGTACACCATCATCTAGAAGTGGTCGCGTTGGTTGATACGTTCACAGCGACATACCTGGATTGAGGGCGGTCCTATACGGATGGTTGCACGCATCACTACGATCGGAGTCGTGACTGACCCTGACATATACTATATGATATGTGATGTGTACAAGTTGTGGACTGAGCCCCACACGTATTTGGGCAGTGGCCCTATGTTTGGTTTCTTTATGGTTCTTTTGGATAAATGGTTTTCGAATGCATGCATACTTTTTAGTGAAGGGTAAAAATGTCTTTGTGAAAATACTTTTTATAAATTATTGTTTTGTCCACTCACAGCTTTTAATGTTTTGACTGCCCTTCAAGTTGACAGCGGATGCGGGCTGTAGTAAAGACCGAGACATCTCATACCTCATCCGGATCCTGGCGTACTCTGAAGCCCTGAGTGCGCTAAAGTTTGAATTTCCCTTGTTTGACACTCCGTGTCAGACGGGATCAGGAGCGTCCCGTGTTAATCCAGGGGAGATTGGGACGAGTCCTGACATTTGATGCTGTGAGGTCGTGGATAACCTGGCGGACGACACTAGTTGAGTTAAGTGGAGACTAGTTAGAGATTTGTTGGACAGGCTATCAGGGTGTGATACTTGTCGATTGAATCCCGGAGTGGGGATACAGAGTAGTGAGTATTTGCGGTTGATTCCTATTCGATGCGGAGTCTTGATAGCGATGTCTGGTGGTTGGGTCTGCACGAGATTGTGCCAGACACTACTATCGAGGATGGATGCAGTTATGGTTGTTGAAAATCGGGTGACATTCAGGGAACATTTCCTTTTTCTTGTATAATTTGTCAGGGTGATTTTACCCAGAGTTATTCTGTACAAGGGAGGCAGAGTTCCTTTAACCTGAGCTGAGTTACGAGATTGTTGCTCGGTATGAGCAAAGACCCAAGGTTGTCTGATTTGCACACTGTGTGCCGGAGATTGTGATGACGATGAGCCACGAGTCGGGATGTGACTCCATCGTGATGGGCATACGTTTGGTATCTGGGATCCAGCAGTGGATGTGATGTGCTGGGATTCTAACCTAACCGTGAGTGCGATAACTGATGTTTTTGGAACGATTAAGTGGTAAATGAATGAAAGGTATAAACCAATAGGCGAGTTGGGGTACCAAGTTAGCTTGGTACAGACACGTGGTTGATGTACGAGTGTGTTAGTTCTAACATGGTTGGGACTTCGAAATCGATAGATGTTGTGATTGAGACGACGAGGGGAGTGCTTGATTCAAAATTGGTGATGGATATTCTGAAGTCGCTAAGGGTGACTTCTCATTTTCTTCCCATGGCAGATAATGTCTATTGCCACCAGTACGTTGATCGTGTATTGGTTGGTGGACTAGTGATTTGTTTCGGGTCATCATAAGGAGTTGGGCATTTCGAATTTAGGTGAATGAGATTTCGCATTTTCTGCTTGGTGGCAGACGATGTTGGATTACATTGTGTGGTGAGTGTAGTAAGATTTTGTTTGCATTCACGTCAGATGAATTTTGATGTAATTTTCTTGGATCATCCTTGACTTTTCCTAGGTGGAATAACAAGGATCAATATGATGTAGTTTGAGAGAACCCAAAGTCTTGACATGTATCGTCGTTAACTGATCTGTTTAAATGTGAAAATGGTTTAGAAGAGATTTGATAGTATGCAGATTCAATGAGGGTGTAGGACCCTATGACCTGAAATCAAGTAGTTAGCTGAGTGAGAACATGTGTGGATCCTAGGTGGATCGGGATCGTGATGTTAATTGTCGGGTGATGTGGTGGCAGATTTGGATCGTGATCTTGATGATCAGGTTATGTGGTGGATCAGGATAGCGTGGATCATGATGTCGTACCGTGCTGGTAAACTTCGTCGTGCTGATTATGCTAAGCTAGGAGCAGAGGAGAATCGTATTGTGAGACGGTTGAGGAATCTTGTGGTTTAGTTGGTGAGATGATAAGACAGAGGTTGGATATATGAGTGTGGGGATAGATGGAGAGTTTTTGATCTGTCTTGGATAATTGGATATGTGAATGATGGGATTGGCTTCCTTTCGAAGTCAATCGAATATGATATGGTAAACGAATGAGTAGATATCTAACAAGCTCAAATCGGTAAGTCTCGAGAGACGTGGGTGAGATTGGTTACTCATTGGGCATGAATGGGTATGCCTTGGTGGATATGATTCAGATTGGTACGTATTGGATGACGTGATTGGGAATAGACGTATTGATGCTGGTTGGGTGACTAGGGGACTTGGAATGGACACAAAATTGGGAGTGTATGGTCTGTCTCATGTGAGATTGGACTGTTAAACACCAAGATTGAAGCGTGATTGACTACGAGCCATGTAGTGGACTGGTTGGTGGATGGATGTACGTACATGGTACATTGTGTGAGTACTGATACTGGACAGGCCTGAGTGGTGTCTGGTGACGGTATATAGGATGTACTAGTGGTATATTGATGAACGTGTGGGTAGTTGGCTTAGTTCTGATATCATTGGATTGGTTGATAAGGTGAATTGGACATTGGATACTGTGCGTTTGGCCAGTTTGATTTTGATGGGTTCAAAGATTATATCAGCAGTTGCTCAGAGCCGTGGATGGCTAGTGGAACCCTAGAGTTGTGATGTGTACCATTGCTGGGCAGGTATTCAATGGGGTCCAGTTACACACAGGTCGAGTGAATTGTTGGTTAATGTAACCACGGGTTTCTTTGCGTGGAGCGGCTGCTCTGTGACTCTCACTAATGGCATCATGGATTTATCAGGAGAATTTTGGTACACGATACCTTAGTGTGACTCTATAATGAGTTAGAATTGTGACCATGGAGCTATGAGTGCCCAGCTGAGTGCGACGTTTTGGGACGTGTGATGTTGACTTGGTAAAATTTAGGAAATGCGAAGAAATTATGAGATTTGATAACTCTCGGTGTGGGAAAGATGCTGGATTGATTTGCGACTGCTAGTGGTGAAAGTTAGGCTGAATATGTTAGCGTGGATTGATGAGTGAGATTTGGTGACTCCGAGTAGGAGCAGATGTCAAGATGGATTGGTGATTGAGAAGAACCGTCAAGCTGAGTGTGTCAGCTAAAGGTGTCAGTGTAATGGTAGAATTATCGGGTGGTATCAACTCGGATCGTGTGATCATTGTCACTTGACGTGGTCAGGTGTAGTCGATGTGATGTGAATATTAGTGGAACGTCTGGGTGCAGACAAGTATTGTTCTGGTTAGTAGGTGTACACGCGTACACATGATGTGAGGCCGAATTTTCTTTCCACGAGGTAGTTGTGGAATCAGAATAGTTGGAATTTTGAGGATGAAATTAATTAAGGGTGGAAGGTTGTAACGACCCGTCCCGAATATCCAGATTAAATATTAATTAATTATAGATTTAGAGTGACTAATCGGGGATTAGTTGAGTGAATTCGGACAGACGGTGTAAAATGATCGTTTTGCCCCTAGAATTGGGAAAAATGTTAACTTTTGACTCGGGGAGTCAAATGTACGAGGACCAAAGACCGTGACGTGGATTGGGACGTCACGAGTCCGTAGGCAGGTGGCACGTCGAAATCGGACGTCGAACGAAGAAGTTATGGTAACGGAATCGAAATCGGTAACTTACATTTCGGGATTCGAATTAAATAAACCTAAAAATCTGATTGGCTGATATTTTGTGTGGGGCCTTTGGATGAGTGACAAGTGTCACTCATCCCATGGGTGGCTTTCCCTAAAATGGGGATCGTGCTTGATTGGGGAGATTAATTATTAATAATTATATTTTATATTATTTTATAATTTTATCACACATTTCTCTCTCCCTCCCCTGCACATCAGCCTTCATCTTCTTCATTTCCTTTCTTCTTCAAGCCCGAACACCCAACCCCCACTATAAACCCTCTAAACCTCATCAAATGCTTGGAAACCATAAATGAAGATGATTGGGGATGGTGAGATGGTCACGGTGGTGACCACGGCGGTGCATGACGACGGAGGTATGAGTTCTTCCCCGAGGACCTTGTTTTGGTTCGAAAATGGCAAGCCATGTTTTATTGATTGTTGTTCGTTTTGGTGGATTGTGTGACGCTCCTGGGGTCCATACAAGTCGAATGGGTCTAGTATCGTGGCTGGGGTGGCAAGAAATGCATGGAAATGGTGGAGGAAAAACAGGGCTACGGGTTTGGCGATGAAGCTATGAACCTGGACGTTGTTTCGTATTTTTAAATCCATAGAACTGGTCTCAACCCAGTTTGATCGCAGGACAGGGATGAACAGTGCTGGCGTGTGGCTCCCACGCGCAATGCCTTTGACGGCGCGTGAGGGCGCGTGGGTCCTCTTTTCGAGGTACATTCAACATGAGTTTTTATGTATTTGATGTAACGAACATTTTGGGACTAGTTTCGATTCGATCGGACATCGTTTCGATATAGTTCGCAATGTCCGAAGTTTTAGGATCGAGTTTAGATACGTTTAAAAATTCGAGAAAATTATGGGAATTTAATGTAAGGTTAATGAAGTGGTTTGTCAGGACCCGACCCTCTTCTCTCAGGTCCCGATTCATCTAGCACGATATTGTCCGCATTGGGCCTCCTTGCCCTTGCCCTCACGGTTTTGTTTTCGGGAGCTCACGGTGCAACTTCCCAGGGGGTCACCCATCTGGAATTGCACCAGCCTCAACTCGCTTAACTTTGGGGTTCCAATCCCCCCCAAAGCCACTGAGCTCCCAAAAGGCCTCATCTAAACCAGAGACGTGCACCTGCACGCTCTATCTAGCATGATATTGTCCTCTTTAGGCGCACCTGCGCCCGCAAGGTTTTGACCCCAAGACCTCACGCCTGGAAGGTAACCACCTTAACCAGCGCAGCCAAGGGAGGCCTCATGCTAGATAGGTGTGTGCCTACACCTTTAAGGCACACCACCATTCCCTTCCCAGACCATTCCCCCCTCGCAGGAATGTGGGATCGTTCACCGTTCACTACAGGACACGGGTCTTACAATCCACCCCCTTAGGGCCCAGCGTCCTCGCTGGCACACTTCCCGGTCGGGGTCTAGCTCTGATACCAAATTGTTAGGACCCGACCCTCTTCTGTCAGGTCCCGATTCATCTAGCACAATATTGTCCGCTTTGGGCCTCCTTGCCCTTGCCCTCACGGTTTTGTTTTTGGGAGCTCACGGTGCAACTTCCCAGGGGGTCACCCATCTGGAATTGCACCAGCCTCAACTCGCTTAACTTTGGGGTTCCAATCCCCCTCAAAGCCACTGAGCTCCCAAAAGGCCTCATCTAAACCAGAGACGTGCACCTACACGCTCTATCTAGCATGATATTGTCCTCTTTAGGCGCACCTGCGCCCACAAGGTTTTGACCCCAAGACCTCACGCCTGGAAGGTAACCACCTTAACCAGCGCAGCCAAGGGAGGCCTCATGTTAGATAGGTGTGTGCCTACACCTTTAAGGCACACCACCATTCCCTTCCCAGACCATTCCCCCCTCGCAGGAATGTGGGATCGTTCACCGTTCACTACAGGACACAGGTCTTACATGGTTAGTAACCCTCTAGTATGATTTGGACAGGTTCAGATTTTCCGAGGATGGTGATTTAGCCCGGGGAGGGTTATGGCACACATATCGAGGTGGCAGCTAGGACGGTCTGTGAGCGGACATTGATTTCTTAATCGTGATGCATGCATAAATGTTTTATATGTTTTATATATATGCTTTCTATGAATATGATTGCGATGTTGGTGCTTTACATATTTGCACGTATTTCAAGGTTTACGATTTTCTATTGTGTTTATACATGCTTGTATGTCAATATTGGATTGAGGAAATGATTTCAGATTTGGAAATATGGAATTGGGATTTGATTTATGAACTATCAGACTTCGAGTCCATTTGATTTAATAAGGCATCAGGTCGGGGGCCTAGTTGGTTTACGAAATCGGGCTGAGATCCATTAAGTGACTCAGGAGAAGGGTTTCTATTATTAGACGTTTGGGACATCAGGCATCTGTGATGCTAAGGATTGGTAAAATTATGTTTTATCGGATTTACAGATTATGGATTTGGGTAGTGAACTACATATGTTTGGATTTACGGTTTTGGGGTGAGTTCCCACGTGATTGGTTTTGGGCTACGACCTTAATGATCTGAGGAAGGAAATGGCATTGAATGATAAATGATTTTATTAATTTAATTTGATTTCGAGAAAATGACTGAGTTCATTGGTTTTCGAATGCATGCATGCTTTTTAGTGAAGGGTATAAATGTCTTTTCTGAAATGTGTTTTATTTGAATCATTTATTTTCGTCCACTCACAGCTTTAATGGGTTTTTGTACCCTCAGGTTGATCGCGGATGTGGGCTGTAGCAGAGGCCGAGACATCACACTCTTCCACTGATCCTAGCGTGCTCTGGAAGGTTGAAAGGTCAAGGTTGGGTTATCCTTTATCTGGCATGTGGTGTCAGATGAGAACATGACACATCCCACGCTAATTCTGGGGGGATTGGGATGGGTCGTGTCACATGGTCGTAAAACAATTTCTGGGAATGAGACAAGTATAAGGATGAAAGAATGGCGAAGAATGGTTGAAAAATGGTAGAGAACGAGTCGGGTCAGGATTCAGGTCGAGTGACCCAGTTGTAGGAGTCCGGGTTGACCCGAGTGGAGGAAGACGATAATGTTGTGACAGTCCATGTCATCACTGTCAGGCCTTATGGCCAACCAGAGGGCGACACATGGTAGCTTATCAAGTCGAGTTAACGTCGACGTGGAAAGTGCACGCTAGCGTTGATTGTCCATATGGACCAGTGAGGTGGTGCCACATGGTAGTGTGTTAGAAAGTGTCAAGCTGTCAGGCTGACATGTTAGGTGATGTGGCAGATGACGTGGCAGGCTGATGTCAGTAGTGATGTCATCATGTGCCACATGGCACGTGATAGAGGGTGACATGAGGCACCAATCAAATGGTACCACGAGGGGGGCTGTTAGAGCTGTCAGGTGTCAGTGTTGTCAGGCTGGCATCAGCGTTGACTAATATGACGTCAACGTTGACCGTCGTGCATTATCATTGACCGATCATTGACCGACACGTGTGGGCACCTGGGCATGAATTTCAAGGTCAAATTGATCTTGTTAAAAAGGTTTTGACAATCTGAATCCAGTGGTGGTGGTTTCAAGTCGATCAGAGATCGTTGGATATGTCCTTTGGAGGGTTTTCTCCTCGAGAAGTGTGTTTGGGATGAGATTTAGGTTCTGGGGTGTTTGCGAGTATCTAATGTGGTCTTATATGGATAGATAGTGACCATTGGGTGTGATTTGGACAATCCTAGACATCCTCGAGGCTTCAAATTGGCTTACGTCTCATGTTTTGAGCGAGCGGCCGTACTATAAGTGGACAGTTTCTTTGATAACTCTTGTGTATGCTTAAATACATATTTTTACTAGCATTACTACTTGTCATGATTTTGACTATGGTTATGAATGCGGATTTTATGATTTGTTTGCATATGATACGGTTGATTTCTGGATAATGATTTCCTCATGGTTTCAGAAAAACTAGGATTTGGGCAGGGTGCCCTAGTGTCAATTGTTTTGGGCTGGCGCCCGTGTAATAACTTTGTTGGGCTAGTGCGTGTATGTTTATTTGTAGATACTTTTTTGAGATACTATGTTCTGGATTGGTTAACCTCAGTCGATTGGATCGCTATACCGGTGTAGGACTTCGTAAACTCCCAGAGACAGGCTCGGACGTAGCTGGAGTTGGACTCCACACGTACCAATGGGGTTGGACCTTGTAGATCCTGTACTCTCCTAACGGTAGTGCACTTGGGACACTAGTTGGACTAGCATCTAGTTGGACCAGCATGGGGAGGTTTGGCTTCGAGCTGCTAGGCCAACAAGATACATGTTTGGTGTATACTTTGATATAAGTTTTGTGCAAACAGAATCTTAAAGGGCTTCGAGCCGGTGTTTTCACTAGATTGTGGGACAGGGTGCTCTTTTGCATTATTAATGAGTTTCCGGATTGGACCTATGGTTTTCTTAACGGAGGGTTTAAAGATATATTTTGGAAAATGGTTTTCCAACGTTTTATTTTCTATCCACTCACACTTTGGTTTTAGTTTTGGTTTTGTCACCCTCTATGCAATGACCCGAACTTTTATAAATAGTATTTTAATGTAAAATTACCATTTTACCAATGGAAGGGGAAAGAGTTGACTTTTAACTTGAGAGACTTTTAGGACTTTGACCAATGACCATGACATAGATCGGGACGTCACGAGTCCGTAGACAGACGGCACATCGAAAAAGGACGTTCGACGGGAAAGTTATGGTCACGGGATCGAAATCGGTTAAACTTATGTCCCTGGATTTGAATAAAATAATATTAAAATCTGATGATTGGTTGAATGATTATGAACCCATGGCCCAAATTCCCCAAAAAAATGGATCTATGTCCCATTGGTCACTTTTTATATTTTAAAAATTCCTCACCAATCACACTTCACTCATTCCCTCACTATTCATCATTTTTCCCTCCAGCATTCTCCTCTCATCCTCACCTTCATCTATCATTCCTTCTCCCTAAACCAGTGAAGAACAAACCTTCACCAAAGCCAAAACACTCACAACAAACCAACCTGGCCTTGGACATTGAGAGGTTAGACGTGGAAGGAGGCTGGGAGGCCAAAGAAGACGACATGGAAGAGCTCACGGCCATCCACGGCGGAGGTAGGTCGGAAACCCAAAAAACCCGATTACCCTCAAAATATATTTTTGTGTGTTCACATTTGGAAATTAACTTGGAGGATCCCAACATGACCTAGGAGTTGAGGCGAGCACAGTGGGCCTGGTTTCGAGGAAAACGGTGGCATGAGTCTACTTGGGGACGACTGGAAAAACTAGGCTGCGGGTTGAGTTACAGGTAAAAATCTTGAGCCTCCAGTGGCTGCTCGACAATAGGACGTGCATCATGACCTCTCCGGACGGAACGCATTCCAATTCGGAGGCGAGCGTCACGCCGTCCTTCGCCGTGCACACAGCACCCGTCGTGACCACGACTCAGACCTACGGGTCGTCAATAGGGTCTCATGCCCGAGTCAAAACCAAATCCAAATGGGTCTCATGCCCGATTTTACCTTTTCCAAACCATTTCATGAAAACCGAAAGCATAAGCGCGTATAAAACCTGAAAAACCTCGAAGTACGAGCCCATACGTAAACACACACCAAAATAAAATCAAGGCTTTCCAAAACAAATATTAAAACATATATAAAACATTTATGCATGCATCGATTTTAGAAAGAAAGTCCACTCACAGATCGTCCGCGATGCCGCCTCGATACACGTGTAATACGACTCTTCTGGGTCAAGCATCATCACCGAGACTTCCAAACCTGTCCAAATCACTTTAGAAGGTTACTAACTACTTAATTAACCCCTCACTAAAGCCCCTTAATTTTCCGAGATTTTTAACTATTTTTAAACGTGCACCGAAACCATCGGACAACCCGAATTATATCGATACGATGTGCGATCGACTTGAAACCAGTCCCAAAATGTTCGTTACATTGAATAAATGATTTCAATTGTTGGAACCACCCTCAAATTCCTCACCATGCACCTGCACGCGCCTTGGGATGGCTCTGCGCGTGGGCCTCAAGCGCCCTGCATAGAGTCATCTTCTTCCTTGGTCAGGCCGGTCCGAACCGACTGCCCCGGTTTTTCCTACAACTTGGACTGGCTTGACCGGTCCAGGCTCCTACACGGTCCAGTTTTCGTCTTTTTCCTTCCTAATCAATCCTAATCTTCCTAATTTGATCCTTGGATCTTAAACCTATGAACCAAATCCTCTAAAACCTACAAAACCCAACCGGTCCAACTTTGCTCTCACGGTTCGGTCTTTCCAACTCCTCCCCAGGGGTTCCTCAACCTCTAATCTTCCTAAAAATCATCCTATTACACTCTTACTAACCCAATAAATCTATCCTAATCATTAAAAACAGGCCATAATGATTGAAATCGAAAATAGAGAAAAATCGGTTAAAACCGATACCTTTGGTTCAAGTTGCCCTCCGCCGTTCATGGCGGCGCTGCCTTGTTCGGCCACCACCTTCCTCAACTCCTTAGTTCATCCTCTTGGTCTCAATCATGGTCATAGGGTTGAAGGGTTTGGATTTGGGGTGGAAGGGTGATCGGGTTGGTTGGGAAAAATGGGGAAAATGATCGATGAAGGGGAAGGGGATATGCATGAAGGAAAAATGATGGGGAATCGATGAATGACACTTGTCATTCATCCATTGGGCCTGAGAAAGATCTGGGGCCCACAAAATGCCAAAAAGACTTCCGTCTCGTAAAACATGCAATAGTACGTTTGAACTTATGTGAACCGTAATTTCTTTGTCGAACATCTGAATTCGATGTGCCACCTGTCTACAGATTCATATCATCCTGATCTATGTAACGGTCCTCGACCCTCGGCTATCGGACCTCCTGGATCAAAAGTCAACTTTCTACCCCTATTCAACCAAATTACCAAAATGCCTCCGAACTTCCGATCGTCATAACTTCTTCCTTGAATGTCAGAATCGAACGTGCCACATGTCATCGGCCAAAGTCCATTTGACGGCCTGAACAAAAAGTCAACGGTTCGCCTATTCTAGGGGCAAAATCGTCATTTCGCCCTAAATGTCCGCTAATCCTCGTCTAATCCCCGATTAGTCTCGCTAATCTATCATTAATCCTTAATTAATCCCGATAATTTGGGACGGGTCATTACATGTCATCTCTAACATGGTCAAAATTGGGTTTAATGCCTCGGGAAGCGTGTTCAGACTGCTTTCCTGGGCCGGTTCTGTTCTAGGGTTTTATGTTTGAGTTTATAGGGACCCATAGTGACCTTTACATACATTTTGAACATGACAGGGAATTTACAACAACATCGGGACATGTTATACTTTTAGTTTAGCAACGAGGACCGTGTGTGAGTGGCCTTTGATTTCGAAATGATTGCATGCATAACTCTTTTCACTATTTTACTTTACAATTGAGATTGAATGATTCTTAGTACTATATGATGATGCTTATACGTATTATGATGATTTGGGCATGAGACCCGTTTGGATATATATGTGATTCTGTTTTCAAAGTTAACTAGGGATTTCTGTGGAACTTAATACTATTGTACTGTGTATACTTACCTTATGATTGTTGTCTCCTCCAGACGTCTCGTAGTATCTCGGAGTAGTCACGGGCACTGCCTGAGAGGGGTTGATCCGAGGGTCAGCTCAGGATCAGGAGTGCCATTATGGATGATACCCCCAAGGAGAGTCATTGGCTTGGGTGGCCACTAGGGAGAATTGGGATTGAGACCCCAGTGCACTATTATTATGATTATTTTTCCTATTTTTTTATATATGAATATATGATTTCATGACTGACAGGACCCATCCCAATCCCCCCGGGATTAGTGCGGGATGACCCTGCTCCCGCTTGACACGAAGTGTCAAACAAGGGATACTTCCGACCTTTGCCCTCCCGGGCTATCAGAGTACGCCAGGATCTGGAGGAGGTATGTGATATCTCGGTCTCTGCTACAGTCCACATCGTATCCAACCTGAAGGGTATTAAAAACAGAAAGACTGTGAGTGGACAAAATAAAGAGTTTATAAAAACATTTCCATAAAAGACCTTTATACCCTTCACTAAAAAGCATGCATGCATAGTTAAAACCATTTATCCAATCGCATATGTTAAAACAACCATCATTAGGGTCTCAGTCCCAAATTCCGTAAATACAAGTCATACGGGCTCCTGCCCAAAACCATTTACAGAAAACCATAACAAAATGAACATATGTGGGATCTCAGCCCAAATCCAGTATTATTATAAACACAATTTCCCAAAACCAATTGAAATCATGATTATCCATTATATTCATATCCAGAACCTGTCACGGTAAAATAGAGCTACACGTGTGCTAACCGGGGTCTCAAACCCAAGTCTCTCCAGGGTCCACCCAGGTCAATGTCCGTAGATCAATGACCCTCCCTAAAGGTAACGAACCATGCCCATCCTGAGAGTAAGGAACCCAACTGGGGGGCGACTCCACTCAGTCAGTGCTCCGTGACTACTCTGGGGTCCACCCAGGCCAACGACCCTCCCCGGATGAGACAATCATATATAAAGGATGGAATATGAAAAACCTTTTGAAATCATTCTTGAAACCTTTCAAGGATTCATGCCCGGCCCCCATAAGCCGTCATGAACCATAAAATCCTTTCATGGGTTCATGCCGGTTCCCATAAACCGTCATGACCCGTAAAAACCATTTCAAAGGTTCATGATGATTCCCATAAACCGTCATGAACTATAAAAACCATTTGTAACACATAGTTGGGCGCTAGGCCCGAATACCCATAGAAACTGGACCTCCGGTCCGAATCGTAAACCAACTGGGCCTCTGCCCCGATGTCTCGTTAAATCAAATGGACCTCAAGTCCGAGAGTTACCTTTTCAAATCCAAAACCATTTCATTAAACTATTTCTAAAACCATAAGAATGGAAAATCAGAGTAAAATCGGAAAACCTCGATTTACGTGCAAGCACGTAAATCACCTCGAAATACGTGAAACCAAATAAATCACAAGCATCCAAATCAACATCATAAAATCATATTCATAATCCATTTGGAAATCCAAAACCATTTCATTTAGACTAGTAAAGACATACAGCCCCGTATAGGGCCGAAACCTCGAAATACGTGCCTATACGTAACCACACATCCAAATGCACTCATGGCATCACAAACAAGTATTTAAAACATATAATAAACATTTATGCATGCACCAATTTAGAAAACAAGGTCCACTCACAGACCGTCCGAGCTGCAGCCTCGATTTGCGTGCCATAGGCTCTCCCGAGCCGATCACTATCACCGGGACTCCCAAACCTGTCCAAATTTTAATAGACGGTTACTAACTACTTAATTAACCTCCTACCAAAGCCCCGTAATTTTCCCGAACCTTTAACTATTTTTAAACCGACTCTAAACCTTCCGACACCCCGAAAACTATCGAAACGATGTCCGATTGACACGAAACTAGTCCCAAAATCTTCGTTACATCGAATAGAAGATTTCCTGTGTTGAACACTTTCCCAAATTATGGACCACGCGTCCTCACGAGCCCCTAGAAGTTCGAAAACACTGTTCATCAGCATCAACCTCAGAAAACCGGTTTTTTTTTGGTTTTTCGACCGTTTACTGTAGCAGTACTGTTCCGAACCGGCGTGAATTTTTCAGGGGTTTTCCTGCCCTATTTTGGTCCGATTTCAACCCTAATTAATCCTATAATTCATATCTCTTCATTCCTTATCATTTTTACTAATCAAAACAACCTAAAACTACACAAAACTCATGGTTCAATTCTTGAACCATACGGTTCAAGCTTTCCAAAACTGTACCATGGCTGTACAGCCACCCAAAGCTAATCAAAACCTTCCTAACACAATCCTAATAACTCAATTAATTCATTGGAAGCAACCAAAATTACCCATAATATATATATAATTTAAATGGAGTTTGGAGTCGTACCGAGAACCCTCTCGGGTTCCTCCTCCTCTCGCTGCCGTGGGCGGCGGTTTAGGCCTCCAGGCCGGCCACCTCAGCTCTCCCAGTCTCCCTGGTCCTCATGGCTGGTCATGGGTTAAGGTGGGATGGGTTTTGGGTTGCACAAAGATGGAGAGGAATGGTGAGATCAGGTTTGTGTTGTGGGGGATGGTTTGCACGACTAAGGGATGGTATGCATGTATGGGAACATAATGAGCAATGGATGAGTGACACTTGTCACTCATCCATTGGGTCCTTGTAAAATATCTGGCCCACTTAAGTCCAAAAGTGCCTCGTAAAACGCGTCACCGTGAATAGTATCTTGGAACTTCCGTGAACCGTAACTTCGCCGTCGAACGTCCGAATTCGACGTGCTGCCTGTCTATGGATTCGTATCGTCCTTATCTACATAACGGTCTTCGGCCCTCGGCCATCGGACCTCTTGGTCAAAAAGTCAACTATTTGCTCCATTTAACCAAAATTACCAAAATGCCCCTAAACTTCCAACGTCATAACTTCCTCTACGAACGTCGGAATTGAACGTGCCACCTGTCTATGAACTCTTGACGTCACGAACTACGTCACGGTCATTGGTCAAAGTTCGTTTGACCGCCCGAATGAAAAGTCAACATTTTGCCACGACTAGGGCCAAAACGGTCATTTTGCATCGTTCGTCCGATTTCGCTCTACTAATCACGGATTAGCCTCACTAATCGTGATTAGTCACTAATCTAATCATGGAATTTGGGACGGGTCGTTACAATAACACTATTATGATTACCTACGTTTTGACTCAATGCATGCAAGTTTGAAAACATAGGGGTAAAACCTTATGCTTATTATATTATTAAACTGATTTTAGAAATATTATTTATTTTCGGACCACTCACTCTTTATTATTTTCTTGACCCCTCCAAGCCGTGCTACTGAGGAAAACGAGGACCCGGGGTCTGAGGCATAGACCAGACGTTGTGCACCTATACACCCATTTGGGTATGTTGGCATCGTATGTAACCTAGGTGTCGTGCTCATATTTGTATTTCGAATTATCCCTTATCTGACATTGTTGAACCCTTAAGACTTATGTATGAACTATTTATCTTGATTTATAAATGTTGAACCAGTTAGGGGTAATTATGGTATTCTAAGGTTGCGTGTCAGACGGGAGTAGGGCAAGTCCCTGGGTGATCCCAGGGGGATCGGGATGGGTCTTGTCACTCTACGTTGGTTACGGACGTAGGCTGCATGAAGACCGAGGCATCATGGTGAGTGCGTACTCTGGTTATTTTAATTAGTAGCGACAATATCCCTAGTCTAGCATGCGGTTAGGATGTATAATCATTGTTAAGGGTAAAATGGCCATTTATACTAGGTCATGTCAGACGGGAGCAGACCTATCCCTGCTAATCAAGAGGGATTATGGGGAGGTTGCTGTCATAAATCCTTTGCATCCTTTAAAAATCTGGTTCATAATGAGTTGTTCCTATTATGAAATAGTGAATTGTAGAAACCCAAGCTTCATTTAGTGTCCTATAGAAAATGTGGAAACATGAAACAGTTTTCTATTGAAGTTATAAGGGAGCATTTGCATTTTAACGGGGTTGATAAAAGTTATCAAAATTGGATATGACACGGGCAACCATCTAAATCAGCAACAAATGAAAATGAAAATGTTGAAAGAGCATATAGTTTTCTCTGTGAGTGTAGAGATGGGAGGTAAATCATATGGGGCATTCGAGAATGAGACTAATGAGTTTATGAAGGTCATTGGGCATGGGGATAAACCATTGTTTCCTGGTAGTCAACGACACACCAAGCTATCAGCCCTTGTTAGATTGTACAATTCGAAAGCTAAGCATGCTATGACTGAGGCATGTTTCACTAATTTGTTGATTAAGGTAGGAGATCTTCTTCCAGAGGGTAATAAAACACTCACTTCTATGAATAAAGCAAAAGGTACTTTGCGGGCTCTTGGATTGGAGTACGTTAAGATACATGCATGCCCCAATGATTGTATCTTGTATAGGAAAGAGATTGAGGATCTTAATAGTTGCCCTACATGTGGTCTTTCAAGGTGGAAAGTAGAGAATAATCTATCTATAAAGAAGGGCGTGGCAACAAAAGTTTTATGGTATTTTCCACCAATATCAAGGTTTAGAACTTGGTTTCAATCCGCTAAGACATCAAAACATTTTATTTGGCATGTGGAGAAAAGGGTGAGGGATGGCCTTATACTTCATCCAGCTAACTCCTCTACATGGAAGTTAGTCGACCATAAGTGGCCTGAATTTTGTCATGAACTAAGAAACCTTCGGTTAGCACTTTCAACCGATGGGTTCAATCCCCACAACAGTTATACATACAGTTGTTGGTCAATTATCCTTGTGAATTACAACCTTCCTATATCCTTGTTCATGAAAAGGAAGTCATGATGTGAACCATGTTGATATTTGGTCCTAAACAACCCGGAAACAATATAGATGTGTACTTGGCTCCTTTGATTGATGATTTGAAAACCCTTTGGAATGGTGTCCCTAGCGTGGATGATGCAAATAGATAAGAGTAATTTATTCTCAAGGCTGTCCTATTATGGACTATCTAATTTTCCAGCCTACGGTAAGTTGTCCAGATTTGTTTTCCATGGATATAATGCATGCCTGTTGTATGGTGGTGAGACGAAGCCTCATAGGTTAGTGCATGGTAAGAACATGTCATGTATAGGTCACCAAAATTTTTTGCCTCGTCATCATCCTTATAGGAGAAAAAGTCTGCATTCAATAGCAAGATAGATTTTAGGTTGCCTCATGTGCCAATAACTAGTGAGGAAGTATTGTTAAGGATTGAAGATATTAATTGTCGGTTTGGGAAGAAAGTTTCTCCTCCTAGAATCAACAATGGTGATGAGTGACCGTGTTGGAAAAAGAAGTCAATATTATTTGAACTTGAATATTGGAAATTTCACCATGTTCGACATTGTATTGATGTAATGCATGTTGAAAAGAATCTATGTGAAAGTATTGTTGGTACATTATTATATATTTTAGGAAAGGCCAATGATAGAGTAGCAGCTTGCCTAGATCTCTTGAAAATGGGAGTGAAGTGTGACTTGTGTAACGACCCAGACTTTCAACGAGGGTGGAATTGACCATATTTCCCCTAAAGTTAAAAAGTTGAGTTTTGATCAAAAGTCAAAATTTTTGACCATTCCATAAATGCCATTACGAAGGTCTCGACCTCTTAAGTACGTTGGCAAGCAGCATGCCGAAAACGGAGATCGAACGATCTTGCTCTTGGATTAGATTATTTTAAGGGTGTTTTGGTCATTTGGTTGTGAGGCTATTTTAGTAATTTCTTTTGGATATTTTCATGTGAATGTCTGAGATGGTGACAAGTGTCACCTATCTCTTATGAATTTGTGCACCGACTAAGACTTGGTGTGTTGGTATCTATGTTGTTTTAAAGGTTGTTAGGTTGTGTTTTGGTGTGGAAGGTTTTAGTGGAGAAACAGAGATAAACAGAAACAGATAGGGAGCAACCAGAGAATGGAAGGAGAGGATAGAAGAGCGAGGAATCTTGAATAGTGAAGGAGATGGACTGAGTTGAGTGAGGAGGAGGAAACCAGTGAAGGGTTTTTCGGGTTAAGCTTGGTTGACCCAATTTTTGGGTAGGAACTTTGGAAACGAGGTTGGATTCATTCTTTTGAGGTCCCTACGACCTTAATAGACTGTAGAGACAAGGACTTGGACGCTGGAATCACCCAGATAGAGCAGAAGACATAGTTCCCGAAGCTAGCGAGCAAAGTTTGTAACGCTAGTAATCAACAATTTCGCACTGTGAGTGGACGTTTTATTTTATTAAAATATTATGCATGCATATTTAAAAGGGTTTAAATGGTTTTCTATATAAATTTGATGATATTTGATTTATTAGAATTTCAGTGATTTTATGAATATTTAATTTGTCAGGACCCGTCCCAATCCCCCCGGGATTAACGCGGGACGAGCCTGATCTCTTCTGACACTGAGTGTCAGACAAGGGAATTTCCAACTTTAGCCCGCTCGGGGCTTCAAAGTACGTCAGGATCCGGAGTAGGTATGTGATGTCTTTGTCTCTACTACAGCCCGCATCTGCGATCAACCAGAAGGGCAGTCAAAACATTTAAAATATGTGAGTGGACAAACAAAGAATTTCTAAAAACATTTTCACTAAAGACATTTATAGCCTTCACTAAAAAGCATGCATGCATTCGAAAACCATTTACCAAACCACTAGGGCCTTAGCCCAAAATTCTAAATAAAACCAATTACACGGGCCACCGCCCAAATCCATGTGGCACTCAACCCAAAAACCTGTATACATCACATAACATATAAATATAAATCACATAACCAGCCTGTCACGGTTTCTAAAGCTATGCGCGTGCTACCGGGGGTCTCAAAGCCCAAGTCTCCCCAGGGTCCACCCAGATCAATGTCCGTAGATTAATGACCCTCGATGGGGTTTACAATCCATAAGCCTTCCTGAGAGTAAGGTACCCAACGAGGGCGACTCCACTCAGTTAGTGCTCTGTGACTACTCCAAGGTCCACCCAGGCCAACGAACCACCCCGGAGGAGACAATCCAAATAAGGAAGGTATATGAATATATATATATATATATAGAAAACATCCATAAAAACCTTTCAAGGGATTCATGCCTGGTCCCCATAAACCTTCATAGAAATCCATTTAGGTTCCTCGACTCGAAATCATAAATGTAAAGTAACTGGGTCTCAAGCCCGAACTCATGACTCAACTGGGCATCGAGCCCGATATCTCAGGGCCAGACACGATTCCAATCGTAGTGATGCATGCAACAATTCATCCAGGACTGCCCTTAATCCTGGTATGTCGCTGTAAACGAATCAACCGACGCAACCACCACTAGATCATGATGCACCCATCACCGATCGAGATCCTTAATCTTCAGTAATCCAAAGTCGAGCCTCCAGTGGCTGCTCGACAATGGGTCGTGCATCATGACCTCTTCGCAAGGAACACATCCTAGTCCGGAGGCGAGCGTCGTATCGTCCGTTTCCGTGCACATAGCACTCGCCACGACCACGACTCAGACCCGTAGGTCATCAATAGGGCCACATGCCCGAGACAAAACCAAATGGGTACCATGCCCAAGTTTATCCTTTTTAAATCCAAAACCATATCATTTAAACCATCTTAGAAAACATAGTATGTATAAGCACCGTATAAGGCCGAAATCTCGAAATACGTGCCAATACGTGAACGCACACAAATGCACTCATGGAATCACAAAATATAGTACGTATAAGCACCGTATAAGAACGAAACCTCGAAATACATGCCAATACGTGAACGCACAAAAATTCACTCGTGGAATCACAAAACATGTATTAAAACACATAATAAACATTTATGCATGCATCAATTTAGAAAATAAGGTCCACTCACAGACCGTCCGAGCTACCGCCTCGATATGCGTGCCATACGGCTCTCCCGGGCTAAACACCGTCACCAGGACTCCCAAACCTGTCCAAATCATTTTATACGGTTACTTATGAACTTATTAACCTCTCACTAAAGCCCCGTAATTTTCCCGAAGTTTTAAGTATTTTTAAACCCGATCCTAAACCTTCGGACGCCTCGAGCAATATCGAGACGGTGTCCGATCGACACGAAACCAGTCCCAACATGTTCGTTACATGGAATAGATGATTTCTTGTGTTGGAAGCTTCCTTAGAAGGTGGCTCACGTGCCCACACGTGGGGCTTGAAGTCTTTGCATGTGAAACCCACGCGCCGGTCACTGTAGTCATCTTCAACCTCGGTTAGGCCAGTCTGAATCAGCCTGTCCGGTTTAATCCTACAACTTGACCGGCGTGACCGGTCCAACCTTATTCCTCCTTCAATTTTCATCCTTTTTCTTCATAATCAATCCCAATCTTCCTATTTTGATCCTAGGAATCTAAATATGCAAACAAAACAACCTAAAACCTACAAAAACCCATCGGTTCGAAAGCGTGCTCATGGTCCACTTTTTCCAGTTTGTTCTCAGGTTGAACCACCCCTTGCTACCGTAAAAAACCTTCCTTATATGCTCTTACTAACTTACTTAACCCTTCAAAATTGACCAATACAGTCCCCAACGTCCAAAAGAACAAAAAAGGAATTTTGAAACAAAACTGTACCTGGTCGGGTCTCTGGGCACCGTCCACGGCAGTCGACACCGTCATTCCCATCATCACCACCTCACTTCATCCTCTCTGTTTGCATCATGTGTCACCAGCCTTAGGTTAGATTTAGGGGGTGTGTGTCAGGACCCACCCCGATTTCACCCCGAAAACCGAGGTAAATCCTGCGACCGTCTGACACCCTGACACAAATACAGTCAGACGCATGAGAAACTATACAAACCCGAACTCAACCGTTTACAGAGCATAGTACAAAATACACAGAAACGACAAACCGATAAACTAACATACACGCACGCGGAAAGATTTGAAACACTCCGGGATACCTCCCGTGACTTCTATGCCTCAGACGCTGCCTCAACGCTGGAACCCCAAGCTAGCTCCACAACCTGGAGGACAGTAAAAAAACAGAAGGTGTGAGTGGACCATAAATAAAAGAAAAGTTTCTGAAACCATTTATAAGAAAACCTGGTTTAGCCCTCCGTTTTGAAACCACATGCATAACCCAGTTCATAAAACAGTTATAACCCAAATCACCATAAACCACATCATAAGAAACAAAAACACTATAAAACAGTTATAGAAATCATATCACAAGCATCATAAAACCATAGCGTAAAACATCATTTTCCGATCAAACCTGCTGGACCTATCCGAGTCTTTAAACTCCCGAGTCTTTAAACTCAATCCGGGTCTTTAAACCCAATCTGGGCCCGTCCCCCGTCAATCAGTATCCGGGTCTTTAAACCCAATATCCAGATCCAGCAAATCCAATCAAAACCATTTGAAAACCATTTCCGAATTCACATCCAAACCCGAATCTGAAATCACCGGTCTGATGCCCTTCGGCAGCCCGAACCGTCATTGCGAATCCAAATCCGGAAATCCACTTTCCAATCTTAAAACCAAATCCCGATTGTCAAATTCCGATTTCAAAACCGAAACCTTGATCCTCAAAATCATATTCCAAAATCCACTTATAATCATTAGAAATCATTTAACGTTTGAAACCCCCAAAACCATAGCTTTATATTCAAAATCACCATTTTCTCGTAAAACGTGCAAAATACGTTATTTCTCAAAAACCGTGCAATTATATAAAATCACATCATAAATCCAACAAGCATGAAATCACAGATATAAACAATTCTAGGAAACAGTTATGCATGTTCGAGTTTAAGGAAAGGGTCCACTCACAGTACCGAGCCCTCAATCGCGTCCTAAACGTCCAGCACGTTCCTCGGCTTCCTCGGGAAATCCCGATCCTGTCAACAACCACCAAATTACATCACCAACGCATCCACGAGGATCCACCCTAATTCCCTTAAAAATCCCCGGGTCCTAAACATAAGAAACCGGGACCCTAAGCTTTCACCCTCGCGAAACGACTTCGATTCAACGTCCGAATAACTCGACACCACTTCCATTAGACTCGTTCTAACACTTAGACCAAAAACCATGTTGACCATTTTCCCCAGAACCGCCGCACGCGCCCCCACGCGCCGCCTAAAGTGGCTGCTCGTGGGCCTCACGCGCCAGCTACAGTACCACCGTCAACCTCACGTCGACCCGGTTCGCACCAGTGGCCTGCAACCTGAACCGGCGAGAGCTGTTCACCGCCGTGCCTGCACCAAAACACCCCCTTTCTTCACCAACAGTGTAACGACCCGTCCCAAATTCCTAGATTAGATTAGTGACTAATCACGATTAATGAGGTTAAACGGTGATTAGTAGAGCGAAATCGGACGAACGGTGCGAAATGACCGTTTTGCCCCTGGTGGTGGCAAAATGTTGACTTTTTAATCGGGCGGTCAAATGGACTTTGACCGATGACCGTGACGTAGTTCGTGACGTCACGAGTTCATAGACGGGTGGCACGTTCAATTCCGACGTTCGGGGAGGAAGTTATGACGTTCGGAAGTTTAGGGGCATTTTGGTAATTTTGGTTAAAAGGGGAAAATAGTTGACTTTTTGATCGAGAGGTCCGATGGCCGAGGGCCGAAGACCGTTACGTAGATAAGGACGATACGAATCCGTAGACAGGCGGCACGTCGAATTCGGACGTTCGACGGCGAAGTTACGGTTCACGGAAGTTCGAGTGCACTATTGCACGAATTACGAAACAAGTTAACTTTTGGACTTTAGTGGGGCCCAGATATTTAAGGGAGGCCTAATGGATGAGTGACAAGTGCCACCCATCCACAGGCCACCTATATTGATTCATGCACCGTGCAAACCATTCCATTTTCTCCATTTCAAACACACACAAAACACAACCCGATCTCGCCCATTTTCCTCCCATCCGTGCAACCCCAAACCCATCCACTCTTCACCCATGACCAGACAGAGGACCAGGGAGACTGAGGAGGTTGCTGGGCGGCCAGAACCGCCGTCCAAGGCGGCGAGAGGAGGAGGAACCCGTGAGGTTCACGGTTAGTCCATTTTGACCCCTTTTTCCATTTTTGTTGTTATGGTTGGTTTTTAATGGTTTTAATGAGTCCATTAGGTTGCTAGGGACATGTTAGGAAGGTTTAAGGAAGCTTGGGATGGCTGGGCAGCCATGGGTACAGTTTTGAAAACTTGAACCGTTTTGTTCAAAATCGAACCATAGGATTTAGACGTTTTCGGTTGCGTTTAAGGATTGGAATGGATAGAAAACATCAAAATAGGATGAAAGGAACCAAAAAGGAAGAACTAGGATGAAACATGGGGTGTCTAGGGCTGTGAACCGGTCACGCCGGTCCAGTTGGACCGGCCAAACCAGGTGAACCGGCCATGAACAGTAAAACCGGTCTGCTGGAGGTTAGTGCTGATGAACAGTGTTTTCGACTTTCTAGGGGCTCGTGAGGACGCGTGGGCCATAATTTGGGAAAGTGTTCAACACGGGAAATCTTCTATTCGATGTAACGAAGATTTTGGGACTGGTCTCGCGTCAATCGGACATTGTTTCGATAGTTTTCGGGGTGTCGGAAGGTTTAGGGTCGGTTTAAAAATAGTTAAAAGTTCGGAAAAATTACGGGGCTTTGATGGGAGGTTAATTAAGTAGTTATTAACCTTCTATTAAAATTTGGACAGGTTTGGGAGTCCCGGTAATGGTGATCGGCTCGGGGAGCCGAATGGCACGCAAATCGAGGCGGCAGCTCGGACGGTCTGTGAGTGGACCTTGTTTTCTAAATTGGTGCATGCATAAATGTTTATTATATGTTTTAAATACTTGTTTGTGATGCCATGAGTGCATTTGGATGTGCGGTTACGTATAGACACGTATTTCGAGGTTTCGGCCCTATACGGTGCCTATACGGGGCTGTAGGTCTTTATTGGTCTAAATGAAATGGTTTTGGATTTCCAAAAGGATAATGAATTTGATTTGATAATGTTGATTTGGATATTTGTGAATTATATGGTTTCACGTATTTCGAGGCGATTTACGTGCTTGCACGTAAATCGAGATTTTTCAGTTTTACACTGATTTTCCATACCTGGGGTTTTGGATATGATTTCATGAAATGGTTTTGGATTCGAAAAGGTAAACTTGGGTTCGAGACCCATTTGATTTACGGAGTCGGGCCGGAGGCCCAGTTGGTTTACGAATCGGACTTGAGGTCCAGTTTGTATGTGGATTCGGGCCTAGGGCCCAGTTATGTATTACAAATGGTTTTTACGGGTCATGACGGTTTATGGAAACCGGCATGAACCCCTGAAATGGATTTACGGGTCATGGCGGTTTATGGGAACCGGCATGAATCCATGAAAGGATTTTATGGTTCATGACGGCTTATGGGGGCCGGGCATGAATCCTGGAAAATTTTAAAGAATGATTTCAAAAGGTTTTTCATATTCCATCCTATATATATGATTGTCTCCTCCGGGGAGGGTCGTTGGCCTGGGTGGAGCCCGGAGTAGTCACAGAGCACTGACTGAGTGGAGTCGCCCACCAGTTGGGTTCCTTACTCTCAGGATGGGCATGGTTCGTTACCTCCAGGGAGGGTCCTTGATCTACGGACATTGACCTGGGTGGACCCTGGAGAGACTTGGATTTGAGACCCCGGTTAGCACACGTGTAGCTTTATTTTACCGTGACAGGTTCTGGATATGAATATATTGGATAAACATGATTTCAATCTGGTTGGAAAACTGTGTTTTATGATGATAAATGGATTTGGACTGAGATCCCTCGTATGTTTACTGTACTATGGTTTTCTATAAATGGTTTTGGGCAGGAGCCCGGGTGACTCGTATTTACAGAATTTGGGGCTGAGACCCTAATTATGGATGTTTTAACATATATTATTGGATAAATGGTTTTACTATGCATGCATGCTTTTTAGTGGAGGGTATAAATGTCTTTTATGGAAATGTTTTTTATAAATTCTTTATTTTTGTCCACTCACAGTCTTTCTGTTTTTAATACCCTTCAGGTTGACAGTGGATGTGGACTGTAGCAGAGATCGAGATATCACATGCCTCCTCCGGATCCTGGCGTACTCTGATAGCCCGGGAGGGCAAAGGTCGGAAATATCCCTTGTCTGACACTTCGTGTCAGACGGGAGCAGGGTCATCCCTCATTAATCCCGGGGGGATTGGGATGGGTCCTGTCAAACAACTTTGTCTAGTCCTAGGCTACTCATCCCCCTCACTCTAGCACCTCGACTCACCCTCAAACCTATTGACTCAAGCTCGAACAGAAACCCGTACTTTCCCCTGTTCTCCTTCCCGGCCACCCAGGTCTTCCCCCTTCACGGTGTCGACCCTAAACTCTTCCTAAGACCCCACTGAGTTACACCCAACTCACAGAAACCCTCGACTCACTCCCTAAGTCCACGACTTCCCGTCTGAAACTCACGGCCAAAACAGAGCACACAGAGTCCCCTCCGTCGTGCCAACCGCCACCGTGCACCTCCCGTCACGGCAGCACAACCAGTAACCTCCTAGGACTCAACTGAACTCCCTAGACCTCCCTAACCTCTTCGATTCAACTCCTCAACTCACGACTTTCGATTTGAAACTCAACGGGAAAACAGGGCAAGTTTACAGAGATTAGGGATTACCTGCAACCGTCCACCACTGTTCTCGCCGCTGTGTTCCCTGGAGTCCACAAAGCCGCCTCAGCCTCCTCTCGAGGTCAATTGCACTTACACACGGCCACAGTACCACCAGCTCCCTCAGTTCTTCTCTGTTTTTCTGGTTTTTCCCCGTGGCTCTCAACGCACTCACACCACGATTCCTCACCTCCCAACAAGCTCACTAGCTCCCTCTCACTCTCTGATCACCCTCACACACTCACAACTCATCAGCACACACACGAGCACCCTTCAATTTTCCTCACCGCCTCACTCTGTTTCCGTTCTTCTCTGCGAACAACACACACACACAGCACGGTTGCACCCAAATTATTGGACCGTGCACACACTGGAACCCCCTAGAATCCACTACACACTTGCCACATGTCACCATCCATTCCATTCTCTCCCACATGGCTCAATCTCAGCCCTTCATCTGCTTCTCTCTGCACAAATCCCCAGGCAACTAAAAGACTAAACTGCCCCTCCTTTTAACTCAAAATTACGATTTTTCCACTAACTTTCTTGACCCGTAACTCGCACATCGTAAGTCCGATGCATACGTGTCACCTGTCATCGAACTCAGGACAACGAGATCTACGTAACCATCCTCGGTCAACGTACCAAAACCCGATCATCCAAAAAGTCAACTTTTCCCCTTATTTACCAACTTCCGCACATCACAACTTCCTCCTCGGATGTTGGAATCGGGCGTGCCACCTGCCTATGGATTCGTGACGTCCTAAACTACGTCCTGGTCACCGGTCAAAGTCCATCAGACCACCCGACCTAAAAGTCAACTTTTTGCCCGAACTAGGGGAAAAATCGTCATTCTGCCCTAACGACCCCAACGAGACCAACTAACCACCGATTTAGCTCACTAATCCCATCTTAATCACTCTACTAATCCCGACTCTCAGGACGGGTTGTTACAGTGTGGGGTGTGGGTTGTACAGAAATGGAAAATAGGTTTCGGGTTTGGTTGAAAGATCGAACAGGGAAGGGAGATGAATGTATGGGAAGTAGTGGGAAATGGATGAGTGACACTTGTGACTTATCCATTAGGCCTTCCTAAAATATCTGGGCCCACTTGAGTACAAAAGCTCCCCGTTTCGTAAAACGTACAATACTGACCCGAAACTTCCGTGAATCGTAACTTTTTCGTCGAACGTTCGATTTCAACGTGCCATCTGTCTATGGATTCGTATCGAACCGATCTACATAACGGTCCTTGGCCCTCGACCATCGGACCTCGCGGGAAAAAGTCAACTCTTTGTCCTCGTTTAGGGGCAAAATTGTAATTTCACCCTAAACGTCCGTTAATCCTCAGCTAATTCCCGATTGGCCCCACTAATCCGTCATTAGTCTAATTAATCCTTTAATCTAGGGATGGGTCATTAAATTATTAATATTTTGTTATACATTTTTTGAGGTTTTCCGTAAACTATGTTTCAGATGCCGTTCTGATTGGGATTTCGAATTGAATATTGGTTATGGCATGGAATAGTGTGATGTTGGAATAATTATGATTTTATATGATTTCTGAACGGTTTTTACAAAAGTAGCATTAATGACACATTTTATGAGAATTAGCGTTTGAGCTGTGTTTGGGGCTTATACCCGAGATTCTGATTGTGGTTTGGTTTGTGATATGATATGAGATGTATATGTTTTTGGTATTGATGATGTAAATTGTGGTGTGACGATTGTGATGTGAACTTGAGTCGATTATATGTTGTAATGATTGTTTATTGATTAGTCTCAGACGTCGAGCCGAGGGCTCTGAATCCTGAGACAGGTATTATGTGTGGTTGTTGTGACTATGGGTTTGTGATATGGTTACATGTGGATATGTTCTGGTATTGTGATCAGTAGTCTTAGACGTCGAGTAGGCCTCTGTATCTTGAGACTAGTATGTGATGGAAACTCAGACGTCGAGTTGGGCTCTGTATCCTGAGTCGGTTTTCACTCAAGTGTCGAGTTGGGCTCCATATACTGAGTGAGTGATATGCCTACCAGTAGTTCAGTGACTATGATTGTGATTGTGATTCATGTTGTGCTCGTGCATTGGTGATGATTTTACTATGTGTGAAGTATGTGATGTTGTTGAATATGGACCGGATATGTAGTATTAAGATGTAGAGCTAATGTGATTGGATACTGATGTGGCTGGTCCCAGTTCACTGTGTTATTACCTTTTCATGTTTGTCGAGACACTAAACTGCGATATGTTTGCATTGAGTTTTATTGAGTTATAAGCATGCATAGCTTTCTAAAATGAAGGGTATGAACATATGTTTTCTAAAACGTACTTCCTATATAGTTATTTTTCGTCCACTCACCTTTTTTGGTTTTTATTTGCCCTTTAGGCCGTGGCACGATGACGGGGACTGTTGAGGAGCGGAGGCATAGACGAGTTTTGGTGTACTTAGGGTAAAAGGTATGTTGTATATTTGTTTTTAATATTAACCTATGCTTTGTTTATGACAAGATACGCAAGTATGTGTGTCCCTGGTCTGGCAGTTTCCTGTTTCTGTGGTTGTTATAAATTTTTTACAAAGCTGTTTTTGTCTTTTGAGTAATAATTCTTAGACGAGAGCAGGATCCCTCAAGATTACCTAGGTGTATCGGGAGGGGTTCTGTCAACTTGGCTCCGGAGTATAGAGGAAAACAAGCACGATTACCTATAGCCCCATGGAATTTACTAAAAGAGGGGAAAAAAGCTATATGTAAGTCTCTTAAGAGTATGAAGCTCCCTGAAGGCTATTCATCTCATATTAGTAGTCTTGTAAATATGGAGGAGCTTAAATTAAGTGGTCTTCAATCACACGACTATCATATCTTGATGCAACACTTGCTTCCGATAACCATTCGGCCTGTGTTGGATAAGCTAGTGAGGTATGCAATAATCAGATTTTTCTCTTTCTTTAAATCCATATGCAAAAAAGTTATTGATGGTTCGGTACTTATAAAAATGCAAGAAGATTTGGTGGTTACACTGTACTGCATTGAGAAGTATGTTCCACTTTCATTTTTTGATATCATGGTCCATCTAACTGCGCACCTCACTAGAGAAGTTCAATTACGTGGACCTGTTTTTTCAAGATGGATGTATCCATTTGAAAGGTTCGTGAAAGTTCTAAAAAGATACGTAAAGAACTATGTGTATCTTGAGGGTTACATGGGTGAATGCTAGATTGCAGAAGAAGCAATTGAAGTTTACGTTGAACACTTATCCAATGTCAACACAATAGGAATACCATCAACAAGCAACATTGAAAATTCAAATATTTGGAAGCCTTTATTTGGTGCTTCTGTACAATCTATTTCTCGTCAGTAATTAGATGAGTCACATCTTTATGTATTACAAAACACGACTGAGGTGGATGCTTATATCATGTAAGAACACTAATTTAGATTTTGTTATGTCTGATTGTTAAGCATTTTTTTAGGTCTTCTAATAATAACTTATTAATTTGGGTAGTCGACACATGATGTATTTGAAGGGTGCTTATCCTAGACTAAAAAGAATGAAAAATGGTTTCTTGCTAAGCAATAAAACTTTCATTGGATGGTTTCTTGAACGAGTAAGTTATAGAAGTTGTAGTGTTAGGTGATTGTATTCGTGTTATTGATTTTCTTTGTTTTAAAAATCTCTTCAATCGGCCATTTTTGCATGTGGCAAATGAACTTGCTTCTGACACTGCTAATGATGTGTCAGAAACAATAAGGTGGCTTGCAGATGGGCCCTCTATGGAAGTTCCCAAATATAAGGGGTACTAAATTAATGGTATGTCTTTTAACACTAAGGAGCTGGATGGTGTACGAACATCTCAGAATAGTCGAGTTCATCTTTTGGAAAATACAATGCAAGTTGAAAGTGCCAAAGAAAAAAATCCAATCATTGGAGATATGGGTTTTTATTGGGTGATTCAAGAAATATGAGATATAGACTAAATTAAGCTTTTTCGGACTGTCTTCATGTGTGATTAGGGTAAGACTAGCAAAGGAATTAAAGTAGATAATGATGTTGGTGCAATTATTGTAGATCTTAATAACATTGGCCATAAGACAAACACGTTTGTGTTGCCTACCCAAATGGAATCAATCTTCTATATTTAGGATCCATCAGATTCTAGGTGGTCTATTGTATTAAAAAACTCAGATAGAGAGAAAATTGAAGATGAGCTAGGAGACATGGTACTTAGCCATCAACCTCTATATAGAGTAATGCCAACCATTGAGACCTTTGATGATGTTGTGGGTGACAGTGAGAGAAGCTATGTACGACTTGGGGGAGAGTCAATTTGGATTGAGAATTCATAGATGTATTTAGTTTATCTGTCTTTTAGTTTCAACTTATAATGGCTTGATCTTGTATTATGGGACCACATATGTTAATTTCTTTAGCTTTTATGCTTTATTCACTCATCTACTTTGTAGAAACGGATAATAGGTGGAGTTGAATGGAATATTTGTTTTGTTTATGGAATCTAATTATTTTTTTGTTGCCTTTTTCATCTCTATTACGATTTACACATCAAATTTTACAAACCAGTTTGCTGCTACCAAAAATAGTGCAGGGGTGTCTTGATAAATTCATATCTATTGAATGGCTTCAACATATACTTTCTAAAATTGAGATTAAAGATTTCATTGAACTTATTAATGGCTATGGATTTATTGTTCAAACCTATTGTGCTTGTATTAGTATCTTCTTTTATTGTTCAGATCTGTTGTTCTTGCATTAATATCTTCTTTTATTTTTCAGATATGGCAACATCAAATTCACATGTGAAGAAAAAGGATTGTCCTAGCAAGATTGTGTTGCCAAAACAATCAACTAAATCTATTACATCAAAATCAGATAGGGGGAAAGAAATTGAGACTTTGGATGTTACGTATGGTCAAAAAAGGAAGGAGTGTGGGATGGTTACAATGCATCAAATTGTTAGGCAAGAAATAATTGGAGTGAAGGGGGTCGAGTAGGATTCAGATGGGAACCACATGGGGATGCAGCTACATTGATGCAATCCTACAGTGGTGTTTGTGCACGTACAAAGGTTACAATTACTATTGATGATTGGCACGGTGTCTCTGAAGAGACTAAGAAAAAATAATGGGAATCTCTTAAGCATTAATTAGCATTAGGTTCCAATTACTACTGGCAATTGTGGACCTCCTTTCTAATTTCTTGTTTCTTTCTAACTGGTGATTTCTATAGGAGATCTTTTAGTTGGGCCCAAAAAGAAAAAATATGGAGCTACAATCAACTAGAAGGAAATGGAGATAATTCAAAAGTAACCTCACTACCGATTTCATTCACCCATTTAAGGATAAACCTCATCTCTTAGAAGAACCCCCAAGTCTTTATGGGTTTATCAGCTGCGCAACATGGGATATCTTTGTAAGTAGGAGGCTAAGAAAAATGTGGGAGGTAGTGGACTTGTTGTTTTAGGATTTTATTCGCAAAATATGTTTATCATTGACTATTATATGATTAACTTCACAATGTACAAATTTTTATTTTTTAGTTGATACATAAGACTCAATCAGAGAGAAGGAAACAAAATGAGTATAATCATCATATATCTTGCGTGGGATATGTTGGTTTAAAGGATAAGTGTGTAAGTACCTAGTTTTCTAATGCTTTTAATTATATTATCTTCTAACTCCTTGCATAGCTTGATAAAAAAACTAAACTTTTACGTACATATTTTTTTCTAAGTGTTGGTTTAAAGGATAAATGTGTTTATCCAAAATAGTCATAGTTGAAGCAACTAAGCACCTTACATAGCTTGATAAAAAACCAATACTTTCAGAATTTGACAAGTAAATAGATATGTGATGTCTAAAATAGTCCACGGGATTCATTGCCACTCCTCTAACTGTTTTGCCCAGCCTTATAGTTACTTGGGATAGTACCCAGCCTTATAGAGCTTCTTAGCTACTTAGGTCTAACGCGTAACCATCAGTTTTGCTTAGTTTTTCCCAGGTGCTCGGACTAATAATAGATTTAGATTTCTGGAAATCAAAAATCAATTAATCATACAAGTGAAAATAACATATTTGGATTTGTGTAATCAGTTAATGTATATGAAAATAACAGATTTTCAAATAAAAAATCAGTTAATCATATAAAATCAGTTAATCGCAGTATTGGAATCATAGATCAGCGTTGGAATAAAAAACTCTCATTACCTGCTAATTTCTTTTGATTTTAATTGCTGATTTCCTTTGTATATAGATACATCAATTATGTTATCTTCTAGAAAATATATACATCATTTATGTTATCTTATTTTCCTTTTAATGATATTATATTCTTATCACGTGTATATATTTTAATGATAGAAAAAGGAAAATCCTGATGAAAAACTCGATTGGTCCAAATTATGGATACATGCATGTTAGGATAAAAATGGGGATGTACCAGATCCCAAACTTGCAGAGAAGGCAATAAACACCTTTTATCAAATATTATAGATGGAGGTGAATGCACTTAAGGCAGAAGGCAAGTTGGAAACCTCAAGTAGTGGTGATGTTCTTACACTTGCATTAGGGACTTCGATCATGGTGGACACGTTAGAGGTGTTGGAGGTTTTGTGAAGGCAAGTTCATATTTTTAACACCCCAAGATGGAAGAAAGTAAAATTTGAAGAAAGTATTAGAGAGGCTGTAAGAGCACTTGTTGAAGAGGATAGAGAGAAAATGATGCAAAAAACTAGAACCACTTGTATTATCATTTTGGATGAATAAGATGTTTAAGGTAGAGGAAAAGATACTAAGAAAGCATTACGGCTCTGATAAAGCCATCTGCAATGATATGCATGTTGGGGGCGAATATCGATGAGGTTGGAAAAAATTGTGACAAGTTATGTACTACATACTCCAAGGCTATATAATTAAAGTAGCTAGTAAAAGATAACTTCATTGAGTTCAAATTTTAACATTGCATGTAGGTGAAGGGAGAAGAGTGTAAATTAGCATTAGGCTCAATTAATAATATTGTTGCACTTGGACGATCATTGAAACTGATGATGCCAACCCAACTATTCACTGTGTTTCGTTAGGAGAGGGCAACTTGCGAGTTTCAATATATACTTCACTTGACAATGATGCTTTGCTACCATTCCCAGTCAAAGATGAAATAGAGAATGTAATGACCCGTCCCAAATTATCGGGATTAATTAAGAATTAATTACGGATTAGCGAGACTAATCAGAGCTTAGCCAAGAATTATCGGACGTTCAGGGTGAAATTACGATTCTGCCCCTGAAAGAGAGCAGAAAGTTGAATTTTCACCCGGGACGTCCGATGCACAAGGACCGATGACCATGGCGTAGATTGGGACATCACGAGTCCGTAGACAAGCGGCACGTCAAAATTGGATATTCGACAAGGAAGTTACGGTTCACAGAAGCTTTGAGGTACTATTTATAGTAGCACGTTTTACGAGGTAAAAGTGGACTTTTGTCCTCAAGTGGGCCCTAGATATTTGAATCAGGCCCAATGGATAGGTGACACAATGAATGAGTGACAAGTGTCACCTATTCATTTCCTACCTAACACAGATACATGCATATCCATCCCTTTTTCCTGTGTTCATCCATTAAAACTCGATACCACCAAACACCACCCTTTCCCCCAATTGAATCTGTGTGAAGCTAAGAGAGTGGTTGCGGGGAGTGAGGGACTGAGAGAGGCCATGGAGATGTGACAGAACCGCCGTGGATGGCAGAGGAACCCACGGGAAACAGGTAAACCCGAGAACCCCTGTTTGATTTCAAATTCGAATTCGTGTTTTGGACGTTAGGGAGGTTGTCTAGGGATTAGAGGTTGGTTGTGGGGGTTGTACAAGTCGTGTGGAATAGGAAACGAGGGCTGAGGACGGCTGCGCAGCACGGAACGGTGGCCGGGAAGATTTTCGGTGGCTGCCCATCGAAATCATTTTCCGGCCAAGTAAACCCAAATCGTACCTCCAAACACATTTTTAGGGACCTTAGAAACTAAATGGGATCATTAGGATGAAGTTTTGGCCCCTAGAAGTGCCCAGAACATGGATAGGAAATTTTGGGTTTAAATGGATTATTGAACCAATAGGTTTTAGGATTGTTTTCATGGTTTTGATTGCATAAAAAAATCCCTTGGATAAATTAGAGAAGATTGGTGGAAAGAAGGAAGAAAAATGACAAAAAAATAGGAAAATATGGCCCTGAACCGGTCAAGCCGATCCAGACCGGCCAAGCCAGTGAACCAGTCGGACTGGTCTGGCCGAAGGTTGAAGATGATACTGTTTAGGAGCGAGGGCTTCACACGCAGCCCCTTTGGTCTGTGTGTGGGGGCGTGTGGGCCACCTTTTGGGGAAATGTCCAACATGTGAAACCATCTATTCAATGTAACGAACATTTTAGGACAAGTTTCAAGTCAATCAGACATTGTTTTGATATAGTTCGAGACGTCCGAAGGTCTAGGATCGAGTCTAAAAATAGTTAAAAATCTGGAAAAACTACGGGGCCTCAATGAGAGGTTAATGAAGTAGTTAGTAACCCTCTAAAATGATTTGGACAGGTTTGGGAACCACGAAGACGGTGATTCGCCTGAGAAGGGCTTATGGTGCTTGTATCGACGCGCAGCTTGGACGGTCTGTGAGTGAACCTAGATTTCTAAATTGATGCATGCATAGTTGTTTTATATGCTTTAATGAACATTTTTTGTGATGCCATGAGTGCATTTTTTTGTGGTGTACTAGCATTTACGTATTTGCACTTTTTTCGAGGTTTTTAGTTTTATACGTTGCTTATACTTGCTGTGTTTTCTATGATGGTTTAATGGAAAGGTTTTGGATTTGGAAATGTGAAACTGGGCATGAGACCCATTTTATTTTGTCTCGAGCATATGGCTCTATTAAGGACGTACGGGTCCGAGTTTTGGTCGCGACGAGTATTGTGTGCACAGCGATGGATGATATGACGCTCGCCTCCAGACTGTGGATGTGTTCCTTCCAGAGAGGTCACAATGCACTTCCCGTTGTCGAGTAGCCACTGGACGCTAGACTTCGGTGTGCTGACGGTACATGAGATCGATCGGTGATATGTGCACTACGATCTAGAAGTGGTTACGATGATTGATATGTTCATGGCGACATACAAGGATTAAGAGCGGTCCTGAACTGATAGTTGCACGCATTACTATGATTCGAATCGTGACTGAGATGGGCGTATGGTATCAGGCTTGGTGCCTTGTTGAATTTTGACTTCGGGCTTGAGGCCCAGTTAAATTGTGAAATTGGGCTTGAGGCCCAGTTGATTTATGACATCGGGCTTGAGGCCCAATTGATGGTGATATCGGGCTTAAGTCCCAATTGTGGTTTTTCACACTTATATGTATATACCCTCCTATATGAGCTGATTGGTCTCCTCCAGACGTCGTAGATCCTGGAGTGTCACGATACACACTATGGCAATGAGTGAAAATAGGGAGCCATTCCAGGAGTGTTAGACGGGCAAGGTCCGAACCTAGGTCCTCCAAGACGTCGTAGATCCTGGGGGTAGACTCAGAGTATGACCCCGAGTGTATTCATATTATTATATAAATCGTGATAGATATTGTGGGACGAGTTCCTTATGGGCTATATGCCAGTGATAGACATAAGAGAATGTCAAGGACGGGTTATATATATATATATATATGTATTTCACTGAGATTTTTTTGAGGCCGAGACCCCTTGACCTATTATTTGGCTGTGGATTTTGGGTTGAGACCCTACAGAGTTATAGCTTCGTATGAGAAGTGGTTTTAAATTGGGTTTTGAATGCAAAGAAAGTATTTGAAATAACTGGTTTTATGATGCATGCATGCTTTTACGTGATGGGTATAAACGTCTTTTTATGAAATTATTTTTTAAATTATTTTTTTTGTCCACTCACAACTTTGATGTTTTTAATACCCTTCAGGTTGATCGTGGATACGCGCTGTAGAAGAGATCGAGACATCACACTCCTCCCCCGATCCTGGCGCACTCTGGAAGCCCTGAGTGGGCTGAGACTGGAATTATCCCTAGTTTGACACGCGGTGTCTGATGGGAGCAGGCATATCCCACGTTAATCCTGGGGAATTTGGGTCGGGTCCTAACAAGTGGTATCAAAGCATGTTTTGCTCTCAGTGTCAAATAGTCCGTTATCAACCTGGGAGCAGTCAGGTACACGACGACCCTAGTTGAGATTGTTGGGAATAGGAATGTTTGATCCAATTTGGCATGAGAGGCCATGTTTCTGTGTGTCGAATCCCAGAGGGATGTCGACTGGCAGGGGATGCCCCAGAGCAATTGTTATGTGGCATGGTAGGATACGATTACGACATGTAGCGGTTCTGTAGTGTTAGGCATGGAGTATGGCCAAGTTCTTGTGGAGGCTAGCGGCTGGGAGCCATAGAGTTACGAGGGGAGGAGATCCTCAGATTGTGGTTACTGGTTGATTGGACACCAGTATCGTGATATGACGACTTTTCGGACTCGAGAGCGATGGATCGGTCAGGATGGACGTGCTGCAGTGAGCAGTCGGGTTTGTGATAACCCTAGTTGGTGCTTAATTGGACAAGTTACCAGGAATGTGGTACTTGCGGACTGGTTCCCGAGGTGGACCAATCGGTGGATGTTGTGTGTTGATCGGTTGGTGCTGGCGGTGAGTTGACTGTATGTGTACGGTGTCTCGATAGCGGAGAATTATGAGTTGGTCTGCACGCGGTGGTGGCAGACGCTGCTATCGATGGATGTAGTCGAGTCTCATCGAGGCTTGATTTGATTATGGTTGAGAATTAGGAGACATTCGGGGAACGTTCATTTTCTCGTGTGGATTGTCGGAATGGTCATACCCAGAGTCGTGGGGTGTGAGGGAGGCAGAGCCTCTTCGACCCAAGAAGAGATAAGTGGCGATTGCTCGGTATGAGCAGGATTTGAGGATGGGTTTGATTTGCAATCCGCGTGGTAGTCATGCGATGATGATAACGAGGAGAAACAATGAGCCACGAGCTGAGGGTATCTCAGTCGTGATATGCTCATGGTTGGTTTCTACCACCACACGACGGGGAGGATTCGTCGGCTAGTGTAGATCTTGGGAATTATGTCGAGATGATAGATATGATGGAGTCGAACTAGGTGGAACTCAACAGTAGTTGAATTAGGCGGGGACTTTGTCCCAATAGTGATTGAGATGACTAAGAATGGACGACGCGAGTACTGTCATGGGGATTAGTGACCGGTTGGTCAAATATGGTGTTAGGCAGAGATTTGACTGCATATCATAGCAGGAGCCTATTGTGACTCTTCAGTCGAGCGGTACATCGGGTTAGGATGAATTGACATCCTTTTTTATGTACATAAATGGTCGTAAGAGGATAGGCCCCTTGGATTGTTTACGGACACGTGGGTGATGTTCGAGTGAGTTGAGGGCTTGGATTGTGAACGAGTTGGTAGGTGTGCCCTAGAGTGGTAAACATGTGAGTTTGATGGGCAATGAGCGGGACAGAGAGGATCCCGAGTGGTACGGTGCGAGGTATGGTGTATACTTGGATTGGTGATAGGTACCCTAGTTCATTGTGGACGGGCGGTACGAGTGTTCGGTGCTGGAAATTTATCCCATAAGGGTTAGAACGTGTGAACCAGTATGCCGAAGTGAATGGTGATGGAAGAAGCCAAAGAGAATTAATGGAAGTGTTTAGTGTGGAAGTAAAGGATTAAACATTACAGTAATTATCTGAGAATACTCTTAGTCGGAGCAGGAGGCTTCTCATTTTCTACTCTTTAGCAGATGGTACTAGGTGCTGCAGAATGATATGGGATGAATTTTGATGTCATCGTCTTGGATCATCTTTGATTCTTCCCTACGTGGGATGACAAGGAGTGATATGACAGTTAAGGGGTTCAAAGAGGGCATAAGAACCGGACAACTAAACTGTGAGTCAAATTTGAATGACTTGAAGAGCAGAAGGTATTTAGCGTCACTGGATGTGACGAGTGAGTGTTCGAGGTAGTGGAACCGATGTGGACCGAGGTGACTCAGATTGCATAGTGTGATGACGATCTTGATGATCGAGATGACAGAGACGATAGTTACGACCGGGAGTTGAGTAAACCGAAGTGAGTTGGGATCGCAAGAGTGATGAGGTTGGGGAGATAACAAGACAGAAGTTGGATACTATGGTAGCGAGATTCAGAATGGTGCGTCTTGGTGGACTGGACATTGAGCATTGCGCACAAAGCCAAAATGAGTTATTATGGTTAAGTGATTGATGTGAGCGAGGAATCAAATCGTGAATGACTAAGGGAACCCTACAGTGCATGTTATCTCTATTGAGACAAGTATTCGATTGGGATCCAGATACATCCAGGATGGGTGATATGTCGAATGTGTTTCGACAGAGTTTGTGATGTGTTGGTGTGGTTCTCGAGATTGAGTCGAGATTAGAGTAGGGCAGCGAAAGCGCAGTGGAGCCGACCGTTACCTACTAGTTACGATCGTGGTCGTGGACTTAGAGAATGGTAGAGGGGATTATTGTTTCTCTGAACAGTGGATTACAGTTGCGAACCGTTCAGTGAGAGGGGTTGAGACATCGCTCAGTTGGAGCGGATCGGATGCTGAATAGGATATCAGCTTCGGTTGTCGGATGAGAAGAACCATCAGGCTGAAATGCCGATTTGACAACAACTTAGTATCATTGACCTGTCAAATTGAGTGGCAGGCGAGACATCGATATTCGATCTCGAGGGAGACTTACGCGACGACAAGTGACTTCCCGAGGGTGTAGTTAGAGCTTCGGAAGCTCCGGTGACAGTGTGAACAGACAAGTATGGCATTTATGACGGATGTGTACTTTTACAAGAGAATGCCCATGTGGGGGGGGGGGGGGAGAGGGGACATGATTGTATTCCACAGTTTGGTTGTGGAATTGGGTTGGTTTGAATTTCGAGGACGAAATTTTTTGAGGGGAGTTTGTAACGACCTGTACCAAATTATCAAGATTAATTAAGAATTAATGACAGATTAGCGAGAATAATCAGAGATTAGCTGAGAATTATCGAACGTTCAGAGCGAAATTATGATTTTACCCCTGAACGAGGATAGAAAGTTAACTTTTAACCCGGGAGGTCCGATGCATGAGGACCGATGACCGTGACGTAGATCGGGACGTCACGAGTCCGTAGATAGGCGGCACGTCGAAATTGGACATTTGACGGGTAAGTTACGGTTCACGGAACCTTTGAGGTACTATTTACAATGACACGTTTTACGAGGAAAAATGGACTTTTGTCCTCAAGTGGGCCCCAAATATTTGAATAAGGCCCAATGGATGAGTGACAAGTGTCACCCATCCATTGCCCACCTAACACAGATACATGCATATCCATCCCCTTTGTCTGTGTTCATCCATCCAAACCCGATACCAGCAAACACCACCCCTTCCCCCAATTGAATCTGTGTGAAGCCAACAGAGTTGCTGAGGGGAGTGAGGGATTGAGAGAAGCCGTGAAGAGGTGACAGACTCGCCGTAGATGGTGGAAGAACCCACGGGAAACAGGTAAACCCGAGAACCCCTATTTGATTTCAAATTCGAATTTGTGTTTTGGACGTTAGGGTGGTTGTCTAGGGATTAGAGGTTGGTTGTGGGGGTTTTACGAGTCGTGTGGAATAGGAAACGAGGGCTGAGGACAGCTGCGCAGCCCGGAACGACGGCCAGGTAGATTTTTGGTGGCTGCCTACCGAAATCATTTTCGGTCCAAGTAAACCCAAATCATACCTCCAAACACATTTTTAGGGACCTTAGGAACTAAATGGGATCATTAGGATGAAGTTTTGGCCCCTAGAAGTGCCCAGAACATGGATAGGAAATTTTGGGTTTAAATGGATTATTGAACCAAAAGGTTTTAGGATTCTTTTCATGGTTTTGATTGCATAAAACAATCCCTTGGATAGATTAGAGAAGATTGGTGGAAAGAAGGAAGAATAAGGACAAAAAAAAAGGAAAATATGGCCTTGAACCGGTCACGCCGGTCCAGTTGGACCGGTCGAACTAGTGAACCGGTCAGACTGGTCTGGTCGAAGGTTGAAGATGATACTGTGTAGGCGCGTGGGCTTCGCGCGAAGTCCTTTTGGTCTGAGTGTGGGGGCGCGTGGGCCACCTTTTGGGGAAATGTTCAACATGTGAAACCATCTATTCAATGTAACGAACATTTTAGGACAAGTTTCGAGTCAATCGGACATCGTTTCGATATAGTTTGGGACGTCCGAAGGTCTAGGATCGAGTCTAAAAATAGTTAAAAATTCGGGAAAATAACGGGGCTTCAATAAGAGGTTAATGAGGTAGTTAATAACCCTTTAAAATTATTTGGACAGGTTTGGCAACCCCGGAGACGGTGAATGTGTTCCGAGTTGTGGTCGCGACGAGTGCTGTGTGCACTGCGATGGATGATATGACGCTTGCCTCCGGACTGTGAATGTGTTCCTTCCGGAGAGGTCACGATGGCACTTTTCGTTGTCGAGCAGCCATTGGAGGCTCGACTTCGGAGTGCTGAAGGTACATGAGATCGATCGGTGATGTGTTCACTATGATCTAGAGATGGTCGCGGCAGTTGATATGTTCATGGCGACATACCAAGATTGAGAGCAGTCCTGGACTGATAGTTGCACGCATTACTATGATTGGAATCGTGATTGAGATCGGCGTATGGTATCGGGCTTGGTGCCCTGTTGAATTTTGACTTCGGGCTTGAGGTCCAGTCAAATTGTGAAATTGGGCTTGAGGCCCAATAGATTTATGACATCGGGCTTGAGGGCTAATTGATGGTTATATCGGGCTTAAGTCCCAATTGTGGTTTTTCACACTTATATGTATATACCCTCCTATATGAGCAGATTGGTCTCCTCCAAATGTCGTAGATCTTTGAGGGCTAGTGTGCACATTACTCGGGGACTCACTCCGAGTCCTCTCCTAGGAATCTCCATCTGGGAGGCTTAATCACTGGATCTAGTTCGAGCTCTCTCTCTGGATCTAGTTCGAGCTCTCTCTCTGGATCTAGTCCACACATCTCTCGGGAATATGGTCCGGGACCACATCAAGTAACCTCCACTCCTGGAACGGGATCCCTATGGGGATACCCACTCTGGTCTGTGGATCGTGACTCTCCAGGTTGACGTCTGGAGGAGACCATATAGCATATGGAGGGTTCATATCTGTTCAATTCTTTTCTTTCTTTCTCAAATCACTTTTCAACTGGGTCTCCTACCCGATTCATTTCAATAGGATTCCTCGAATCCGATTTAATTCCATTTTACAGATCTCGGCCTAAATCCGCAGTTCAACTGGGTCTCATGCCAGAATTCTCATTTCACAAACTGAACTGGGCCTTAAGCCAGATACACGAATAACTGGGCCCTAAGCCCGAACCACAACTCAATAAGACCTCAAGTCCGATTTTACTATCAATAGGGCCCTAAGCCCGATATCTCAACTAAATGGGTCTTAGGCCCGATATCATAAATCAACGGGGCATCAAGCCCGATAGTACCACTAACTGGGCCTCAAACCCGAATCGTAATCCAACTGGGCCCCCGACCCGATCGTATCACACAAATGGACCCTCGGTCCGATTCCTCGTCAATTCAAATGGACTCCAAGTCCGAGAATTTGTAAATCAAAAGGGTCTCATGTCCAATTTCAGGTTTCCTAATCCAAAACCAATTCATTGAACCCTCATTGAAAACCTAGCACGTACAAGCATCGTATAAAATCGTAAATCTTGAAATACGTGCAAATACGTAAATCCTAGGCTACCACAAAAAAATGCACTCATGGCATCACAAAATATATTCTAAAACAATTATAAAACATTTATGCTTGCATCATGTTCGAAGGAAGGGTCCACTCACAGACCGTCAGAAGCCGCGTCTCGATACGCATGCCATAACCGTCTCCCGGGTCAACCGTCACCTCCGGGATTCCCAAATCTGTCCAAATCGTAATAGAAGGTTACTAATAGCCTTATTAACCTCTCATTGAAGTCCCATAATTTTCCTAATTTTTTAACTATTTTTAAAACCGAACCTAAACCTTAGGACGTCCCGAACTATATCGAAAAGATGTTCGATTGACACGAAACCAGTCCCAAAATGTTCGTTACATCGAATAGATGATTTCGTATGTTGGAACCACCCTCAAATTCCTAAACATGTGCCCACACATGCCTTAAGATGGCCCTGTGTGTGGGCCTCACGCGCTACTGCACAGGGTCATCCCTGTCCTCCAACCGACCGGTCCGATTTACTCTGCAATTCCAGTCTAACTGGACCAGCGTGACCGGTCTAGGCCCCTACTCTCTTCATTTTGGTCCGTTTTCAATCCAATTCGATTCCTAAATTCCTATTTTGATCCTAGGAGCTTGTTTGGATGATCAAATCCACCTAAAACTCCTAAAATCCGACCGGTCCAATTCTTCATCACGGTTCAAGTTTTCCAAAACTTACCCCAGGGTTCCTTAACATCTAATCTCTCTCAAAACCTTCCGAATAGTTTCCTAACAACCTATTTACTTCAAAAGAATCATTAAAAACGGTGGATGAAAATCGGTTAAACCGATTACCTCGATCGGTTTTGTCCACCGCCGTCCATGGCGGTTGCTGCCTGGGCCAGCCACCACGTCCTCAGATCCTCAGTCACTCTCTGTCCTCTCCATCATGGTCATGTGGGGATGGGTTTTGGATTGGGGATGAAGGAGATCGGGTTTGGGTTTTAGTTAGGAAGAAAATGGATGATCGATGAAGGGAGGGTGGATATGCATGAATGTGGGATGGTGGCCAGTGGATGAGTGACACTTTTCACTCATCCATTGGTTGCTGAAAAGCAACTGGGCCCACCTAAGTCCAAAAGCTCCTCGTAACACGTGTCACCATGAATAGTATCCCAGAACGTCCGTGAATCGTAACTTGACCGTCGAATGTCCGACTTCGACGTGCCGCTTGTCTACGGATTCGTATCGTCCCGATCTACGTAACGGTCTTCGGCCCTGGGCTATCGGACCTTCCGGGTCAAAATTCAACTATTGGCCCAAATTACCAAAATGCCCTTGAACTTCCGAATGTCATAACTTCCTCCTTGAACGTTAGAATCGAGCGTGCCACCTGTCTATGAACTCGTGACATCCCGAAATACGTAACAGTCATTGGCCAAAGTTCAATTGACCGTTCGAATAAAAAGTCAACGATTTGCCCATTCCAAGGACAAAATCGTCATTTCGCCCGAACGTTCGCTAATCCTCGTCTAATCGCTGATTAGTCTCGCTAATCCGTCATTAATTCATAATTAATCCCGCTAATTCCGGACGGGTCGTCACAAACTTCCACCCTTAAGGAATTTCATCCTTGAAATTCAAATTGACCCGATTCCACAACCAAACTGTGGAATCCATCCATGTTCCTCAAATCAGACCGCTCCACCCACACGAGAATACTCGTGTAGCAGTACACGTCCAACACACATACCGTACTCAACGGTATCGTCCTCGGTACGTACCGTCACTAGAGCCTCCAAAGCTCCAATTCATTTTCAATAACTACACGTCTGCTCGTGTGTCTCACTCGAGACAACATGTCGACACTCGTCAATGACACCTAGCACTCACTTGACAGGTCAGCAATACCAAGCTGACATCCAAATGGCTTTTCAGTCTGCCACTCTGACAGGTTCCATCTGACATTCGTCAGGCTGAAAACGCATCCTCACTAAGGCTATCACAGCCAAGCTGGCATCTTGCTCAGCATCCAATCGGATGGCATCCTATAGATCCTGCCATCACAATGGCACGAATCCCATCTCGTAGGTCATCCTCAGACCTATGTCCATACTGGCTCTAAATACTCGCACGAGTCAACTCTTTCAATTTCCTATACCCCAAAACTGACTCTTCTGAGAGTCACATCAACCACATCGATCTGAACGCATCGGATAACTATCCATCCATTACCCTCACATGTCACATCCGCGTGACCAGCCGGCAACTCCCGGCTCTACTGCGCTTCACTGCACTACTCTGATCTCGACTCGTTCTCGAGTCCTCGCATCTTATCTCGCATCACTCAGCGATACCACTTGTCATCTAGACTCAGGTTAGTCTCCAAACTATCACTATCGGACACAATCTGATCGCCACTCATGTCCATCTAGGACTCTATCTTACACCTTCTTGAACTCCTAGCTGTCATACCGTTCCTCGTCGTCCAAGATGGAGACATCCATGTTCATCCCATGTCATCCTCTGACACTCAGCACCACCTGCTACAACGTCATACTCAGTGACCTCTATCATGCACATTTCGCACCTTTAATCATCCTGATCCAACTCTGACTCACAGAATTGGTCGGAATCCACTAACATCGGTTGGTAGGCTAAACAGATCGCAACGTCTGTCATGATCTAAAGCCAAATCTCTGTGTACTACCAAATTCGACAAACCGACCCATACGTCATAAGACGCCACTTACGTCATTCATTCGTACCTGGATCTCACTTTTCACCTCAAATGTTACAACTTCTGGGCACACCCTCGCGACTCAATCTCGCAGCACTGGGGGAACTAGTCTCCATTACTGGGGAAACTGATCTCCGTCCCAAGGGAAACTGGTATCCATCACTGAGGAAACTGGTCTCCATCACTGGGAAACTGGTCTCCATCACTGAGGAAACTGATCTCCATCACTGGGGAAACTGGTCTCCACACCAAGTACTCCCGTACCTCGCACTGAGCCACTCGGGATCCTCTCGGTCCCACTCTTAATAACCACCTTCACAAGGGTAGCATAGCAAGCTTGCCAGCACCCAACATCAACATCTCATTCTGCGATCGGACTCAGCCGTCACCGAGTCAAATCTAGAATCACTGCTCGTACTGTGCGTCACTCACACACCTCGTATCATCGTCACGACTGACGAATCCTATCGTCACAATCGTCATGGTAACCTGAGTCTATCCAACTCGATAAGACTCGATCACGTCCATCGATAGCAGCGTCTGTCACAACCTCGTGCAGACCATACTCACAAACACTCTGCTACCGAGACCCCAAAACCATGCGGTAGTCGACCGCCAGTACCAACCACTCCACACACAACATCCACCGATCGGTCCACCTCAGGATCCGATCGACAAGTACCACACTCCTGGTAACTTGTCCAACTAATTACCTACTAGGGTTATCACAAACCCGACTGCCCGCTGCAGCCCTACCGTCCTGACCGATCCCTCGATCTCGACTCCGAAGAGTCGTCATACTCCAATACTGGTACCAAACCAGCCAATAACTACACTCTGTGGATCTCGTCCTCTCGTAAGTCTACGGCTCTCAGCCGCTAGCCTCCACAAGAACTAGTCGTACTCTGGGCCTAATATTGCACAAGCGCTACGTGCGCAAACTCATCCGATCTTGTCACACCACATCTACTCCGGGTATCTCCTACTAGTCGACATCCTACCGGGATTCGACACACCGAAACATGGTAACGTATGCCAAACATAATCACACATTCCTATTCCCAACCATCGTAAGCATAGTTGTACAGGGTCATCGTAAACCAGGCGACCTTGACCTCTGACCACACTGGTATAAATCCGTACATCCTCTATCCGATACGACCCACTGTCGAGCGGTCACGACTCTCAAGTCGTCATACGGTCACTACTGATCCAATGGATCCTACTCACCAGTAACACTATGGCTCTAAGCCATCGGATTCACACTAATACTGATCCTCCTTGGGATCAACCATCGAAACACGTGGCCTCCGATGCCAATCGAACCTCAACTATCGCACCACGTGCCAAACACCATCTAACTAAGGTTCGATTCTACCAAATCCTCATACTAATGCCCTAACTACCAGGTTGATGACGGGCTGTTAAGACTTTAGAGTCATCACATCATTGACCTGCGCGTACTCCACGCTCTGATACCAACTCGTATCAAAGTACCATTAGTATCAAATGAGCCAACCACGCTCTGATACCAACTTGTCAGGATCAGTCCCAAATCCCCCGGAAATAACGTGGGACCCCGCATGATCCCGTCTGACACGAAGTGTTAGACCAGGGAAAATTCCGTCTCTAGCCCTCGTCGGGTCTATCGCAGTGCGTCAGGATCGTAGGAGGAGGGGAGTGATGTCTCGTCTCTACTACACCTCGCATCCGCTATCAACTTGAAGGGCATTAAAACATTTAAAGTCGTGAGTGGACAAAACAATATTTTATTAAAAACATTTTCGTATAAAGACATTTATTCCCTTCATAAAAGCATATGCATGCATTCAAAATCATTTATCAATTATTCATAAAAACCACTTGAAAACATTCTCAAAACCTTACAAGGGTTCATGCCCGGCCCCATAAACCGTCATGACCCATAAATCCATTTGGGTCCCTGACCCGAAATCACAATTCAAAACCCGTAGGTCAAATCAATAGGGACTCAGCCCAAATCACATCACGTGGGTCTCAGGCCAAAATCTTTCTCAGTGAAATACCAACACACAGAATACGGGGTCTCTACCCCAAATAATTTCTAAAACATCGAATACGGAGTCTCCCCCCCCCCCCCCCCCCCCCCCGCCCCCCAAATCACTTTCTGTAAAACCTCATACGTATCAACATACGTATAACCCATCCTAGGCACTTCCGGAGAAGATGCCAACTCGGGGCACACAGCCCCTAAGGAACACATCCCAGATATCGTCACGATGACATCAATGTATCTAGTGTGCACATTACTCGGGGTCTCACTCCGAGTCTTCTCCCAGGAATCTCCATCTGCGAGGCTCAATCACTAGATCTAGTCCGAGCTCTCTCTCTGGAGCTAGTCCACACATCTCTCCAGAATCTGGTCCGGGACCACATCAAGTAACCTACACTCCTGGAACGGGATCCCTATGGGGATACCCACTCTGGTCTATGGATCGTGACTCTCCAGGTCGACGTCTAGAGGAGACGATATAACATATGGAGAGTTCATATCTGTTCAATTCTTTTCTTTCCTTCTCAAATCACTTTTCAACTGGGTCTCCTACCCGATTCATTTCAATAGGATTCCTCGAATCCGATTTAATTCCATTTTACAGGTCTCGGCCTAAATCCACAGTTCAACTGGGTCTCATGCCCGAATTCTCAATTCACAAACTGAACTGGGCCTTAAGCCCGATACAAGAATAACTGGGCCCTAAGCCCGAACCACAACTCAATAGGACCTCAAGTCCGATTTTACAACAAATAGGGCCCTAAGCCCGATATCTCAACTAAATGGGTCTCAGGCCCGATATCATAAATCAATGGGGCATCAAGCCTAATAGTACCACTAACTGGGCCTCAAACCCGATATCTCAACTAAATGGGTCTCAGGCCCGAGATCGAGACATCGCACTCCTCCTTCGATCCTTGCGCACTCTGGAAGCCCCGAGTGGGCTGACGCTGGAATTATCCCTGGTCTAACACGCGGTGTCAGACGGGAGTAGGCACATCCCACGTTAATCCCGGGGGATTTGGGTCGGGTATTGACAGAGAAGGTTGCACAAGCTATTAGATCATTTGTAATGTGGTTGAAAGATCTTGTTATGTTATCGAAGAATGAGATAATTACTTTTTTTTTTATCATGTCGATTTTTAGTCAACATCTGTAGTGCTCGTCATAACATCTTCTATTTCTATACCTAGAAATCACAGAAGTCACAATCGAAAGAAGTGGTGATTAAGAAAAATTTTCCAATGTCCTTAAGATTATTATGCATTTATGCAAGAGATTCATTGAAAGAAATATTAATCTGTTCAATATTGAGAAGGAAGATTCATGTCTTGCAAGAAGATATTATGAATTTTGGTGCCATGAAAGAGATTGGTGCCAAATGCATAGTGGTTTACATGAGGTAATTTATTATTTTTGCTTAATTTGTTTTGTGCTTTTTTTAGTATGATATCAAATGTCTTGAAGGAAAAATATGCTAGTTTAAAGGATAAATGTGCTTATCTCAATATAATAGCTTGATAAAAAAAAAATAAGCTTTTAAGTACATAATTCTTTCTATTTGGTGGTTTAAAGGATAAATGTGCTTATCCAAAATAGTTATATTTGAAGCAACTAAGCACCTTACATAGCTTGATAAAAAAAACCAAGACTTTCAAAATTTTACAAGTAAATAGAGATGTGATGTCTAAAATAGTCCAATCGATTCACTGTCGCTCCTCTAACCATTTTGCCCAGCCTTATAGAGCTTCTCAGGTTTATATCCTTTACTTAGGACAATACCTAGCCTTACAGAGCTTCTTAGCTACTTACGTTTGATGCCTAACCAGAAATTGTTTCTAGTTTTGCTTAGGTGCTCAGACTGATAGCAGATTTGGATTTCATGAAATCATCAATCAGTTAATCATACAAATGAAAATAACAAATTTGGATTTCTGTTAATTGCATATTTGCTTTGTGCTTATCTCGGTATGATATCAAATGTCTTGAAGGATGATAAAGTGTTTTCCAAATTGAGTTTATAAGCTTTTTTTTTTTTCCTTTAGGAATGATTGTTAGGCATGGAGCTGTAATTTTGGAAGTGATTAGAACTAACGAAAGCTGGAATATATATTTATATGTAATAGGTACCTATATGATGTTCTTATAAAGTCCAAAATGTTAAGCATGCTTGGTTTCATTGATCCTATTAAAATTGGTGCAAAAGGATGTGTGAGTTTCACTCAACGACCAAATCACATAGTAGAAGTAATGTCGAAAGGCAGTGAAAAACAGCTCTATTTGGTACCTACTAATAGTGGGTAAGAATAAAAGCCGAAGAGAGGTATTTAATTTCCCATGTATATCAGATATAATAATAAATTTTTAATTTTTAGGCTCCATTGGACTTTAACAATTGCCATTCATACAAACATATTGTCTAATAGATGGACCCGCTATGGTAGCCCTCAGTGGATAATGAGTGGAAAAATATTGTTGATAAGTAAGTTTCTTTTAATTCAAATTCATACATGACATAACCCATCCCAATCCCCCCGGGATTACCATGGAATGTATCATGCTTCCGTCTGACAAGAGGCGTCAGACAAGGGATAACCGATTGCCATTGCCCAGACGGGCTACCAGAGTGCGTAAGGATCGATGGAGGAGGTGTGCGATGCTCAAGTCTCTGCTGTAGTCGTATCCGGAATCAACCTGAAGGGCATTGAAAACAAAAGCTTTGAGTGGACGAAAATAAACAAGTCTGCTTAAAACATTTATAAGACATTTATGCCCCTCAGTAAAATCATATGCATGCACCAAAACCAATAATCCCATATTTATTTAGAAATAACCATTAGGGCCTTAGCCCGGAAACCAAAGCATAGTTTCAATTTCCAAAAGTAAATCCAAGAGTTATTTCATAAATCCAGTAATATGAACCATAAGGCATATAATATAAACCATAACCATTATTTTAGCCACTGCACTATACACTCCAATCCGACATCCCTGATGTCTGACGTCCCTGACGTCAATAAGGTCACAATCACAAGGCTACGCGTGCCACTCGGGTCTCAATTTCCGAGTTCAATCCCCGAACCCCGTTCGGGTACAGCATCCCCGATGCTTAGCGTCATAGACGCTGGACGTACTAGACGTCCGTGACCTCTCCGGGGTACCTCATCCGGAGGAGACAATATAATATGGAAGGATTTATACAGTGCAATACTAAATACATTTTATTGATATCCACATGCAAAACATATAGGTATACATAGGTAAAATCCGAACCGATCGTTACGTTTCATCAAACGGGTCTCATGCCCAAATACCATGAAACGTGCCATAACCGAAATGTCATCAAAACCATTTATTGATTCCAGCATGTGAACATATATAAAATGTAAACCAGAAAACATTTATTCAATTCCATCTTAGGGTCCCCGACCCGCAATCACATGTAGAAATCAACTGGGCCCCTGGCCCGATTCCACAAGTTAACTGGGCCCCTGGCCCGATTTCATAGTTCAACTGGGCTCCTGGCCCGATTTTACTTTATTCAAGTTCGTAACCATTTCATGAACTCATATTCAACCACATTTATGGAAATCAGTGAAAATCCAGAAAATCTCGGTTTACGTGCAAATACGTAATTCACCTCGAAATACGTGAAATCATTTTAAATTCACCGATATCCAAAGTAAATCATTTAATCATAATTATAACAATCATAAAACAGTTATGCATGCATCGAATTTATGAAACCAATGTCCACTCACAGACCGTTTAACCGAGCGCCTCGATACGCGTGCCATAGGCCTTCCCAGGCCACACCACTATCACCGGGACTCCCAATCCTGTTCAAATCACATTAGAGGATCACTAACCTCATTATTAACATCCTAATCAAGTCCCGTAATTTTCCCGAATTTTTAAGTATTTTAAAACTGGATTTAAAACCTTCGGACATCCCGAACAATAACGAAACGGGATCCGATCGACACGAACCCAACGCTAAAATGTTCGTTACATTGAATAGGACAAAAGTCATGTTGACCTCACCTCGAGATTCGTGTCCACGCGCCGTCACGCGCCGCCGTGATTGGCTGCGCGTGAAAGCCACGCGTCTGCTACAGTGACTGCTACAGTCACCATCCTCGCCCGTTTCTCTGGTAAATGGGTTGAAAAACCCGCGATAGGACCCGGTTCAATCTCACCCAATTCAAGATCAAATCAATCCGTTCTTTCAACTGATCCCTTGTAATCAATCACCATTTAAGTTCTGTAAATCGAATTACACAAATCATGGTCTAAATCCTCACGACTCTCGATCGATCCTCGACGGGTTTTCAAATCGGGTTTCACGATATCGTCCCTGTTTTCCAAATTAATTCATTTAGTTAGCATTTTGAGAGTGTAAGGGACATTTCTACAAGGTCAATTTGAGAATTACTTACCTCAAACCCACTAAACACAAGCTCGACTTTGAGCTGCCATGGAAGCTCAGTTCTTCCTCAATCCGCCATGGTTTCTCTTCGTTCTTGAAGCAAAGATGTTCGTTTTGATCCCAGAAGTCGAATTGAATCATCAATTTCGATCCTCACGGCTCAAAACATCCATTTCGAATTTCCCTCCCAAAAATCAATTTTTCGATTTCTCTGTCTCCCTCACCCGAACAGTCCCCCGTGTAATCCCAGTTGAGTTAGTCTCTGAATTCTCTCCAATTTCTCACTCTCAGTTTCAGAATTGGAAGAGAAATGAAGGTAGGAAGAAAATGGCATTTGGTTGTACACGGCCAAGAAATCAGAGAGGGTTAATGGAGGAATTAACAATAATTAAGTTAATTAATTAATAAAACATAATCATAATGTTCCCCCAAAACATGGATCCTGGTCTTAAGCCCCAAATTAAGGGATGAGTGACACTTGTCACTCATCCAAGTGTGTTCAGTCACCGGGTACTGTTCATTATTATATTATTATTTTAATCGGAGCCTCGGTTCGTAAATTCGTTTCCTTGACCATAACTTCGTCATCGAATCTCCAATTTCGGCATGCCGCCTGTCGTTGGATACGTATCGACGAAACCTACGTAATGGTCCTTGGCCCTCGGCCATCGGACATCCCGGTCAAAAAGTCAACATTTGGCCCCTAATAAGCCAAATTACCAAAATACTCCTCAACTTCCGAACCTCATAACTTTCTCTGCGAATGTCGGAATCGAACGTGCCACCTGTCTATGAACTCGTGACGTCCCAAACTACGTCACGGTCATCGGTCAAAGTCCATTTGACCATCCGAATTAAAAGTCAACGTTTTGCCCACGCCCAGGGGCAAAACGGTCATTTTGCACAATTCGTCCGAAATCGCCCAACTAATCCCAGATTAGTGAATCACAATTAAATATTATTAAATCCCGATATTCGGGACGGGTCGTTACAACCTTCCCTCCTTAAAGAATTTCGTCCTCGAAATTACCAACAATCTTATTCCACAACCACCTCGTGGAAAACATTTCGCCCTCATATCATGTGTACACGCACTTACTGGGACAACACCAGTCTCGTCTGTACCTAGACATCCCATCACAGTCATACGTCACAATCAACAACACTCGACCACCTCGAGTGGACATAATCACCTGATTCGCGATAAAATCGCTTAACCATTTAGCTGACTCCTTCAGCTAGACGGTTCTCTTCCATTGCCAATAAATCCTTACATTTGCTCCCGTTGGGAATCACCAAATCTCATTTGTCAGTCCACGCTGACACCACCAGTCAAACTGTCATCACAAAACTTTACCACCCTGATAAAGCCTCAACCATCAGCCAGTCAGTGACAACGCCACGCACTACATCACTCTCGATGTAGCGTAAGATCAACCACATGATCTCAATTCGTAGGGCAAGCCCATTCCTGCGACATAAATAAATCTCAATGTCCATAATCGCCGACTCCCTCAGCGAACCAAAACGCTGGGAAATCACGGTGTGATCAAGTCACACAAGGCTACTCGTGGTTACTAAGACCACCAATTCACTCATCCTGAGTGTACGTATACCGTCAATTAACCCAATCAAGTGGTGTAACTGGAACACATTGAATACCAGCCCAGCAGTGATCACACATATCAATACCAGGGTTCCACTAGCCAACCGTGGCCAAGAGCACCTGCTCATACAATCACTGAACCCGACAAAATCACTCTGCACAGCGCATAGTATCCAATGTCTAGTCCACAATCACAACCAAACAAATGATATCGGAACCAAGCCGATTACCAACACGTTTAATTACACACCACTGGTACATCCCATGTACCGCCATTAGGCACCACTCAGCCTAACCCGTAACAATCCTCGTATAACGTACCCTGTACGTACATCAATCCAACAATCCGCCTACAACCACCCAGGTCATAGCCAGACACGTTCCAATAATGAAGTACCTTTGTCCAAACCATCATGAGACAAAACGAACTCCACCCGTCATCCAGTTCCAATTCCGAATCCGAATCCGCAATTTCGTAAGAAATCCCGAATCCGAACCCAAGCATCATATTTTATTCCATTTCCAAATCCAAATCCGAAATCATTATTCCGTAAGCTAGCATTGGAATAATCATTCCGCACCCAAATCCAGTAATCCACTTTCGAGCTTCGCAATCGAATCCTGAATCGTCACCCAGAAATTCGATTCCAAAACCCAAAACCTCGTTTACGTCCATCAAGACGTAACGTAACCGAATCTATCGGTTGCCTCTCCAAAACACTCGATTGACTTCATAGGGAAGCCAATCCCAATATCCACACGTCAAAGGTTGACAAAATCCGACCACAATGGAAACCTACTCAACCAAGTCACAAACCATATGGACTTCACTCCGAAAAGAAGTTCAGTCCCGTCATCTACGACTCACATACCAAGGTAAGAGTGATAAACTCTCCACCCATCTGGATCATCAAGATCACAATCCATATCCATCGCTACGTCACCCGACAAGTAATATCACGATCCTAGATCGTCACATCGGCCAAAGTCGACAACATCGCAAATCAGATCCACCTAGGATCCACACATGCCCACGTAGTTAACAATCCATCTGAAAGCTGATCGTAGGGTCTTACACCCTCAATTGAATCCTTCGCCAAATTTCCCTTGGTGGAAAGATGACCTCGCATTTCCCACCAAATCCAAAATCATACACAACTTCTTGTGTCCAATGACCCAAGGCCAAACCTGGGTCCACCTACCAATACACGCTCAACGTACTGGTAGCAAAAATCATCATCTGCCACGGCAGGAAATATGAAGTCAACCCTAATGACTTCAGAATACCAATCACTGATGCGGAAACGAGCACTCCTCTCGTCTCCCAATCACAACTCTCCCCAAATCGGGAGTTCCAACCACGTTGGAAACAGACATGCTCCCAATGAGATGTCAAGTCCAACCACTGGACTGCCCACGTCCATACCTCACTTGGACCACCACGTGTCCAAAATCAATTCATTACTCGGACCTCACGTCCGCCAATACTCACGTACGCGCACACCCCGATTCCGAACGGAAATTTCCTCAACTCTGCCTGGATGTGCATACCATACTGCCTTCGTCTCACCTCACAACCTAAACAGGTTAAATCCTCAGGTTCCAAGTGATTCGCAATCAGAAAATCCCACATCAATACCACGAATGGTTTCCCCGACTTTTCCAATTTCCATAATTTCCTTGTACTTCCTGGGGATATAAGAAGTATACCATCATACCAATCTCGGAGTTGACAACAACTCCCCAAATCCACCAATACACATGACATAGGGAACAACATCCCAAATTTCCCCAAATTTTCAATCAAACCTTTTGATCCATTCATCACTTGTCATCATAAATCTGTTGGGACTTATCCCAACGCATCACAACCTCCACTGGATCCCATCCAGTCCAAGACTCAACCACCACTGAGTCGCAGATACCGATCATATGTCCATCATGACAGAGTCACACCCCAAATGGTGGCTCATCGTCGACACAATTACTGACACCAGCACCAGCGCTAGTACCAGCACCAACGCACCATCATCAACACTAGTATCAGCACACAGGCATCCATACTAGTATTGGCATAAAGGCACCAACATACCAACATCCATACATAGCACACGAACATCCATGCTAGCACACAATGTGCAAAGCTGTTACCTTGGATCTCCGTTCATTCCGAACGACGATCCCGTAACACCACTCGTACCCCACGACTATGGGTACCTCCAATTTGACCACTGGCACATCAGGATAATGGACGTTCCCTGAACATCCCCTGATCCCCAAGTGTGAAAGCCACACAAAATACCCTCGATAGCCAGTTATCTCGACACAACTGTCAACCAACAGTCATCGTTGTCAAGATCCGTATCCACACATCATACTACCATTCGATCCCACACGGAAATCAATATTTCATAACCGTATCCGTGGATCGAACCCATAAGACTCACTAGAGCCATCCACATGGTCATCCATGACCTCAGCCGCTCACCGCAGCACAAGTTCTCATTTTAAGTTCACTTTTCCAAATCCATCAATTACAAGTTAGGGTTCCAAAATCACACCCTAGGGTTCCACCGAACCCAACTGCCTTCTGCAGTAACATCCATAACCTGACCGGCTCCGCGGCCCTGACATCATATAGACGTCCAATCCAATCCAATCGTCAACTCAACGTGGGTTCCATCGTGGGTTCCACCACGAAGGTCATCGGCTAACTCCGATGCACCAACACCCCGTACACTAGCCAACACTACCAGGGTCCAAAACATAGACCAATACTCAACTGAGTTTCGCATTTCCATAACATTATTTAAATGGGGTTCCCTGAACCCGGCTGTGCCCAGCAGCACAACAATCCATCATCACATGACTGAACCGACGGACCTGCATTACAAGTTAATGGTATACAACCCACTTGGGTTGAATCGCAACAATGCACGGCGTATCGGGCCAAACACACCCAATCTACCAAAACTATCTATCAGGTTGACAACGTAACAGCAGCCCAAAGAGACATCACACCCTCGTCCTTCGCGCACAAAAGAGCAAAACCTGCTTTGATACCACTTGACATAACCCATCCCAATCCCCCCGGGATTACCATGGAATGTATCATGCTCCCGTCTGACAAGAGGCGTCAGACAAGGGATAACCGATTGCCATTGCCCAGACGGGCTTCCAGAGTGCGTAAGGATCGATGGAGGAGGTGTGCGATGCTCAAGTCTCTGCTGCAGTCGTATCCGGAATCAACCTGAAGGGCATTGAAAACAAAAGCTGTGAGTGGACGAAAATAAACAAGTCTGCTTAAAACATTTATAAGAAATTTATGCCCCTCAGTAAAATCATATGCATGCACCAAAACCAATAATCCCATATTTATTTAGAAATAACCATTAGGGCCTTAGCCCGGAAACCAAAGCATAGTTTCAATTTCCAAAAGTAAATCCAAGAGTTATTTCATAAATCCAGTAATATGAACCATAAGGCATATAATATAAACCATAACCATTATTTTAGCCACTGCACTATACACTCCAATCTGACATCCCTGATGTCTGACGTCCCTGACGTCAATAAGGTCACAATCACAAGGCTACGCGTGCCACTCGGGTATCAATTTCCGAGTTCAATCCCCGAACCCCGTTCGGGTACAGCATCCCCGATGCTTAGCGTCATAGACGCTGGACGTACTAGACGTCCGTGACCTCTGCGGGGTACCTCATCCGGAGGAGACAATATAATATGGAAGGATTTATACAGTGCAGTACTAAATACATTTTATTGATATCCACATGCAAAACATATAGGTATACATAGGTAAAATCCGAACCGATCGTTACGTTTCATCAAACGGGTCTCATGCCCAAATACCGTGAAACGTGCCATAACCGAAATATCATCAAAACCATTTATTGATTCCAGCATGTGAACATATATAAAATGTAAACCAGAAAACATTTATTCAATTCCATCTTAGGGTCCCCGACCCGCAATCACATGTAGAAATCAACTGGGCCCCTGGCCCGATTCCACAAGTTAACTGGGCCCCTGGCCCGATTTCATAGTTCAACTGGGCTCCTGGCCCGATTTTACTTTATTCAAGTTCGAAACCGTTTCATGAACTCATATTCAACCACATTTATGGAAATCGGTGAAAATCCAGAAAATCTCGATTTACGTGCAAATACGTAATTCACCTCGAAATACGTGAAATCATTTTAAATTCACCGATATCCAAAGTAAATCATTTAATCATAATTATAACAATCATAAAACAGTTATGCATGCATCGAATTTATGAAACCAATGTCCATTCACAGACCGTTTAACCGAGCGCCTCGATACGCGTGCCATAGGCCTTCCCGGGCCACACCACTATCACCGGGACTCCCAATCCTGTTCAAATCACATTAGAGGATCACTAACCTCATCATTAACATCCTAATCAAGTCCCGTAATTTTCCCGAATTTTTAAGTATTTTTAAACTGGATTTAAAACCTTCGGACATCCCGAACAATAACGAAACGGGATCCGATCAACACGAACCCAACGCTAAAATGTTCGTTACATTGAATAGGACAAAAGTCATGTTGACCTCACCTCGAGATTCGTGCCCACGCGCCGTCACGCGCCGCCGTGATTGGCTGCGCGTGAAAGCCACGCGCCTGCTACAGTGACTGCTACAGTCACCATCCTCGCCCGTTTCTCTGGTAAACAGGTTGAAAAACCCGCGATAGGACCCGGTTCAATCTCACCCAATTCAACATCAAATCAATCCGTTCTTTCAACTGATCCCTTGTAATCAATCACCATTTAAGTTCTGTAAATCGAATTACACAAATCATGGTCTAAATCCTCACGACTCTCGATCGATCCTCGACGGGTTTTCAAATCGGGTTTCACGATATCGTCCCTGTTTTCCAAATTAATTCATTCAGTTAGCATCGTGAAAGTGTAAGGGACATTTCTACAAGGTCAATTTGAGAATTACTTACCTCAAACCCACTGAACACAAGCTCGACTTTGAGCTGCCATGGAAGCTCAGTTCTTCCTCAATCCGCCATGGTTTCTCTTCGTTCTTGAAGCAAAGATGTTCGTTTTGATCCCAGAAGTCGAATTGAATCATCAATTTCGATCCTCAAGGCTCAAAACATCCATTTCGAATTTCCCTCCCAAAAATCAATTTTTCGATTTCTCTGTCTCCCTCACCCGAACAGTCCCCCGTGTAATCCCAGTTGAGTTAGTCTCTGAATTCTCTCCAATTTCTCACTCTCAGTTTCAGAATTGGAAGAGAAATGAAGGTAGGAAGAAAATGGCATTTGGTTGTACACGGCCAAGAAATCAGAGAGGGTTAATGGAGGAATTAACAATAATTAAGTTAATTAATTAATAAAACATAATCATAATGTTCCCCCAAAACATGGATCCTGGTCTGAAGCCCCAAATTAAGGGATGAGTGACACTTGTCACTCATCCAAGTGTGTTCAGTCACCGGGTACTGTTCATTATTATATTATTATTTTAATCGGAGCCTCAGTTCGTAAATTCGTTTCTTTGACCATAACTTCGTCATCGAATCTCCGATTTCGGCATGCCGCCTGTTGTTGGATTCGTATCGACGAAACCTATGTAACGGTCCTTGGCCCTCGGCCATCGGACATCCCGGTCAAAAAGTCAACATTTGGCCCCTAATAAGCCAAATTACCAAAATACCCCTCAACTTCCGAACCTCATAACTTTCTCTGCGAATGTCGGAATCGAACGTGCCATCCGAATTAAAAGTCAACGTTTTGCCCACGCCCAGGGGTAAAACGGTCATTTTGCACAATTCGTCCGAAATCGCCCAACTAATCCCAGATTAGTGAATCACAATTAAATATTATTAAATCCCGATATTCGGGACGGGTCGTTACATACATGAGATAAATTAGTATATTAATGGAACACTAATTCAACTTTCTGTCATTTTGAAGTGCTATTCAAATCCAATATGCACAAAGTAATAGACAACGGCGCAAATCTATACAGTGGAGAAACTTGGCCTTATGTTCCCTTCACTAACACTTTATTTCTCCCAAAAGATTTTTACATTATGTTTACATTAAAAGTATTGATAGTTTATATGGGTTAGGGCGTTCCTCAGCAACCAAATGACAAAGAATGCGATATATGAAGGAAATTGTTAAAGACAAAAACTTGACATTTAATAAGGTACTTTATAGTTTAGTTGTTATAGTTGTACATCATAGTTGTCAATAATCTTTCTCCAAAGTTAATTATTGCATCTTGCACCAAAGTAAGGCTTTTTGGAATGCCTTAGTCTAGAGGTTTTACCCTAAATAGTTAAAGCATTTACTCTTATGCTTTATTTATTCATATGCTTAATTGTGTTGGCCTTATGTTTGACTTAATTTTTCTTTACTATTACATTGGGAGAAAAAAACAACTAAGGCTTACACACAAAAGGAGATTGATGAAGTGTGTGGTGAGTGCACAGATTTTTGAGGGGACTATATAATATAGGTTTAGGTAGCATATGAAAGTACAATCGAGTGCATAACCTAAACATGCCATTTTTTGTTAATTTTGCCTCTCTGTTTTGGTTTTATTTTTAGACATATGCGCATTGACGTATCTAGAAAGCTAGACTTATATTTTCGATAGTTCTTTTGACTTTTAGAAGATCTAATTTATAAGAATTACCTTTGATGAATTTGCTAGAATTATATATATGTGATTTCTTTTATTGAATTGATTGTTGGGTGGAATTTCGGATCAAAGGGTGGATTTTTGATCATTGGGCTTTTTAAGAAAGAGGACAGCGGTTTGTGATTGTTGGTTTCTTCTTTGCGAGATGTTTGATAAAAAAACGCCATAGGGGTTTTCGTTGCGGGTTAGAACATACATTGAATATAATCAAAAACCTGTTACATCTTGATAATACAATAATGGATAAATGTTGTCTTATGAAGGATAAGACAACAACAAAGGAAATTAAATGTCGTCTGAAGGGGAGGTAGACGACAGTGGGCAAATATACCATCATCTTTTATAGCCACAGACGATAGTTACTAAATAAAAAAATGTTATTTGAAATTCTCTTAGATGAAAGTTCTACAACAAAACTGTCGTCTAAATAGATGTTGAAGACAACACTTTTTTTTTCTTCAAAATTGTTGTCTTAAGGGGTCATAGACGATGGTAATCATCAAAAACTGGCATCTTAATATGTTAAAAACAACACTTTTTTTCAAAACCGTTGTCTTAAGGGGTCATAGACGTTGGTAATCACCAAAAACTATGGTCTTAATATCTTATAGACGACTGTGAAAAATAAAATTGTCGTCTGATTGGATAACAAACGATGATTTTAAAGGAATTCCTCTTTTCTCATCTACAATAGACGATAGTTTTTCTAAAAAACTGTCACCTAATTGAACTTTAGACGACACAAAAAACATGTCATCCAATGCATTTCAAATAGATGTCAGTCACATAGACATCGCTTTTAGTGTATTCAGACGACATTTTTTAATTTCGTCTAGAGTCTTTTTTGGCATAGTGTTCATTGGGGGATTGAGCCTTCTTTGCCCCTCTCATGATGGCTTGGCATCCTCATCTAGTAGAATTTGATGCATGCACTAGGAGCGGTAGATTCCTTTGCTGTCTATAATAGTCCACTAAATTGCAATTTATTGGCATTTAAAACTTACACTTGGAGGGGTTGATTTATACCTAGGCATGCGTACTTCAAATGCTCAAGTAAGGGCTTCAGTTCATGTCCAGGAGCTTGCTCAATTGATGGTGGGAGCTGCTTGGCTATGAGGGTGAGTTTCTCCAAGGGCCATGAGGATTGTCGTGTTTTGCGTGGCACGACATCGAGGAATCTAACGTTTTCTATCGTGTGCACGTTAATTTTCTCATTTTCTAGGGAAGTACAAGCCAGTGTTGCTTCAAATGGGTCTATGACACAAGCTGATAGGATTGTTCGCAAAATCATTTTGATAACTATGAAAGGCCTTGCTCCCGTATTACAGCTGGATAAAAATTCCAAAATACCCTTAAGAGCTTAAGATATAATACGAGGAATCGAATAGAAAATAGATAAAATATACCCTATAAGAAAGTCAAATCGCCTTTTTAGATATAAGAGAAAAGATATATGTATATGAATACCAATCATAAGTCGTCAATTTGGGCACCGCCCACACCAATCCACAAACTCCAATGATGAAGTATATCCTGGTTTGATAACTTAGACTTTAGTCATCAACTACGACATAAATTATTGAATCAGATAAGCCGACCATTTCCTTGGCTATCAACTCACACCTTGCCTCAATGACCTTATCTAATTTAGTGTCCCAAACTTAGTGTACTAAAGACTCGTTCATATCATATTGAGCCAAAACCCGATATCCTAATATATCTGGCTCTTTCCATGTCCTAACCCAATATATCCGGCTCTACGTAAGCCCTAATATGACATGTCTGGATGTTCCCGAGCCCAAATTCGATATCTCTAGCTCTTCTTGAGTCGTAATTATATAATCTTGTTAATGCCTAACCTGCATTATAATCCCGGCTTGGAAACCTAAATACCAATTATCACCTCGCTCTAAGTCCCTATGGCATAACCTTGGTCGAATCCAAATCCATAATCCAGATTTCCTAAAAAATACCACAGTGGCCTAATCCCAAGTTCTTCCTTACTAACATGCATAATGAATAGCAGAACTAGAAAATTGAACTAAGCCAACCAACTCCTAGAACATTAATTCCAAGACACAAAGTCCAAAACCCACAATGAACGATCATTCTATTAAGCATAATCACCGTCAAATCTAAGAAAAAATTAGAAGACCATCTAACAAATTCAATTCCAAGTTAATCGGTCCCCATGACCTCCAACTCAGCTACTCAAATCAAACATGATTCTAGGCATTACTAAATGTCAATATGTAATCTCAAATCTAATGCCTTCATCTCGAGGATAAACATGTGCCCTGAATGGGCGTGAAGTTAATTTGGACATCTAAAACAACCTATAAACAAACTTCAATTGACCAGAAACCTGTACCAAACTATTCAGAAAGTCAAAAACATGGTCGCGCGTGCCACCATGTATTGGAGACCCCCCATCCACCGCCACGCTTCGGTAGAAGGTCGATGGCCTTTCCACGCACTGCTGCATGGCACACACACACATCTATGTGCCTAGTAGTGCATTGGAATAATCCGTCCTATTGGAATATCTTGCCTGAAAGTATTTCGTCATCCTAATGGTTTATTCTGTCCATTATGAAGGTATATTCTGATGGCAAGAGTGTTTACACCATATTTGACCAGATCCACTAGGACATATACTTAAAGCCCAGACTCCGTTCAAGGCCCAAACCCAACGTACTTACACAGCCCCAACACTGGGCCCAATGCGGGATGACACATGGAAATCCATCCACCCTCAATCTATGTAATACGGGTTAGCACGCAAATCGAGGAGTATTTTTCCCACATCGAAACTATGGGAATTGAGCATCCTACTTACCCATACATAAGGGTTACACATTTCCCAATAAAGGTAACTAATATCTACTATTCACTACAACTTTGCCCAATTTACCATTTACTATTTCCTCTTACGAAAAAAGTTACTCACTTGACCGTCGGAGAACCTTACGCCGGCACCACACCGGTGCTTGTACTAACTGAAAACCCACTATTCACTTAGATTGACAGGTTACGAGGAAGGACATGCGTTATTTGGTGATTGGACGACGAGTAATCGACAGTTGGAACATTTAACGCTTCAACAGTTTGGCGCCGTCTATGGCAAACTAACTAAGTTTACCTATGCTCAACCAGACCGAGTTGTAACTCGTCCACCTAGTATGCCGAGAACGAACTCGCCGACACTGAACATGCAGAGCGACCACGATCTCGGTGAGATCACACCTGGGCAAGGCCCCAGAATACCGATGGACCCCTCTCTAACTATCTACAGATAATCGAAAGACTCCAGAGCGACATGGCCGAGGTCAAAACTAACGGTACCCAGGCCGAGTCGAGATGTCAGGCACTCGACGATCGGTACACCGAGGTGGCCGAGCAGCCGCGGGTCGTACAGGCAGAACTAGCTACGCACCGATCCTGTATCGGTAAAGAAAAGGCCGACAAGGTGGTGGCAGAGTGCGCTGAACGTGCCGAAAAGAATCGCCAAGTGACGGGGAAAGAGAAGATACACACGGTCGCCGAGCCAAGTAAAAGGGGACAAGTAGACGCCAAACCGAGCAAGAAACACGCTCGGATGCTGATCATCCCTGGCAACCAACCCGGAGACATCAGGATCTACCGTGACTCCCACGATGCCCTAAGCGAGAGCCCAAAACGAAATTGATCGGTCAATGACCACCAAGCTCACCGACTAGATCCTCGTCTCGAGGAAGAAAAAACCCATCGCAACCGAGCCAACATCACCGCTCGGCGGTCCCGCCCAAACAACAGTCACGGAACCTATTCATCAAAAAAGCCCATCCTCATCACCGACTCATCTCAGGAGGCCGAGAGCATCGCCAAGTTAGCTCGGCAGCTACAACACATGACCGACTAAGCGCGAACGAGGCGGGTAGCCGTCGAGGTCTTCTTGCGGAAACCCCGAGCAGTCAACCTAGCTCGGTCCAGCGCGCAAATGTCTAAAGGAACCACCCCGCTGGAGGGACACCGAGTGGTAAGGGCAAGTCGGCCACAGGGGTAATGGCTCCCAGGACCTGCCCCCCAGGAGGAACACCAACTGGTCAGAACAGGTCGACCGCAGGAGCAATGGCTCCCAGCAACCACCACGCTGGAGGGACACCAAGCGGTCAGGGCAGGTCGGCCACAGGGGCAATGGCTACTAGGACCTTCCCCCAAGGAAGGATGTTGAACGGTCATGGAGGATCGGTCGTGACCAAGCACCTAGGGATACCGAGACGACCGCACGGAAAGGCCGAGGGGCACCACAGCCATCCAGAACGGACTCACTCGTCCAGCATCTCAAGGATTGAGTCCGGACACTTGAGGCCAGGAGAGCTAGGTAAGCAAGACCAACCTGGCCAAAAACCAGTCATGGGCCCTTCACGGAAAGAATCAATCCGTTCAGAATCGATCACGAAATAAAACCCCTGAAGATCCCACTTTACACCAAAAAAGATGACCCATAGAATCACCTGAACAACTTCTACTAGGCCATTGCCTTAAAGAACCTCGCAGACGAGGAACAATGCCTAATCTTCAGTTCCACCCTGACTGAGGCACCAATCAATTGGTTTTACAAGTTGGAGTCTGAGTCCATCAACTCTTTTGAACAACTCACATCCACCTTCATAAACCAGTTCGTGATTCAGATCGATCGCTTATCCTCGGCCGAAGAACTTTTTTAGCTAAAACAAGGTGAACACGAGCCACTGCAGAGGTACGCAGCCAGGTTCAGTCACAAATACTTCTGATGCGCGGAAACGGACCACAGGGTAGCCTTCACGGCCTTCAAGGGTGGCCTCCGAGACTCTCCCTTTCGGTATGCTTCTCATACTCAAGGCTGGACCACATTTAATGTGATTATGAAATAGGCGGCGGTGCACGCCAAGGCTGAAACACTGAGCCAAAAGTCTAACACAGCCAATTCTTACCAACCTCCGAGGGTCGATTCGGTAAAAACTTACATACCAAGCGCCCAGGACCAGCAAGGCTCATGACACCGTCCTCAAGAGTAGGGGCAACAAAGCTATGGGGGAAAACAGAAGGACTACCCTCACAGCAACAACCTAAACAGCTCCGGAAAGAAGGGCAAAAACCTGAACCACCAAGAAAGACAGCAGGGAGAGTGACCAAACAATGGGTAGAAACGAGTTCCTCGTTCCAAGTACGAGACCTACACCATCCTCAATACTCCCTATGAAAACGTCCTTCTCAACATGGAGCACATGATCACAAAGTCTACTTGGGCGCCAGCCAAGGGTAAACTTCGCAATGACACAGGAACCTACTGCCAATACGACAAGTACAAAGGACATTGCATCGATCAGTGTGTGGCATTCTGAGACCTGGTGGAGGCTCTGGCTCGAGATGGGAAGATCAACTAGGTCCTATCAATGTCAAGAAAATGGCAGAGAAGATGGCAGAGCTAAGAAAACTAGCCGACTTGGGTGGGCACCCATTATGTTCTCAGAGGAAGAAGAACAAGGGATTGTCTACCCTCACGACGACCTGATCGTCGTTATGGTAGAAATATCCAACTTCGACGTAAAACAAGTGATGGTCGACACTGGAAGCTCTGTCAATGTCCTCTTCATGAAAGTATTCAAGCAATTGGGCATACCAGAATCTAGCCTGGACCGTTCCCCCACGCCACTCTTTGCTTTCACTGGGGACTCCATCGTCCTACACGGTACGGTTACCCTCCCACTCTCTTTCGGATCACACCCGCAGAGGGCAACCGTGCTATCCTCGGACAGGGAATACTTAACCATGGGGATTGGCCAAATCCGAGGAGGCCAAATAGCTGCAAGGGCGTGTAACTCTGTCACCCTGTCAACCCTCAAGAAGCACAGAAAATACAAGATGAGCCGATTGAGACCCTAGGGACCATTCAGCAACACTACATGACAGGACCTGTACCAACTGGACTTTGATCACCGTGCCTGGTCCTGCTCCCGTCTGACAAGTCAACTGAAGTCCCCGAAACTACCCTTCAGCACTTGTCAGACAAGGGATGACTGCACTGATTTCCGCGCATGCCTCCACCTCTCGATCAGCCCCGAACGTCGTGACACGGCCTGGAGGGCCATCAAAAACAAAGGTGTGAGTGGACAAAAATAATATAATTTAAAACGCATTTCAAAATACCTCATTTACCCTCCAGTTGATCAAATCATGCATGCATAGGGTCAAACACATGAATCACCGGCTTCCAAGCCAAAACACATAACAAGTATCAAATCCTGGCTCTCAGGCCAAAACATATGAAAGCATAATCACCTGGCCACAAAGACAAAAACCCGTACTCAATACCACTACGCAATCACAATCAACATCAAACAACACTACTCACAAGTGCACACTCAATCAATCAATAAAAAAATTTGTACTATTCACAAGTGCACAAACAATCACATAGTCACATCCGCACTACGCGTAGACCAATATCCAGCCACATTCTCAAAATCAGACACATCTGGGCTCAACCCTCGGGCTCAGTCACATCTGGGCAAACACATCCCCAGGCTCAGACACATCCGAGTGGTACATCCAGGCTCAGTCACATCCGAGAATCTAGCTTACCATAGAAACAACTCACAATCATACAATCATATCCCCCAAGCTGCGGTCATTTGGGTGATCCCCTAGCTCCGATTGTCTGGGTATTCACAATCACAATGAAAACCATCCCGGGATTACATCCCAAAACATTTGAATCAAATCCTTGACTTCAAACCAAGTCAAAATCATTCCCGACTGGTTCTCAAGCCCAAATACCATTCACATGTAAATCCATAAAATCTCATTTGAAACATTAAAATAATCCAGAAATCATCGTTGACTCATCAATTAAGTCAAAATATCCATTTTGAAACCATTTTGACTCCGGGCCTAGTCCAAAATGTCATTTGCACATTTCTCGTAAAACGTGCCCGAAAGACCGATTAAAATAATCATTAAATCACAAATAATCATGCCACATCATCAGGACATCATTGCAATTAAAATCATGCAATCAATCATGTAAAACATTTAACTATGCATGCATATCAGTTTATAAAACAAACGTCCACTCACACACCGTTCCAAACCGCTCGCTTTCCAAGCTGCACGTGTTTCCGTAATTATCGACATTTTCCAGGAATCTCGAATCCTATCCAAAATCATTATTCAGGGTCACTAACGACTCAATTAACATCATATTAAGCTCCCCTAATGTTCTGAGATTTTAATATTAATTTAAAACATAATGGGTCCTGCGACCCGCTACAGTGCCCTGCTATATTATTCAGGGTCACTAACGACTCAATTAACATCATACTAAGTTTCCCCTAATTTCCAGGAAACTCACGCGCCTGCTACACTGCCCTGCTATAGTGTTCTTCTTCGCCCGTTTTTCTGGAAAAAAGTCCTGCGACCCGCGAGATGACCCAATTTGATTCCTATCAATTCTGCATCAATTTCAACAATTGAATCGTCCATTAGCATCGTTATGGATCCAATTAAGGTTCTGTAAACCCAATTACATAAACACTTACATCAATCTAATCGATTTAAACTCGACTATTCAAAGAACACCAAATACTGTTCATTCATCAAACTTCATCAATTCGACCCGTTTTCGTTCAATTGATCCAGCCAATAGCATCGTAGAACTATTCTAAGTTCAATTCCAACCACAATTACACCCTCCAATCCCTCTAATTACTCAAACACAATCTCAACAATCCAAAACCCTCACCCTTTATATTCTAAGGAAAAATGACCCCAATTCGCATCAATTTTGAGTTGGTCCTAATTGAATTGATCCCAGAAGACTCAATTAAATCCCAAAAGTGAAGCATGTCGAGCTCTAAATTCAAGTTCGGATTTTTGAAAGGTATGGCCTTCGCGGCTTTGGGCTTCGGGTTTAGGGGTTATTGTTTTCCTTTCTTTTTTCTTATTCTGACTCGTTTCTCCATCTAATTCATCCTCTCATTTCTTCTCTTTATTCCCCTCACAGATCGATCAGGCAGGGCGACTACTGATGCTCTGTTTTTTGTTTTCTTCACATTTACACACATACACGTACAAATACGTATTTAACCAAGCATCATCATCGACTTGCCAACAATCTTGTTTACAAGGTGACAGATGTCACTTGGCGGCACTTCTTTATCCAATTCAGTGGAGGGCAAGTGTCACTCCCTATGATGAGTCATCAAATTGACAAAAATACCAATTTGCCCTTCCTTACATAATTACCAAAATGCCCCTAGCCTTCGCAGACCCATAACTTTCACGTTCGAACTCCAATTGACGCATGTCGCCCGTCTACGGATTTAGCATCATGAGACCTATCCCATGGTCATCTCGGAAAGTCCAAACAAGGTCCCGATCAAAAAGTCAACTTTCGACCCTTATAACCAGGGGCAAAATCGTCATTTATTTCAAATTTTCCAAATTTTCCTTTTTCGAATTGTCGGGTCTTTACAACCTTCCCTCCTTAAAGAATTTCGTCCCTGAAATTCGAACATACCTCTCCAACAACAATCATGGAGATTCAATTCACATCCAATTCAATACCTTGGGTTCCCATGTGAACCCTCACTCGCTATGTACAACCGTAAACACTTTTTCCATCTTTCCCGGCTCGTCCCGAGCCCTCATATCACATCATGACTCATCCCGAGTCCTAAACCAACTCCTGAATCCAAATTTAATGTCTCGACTCCTCTCGAGTCTAAAGTCAACATTCACTAACATCAATGCCCCCACTGGCATATCCGGTCACCTATCAAACACCCCTAGGCGAACCATGTCGCTCATCCGACCCCCTATGCTTGGGTCAAGTTTATCCTAGGCCCAACATGCCTATCCATATACCATATCGTTATCGTAAACATACATCCGGACTAACACAAGTCCGACAAAACCAAAGCACATGAAACACTATTCGACCCCCAATCCTGGGTCATAATTACTCCAGGGATTTTCGATACCCTCATATCCCGTCTATTCACAAGGCCGCGCACAGGGCTCGTACCTCAGAGGAATGGCAAATCAGTAACCAAATGCTCTGATACCAATTTGACAAGCCCGTCCCAACTGGACTTTGATAACCGTGCCCGGTCCTGCTCTCGTCTGACAAGTCAACTGAAGTCCCGAAACTACCCTTCATCACCTGTCAAACAAGGGATGACTGCACTGATTTCCGCTCATGCCTCCGCATCTCGATCAGCCCCAAATGTCGTGCCACGACCTAGAGGGTCATCAAAAACAAAGGTGTGACTGGAAAAAAATAATATCATTTAAAACGAATTACAAAATACATCATTTACCCTCCAGTTTACCAAATCATGCATGCATAGGGTCAAACACATGAATCATCGGCTTCCAAGCCAAAACACATAACAACTATCAAATCCCGGCTCTCCAGCCAAAACAAATGAAAACATAATCACCTGGCCACAAAGACCAAAACCCGTACTCAATATCAGTACGCAATCACAATCAACATCAAACAGCACTACTCACAAGTGCACAATCAATCAATCCACACTATTCACAAGTGCACAAACAATCACATAGTCACATCCGTACTACGCGTAGGCCAATATCCAGCCACATTCTCGGGATCAGACACATCTGGGCTCAACCCTCGGGCTCAGTCACATCTGGGCGAACACATCCCCAAGCTCAGACACATCCGAGTGGTACGTCTAGGCTCAGTCGCATCCAAGAAGCTAGCTTACCATAGAAACAACTCACAATCATACAATCATATCCCCCAAGTTCCGGTCGTCTGGGTGATCCCCTAGCTCCAACCGTTTGGGTATTCCCGAAACGGCTCACATTCCGGGCTGCACGCGTTTCCGTAATTTTCGACATTTTCCAGAAATCTTGAATCTTGTCCAAAATCATTATTCAGGGTCACTAACGACTCAATTAACATCATATTAACATCCCCTAATTTTCTGAGAATTAAATATTAATTTCAAACATAACATAGACCTTCGGACCATCGAAACAATATCGAAACGGTGTCCGATTGACTCGAAACCAACACCAAAATGTTCGTTAAATTGCATAGAATAAAAATCATGTTGACATCACCTCGAAAATCGGGCCCATGTGCCCTCACGCACCGCCGTGAGTGGCTGCGCGTGAAACTCACGCGCCTGCTAGAGTGCCCTGCTACAGTGTTCTTCTTCACTCGTTTGTCTGGAAAACGGGTCCTTCGACCCGCAAGATGACCCAATTTGATTCCTATCAATTCTGCATCAATTTCAAAAATTGAACCGTCCATTAGCATCGTTATGGATCCAATTAAGGTTCTGTAAACCCAGTTACATAAACACTTACCTCAATCCAATCGAATCAAACTCGACTATTTGAAGAACACCGAACACTGTTCATTCATCAAACTTCATCAATTCGACCCGTTTTCGTTCAATTGATCCAGCCAACAGCTTCGTAGGACTATTCTATGTTCAATTCCAACCTCAATTACATCCTCCAATCCCTCTAATTACTCGAACACAATCTCAACAATCCAAAACCCTCACCCTTTCTATTCTAAGGCAAAACGACCCCAATTCGCATTAATTTTGAGCTGGTACTAATTGAATTGATCCCAAAAGGCTCAATTCAATCTCAATTTGAAGCATCCTGAGCTCTAAATTCAAGTTCGGATTTTTGAAAGGTATGGCCTTCGCGGGTTTTGGCTTCGGGTTTAGGGGTTATTGTTTTCCTTTCTTTTTTTTCTTATTCTGACTCGTTTCTCCCTCTAATTCATCCTCTCATTTCTTCTCTTTATTCCCCTCACAGATCGATCAGACAGGGAGACTACTGATGCTCTGTTTTTTGTTTTTTTCACATTTACACACATACACGTAAAAATACGTATTTAACCAAGCATCATCATCGACTTGCCACCAATCTTGTTTACAAGGTGACAGATGTCACTTGGTGGCACTTCTTTATTCAATTCAGTGGAGGGCAGGTGTCACTCCCTCTGTTGAGTCATCAAACTAACAAAAAGACCAATTTGCCCTTCCTTACATAATTACCAAAATGCCCCTAGCCTTCGCAGAACCATAACTTTCACGTCTGAACTCCGATTGACGCATGGCGTCTGTCTACAAATTCAGAGTCCCGAGACCTATCCATCGATCATCCTGGAAAGTCCAAACAAGGTCCCAATCAAAAAGTCAACTTTTTGCCCTTATAACCATGGGCAAAATTGTCATTTCTTTCACATTTTCCAAATTTTCCTTTTTCGAATTTCCGGGTTGTTACAACCTTCCCCCCTTAAAGAATTTCGTCCTCGAAATTCGAACATACCTCTCCAACAACAATCATGGAGATTCAATTCACATCCAATTCAATACCTCGGGTTCCCATGTGAACCCTCACCCGCTATGTACAACCATAACCACTTTTTCCATCTTTCCCGGCTCGTCCCGAGCCCTCATATCACATCATGACTCATCCCGAGTCCTAAACCAACTCCTGACTCCAAATCCAATGTCTCGACTCCTCTCGAGTCTGAAGTCAACATTCAATAACATCAATGCCCCCACGAGCATATCTGGTCACCTAGCAAACATCCCTAGGCGAACCATGTCACTCATCCGACCCCCTATCCTTGGGTCAAGAACGCAGGGGCCACTTACCAGTGCCTAGTGAACATCATGTTTGCGTAGTAGATAGGGAAAACAATGGAGGTCTATGTTGATGACATGCTCATTAAGAGTAAATCGGCTAACCTGCACATCCCCAACCTCTTGCGAATGTTCGACGTCCTCAAAAGCTATCAGATAAGGTTGAACCCGGCCAAGTACGTCTTCAGAACCAGCTCTGGGAAGTTCCTGGGTTTCATGATTAGTTAGAGAGGTATCGAGGCCAACCCGAAAAAAATTAAGGCCTTAGTCGATATGGAGCCCCCACGAACCCAGAAGTAGGTACAAAGCCTAACTGGCCGAGTGGCAGCTCTTACACGCATCATCTCCAAAGCCACCGACAAATGCGTGGCTTTATTCAAAGCACTTAAGAGCAAATACAAACACATTACTTGGACTAAGGAATGCACCAAGGCTTTCACCGAACTCAAGGAAGACATGGGCATAGCACCGCTGTTGGCGAGACCCGACACTGGCGAATCCCTCTACATGTACTTATTTGTCTCCACTTCTGCCACCAGTTCGGTGCTTGTTAAGCGTAAAGACGACGCTGAGAACCCAGTATACTATGTTAACAAGGCTTTGCAGGACACCGAGACAAGGTATTCTGACCTTGAAAAGATCACCTTCGCCCTCATCTTGTCTTCCAAGAAGCTCATACCCTACTTCCAGGCTCATTCCATCATAGTCATGATCGATAGACTACTCCGGAAGGTGCTCCAGAAGCCCAAAATTTTGGGAAGGTTACTCAAATGGGCGATCAAACTCAGGGAATTTAACATCACTTTCGCTTCCCGTATAGCTGAGAAGGGGCAAGCCGTTGCAGATTTTATTTCTGAATTCATGTACGTTCCAGCGGCAGCCGCACATGAGACCATCCCATCCGCTCTTCCTTCATCCACAACATATACTGTGGATGAGGAGAGCCCTCAGCTCGACCCAGCTAGGCCGACTTGGCTCCTCTACGTCGATGGATCATCCTGCCACAATGGATTCTAGGCTGGACTTGTCCCCACCACAACAGATAAGGTCCGTATGGAATATGCCCTTCGTTTTCTGTTCAAGGCCTCAAACAATGTCGCGGAGTATGAGGCCCTCCTTGCGGGACTCTGCCTCACTAAAACCATGGATGCAAAACAGATCCGAATATATAACGATCCACAGCTCATCGTCAACCAGATCAACGACGAGTATGAGGCCAAACACTCTTCGATGGCGGCGTACAGAGCATTGCAAAAATCTCTCCTATGTGGTTTCCACAGTTATTCCATCACATGGATTCCCCTATCTGAAAATGGTCACGCCGATGCTCTAGCCCGGCTTGCATCCTCCCTCGATGAACGACAGAGTCGCAATGTCCTTGTCGAAATAATTAATCAACCTAGCACCCAGTGCTCAACGGTCTGTGCAATAAACACTAACTGCATGTGGATGACCCCACTGCTGGGGTTCCTCACCAATGGAACTCTCCCTTCCGACAAGATCTAAGTAAAAAACGTCCAGCGACAGGCAACACGGTATACACTCATCAACGACCAACTCTACAAGCGGGGTTTCACCCTGCCCCTCCTCAAATGTCCCATCCCACAAACGGGCAGAGCCATTCTGGAGGAGATACATGCCGGTATTTGCGGGAACTACTCTGGTCCACTGTCGCTAGCCCATAAAGCCTTCCAACAAGGTTTTTACTGGCCAACCATGCAAGGAGATACAGCAGAGTTGACCAAACGATTTGATAAGTGTCAACTGTTCGTCCCTTTCCTCTATTTACCTCCAGAAATGACAGGACCCGTCCCAACTGGACTTTGATAATCGTGCCTAGTCCTGCTCCCATCAGACAAGTCACTGATGTCCCGAAACTACCTCTCAGCACCTGTCAAACAAGGGATAACTGCACTGATTTCCGCTTATGCCTCCGCCTCTCGATCAGCCCCGAACATCGTGCCACGGCCTGGAGGGTCATCAAAACAGAAAAGGTGTGAGTGGACAAAAATAATATAATTTAAAACACATTTCAAAATACATCATTTACCCTCCAGTTTATGAAACTATGCATGCATAGAATCAACATATGAATAATAATCACTGGCTTTCCAGCCAAATCACATGAAAAGTATCAAATCCCGGCTCTCAAGCCAAACATATGAATCATTTCATAAAACCATTTTATCATAAAATAAAGCACATAACTCGGGAATTACACATCTGAGGGTCCTCTAGGAATTACACATCCAGAGTTATCATCCTTCTAGGAATTACACGTCCAGCCCTGCTGGGAATTACACATCCAGCCTCACTGGGAATTACACATTTGGTCCCTCCAGGAATTACGCATTGGGAGTCCTTCTGGGAATTACACATCCAAAGTCTACCCAGGAATTACACATCTGGGGGAACTGAACATAAATCCAAATCAAAATCTTTATTTCAAAATCATCATTAAAACCACGTCAAAACCATTTATCACGGAGTCTCAAGCCCAAATCTCATTTCTCGTAAATCTGGAAAATCAATAAATAATCCAATGCACGTAAATCCGTAAAATCATATCCGAAAATCATTCAAGTCTATAAAATAATCTTTAACTCTCAATCCAAGTCAAAACATCTTTTAAAATCCCGGGCCTAGCCCAAAATCATCAATTGTACTTTTCTCGTAAAACGTGCCTAAAACACTGATTAAAATAATCGTTAAATCCAGTAAATAATCGTATCAAATCATCAAGAAATAATTGTAAATTGAATCATGCCATAAATCATGTAAAAAATTTAACTATGCATGCATATCAGTTTATAAAATAAACGTCCACTCACACACCGTCCAAACCGCTCGCTTTCCGAGCTGCACGCGTTTCTGCAATTTCCGGTACCTTCCAGGAATCCCAAGTCCTGCCCAAAATTATCATTACGGGTTACTAACAACTCAATTAATATCATATGAATTTCCCATAATTTTCTAGGAACTAAATAAGAATTAAAAACGTAACATAAACCTTCGGACCTCGAAACAATATCGAAACGGTGTCCGATCGACTCGAAACCAACTATAAAATATTTGTTACATTGCATAGAGCAAAGGTTGTAACGACCAGTCCCGAATTAGCAAGATTAATTAAGAATTAATGACGGATTAGCGAGATTAATCAGGGATTAGACGAGAATTAACGGACGAGCAGGGTAAAATGACGATTTTGCCCTTGAAATGGGCAAATCGTTGACATTTTGTTCAGGTGGTCAAATGGACTTTGTCCGATGACTGTAACATAGTTCAGGATGTCACGTGTTTATAGACAGGTGGCACGCCCGATTCTAACGTTCGAGGAAGAAGTTATGATTTTCGAAAGTAAGGGGGCATTTTGGTAATTTGGTTAAAAGGAAGCAAATAGTTGACTTTTGACCTAGGAGGTCCGATAGCCAAAGGCCAAGGACCATTACAAAGATCAGGACGATACGAATCCGTAGACAGGCGGCACGTCGAATTCGGCCGTTCGACGAGGAAGTTACGGTTTGCGGAAGTTTGAGGGAACTATTGCACGTTTTACGAGACGTGGAATTTTGTCCTGAGTGGGCCCCATATATTTTAACATGGCCCAATGGATTAGTGAAAAGTGTCACTCATCCATTGCTTAGCATTACACATACATGCATCCTTCCCATTTCCTTGCATCTATTTCATTGAACCCGAAAGCCCCCCAAACCGTGAAACCCACACATACCACCCTCCTCAATCCTCATCTATTGCTATTTGGACATGAAGGAAGTTTGGAGGGAAGACTGAGACGTGTAGGATGGTGGCAGGATCGTGGGTCGCCGTTCACGGTGGCCGGGAAACCACGGGAGGTAAGCTTTTACGTTCAAATTGTCATTTTTGTGTTTTAGACGTTAGGAAGGTTTTCTGTTGATTGGGGGAGGTTTAGAAGGTTTGTAGAGGTGTTTAGAGGTGGTGGTTGACGGCGGTGGACGGCCAAACGGCCCAGGGAGAAACCTGCAAAACTGGGTCGTGAGGGGTATGTCGAACCAAGGGACTTTTGATTGTATTTTCCTTTTTTTCTTTATATAAATTGGTAGGAAATGAGAAAATAGGAAGATTGGGATTGGATCGGAAGGGATTGGACAAAAATTGGAAAAGATATGGGGCCAGACTGGTCATGCCGGTCCAACTGGACCAGCCGAGCCAGTGAACCGGTCGGACCTGGTTCGATCGCAGGAAGAAGAAAACTGTTCCCAGCGCGTGAGGCCCACGCGGTGGGTAGTCTTGGGGCACGTGCGGGCGCGTGTTGAGGCTTTTGGGAAGCTTCCAACATGTGAAATCATCTATTCGATGTAAGGAACATTTTGGGACTGTTTCGTGTCAATCGGACATCATTTCGATATAGTTCGGGTTGTCCGAAGGTTTAGGATCGACTTAAAAAATAGTTAGAAATTCCAGAAAATTACGAGACTTTATTGAGGGGTTATTTAAGTTGATGATAACCTTCTATTATGATTTGGACAGGTTCGGGAGCCCCGAAGGTGACGATTGGCCCGGGAGAGGCTTATGACACTCGTATCGAGGGGTAGCTTCAGACGGTCTGTGAGTGGACCTTTCTTTCGAAATTGATGCATGCATAAATGTTTTATAATTGTTTTAGAATATGTTTTGTGATGCCATGAGTGCGTTTGTTTGTGGTAGCCCAGGATTTACATATTTGAACGTATTTCGAGATTTCCTATTTTATACGATGCTCATACTTGCTAGATTTTCAATAAGGGTTTAATGAATTGGTTTTGGAATTGAAAATATGAAATCGCGCATGAGACCCATTCGATTTACAAACTCTCAGACTTGGAGTCCATTTGGTTTGACGAGGAAATAGACCGAGGGTCCATTTGACTATACGATCGAGCCGAGGGCCCCGTTGGTTTGCAAATCCGGGCTTGAGGCCCATTTGGTTGTAATGATGTGGTATCGGGCTTAAGGCCTCATTGGTTGTGAAATCGGGCTTGAGGCCGTGTTAAGTTATGGTTTCGGGCTTAAGTCCCAGTTATTCGTGATATCGGGCGAGAGGCCCAGTTGATTGTGAAATCGGGCTTGAGTCCCAATTCGGATTGTGAAATGAGAAATCGGGCATGAGACCCTGTTGAACTGAGGATTTAGACCGAGGCCTGTGAAATGGATTTGAATCGGATTTGAGGAATCCTATTGAGATGAATCGGATTCGAGGAATCCTATTGAGATGAATCGGGTATGAGGCCCAGTTAAAATTTATTTTGAGAAAGAAAGTATTTGAAATATATAAACCCTCCATATGATTATATGGTCTCCTCTAGACGTCGACCTGGAGAGTCAGGATCCACATACCAGAATGGGTATCCCCATAGGGATCCCGTTCCAGGAGTGGAAGTTATGATGTGGTCCCGGACCAGATTTCGGAGAGATGTGCGGACTAGATCCGGAGATAGAGCTCGGACTAGCTCCAGAGGTAGAGCCTCCCAGATGGAGAATTCCTGGGGGAAGAGTCGGAGTGAGACCCCGAGTGGTGTGCACACTAGTATAGATATGATGAATCGTGACATATATCGGGGATGTGTTCCGTAGGGACTGTGTGCCCCGAGTTGGCATCTTCTCAGAAGTGCCGCGGATGGGTTATACATATGTCGATACGTATGAGATTTACAGAAAGCGATTTGGGGGCAGAGGCCCTATGTTCCATGTTTTAGAAAGTGATTTGGGGGCGAAGACCCCGTGTTTTATGTTTTGGAAAGTGGTTTGGGGCAGAGACCCCGTATTTTGTGTTTTGGTATTTCACCTAGAATGGATTTGGGCAGAGTCCCACTTGAGTTTGATTTGGGCTGAGTTCCCATGTATTGATTTACAGTTTTATTTTAATTTCAGGTTGGGGACCCTAGAAAGGGTTTTATGGTTCATGACGGTTTATGGGGCCGGGCATGAACCCTTGAAAGGTTTTGAGAATGTTTTCAAATGGTTTTATGAACATTTTGATAAACAGTTTTTGAATGCATGCATATGCTTTTAGTGAAGGGCATAAATTTCTTTGTATGAAAATGTTTTTAATGCAATATTATTTTTGTCCACTCATGACTTTTGATATTTTAATGCCCTTTAGGTTGATAGCGGATGCGGGCTGTAGCAGAGATCGAGACATCACACTCCTCCTCCTACGATCCTAGTGTACTCTGGAAGCCCCAGTGAGGGCTAGAGATGGAATTTTTCCTGATCTAGCACTTCGTGTCAGACGGGATCAGGCGCGTCCCACGTTAATCCCGGGGGATTTTGGACGGGTCTTGAAAAAATGGTATCAGAGCGTGTTTTGCTCTTGGTGTGCACGCAGGTCGAGGATGGGATGTCTCTACAGTGATAATAGCCATCATCAACCTTATAGTTAGGGTATTAGTACGAGGATTCGGTAGAATCGAACCTTAGTTAGATGGTGTTTGACACGTGGTATGTTAGTTTGAGGTTCGATAGGCATCCAATGCCGTACATGTCGCGTATATCGAGGAAGTGGATCCCGAGTAGGATCAGTATTCATGTGAACCTAACGTCTTAGAGCCGTAGTGTTACTGGTGAGTACGATGCAGTGGACCAGTAGACGCCGTATGACGACCCGAGAGTCGAGACTGTTGTTGGTCGTGTCATACTAGATTGGAGAGTGTCCTGTAGAGAGCAGCTGAGGTCATGGTTAACCCAAGTGAGATTGTTGGGAATAGGAACGTTGGACCCAATCAGGCATGCCAGGTCATGTTTCGGTGTGTAGAATCCCGAAGGGATGTCGACTGGGAGGAGATTCCAGGAGTCGTTGTGTGTGGCACAATACGATACGATTGCGACGTGTAGCCGTTGTGCAGTGTTAGGCACGATGTATGGCCAAGTTCTTGTGGAAGCCAGCAGTTGAGAGCTGTAGAGTTATGAGAAGACGAGATCCTCCAATGTGGTTACTGGTTGTTTGGTACCAGTGTTGGAGTATGAAGACACTTTGGAGTCGAGAGCGAGGGATCCGTTAGGATGGTTGGGCTGCAGCGGGCAGCGGGGTTTGTGATAACCCTTGTAGGTGGCTGATTTGACAAGTTACCAGGAGTGTGGTACTTGTCGATCGGATCCTGAGGTGGACCGATTGGTGAATTTTGCGTAGAGTGGTTGGTATCGGCAGTGAGTCTACCGTATGGATTTGGAGTCTCGATAGCAGAGTGTTTATGAGATTGGTCTGCACGAGGGTTTGGCAGAAGCTGCTATCGATGGATGTAGTCGAGTCTTATCGAGTTGGATAGGCTCAGGTTACCGGGACGATTGTGACGATGGGATTCGTCAGTCGTGACAATGATAAGGGGTGCGTGAGTGACGCACAGTACGAGCGTAGATTCTGGATTCGACTCGGTTACTGCTGAGTGCGATCGCAGAATGAGACGCTGACGTTAGGGTTTTGGCACACTTGCCACGCTACCTCTGTGAGGTGACTGTGACGAGTAGGATATACCTGGATGAGTGACAGGTGCCCTAGATATCCTTGGATGGATTACACGAGTGTGAGTGCTGGAGTTGCTCCCATAGAGTTGGGACGTGCAAACTAGTATAAAGACGAAATAGTTGATGTACCTAGTGTGATGATCATGTGAGTTCGGTGGGCACTGAGGGGACATAGAGGATCTTGATTGGCTCAGTGCGAGGCATTAGGAGTACTTGGTTTGGTGACTAGTTCCATGATGGTAGGAGACTTGGGGCCCGAGTGTGTGCCCAGGAGTTGTAACAATAAAGGTTGAAATGCCTAAGTGGCATTCGGATGAAAACATATAAATGGATGACATGAGTGACGTCTTATGACGTATGGGTCAGTTGGTCAGATATGGTAGTACGCAGAGATTTGGCTTCAGATCACGATAGACGTTGCGATCTGTTTAGACTACCGACCGATGTTAGTGGATTCCGACCAATTCTGTGAGTCAGAGTTGGATCAGGAGGATTAAAGGTATGAGATGCAAGTGTTGGGAGGCTGTTTATGCACATCCGTAAATAATATACAAGGTTTATCCTTAGGTCGCGTGAATTCCACTCGGACTGAGTGTACCTACATAAACGGTATTCACGGACGCGTGGATGGTATCCGGTTGAACTGAGGACTTGAGAGTCCATTGCGGGTTGGTTTTGGTTGACTACGGTTGACCATACCTCCTGAGTTGGGGACTTGAAAATCATTTGCCTATAGGACACAGGAAATGCTCGTGTAATGAGTGAGTCCAGTAATTGGCAAAGAAGCATGTTTCCAACGTGATTGGAACTTCGGAATCAAGAGAAGTTGTGATTGAGACGATGAGAAGAGTGCTTGATTCCGAATGGGAGATGGACATTCTGAGGTCACTGAGTGTGGCTCTTTAATGGATAGTGTTGAGTGCCAGAGGATGACATAGAATGAACTTTGATGTCATCATCTTGGATTCTCTTTGATTCTTCTCTAGGTGGGACGATAAGGAGTGATATGACAGTTAGGAGTTCAAAGAAGGTGTAAACACCGAACACCTAGGTTGTGAGTCAAATTTGTTTGACTTGACGAGTAGATGGTAATTAGTGTCACATGAGGTGACGAGTGAGTGTCCGAGGTGATGGGTTAATGTTCGCCTGGTGACAGACGATTGGGGTCCGAACCATGGTTGGAGTGCGCACGGTAGTATGTGGTTGGACGTTGCCAGAGTGCAGTCTGTGAGCAGGCCGAGTAGGACCCCGATGTTGTTGTGATGTGGGTGCACCAGTGTGTTGTGCGAGTTGGACGATGGGATTGACCACGGTCAATAGATATGTCGGGTTGAGAGTGCCCGAGAATGTCAGAAGTGTGTTGTACAATGGATAGAGTCCTAGATGGACATGAATGGCGATCAGATTAGATCTGGTAGTGACAGGTTGAGACTCGAGGTGAGTCTAGATGTTAGTGAAGATCGTAGAGTGACACGAGATACGATGTGGCAACTCGAGAACGAATCGAGATCAGAGTAGAGCAGCAAAGCGCAGTGGAGCTGGGCGTTGTTGGCTGGTCACGAAGTCGTGACATATGGTGGTAACGGATTGATCGGTATTCGACGAGTTCGGATTGGTATGGGATTGATGGGACTCTAAGGAGAGTCAGTATAGACATGGGATTGAGGATGACCGTGAGATGGGATTCATGCCATTGTGATGGCAGGATCTAGACGATGTTGTCTGATCGGATGCTGAGCAAGATGTCAACTTAGATGTGATAGTCCTTAGTGGGAGTACGTAAATCAGCACGATGACTGTCGGATGGAACGTGTCAGGGTGTTAGATTGAAAAGTCGTTTGAATGGCGGTGTGGTATTGCTGACTTGTCAAAGTGAGTGACAGGCGAGATCGATGAGTGTCGAGATTTTGTCTCTAGTGAGACGTGCAAGCTAACATGTAGTTCTCGAGAGTGAGTTGTAGCTTTGGAGGCTCCGGTCACGGTACGTACTGATGAGTACGGCATGCGTGTCAGATATGTACAGTTACACGAGTACCCTCGTGTGTGGGTGCAATACCCCTCTACTTGGCACAAGATTGGATTCCACAGTTTGGTTTTGGAATCTGGTCGATTTGAATTTCGAGGACGAAATTCTTTAAGGGGGGAAGATTGTAACGACCCATCTCGAATTAGCGAGATTAATTAAGAATTAATGACGGATTAGCGAGACTACTCGGGGATTAGACGAGTATTAACGAACGAACAGGGCGAAATGACAATTTTGCCCTTGGAATGAGGGAATCGTTGCTTTTCGATCAGGTGGTCAAATGGACTTTGGACAATGACTGTGACGTAGTTCGGGACGTCACGAGTTCATAGACAGGTGGCACGCCCGATTCTGACGTTTGAGGAAGAAGTTATGACTTTCGAAAGTTCGGGGGCATTTTGGTACTTTGGTTCAAAGGAAGCAAATAGTTGACTTTTGACCCGAGAGGTCCGATGGCCAATGACAGGACCCGCCCCGATCCCCCTGGGACCACCCGGGACGTGCCCTGCTCCCGTCTGACACCCGACGTTAAAATACCAAAAATACCCTTATTGAAGATAAAATGCATAAAGAAAATCCATAGTTAAGTCATACATAGCACACCACACAAATACTCAAATACAAATAGTGTCAGACAAGGGATGGTTCCCGAATACAGTTTATTGAGCACGACTCTAGACACACTACGTGCCAACCTACCCAGCAGTAGGGTTCAGGTACGCAACGTAAACCTATGCCTCTTCCTCCTCGGGATCCTCCTCCTCCTCCTCGGGATCCTCCTCCTCCTCCTCGGGATCCTCCTCCTCGATAGCACTACCTGGAGGGGTAGTAAAACAACAAAGGTGAGTGGGCCGAAACTCAAGGTTTACAAAGTAGTTTACCATTTCGAAAACATATAGCTTTTCCCCTCCGTTTTCCGAAAAGACATGCATAGTATCAAAACCACAAAACCATATAGTCATAAGCAGAATAATATCAACATAATATAATTTTAGTCACTGCACTATACATCCCAACCCTGACATCCCAGATGCCTGACGTCCCAGACGCCCAATAAGGTCACAGTCTCAAGGCTACGCGTGCCACCCGGGGTCTCAATCCCGAGTCCAAATCCCGAACCTAGTCCGAGCATGGCATTCTAGATGCCTGACGTCCCAGACGTCCAATAGTAGCAATCCTGCTCCTGAGTCACTCTACGGTACGGTCCCTCCGTAGAATGACTCCTCACAGGCAATGCGCCGTGACCACTCCGGTGTGCCTACATCCGGAGGAGATAGAATCCTAGGGTAGATCCATACAGTGCAGTACCACAGATAATATCGAGTTCCATTATACATATATATGACTCCAAACCATTTATAAACAACCAGACGGGTCTCATGCCCAAACATCGTAATACGTGCCATAAATCATACACAAGATAAACAGATACTTTTACTCAAATCACATATAGATATAGTAGAAAGTAAAACAGTTATGCATGCCGAAGTTTAGTGAAATCAAAGGCCCACTCACTGTACAATCCCGCTGCAATCCCGAGCGTAAAGCCCCATCCAAGGTTTAAAGTACAATTCCTGTCATGCCCAAAACATACGTAAAGGTCACTTTAAGTCCCTACTAAACAACTACGAAACCCTAGACTGAAACCGGCCCGGGAAAGCCGTCCGAACACGCTTCCCAAGGCATCAAACCCTAATTTGACCAACTTAACGATCTTCGATCGACACGAAACCACCGCCATTGGATCCGTATCGTCGAAACCTTGAAAATGGCACTGGTCCCACACAAAATACTGTTCACACGCGCCCCCCACGCGCCGGTCAACCCTCTGGTCAACAGTGCTACAGTGATGCTGACGTCAGCATGACGTCACTGCTGACGTCAGCGTGACGTCATCACTGACAGTGTCAGAGGACACGTGTCAACAGCCCATTGGTCCCTGGTCTGACAATATTCTGACATGATGACGTCATCATGACGTCACTGCTGACGTCAGCATGATGACGTCATCAGCTACAGTACCGGGTCTGCGAATCGGGTCACCGCAGACCCACGGTTCGACCCGATCACAGATCGTGATTCCGACCACCAAAATCGACGGGGTTTGTTCCTAAGGACTCGTCTGAACATGTTCTATGGCTCTGTGTCACCAAAACAGATTTTGAAGTTCGAGAAATCACCTGAAAAACGACGGGGAATTGGCTGCCGGTTCTGGTTCGTCTTCTCCGGCGAGCCGTTACGCTTCTAGCCACCAACTCAGGTCCAAAACGCTCGTCTAGTCCCCTAGGTTAAGTCTCAAAAACAACCCAACAAGTTTAACATTAAAAACGGACAGTTCGAGGCAGGGAAGGAAAATCGGCCTTCACGGGTTTGCAGGCTTACCGCCGCCGTGTCGCCGCCGTGGGCTGCCCAGTCCAGTCCTACGCCGTCCAGAGGTCACAACGGTCCTAGCCCTAGGTTGGTTCGAGCCCAGACGTCACGGTTTGGATGGTTGGATGGTTTTGGGCCGCACGGGTTCCTCACGGGTTTGTGGGTTTTCCGGGTTGCTCCGCCGTCCGTCGTGGTGGTGATGGCCGTCTGGAGGTGGCTGAGAGGTAGGCTGGTGTGTGGGTTGAGGCTTAGGGGTGGTATGATGGCTGATGTGTTTGTGCAGAGAATGGGAGGTTGCACGGTTTGATGGAATGGAAATGAGAGAATGAATTCTCTCATGGTTTTTAAAACAGAGTGATCAAATGGAATGGAGGGCTGAGATTGATTCTGAGTTAAGAGTGAAGGGTGAGGATTTAAGGAAATTAAACTATTTAATTAATCTCATGGCAGACCAAGATCCAGATTGTTGGGGATGATGTGGATGGGGTAGATGAGTGACATGTGTCACTCATCAAGGGTCCAGATTGATTGGGTTAAAGTAAATCAGATTATAATATTTTATTATTATTTTAAGTTCCGAGTCTCGGTTAGTTCGGTTACGTTCTTGACCATAACTTTTTCGTCGTAAGTCCGATTTCAGCGTGCCACCTGTCTACGGATTCGTATCGACGAGACCTACGTAACGGTCATTGGCCCTCGTCCGTTGGACTTCCCGGGTCAAAAGTCAACATTTGGCCCCCAAATGGCCAAATTACCAAAATGCCCCTCGACTTCCGATCGTCACAACTTCTTCCTCGAACGTCGGAATTGAACGTGCCACCTGCCTATGAACTCGTGACGTCCTAAACTACGTCACGGTCACGTGTCAAAGTCCTAAATACTTCCCGAGGTAAAAGTCAACTTTTCCCCCCCTTAGGGGCAAAACGGTCATTTTACAATAAAATAATAATTACGAAAGTTCGGGTCGTTACAATCTACCCACCTTACAGAAATTTAGTCCTCGAAATTTACTCGAATAAAAACGGGTACTGCTCCCTCATCAAGTCTTCGGGTTCCCACGTCGCCTCCTCGACGTCATGGTTCCTCCATAGCACTTTCACCAACCGAATCGTCTTGTTTCTCAGAACCTTGTTCTTCTGATCCAGAATCTGCACTGGTTTCTCCTCAAAGCTCAGATCAGTCATCAGTTCTACTGGTTGTTCCGGCAAGGCATGTGAATCGTCCCGTAGGTATTTCCGTAACATGGACACATGGAAAACATCGTGCACTCTGGCAAGTTCTGGAGGTAATGCCAACCGGTATGCCACTAGTCCAATCCTCTCAATGATCTCGAACGGTCCAAAGTAACGTGGACTCAACTTCCCGCGTCGGCCAAAACGGATAATTCCTTTCCATGGAGATAACTTAAGGAACACAAAATCTCCAACCTCGAATTCCAAGTCTCGAATTCGTCGATCCGCATAGCTCTTTTGGCGATCTTGTGCTGCCTTCAATCTTTCCTTGATGATTCGAACTGTTTCCTGGGTCATGTCCATCAAATCCGGTCCTAAAGCTGCTCGCTCTCCTACCTCCATCCAACAGATAGGTGTCCTGCACTGTCGGCCATGCAGTGCCTCGTAGGGTGCCATCCCGATACTTGCCTGATAACTGTTGTTGTATGCGAACTCCATCAAAGGCAAATGAGTATCCCACGAATCCTGAAACTGCAGTACACAAGACCTCATCATGTCCTCCAGTGTCTGGATAGTCCTCTCTGACTGCCCATCGGTCTGTGGGTGGAACGCTGTACTGAAATGTAAGTTTGTACCCAAGGCGTTCTGCAAACTTCGCCAGAACCTAGATGTGAAACGCGGATCTCGATCAGACACTATCGACTCCGGCGTACCATGAAGTCGAATGATCTCCTTCACAAACAGCTGAGCCAGTCGGTTTGGCTTAAATGTCTCATGTACTGGTAAGAACTGAGCTGACTTGGTCAATCGGTCGACAATCACCCAAACTCCATCGCATCCCCTCTGAGTTCTAGGCAATTTGAAGACAAAGTCCATGGTAATGTGATCCCACTTCCACTCGGGAATCGGAAGCGGTTGCATTGCTCCATACGGTCTCTGCCGCTCAGCCTTGACCTGCTGACAGGTCAAACATCTGCTCACAAATACTGCAATATCCTTCTTCATTCCTGCCCACCAATAGTGGTCCCGGAGGGTACGGTACATCTTTGTACCTCCCGGATGCATGGCATAAGCCGAACTGTGGGCTTCCTCGAGAATTTCTGCCCGTAACTCTGCCACTGCAGGAACACACAAACGGCCTAGTTTCACCAGAGCTCCATCTGGTCGAATAGTAAAGTCCTGCCTCTCGTCTACTTCGACCTCGATCCTGTAGATACAAAGTGTCGGATCCTCCAATTGTGCCTCGATAATCCGATCGACGAGCACAGGTCGTACATGAAAACTGGCCAACAAAGCTCCCTGCTCATCCATCCCCAGCATAACTCCAGCTCTTCGGAGTTCCACTAGCAAAGGAAGGTACACCAGCCTCAGGTGTGCAATTGATCCTGCTGACTTCCTGCTGAGTGCGTCTGCCACCACGTTCGCCTTCCCTGGATGATATTCAATCGTACAATCGTAATCCTTGATCAGTTCCAACCACCGTCGCTGCCTTACGTTCAGCTCCTTCTGAGTGAACAAATGCTTTAAACTCTGATGATCGGTGAAGATCCTGCAAGTCACCCCGTACAGATAATGTCGCCAGATCTTTAAAGCGTGAACCACCGCCGCCAACTCCAGATCATGCGTAGGGTAGTTCAGCTCATGTGTCTTTAGTTGTCTCGATGCATAAGCGATAACTCTGCCATTCTGCATCAGCACGCAACCCAAACCTTGCAACGATGCGTCACTGTAGACTTCGAACTCTCCACTGTTATCCGGCAAAGCAAGAACAGGTGCGGTAGTTAACCGACGTTTTAATTCCTGATAACTCTGCTCACACCGTTCATCCCAAACAAACTTTACTCCCTTCCTGGTTAAACGAGTCAACGGTGCAGCAATACTAGAGAAGCCCTCAACAAATCTCCGGTAGTATCCTGCCAAACCAACGAAACTCCGTACCTCTGTCACGGTTGTCGGTCTAGCCCAATTTGTCACCGCTTCGGTCTTCTGGGGATCCACACTAATCCCGTCTGCTGACACTACATGTCCCAGAAAACCAATGCTGGTTAGCCAAAACTGACGCTTACTCAGCTTGGCGTATAACTGGTTCTGCCTCAGCTTCCCTAACACCGAACGTAAGTGTTCCTCATGAGCTTGAGCACTTCTCGAGTACACAAGGATGTCATCAATGAACACGATCACGAACTTATCCAAATAAGATCGGAAGACCCTATTCATTAGATCCATGAATGCTGCTGGAGCATTCGTCAAGCCGAAAGGCATCACAAGGAATTCATAATGCCCGTATCTGGTCCGAAACGCTGTCTTCAGGACATCTCCTTCAGCAATCTTCAACTGGTGATAACCAGATCGTAAATCTATCTTCGAGAAGTACTGTGCTCCCCGCAGTTGATCAAAGAGATCGTCAATCCTGGGTAAGGGGTACTGGTTCCTTACCGTGACCTTGTTGAGCTGTCCATAATCCACACACAAACGGAGGCTCCCCTCCTTCTTCTTCACAAATAATACTGGTGCTCCCCAGGGTGATGTACTCGGTCGGATGAATCCCAAGTCCACCAACTCCTGCAATTGGATCTTCAGTTCCCGTAACTCCGCTGGTGCCATCCGATATGGTGCCTGCGATATAGGTCGTGTGCCGGGAAGTAGTTCAATCGTGAACTCAATCTCCCGATGTGGTGGTAAACCAGGCAAATCTTCCGGGAACACATCCGGAAATTCCCGCACCACAGGCATATCATCGGCACCTGAAGTCTCACTATTCGTCGTCACAACATGCGCCAGATAACCCTGGCATCCCTTCTGTAGAAGCTTCGTAGCGGCAAGTGAAGAAATTACTTCAGGTAGCGAACCGTCGCGCTCTCCCTGAAAAGTAACCTCCGGCAAACCCGGACTTCGCAGAATCACCCGCCTACTACAACAGTCGATGAGCGAACCGTGCTCAGTCAACCAATCCATTCCCAAGATAACATCAAAGTCATGGATATCCATAAGGATTAGATCAGCTAGCAGATCTACATCCTCCACCCTTACTGGGCATCTCCGGATCACCTGATTCACTATGTACACAACGCCCATCGGTGTACCAACACCCATTTCACTATCCAAGGCTGACACCTCGCGATCTAACATACCCGCACAACTTTTCGAAATAAAAGAATGAGTATCCCCAGCATCCATTAACACCCGTACAACAATATTTGAGATATGAAGAGTACCTGTAACCACACCAGGGGCTAACCTCGCCTGCTGCTGAGTCACTGCAAAAACACGAGCTCTGGGTCCCGCAGTCTGTCCGCGCCCACGCGCGCCACGCTCAGCACTCTGTCCTCGGCCTCTGGAAGGGTGAGAAGCCGAACTCTGTGTCACACTAACACCTTTAGTCTCGTTGTTCCTTGACAGTAAAGAGAAATCTCGGGCATAGTGGCCCGCTCCTCCACAAGCAAAGCAATTAACTGTCCTCGGTCCATCCCAAGACCCTCCTGATGCACCACTCCAAGCCTGATGCTGTCCAGAACTGAATCTCGATCCGCCCCTCTGAGAGTTCCCATGTCGACCTGACCAGCCACGACCACGTAAAGATGAGGGTGCTCCTCGGTAATTTCCCCCCTTAGAGATCTTTGGGCCGGTTGGTCCAGGATGTGGACGATCCCGGCGCTGCCCCTCGCCTGATGATTGTCGCGCCTGGTGTGCCGCCAGACTGGCCTCGACACGAACTGCAGCGTCGACCATGTCCCTCAGAGTCGCGTAACTAGTAGCCGTCACACTTGCCCGCAACTCCCCTCGGAGTCCCAACTCAAATCTTTGACATTTTTCCTCCTCAGTACTCACGAAAGCTGCGGCAAAACGGGAAAGCTTCCCGAAGGTCTGCTCGTAATCTGCAACGGACATATCTCCCTGTTCCAGCCGCAGGAACTCTGCCTCTCGTGCCATGCGAAATGAACGCGGGTAATACTGATCTAAGAATCGGGCACGAAAGACCTCCCATGTGGTGGTGTGAACAGTCCACCCAGACATCTCAAGACCATTCCACCATTGATAAGCCCCGCCTTCCAGTAAGAAGGCCGCCAGTGCCACCCGCTCGCCGGGTGGGCAGTGCATCACGGTGAAGATTCTTTCCCATTTCGCAATCCACTCATGGGCATCCTCGGGGTTTGATCCCCCGCTGAACGGTGTGGCTCCCAACCTTTGAGCCCGCTCAATGCTAGCACATTCCATCTCTCTCGCGATTTCCTCGTCAGTTCGTGTTTGAGGAATTCTTCTTGGAGGCATAACCCGCTGTTAAGAGGCATAGATTAGATACTGACATCTTTTAAACTAAGTACTGACCACTAGCCTAGCATGCTGACCACAACCTAGTGCTCTGATACCAAGTTGACAGGACCCGCCCCGATCCCCCTGGACCACCCGGGACGTGCCCTGCTCCCGTCTGACACCCGACGTTAAAATACCAAAAATACCCTTATTGAAAATAAAATGCATAAAGAAAATCCATAGTTAAGTCATACATAGCACACCACACAAATACTCAAATACAAATAGTGTCAGACAAGGGATGGTTCCCGAATACAGTTTATTGAGCACGACTCTAGACACACTACGTGCCAACCTACCCAGCAGTAGGGTTCAGGTACGCAACGTAAACCTATGCCTCTTCCTCCTCGGGATCCTCCTCCTCCTCCTCGGGATCCTCCTCCTCGATAGCACTACCTGGAGGGGTAGTAAAACAACAAAGGTGAGTGGGCCGAAACTCAAGGTTTACAAAGTAGTTTACCATTTCGAAAACATATAGCTTTTCCCCTCCGTTTTCCTAAAAGACATGCATAGTATCAAAACCACAAAACCATATAGTCATAAGCAGAATAATATCAACATAATATAATTTTAGTCACTGCACTATACATCCCAACCCTGACATCCCAGATGCCTGACGTCCCAGACGCCCAATAAGGTCACAGTCTCAAGGCTACGCGTGCCACCCGGGGTCTCAATCCCGAGTCCAAATCCCGAACCTAGTCCGAGCATGGCATTCTAGATGCCTGACGTCCCAGACGTCCAATAGTAGCAATCCTGCTCCTGAGTCACTCTACGGTACGGTCCCTCCGTAGAATGACTCCTCACAGGCAATGCGCCGTGACCACTCCGGTGTGCCTACATCCGGAGGAGATAGAATCCTAGGGTAGATCCATATAGTGCAGTACCACAGATAATATCGAGTTCCATTATACATATATATGACTCCAAACCATTTATAAACAACCAGACGGGTCTCATGCCCAAACATCGTAATACGTGCCATAAATCATACACAAGATAAACAGATACTTTTACTCAAATCACATATAGATATAGTAGAAAGTAAAACAGTTATGCATGCCGAAGTTTAGTGAAATCAAAGGCCCACTCACAGTACAATCCCGCTGCAATCCCGAGCGTAAAGCCCCATCCAAGGTTTAAAGTACAATTCCTGTCATGCCCAAAACATACGTAAAGGTCACTCTAAGTCCCTGCTAAACAACTACGAAACCCTAGACTGAAACCGGCCCGGGAAAGCCGTCCGAACACGCTTCCCAAGGCATCAAACCCTAATTTGACCAACTTAACGATCTTCGATCGACACGAAACCACCGCCATTGGATCCGTATCGTCGAAACCTTGAAAATGGCACTGGTCCCACACAAAATACTGTTCACACGCGCCCCCCACGCGCCGGTCAACCCTCTGGTCAACAGTGCTACAGTGATGCTGACGTCAGCATGACGTCACTGCTGACGTCAGCGTGACGTCATCACTGACAGTGTCAGAGGACACGTGTCAACAACCCATTGGTCCCTGGTCTGACAATATTCCGACATGATGACGTCATCATGACGTCACTGCTGACGTCAGCATGATGACGTCATCAGCTACAGTACCGGGTCTGCGAATCGGGTCACCGCAGACCCACGGTTCGACCCGATCACAGATCGTGATTCCGACCACCAAAATCGACGGGGTTTGTTCCTAAGGACTCGTCTGAACATGTTCTATGGCTCTGTGTCACCAAAACAGATTTTGAAGTTCGAGAAATCACCTGAAAACCGACGGGGAATTGGCTGCCGGTTCTGGTTCGTCTTCTCCGGCGAGCCGTTACGCTTCCAGCCACCAACTCAGGTCCAAAACGCTCGTCTAGTCCCCTAGGTTAAGTCTCAAAAATAACCCAACAAGTTTAACGTTAAAAACGGACAGTTCGAGGCAGGGAAGGAAAATCGGCCTTCACGGGTTTGCAGGCTTACCGCCGCCGTGTCGCCGCCGTGGGCTGCCCAGTCCAGTCCTACGCCGTCCAGAGGTCACAACGGTCCTAGCCCTAGGTTGGTTCGAGCCCAGACGTCACGGTTTGGATGGTTGGATGGTTTTGGGCCGCACGGGTTCCTCACGGGTTTGTGGGTTTTCCGGGTTGCTCCGTCGTCCGTGGTGGTGGTGATGGCCGTCTGGAGGTGGCTGAGAGGTAGGCTGGTGTGTGGGTTGAGGCTGAGGGGTGGTGTGATGGCTGATGTGTTTGTGCAGAGAATGGGAGGTTGCACGGTTTGATGGAATGGAAATGAGAGAATGAATTCTCTCATGGTTTTTAAAACAGAGTGATCAAATGGAATGGAGGGCTGAGATTGATTCTGAGTTAAGAGTGAAGGGTGAGGATTTAAGGAAATTAAACTATTTAATTAATCTCATGGCAGACCAAGATCCAGATTGTTGGGGATGATGTGGATGGGGTAGATGAGTGACATGTGTCACTCATCAAGGGTCCAGATTGATTGGGTTAAAGTAAATCAGATTATAATATTTTATTATTATTTTAAGTTCCGAGTCTCGGTTAGTTCGGTTACGTTCTTGACCATAACTTTTTCGTCGTAAGTCCGATTTCAGCGTGCTGCCTGTCTACGGATTCGTATCGACGAGACCTACGTAACGGTCATTGGCCCTCGTCCGTTGGACTTCCCGGGTCAAAAGTCAACATTTGGCCCCCAAATGGCCAAATTACCAAAATGCCCCTCGACTTCCGATCGTCACAACTTCTTCCTCGAACGTCGGAATCGAACGTGCCACCTGCCTATGAACTCGTGACGTCCTAAACTACGTCACGGTCACGTGTCAAAGTCCTAAATACTTCCCGAGGTAAAAGTCAACTTTTCCCCCCCTTAGGGGCAAAACGGTCATTTTACAATAAAATAATAATTACGAAAGTTCGGGTCGTTACAGCCAAAGTCTGAGGACCGTTACGTAGATCAGGACGACACGAATCCGTAGACAGGCGGCACGTCGAATTCCGACGTTCGATGGGGAAGTTACAGTTCGCGGAAGTTCGAGGGAACTATTGCATGTTTTACGAGACGAGGACTTTTGTCCTAAGTGGGCCCTAGATATTTTAACTTGGCCCAATGGATGAGTGACAAGTTGCTTAGCATCACACATACATGTATCCTTCCCTTTTCCTTTTATCTGTTTCAGTGAACTAGAAAGCCCCCCAAACCGTGAAACCCACACATACCACTCTCCTCAATCCTCATCTATTGTTCTTCGGCCCTGAAGCAAGTTTGGAGGGAAGACTGAGATGTGCAGGACGGTGGCAGGATCATGGGCCGCCATGCACGGTGGCCGGGAAACCACGGGAGGTAAGCTTTTACGTTCAAATTGTCATTTTGTGTTTTAGACGTTAGGAAGGTTTTCTATCGATTGGGGGAGGTTTAGAAGGTTTATAGAGGTGTCTAGAGGAGGTGGTTGACGACGGTGGACGGCCAAACGGCCCAGGGAGAAAATGGGAAGATTGGGATTGGATTGGAAAGGATTGGATGAAAATTGGAAAAGATATGGGGCCAGATCGGTCACGCCGGTCCAACTGGACGGGCCGAACCAGTGAACCGGCCAGACCCCGTTTGATTGCAAGAAGAAGAAAACTGTTCCAGGCGCGTGAGGCCCACGTGTAGGGAAGTCTTGGGTAGCGTATGGGCACGTGGTGAGGCTTTTGGGGAAGCTTCCAACATGTGAAATCATTTATTCGATGTAATGACCATTTTGTGACTGGTTTAGTGTCAATCGGACATTGTTTCCATATAGTTCGGGCTGTCCGAAGGTTTAGGATCGACTTTATAAATAGTTAGAAATTCTGGAAAATTACGAGACTTTAGTGAGGGGTTATTTAAGTAGTTGATAACCTTTTATTACGATTTGGATAGGTTCAGGGACCCCGGAGGCGACAATTAGCCTGGGAGAGGCTTATGGAACGTGTATCGAGGTACGACTTCGGACGGTCTGTGAGTGGACCTTTCTTTCGAAATTGATGCATGCATAAATGTTTTATAATTGTTTTAGAATATGTTTTTTGATGCCATAAGTGCATTTGTTTGTGGTAGCCTAGGATTTAAGTATTTGCACGTATTTCGAGATTTCCTATTTTATACAATGCTCATACGTGCTAGGTTTTCAATGAGGGTTTAATGAATTGGTTTTGGAATTGGAAATATGAAATCGGGCACGAGACCTATTTGATTTACGAACTCTCGGACTTGGAGTCCATTTGGTTTGACGAGGAATCGGACGGAGGGCCCCATTGGTTTGCAAATCCAGGCTTAAGGCCCATTTGGTTGTAATATCGGGCTGGAAGCCCCTTTGGCTGTGGTATCTGGCTTAAGGCCCCGTTGGTTGTGAAATCGGGCTTGAGGCCTCGTTGAGTTATGGTTTCGGGCTTAGGGTCCAGTTATTCATGATATCGGGCGAGAGGCCCAGTTGATTGTGAAATCGGGCTTGAGTCCCAGTTCGATTTGTGAAATGGGAATTCGGGCATGAGACCCTGTTGAACTGAGGATTTAGGCCGAGGGCTGTGAAATGGATTTGAATCGGATTCGAGGAATCCTATTGAGATGAATTGGGTATGAGACCAAGTTCAAATGTATTTTGAGAAAGAAAGTATTTGAAATATATGAACCCTCCATATGATTATATGGTCTCCTCCAGACGTCGACCTGGAGAGTCACGATCCATAGACCAAAATGGGTATCCCCATAGGGATCCTTTTTCAGGAGTGGAAGTTATGATGTAGTCCCGGACCAGATTCCGGAGAGATGTGCGGACTAGATCCGGAGATAGAGCTCGGACTAGATCCAGAGATAGAGCCTCCCAGATGGAGAATTCCTGGGGGAAGACTCGGAGTGAGAGCTCGAGTGGTGTGCACACTAGTATAGATATGATGAATCGTGACATATATCGGGGATGTGTTCTGTAGGGGCTATGTGCCCCGAGTTGGCATCTTCTCGGAAATGCCCCAAATGGGTTATACGTATGTCGATACGTATGTGATTTACAGAAAGTGATTTGGGGGCAGAGACCCTGTGTTTCTTGTTTTAGAAAGTGATTTGGGGGCGGAGACCCCGTGTTTTATGTTTTGGAAAGTGGTTTGGGGCAGAGACCCCGTATTCTGTGTTTTGGTATTTCACCGAGAATGGATTTGGGCAGAGTCCCACTTGAGTTTTATTTGGGCTGAGTTCCCATGTATTGATTTACGGTTTTATTGTGATTTTGGGTCGGGGACCCTAGAAAGGTTTTTATTGTTCATGACAGTTTATGGGGCCGGGCATGAACCCTTGAAAGGTTTTGAGAATGTTTTCAAATGGTTTTATGAACTTTTTGATAAACTGTTTTTGAATGCATGCATATGCTTTTAGTGAAGGGAATAAATGTCTTTGTATGAAAATGTTTTTAATGAAATATTATTTTTGTCTGCTCATGACTTTTGATGTTTTAATGCCCTTCAGGTTGATCAAGGATGCGGGCTATAGTAGAGATCGGAACATCACACTCCTCCTTCTACGATCCTGGCGTACTCTGGAAGCCTTGGTGAGGGCTAGAGACCGAATTTTCCCTAGTTTGACACTTTGTGTCAGACGGGATCAGGCGCGTCCCACGTTAATCATGAGGGATTTGGGATGGGTCCTGACAAAAGTCATGGTTACCTCACCTTGGGAATCGTGCCCACGCGCTCTCACTCGCCGCCGTGAATGGCTGCGCTTGAAACCCACGCGCCTGCACAGTAACTGCTCCAGTGCATTATCCTCACTCGATTTTCCTGCAAATAGGTCGTTCGACCCGCAACATAACCCGATTAATTAGTCTTCAATTTAGCTCTATTTCAATCATTTGTTTCATTGGATCTCTTCTACTTCATCTTAATTGAAGTTCTGCATAGTTTAATTTACACAATTCTTACTAAACCCAGCAATTCTCCAAGTCCATACCGTCGAATTCAAATTCCCAATTCATCCAATTCGACCTTAATTGTTCCTTCCAATTAACCCGAAAGTATCTTCAGATTACCATACACATAAAAATAATATCAATTTGGGAATTCCTCACCTTCACGTACACGAATTGAATTCGGATCTCTCAGGGATTTCGCAGGACCTGTTCGTGATGGTTTCTTCGTCAATTGCCTTCGTTTTTGAGGTGGTTCGACACGAAATGGTCCCAGAAGACTGGTTCTAGCCTTACTTCGACTTGGGTTAGACTACAACTTGGAAATTGAGTCTCAATTTCCCCAAGCATGAATTCGGGTTTTCTCTAAGGGTTTATTGGTTTGCTTTCTATTCTCTCTCTAATTCCTTCCCATTTTCACTCAAACATTTCCTCCTAATTTCACTATGTCCCTGGTTTCCTCCCTGATCACATGAATTTGAAATTACTCAAAGTCATTCACTTGTATTCGTGTATTTGGGTTTCAAGCGGCAAGGTTTGCCACTAATTCAACTTTCCCAATGATAGATGTCACCAAACCACATAACTGAGGCAATGGACGGCTGAATCAGCCAATTTCCCACCAAATTACCTTTTTACCCTTTTCTTAACAAAAGACCAAAATGCCCCTAATGTTCCAAGGTTCGTAACTTTTCCATCCGAACTCCGATTTTGGCATGCCACCTATCAACAGACTCAGTGTCTCGGGACCTACCCAACGGTCATGGCCAAAAGTCTGAAAGGCATCCCGAACAAAAAGTCAATTTTTGGCCCCACAACCAAGAGCAAAATCGTCATTTCCTTCTAATTTTTCCAATTTTTCCTTTTTCGAATTTTCGGGTCGTCTCAAGAAAACCCCACACCCATGATCAGCCCCTGGTCCTTTTCATAGTGGGGACTTGACTTAATTGGGAAAATGCCAGGTGGGAAGGGCAAGACCGAGTATGTAGTAGTGGCAATGGACTACTTGAAAAAATGGGTAGAGGCAAAGGCTTTGGCCTCTATCACCACAGCCCAGATTGAAACTTTCGTCTTCCAGAATATTATTTGTCGTTTCAATCTCCCACACACCATTGTCACGAACAATGAGAAACAATTTGACAACGCGCACTTTCGTGCCTTTGAGACAAGCACAACATCTGCCTTTGCTGCGCTTCCCCAGCACACCCCTAATCCAACTGACAAGTAGAGGCCATCAAGAAAATCATCAAGCATACGCTAAAAATACAGCTAGACGAGGCCAAGGCCAAGTGGTCTGAAATCCTCCTTAGCGCACTCTGGTCATATCAGACTTCCTACCGAACGTCGACAAATGAAACCCCATTTTGAATGACCTACGGAACAGAATCAGTCATCCCTGCTAAACTGAATGCAACTTCTTACCAGGTGTCAACCTACGAGCCCGAACAAAATCACCATCAGCTTGCACTCAGTTTGGACCTCATTGTAGAACATAGGGAACAGGTTAACCTCAGAAACATTGCCTGCAAGCGGTGGCTCTGCAATTATCCCAACGCCAGAGTCAAACACCGGGGTTTTTAGGAGGGAGACTGGGTCCTTCGGAAGGTCATCCTCGCCACTACAGATCGCTCAGCCGAAAGTCTCGGCCCAAACTGGGAAGGCCCGTACCGGGTTACAAGGATCTGCCTGCTCGGCACCTATGAACTGGAAGACTCAAGTGGGAGACACCTCGACCACCCATGGAATGCCGACCACCTAAAGAAATACTTCATTTAAATTTGTATTTTCTTCATCTTATAACTTTCTGTAATTTACCGATCTTGGCGCCCCTTATCTACGAACTTTTCCATTTATACCATACTTATCATCCAAGGCTCACACTTACTCGAACATACGAGTCGGGGTTCGGTCTTACTCGGCCTACACCCCAACACTTGTTATTTTGACTCAAACATTGGAGTCGGTGCAAAGCCTTACTTGGCTTACACCAACATTTAGACTCAAACATACGAGTCGGGGTTCAGTCTTACTCGACCTACACACCAACACTTGCTATTTTGACTCAAACATTGGAGTCGGTGTACAGCCTTACTCAGCTTACACCAACACTTAGACTCAAACATACGAGTCGGGGTTCGGTCTTACCTGACCTACACCCCAACACTTGCTATTTTGACTCAAACATTGGAGTCGGTGTACAGTCTTACTCGGCTTACACCAACACTTAGACTCAAACATACGAGCCGGGGTTCAGTCTTACTTGGCCTACACCCCAACACTTGCTATTTTGACTCAAACATTGGAGTCGGTGTACAGCCTTACTCGCCTTACACCAACACTTAGACTCAAACATACGAGTCGGGGTTCGGTCTTACTCGGCCAAAACCACAACACTTGCTATATTGACTCAAACATTGGAGTCGGTGTACAACGTTACTTGACTTACACCAACACTTAGACTCAAACATACAAGCTGGGGTTCGGTCTTACTCGGCCTATACCCCAACACTTGTTATTTTGACTCAAACATTGGAGTCAGTGTACAGCCTTACTCGGCTTATACCAACACTTAGACTCAAACATACGAGTCAGGTTCGGTCTTACTCGGCCTACACCCCAACACTTGCTATTTTGACTCAAACATTGGAGTCGGTGTACAATGTTACTCGGCTTACACCAACACTTAGACTCAAACATACGAGCTGGGGTTCGGTCTTACTCGGCCTACACCCCAACACTTGCTATTTTGACTCAAACATTGGAGTCGGTGTACAGCCTTACTCGACTTACACCAACACTTAGACTCAAACATACGAGTCGGGGTTCGGTCTTACTCAGCCTACACCCCAACACATGTTGTTTTGACTCAAACATTGGAGTCGGTGTACATCCTTACTCGGCTTACACCAACACTTAGACTCAAACATACGAGTTGGGTTTAGGTCTTACTGGGCCTACACCCCAACACTTGTTGTTTTGATTCAAACATTGGAGTCGGTGTACAGCTTTACTCGGCTTACACCAACACTTAGACTCAAACATACGAGCCGGGTTCGGTCTAACTCGTCCTACACCCCCAACACTTGCTATTTTGACTCAAATATTGGAGTCGGTGTACAGCCTTACTCAACTTACACCAACACTTAGCAACGGAAGGATGCGTCGGTTCCGATTCAGGTCGTTCAAGATCTCCCTTACTCGGAGTACTCCGTCCTATTGGAATATTCCATCCTATTGGAATATCTTGCCTGAAAGTATTTCGTCATCCTAATGGCTTATTCTGTCCATTATGAAGGTATATTCTAATGGCATGAGAATATTTCGTTAGTGAATATTTTTAGGCAATCGAATATTCCTCCTGTCACTGAATATTTTAAAATAGAAGAATATTTTGTCACTAACAGAATATTCAGTTGCTAAACCTCCATAACGGCTTGAATTTTAAACCTTCGTATCTACTTCATTTCTCAACCAAATGCGATGTTCTAATAATGAAAATATATCTTCTCATGCCAAGGAATTCAAATTTGAGATGAAACCTAAGAAGTCATGCATGTGGTGGATGGAAATCATGCTAGAAGTTTCAGCAAGACTTCTGAGCCTCACTGTAACGACACAGACCTCTAAGGGAAGTAAATTCAGCAAAATTAGGTAAAAAGACGGTTCTACCCCAGGAAAAGTCAAAGACGTGACTTGATTTGACCAAAGTCAAAATGTTGACCTTTTGATCGGGACCTCATTTAGGTGATTTGAGAAGACCATTACGAAGGTCTCGGGACCTTGAGTCTGTAGACAAGCGGTACGCTAAAATCGGAGAACATATGAGGTTGTCTCGGGTAAAAAACCCTTTGGGGTATTTTGGTAATTTAAGATGGAAGGGCATGTTAGTCATTTGCATTATGGACTTATTGTGGGATGCCATATATCAAGTCTTGAAAGGCTTGATATTTTGGCCATGCACCGACTTGTTCCTCTACATATAGTCAAGTGTTTGTGCTAGTTGGTGTTTGGTGTGTATAGGCTGAAACCATGGAAACCCCATAAACTTGCCAAACCATGAAGGAAGAAAGACCAGAGAGTGAGAGTGATGAAGGAGAGAACCAGGGAAATGAAGGGTTGGAGGAATTGAGGATGGAAAGTTGGGGAAAAATTAAGCACTATCTAGACCCGAGAACCCACAGAGAAACTCGTGAGGGTTCTTAGTGTGGTCGTGAAGGACCAAATGGGTTCCGGATCGTGCAATTCAAAATGGAGGGGCTAAGAGGATTTGGTGAGTCTGTGGGATTATTCTGAGTCCAAGATGATGGTGGTTTAGTCATTGGATCATCGTGGGAAAAAAATGGTAGCCATGGCCAAAACTTGAAGTATGGAATCTTAATTTTTAGTACGTTTTAATTAGTTTAGTGGCCATATGCACATTTCACGGGTTGAGACGATAAAGAATTATGAAAGGGAGTTTCAAGAATTGACATAAATCAAAGAAGTTCTACCCGAGTTCTAGTCGTGGGTCAGGATGACTCGATCGCAGGAAACCGAGTCGAGACCCTAATTGAAGATAATGAATAGTACAACGCGTGGCCACCACCCACAGCGGTTATAATTGGCACGTGGAGGCATGTGCCAAAATTTTTGGGGGTGCTTCCAACACAAAAGTTGTAGTAGTTGATGTTACGAATCCAACGGTATAATTTTTGAGGTAGTCAAACATCATCTTAGGATAGTTTTGATTGTCCGAATGTTTAGGGTTTGTTTTAATTTGTTTAAATTTTTTGAATATTATGGGATTTTCATATTAGTTAATTAGGGTGGTTAGTGCCCCTTCGAGGTGATTTGCGGCAGGAATTGTCGTCCTTGGATTTTACGAAATAGCATGTTGTTCGGTTTGGTCGTGTAAAAGGTCATGTGAGTGGACTTTCATTTTCCTTAAACCCCATGTAGACATATTTATATGATTTTATACGATTCAAAATGTGATTTTCTTGATGGTACTTTGAGTGAAGGTTTACGTGATTTTACATGAGTTTTCTTGATTTTACGGTAATTACTTATTGCACATTTTACAAGGATTTTTATATATTGTGTTCCAGCTTGATATTGAATTGTGAGAACTAATTTTATACCGAAAATGACTTTTTCATGTGATTTTGGGTGGTATTGGATTAATTGGAATTTATACGGATTTTGGTTGATATGACGGAAAATTGCAACTTAGCCCGTTTTGCGGGGAAATTGGGTATATTGTGTTTTGGGATTATTACTGATTTTTGGAAAGTGGTTTTACACTCATCTTGTCATTCTTATTTGATTTGGTGATGATTGGTGACTTGGGATTTTGATATGATTATATGGATTATTTAAATGGTTCGTATTATGAGGTTTCTGACGTGTTCTGTGAATTGGGCTTACGCCCGAGGTTTTCTATTAATTTGAGGTCCTGAATTTAGTTTGAATTATGAGAATGCTTTCTTGATATGTGATATGGTATTAGATATATGGATTGTGATGTGATGTGGAAACCCTCCTCGAGATAACAGATTGTTGGGCGACGTCTAGATGTTGTATCTTTAGGCAGTCATTCGGATGTTGTTTCCCCGAATGATTATGGTATGGGATGGACGTTCAAATGTTGTATCCCTAGATGGCCACTTAGACATTGTATCCCTGAGCGGTTGAGGTGCATGGTTGACACCCAGATGATGTATCCCTAGGTGGCCACTCGAACGTCGAGATGGGCTCTGTAGTCCCCGAGTGGTTATATATTATGATTGGCCTATCGGTAGTGCGGTATAATATGCGGTTGGATACCCGGACATTGTATCCCCGGGTGAGCCCTCAAATGCTATATCTCAAATTTGTTTTGTGATATGATGATGTGGCAGGCATTGAGGATGGGTTTGTCAAATGATGATGTTGACTTGGTATGGTTAGTTGATTATATTCATGCAGGTGTGGTATTCTCATACAGTTCTTAATGGTTATGCTTTCTCATTAGCTTTCCAAGATTTGAGAACTTTCTTGTTGCATGCATAGTTTTTATAAAAAAAAGAGGGTAAATACTTGGTTTTTGAATAGTATGTCATAAAACCTTTATTTTGTCCAATCACATGGTTTTTCGTGTTTTTGAAACCCTCTAGGACCGTTGCACGAGAATCGAGACTACTAACGAAATAGAGGCATGAGTTCATGATTAACTAGGAATCCCTTGTCTGACAGAGTTTCGAGGGTGCATTTGGATCTTTAAGTCACCTATTAGACGTTAGCAGGGCCCGGATTTGGTTTAGGACTTGTTTTTAGAGTCGAGTCCTGTCAACTTGGTATCAGAGCTTGGGTTCTAATATGTGCTTGAAATGGTCGTTCTTTCACGATGTGAACCTCGTGCACAACCTGGTAGTGAGATGAGAATAGTAGCCCCGGGGTAGTTTGGGGGCTAGTCTTGAATTTTTTATATGTGATATGTGTTGTTAGTACGATTCACCCGGATTAGTTGAGGTGTTATATGTATTGTATGATACTGTGTTTACCCGATATAAATGATGTTGGGTTGGATTAGTAGCGTGACCAATGAATTCAAGCACTAAAGAAGGGTGAATATGTTTTCTCGGTTGGATTAAATGTTTGAGAATTAGTGTGATGGAAGGTCCGTTATCGGATCCAACGTGTGTGGTAATTTGTTGGCCAACAATTAGAGGTAATAGGATTTTTCTAATTAGGAATGTCAATTGGAAATCCAATGGGAGTCCGGATATCTGGTTATGGTTTGGAGATAAATTGTATTGCCGGAATAAGAATTATGAAAAGCCAGAAGGCGTATATGCTTTGTAATCAAGGGTATTAGATGTCATGATTTTGTGTAGTTTGGAAACAATGGTAGTAAGGAAGAAACAACCCCTGTCTTGGATAAGTGATGTGTTTCCATGGATTGAATAAGTTTTGATGATTGATCTGAGATTTGGAAGTGGATTAAAGGAGGGAAAGAGTTCCCCAAATAGATCTTCGTATGAGTAGGGTTGTAATATGTTGATAAGGTTGTTGTTTGGATTAACTCATGCCTTTTGATGCTTAGGGAATTAGTAAGGGTATATTAGATGTCTTCGACTTGATTGTGACAAGGATCGTTACCCTAATTGAGAGATTTGTGATAGATACACTTGATCGTGCTCCTTTATCCTTTCAAGGTGATTGTTGATAAAATAATGCAGAAAGATTGTATGTAGACCATGTAATGTTTGTTGAAGGGAATTTGAATATAAGAAGAAAGAAAAGTCTTGGGACATAGGATGGATTGCCTTGTGTTTGGGATATATATCTATAAATGTGCGGTTGTTAGTACGTGCTAAGAAAAGAGTGTGTGATGGTTGCTCTGGCCTCATGATCCATGACTTGTGCAACGTGGAAATTGATTGTTTTTGTTATAACGTATGTTACACTTGTGCCTTGAGAAATATACTACTTTATTTAGGAGTTAGAACGGTAGATTGGATTGGTGATAGTGATATCGTATTCGAATTCTCGATATTTTTGTGAGTATATTATTTGGTGTTGTCTAAAGAAGGGTGACAATGTTAGGATTGAGATTTTGTTATGCCACCGTGTAAGGTATGTCGTAATAAAAGCTAAATGAGCGTGGTAGTTACCTCTGTGTCATAGGAAGATGTGGGATTTGTTAGTGGGGAAATTGGCACTCTAGTTTATGAACATCCAAAAGAATAGTAGTAAGATATTGAGGATTGGGTATATTTGTATCCGGATATTTACCTTATGATTGAATTGAAATTATTTGATATGAACTGATGATTCCTAGTTTTAGGAAATGATTTTCGGGCACTGTTTCACAATGGTTTGGTTGAAACTGTTTCTGGAAAAGCTATGTTTGAGCACATACTGTCAGGACCCACCCCAGTTTCACCCCGAAAACCGAGGTAAACCCTGCTCCCGTCTGACACCCCGAACACAACACCAACGAAAACTACTAAAGTAACACAGTCAGAAGCAGGAGAAACTATATAAAACAACCCGAAGTCAAAGGTTTACAGAGCATAGTACTAAATACAAAAGAAAGAAAACCAATAAACTAGATACACGCACACGGAAAATTTAAAATACTCAGGGGTCGCTCTCGTACTTCTATGCCTCTGACGCTGCCTCGACGCCGAAACCCCGCTCTAGCTCCACGACCTAGAGGGAATTTAAAACAGAAGGTGTGAGTGGACCATAAATAATAAAATATTTTTTGAAAACCATTTCATAATAAAACCAGGGTTTTAGCCCTCCGTTTTGAAATCACATGCATAACCCAGTTGCTGAAAACAATTATAAATCACGTGAAGATCAGTATAAAACATTTACAGAATCATTATAAAAACAGTCATAGATATCATATCATAAGCATCATAAAAACCACGTCATAAAACACATGTTTCAACCAATCATTATCCGATCAAACCTGTTGGACCTATCCGAGTCTTTAAACTCAATCCAGGCCTCAATAATATCCGAGTCTTTAAACTCCCGAGTCTTTAAACTCAACAGGCCTACAGGGGAAATATCAATATATCCGAGTCTTTAAACTCTCGAGTCTTTAAACTCAATCCGGGCCCGTCCCCCGTCAAATCAGTATCAGGGACTTTAAACCCAATAACTAGATCCAGCAAATCCAATCTGAAACCATTTGAAAACCATTTTCCATTTCCACATCCAAACCCGAATCCAAAATCACTGATTTAATGCCCTTCCGGCATCCAGAACCGTCATTCCGAACCCAAATCTGGAAATCCATTTTTCAACTTTAAAACCAAATCTCGTTTCCTGAAATCCGATTTTAAAACCGAAAGCCTTTAATTATCGAAATCATATTCCAAAATCCGTTATAACCATTAGAAATCATTTATCATTTGAAATCCCGAAACTATAACATTTATCGTAAAACGTACTGAAAACCGAACTTTCTCGAAAAATGTGCCATTAGGTAAAACCAACATATAACCGTATGAGAAACATACAAGCATACTTAATAGCGTAAAACATAATTAAAAGCAGTTATGCATGCTTGAGTTTAGAGAAAAGGTCCACTCATAGTACCGAGCCCTCAATCGCGTCCCGAATGTCCTGTACGTTCCTCAGCTTCCTTGGGAAGTACCGATCCTGTCACAAGTCACCAAAGTACGTCACTAACACGTCTACGAAGGTCCACCTAAGCTTCCCAAAAAATCTTCGGGTCCTAAACGTAACGAACCGGAACCCTAAACATTCGACCTCGCGGAACTAACTTCAAACGATGTCCGAACAACCCGAAACCAATTCCATTAGACTCGTTACAACTCCTAGACCAAAAACATAGTTGACACCTTCCTCAGAAACCACCGTACGTGCCCCCACTCGCCGCCCAAAGTGGCTGCGCGTGGGCCTCACGCGCCTCCTACAGTGTCATCGTCTACCTCGGGTCGACCGGTTCGATTGTACTGAACCGGCATTCCCGGTTCTCCGCCGTCCCGTCTCCGTTTTCCTTCCTTTCTTCACCATCCAGTCCTAAGCAAGTCATTCCCCTCACTCAAACACCTCGACACAGCCCCTACATCATCGTCCCTAACTTAAATTAAAACCTAAACTGTCCCCTGTTTCACTCTCCGGCCAACCAGTTAACCCCCCGTCACAGCACCCACCCTAGGCGACTCCTAGGACTTCACTGAAGGTCACACAACTCACCAAGTCCCTCGACTCGCACTCGAAACCCACAATTATCAGTTTGAAACTCGACGGCAAAATAGAGTACTTACACAGGGAGAATAAATTACCTGTACACCGACTACCACCGTGAGCTCAGCCGTGAGGACACGACTCCTCCAGTTCGCCTCCAGCCTCTAAACACCTCTACCAGCCTCGATTGTCCCCGTACACGGCAGCACCACCACTTGAACTCCTCTCTGTTTTTCTGGTTTCCCCGTAAGGTCACACCACACACACACTCAATCCTCACCTCCCAACTTCTCACTGTCTCCCTTTCAATCTCTGATCACTGTTTTCCCTTCCCTTCGAACACTCACACACGGGGATACACGATCACAATGCCCAAATAATTGGACCCTGTTCCCTAGAACCAACCAGACCCTGAACACGTGTCACAATCCTCCCCATTCTCTCACAAGTGGCTCAATCTCAGCCATCCACTTGTCCCAATCTGTTGCACAAATCCCCATGTGCAAAAGACCAAAATGCCCTTCCTTTTAAGCCATAATTACCATTTTGCCACTACCTTCCTAGACCCATAACTCACACATCCTACATCCGATGACTACGTGCCGCCTGTCGTTGAATTCAGGACGACGAGATCTACCTAACTGTCCTAGGTCAACGTGTCAAAACTCGGTAGTACGAAAAGTCAACTTTTCTCCCTAGTTTAACCAAATTACGATAATGCCCTCAACCTTCCGAACATCATAACTTCCTCCTCGGATGTCGGAATCGGACGTGCCACCTGTCTACGGATTCGTGACGTCCCGAACTACGTCACAGTCATCGGTCAAAGTCCATTTGACCTCCCGAACTAAATGTTAACAATTTACCCGAACCAGAGGCAAAATCGTCATTCTTCTTAACGAACCTATCGTAACTAACTAACCACCGGTTAAGCTCACTAATCTCATCTTAAACACGGTCTTAACCCTAATTCCCGAGACGGGTCGTTACAACCTACCCTCCTAAAAAAAATTTTGTCCCCGAAATTCCACAACGAGTTCCCGACACTTAAAGTTTCCTACCCGGCGATCAATACTAGCTTAACAACAACCACTCCTGAGTTTTCTTGTCTATCATCTCCACCTTGGGTATTTCACTCCATCCCCAACTACCATTTTACCACTAAAATTTTATGGTGTACACAAGGGAAACTCTAGGAACAGAAAACAAAGGTATTTTAAAATACCTCATATCGATCAGTTATAGTCACTCCTTTCCCGTTCCTTCGGTCCGCCTTCAACGGAATTCACCGTAACACTCCAGGTAACCTAGGGAAAATCCTAGACTCTACCCCGGGATTCAACAACAAAGTAGATACAACAGAACCAAGGATAGTAAAAGTACCTGTCCCCGCACCTGGTGCTGACTGAGCCTCCTGCTGAGTCGTCGAAAACACTCGGGCTTGAGATCCTGAAGATCTACCACGTCTCCTCGAATTACTAGTGGCACCACCACCTCCTCTAGTGCCCGCTGTCCCTGATGCTGTACTCTGTCCGGGCTCCGCCGCTCCTCGGCCTACACCACCTTCCTGTGGCAACAGTGGACACTCACGTCGGAAGTGACCTCGGTCTCCGCAGTAGAAACAAACATCCAGACCAGAAGGACTCGGTCTCACTGTCAACGCAACAGACGTCACACTAGCTTGCGCAGTCGGCTGTACTCGGTAACCAAGAAATCCTGAACTCTGGAAACTAGCAGGTCTACCGAAACGATCATCGCCCGACGACGATGCTCCACTAAAGTTACCTCTCTTCGGTGTCCTCAAACTCGAAGCTCCCGAAAAAGGTGGCTCCCGGCGTCGTACCGGCAAGCTGGCGTCAACCCTCACCACAGCGTCCCAAAACTCCCGGAGGGTAGTAAACGATCCAGCTGTCACTATGGCTCGAATCTCACCTCGCAGGCCCAACTCAAACCTATGGCACTTCTCAGCTTCCGTGGCCACAAACGCAGGAACAAACCGAGACAACATCTGAAACTTCTGTTCGTACTCAGCCACACTCAGATTCCCTTGTTGAAGCTGCAGAAACTCAGCCTCCTTGGCATCTCGAAAAGAATGAGGGTAATACTGATCTAAGAACCTCTCCCGAAACGTCTCCCAGGTCACTGTATGGGCATCCCAGCCAGACAACTCGAGGGTATACCACCACTCGTACGCCGCACCATCCAGTAAGAACGTAGCCAGTAACACTCGATCCTCCGGAGGGCAATGCATTAGTGCAAAGATCCGCTCAAGTCTCGTGATCCACCTCTGGGCTTCCTCAGGATCTGCCCCACCACTAAAAGTCGTAGCCCCGAGCCGCTGGGCTCGCTCAATCGTAGCACTCTCTGTTCCTCTCGCAGCTTCTTCTTCAGGTCGTGGAGAGGGTCTACGTCTCGGAGGCATCGTCAATCGCACGCTGAAAGAGGCATAGAAGAAATCAGACAACCTAAACACAACCTGAAAACAGACACAAACCCAACAAACTCGACAGACCTATGCTCTGATACCAATTGTCAGGACCCACCCCGGTTTCACTCCGAAAACCGAGGTAAACCCTGCTCCCGTCTGACACCACGAACACAACACCAACGAAAACTACTAAAGTAACACAGTCAGACGCAGGAGAAACTATATAAAACAACCCGAAGTCAAAGGTTTACAGAGCATAGTACTAAATACAAAAGAAACAAACCCAATAAACTAGATACACGCACACGGAAAATTTAAAATACTCAGGGGTCGCTCTCGTAATTCTATGCCTCCGACGCTGCCTCGACGCCGAAACCCCGCTCTAGCTCCACGACCTGGAGGGCAATTTAAAACAGTAGGTGTGAGTGGACCATAAATAATAAAATATTTTCTGAAAACCATTTCATAATAAAACCAGGGTTTTAGCCCTCCGTTCTGAAATCACATGCATAACCCAGTTGCTGAAAACAATTATAAATCACGTGAAGATCAGTATAAAACATTTACAGAATCATTATAAAAACAGTCATAGAAATCATATCATAAGCATCATAAAAACCACGTCATAAAACATAAGTTTTAACCAATCATTATCCGATCAAACCTGCTGGACCTATCCGGGTCTTTAAACTCCCGAGTCTTTAAACTCAATCCAGGCCTCAATAATATCCGAGTCTTTAAACTCCCGAGTCTTTAAACTCAACAGGTCTACGGGGGAAATATCAATATATCCGAGTCTTTAAACTCTCGAGTCTTTAAACTCAATCCGGGCACGTCCCCTGTCAAATCAGTATCCGGGTCTTTAAACCCAATAACCAGATCCAGCAAATCCAATCCGAAACCATTTGAAAACCATTTTCCATTTCCACATTCCGAACCCAAATCCGGAAATCCATTTTTCAACTTTAAAACCAAATCTCATTTCCCGAAATCCGATTTTAAAACCGAAAGCCTTTAATTATCGAAATCATATTCCAAAATCCGTTATAACCATTAGAAATCATTTATCATTTGAAATCCCGAAACTATAACATTTATCGTAAAACGTACTGAAAACCGAACTTTCTCGAAAAATGTGCCATTAGGTAAAACCAACATATAACCGTATGAGAAACATACAAGCATACTTAATAGCGTAAAACATAATTAAAAGCAGTTATGCATGCTTGAGTTTAGAGAAAAGGTCCACTCATAGTACCGAGCCCTCAATCGCGTCCCGAACGTCCTGTACGTTCCTCAGCTTCCTCGGGAAGTACCGATCCTGTCACAAGTCACCAAAGTACGTCACTAACACGTCTACGAAGGTCCACCTAAGCTTCCCAAAAAATCTTCGGGTCCTAAACGTAACGAACCGGAACCCTAAACCTTCGACCTCGCGGAACTAACTTCAAACGATGTCCGAACTACCCGAAACCAATTCCATTAGACTCGTTACAACTCCTAGACCAAAAACTTAGTTGACACCTTCCTCAGAAACCACCGCACACGCCCCCACGCGCCGCCCAATGTGGCTGCGCGTCGGCCTCACGCGCCTGCTATAGTGTCATCGTCTACCTCGGGTCGACCGGTTCGACTGTACTGAACCGGCGTTCCCGGTTCTCCGCCGTCCCGTCTCCATTTTCCTTCCTTTCTTCACCATCTTCATCGTCCAGTGCTAAGCAAGTCATTCCCCTCACTCAAACACCTCGACACAGCCCCAACATCATCGTCCCTAACTCGAATTAAAACCTAAACTGTCCCCTGTTTCACACTCCGGCCAACCAGGTAACCCCCCGTCACAGCACCCACCCTAGGCGACTCCTAGGACTTCACTCAAGCTCACACAACTCACCAAGTCCCTCGACTCGCACTCAAAACCCACGATTATCAATTTGAAACTCGACGGCAAAACAGAGTACTTACACAGGGAGAAGAAATTACCTGTACACCGACCACCATCGTGAGCTCAGCCGTGAGGACACGACTCCTCCAGTCCGCCTCCAGCCTCTGAACACCTCCACCAGCCTCGATTGGCCCCGTACACGGCAGCACCACCACTCGAACTCCTCTCTGTTTTTCTGGTTTCCCCGTGAGCTCACACCACACACAGACTCACTCCTCACCTCCCAACTTCTCACTGTCTCTCTCTCAATCTCTGATCACTGTTCTCCCTTCCTTCAAACACTCACACACGGGGATACACGATATCAATGCCCAAATAATTGGACCGTGTTCCCTAGAACCAACCAGACCCTGAACACGTGTCACAATCCTCCCCATTCTCTCACAAGTGGCTCAATCTCAGCCATCCACTTGTTCCAATCTGTTGCACAAATCCCCATGTGCAAAAGACCAAAATGCCCTTCTTTTTAAGCCAAAATTACCATTTTGCCACTACCTTCCTAGACCCATAACTCACACATCCTAACTCCGATGACTACGTGCCGCCTGTCGTTGAATTCAAGACGACGAGATCTACCTAACTGTCCTAGGTCAACGTGTCAAAACCCGGTCGTACGAAAAGTCAACTTTTATCCCTAGTTTAACCAAATTACGATAATGCCCTCAACCTTCCGAACATCATAACTTCCTCCTAGGATGTCGGAATCGGGCGTGCCACCTGTCTACGGATTCGTGACGTCCCGAACTCCGTCACAGTCATCGGTCAAAGTACATTTGACCGCCCTAACTAAAAGTTAACAATTTACCCGAACCATGGGCAAAATCGTCATTCTATCTTAACGAACCTATCGTAACTAACTAACCACCGGTTAAGCTCACTAATCTCATCTTAAACACGGTCTTAACCCTAATTCCCGGGACGGGTCGTTACACATACCCTGTTGAAATGTTTATGGGAATCGTATTGGATTTGATGACTGTTTTTCACATGAACCATTTTTTGAGTATGTTGTTGTTTTCCTCCAATTGTCTGGTGATTCCAGAGAGGTCACGATTACACTGTTTGAAGATGAGTGGGTCTACGGGAGACTCATTCTCAAGGATGCTAGATTATGACATCATCAGATGTTGTTGATTCTGGGGATGTACTCGGATGTGAAGATCTCGAGTTTTTACACATAGCACCGATATCGTGACTGATGTTTGATCTTAAGGATTGAAGATCAATTGATAAGCCAAGTCAACCACATGAATTTGTAACAGTAAATTTGTTAGATGGAATTGTTGGAAGGTTAGGGTGAATGGACATAGTTGACATTACTCTATGAGTTCTCCTAGCAAGGTGTAGTAATATAGAAACTTTGCATATAACAAAACATCGTTGCTGAAGTGGCAATTGAATTATTATCGAAAGTATTTGAGATTCAAGGACCTACTTGTATAGGTTTGAGATAGATAAGGTAAGGAGCATGAAATTAAGAAGAAGATCCAGGAAAATAGAGAAGAAAAGAAATGTGTTACGTGGTTAACCACACCTAAAAAGGGAAGAATGCATAGTGAAGGGGAATTGGAGAATTTATATATGCGTCTACTTCTAGGTGTAGGTGATAAACTTAGAGTTAAGAAAACAAGCATTATATTACCATTTTGGAACCTTTGTATTTTTTGATATCGATTTAGAATTCAGAGACAAGAAGACATCAAAGAATTGAGAACTTTGACATAAAGTCCGGAAGTGAACCCGCTGGTTATGATCCTACATAATGAATGGGAGTCTGGAATGTAACGTCTCGAAAATTCAAATAATGTAAAATATTAAAATAATAAGTTAAATGACGTTTTTACCCTTGGAAGGGTGTGGTTAAATGTTGACTTTTTGTTCGGAATACTTTTTGTACCTTTTTTGAGGACCATTGTGTAGGTCTCGGGACGCTGAATTCGTAGACAGGTGGCACGTCGAAAATGGAGCTCGGATGAAAAAGTTACAGGTCTAGGAAGTTAAGGGGCAAAATGGTCAATTGTTACTTAAAGGGGTAAAATGGTAATTGTGGGCAGTCAAATTACTTAAGCGGTGAACTAAGCTGAATCAGCCATAGGGTGACTCAGGTGCATCTTTCAGTGACATTTGTCACTGGCTAATTATGTTGAAGTGGAAGCAAGGGAACGACAGGATTATGCAGTTAGCGCAGATGGAGCCTTAACAAAGGAAGGAAGATTATGTGTACTGGAAGATGTAGTGTTAAAGAAGGAGATTCTGGATGAAGCCCATAGTTCAGCGTACGCTATGCATCCAGGAGGGACCAAAATGTATCGTACGCTTCGAGAACACTATTGGTGGCCAGGTATGAAAAGAGAAATTGCTGAGTATGTGAGCAAGTGTATGATATGTCAGCATGTAAAAGCTGAAAGACAGAGACCCTATGGAGCATTACAACCGCTTCCTATCCCAGAGTGGAAATGGGACCATATAACTATGGACTTTGTGTTTAAACTTCCTAAGATGCCCAGAGGCCACGATGGAGTTTGGGTAATCGTGGACAGACTTACCAAATCAGCACATTTCTTACCTGTCAAGGAAGACTTTCAAATGACCCAGTATGCCAGATTATTCTTTAATCAGATTATCCAGTTAAACGGCACTCCTGCCTCCATTGTTTCGGATCGAGATCCATGATTTACATCCAGATTTTGGCAGAGTTTACAGGAAGCTTTTGGGACAAGATTGCATTTTAGTACGGCTTTCCACGCTCAGACAGACGGACAGTCGGAACGGACCATCCAACCCTTGGAAGTTGTGTTAACCTAGGATTTATTGATTTGGTGATGTGAGAGAGATATGAGGCTTAGTTTAGTCGAGGTTTTGACTTATGAATTTGATTTGTGATGTTGAAATATGATATGAAACATTGCAAGGATTTTTATGGTTCACATGGTTCCAGGTACCATGATCTGTAGCTATAAGATTTGAAACATTAGTGGTTGTTGATTTCGCCTTGATTGATGATTCCTTGATTGATGATTGAATTGTGAAAAGTTTGATGGATATATTTGAAGTAGAAGTTTATATTTTGTGTTGTTGGTTATTATAACGTAAGTTTGAGTTAGTAATTCGTTTTGTCCGGTTGGCAGAGGCCAAGCTTAAATGAAGTTATTGCATTTAGACATACTTACAGATGCTGGGTGCAGTTCCTGAAAATATCAATATCGACTGTCAAATTTACGGATATATTGATATCGTTTACACTTAACAAAAATTGTTGAAATTTAGTCTAAAAGTTGGAAATTTTTAATGAAACTTTGGAAAAACCTTAACTACCCAATAATAGTTATATATAACTAATAAAAATTATAAAATGAGATATAATAAATATATGATATATAATATGGTACAATATGATCTGAGGATGACTAACATATATAAAACCTTAAAGATAAACTTAAATTAAAACATAATTTTATTGATAATTTCGCACCAAGAATACTTTACTCGTTGAATTTCACTAAAAACTAGTACTGTGTCTACCGGATTTGAAATTGCATTAGACTCCATCTACCAAGACACAAAAGTTTTGCCAAGTGATACTGCTTGACCAAGTGGAAATGTGTTGTTGGGCATAGTATTCATATATTTCTTTTGAGCTCCCTACTTTTCTTCCATAGATAGCGTAGTTAGGATTTATCCAACTAACTTCTTCATAACCTTCATTGAGATGAGAATCTTTATAGCCTCCATAACCATATGGCATTTGAGGGAGAGGGTTATCTAATTTTTTTTTTTTTTTTGGGGGGGGGGGGGGGGGGGTGTGGGCGGTGGTAACCATCTCCTCCATGTTCCATTCTCCCATCATCATCCCTCCGTCATTCTTGTCTTCATCGTTTGTTTCAACATCATTTCCTCCTTTATCAACATCTGTAAAATTATTTTGATTGTTCTCTCCCATGAAGACATCTCTTGCTCACTTCCTACTTCCTCACTCCCCACTTCTTTAGATAGAACTCTATCGACATTAACACATTTTTCACTAGAAATATGGGCTATTCGTGGGTCGGGCTTTCTTCTATCATCCTCCAAGTGAGCTGGCATAATCTCTTCTTGAAGTGGATCAATCTCGTTACCTTCCACGTGTTGTCCAACAATTTGCAAAAGATCAATGTAGTCTTTTTACTTAACTTTACTATCCTCGGCCTCTTCATCTCTTAGCTTAAACATCATATTGTAATAGCAGAAAACAAGTTGATCTAACTTCGAATATGCGAGGCAGTTTCTCTATTTTGCATGAATTAGAGCAAATGTACTCGAATTTCTCTCACATGTTGTAGACGATGTTGTTTGATACATCCTGTATCAAAAACCTAATTGGAAAACCTGTAAATTACCATTCTATCCCTTAAGCTCAACGAGAAATTTTAAACGAACTCATATTGGACTATCCATTAAAGTTAGACCTTGTGAATTTGGTTATTTTTTGGGTGTGTATAAGCCTGAGACCCAAACCATTTCTCTTGTTACATTTTAACTCAAGTCCACCTTAGGACACTAGTGTTTGGAAGTTTAAGCCCAATACCATCACTAAAGCTATTCTGGTGCAGAATTGGCCCAAGCCCATAGCCCACACTCCATTTTGAGCTCCACACCATTTTGCGGGCCAGTCGCCTTCTTCACTGTGAGACTTTTCCCAATCTCTCATACCCGTGGCTTCCCTTCAGTACACCACAGTGATTTTTTATTGAACCCTAACCCTCTCGAAGACAGCAGCACCAGACAACAACTAATACTCATCCCTATGAACCCTAGCTTCCAAAAACTACACACTTCGTCCCTTACCGTTGATATTGCCCTTAACTAGTATGGTGACCACCACTTAAGAACTCTCAGTGTCATGACCCGACCCTCCTCGGTCAGGACCCGACTCATCTAGCACCATATTGTCTGCTTTGGGCCTCGCCCTCATGGTTTTGTTTTCGGGAGCTCATGGTGCAACTTCCGAGGGGGTCACCCATCATGGAATTGTACCAGCCTCAACTCGCTTAACTTTGGGGTTCCAATCCCCACCAAAGCCACTTGAGCTCCCAAAAGGCCTAGTTTAGATCAGAGTTGCGCAACAGCACCCTCTATCTAACCCTATATTGTCCTCTTTGGGCACACCTGCGCCCGCAAGGTTTTGTTCCTGGGAGCTCACGGTGCAACTTCCCAGTGGGTCACCCATCATGGGATTGCACCAGCATCCACTCGCTTAACTTTGGAGTTCCCCCGGAATCCAAATCCAATGAGCTCCTAGAAGGCCTAGTTTAGATCAGAGTTGCGCAGCGGCGCCCTCTATCTAACCCTATATTGTCCTCTTTAGGCACACCTACGCCAGCAAGGTTTTGTTCCTGGGAGCTCACGGTGTAACTTCCCAGTGGGTCACCCATCATGGGATTGCACCAGCCTCTACTCGCTTAACTTTGGAGTTCCCCCGGAATTCAAAGCTAGTGAGCTCCCAGAAGGCCTAGTGCTAGATAGGTGTGTGCCTACACCTTTAAGTCACACCACCATCCTCTCCCAGACCATTCCCCGTCGCAGGAATGTGGGATTGTTCACCGTTCCCTACACGACACGGGTCTTACAATCCACCCCCCTTAGGGCCCAGCATCCTCGTTAGCACACTTCCCGGTTGGGGTCTGGCTCTGATACCAAATTGTCAGGACCCGACCCTCCTCGGTCATGACCCGACTCATCTAGCACCATATTTTCCGCTTTGGGCCTCGCCCTCACGGTTTTGTTTTCGGGAGCTCATGGTGCAACTTCCCAGGGGGTCACCCATCATGGAATTGCACCAGCCTCAACTCGCTTAACTTTGGGATTCCAATCCCCCCCCCCCCCAAAGCCACTTGAGCTCTCAAAAGGCCTAGTTTAGATCAGAGTTGCGCAACGGCACCCTCTATCTAACCCTATATTGTCCTCTTTGGGCACACCTGCACCCGCAAGGTTTTGTTCCTGGGAGCTCACGGTACAACTTCCCAGTGGGTCACCCATCATGGGATTGCACCAGCCTCCACTCGCTTAACTTTGGAGTTCCGCCGGAATCCAAAGCTAGTGAGCTCCCAAAAGGCCTAGTTTAGATCAGAGTTGCGCAGCGGCACCCTCTATCTAACCCTATATTGTCCTCTTTGGGCACACCTGCGCCCGCAAGGTTTTGTTCCTGAGAGCTCACGGTGCAACTTCCCAGTGGGTCACCCATCATGGGATTGCACCAGCCTCCACTCGCTTAACTTTGGAGTTCCCCCGGAATCCAAAGCTAGTGAGCTCCCAGAAGGCCTAGTGCTAGATAGGTGTGTGCCTACACCTTTAAGACACACCACCATCCTCTCCCAGACCATTCCCCGTCGCAGAAATGTGGGATTGTTCACCATTCCGTACAGGACACGGGTCTTACACTCAGGGATTGGACTGATCACTAAAAATGATGTTCACAGCTGCGGATTGGAGCAAGGAATAGGATTCCTTCAACCTACAGTGTCAACAACGAGCTTTTGAGGGTCATTCGATGTGACCCAAATCACAACCCGATTTCAACCCGACACGAATTAAGGACATTTTAGTTACGTTTTTTTATCTCTAACCTACAGCAGTGGCTTCACCTTGTCGCGAGCGATTTAATGATGTGTTTACATGTCCTTTTTTGGTTGACGGTGGGGCAGTGACGATGGCAATGGGTCGTCGGAGTGGGGTGTTCGGAATTCTTGACTCTCTGCTTAGGGTCACGAAACATCTAGGATGAACGTTGAAGCCCTCAACTCAACAAGAACACCTTAACGACTAGATTTGGGCTTTAACCCGTTTTTGAGCCGCGAAACCCAATTTGAGGACCCTAAGCTAAAATGAAAGTAAATCGTTCCAATTCCAACCTGACTCGATTTGTACGGTTGAAAGTTAAGTCCTGAACTAATTGCATGTATTTTTGGTTTATGATAGGTCCTTGAACGACGCTGTGGTACCTTCTCAGTTATTGAGTTGGTTGTGGAGTACGATCTCGTTTCGAGCTTCCATAGATACAAATTTGAAATCTAGATTAAGGCATGAATCTGTAGATGAAATTCTGAGTGGAATGGACTAGTTTCTAGTTACCGGTCGTTGTGAACGGCATATGGGATGGGCGTTCGTAGTCTTATCTGGTGAGATTTCGACGACTGGACCTGTCGTCTGCTGCGTGTGAGGCACGTGGAACATGTTTGGGGATGTAACATATGCGGATAGACTAGACACAAACATATGGGGGCGCGTGGTCGGCCCATGAGGCCCCCAACCTGCGCGTGGGGATACATTAGCCATTTTTCACCCTTCTACCGGAGCATGGGGATACTTTTAGGATGTGATGAGTTGTTTTAAGTGAGTTTCCAGCCCCTAAATGTCTCGAGGAGCTATTTTTCGGCTCCCGGCAGCGTATAGGCACTGTTCTTTCCATTCTTGGAAGCGTGTAAACATTGTTTTAAGGGGCTTAGGACATCTCTAAACATGTTAGGGTCATTGATAAGTCATTTTAGACCTTGATGGACCACTTTTAAGGGGTTTAGACGTATAAACTAAACAGTAAGTTGACTTTAACCTCTATAAATGGTCTTATAGGATTGGGTTGGTTGGGAACACGTAATTAGCTAGACTTGTCAGGTGATCCGACTCCCCGACTAGAGTGAACACACCTCCTTCCTTAAACTGATTTTATATTACTGGCTACTCGCACATTTTACGATGTTTGCACACTTGATAATTGTTGAGCATGCATGATTTATCACGAAATGATTGTGGCGTATGATTGTGGTGTATCTTTTACTATGCTTAGCTAGTTATGTTGGCATGATATGACATATTATGGTGAGTATGCATAATGTATGTATTGAGTCACATATTGCATTGCATATGAGTCCCTGAGGCGTTGATGAGATTGAGATTGTGATAGAACCCACATAGGAGTTGCTGGTATCTAGTACCCGTCTATAGGCCACATACCAGTCATCCATGTGATCGTTCACCCGCGCTGCTCGCTATACTAGTTAAAAAGCACCAGTCTTGTTCTCGAGCTCTAGGGGACTGGTGGTGACGGTCCATTGCACCCACTCCTTCACGTGGTCGTGGTACGTGAGCAGGATGCCTAATGTATGTTCCGAGTATAAAACTTGAGTCGAATCAATAGAAATTTGATGTGGGTTGATATTGAGACATATTTATGGTTTCTGCATGGCTCATTTGTGCACATCATTTAAATTTTTATTAAATTTTTGTAATGATTATTTGTTGTATTACGTGAAAGTACATTATAACTGTTTTGGTTTTATTCTTAAAATTAGGGATTAAAGGTTATGATTGAAAATGGTTTTACATAGAAATAACAATTGGGTTCACTCACCCTTTGTGTTTTTCAACCCCTTAGTTTTTTATGGCGCATACGTATTTCGAGGGGTTCGGATGCTGCTCTGACACTCAATCTCAGGCGTGGAGTTAAACTAAAGAAACAATTGGGCATTGACAGGTAAAGTTTTAGTGTATGATCATCGGTTAATGTTGTCCATGCTCTAAGCTTCCGTTGTCGGGTGAAATGTGATTGATTATGACTAGTTAGGTCTCACCCGACTCTCCAAAAAACGTCTTTTTAATTTTAAATGGCTTCGTCATCTGAACGTCATCGTCCAGTTGTCGGTCAGCACGCATCGACTTGCGTACCATAAATTGACTTTTCAAATTGGTATCAGAGAATGGTTCTAGGACACGTTATTAGTTTTCGAATATTTGATGATCAAACGACCGCGTTCCCAGTGTCAGAGCCATTCCTTGAGTAGTTAGTTGTGCCTTTTTACCGTTAGTTGTTAAAGGTTTATGGTATGATCACACATTTCCGAGAATTGATCGGGGGTTTGACTTAACTTTTTTCGTCCATGGTTCACGATTAGTAAGATTTTTTTCGGTTGAAATTGGCGTTCAGGTGGTGCTTACGAGCTTAAGGCTTGTAGTGTGTGGTGGGAAGAAGTTTTTCGACGATGAGTGTTGAGCCCTTGGTTATCGGGCGAACTCGTTTGATGGTTTGCCTAGCAGCAAAAAAGCTTTCATCATTTTGTGATCGACTATTGAGGTCATCCTTTTAGGATATGGGAACATCCTTTGGGAATTTCTGCGAAGGTTTCGCAAGTGATGTCTTCATGAATTTGTGAAACCCTAACGGCCATGAAACGAAATGTGCCTCAATTATTGTTTCTGAGAGACTTTTATTTCGGATTGTGAGCGTGTCACCCATTGCTAGTTTCCTATTGAGAATGTTTCGGAGTTTTGGGAATCCTATCAATATTTTGTAGTAGTATGACCCGAACTATCGTAGTACAAACCCTAGAAACTTTCCGAGTTCTTGGTTACAAAAGTTCCTTGCTTATTACCCCCTTACTTTGAGAAAGGTTATTTTTAATCGAGTCATTATTCCCTCAAAAGTTTTTAAATAAAGGTTAATAGATTTTCTTTCAAAAAAAAAAAAAAGCTTTACTCAGCTTGGTTCTTACCTCGGGATTACTAGGGACAGTTATTTTTTCATGTAAAGTCATTGCGGTGATGTTTTATTTTCAAATAATTTGAGGTTACTCGACGAAATCCCGGAATGAAGATTGTACCACATAGTGTGATGTGATACATCTTGACGCCATATGGATTCATCAGACTTGTTGCTGAAATTCTTTTACGACTTGAATTTTTCTTACACTACTAAATTGTGCTTTTTACAACCGGGGATCACGCCCCCCTATTCGTTGCTCTTACTTGAACTTGTTTTAACTATAACTTCAATTTTCTTTTCAAGACTGCTGTTGACTTATGAGAACTGTCCAATTTCGATAATTCTACTCCCCAACGGGTTGGTGAACACTTTTTTTTAAGTTCCTGCACTCATTTGTATGTTTTAGCACATGTGCCACGTCGCACATACTCGATTCTTTTTTATTTACGGCTCTTCTTCATCCTTTTCCAAAGTTCATGTGATTTGGTTAACTTAGGCAAATTTGAGTTTTGTCTACTCCTTTTTAAATGAATGTTTTGGACATGAATTTTGAAATCCCTGAGTTTATATTCTATTTTCAGGAGCAACCTTTCTCGTTTAAGGCAACATGACTTCTGGAATGTTTTCGTATTTTGGGCATTTCGGTTGAAAATTGTCTTATCCCGATTTTGGATGCTTTGTCTTACGGATTTCACCACCCATTTATTTGGGTATCAAACTACCAGTTATATCCTCAGACTAGTCATGTGGCTCAAAATAACATCATTTAATTGGAAGGCTAGTGTGGTAAAAGTAGTGCCCTAGCAATTTTGCTATATGACGGGATCATTGTTTCAAATGATGGTTTAGGAGATTTTTCGAACGAGATATCAGTGCAATTAGAATTTAACAAGTTGATCTCGGATTTATTTACCACCTTTGTGGGCATTAGACTTTGTGGTCCTATTTAATAACTGTCTATTTCTCGTCACACCCTCTCAGATTTGGTCTGTGTGTGGAGAAGCCGTGGGCTTAGCTACCCACGCTTAACGATGCCTATTGTGATAATTCCTTACCTCTTTTATTCTAGCTTTTTCTCTTAATGGTCATTATAAGACTTTTCCGTTTTAGAGTAGTGGAACACAGATCCCGAGTTCAGAATTGAGGCAACCCCTAACTAGCCTAGATCGCCACATTTCATCCTGCCTTGTTTCACTTTCCATTCTCAGACCTTAGGTCACTTCTAAGTAGTATATTCTTTACCCTACCGATGCGTTCATTACGCTAATGTCTGAATCATACACTTGAGACATATCTGAGCACTTGATGGTAGGAACAAGACTTTATTGAGAATTGCGGGTATGTGTACAATTAGACTTTCCTCCCCCAACATTGCCTTACAATTCGATGCTTCAGCCTGTTACAAACTAGTACCTTGAACGAGGTCTCTTGTTGGGGATGTTCTATACTACACTCCACCTGGTTAGTTTGATCCAAATTCTATCCACTGTTGTACACTCCAAATCGAATAGGTTATGGTGACGTTCTAAATCTCTCTTTATCCGTAATTTAGGCATCATGTTATTATCTCGCTGTCACCAGTGATAACTCTACCTTAACCCAGAGTGTTTATTATTATTACGATCTTCAACTGAGACTAAATGACGATCTTCATCTCATGGTGTAGGAACCTGTCCTGACTTGTACCCTCTTTGTTGGAGATGACCTTCGCCAGCGTTGGTGTCGTCGAAGTTTACTTTGAGACCGGTCAAATTAGTTGTGGACTCGAGAATTTTCCTAGATCGCGTTTTGAAAACTTTTGTGAGGTTAGCGAATGAACGAGTAGACTTGGGTGATCTGACTACAATGGTAAGCTTGCACAATGGGCATGTGCAGACTTTGCTGGAGACTTATGACTAAACATTACTTTTAATCATGATTGTGGTATTGAAACTCTGTTGGGAAGTTGAAGTGACTCTTACCTTAGCAGAGGTGTACACCAGCATGGAGAACTTTGGTCACTACTCGCGCTTGTCACATGAACCTGTCCATGGGCAATGTTAATGGTTCATTATAGGAGATTTTTGTTCCCTGATTAAGCTACTGCTCTTTACAGGAGAACGTTCGACCATAGTTTGACCCCGAGTCGTAGGGTATCATTTCATCACTCCATTCCTTTCCTCAAAAAATGCATAAGCTCTCCCTTAAAGTACCTCATCCTTGAATTCTATTTCTGGACGCCACTCGAGTTGTGGAGTAACGTACCTATCCCTTGGAGTACCATTTCCCTCTTTTGTTCGAACCTAGGGGAAAACGAATTTTGGACGTTTTTGCAATACCCTGCACGAGGAGTTAAGCACTTTCGTGACGGTAGTCGCCACGTAATACGAGGTAAGGTGAGGGTTTGCCTTTAACATTATCACACCACTTATTCCTCTTCCGAAAGGATTCCATGTTTCGAGTGGTGAGTTATTTAGAACTTTATACCAATTTGGAACACATGTGTTATGAGAGACTTTCACAGTAATCGATACCTCCTTGTTAGGGTGATAATTCATGCTTGTCGACCATTGAGAGGATTTAAAGGGACCACTAGTTAGGAATTTTTGACCCAAGGCATGTTGCACTGCCCTTACTTCTTCTCGAGATCAAAACAAATGAGACATGTACTTGGTGCTTTTCATATCCTTGTGTTGGGCCATTGGATTAGAATGACCTTTTAGCTTTGTTAGCTATCTGGAGTACCCTTGGACACATATGGACTAAGTTTCCACTACCCTTATTAGTAAAGAATGACCAAGTTACCTATTCCTATCCCCAACCTTGATAATTGTTTTAACAGAAAACAGTACTAGTTGCTTTGAACCTCAAGACCGCTCGAGATTAAGTATCCTAATACGAGTTAGACACTTTAAATCATACTTTGGGAGAATGGTTACGAAGGTCATTTTGGTTGGTCGGCTAGTTTGGACCCCATCAGACTCTTATGATCGAGAATCACCCTGTTATAAGGAAGTTCGGGAAGAATCGTGAACCTCTTGTTAGATGGGTTGTTGAGGTGATAAACTGACTAAAGCAACCAGTTACATTACGTGACAGTTGGAACATTGGAGTTTTCCTGTAGTTGACCTACTTGGTTTGTTGGTGAAAGGAAAGTTGAACTACTGGCAAGTGTTCAGTTTTTTCCAACTGTAGACTAATTGTGGACAGAGGAACCCTCACAGAGCATTCAAAAAACTATTTAGGAAGCATCTGATTTGTTGTATCATTTGAGAGGAATGTTGGGGATTACTTGTTGTAAACCAAGGGTCATACTAGTAGCTTGGTGGTCGGAAATGATGAATCTCTGGACGAGGCACTTTTCTTTTGGACCTTACGAGGAAGTTGAATCACAATCGTGGAGGCAATGGATAAATTTCTGAGGTATGTTAGGAGTTGTAGCATTGATTGGCATTAACCAAATTTCGAGACGAAATTTCCTTAAGAGGGGCAGATTGATACGTCCCAAATAACAAACCCAATTGGAAAACCTAGAAATTACCATTTTACCCCTTAAGTTAAAGCCGAAATTTTAAACGATATCGTGTTGGACTATCCATTCAAGTTAGACCTTGTGAAATTGGTTATTTTTTGGTGTTCATAAGATTGAGGCCCTAACCATTTCTCTTGTTTCATTTTAACTCCAAGTCCACCTTAGGACACTAGTGCTTGGAAGTCTAAGCCTAATACCATCACTAAAGTTATTCTGTTGTAGAATTGGCCCAGACCCATAGCCCACACTCCATTTTGAGTTGCACACCGTTTTGGGGGCTAGTCGTACTTTTCATTGTTCCACTTTGTCCCATCTCTCAAACTCGTGGCTTCCCTTCAGTACACCACTGTGAGTTTCGGTTGAACCCTAACCCTCTCGAAGAAAGCAGCAACAGATGACAACTAATACTCACCCCTATATACCCTAGTAGCCAAAAACTACACACTTCGCCCTTCACTGTTGAAGTTTACCTTAACTCGTATGGCGACCACCCCTTAAGAACCTTCAAGGATTGGACTAATCACTGGAAATAATGCTAGGGATTGCGGGTTGGAGCAAGGAATAGGATTCCTTCAACTGACAATATCGATAGCGAGCATTTGAGGGTCATTTGACGCAACCCTTCTCACTACCCGATTTTACCCCTGCGGTGACGACGGCGCTGGGTCTCCAGAGTGGGGTTCTTTGATTCCTTGACTCACTGCTAGCCTCGCGAAACATCTGGGATGAACGTTGAAGCCTTCGGCCCGACAAAAACACCTGGACGGCTCGATTTGGGCTTCAACCCGTTTCTGACCTGTGAAACTTGAGGACCCTGATCTCAAATAAAGCAAAACCATTCCTACCCTACTAGATTCATAAAGATGAAAGCTAAAACTTGGACTAATTGCATGCGATTTTGGTTTATGTTAGGTCTTTGAATGGCGCTGAGGGCACCTTCTTGATTTCTAGGTTTGTTGTGGAGTCTGAGCTCGTTTCGAGCTTCCATAGGTACAAAGTTGAACTCTAGACTAACCCACAAATCTGTAGAAGAAATTATGAGTGGAATGGACTAGTTTCCAATTGTCGTCCTCTATGAACGGCGATGGGGACGACAATTCAGACTTCTTCTCTAGCGAGATTTCGACGATTGGACCAATTGTCAAAACCGACGGACACCGTTAGAAGTTGACGGAATCTGCTAACGACGTTAGCAGATTCCGTTAGGTTCTATCGGTGTCATGGAAAACAGTAAGGATGGAATATTCCTTAGGAATATTCCACATGTATGCATTATGCTGCACGTCCGGTACATGCGACACATGTGCAGACTGCTACACGCGCGTAGAGAGCAGAGACACGTGCGTGGGGCGCGTGACCACGTGTGGGCGAGAATGACCAGCGCGTGAGGCCCCTTACTAGCGCGTGGGGGCGTGTGAGCCATTATTTCGGCCCTCTACTAGCATGTGGTGCCCTTTTTCGGCCCACAGCAGCGCCTGGGCATACTTTTAGGATGTGTGGAGCTGTTTTAAGAAGGTTCCTAGCCCCTAAACTGCTCGATGAGCTGTTTTTCCGCTCGTGACAGCTTATTTGCGCTATTCTTCTATTCATAGGAGTTTATAAACACTGTTTTAAGGGGCTTAGGACATCCCTAAACAAGTTAGGGTCATTGATAAGTGATTTTAGACCTTGATGGGCCACCCTTAAGGAGTTTAGATGTACAAACTCAATAATAAGTTTACTTTGACCTCAGTAAATGGTCTTATAGGGCTGGACCGATTGGGAACACGCAGTTAGTTGGACTTGTAGAGTGATCCGAATCCCTCACTAGAGTGAGTGGACCCCTTTCCCTAAATTGGTTTTATATTACTTGCTTATACGTTATACGATGTTTGCACAATTGATAATTGTTGAGCATGCATGATTTATCATGAGTTGATTATGGCACATGATTGTGGTGCATATTTTACTATGATTATCTGGTTATGTTGGCATACTATGATATATTATGGTGAGTATCCATAGTGTATGTACTGAGTCACATATTGCATTGCATATGACTTCTCGGGGTATTGATTAGATTGAGGTAGTGATAGAACCCACTTAGGGGTCACTGGTATCTAGTACCCGTCTGTAGGCCACATATTAGTCTTGCACGTGATCGTTCACCCGCGTTGTTTGCTATACTAGTTAAAAAGAGCAAGCCCTGTCTCCGAGCTCTAGGGGACTCGTGGTGACGGTGCCGGTCCTTGTCCTTCATGTGGTCATGGTACGTGAGCAGGATACCTAGTGTATGTTCCGAGTATGAGACACGAGGCGACTCAAGAGCAATTTCATGTGGGTTGATATTGAGACATATTTATGGTTTCTACATGGCTCATTGCGCACATCATTTAAATTATTATTAGAGTGTTGTAATGATTATTTCTCGTATTATGTGAAAGTACGTTATAATTGTTTTTGTTTTATTCTAATAATGAGCGGTTATAGGTTATTATTGAAAATGGTTCTGCACGGAAATAAAAATGGGTATTGACAGGTAAGGTTTTAATGTATGATCATCGGTTAATGTTATCCATGCTTTAAGCTTTCGTTGTTGGGTGAAATGTGATCGGTTTTCACTAGTTAGGTCTCACACGACTCTCCAAAATGCGTCTTTTTAATTTTAAATGGCTTCGTCATCTGAACGTCATCATCTAGATGTCGACCAGTATGGCTCGACTTGCATGCCATAAATGGACTTTCAGGGTTGGGGTGTGCCATTGTTTGTGATAATATACGATTTGCAATTTTTTACAAGAATGGAGAGCCTTGACCATGTAGTTCCCACCATTCCGTTGCCAATATCAATTTTAATGTAATAGACACTATAAAGTGCTAATTTATGCAATATTAGTATATTTAAATGCAAGCATATAACTGGGGGCATTGTCGTTCGTGATTGAATACCCATAGGGGAACAAAATTTTTTCTTGCCTTCTCTAAAGTTGATTAACTGCATTAAAAATGGTATTAATACCGTGTAATGGATGTACAATTTCTAAAATATCAACGTTCATATATGGTAATGAACTTACGTCATTTCCGAAAGTTTGTAAACCCAATTGCCCATTTGGATTGAACTTTAGAAATACTTGTTGAACTGATTGCACAAGATATGAGTCATGTCCAAAACCTGTTTGATATTGATATCTTGGATTCAAGTAATAGGCTATAAATCATAAATAAATTTTTCTTAGTAATCAACAATAAAAGACAATATCAACTAGTTCAATAAGATAGAAATATACCAGCATCATGTAATGGATACACTAATGTTTTTCCTATCGCTCCTATATGATTTTTAGGACCAATTTCATACCTTTGAGATGTCTTATCTTTTCTTTCATCCAGTTAAACATATATACAAGATTGGCATGGTTGGGACTACCTCCATATCAACAATTTGAAGGATTTTGTATAGCGATTCATATACAGGTTGAATAATTTCCAAGTACTCTCAGAATCTTTGGTCCAAGATATGAGCCTCAACTCTCTTACCTTCCACTTTCATACTTAGTGGGCTACAATGCCATTGCTCACTTGTAAACAATATCCTAAGGTAAACTTTATGCTTTGCTATACTACTTATACAAATATAGTTGGTTGCGAATCTAGATGCACTACGACGAACCAAGTCTCCTTCACAAAATTCATGCATCTGAGCTAGTAACCACAAATGATTGTAGATGAAGTTTGTTACCTGCTAGGCCTTTTTAATCATGATTGACATTGTCTCATTCTTCCTAATATCTTCCAATATTAGTTCTATATAATGTGCTACATAAGGAGACTAATAGATAGGATATGTCATCATCAAATCTTTTCCAGCCTTCTTAAAGTTTGAGCCAATATAAGTAACAATTTGTACGACTTTCTGTACTCCAATCTCCTGAACAACTCCGTTTAACAATTCTTGTATATACAAATAACCTTTAATGCTTTTGGAAGAATCAACTTACCAGAGAAATACGGTTGAACCTTTACTATATACCATGAAATTGATTATCGACAACCTCGTTCGACTGGTCCAACCATCATACATTATGGTGCATCCATAAGTGGACCGGTTGGCGTAAAAAGACGACTTTGCCCCTAGAATGGGCAAAATGTTGACTTTTGACCCGGAAGGTTAAATACACAAGGACCGAGCACCTTTACGTAGATTGGGATGTTATGAGTCTGTGGACAGGCGACACGTCAAAATCGAACGTCGTACGCGAAAGTTATGGTTCACGGAAGAAAAACTTCACTATTCACATTTTATGAGAAATGTGACAGTTGGCATATTTGGATTGGGTAGAAATCTGGGTGGACCTATTTGATGAGTGATAAGTGTCACCCATCTGATTAGCCCAAAACCCAAGTGTTTGGGATATTTGTTCATCCTCTTTGTTCTTGTGTTACCCGAAACCCACACAAACCCAACCCAAAATACACATTCATCTCCTTCAATTCTCATCCATTACTTCTGGAGTGAATAGGAAGGTGAGAGAGTGAATCCAGACGATCACGACTGTGCTAACGGTTTGGACAGCGGTAAATAGTGGTCGGAAACCTATAAGTAGGCCATTTCGGGTTTAAATTTCGAGTTTTAGTTTTAAGGGTTATTGATCGATTTTGTTGAATGGAACATGTTCCTAAGACCTAGACGAAGTCAGCGGGGTGATTTGGAAGGATTTTGGTTGCTAGGAATGGCTAGAAACAGGGTTGGAAGTTCACCCAAAATCACGAGCTTGGGAAGGTAATTTTTGGGTCTTTTCTTGTGTTTTTTACTTTATAGAACTAGTATAGGGATCAAGACTCGTCTATAGGAACAAACAGGGTAAAAAAAGGTTGAGTTTTGGCCGAGTTACGACCGAGTCACATTGCGGGTCTAGTTGACCCGTTACAGTCAACCAGGTTGACCGGCTAGACTTAGACGATGATGACGTCAGTAGGGTGACGTCATCATCTGTCAGAGGTGTCAAGCCATGTGGACAATCAGGGACTGCGACATGGCAGTTGTCAAGTCCATTCAGAACTGACAGGTGTTTGACACGTGGACCAATCAGGTGCTAACATGTGGCACTATCAGACCTGGCGCGTGTTAAACCTGACAAGTGTCAGACCTGTCAGGCTGACGTCAGTATAACGTCAGCCGTTGACTTTGACCGTTGATTGTGACGTCAGCATTGACTTTGCTGATGTCAAGATTGACTTTGACCAGAGTTGACCGAAACATTGACTGATACATGGGGGCGTATGGGCCCGAATTTCGAGGTGAGATCATTCCCATTCGAAAGGTTTTTTTGTTCTAAATTCAATGGTGGTGGTTTCAGGTCGATTGAAGACCGTTACGTTTGTCAAATTAAGGTTTTTAGCCTAAGGATGCGTGTCCGGGACACGTTGACTTTTACAGGAATTTTGAGCGTTTTTTATTAGGACTTGTCTAGGTTGGTATTGACCTTTAACTGTGTTTTGGACAGGTCCGAATGACCCAGAGAGTTCAATATAGCCCTGCGTGGCTTACGGCGTAGCTTGGACGGTTTGTGAGTGGACATTTGATTTCTAAATATGTTGCATGCATAACTGTTTTATAGGCTTTATGAACATGATTTGAGATGCCTTGAGTGAATATGGTTTATATATGTGATTGTGGTGTTTTGGTAATTTCATACAAATGTGGTATTTTACGTATTTCGAGATTTATGCTTTATGTGTACCTTGGGCTTAAGACAAGTTTTCATACGTGCTTGTGTTTTCTAAATGATTTGAATGATGAATTCATTTCGGATTTGGAAATATTATTTCGGCCTTGAGGCCCCGTTGATTTACAAGATATCGGTCTGTAGGTCTAGTTGGTTTATGATATCGGGCTTGAGGACCAGTTGGTTTATGATATCGGGTTTAAGTTCCAGTTCTGGTTTATGAAATGAGATTTCGGTTTGAAACCCTTGAGATGATTTTGGCATGAGTCCCTATGATATTTGGATTGGATTGGATTCGGGGAATCTTGATTTTGTGGAACGATTTGTGGAAGCTATACCTCGGGCTAAGACCCTGTTGAAATGTTTTAGACTGTATTTGAGGTACAAATGGTTTTACAATGATTTTCCACTGGATTTCATTTCGTTTTTACTTGCCATCCTTATGTGTGGATTATCTCCTCCAGACGTCTCGTAGTACCCTGGAGTAGTCATTATGCACTGCCTGTGAGAGGCCACTCTAAGGAGAGGCTCAGGACCAAGAGTGCAAGAATTTCCTAAGAGTGGTCGCTCGACGAGGAGAGTCTTAGGATTAGGATTGCTAGGTATTACCCCGGACAATGATTCGGGGAAGGTACATCATTACGATGTCGCCCCGGACACTGGTGGATCCGAGGGAATTACTCGGATTTGAGACCCCGAGTGGTAAGCGTAGCCTTAGAGACCGTGACATTATTGTTTAGACATCTGGGATGTCGATGATTGGTTAAATTGTATTTTACTATTTTTGGGCAGAGACCCTACATGTTTGGTTTTGAGCTGAGACCCTACTGAGAAAATGGCTTTGATTGATAAACGTTTTCACTGAGTTTTAAATTCAAAAGCCATATGATTTGATTTAAATAAGTGGTTGTTATAACTGGTTTACTGATGCATGCATACTTTTTAGTGAAGGGTATAAATGTCTTTTCGTGAATGATTTTATAACTGGTTATTTTCGTCCACTCACAGCTTTTCCTGTTTTTAATACCCTTCAAGTTGATTGCGGATGCGGGCTGTAGCAGAGATTGATACATCGCATGCCTCCATAGATCCTGGCTTACTCTAGAAGCCCCGAGAGGGTTAGGTGTATCCCTAGTCTGGCACGGGGTGTCAGATGGGAGCATGACACATCCCGCATTAATCCTGTGAGGATTGGGATGGGTCGTGTTAGCAAGTCCTTCATCATCATCATCATCCTCCTCTTCATCATTAATATTATCAATCTGAATACTTGTTTGAGTGCCCACTAGATCTCTTGTGAAGGTAACTTATATGTTTTCACAAATCATAATCTTAATCTTCTTAGCAACCTCATTAATTTTGATCTATGCTCTGACTCATCTCTAATAGCTTTGGGTACTTCTTTATATTTTTGAACATTTTTTTATTATCAACATCTGATATATGATACTTTAATCACGTTATGCATCCGTTTGGGGATGTAAGTTGATAAAAAGAACATATATAGCCATTTTTGTTTCTAGGAATTGTAATGGCATATTTCTATGTTGGATCAATTTTTCTAATTCATAGGCGACTTTCATTAGCACTTCCACTCACCATATTATAAAATCTATTATACATAAAATTTATATTAATTACCTGAATTTCAAATGTAAACAAATTGATAATTAGTTATGTATTTATTTTAGCACAATATTAATACAAATAGACAATAATAATAATAATAATAAATGTTAATAATGATGTCCTATAATTTAATAAAAAAAGGAATTTTTTTACCAAATAAAAAAGGAATTACAATAAACTAATATTCTAATCATATTTAAGAATTAAAACCAAATGGGTAATTTAGTTTACAAATGGACTGATCCTCATACATTTTGGGCGGGCATTTGGACAATTGGGCCATATATATATTCATAGCAATTATACAGTTGGGGATCTTTAACACAAATGGACAATTAGACAATTGCTAATCATGTTTGAATTGTAAACTCTTCTCGGAACCCCAAAAAAATAAAAATAGAAGAGATAAGATCTTATAGAAACTTGTAGAAAGTGGCAATTACAAAGATAGTTTGCGTTTTCAGATTAAAAAAAAAAAACAAGGGAGTTTGCTTGTTCGCGTGAGAGACAGAGGAGTGGGCGTTAGAAACAAAGGGGCTAGTCGCTGAAGAACTGAAGATGGCCGAGACTCGACTTCGCTACTGTTGTCTACTGCTGCTCACAGCTACTATTCACTACGCGTAAGAAGGGAAGAAAGACAAGGATGAGGGAGGGAGATAGAGAATGGAGGAAATAATTGGAGGATACAATTGGAAGATAGATTGGGTGAAATTGTCCTAATTTATGTAGCAAAAAATTCAGGTTTGAATGATGAGTGTTTGGTTTTTGGTTGGTTTTGTCCAATTTTGCAGGCTAGTAGCCTAGTTTTTTATTTCATGGCTGCTTGTTGGGAACAATTATTTCTATTTCATTCGTGAATTAGATTTATTTTTTCTTTAGTTATTCTGTTCATCTACAAATTGGTTTTGAATATATGATTTTGATTTAGGATTTCGTTCGATTGGATGATATTAGAGATTTAGAGAATATCACTGAAATTTTCCTATATTGGACGAAACTTTTGATTTCCATGGAAAAAATCCTCCGGAACGATATATCGCCGATAATGACGATATTTTTAACTATGGATCACCACTTAAACACCCAACAAGTAACACATGGAATTCATTTAATCAGATGAGTCAACAGGTGCTGAGTTATCTTCTCTAGAAAAAGTCTAAAATGTCTCTATTCTAAATTACAAAAATACCTTCTTTCATACCGTCTCTATTTTTTACATGCCATATCGAGACTTATGTAATAATCTACACAAAAAATCTAAAAAGTAGCTTGAATAGAAGGTCAACATTTGACCTACAAGGGCAAAATCATCAATTTCTTATTTAAATTTCCAAAATTACCTTTTCGAATTTTCAGATCATTAGAATCTACGACGTAACGAATTTTGTCTTCGAAATTCAAATTGGCCTATCAATAACTGTAATTATGGAGCTTGAAATAATGTCTAGGCTCCTACTTGAGCCCACGCTTAATATCCTGAGTGTTAAATGTGAAGACTCGTGCCCTAGAGGCATGGTTAGCAATCTCACATCGCCTGGGGAAATCTGGATAATGCGTCTTATATGTGTGGGCGTACATTTATCCAACAGGAGGTCTTTTGGGAGCTCACTGGCTTTAGATTCCTAGGGAACTCCAAAGTAAAGCGAGTTGGGGCTGGTGCAATCTCAGGATTGGCGACCGACTAAGAAGTAGCACGTGAGCTTCTGAGAACAAAACCGTGAGGACTGGGCCCAAAGCAAAAAATATCCTATTGGAGTAGGTCAGGTCATGACAGTTTTGTATCAGAGCAGAGCATTAGAATAGCGGTTTGTACTTTGTACATTGATGCACTTAAAATATTGTACTAATTGTACTGATTTATGCCTTTTAACATATATTATGCCTCTGAGACGAGTACCCCATCCACAGCCTGAGGGCAACCTCGCTGGAGATACGGGGAGTTCGAGTATTGAGCGAGCACATCGTTTGGGTGCTACGGTTTTCAGCGGTGAGTCCTTGCTTGAAAATGCTCACTGATGAATCCTTCGACTCGAGAAGATTTTGCTGTGATGTCATATCCTTCGAAGGATCGTGTGATGCTGACCACCTTTCTGCTCCACGAAGATGCTCACGAGTGGTGGTATACACTGGAGTTTTCTGGCTGGGACTCCATGACAGTGATATGGGAAGTTTTCAAGGAACGATTTCTAGAGCAATACTACCTTAAATCATTTAGGGATGCTAGAGAGGCTGAGTTTCTGTAGCTCCAGCAGGGGAGTATGATAGTGCTCGAGTATGAGTAGCCCTTTCAGAGGTTGTCCCGATTTGCGGCTGCATTCGTGGGGACTGAGGCTGACAAGTGTCGCCAGTTTGTGTTGGGCCTGCGAGGAGAAATCCGGGCCATGGTTACGTCAAGCTCCTTTGCTACATTGAGGGAGCTGATAAATGCTGCAGTGAGAGTGGAGGAGAGTTGGTCAGCCCGACATTAGTCTTTTTTGGGGTGGACGATGCTGAGATCGTTCATATGCTGGACCTTCGAGCCATAGGACTCTAAAGCACCGTGAGTACCCAACGGTTGATCAGACGTTGATATAGTGGCGGAGCGTCCTCCTCAGGTAGCGGTCGATCAAGCAGGTACGAGAGTACCCAGAGGTTCGGTTCCAGAGCACCGTAGTCTTCTGAGGCCATTGGTACTTTCGCAGGGACTACTGGTAGGTCGAGGCCATTGACTTGCTTTATATGCGGAGAGCCAGGTCATTTCATGAAGGAATGCCTGCAGTGGTCAGGTAACAGTGCCGCAGGACAGACTCCGAGCACAGCTTCAGATGCGACTGGCACCCGAGGAGGCAGAGGAGGATTCAGGGGGGGCACGAGGGCGTGGTCGAGCAGCTGGACCACAGGTCCAGTGTTCTCAGTGACCTAGCAGGAGGCCCGAGCAGCTCTAGGAGTAGTGACAGGTACACTTACTATTTCGAATTTTTCCGTACGTGTTTTGATGGACCATAGATCAACGCATTCATTCATTTCACAGAGTTGTGCTTGTTTGTTGGATAGAGAGGTATCTACACTTGAGTTTGATTGGGGTATGGGTACACCGACTAGGGACGTTTACGTAGTGAACCAAGTGTTGAGAAATTTCCCTGTGAGGGTAGGAGAGGTGGATTTTGTTGCTGATTTGATATTATTGGATTAACTTGGTGATTGGTACGACGCTGAGATTGATCGTGCACCGTGGACCGAGTGTGAGTGGGCCGGTTTTTTTATAACTGAAATGCATGCATAACTATTTTACATGTTTTATTATATGATTTAAGTTAAATTATTTGATATCATTGTGTTTGTAAACTTAAATCATCGGTCAAGGACCATTTTATTGATTTGCGTGAAAATGCGGTTTTGGGCTTCAAACCCGTCAGGATACCGTTTGATGGGATTTTGGGGTCAACGGGGATTTAAAGGAAAGAAGGTTTTTGTATGGATTTGAAAAGCGATCTAGTATGATCGGGTTTGAAAAAGTGAGTTTTACAAATGGCTTAAACAATGTTAAATGAACCATATGCATGTTTCCACATATACCATCCTGTATATATTGTTGAGTCACTTCTAGACGTCGAGGATCTTGAAGTAGTCATGGTGCACTGCTTGGAATGAGTGACACCGAGGAGAGGCTCAGGCTCAAGAGTGCGGTTTTATGATATTGTCCCGGACGTGGTAGATCCGTGGCAGGCATCCCATGTTGATATGTCCCAGGACGTTGTTAAGTTGTATCTTGGAGAGTACTCGGAGATGAGACACCGAGTTGCATGCGTAGCATTATAGATCATGAATAGTGTTGGTTATGGACATCATGGATGTCCGAGGATAGGTTATATTGTGTGTTATTCATGTATGTGTTCAGGTGGTTACGTTCTTATATGTTTTGATTTACTTCCATACGCTTTCAATTATATGCATGCATGTTTATAAAATACAGGGTCTAAATATTATTGTTGTTTAAAAAATGGGTTTATAAATTATTGATTTTTGTTCCACTCACATTTTGATGTTTTATTGACCCTCCAGGCCGAGATACAGAGGTAGGGACTAACTTCAGGGCAGAGGCATAGATTGTACGACTGCGCACCTGATCACCCTTCGAGGTAGGTTGTTGTGTATTTTATGTGTATTGACATTATGCTCGTATCCCTGGTCTGATAATGTTGCATGTAAAACTTTGTATGTGTATTGCCAACCTGCGAGGGTATTTATGGTAATTTGAGTTTATTGTCAGATGGGAGCAGGGCACGTCCAACGGTGGTCCCCAGAGGGATCAGGACGAGTCCTGTCAACCTCGTATTAGAGTTGGACCCCAACCGAAAGTATGTCAATGAGGATGCTGGGCCCCAAGGGGGTGGATTGTGAGGAAACGTGCCCTAGAGGCATGGTTAGCAATCCCACATCGCCCAGGGAGATCTAGGGGATGCGCCTTATATGTGTGGGCGCGCAGTTATCTAACAAGAGTTAAGCGAGTAGGGGTTGGTGCAATCCCAAGATGGGTGACCCACTGTGAAGTTGCACGTGAACTCTCGAGAACAAAATCGTGGGTCGTGACATTAAACTGGTATTTCAACTCTCCGGCTCTTCTCGAGACCTAGACCCGTATCCTAACTCTTTTTTATTCCTTATCTAATATCTTGACTCCTTATGAGTCCTAATTCGATATCTTGACTACTTAGAAGTCCTAATTTGAAATTTCGTAACCCATGCCACCATTGCATGCCTAGTCGCCAAGTAGAAACATTGCTAGGCATCACATCTTATGGAGGATCTCTCATCACCTAAAAATGTCAAATACTTGCTCCAACCAAGAAACTCATTCATCTGTCTTATCTGGGTCAACCTCACCTGTAAATGTTATGACCTTAGCCTCTAGGCTCGCTCACTATTCAGACACACATAATTCCTCATAGAATGGAGCTTAATATCAAAGGTCTTACTCGAGTAATCCAGGGTTCGCCCTATCTCTATGAGTATGCTTGGATCATATGTACTCCTTATGTATCTATGTCATCACCAGGTTATGCACACGACTAGAGTCTTAGATGCATCACATTGGCTAAAGAAACACATATCAGTACCTCGATGCCCTAATACCAAATTGATAAGACCCTTACTGAAAATGCTTTAAAAATCATGCTTGGTTCTATTCTTATCTAACAAATGAACCAAAATTTTGAAATTAGCCTCAACACTTATCAAACAAGGGATAATGGTACTGATGTTCTGCTCATGCCTCCACTTCTAGATCAGCACCGATGTCTGTGAACGGCCTGGTGGGTGAACAAAGCCATTAAAAGTGTGAGTGGATAAAAAGAAACATCAGAAAATACATTTTTGAGAAACATAAACCTTTACTCTCCAATTGTAAAACATGCATGCATAAAAATAAACATAAACAACTGGATTTCAAATCAAATCACATCGTAAACAGTGAGATCTACAAATCATATAATGCATTAAAAGTCTGAGGCCTATATTTCCATGAAATCCATGTTTATCGAATCATGTATAAACCTGGACACCAATATTAAATATCAATTCAAAGCCAATCATCGAATTCCCGAGCATCAGTCGTCTGGGAGACACCTCGACCTTCAGCTTCTTAAGAACAATAACAATAACCATAACAATAACTCCGAGCATGAGCTGTATCGGAAACACCCATAGCTTCGACTGCCTGGGAAACAATTACCCAGAGCATAAGCCATATTGGAAACACCCCTAACTTAAGCCGTCTGGGAAACATTCATCTTGAGCATCAACCATCTGGGAAACACCGATAATTTCGTTTACCTGGGAACGCATCACAAAAACAGTAAAAAATCAACCTTGTATTAAATCCAAAACCTTTCTTTCTAAAAAAATCCTTGACTCAAAATTTAAGTCAAAACATTTCCAAACCAGTCTTGAGCCCAAAACACTGTATCCACAAATAACGTAAATTCTGTGTCCAGAAACCAGTCAAATCCATAAATCGTCTAAAAATTTTAGAGCCATTTATTCAACCCATTGCAATGCATATAATTCAATGAAACATTTAAATCACTTAATTGTACATGAATTATAGTTTTTAAAACAAATGTCCACTCACAATTTTTCCAAACAGCTCAATCTCGAGTTGTACACTTCTCGAAAGTCCTGGGAGTTCTATTGCTTGTCAAAAATCATAACTGAAGATCATTAATGTCCTACTAATCCCATACTAAAAATCCTCACATCTTTAGGATAAGCTATGCACTTAAAACTTAAACGCCTGGGATAACAAAACTACCTCGAGCTGATCAGAGCAAAAATGTTCATTACATCGATTACAAAAAATTTCTTATTGACCGTAATCAGAGACATGCTACCACGCACTAGTGGCTAGCCGAGCAGCGTCGCCCCATGCATCAAATAGAACATATCAAAAATTAGAAACGAGATTCTTGGTCCATTAACCTTAAACTTACCAAAATTTCATGAGAAAAAAGTTCGAAGATCTAGCAGTTTCCCGTGTTCAAAACCTTGAGACTTAGGCTCTTCTTCGTCATCTAGGTATAGGGAAGATCATTGTGATCTTGATTTCAAAGATTAACATTCGAAACTAAAAGTGCAACATTGGGACCATGGTTTGCCTTTCTTGCTGTAAACATCTGTCCTTTTTTTCACTCTCCACAAGTTTTTTTTCTAACTCTCCACACCACTACCAATGAGTCTAGACAAAGAGAAGGAAACCAAAGAAGATCTTTCTTCATTCTCCCTCCTTTTTCCTCACAGTTTTCCTAATATCCACCAAAAACCACGAGTGAACATTTAGTCACCCCTCAAATACCCGGCAAGTGACACATGTCACTCTCCTAATCAGATGAGTCAATATGTGCTGAGTCACTTTCTCTTAAAAAAGGACTAAAATGCCCCTCTCATCCAAATTATAAAAATACCCTCAAACATTCATACTCGTAACTCTTCTATACGGTCTCCGTTTTTCGCTTGCCCCTGTCTACAAATTGAGGACTCTGAGGCCTATACAATAGTCTTCACAAAAAATCCAAAATGTACCCTGAGAAATAAGTCAACTTTTGTCCTACAAGGGAAAAATCATCAATTCCCATTTTAAATTCTCGAACTTACCTTACTAAATTTTCGGATCGTTACAATCTACCTCCCTTAATGAATTTCATCCTCGAAATTTAAATTGGTCTATCAATAACTGTAAATATGAGGCCTACAACAATGTATGGGGCTTCTACTAAGCCACGTTTAATATCCTGAGTGTTAAACTAATATCTCAACTCCCTAGCTCTTCTGGAGCCCTAGACTTGTATCCTAGCTCTTTTCGATTTCTAATATGATATCTTGACTCCTTACGAGTCCTAATCGGATATCTTAAACTTCATGAGTTCGAATTTGATATTCCGTAATCCATGCCACCACTGGCATGCCTAGTCGCTAAGTAGAAACATCTCTAGAAATACCACATCCTATAGAGGATGTCTAATCACCTCAAAACCTAAAATACTAGCTCCAATTGAAGAACTCACTCATCTGTCCAATCTAGGTCCAACTCGTCTGTAAATGTTGCTACTCTAGCCTATGGGCTAGCCCATTACCCGAACCCACACAAGTTCTCCAATACTTGAGCATAGTATCCAATGTTTGACCCGAGTAATCTAAAGTCTATCCCATCCCTAAGCCTACCCTGGGAAAATGTGTACTCCTTATGTATCCGCCTCATCACCAGACTGTGCACGAAACTCGGGTGTCGGAGGCATTACATTGGCTAAAGAAACACATATAAGTATCCTAATTCTCTAATTCCAAATTTACAGGACCCTTCCCAAATAGACTTTGATAAGCACGCCTAATTTTGCTCTCGTCTAACAAATGAACCGAATTTATGAAATTATCCTCAACACCTGTAAGATAAGGGATAACAGTACGGATGTCTTGCTCATGCCTCTACCTCTAGATCAGTCCCAATCATTGTGCAACGACCTAAAGGGCCAACAAAACTATTAAAAGTGCGAGTGGACAAAAAGAAACATCAGAAAATACAATTTTAAGAAACATAAACCTTTACCCTCTAATTGTAAAACATGCATGGATAAAATCAAACATAAACATCTGGAGTTCAAATAAAATCACATCGTAATCCGTGGCACTCACAAATCATATAACGCATTAAAATCTCATGGCACACATTTTCCTAAAATTCATGTTTATTGAATCTTGTCAAAACATGGACAACGATATTAAAAACCAATTCAAAGAAAATCATCGACTTCCTTGAGCATGAACCGTCTGAGTGACACCCTGAGCTTCGACTACCTGGGAAACAATCACCATAAGCATTAGTCGTTTGGGAAACACCTTAGCTTCAGTTGTTTGGGAACACATCATAACAAAAGTGAAAAACCGACAATGGATTAAATCCAAAACCTTTATTTTTTTAAAAAAATCCTTGACTCACATTCCAAGTCAAAGAATTTCCAAATCGAGCCTAAGCTCAAAACACCGTGTCCACAATACCACATATTCTGTGTCGATAAACAAGTCAAATTCGAAAATCATCAAATACTATTAGAATAATTTATTCAACCCATTGCGATCCAGGAAATGCAATAAAACATTTAAATCAATTAATCGTGTATGTGTCACAGTTTATAAAAACAAATGTTCACTCACAGTTGATTACATAAAATTTCATATTGACCGTGACAACAGACACACTGCCATGTGTAAATGGCAGGCTGGGTAGTGTCTCCTTATGTGTCCACACTCGTGGGAGGTTATCTTCAACCTCCAACCAGGTTGACCCAATCTCTATAATTGGGTCCCGACTAGATTTCCATACCTGGCACAAATTCCACAATTCTCCATCAAATAGCATGTATCAACATTTAGAAACAAGATTCTCCATCCAATTACCTTAAGCTCACCATAATTTCATAAGAAAAAAGTTCCAAGATTCGGTATGATGACCCAAAAATTTAAGAACCGTAAATTTGAAATTTCGAATGTAAAACGACGTTTTTGCCACTGTAATTATTGTGCTCAAAGTTGACTTTTGTTGGGAATAATTTTTGTACATTTTTTGAGGATCGTTGTGTAGGTCTTGAAGCACTGATTCCGTAGATAGGTGGCACAATGGAATTGGAGGTCGAACAAGTTCTTTACGGGTTTAGGCAGTCTAAGGCATTTTGGTAATTTATGCCTAGGAAGGGAAAGTTGGTCTTTTTGTTATTTTGATGACTTATCATCATGCCTTATGTATTGGTGAAACGTGTCACCAGTTGGGCTAGATTGGTGACATGGATGTGAGATGTCGTGTTGTTCATTTGAAACCAAAACTCGAGAAAGGAGTTTAAAACCTGAAACCCAGAAACTTGAAAATTTGAGAAATTGAAGTTTAGTTTTGGACCTTAATTGTGGAAACTAGGTTTGGATTAAGCTTCCTAGGATCCAAATGAATTGGATCATCACAAAATTGAAAGGAATTGTCGAACAACAAGCCTAGAACAATACTTTCGTTCATTTCGAATTTTCAAATTGAAATCGACTAGTTGAGGTAAAGAAATGCCAAATTGAACATGAATTCGTGTTTTTGGGTAGCCTAGAATGCTTTTAGATGGATTTGAATTGAGAAATGGTGTGAAATTGGTTGAATTTGGATTCAGGTTGAAATCGGGTCGGGTGACCTGTTTGTAGGAAAACGGGTCCAGAAGGCGATGAATAGTTACTAACGCGTAGGCTTCACGTGCAGCCATTCCAGGTGGTGCATGGGGGTTCGGTCCAAGGAATCTTGAGGTACAATCAACAATTCTTTTACTCATTTAGATGTTATAGACATTTTTTCGTAAGTTTCAAGTCGATCGGACACCGTCTCAATGGTGTTTTGGGTGTCCGAAGTGTTATGTTACATTTTTAATACGTATTTGAATCCCGAAAAATGGGGGATTGTATTGTGATGTTATTTGGGGATGATAATGACCCTTGCTAATGAATGTAGACAAGAAAGGCAATTACTGGAATTATGAAGGAGCGTAGGCTCGGTTTCGAATCGTGTGGATTGTAGGTGAGTAGACGTTTGTTTTATAAACTATTATGCATGCATAGTAAATATTTTTCGTGATTTATTGCATGATTTCAGTTCCAATAATTTGAATGATGAGTTGATATAATTATTTGAGGATTTTATGAATTTATCTATCGATTTTGGATTCGATTTATGGTGAATGGTGAAAATGATGTTTTGGGCGCAATTCCTAGATGTGACTCGGATGTTGCGTGGGTGCAGTTCCTGAGTAGATGGTACGTCTAGATGTTGCGTGTACAGTTCCCGAGCTGGGATATGCATAGTGCTGATGTGATAATGTGATTGATTGTGCACTGATGAGTAGTGCTCATTTTGTGATATTGTGATTGATATATATGCATTGATGAGTAGTGTTGTTGATCATTGTGATTGATGTTGAGTATTGTTGATTGATTTTCATTGACGTTGATGGTTGTGTCTAGCTGCGTTACACGATTTGATGAAATGTATTTTATTAAATGTGGGACACATGCCTTTGATGAATTATGGGTCCCACGATTTGTGATATGATTTGAAATCCGGTTGTCATGTTTTACTCTATGCATGCATGGTTTTATAACTGAATGGTAAAATGGGCTATTTTTATCGAAACTTATTGTAAATGGTTCTTTTTATCCACTCACACTTTTGATGTTTTGATGCCCCTCCAGGCCGTGGCACGGAGATCAGGGTAATCAAGAAGCAGAGGTATGAGTGGGAATCAGTACAGCTATCCTTTGTCTGACAAGGAGTGAGGGTGTTTTCAGAACATCAATTAACTTCTCAGATGATAGCAAGACTATGCACGGTTATCAAAGAATTTTTGGGACGGGTCCCATCATTTGGCCATGGTTCAGACCTCTTGTTCCAGCAAGTTCCCTAGTTCAAAGCCTTGAAACTTAGGCTCCTATTAGTTATCTGCGTCGAGCGAAGATAACGATGATCTTGGTTTCAAGAATTAACATTCGAAACTGAATATGCAATACATGGACTATGGTTATCCTTTCTTGTCATGACCCGACCCATCTAACACAATATTGTCCACTTTGGGACCAGCCCTCACGATTTTGTTTTCTGGAGCTCACGTACAACTCCCCAATTGGTCACCCATCCCGGGATTGCACTAGTCTCAACTCGATTAACTTTGGAGTTCCCAAGGAATCCAAAGCTAGTGAGCTCCCAAAAGACCTTATGTTAGATAGATACGTAGCCACACATATAAGGCACTTCACCTTTCCCTCCCCGAGCGATGTGGGATTGTTCACCGATTTTGCCTTTTCCAAGCTCACGGGTCTTGCTCAGCGTTCTTGCTTCTCAAGCTCACGAGTCATGCTCACTGTTCTTACATCCAAGAATGGGTATTACAATCCACCTCCCTTGGGCCCTATCACGCTCGCTGGCACACTTCTGGTCGGGGTTTGGCTCTGATACCATTCTGTCACAACCCGAGCCATCCCTCCCCAAGCGTTGTGGGATTGTTCACCGATCTTGCCATTCCAAACTCACGGGCCTTGGTCACCGTTCTTGCTTCTCAAGCTCACGGGTCTTGCTCACCGTTCTTGCTTCCAAGACTAGGTATTACATTTCTTGCTGCAAACCTCTCTATCCTTCTCTTATTTTTCCTCTCTAGTGTTTTTCTTCCAACTTTCCACATGACTACCAATGAGCCAAGATGGAAATAGAGAAACTAAGGAGGACCTTTCTTCCTTCTCCCTCCCTTTTCCTCATAGTTTGCCTGATATCCCCCTAAAACCAAAAGTGAAAGCTTAGTCACCACTTAGATACCTAGAAAGTGACATTTATTACACATATAATTTGATGAGTGAACAAGTAATGAGTCACCTTTTCTAGAAAAAGACTAAAATTCCCATATCTTCCAAAGTTAAAAAATACGCTCGGACGTCCAGACCCGTAACCTTACAATATAATCTCCATTTTTCGAATGCCACCTGTCTACGAACTGGAAACTCTGAGACCTACGTAACGATCCTTAATAAAAATTGAAAAAGTACGCTGAGAAAAAAGTCAACTTTGATCTACAAGGGAAAAATTGTTAATTTCCATTTTAAATTCCAGGAATTATCTTTCCAAATTTCGGGGTCGTTACCTTCAGCGCATATGAGAAGAAACTAAGGGGAGAGAAGGCCTCCTTGTGTCACGACCCGGCTCATCTAACATAATATTGTCTGCTTTGGGTCAAGCACTCACAGTTTTGTTTCCAGGAGCTCACGTGCAATCCCAGTGCGTCACCCATCATGGGATTGTACCAGCCTCAACTTGCTTAACTTTGGAGTTCCCAAGGAATCCAAAGCCAGTGAGCTCCCAAAAGGCCTTGTGCTAGATAGATATGTGCCCATGCATATAAGGCACTACACCTTTTCCTCGCCGAGCGATGTGGGATTATTCAGCGATCTTGCATTTCCAAGCTCACGGGTCTTACTCACCATTCTTGCTTCTCAAGCACATGCGTCTTTCTCACCGTTCTTGCTTCCAAGATCAGGTATTACAATTCACCCCCCTTGGGGCCCAGCGTCCTCGTTGGCCCATTTCCGGTCGGGATCCAGCTCTGATACCATTCTGTCACGACCCGACCCATCTAGCACAATATTGTTCGCTTTGGCCCACCCCTCACGGTTTTGTTCTCGGGAGCTCACGTGCAACTTCTTAGTAGGTCACCCATCATGGGATTGCACCAGTCTCAACTCGCTTAACTTTGGAGTTCCCAAGGAATCCAAAGCTAGTGAGCTCCCAAAAAGCCTCGTGTTAGATAAATATGTGCCCACACATATAAGGCACTTCACTTTTCCCTCCCCGAACGATGTGGGATTGTTCACTGATTTTTCCTTTTCCAAGCTCATGGGTCTTGCTCACTGTTCTTGCTTCTCAAGCTCACGAGTCATGCTCACTGTTCTTACTTCCAAGAACGGGTATTACAATCCACCCCCCTTGGGGCCTAGCGCCCTCGCTGGCACACTTCCGGTCGGGGTTTGGCTCTGATACCATTCTGCCACGACCCTGGCCATCCCTCCCCAAGCGATGTGGAATTGTTCACTGATCTTGCCATTCCTAACTCACGGGTCTTGGTCACCGTTCTTGCTTCTTAATCTCACTGGTTTTGCTCACCGTTCTTGCTTCCAAGACCAGGTATTACATTCATTGCTGCGAACCTCTCTATCCTTCCCTTATTTTTCCTCTCTAGTGCTTTTCTTCTAATTTTCCACATGATTACCAATGAGCCAAGATGAAGAGAGAGAAACTAAGGAGGCTCTTTCTTCCTTCTCCCACCCGTTTCCTCATAGTTTCCCAATAGCCCCCCAAAAGCACAAGTGAACGCTTAGTCACCGCTTAGATACCTAGTAAGTGACATATGTTACACATATAATTTGATGAGTGAATGAGTACCGAGTCACCTTCTCAAGAAAGGGACTAAAACTCCCATATCATATAAAGTTAAAAAATACATTCGGACGTCTAGACCGGTAACTTAACAATATAATCTCCATTTTTCAAATGCCACCTATTTATGAACTGGAAACTCCAAGACCTACGTGACGATCCTCAATAAAAATTGAAAAAGTACGCTGAGAAAAAAGTCAACTTTGATCTACAAGGGAAAAAATGTTAATTTCCATTTTAAATTCTCGGAATTATCTTTCCGAATTTTGGGGTCGTTACCTTCAACACATATGAGAAGAAACTAAGGGGAGAGAAGGCCCCCTTGTGTCACGACCCGGCTCATCTAATACAATATTGTCCGCTTTGTGCCCAACCCTCACGGTTTGTTTTCGGGAGCTCACGTGAAACTTCCCAATGGGTCACCCATCATGGGGTTGTACCAGCCTCAACTCGCATAACTTTGGAGTTCCCATAGAATCTAAAGCCAGTGAGCTCCCAAAAAGCTTTGCGTTAGATAGATACGTGCCCACACATATAAGACACTTCACCTTTCCCTCCCCGAGCGATGTGGGATTGTTCACTAATCTTACTTTTCCAAGCTCACAGGTCTTGCTCACCGTTCTTGCTTCTCAAGCTCACACATCTTGCTCACCGTTGATGTGTGCGAATCAGACCCAAACTAAATCTCTGCACAAGTTGGAGGAACTCTGCCTACCTCAACTCACAAACTCTGGTTACAATCACTCTGACAATTCATACAAGAAGATGAACGTTCCCTGAACGTCCCTCGATTCTCAACAGCCACCAGTACATCCACCCTCAATGGTAGTGCCTGCTACAATCTCGTGCAAACCCAACCACCAGACATCACTATCGAGACTCCGTATCCGAAAGCACTTGTGGATCGGATCCCATCATTTCACTTAGTGTCAGACAAATAAATCTCTGTAGTCTCAACTAGACTCGGCTAGACTCAACTAGAGTCGTCCACTAGGTCATCCATGACCTTAGCAATACTATGCAGCTTAATATCCAATCTGACCTGATCATGGATCGATCACTACTCAGAAAAGTCATCTGATCCCAAAACAACTAGCTGATTCACATTCTTGAACCACCAGTCACAAACAAGGGTTACCCCCCTAAGGCCATCTACTAACTCTGTTGTACTCATATTCTCTAAACCATCAATCACGACTAAGAATCGAGGAACCCGGCTGCTATCAGCAGCACCACTATCTTGACTTGACCGACTAAGGGTCCCACACTGCAATCTTGTCATATCCGACCCTTCTCGGGTTTACCACACCAATTCACGGCGTATCGAGCAACATATCCTATCCATTATTCCTTTACACTAGATTCTCGTACTAATCATGACAGGACCCATCCCAATCCCCCTGGGATTAACGTGGGATAACCCTGCTCCCGTCTGGGGATATTTCCAACCTTTGCCCTCTCCGGCTATCAGAGTACGCCAGGATCCGGATGAGGTATGTGATATCTCGTTCTCTGCTACAGTCCATATCCACTATCAACCTGAAGGGCAGTCAAAACATTAAAATCTATGAGTGGACAAAACAACCAGTTTATAAAAACCTTTTAACGAAGACATTTGTACCCTTCACTAAAAAACATGCATGCATTCGAAAACCATTTATCCAGAAAAACCATAGGTGGGAACTAAGCCCAAAAACCATGAAGATACCAACCATACGGGCCACTGCCCAAATCCATACGGGACTAATCCCGAAACCATAATGAAGCCACGAACACGGGCCATTGCCCAAAACCTGTGCATATCACATATCATAAATATCATATATACATATAATCCACACAACCAATCTTGTCACGGTTTCCAAAGCTACGCGCGTGCTACCCGGGGTCTCAAACCCAAGTCTCTCAGAGTCCAAGGTCATTGTCTGTAGAACAATGACCCCTCCTGAGGTTACGATCCATGCCTTCTTGAGAGTAAGGGACCCAACTCGGGGGCGACTCCACTCAGTCGGTGTTCCATGACTACTACGGGGTCCACCCAGGCCAACGACCCTCCCCAGAGGAGATAATAGAAGTAAAGGAATGTATATGAACATATATACATATAACACACACATTCATGCCCGGTTCCCTTGAACCGTCATAATCCATAATATCCATGCCGTTCATATATATATATATATATATATATATATATATATATATAGAAAAAATCCAACATGCCCGGTTCCCATAAACTGTCATGTACCACAACCTTTCCAGGGTTCATTCCCGGTTCCCATAAACCGTCATGAACATGGAAATCCAGCTAGGGTCCCTGACCCGAAATCATAACCATAAAGCACATGGTCTCGTGCCCGAAGATATGACATCAGCTGGGCACCGTGCACGATATCTAAGGGTCAGTCACGACTCTGATCGTAGTGATGCGTGCAACCACCCATCAAGGACCGCCATCAATCCTAGTATGTCGCCGTGAACGTATCAACCGACGCGACCACCACAAGATCATGGTGTACCCATCACCGATCGATATCCTGAACCGTCAGCACTCCGAAGTCGAGCCTCCATCGGCTGCCCGATCACAGATCGTGCATCGTGACCTCTCCGGAAGGAACATATCGTAATCCGGAGGCGAGCGTCGTATCGTCTGTAGCCGTGCACATAGCACTAGCCGCGACCACGATTTAGACCCGAAGGTCATCAATAGGGTCATATGCCCGAGACAAAACAAAATGGGTCTCATACCCAAGTTTATCCTTTTGGAAAACCAAATCCTTTTCATTTAGACTATCAAAGAAATATAGACCTGTATAGGCACCGTATAAGGCTGAAACCTTGAAATACGTTCCTATACGTAACAACAACCAAATGCACGCATTGTATCATAAAAGATGTATTAAAACATATAATAAAAATTTATACATGCACCAATTTAGAAAACAAGGTCCATTCACAGACCGTCCGAGCTGCCGCCTCAATTTGCGTGCCGTAAGCCTCACCGGGAAAATCATCGTCACCGGGACTCCCAAACCTTTCCAAATCGTAATAAAAGGTTACTAACTACTTAAATAACCTCCCACTAAAGCCCCTTAATTTTCTGAAATTTTTAACTATTTTTAATCCCGATCTGAAACCTTCTGATGCCCCGAACATTGTCTAGACGGTGTCCGATCGACACGAAACCAGTCCCAAAATGTTCGTTACATTGAATAGAAGATTTCACGTGTTGAAAGCACTCTCAAAATCCGCACCACGTGCTCACATGTGCCCTTGGAACCCCCTGCGCGTGAGCCCACGTACTGGGTACTGTAGCATCGTCATTAAGCTCCAGCCGGTTCAGACCGGCCGGTTCGGTCCTTTTCTGCAACTGGACCGGCGTGACCGGTCCAGTCTCCTACAAGGTCCATCCTTCACCTTTTTCAACTCTAATCGATCCTATTCTTCTATTTTAGATCATAGGAACTTAAAACAAGGAACTAGAACTCCTAAAACCCACGAAAACAGTCCGGTTCGATTTTGGTTCTCACGGTTTAAAAATCCAAAACTCACCCCAGCGCTCCTCGATGTCTCAACACTCCCAAAACCTTCCAAAAAACTCCCTAACAACCTAAATAACTCAAACCAAACGTCCAAACAGGGCCATAACAACCGAAATCGAAAAATGAATCTAAAAAGCAAAACCGAGCCATACCTTCGGGTTTCTCCTGCACGCCGCCGTTCACGGCGGTTCTGACCGTCCTGTAGCCATCCTCAGTCTGTCAAAACACTCTCTGGTCTCTCAGGCATGTTCATCTGGGGTTGGGTTGGATTGGTTTGAATGCTTGGGTGAGATCGGGTATTGGGTTTGAAATGAAGAAGAATGATCGATGAAGGGATGATATGCTTGAAGGAAAGAGATGGCATGTGGATGGGTGGCACTTGTCACTCATCCATTGGGCCGGAACCAAATATCTGGGGCCCACTAGAATCCAAAAGTGGTTCGTCTCGTAAAACGTGCAATAGTACTTTCGTACTTCCGGGAACTGTATCTTCGTCGTCCAACGTCCGAATTTGACATGCCGCCTGTCTAAAGATTCGTATCATTCCGATCTATATAACGGTCCTCGGCCCTCGGCCATCCGACCTCCCAGTTCAAAAGTCAACATTTTGCCCTTTTTAACCAAAATTACCAAATCGCCCTTGAACTTCCGAACGTCATAACTTTTTCCTCGAACGTCGGAATTGAACGTGCCACCCGTCTATAAACTCGTGACGTCCTAAAATACGTCAAGATCATCGGCCAAAGTCCATTTGACCGCCAGAATGAAAAGTGAACGTTTTGCCCACACCTAGGGGCAAAACGGTCATTTTGCATCGTTCGTCCAATTTCGCCCAACTAATCACCGATTAACCTCACTAATCGTGATTAGCCACTAATCTAATCCCAAATTTCGAGATGGGTCGTTACAACCTTCCCTCCTTAATTAATTTCTTCCTCGAAATTCTAACCGACCTAAATCCAACCGTTCTTCCCTCCTTAATTAGTTTCGTTCTCGAAACTCCAACTATTCTAATTCCATATCCACATCGTGGAAATAATTCGATCTCACGTCACGTGTACACTCGTACATCCACTAACCAGAACAATACTCGTCTGCAACCAGACGTACCACCAACACTCACGTCGTATCGACTACACTCGACCACGTCGAATGATAGTAATCACACATTCCGAATTGACACCACTTGTCAAATCTACCATTTCGTTGACACTAAAAACTCGACGGTTCCTTGCTCAGTCCCAAACTTTATCCTGACGCATGCTTCCACAGGGAGTCACTAAACCTCACTAGCCGATCCACGCTGACACCTTCGATAAACTGTCACCACTTGACAGTCTTCAGTCGAAAACTGACACTATACTCACTTGTGGTTACACTAACCACCAACTCACTCAACCTGAGTACACGTATACCAACAAACACTCGATCTGTGTGAAACTAGACCTATCAGAAATACTATGACCCAGTGCACAGTATCCAATGTCCAGTCTATGTCCTCAACTAATCCAATGGTATCGGAACTAAGCCGACAACCAACACGCTCACCAACGTACACATGGTATATCTCATATACCGTCACCAGACACCTCAAGTCTACCTGGTATCGTACCTTTAATAACGTACAAGGTACGTACATTCTTTACCAACCAGACTACAACTATGACAACCACAACAATAACAATAACAAAACGACCACCTAGGTCGTAGCCAAACACATTTCAATAATGGAGTCCATCTGTCCAATCCAGTACCAGACAGATCAAAACTCCGACCCATTATCCATTTCCAAATTCGAATCCGAAATCATCATTCCGTAAGCTAGCATTTGGAATAACCATTCCGAACCGAAATCCAGAAATCCACTTTCAAGTTCCAAAATCGAATCCTGAATCGTCACCTAGAAATCCAATTCCAAAACCCAAAATCTCTTTCACGTCTACCGAGACGCTCCAAAACCGAACCTATCGGTAACTTGCTCAATACATTCGATTGACTTCATAGGGAAGCCAATCCCAATCTCCACACATCTCTAAGGCTGACAAAATCCGATCTCGTCGGACCCCTACTCGGGCGCAATATATCGTACGGGATTCACTTCGAAAAGAAGTTCAGTCCCAACCTCCACCTATCTGGATCATCAAGATCACGATCCAGACCCAACACTACGTCAACCGACAACAGACGTCACGATCGAGATCGTCACGACGCACAAAATCCTCAACATCAGAGTTCCGATCCATCTAGGATCCACACAGTTAACTACCAGATTCCAAACCATAGGGTCTTACACCCTCAACGAATCTGCATGCTGTCACATCGTTCGTCAACCAATTCCCACATCTACCAGATCAGTCAACGACGAGACACGCCGCGATTGTTGGTTCTCACTGATTACCTTGTATCGATCCTTGTCCTTCCGCCTAGGAAAAATCAAGGATGATCCAATACGATGACATCAAAACTCATCCTACGTGAATACAAACAAACTCATTGCATTCACCACTCCATATAAACCATCACCGTCTGCCACCAAGCAGAAAATGAGAAATCTCAGTCACCTAATTTCGATATGCTCAATTCCTCCTAATGATCCAAGACAAATCTCGGGTTCACCAACCAATACATGACCAATGTAATGGTGACACACCCATCATCAACCATTATCTGCCATCATATGCCATGGCAGAACATGAGAAGTCACCCAAAATGACTTCAAAATACCAATTACCAATGAGGAAAACCCACACTCCTCTAGTCACCTCAATCACAATCTCACTCGATTTCGTAGTTCCAACCACGTCGGAACCAACACACTCGGACATCATCCACGTGTTCGAGATCAGTCTAACTCACCTATTCGGTTACGACCGTGTATGTACATCCAAAAGGATGTCAAGTCATCCTATCATGATAAACCGTTCGACTGACGAGTCACAACCAATTCCTTCTGTGATCTGCAGTCAAGTCTCTGCATACCACCATATCTAACCAATCCTGACCAACTCTGACCAACTGGTCGCCAATCCCCATGACAATACTCGTTCCTCACGTATTAACTACTGCTGGATCCAATCCAATCCAGTCCATCACTATCTGTAATCCACTCCCAAACCACAGATACCGAACATATGCCTATCTCGACGGAGTCACATCCTGACTCGTGACTCATCGTCATCACAATCACCGACACCAGCACTAGCACCAGTACCAGTACCAACACCAGCACCAGCACCAGAACGCTAACACCAACATTAGTATCAACACCAGCCCACACGGTGTGTGAAACAGAAAACCTTGGATCTCCGCTCATACCGAGCGACAATCCCTTACCTTAGCTCGAATGAGAGAAACTCTGCCTCCCTCGTACCCAACAACTCTGGGTACAATCACCCTGACAGCTCATACGAGAAAAGGAAACGCTCTCTGAACGTCCCCGATTCCCAAAAACCGTAACTACAACCACTCTCGGTTGTAGTGCCTGCCACAGACTCGTGCAGACCTAACCACCAGACATCACAATCGATACTCCGCATCCAACGGAATCAATCGCCCGTACCAACTACTCTGTATCGCCACTCAGGGATTCCATCGACAAGTGCCAACCTTGGTAACCTATCCAACCATCTCTAACCAGTCGTAACTCGACTAAACCAATGTCGTCTACCAGGTCATCCACGACAACCAACTAGGTTTAACCAATAAGTATAACCCCGAATGCGGAGTACAGTCCCATCACTCAAGCTGACATGACTAGTCCAAACAACGGTCTCATCGGAGTCGAGACCACTCGCCAACTCACCATTCCGAACCATACACCTAAGGTAGGGTTCCACGAACACACCTAGAGTCTCCCTGAACCCAACTGCGGAAAGCAGTAAAATCCACAATATGACCGTCGCCGCAGTCTTGACATCATAAGGACGTCAATCCAACTAGGATTCCTTGAATCCGACTGCTCCCAATAGCATATCCATCTAACTCAACAAAATCAGACCATCGATGGTCACAACACCAAACCAGTCGTTAAATCGCTCCTACAACGTCGTGAAAGACGATCCCAACTAACCGTCTCACGATCAAAAGCCCAAAGTACTGATATGTTCATCCCTTCGTAGGGTCCCACAATGTCAACCCTAACAGAACTATGGCAACCCCGGCATCAAATGTCGAACTAAGACAATCCGAGATTCAATCCTACTAACTATCGTACCGGCATCCCAACTATCAGGTTGATAACGAACTGTAGACCATTGAGACATCACATCCTCGACCCGCGTACGGAGTATCGCGCAAAATACGCTCTGGAATTCAGAGTAACATGAGTAAACCATGCTCTGATACCAAGCTGACAGGACCCATCCCAATCCCCCCGGGATTAACACGGGATGACCATGCTCCCGTCTGACACGAAGTGTCAAACAAGGGATATTTCCAACCTTTGCCCTCTCGGGCTATTAGAGTACGCCAGGATCCAGATGAGGTATGTGATATCTCCGTCTCTGCTACAGTCCACATCCGCTATCAACCTGAAGGGCAGTCAAAAGATTAAAAGCTGTGAGTGGACAAAACAACCAGTTTATAAAAACATTTAAACGAAGACATTTGTACCCTTCACTAAAAATCATGCATGCATTCGAAAACCATTTATCTAGAAAAACCATAGGTGGGAACTAAGCCCAAAACCATGAAGATACCAACCATATGGGCCACTTCCCAAATCCATAAGGGACTCAGCCCGAAAACATAATGAAACCTCATACACGGGCCATTGCCCAAAACCTGTGCATATCACATATCATATATATATCATATATACATATAATCCACACAACCAATCCTGTCACGGTTTCCAAAGCTACGCGCGTGCTACCCGGGGTCTCAAACCCAAGTCTCTGAGAGTCCAAGGTCAAGATCCGTAACCAATGACCCCTCCTGAGGTTACGATCCATGCCTTCCTGAGAGTAAGGAACCCAACTGGGGGGCGACTCCACTCAGTCGGTGCTCCGTGACTACTCCGGGGTCCACCTAGGCCAACGACCCTCCCCTGAGGAGATAATAGAAGTAAAGGAAGGTATATGAACATATATATACATATAACACACACATTTATGCCCGGTTCCCCTGAACCGTCATAATCCATAATATCCATGCCATTCATATATATATATATATATATGTAGAAAACATCCTCCATGTCCGTTTCCGATAAACCCTCATGTACCACAACCTTTCCAGGTTTCATGCCTTGTTCCCATAAACCCTCATGAACTTGGAAATCCATCTAGGGTCTCTGACCCGAAATCATAACCATAAAGCACAGGGTCTCGTGCCCGAACATATGACATCAGCTGGGCACCGTGCCCGATATCCAAGGGTCAGTCACTACTCTGATCATAGTGATGTGTGCAACCATCCATCCAGGATAGCCCTCAATCCTGGTATGTCGTCCTGAACGTATCAACCGACGCGACCACCACAAGATCATGGTGCCCCCATCACCGATCGATGTCCTGAACCGTCAGCACTCCGAAGTCGAGCCTCTATCGGCTGCCCGACCACAGATCGTGCATCGTGACCTCTCCAGAAGGAACATATATTAATCTGGAGGCGAGCATCGTATCGTCTGTCGCCGTGCACATAACATTAGTCGCGACCACGATTTAGACCCGAAAGCCATCAATAGGGTCATATTCCCGAGACAAAACCAAATCGATCTCATACCCGAGTTTATCCTTTTGGAAAACCAAATCCTTTTCATTTAGACCATCAAAGAAATACAGACCCCTATAGGCGTCGTTAAGGCCAAAACCTCGAAATACGTGCCTATACGTAACCACAACCAAATGCACTCATGGCATCACAAAACATGTATTAAAACATATAATAAACATTTATGCATGCAACAATTTAGAAAACAAGGTCCATTCACAGACCGTCTGAGCTACCGCCTCAATTTGCGTGCCGTAAGCCTCACCGGGCAAATCATCGTCACCGGGATTCCCAAACCTGTCCAAATCGTAATAGAAGGTTAGTAATCATGTAAAACCGAAATATCATAATCATCACTCTAAAATCATATATGAATACATAAGATAAGTGAATAAAATAGTTATGCATGCTCGGTTAGAAATCAAAAGTGCACTCACGGATTTCGGACGCGTCAATCGCGCCCCGTGCGCTCCTCGGTAGCCTCGTGAATGTTCGGGCCTGTCAAAGAGTACAATAAGGGTTAAAAACATCCCCAAAAAGCCCGTATTAATTTCCCTAATTTTTCGGGATTTTTCGACGTAATTTAACTTAAGGCCCTAAACTTCCGAACCCTCAAAACTATCCCGAACGACATCCGATCGACTCGAACTTTAAATAAAAAATGTTCAATAAACTGAAAGGATGAAATCTCAAGTTGACCGTGATCGGAAATAAGGTCTCATGCATCGTCACGCGCTGTCCAAAGTGGCTGCGCGTGAAGCCACGCGCCTAGCACTGTAGCTACAGTCCCGGCCAATTACCCATCAATTCACACTCGAAACCTTCCCTTCTTCCACCTAATCTTTCCTTAACATGTTAATTTAAGATCTCTTTCCTTGACAGTCCACTACTCTGTTTAACAAAGTCCACCCACGGCTATTTCAAAATGCAGTCTTGGCAAATTACCATTTTGCATTTCTGCACAAAATTACCAAAATGCCCCTTCTCTTCCGAGACCCGTAACTCAACCGTCCGATGTCCGTTTTTAGCGTGTCGCCTGTCTACGGGCTCAGGGCATCGAGACCTACCTAACGATCCTCGAATTGTGTGGAAATCAGTTTTCAAACAAAAAGTCAACATTTTCTCCCTCTTTTCGTCCGAATTATGAAAATGCCCTTGGACTTCCGAATATCATAACTTTTTCCCTGATTGTCGGAATTGGACGTGCCACCTGTCTATGGACTCGTGACGTCCCGAACTACGTCACGGTCACTGGCCAACGTCCATTTGACCTACCAATCAAAAAGTCAACAAATTGATCAAACTATTCATAGGGGTAAAACGTCAGTTCATTCATTATTTTACAAAATTATATTCTCCGAATTTTCAGGGCGTTACAATCTCCCCCCCCCCCCCCCCCCCTCCCTTAAGAAATTTCGTCCCTAAATTTTTAATGAAACAAGTATGGAAACTGCTCTCGCATCTGCGCCTCGGGTTCCCATGTGGCTTCCTCTACATTCTGGTTTCTCCAGAGAACCTTTACTAGGGAAATGGTCTTCCGACGTAGCACCTTATCATTTCGATCCAAGATCTGTACTGTTTGTTCTTCAAAGCTTAAGTCTTCTCGGAGTTCGATGGGTTGCTCTTCCAGTACATGAGGTACATCATACACATACTTCCGTAGCATCGACACGTGCAAAACATCGTGGACTTTCAAAAGTTCTTGAGGTAGTGCTAATCTGTAAGCAACTTGGCCAATCCTCTCAATAATCTCGTATGGTCTGATTAAACGAGGGCTCAACTTTCCTCGCTTGCCAAATCTCACTATACCTTTCTAAGGAGATAGCTTCAGAAATACCCGAGCTCCGACAACAAACTCAAGATCTCTAATTCGATGGTCCACATAGCTCTTTTGTCTGTCTTGGGCTGCCTTGAGCCTATCTCTGATGAGTTTGACTTTCTCCGTTGTCAATTCCACCAATTCGAATTTAGTCCGCTTTCTCTCACCCACGTCCGTCCAACACAACGGGGTTCTGCACTGCCGTCTGTACAAGGCTTCGTAAGGGGCCATCCCAATGCTCGCCTGATAACTGTTGTTATAAGCAAACTCCATCAAGGCTAGATGTGATTCCCAAATGCCTTGAACTTGTAAAACACAGGCTCGCATCATGTCCTCCATGATCTGACTGGTCCGTTCAGACTGACCGTCGGTCTGAGGATGAAAAGCAGTACTGAAACAAAGTTTCGTCCCAAAGGTCTCTTGTAGACTCTCCCAAAACTGTGAAGTAAACCTCGGGTCTCTGTCAGAAACTATCGATTCCGGAGTACCGTGCAATCAGATGATCTCGTCGATAAACAACTGAGCAAACTGTGTCATCCTAAAGTTCTCTCGCACCGGCAAGAAATGGGGTGACTTCGTAAGCCTATCCATAATCACCCAAACCCCATCGTGGCCTCTGGGTGTCCTAGGAAGTCCAAACACAAAATCCATCGTTATGTGATCCCATTTCCATTCTGGGATAGGTAGTGGTTGCAAGGCTCCATAAGGTCTTTGTCTCTCAGCCTTCACTTGCTCACAATAATGTTCTCGCAATGTACAATACATCTTGGTCCCTCCAGGATGCATCGCGTAGGCAGAACTATGAGCCTCATCCAGAATCTCCTTCTTCAGTGCCTCATCGTCCGACACACACAACCGTCCTTCTTTTAGTAAGGCTCCATCCTCTCTGACTGTAAAATCTTGCCGTTCTCTGGCTTCCACTTCAATCCGAAGTATGCACGAGACAGGATCTTGAGATTGAGCATCAACGATCCGATCGATTAGGAGTGGTCTCACCTGAAAACTATCCAGCAAGACACCTTGGCTATACAGTCCCAAATCAATGCTAGTCTTGCGGAGTTCAACCAATAGAGGCAAATGGACCATCTGTAGGTGCGCGCCATAGAATGCGTTGACTTACGGCTCCAAGCATCAGCCACCACATTAGCTTTTCCAGGGTGGTACTCAATCGTGCAATCATAATCCTTAATTAGCTCCAGCCATCGCCTTTGCCTCTCATTCAAGTCCTTCTATGTGAAGAAGTACTTCAGGCTCTTATGATCTGTGAATAGCCTGCAAGTCGCACCATACAAGTGATGCCTCCAAATTTTCAGCGTATGCACCACAACAGCTAGCTCTAAGTCGTGGGGTAGGATAATTGCGTTCATGTGTCTTCAACTGGCGGGAAGCATAGGCAATCACTTTCCCATGTTGCATTAGCACACATCCCAATCCTTGTAAGGATGAATCACTGAACACCTCAAATTCCCCACTATCGTCCGGAAGGGTCAGTATAGGAGCAGTTGTCAACCTTTCCTTCAACTCCTGAAAACTTCGCTCACAATCATCATCCCAGACGAATCTGACTCCCTTCCTCGTCAGCCGTGTCAACGGGGTAGCAATGGTAGAAAAACCTTCTACAAACCTCCTGTAATAGCTAGCCAGACCCAAGAAACTTCTGACTTCAGTGATTATCTTTGGCTGTTCCCACTTCACCACTGCTTCAATTTTCTGAGAATCCACACTGATTCCGTCAGTTGAGATCACATGCCCCAAGAAACTCACGCTCATTAACCAAAACTGACACTTCCTGAGCTTTGCATACAACAGGTTTTCCCTCAGGGTACCTAGCACCATCCTCAAGTGCTCTTCATGCGCTTCCGCACTTTTTGAGTAGACCAGAATGTCATCAATGAACACGATGACAAAGTGATCCAAGTATGGCTGCAACACTCGATTCATCAAGTCCAGAAATGTTTCGGGTGCGTTGGTCAAAACGAACCGCATTACTAGGAACTCATAATAACCGTATCGGTTTCTAAAGGCTGTTTTGGGCACATCCTCTTCCTTAACCCGCCTTTGATGATACCCAGAACAGATCGATTTTGGAGAAGTACTGTGCTCCTCTCAGCTGATCGAAAAAGTCATCGATCCGAGGCAAGGGGTATTTGTTCCTGATCGTTACTTTGTTCAGTTGCCTGTAATCGATGCAGAGCCTTAAGCTCCCACCCTTTTTCCGCACAAACAATACTGGAGCTCCCCAAGGGGACACACTCGGCCATCCCAATGCTCGCCTGATAACTGTTGTTCTAAGAAAACTCCATCAAGGCTAGATGTGATTCCCAAATGCCTTAAAATTGTAAAAGACAGGCTCGCTTGATGTCTTCCAAGATCTGAATGGTCCGTTCAGACTGACCGTTGGTCTGAGGATGAAAAGCAGTACTGAAACGAAGTTTCGTCCCAAAAGTCTCATGTAAACCCTGCCAAAACCGTGAAGTAAACCTCGGGTCTCTGTCAGAAACTATCTGTAAGACCCGTGTCTTGGAGGGAACGATGAACAATCCCACTTTCCTGCGAGGGGGGAATGGTCTTGGAAGGGAATGGTGGTGTGCCTTAAAGGTGTAGGCACACACCTATCTAGCATGAGGCCTTTTGGGAGCTCAGTGGCTTTGGGGGGGATTTGAACTCCAAAGTTAAGCGAGTTGAGGCTGGTGCAATTCCAGATGGGTGACCCCCTGGGAAGTTGCACCGTGAGCTCCCGAAAACAAAACCGTGAGGGCAAGGGCAAGGTGGCCCAAAGCGGACAATATCGTGCTAGATGAATCGGGACCTGACAGAAGAGGGTCGGGTCCTGACACTATCGATTCCGGAGTACCGTGCAATCGGATGATCTCGTCGATAAACAACTGAGCAAACTGTGTCATCCTGTAGTTCTCTCACACGGGAAAGAAATGGGCTGACTTTGTAAGCCTATCGACAATCAACCAAACTCCATCGTGGCCTCTAGGTGTCCTAGGAAGTCCAAACACAAAATCCATCGTTATGTGATCCCATTTCCATTCTGGGATAGGTAGTGGTTGCAAGGCTCCATAAGGTCTTTCTCTCTCAGCCTTCAATTGCTGACAAATCAGACACTTGCTGACAAACTCAGCGATCTCCCGTTTCATACCCGGCCACCAATAATGTTCTCGCAATGTACGATACATTTTGGTCCTTCCAGGATGCATCGCGTAGGCAGAACTATGAGCCTCATCCAGAATCTCCTTCTTCAGTGCCTCATCGTCCGGCACACACAACCGTACTTCTTTTAGTAAGGCTCCATCCTCTCTGACTGTAAACTCTTGCCGTTCTCTGGCTTCCACTTCAATCTGAAGTATGTACGAGACAGGATCTTGAGATTGAGCATCAACGATCTGATCCATTAGGAGTGGTCTCACCTGAAAACTAGCCAGCAAGACACCTTGGCTATCACGTCCCGAATCAATGCTAGTCTTGCGGAGTTCAACCAATAGAGGAAAATGGACCATCCGTAGGTGCGTCATAGAATGCGTTGACTTCCGGCTTAGAGCATCAGCCACAACATTGGCTTTTCCAGGGTGGTACTCAATCGTGCAATCATAATCCTTAATGAGCTCCATCCATCGCCTTTGCCTCGCATTCAAGTCCTTCTGTGTGAACAAGTACTTCAGGCTCTTATGATCCGTGAAAAGCCTGCAAGTCGCACCATACACGTGATGTCTCCTAATTTTCAGCTCATGCACCACAGCAGCCAGCTCTAAGTCGTTGGTAGGATAATTGCGTTCATCTGTCATCAACTGGCGGGAAGCATAGGCAATCACTTTTCCATGCTGCATTAGCACACATCCCAATCCTTGTAAGGATGCATCACTGAACACCTCAAATTCCCCACTATCGTCCGGAAGGGTCAGTATAGGAGCATTTGTCAACCTTTCCTTCAACTCCTGAAAAGTTCGCTCACAATCATCATCCTAGACGAATCTGACTCGCTTCCTCGTCAGCCGTGTCAACGGGGTAGCAATGGTAGAAAAACCTTCTACAAACCTCCTGTAATAGCCAGCCAGGCCCAAGAAACTTCTGACTTCAGTGACTGTCTTTGGCTGTTCCCACTTCGCCACTGCTTCAATTTTCTGAGAATCCACACTGATTCCGTCAGTTGAGATCACATGCCCCAAGAAACTCACTCACATTAACCAAAACTGACACTTCCTGAGCTTTGCATACAACTGGTTTTCCCTCAGGGTACCTAGCACCATCCTCAAGTGCTCTTTATGCGCTTCCGCACTTTTCGAGTAGGCCAGAATGTCATCAATAAACACGATGACAAAGTGATCAAAGTATGGCTGCAACACTCGATTCATCAAGCCCATAAATGCTGCGGGTGCGTTGGGAAAAACGAACGTCATTACTAGGAACTCATAATGACCGTATCGGGTTCTGAAGGCTGTCTTAGGCACATCTGCTTCCTTAACCCGCATTTGATGATACCCAGAACGAAGATCGATTTTGGAGAAGTACTGTGCTCCTCTCAGCTGATCGAACAAGTCCTCGATCCGAGGTAAGGGGTATTTGTTCCTGATCGTTACCTTGTTCAGTTGCCTGTAATCGATGCAGAGCCTTAAACTCCCATCCTCTTTCCGCACAAACAACACCGGAGCTCCCTAAGGGGACACACTCGGTCTAATAAACCCCATCTCAACCAACTCTTGCAACTGCGCCTTCAATTCTTTCAACTCAGCTAGCGCCATACGGTACGGGGTCTGAGATATAGGTTGCGTACCTGGAACCAGATTAATGGTGAACTCGATATCTCGGTGAGGTGGCAATCCCGGTAGATCCTCCAGAAAGACATCCGGGAACTCCCGCACTATCGGTATCTCCTCGACCTTCAACGGTGCAGCACGCGTATCCCCCACGTGAGCCAAGTATCCCTGACACCCTTTCCTCAGCAACTTACTTACCTTCAGGGCCGAAATCACTCCAACACAAGTTGCTCGCTGTATTCCTTGAAAGGTGGTTTCAGGTAACCCTGGACTCCAAAAACTGACCTTCTTATCGACACATTTGATAGAAGCATGATGGAGTGTTAACCAATCCATTCCAAAAATGACATCAAAATCATGTAAGTCTAGGAGTATCAGGTCAGCTACCAATCCAATGTCGCCTACCATTACGGGACACTCCCTCAACACTTGGTTTACCACAAATACCTCTCATGTGGGCGTACTCACACCCATGTCACAATCCAGTGTGGACACCTCTCTATCTGCCAACAAACCACAATCCCGTGATATAAACGAATGAGTAGCTCCGGGATCAATTAAAGTACAGACATCATGTCCAAAGATCGTAAATGTACCTGTCACAATACCAGGTGCTGCCCGGGCCTCCTACTGCGTAACCGCAAAAACTCGGGCCTGTGGTCCAGCTGCTCGCCCACGGCCCCTGCCCCTCAGTCCACTAGTCGCTCCAGAACCTCCTCCTCCAGTACTCCCAGTCCTAGAAACTGCAGTTGTGTTCCGTCCCTGCTCTGCTGCACCCCGATCTGCGCCACCACCCTGTGGAAAAGATGGACACTCTCTCCGGTAGTGGCCCCGCTCGCCACAGAAGAAACAGATAACACTAGAAGCATCTCGAGTAAAACCACCACTCTGTCGTCCCATGGAAGCAACTGAGGTCGCACTCTCCTGCGGAACCGGTTGTGCTCTGGGTACTCTGAATCCGGGACTCTGAAAATTACCAGGCCTACCAAAACGATCATTGCCTGCGGACAAAGCTCCACCATAACGTCCCTTTTTCGGGGCTCCCAGACCAAACGATCCAGGAAATGAATGCTCTCGACGTTGTCCACCACCTGAGAATTATGGACGTGTCGGTAGACTAGCCTCAACCCACACTGCGGCATCAGACAACTCTCGGAGAGTAGTAAAAGCTCCGGAAGTCCCAATGGCCCGTATCTCACCTCGTAGGCCAAGCTCAAACCTATGACATTTCTCAGCTTCAGTAGATACAAAGGTAGGAGCAAAATGGGTTAGCATCCGAAATTTCTGCTCATACTATGCTACGGACATGCTCCTTTGTTGGAGCTGCGGAAACTCTCTCTCCCTAGCATCACGGAATGAACAGGGATAGTACTGATCAAGAAACCGTTCACGAAAGGTCTCCCAGGTCACTGGGATAGTACTGCTCATACTATACCACCACTCATAATCAGATCCATCTAGTAGAAAGGTGGCCAATACAACTCGCTTCTCCGGAGGACAATGCATCATAGCAAAAATCCGCTCAAATCGAGAAATCCATCGGTGGGCATCCTCGGGGTCTGCCCCACCACTAAACACCGTAGCCCCAAGACACTGGGCTCACTCGATTATCGCACTCTAGCCATCACTAACGACGCCTTCTGCAGGTCGTGAAGGGGGTTCACATCATGGAGGCATGGCTGATCGTCCTTTCTGAAAGAGGCATAAGTTAGTACAATAACCAATGCACACCCAAGTGCCAGACAAGAACCGTAAACCTATGATCTGATACCAATTGACAAGACCCACCCCGATTATCGCCTCGATAATCGGGAAGCATCCTGCTCCCGTCTGACAATCGAACACAAAGACCAAAATAACCAAATAAAATTACTCCACACCCATTGTCAGACCAGGGAGATTAAACAGTACAACCCACTGGACAACCAGTCCATAGTTTCACAAAGCATAAATTACAAAACAAGATAAAGATCAAATCCTACTCTGTGAACTAAACTACACCGCAGCTGAAAACTTTATGCCTCTGCCTCTGCCTCGGCGTTAGCCCCCAAACTTGTACCACGACCTAGAGGGTATTAAAAATAGCAAAGTGTGAGTGGACTAAAACAAAAGTTTGTAGAAAACAGTTTAATGAAATCGTGGTTCACCCTCCAATTTTTCAACACGCATGCATAACTAAATTTTCGAAAACAACATAGTTAATGAAAACAGCATAATTTAATACTCGAAACATTTTATGAATCATATGGAAACCGTCACAGTATATAGTCACAAAAATCATGTGAACCCGAATGTAACAACACAATCAAGCCGTTGGATCATCCGAGTCTTTAAACTCAATATCAGGCCTTCCGGGGATATCAACGAGTCTTTAAACTCAAAACATGATCAATAGGCCTCGGGGGGTATCACAATAACCGAGTTTGTAAACTCACGATTCTTTAAACTCAATCCGGGTCTTTAAATCCAATTTGGGCCCGCCCCCGTCATTAATTAACCGGGTCTTTAAACCCAAAACCAGATCCAACAATCACACCGGGCTTTAAACCCAAAATCATGCGTAAAATCATAATAAGCTAGGATCCATCATGATCCATTTTCCAAAACCATTCCGAAATCACATTTCAACATAATAGGACCTATGTCCGAATGCCACAGGAAATTCCAAATCTTACTCACAAATCATGATCAAATCATCATTAAAACGTGACATGCATAATCATCTCAAATCACTTTATCAAACCATAATCCATGCACAGGAGAAAACCGTAACCTCGAAATACGAAAAACATGATAATCTCCTCGAGAAACGTGCATTCATGTAAAACCGAAATATCATAATCATCACTACAAAATCATATATGAATACATAGGATAAGTGAATAAAACAGTTATGCATGCTCGGTTAGAAATCAAAAGTTCACTCACGGATTTCAGACGCGTCAATCTCGCCCCGTGCGCTCCTCGGTAGCCTCGGGAATGTTTGGGCCTGTCAAAGAGTACAATAAGGGTTACAAACATCCCCAAAAAAGCTCGTATTCATTTCCCTAATTTTTCGGGATTTTTCGACGTAATTAAACTTAAGGCCCTAAACTTCCGAACCCTCAAAACTATCCCGAACGACATCCGATCGACTCGAACTTTAAATAAAAAATGTTCAATAAACTGAAAGGATGAAATCTCAAGTTAACCGTGATAGGAAACAAGGTCTCACGCGCCGTCACGCGCCGCCCAAAGTGGCTGCGCGTGAAGCCACGCGCCTAGCACTGTAGCTACAGTGTCATCTTCTTCACCCGTGTGTCTGCTAATCGGGTCCTCAACCCGCGACTCAACCCGGCCAATTACCCATCAATTCACACTCAAAACCTTCCCTTCTTCCACCTAATCATTCCTTAACATGTTAATTTAAGATCTCATTCCTTAATTAGCTTCGACATGCCCTAAATCGATCAATTAACACTTGAACAGTCGAACAGGTCGACTTCAGAAACTCACCCAAATCAGTTCCATTTTCAAATTAACCTAGAAAGAAGCTTTAGGGGACCTAAACGAACACTATAACACAACCAATTTCAGGAAAGCTTACCTGGAAGTAGTCGTCTTCAACCTTGGGAATTTTTAGCACCAGAAGCTTCTGTTCTTGGCCCAACTGTGATCGATTCCCTTCACAATCGACACGGTTGCACTCCAATTGGTCCCAGAAGACTATTTCACTCCTTGTTTTTGTCCAACTCGACTCACAAATTAATCTTCGAATTTTCCGTCCATTTTCCCAGTTTTTTTTTTCTGTTTCTGTTTTCTCTCAAATTCCTCAGCTCTTTCCTCTCCAAATGACTCCCAAGCACTTCTAACTTCTCTGTTATTCAAACCGGCCTACACAAGTAACTAAACAATCCCTCAGACCCCCATGTGATTCTGTTTCCCACAAATAGAACCCAAAGCCATTAAAAAAACTCCTCTCGTGCATTGTTCCATTCTGTCCATCCTGCACGCCTAGCCCTCACTCCGTTCTCAATGCCACTAACAACTCTCCCCAATGTCATTAACCTGGTTAAACAATTCTATGATCAGACAACCAGGTTTAAACAATTGCACTAAACAGTCCACTACTCTGTTTAACAAAGTCCACCCACGGCTGTTTCAAAATGCAGTCTTGGCAAATTACCATTTTGCCCTTCTGCACAAAATTACCAAAATGCCCTTCCTCTTCCGAGACCCGTAACTCAACTATCCGATGTCCGTTTTTAGAGTGCTGTCTGTCTACGGACTCAGGGCGTCGAGACCTACCTAACGTTCCTCGAATTGTGTGGAAATCAGTTATCAAACAAAAAGTCAACTTTTTTCCCCTTTTCGTCCAAATTACGAAAATGCCCTTGGACTTCCGAATGTGATAACTTTTTCCCTGATCGTCGGAATTGGACGTGCCACCTGCCTATGGACTCGTGACGTCCCGAACTACGGCACGGTCACTAGCCAATGTCCGTTTGACCTACCAATCAAAAAGTAAACAAATTGACCATACTATTCACAGGGGTAAAAAGTCATTTCATTTATTATTTTACAAAATTACATTCTCCGAATTTCCGGGGCGTTACAGTTCTAGCCGTCCAGCAGCCATCCTCAGTCTCTCAAAACACTCTCTGGTCTCTCAAGTATGCTCATCTGGGGTTGGGTTGGATTGGTTTGAATGGTTGGGTGAGATCCGGTCTTGGGTTTGAAATGAAGAAGAATGATCGATGAAGGGATGATATGCATGAAGGAAAAATATGGCATGTGGATGGGTGACACTTGTCACTCATCCATTGGGCAGGAACCAAATATCTGGGGCCCACTAGAATCCAAAAGTGGTTTGTCTCGTAAAACGTGCAATAGTACTTTCATATTTCTATGAACCGTAATTTCGCCATCGAACGTCCGAATTCGACATGCCGCCTGTCTACTGTTTTGTATCATCCCGATCTACGTAACGATCCTTGGCCCTCGGCCATCGGACCTCCCAGTCCAAAAGTCAACATTTTACCCCTTTTAACCAAAATTACCAAATCACCCTTGAACTTCCGAAAGTCATAACTTTTTTCTCGAACGTCGGAATTGAACGTGCCACCTGTCTATGAACTTGTGACTTCCTAGACTATGTCACGGTCATCGGCCAAAGTCCATTTGACCGCCAGAATGGAAAGTGAACGTTTTTCCCACGCCTAGGGGCAAAACGGTCATTTTGGATCGTTCTTTCGATTTCTCCCAACTAATCACCGATTAACCTCACTAATCGTGATTAGCCACTAATCGAATCTCGGATTTCGAGACGGATAGTTACAATTAACATAACGACCAGGTTTATAATAACTTGAATCCACATAGAGACATCATATCCTCGACCCAAGTACAAGATGCGCACACACCAACAAGAGCAAACCGTGCTCTGATACCAAGTTGACACGACCTATCCCTATCCCCTCCCCCCCCCCCCCCCCCCCCCCCCCCCGAGATTAACGTGGGATGTGCCATGCTTCCGCGATCAACCTGAAGGGTATTAAAAATTATTAAAAGCTGTAAGTGGACGAAATAAATAATTTATAAAACACATTTCACAAAAAGACGTTTATGCCCTTTACTAAAAAGCATGCATGCATTCGAAAACCAGTACTCAAACCATTTAATTTAATTAAATCATTAGGGTCTTAGTCCAACATCATAAATCCAACCATGTGGGAACTCAACCCAAGACAAAGTATATGGGAACTCAGCCCAAAACCAATCATGTGGAAACTTAGCCCAAAACCAATCCTTGGCATCCCTGATGCCTAATCAATACCACTGTCACGGTTTCCAAGCTACGCGTGCTACGGGGTCTTAATCCCAAGTCTCCCATAGGGGTATCAACCATAAATGCACTCCTGATCAGGAGCTGCGCCTCGGGGCAGCCCTTCTCAGGAAGTGCACTGTGACTACTCCGGGATACTACGAGATGTCCAGAGGAGACAACCAACCACTCTAGGATACTACGGGACGTCTGGAGGGCAACCACTCGTGAGGATGGTATATGGAAAACCATTTCATAAATCATCTCAAAAACGTTCAAAGGGACCTATGCCAGGGATTTCCATAAAACCATCGGAAATCCACAATTGGGTCTTGTGCCCGAAGTAGAAGATTCATAACTCATTTCCACAAATCCAATTTCCAAATTCAAGGGACTTAGCCCGAAATTCCATTTAATAAAACAACTAGATCTCAAACCCGATATCATAACCAAGTGGACCTCTAGCCCGATCATGCAAATCAAATAGGCCTCCAGCCCGATATCTCATTAAATCAAATGGCCTCCAAGTCTGATAGTTTCCAAATCAAATGGGTCTCATGCCCGATTCCATATTTCCAAATCCAAAACCATTCCATCAAACCATCATAGAAATACCAGCACGTACAAACACCATGTAACACCATAAACCTCGAAATACGTGCAAATACATGAATACTAAATACCACAATCAAATCCATCATAAATCACATATTTAAAACATATTAAACAGTTATGCGTGCATCAATTTAGAAATCAATGTCCACTCACGGACCTTCCTAGCTGCCATCTTGGTACGCATGCCATAAGAATTCCCGGGCTAAATCACCATCTCCGGAAATCCCGAACCTATCCAAACCAAACTCGAAGGTCACTCATCAACTATACAAGTTTATAGGATAAACCCCCAACACTCCCAGAAAAGTCAACGCGTCTTGGAAACGTTTCTTGAGGCAAAAAAACATCGATTTGACCAACCTAATGATCATGGATCGACCTGAAACCACCATTATTGGATACAGATCATCGAAACCTTTAAAATGAAATTGGGCCCACCTTATAATTCAAGCCCACACGCCGGCACGCGCCTGGTCAACGCAAAAGTCGACGCTGCAAGTTAACCCTATAAAGGCAAGGTTGATGTCATGCTAACGTCAGTACTGACAACTATGACAGTGCCACGTGTCATTTTCCTATTGGTTCATGTCTCACATTATCAGATCTGACATGATGACGTCACTAGGATGACGACATCGCTGACGTCATCATGTCATCCCTGACCTTCGATGGGTCCTACAACCGGGTAGCATAGTACCCGCGACCTGACCTAACTGGAAAACACACCTCCAACCACCATTTTCGATGTTGTTGGTTCCTATGTGATTGTCCAGTCATCCTTAATCGATCCATGTGATTAAAATAGGGAAAAACAGCCTAGAAACTACCTGTTCCATTTGATCTTCACAGCCCAGTTTTTCCTCCATCGATAGCCCTCAATATCGGCCACCTCCTGCCTTGAAAACCAGTCCATTGAACTCGCCTCAATCCCTAGAACCTGCTAGGATCAATCCAAACCTTCAACAACGTAAAAATTTCCATTTTCAATTTTGACCCAAAATCGGGTTTCAGATTTACCTGGGTTTTCTAGGTTCCTCCGCTGTTCACGGTCGTCATGCAGCCTCCAACGGTGTCTCTCAATCCCTCACTCATCCTCAGCCGCTCTCTTGGCCTCAAACTGAATCAGATGGGGGAAGGGGTTGATTTTGGGGCTTTCGGGTTTTTGTTTTTGGGTTGATCGAAAGAGAGTAGGGATGGATATGCAAGAATGATAACGAGAAGGCCAATGGATGAGTGACACTTAACACCCATCGATTGGGCTTGACCAAAATATCTGGGCCCACATGAGGACTAATGTCAACTCATCTCGTAATTTGTACAATAGTTCCTCGAAACTTTAATTATCCGTAACTTTCCCGTCGAAAGTCTGATTTCGACGTGTCGCTTGTCTACGGACTCGTATCGACTCGATCTACGCAACAATAATTGGCCTTCATGCATTTGACCATCTGGGTTAAAAGTCAACATTTTACCCAATTATAGGGGTAAACGGTCATTTCACATCGTCCGTTCGTCCGTCCCTAAATCATGGATTAGTCACACTAAATCCATAATTAATTAATATTTAATCTCGATATTTGGGACAGGTCGTTACAACCTTCCCTCCTTAAAGAATTTCATCCTCAAAATTCAAACTCACCCAATTCCACAACTAAACCGTAGAAAATCCATTTCTATCTCCGACTAGGGGCACCATCGTGAAACCGCACATGTCCAACATAACCACACATCGCCTCGTAAGCCTCACTCAAGAAACTGAAACTTGTCGATCTCGCTTGTCGCCCACACTGACAGGTCAGCTATACTAAGTTGACATCAAATCGGCTTTTTAGCGTGACAACCTTTCTCATCCAAAAATCGAAGCTGACATCCTGCTCCGTGTCTGATCAGCCAACCTGCCGCTAGATACTACCATCACCATGGTACAAATATCACCTTGTAGGCCATACTCAAACTTGCGACATTTATCGGCATCGGTACTCATATCAGCCAAATCCCTCAGCGATCCATGCTAACTCTAGTGATAGTCATAGAGCAGTCGCTTCATGCATCAATTCTGGAGTCTATCTGTAGAATCATGTGTTGGACAGATCATACAATCCAATTCCGTGTCCAATCTGAGTCTCCTGGTCACCTGACCAGCATCAGAACGTCTATTCCTAATCACGTCATCCAATACGTACCAATTCGAATCACGTCCACCAAGGCATACCCATTTAAGCACAATGAGTATCCACTCTCACCCACGTCTATCGAGACGTACCAACTCCGATCCTACCGAATACCAACTCATTCGATTACCATATCTCATACGAGATTAACTCCAAAAGGAAACCAATCCCATCATTCACATATCGAAGATCATACTCACTCACTTATCCAGGACAAACCAATCCAACATCATAGGATACCTACCCATTCAATTACCATATCTCATACCAGATTGACTCCGAAAGGAAGCCAATCCCAGTCATACACCTCACTTATGAAGATAGCCTCTGCCCGACAGTCACTGACACCTCTAGTCTGAATGAGTAAATCCAAGATCTATACTGATCCACATATCCAACCTCTGTCTAGTCATCTCACCAACTATTCCAAAAATTCTTCCACTGTCTCACAATACGATTCTCCTCTCATCCTAGCTTAACATAATCCACAAGGAAATTCACTCAGATAACTACCGGACTCGGTTCATAGGGTCTTACACCCTCGTTGAATCCTCAGACTATCACACCGTTCCTCAACCATTCTCACATCTGATAAGATCACCCAAAAGCAAAGACACGTCTAGACTGTGGGTTCCTTACAATTACCTCATATTGATCCCTGTCATTCCATGTCATCTTTCTCCACATCAAGTCCTAATCGGATACCCTCGTCCACTCACGTATGGGAAATCAAAAATGATCCAAGACGATGACATCAAAATCATCCTACGTGAAGGTCAACACGATTCCACTACATTCCACACGTTAGGTGACACCAAGCAGCATTTACTAACTAGTAGAAAATGAGAAGTCACACTCAATGACCCCGAAATATCCATCGCCAATGAGGAATCAAGTACCCTCATCATCTCCTCAATCGCAACATCTCTTGATTACGAAGTTCCAACCATGTTGGAAACATATCTATCTTTTCTGACCATTGGACTTAATCACCAACAGGTATCCTAACACTAGACTGGGAAGTCCACGATTCACTCGGATCACATCCATGTGTCCGTAAACAATCTAACACCCAACTTTTCGGTCAGTTAAAGACCATTTATGCACATTCAAAAGGATGTCAATTCATCCTAACCTGATGTACCGCTTGATTGAAGAGTCAGAACAAGCTCTTGCTGTTATCTGCAGCCAAATCTCTGCATACCACCACATCTGACCAATCGACCACTAATCCCCATGCTAGTACTTGCGGCATCCCTTTATACCGTTTCATCCAATCACCACTTAGGCAGCTAAATCACATTAGTTATCTCAATCGCGGTTGGGTTAGAGTCCCAACACATCTCATCCACTGCTGGATTCCATCTAGTTCATCTCTCACATACTTGTCATTTTGACACAATTCCCAAGACTCAACACTGGCTGATGAATCACCACCATCAAATCAACACCGAACAAAAAAACATCACATTTGAGTCATATCCTCTGCTCGTGGCTTATCGTCTCCCATCGTCGTCACATTCATTGGCACACGGCGTTAGAATCAAACCCAAACTAAATCTCTGCTCGGGTTGGAGGAACTCTGCCTCCCTCAACTCACTCAACTCTGGTTACAATCACCCTAACAATTAATAAAAGGAGATGAATGTTCTATGAACGTCCCTTGATTCTTAATAGCCACCACTACATCCAGCCTTTATTGTAGTGCCTACATCAATCTCGTGCAAACCCAACCACCAGACATCGCTATCGAGTCTCCGTATCCGAACGCACTTGTGGATCGAATCCCATCATATCACTGAGTGTTAGACCAATCAATCTCCTTAGTCTCAACTAGACTCAGCTAGAATCAACCAGAATCGTCCACTAGGTCATTCATGACCGCAGCAGCACTCTACAGCTCAATCTCCAATTTGACCTGATCATGCATCAGTCACTACTCAGAAAGTCATCTGATCCCAAAACAACTAGCTGATTCACGTTCGTGAACCACCATTCACAAATAAAGTTTACCCATCTAAGATCATCTACTAACTCCGTTGTACTCATATTCTCCAAACCATAAATCAGAACAAGGGTTCGAGGAACCCGGCTATTATCAGTAGCACCACTATCCTGACATGACGACTAACGGTCCCTGACAGGACCCACCCCGATTATCACCTCAATAATCAGGAAGCATCCTGCTCCCGTCTGACAATCGAGTCCAAAGACCGGAAAACCAAATAATATTACAGCACACCCATTGTCAGACCAGAGAGATTAAACAAATACAACTGAATGGACATCAAGTCCTTAGTTTCCCAGAGCATAATATTACAAAACAATTTAAAGAACAAATACTACTCTGTGAACTAACTACCCCGCAACGGAAAACTCTATGCCTCTGCCTCTGCCTCTGCCTCTGCCTCGGCGCTAGCCCCCGAACTTATACCACGACCTGGAAGGTAGTTAAAACAACAAAGTGTGAGTGGACCGAAACAAAAGTTTGCAGAAACAGTTTAATGAAATCGGGGTTCGCCCTCCAGTTTTATAAAACGCATGCATAACCAGTTATTCCAAAACTGCGTATTAAACATTCGAAATCTCCTTTCCCGAAACACATGTAAAACGTTACAGAAAACCGTCACAACTAGGGTAAAATAATAGAATATTACCAAAATCCAGAATCCGTCATTTTGAAACATCAATTACACAAATCAAGTAAAAAGTGAACCAATAATCACAACCAAACCGTTGGATCCATTCGAGTCTTTAAACTCAATATCAGGCCTTCCTGGGATATCAACGAGTCTTTAAACTCAAAAAATAATCAATAGGCCTCGGGGGTATCACCATAACCGAGTCTTTAAACTCACGAGTCTTTAACCTCAATTTACCGGGCCCGCCCCCGTCATCAATTAACCGGGTCTTTAAACCTAAAACCAGATCCAACAATCAATAGGGTCTTTAAACCCAAAACCATTTATAAACACAATAAACCAGGATTCATCATGCTCCATTTTCAAAAAATCATCCTGAAATCATATCTTGCCATAACAGGACTTATGTCCGAATTCACATGCAAATTCCAAAACATGCAATTCCCGAAAGTTACTTCACAATTATAATCAAAACATTATAAATACGTAACAGGCATAATCAGATCCACATACTTCATCAAAACATCATTCATGCATAGGAGAAAATCGTAACCTCGAAATGCGTGAAATACGATAATCATCTCGAAAAGCGTGAAAACATAAAATCATTCTCGAAATGCGTGAAATACGATAATCATCCCGAAATACCATATCATCATCATAAAATCATATATGAAAACATAAGATAGATGAGTAAAATAGTAATGCATGCTCGGTTTAGGAATCAAAAGTCCACTCACGGTTTTAGGACGCGTCAATCGCGCCCCGTGCGCTCCTCAGTAGCTTCGGAAATGTCCGGGCCTGTAAAAACGTACAAGGAGGGTTACAATCATCCCCAAATAACTCGTAAGATTTTCCATAATTTTTCCGGATCTTTCGACGAAATAAACCTTAAGGACCTAAACTTCTGAACTCCCGAAATTATCCCGAACGACTCCCAAACAACTCGAACCCTAAAGGTAAAATGTTAAAAACGTTAAAATGAAGAAAACCTCAGTTGACCGTGATCGGAAAAGACCTCACACGCACTGTCACGCGCCGCCCAAAGTGGCTGCGCGTGAAGGCCACGCGCCCAGCTACAGTGCTGTCTTCCTCACCGGAATAGCCTGTTAAACGGGTCTGATACCCGCGGCTCTACCCGATCAGTTAGCCCTCAATTCTATTCCTCCCGTTTCAAATCCTATCATCTTCTCTAATCCATTAATTTTAGGTCCGTATTAACGATTAACCTCGACTAACATTAAATCGATCCAACCCAGACTCGAACAGTCGAACTGGTCGACTTCTGGAACTCACCTAACCTAGCCCCACTTCCAAATTGACTTCACCAGCAGCTTAAGGGAACCTAGACGAACACAATTGCACAACCAATTTGACCAGAACTCACCTGGAAGTCGTCGTCCTCAAGCTTGACAATTCTCAGAACTAGGGAACTCAGTTCTTGGCCAATTTCTGAGTGCTGTCCTTCGAAATCGATGTGGTCGGTTTCCTTTTGCTCCTAGAAGACTAATACGGCCCTTGGTTTCGCTCAAAAGGCCCCACAATTTGATCTTCGATTTTCCCTCCAAACTGGTTTTTCTCTGAACTGGAACTTGGGTTCCTGGGTAATCCGTGCTCAAATCCCTACAACTCTTGCACGGTAGTGTTTCTGTCACTCCCAGAAGGCTCCCTCTGTGTTTATATTGGTCCCAAAACCCGTAGAAATCGAATTCTGAGTTTTTCCCCCAAAAACCCGAAAATGGTTCTTCACGATTTCTCTCAATCTCTCTCGGTTTCTCAACGGCAGGAAGATGCAAATGAGTCCTCAAAACCCAATAGCAATCAGATAATCGATTCAAACAGCCAGCAACTCGTGGGAGACCAACTGAGGTCTCTGAAAATGGTTTCCAGCAAACACAGAAACCATGGCCAATTTTTAATCCCATCCCGTGCTCTGAGCTCTGATCAAACACCCATGTGTGCTTCCCACTGCCTAAATTCACATAAACAAAACCCACTCACCAGTCCACTAAAGCCATAAATAATTACACGCACAAAACACCACGGCATGGCCGTGTACTCTGTTTTTCACGGTGGTGCTACATTAACCGCCGTGCAAATGACCAAAATGCCCCTCAGTGCAATAATTACCTAAACGCCCTCCAACTTCCGTGACCCGTAACTCGGTCATCCGATGTCCGTTTCAAGCGTGCCGCCTGTCTATGAACTTGTGACGTCCCGAACTACGTCACGGTCATCGCTCAACGTCCGTTCGACCCCCCAATCAAAAAGTCAACAAATTGTCCATACGAATCTCAAAGGTAAAAACGTCATTTTATTCATTATTTTCCAATATTACATTTTCTGAATTTCCGGGGGTGTTACAATCTCCCCCCCCCCCCCCCCCCCCTTAAGAAATTTCGTCCTGAAATTTCAAGGAAACAAATAGGGGAACTGTTCTCGCATCTGCGCTTCGGGTTCCCATGTGGCTTCCTCCACATTCTGGTTCCTCCAGAAAACCTTTACCCGAGGAACGGTCTTCCGGTGTAGCACCTTATCTTTTCGGTCCAAAATCTGTACCAGCTGTTCATCAAAACTCAAGTCCTCTCGAAGTTCAATAGGTTGTTCCTCCAGTACATGAGATGCATAGAACACGTATTTTCGCAACAGCGACACGTGGAAAACATCGTGGACCTTCGAAAGTTCTGGTGGTAATGCTAACCTGTAGGAAACTTGGCCAATCCTCTCAGTAATCTCATAAGGTCCGATAAAACGAGGGCTCAACTTTCCTCGCCTGCCAAATCTCACTACACCTTTCCACCGGGACAGTTTCAGAAATACCCGATCTCCGACCGTAAACTCAAGATCTCGAATCCGATGGTCCACATTGCTCTTTTGTCTGTCTTGGGCTGCCTTGAGCCGATCTCCGATGAGTTTGACCTTTTCTGTTGTCAATTCCACCAATTCGGATTTAGTCAATTTCCTTTCACCCACATCCGTCCAACACAACGGGGTTCTGCACTGCCGTCGGTACAAGGCTTCGTAAGGAGCCATCCCAATGCTCGCCTGATAGCTGTTGTTATCGGCAAATTCCATCAAGGCTAGGTGTGATTACCAAGTGCCCTGAAATTGCAAAACGCAAGCTCGCATCATATCCTCCAATATCTGGATGGTCCGCTCGGACTGGCCGTTAGTCTGAGGATGAAATGCAGTACTGAAACGAAGTTTCGTCCCAAAGGCTTCCTGTAGACATTGCCAAAACCGAGAAGTAAACCTCGGGTCTCTGTCCGAAACTATTCATTCTGGAGTACCGTGCAACCGGATGATCTCGTCGATAAAAAATTGAGCCAACTGTGTTATCCTGAAGTTCTCTCGCACCGGCAAGAAATGAGCTGATTTCGTGAGTCTATCCACAATCACCCAAACTCCATCGTGACCTCTGGGTGTCCTAGGAAGTCAAAACATAAAATCCATCGTTAGGTGATCCCATTTCCATTCCGGGATAGGTAGTGGTTGCAAGGCTCCATAAGGTCGTTGTCTCTCAGCCTTCACTTGCTGGCAAATCAGACACCTGCGGACAAACTCGGCAATCTCTCGTTTCATACCCGGCCACCAATAGTGTTCTCGCAATGTACGATACATCTTGGTCCCACCAGGATGCATCGCGTAGGCCGAACTATGAGCCTCGTCCAAGATCTTCTTCTTCAGTGCCTCAACGTCAGGCACACACAAACGTCCTTCTTTTAGCAAAGCTCCATCCTCCGTGACTGTGAAATCTAGCCGTTCACCGGCTTCCACTTCAATCCGAAGTACACACGAGACAGGATCTTGAGATTGAGCCTCAACTATACGATCGATTAAGAGTGGTCTCACGTGACAGTAAAGCCAGCAAGACACCTTGGCTATCCAGTCCCAAATCAATGCTAGTCTTGTAGAGTTCAACCAAAAGTGGCAAATGAACCGTCCGTAGGTGTGCTACAGAATGCGTCGACTTCCGGCTTAGAGCATCAGCCACAACATTGGCTTTTCCAGGGTGGTACTCAATCGTGCAATCATAATCCTTAATTAGCTCCAGCAATCGTCGTTGCCTCACATTTAAGTCCTTCTGGGTGAACAAGTACTTCAGGCTTTTGTGATCCGTGAACAGCCTGCAAGTCGCACCATACAAGTGATGTCTCCAAATTTTCAGCGCATGCACAACAGCAGCTAACTCCAAGTTGTGCGTAGGATAATTGCGCTCATGCGGCTTCAACTGGCACGAATCATAGGCAATCACTTTCCCATGCTGCATTAGCACACATCCCAATCCCTGTAAGGATGCATCACTGTACACCTAAAATTCTCCGCTGTCGTCTGGAAGGGTCAATATAGGAGCAGATGTCAACCTTTCCTTTAGCTCCCGAAAACTACGCTCACAGTCGTCATCCCAGACAAACTGGACTCCCTTCCGCGTCAGTCGTGTCAACGGGGCAGCAATGGTAGAGAAACCCTCTACAAACCTCCTGTAGTAGCCAGCCAAACCCATGAAACTTCTGACTTCAGTGACGGCCTTCGGTTGTTCCCACTTCACCACTGCCTCAATTTTCTGAAAATCCACACTGATTCCGCCAGTTGAGATCACATGCCCCAAGAAACTCACGCTCGTCAACCAAAACTGACACTTGCTGAGCTTCGCATACAACTGATTTTCCCCCAAGGTACCTAGCACCATCCTTAAGTGCTCCTCGTGCGCTTCCGCACTCTTCGAGTAAACTAGGATATCGTCGATGAACACGATGACGAAGTGATCCAAGTATGGCTGTAACACTCGGTTCATCAAGTCCATAAACGCTGCGGGTGCGTTGGTCAAACCAAAAGGCATCAGAAGGAACTCATAATGACCATAACGGGTTCTAAAGGGTGTCTTGGGTACATCCTCATCCTTAACCCGCAACTGATGATACCCAGAACGAAGATCGATTTTGGAGAAGAACTGCGCTCCTCGCAGCTGATCGAACAAGTCATTGATCCGAGGCAACGGGTACTTGTTCCTGACTGTTACTTTATTCAGTTGCCTGTAATCGATGCACAGTCTCAAACTCCCATCCTTTTTCCTCACAAACAACACTGGGGCTCCCCAAGGGGATACACTCGGTCTGATAAACCCCAACTCAAGTAACTCTTACAACCGCGCCTTCAGTTCTTTCAACTCGGCTGGCGCCATACGATACGGAGTCTGAGAAATAGGTTGCGTACCTGGAATAAGATCAATAGCAAACTCGACATCTCGATGCGGTGGAAATCCCGGTAGATCCTCTGGAAAGACATCCGGGAACTCCCGTACTATCGGTATATCCTCCACTCTCAAAGGTGCAGCTCGTGCGTCCATCACTCGAGCTAAGTATCCCTGGCACCCTTTCCTCAACAACTAACCTGCCTTCAGGGCTGAAATCACTCCGACAGGAGTTGCTCGCTGTATTCCCTGAAAAGTGGTTTCAGGTAAGCCTGGACTCCGAAAAGTAACCTCCTTATCGACACACTCGATAGAAGCATGATGATGCGTCAACCAATCCATTCCCAAAATGACATCAAAGTTGTGCAAGTCCAGGAGTATCAAGTCTGCTACCAAACGAACGTCACCTACCATCACGGGACACTCCTGAAACACTTGATTTACCACAAATACATCTCATGTGGGCGTACTCACACCCATGTCACAGTCCAGTGCGGACACCTCTCTACCCGCCAACAACTCACAGTCACGTGATATAAACGAATGAGTAGCTCCGGGATCAATTAAAGCACAAAAATCATGTCCAAAGACCGTGAGTGTACCTGTCACAACACCAGGTGCTGCCCTGGCCTCCTGCTGCGTAACAGCAAAAACTCGGGCCTGTGGTCCAGCTGCTCGCCCACAGCCCTGGCCCCTCTGTCCACTAGTCGCTCCAGCACCACCTCCTCTATTACTCCCGGTCCCAGAAACTGCAGCTGTGTTCCGTCCCTGCTCTACTGCACCCCGACCTGCGCCACCACCCTGTGGCAAATATGGACACTCCCTCCGATAGTGGCCCCGCTCGCCACAGAAGAAACAGATAACACTAGAAGCATCTCGAGCAAAACCACCACTCTGCCATCCTGTGGAAGCAACCGAAGTCGTGCTCACCTGCGGAGCAGTCTGTGCCCTAGGCGCTCTGAATCCATGACTCTGAAAGTTACCAGGCCTGCCATAACGATCATTGACTGCAGATGAGGCTCCACCATAACGTCCCTTCTTCGGGGCTCTCTGCTCATACGATCTAGGATATGAACACTCTCGACGTTGTCCACCACCAGAGTACTGTGGACTTGTCGGGAGACTAGCCTCAACCCGCATTGCGGCATCAGATAACTCCCTGAGAGTAGTAAAAGCTCCAGCCGTCACAATGGCCCGTATCTCACCCCGTAGGCCAAGCTCAAACCTACGACATTTCTCAGCCTCAGTAGACACAAAGGTAAGAGCAAAACGGGCAAGCATCTGAAACTTCTGCCCATACTCAGCTACCGACATGCTCCCCTGTTAGAGCTGCAGGAACTCGGTCTCCCTAGCATCACAAAATGAACGGGGATAATACTGATCTAGAAACCGTTCACGAAAGGTCTCCCAAGTCACTGTACGGGCATCCCAACCCGACAACTCCAGAGTATACCACCACTCATAAGCAGATCCATCAAGCAGAAAGGTAGCCAACACAACTCGCTCCTCAGGAGGACAGTGCATCACAGCATAAATCCGCTCAAACCGAGAAATCCAACGTTGAGCATCCTCGGGATCCGCTCCATCACTAAACACCGTAGCCCAAGACGCTGGGCTCGCTCGATCAAAGCACTTTCGGCATCACTATCAGGTCGTGGAGGGGGTTCTCGTCGCGGAGGCATGGCTGATCGTCCTTCTCTGAAAGAGGCATAAGTTAGTACAATAATCGAGGCACACCCAAGTGCCAGACACGAACCGTAAACCTATGCTCTGATACCAATTGACAGGACCCACCCCAATTATCGCCTCGATAATCGGGAAGCATCCTGCTCCCGTCTGACAATCGAGTCCAAAGATCGGAAAACCAAATAATATTACAACACACCCATTGTCAGACCAGGGAGATTAAACAAATACAACCGACTGGACCTCAAGTCCTTAGTTTCACAGAGCATAATATTACAAAACAAGTTAAAGAACAAATCCTACTACGTGAACTAACTACTCCGCAACGGAAAACTCTATGCCTCTGCCTCTGCCTCGGCGCTAGCCCCCAACTTGTACCATGACCTGGAGGGTAGTTAAAACAACAAAGTGTGAGTGGACCGAAAAAAAAGTTTGCACAAACAGTTTAATGAAATAGGGGTTCGCCCTCCAGTTTTATAACACGCATGCGTAACCAGTTATTCGAAAACCGTGTATTAAACATTCGAAATCTCTTTTCCCGAAACACATGTAAAAGGTTACAGAAAACCGTCACAACTCGTGTAAAATAATATAATATTACCAAAATCCAGAATCCGTCATCTTGAAACACCAATTACGCAAATCAATTAAAAAGTGAATCAGTAATCACAATAAACCGTTGGATCCATCCGAGTCTTTAAACTCAATATCAGGTCTTCCCGAGATATCAACGAGTCTTTAAACTCAAAACATAATCAATAGGCCTCGGGGGTATCACCATAACCGAGTCTTTAAACTCACCAGTCTTTAACCCCAATTTACCGGGCCCGCCCCCGTCATCAATTAACCGGGTCTTTAAACCCAAAACTATTTATAAACACAATAAACCAGGATTCATCAGGCTCCGTTTTCCAAAAATCATCCCGAAATCATATCTTGCCATAACAGGACTTATGTCCGAATTCACATGCAAATTCCAAAACATGCAATTCCCGAAAGTTACTTCACAATTATAATCAAAACATTATAAATACGTAACATGCATAATCATATCCACATACTTCATCAAAACATCATTCATGCATAGGAGAAAACCGTAACCTCGAAATGCGTGAAATACGATAATCATCTCGAAAAGCGTGAAATCACATAAAATCGAAATACCATATCATCATCATAAAATCATATATGAAAACAGAAGATAGATGAGTAAAATAGTCATGCATGCTCGGTTTAGGAATCAAAAGTCCACTCACGGTTTTAGGACGTGTCAATCGCGCCCCGTGCGCTCCTCAGTAGCTTCGGAAATGTCCGGGCCTATAAAAACGTACAAGGAGGGTTACAATCATCCCCAAATAACTCGTAAGATTTTCCATAATTTTTCCGGATTTTTCGACGAAATAAACCTTAAGGACCTAAACTTCCGAACTCCCGAAATTATCCTGAACGATTCCCGAACAACTCGAACCCTAAAGGTTAAATGTTAAAAACTTTAAAAGGAAGAAAACCTCAGTTGACCGTGATCGGAAAAGACCTAACACGCACTGTCACGCGCCGCCCAAAGTGGCTGCGCGTGAAGGCCACGCGCCCAGCTACAGTGCTGTCTTCCTCACCCGAATAGCCTGTTAAACGGGTTTGATACCCGCGGCTCAAAAGGCCCCACAATTTGATCTTCGATTTTCCCTCCAAACTGGTTTTTCTCTGAACTCGAACTTGGGTTCCTGGGCAATCCGTGCTCAAATCCCTTCAACTCTTGCACGGTCGTGTTTCTGTCACTCCCAGAAGGCTCCCTCTGTGTTTAGATTGGTCCCAAAACCCGTAGAAATCGAATTCTGAGTTTTTCCCCCAAAAACCCGAAAATGGTTCTTCACGGTTTCTCTCAATCTCTCTCGGTTTCTCAACGACAAGAAGATGCAAATGAGTCCTCACAACCCAATAGCAATCAGATAATCGATTCAAACGGCCAGCAACTCGTGGGAGACCAACTGAGGTCTCTGAAAATGGTTTCCCGCAAACACAGAAACCATGGCCAATTTTTAATCCTAACCCGTGCTCTGAGCTCTGATCAAACACCCATGTGTGCTTCCCACTTCCTAAATTCACATAAACAAAACCCACTCACTAGTCCACTAAAGCCATAATCAATTACACGCACAAAACACCACGGCATGGCCGTGTACTCTGTTTTTCACGGTGGTGCTACAGTAACTGCCGTGCAAATGACCAAAATGCCCATCAGTGCAATAATTACCAAGATGCCCTCCAACTTCCGTGACCCGTAACTCGGTCATCCGACGTCCGTTTCAAGCGTGCCGCCTGTCTATGTACTCGTGACGTCCCGAACTACGTCACGGTCATCGTTCAACATCGGTTCGACCCCCCAATCAAAAAGTCAACAAATTGTCCATACGAATCTCAAGGGTAAAAACGTCATTTTATTCATTATTTTACAACATTACATTTTCCGAATTTCCGGGGCGTTACAGTCCCACACTGCAATCTCGTCATAGCCGACCCTTCTCGGGTCTACCACACCAATTCATGGCGTATCGGGCAACATATCTTATCCATTATTCCTTTCCACTAGATACTCGTACTATTACCCTAACGACCAAGTTAATAACGGGTTGATTCCTTGTAGAGACATCACATCCTCGATGCAAGTGCAGGATGCGCACACACCCACAAGAGAAAACCGAGCTCTGATACCAAACTGACACGATCCATCCCAATCCCCCGGGATTAATGCGGGATGTGCCATACTCCCTTCTGACACAAAGTGTCAAACAAGGGATAACTCAAAACCTCATCTCGTTCAGGGCTTCTAGAGTGTACCAGGATCAGTTGAGGAGTGCGATGTTTCGGTCTCTGCTACAGCCCGCATCCGTGATCAACCTAAAGGGTATTAAAAACCATTAAAAGTTGTGAGTGGATGAAATAAATTATTTATAAAACACATTTCACAAAAAAGATGTTTATGCCCTTCACTAAAAAACATGCATGCATTCGAAAACCAGTACTCAAACCATTTACTTTAATTATATCATTAGGGCCTAAGCTCAACATATAAAATCCAACCATGTGGGAACTCGGCCCAAAACCAAGTATTTGGGAACTCAACCCAAAACCAATCATGAGGGAACTCAGCCCAAAACCAATCGTCAGCATTCATGATGCCGAATCAATACCGTTGTCACGGTTTCCAAGCTAGCGTGCTACTTGGGGTCTCAATCCCAAGTCTCCCCAAGGTCCACCCAGGCCAATGACCCACAGATCAATGACCCTTCATGGGGGTATCAACCATAAATGCACTCCTGATCATGAGCTGCGCCTCGAGGTAGCCTCTTTCAAGTACTGCGCCATGACTACTCTGGGATACTATGAGACGTCCATATGAGGCAACCAACCACTCCAGAATACTACGCGACGTCTGGAGAGCAACCACTCGTGAGGATGGTATATTGAAAACCATTGTAAATCCACAATTGGGTCTCGTGCCCAAAGTAGAACTTTCATAACTCATTTCCACAAATCCAATTTCCAAATTTTAGGAACTTTACCCAAAATTCCATTTCATAAACCAACTGCGTCTCAAGCCCGATATCATAACCAACTGGACCTCTAGCTCGATCATGCAAATCAAATGGGCCTGCGTCCGATATCTCATTAAATCAAATGGACTCCAAGTCTGATAGTTTCCAAATCAAATGGGTCTCATGCCCGATTCCATATTTCAAAATCCAAAACCATTCCATCAAACCATCATAGAAATACCAACACGTATAAACACCGTGTAAAACCATAAACCTCGAAATAAGTGCAAATACACGAATACTAAATACCACAATCAAATCCATTATAAATCACATATTTAAAACATATAAAACAGTTATGCATGCATCATTTTACAAATCAATATCCACTCATAGATCGTCCTAGTTGTCATCTCGATATGTGTGCTATAAGCCTTCCTGGGCTATATCACCATCTCCGGAACTCCTAGACCTGGCCAAATCATACTTAAAGGTCACTAATCAACTATACAAGTCTATAGGATAAACCACCAAAACTCCCGAAAAAGTTAACGCATCCCAGACACGTTTCTCGAGGTGAAAAATTTTAGTTTGACCAAACTAACGATCTCTGATCAGCCCGAAACTACCACAATTGGATCCAGATCGTCGAAACCTTTAAAATGATGTTAGGCCCACCTTAAAAATAGAGGCCATGTGCACCCACGCGCCTAATCAACGCAAAAGTCAACGCTGGAAGTCAACCCTAAAAGTCAACGCTGACGTCAGTATGACGTCAGTACTGAAAACTCTGACAGTGCCACGTGTCGAGTTCCTATTGGTCCATGTCTGACATGTCAGTCTGACACTGTCAGATTTGACATGATGACGCCACCAGGATGACGTCATCGCTGACTTCATCATGTCATCCCTGACCTTCGATGGGTCCTACAACCGGGTCGTACAGTACCCGCGACCTGACTCGATTGGAAAACACACCTCCGGCACCGTTTTCGATGTCGTTGGTTCCTTCGTGATCGTCCAATCATCTTTAATCGATCCATGTGATTAAAATAGGGGAAAATAGCCTTGAAACTACCTGTTCCATTTGATCTTCAGGCCCATTTTTTCCTCCATCGATAGCCCTCGATTTCGGCCACCTCCTGCCTTGAAAACCAATCCATTGAACTCACCTCAATCCCTAGAACCTGCTAGGATCAATCCAAACCTTCAACAACGTCCAAAATTTCCATTTTCAATTTTGACCCAAAATCGGGTTTAGGGTTTACCTGGGTTTTCTCGGTTCCTCCGCCGTTCACGGCAGTCCTGCAGCCTCCAATGGCGTCTCTCAATCACTCACTCACCCTCAGCCACTCTGTTGGCCTCAAACTGAATCAAATGGGGGAAAGGGTTGATTTTGGGGCTTTCGGGTTTTAGTTTTTGGGTTGATCGAAAGAGAGAAGGGATGGATATTCATGAATGTAAAGGAAGGGGCAATGGATAAGTGACACTTGTCACTCATCCTTTTGGCCTGACCAAAATATATGGGCCCACATGAGGACAAATGTCAACTTTTCTCGTAATTCGTGCAATAGTTCCGCGAAACGTCTGTGACCCATTAATTTCCCGTCGAATGTCTGATTTCGATGTGTCGCCTGTCTATGAACTCGTATCGACTCGATCTATGTAACGGTGATCGATCTTCGTGTATTTGACAATCCGGGTCAAAATTTAACATTTTGCCCAATTCTAGGGGCAAAACGGTCATTTCACACCGCTCGTCCGTATTCTCTCGACTAATTAGGGATTAGTCACACTAAATCCATAATTAATTAATTTAATCCCAATATTCAGGACGGGTCGTTACAATCTTCCCTCTTTAAAGAATTTTGATCTCGAAATTCAAATTGACTCAATTCCACAACTAAACCGTGGAAAATCCAATCCTGTCTCTCACTAGGGGCACCCTCGTGTAACCGTACATGTCCAACATAACCACACGTCATCTCGTAAGCCTCATTCGAGATACCAACACTTCTCGATCTCGCCTGTCACCAACACTGACAGATCAACTGTACTAAGTTGACATCAAATCAACGTTTTAGCCTAACAACACTTCTCATCCGACAATCGAAGCTGACTTCCTTCTCAGCGTTCGATCAGGCCACTAATTGCTAGATCTTGCCATCACCATGGCTCGAATCTCACCTCGTAGGCAATACTCAAACCTGATACATTTATCGGCTTCGTTACTCATATTAGTCAACTCCGACAGCGATCCATACTGACTCTAGTGAGAGTCACAGAGCAGTCACTTCATGCATCAAATCTGGAGTCTACATGTCCAATCATGTGCTGAACAGATCATACACTCCAATTCTATGTCCATTCTGAGTCTCCTGGTCACCCAACCAGCATCAGAACGTCTATTCCCCATCACGTCATCCAATACGTACCAATCCGTATTGTGTCCACCAAGCCGTACCTATTCATGCACAATGATATCCAATCTCACCCACGTTTATCAAGACGTACCAACTCTGAACCTACTGGATACCTACTCATTCGATTACCAAATCTCATACCAGATTGACTCCGAAAGGAAGCCAATCCCATCATTCACATATCGAAGATCATACTCACTCACGTATCCAAGACAAACCAATCCAACCTCATGGGATAAATACCCATTCAATTACCATATCTCATACTAGATTGACTCCGAAAGTAGCCAATCCCAGTAATACACCTCACTTACGGAGATAGCTTCCGCCCGACAGTCACTGACACCTCCGGTCTGAATGAGTAAATTCAAGATCTATACTCATCCACATATCCAACCTCTATCTTGTCATCTCACCAACTATTCCAAAGATTCTTCCACTGTCTCACGATACTATTCTCCTATACTCCTAGCGTAGCATAATCCGCAAGGCAATTCACTTAGATAACTACCAGACTCGGTTCATAGGGTCTTACACCCTCTTTGAATCCTTATACTATCACACTGTTCCTCAACCATTGTCACATCTGATAAGATCACCCAAAAGACAAGACACATCTAGACTGTGGGTTCCCTCCAATTACCTCATATCTATCCCTGTCATTCCAAGTCGTCTTTCTCCTCATCATGTCCTAATCGGATTCCCTCGTCCACTCACGTAGGGGAAATCGAAGATGATCCAAGACAATGACATCAAAATTCATCCTACGTGAAGGGCAACACGATTCCACTACACTCAACACGTCAGGTGACACCAAGCACCATCTGCTAACTAACAGAAAATGAGAAGTCACACTTAGTGACCCCGGAATATCCATAATTAATACGGAATCAAGTACCCTCCTCATCTCCTCAATCGCAACTTATCTTGATTCCGAAGTTCCAACCATTTGGAAGCATATCTATCTTTTCCGACCATTGGACTTAATCCCCAACGGGTATCCTACCACTGGACTAAGAAGTCCACGATTCACTCAATTCACATCCACGTTTCCGAAAATAATCTAACACCCAACTTGTCGGTTCATTGAAGACCGTTTATGCACACCCAAAAGGATGTCATTTCATTCTAACTTGAAGTACCGCTCAACTAAAGAGTCAGAATAGGCTTCTGTTGTGATGCCAAATCTTTGCATACCACCGCATCTGACCAATCTACCACTAATTCTCATACGAGTACTTGCAGCATCCCTTTATACCGTTTCATCCATTCACCACTTAGTCATCTCAATCACATCAGTTATCTCAGTCACGGTTGGGTTAGAGTCCCATCAAATCTCATCATTGCTGGATTCCATCCAGTTCATCTCTTACATACCTGTCATATCGACATAATTCCCAAGATTCAACGCTAGCTAAAGAATCACCATCAGCAGTGTCAGGGCCCACCCCTAATCCTCCGGAATTAAGGGCTAAACCCCGCTCCCGTCTAACTTACGCATGACACAAGGGCCAAAGAATCATCTAACCTTCGTGTGATACGTAAGTCGGACAAGGGAGTTCCGCTCCGACTACCTCAACAACCTTCGAACTTCCCAAAGTGCGTAGAGTCTACGGTGGATTGTGTGTGTGATGTCTCCAACTCTCTCGACCAACAGCCCGCACTGCAGCAACCTGGAGGGTATCGAAAACACGAAAAGACTGTGAGTGGATAAAAATAAAGGTTTAAGATCAAAAGCAACTATCATAAAACACATACATTTATACCCTCCGTTTGAAAAACCAATGCATGCATATCAATTTCATATCGTAAACCATGTACGAAAAACCAAACACATTTTCCTTTATCCAGATCCCGGGCCTCCGCCCAAAACCATCAAAAAACCATTATCATCAAGTCTCAGTGAAACCCAAAACACATTGGAAACCAAATTCTCATCCATTGAACCTGCTGGATCTATCCGAGTCTTTAAACTCCCGAGTCTTTAAACTCAATAACTAGGCTTCAATAATATCCGAGTCTTTAAACTCCCGAGTCTTTAAACTCAACAGGCCTACGGGGGAAATATCAATATAACCGAGTCTTTAAACTCCCGAGTCTTTAAACTCAATCCGGGCCCGTCCCCCGTCAAATATAATCCGGGTCTTTAAACCCAATAACCAGATCCAGCAAATCCAATCAAAGCCATTTGAAAACCATTTGCCATTTCCACATCCAAATCTAGAACTAATATCCATTTCCTTTCCAGATCCGAGTCTGCAACCATCATTCCGTAAGCTAGCATCCGGAATAATCATTCCGAACCCAAACCTGAAAATCCCCTTCCGAGTCCCGAATCAAATTCCGAATCGTCACCTGGAATTCCGATTCCAAAACCCGAAATCACATTTCCGAAAAGCCACTTTGAACTGGCCCTTAAGCCCGAAAATACTTTCCAAAATCCTTTTTCTTCCTTTAAAATCAAATCGTATTTCAAATCCCGAAATCAATTCATTAAACCAAGTTCAAATCACGTTAGTTATCAAAACCTCGTAAAACGTGAAAACCATCCTTTCCTCTAAAAACGTGCAAAAACCATAAACCATCACAATCATAAATCAAATCATAGAATCAAGTATAGAAAACATATAAAAACATATATGGATGCACCAAGAGTTAGAAAGAAAAGTCCACTCACAGACCATTCCATCATCGCCTCGATACGCACGGACTTACGCCGTTCTCGGCTATTCCACTACTCTCGGCTTTCCCGAACCTGTCCAAAGTTCATAACGAGGTTACTAACTACGTCACAAAAGTCCCACTCAAATCCCATAACTTTCCCGAACTTCTAAGCGTACTTTAAACGGGACCCTAGACCTCCGACCCCATAGGACTAACCCGGAACCACGTCCGAATAACCCGAAACCTATTCCATTGGATTCGTTAAGACATTTAGAACAAAAACTCAGTTGGACTCTTCACCGGAAACCGCCGTACGCGCCCCCACGCGCCGTCCAAAGTGGCTGCGCGTGGGCCTCACGCGCCTGCATCTAGACACTGTTCATCATCGTCTTCCTTGGGTGAACCGGTATGAACTGGCGCGCCTGGTTCTCTGTCATTCCTCTATCATTTTCAACCATTCCAATCCCAAAAGCTTCGTCCAACTCCCAGCAATCATTTCCCGTCCTAAAATCTAGAAATCAAAGCCCTAAACCTGTCTTCTTCACCCTCGAAACAAAACTACCCGAGAGCCCTATTTCGGGTTCCGGCCACCCAGGTCATCCCCCATCACGGCACCAACCTCAGACGATTCCTAGGACCTTCCTGAGTTTCACAAAACTCACCAATTCCCTCGACTCTAATCCAAAAGCCACGACTTTCGAAATGAACAAAACGGGAAAAACAGGGGATTTGGGATTACCTGCGATTCGTCCTCCGTCGTTCGCACCGCCGTGTACCACGGTCTCCACTTAGTCTCCCTCAACCGTCTTAGCCTCCTCTCAGCTTGGATTGAACCAACACACGGCACAACCACCAAGTCCCATGGCCTTCTCCATTTTCCCTGAAAATCGAACCTCACGACCACCGTGTTTCTTGCACGATTTCACTCCCAATCCCAGTCACCAGCTTCCTCTCTTCTCTCTGTCACTCTCACAACTCACAAAACTCTCACACGCACAGAATTGATCACAATCCTCACCGCCTCACCTCTCTGTTTTCTGCTTCTCAAACCAAAATGCACGGTTGAAAACAACCAAGTTATACTTGTGTCCATTGTAACCACCTAGAACCCTCTAGGTCTCTTCCACGTGTCACAATCTCCTCAAGCCTCACACAAAAATCTCAATCTCCCCTGTCCACTTGTCCCAATCTGGCTGCACCAAACCCAAAGTGAAAAAGACCAAAATGCCCTTCTTTTTAAATCAAAAATTACCATTTTGCCCTTACCGTTTTAGACCCATAACTTACACATCCTAACTCCGATGAACACGTGCCGCCTGTCGTTGAACTCATGACGACGAGCTTTACATAACTGTCCTAGGTCAACGTGTCAAAACCTGATCATACAAAAAGTCAACTTTTCCCCCTATTTTAACCAAATTACGGTAATGCCCTCAACCTTCCGAACATCATAACTTCCTCCTCGGATGTCAGAATCGGGCGTGCCACCTGTCTACGGACTCGTGACGTCCCAAACTACGTCACGGTCATCGGTCAATGTCCAATTGACCGCCCGATCTCAAAGTCAACATTTTGCCCAAACTAGGGGCAAAATCGTCATTCTACGCTAAAGTCCAAAAGTACCCAACTAAACACTACTTAAGAACACAAATCCTTCACTAATCACCGTCTTAACCCTAATTTCTGGGACGGGTCGTTACAAGCAGATCAACACCAAACACAAGCACATCACATCTGAGTCACATCCTCAGCTTGTGGCTTATCACCTCCCATCGTCATCGCAATCCCTGGAACACAGCGTACGAATCAGACCCAAACTAAATCTCTGCTCAGGTTGGAGGAACTCTACCTCCCTCAACTCACCAACTTGGGTTACAATCACCCTGACAATTCAGACAAGAAGATGAATGTTCCCTGAACGTCCCCTGATTCGCAACAGCCACCACTACATCCGCCCTTGATGGTAGTGCCTGCTACAATCTCGTGCAGACCCAACCACCAAACATCGCTATCGACACTCCGAATCCGAACACCCTTGTGGATTGGATCCCATCATTTTACTTAGTGTCAGACCAATCAATCTCCGTAGTCTCAAATAGACCCAACTAGAGTCGTCCACTAGGTCATCCATGACCTGAGCAACATTCTGAAGCTCAATCTCCAATCTGACCTGATCATGGATTGGTCACTACTCAGAAAAGTCATCAGATCCCCAAACAACTAGCTGATTCACGTTCGTGAATCACCAGTCACAAACAAAGGTCCCCCCCCCCCCCCCTAAGGTCATCTACTAACTCCATTTTACTCATATTCTCCAAACCATCAATCACAACTATAGTTTGAGGAACCCGACTACTATCAACAGCACCACTATCCTAACATGACCGACTAACGGTCCGATACTGCAATCTCGTCATATCTGACCTTTTCGGGTCTACCACACCAATTCACAGCGTATCAGGCAACGTATCCTATCCACTATTCGTTTCCACTAGATTGTCGTACTACTACCCTAACGTCCATGTTGATAACGGGCTGATTCCACGTAGAGACATCACATCCTCGACACAAGTGCAGGATGGGCACTTACCAACAAGGACAAACCATCCTCTGATACCGAGCTGACACGACCCATTCCGTCAGCATGTTCGGTGCTTCTAGAGTGCACCAGGATCAGTGGAGGATTGTGATGTCTCAGTCTCTACTACAGCCCGCATCCGCGATCAACCTAAAGGGCATTAAAACCCATTAAAAGCTATAGTGGACGAAATAAATAATTTATAAAACACATTACACAAAAAGACGTTTATGCCCTTCACTAAAAAGCATGGATGCATTCGAAAATCAGTACTCAAACCATTTACTTTAATTAAATCATTAACGCCTTAGCCCAACATGTCAGGACCTGTCCAAAAACCCCCGGGATTAACGTGGGACGGGCTTGCTCCTGTCTGACACAAAGTGTTAGACCAGGGATAATTCCGTCTTTAGCTTACTCGGGGATTCCAGAGCGCGCCAGGATCTGGAGGAGGAGTGTAGTGTCTCGGTCTCTGCTATTGCCTGCATCCCTTAGCAACCTGAAGGGCATTAAAACATCAAAGTTGTGAGTGGACAAAACAAATAATTTATAAAATATATTTTCAAAAAAAGACATTTATGCCATTCACTAAAAAGCATGCATGCATTCAAAAACATTTCTCGAAACATTCACTGGGGCCTTGGCCCAAAATCCAAAATAAGGAAACCTAGAACAAGTCTCCTTTCAAATCATGAAACACAGGGTCTTGGCCCAATTCAAATACACGTGGGTCTCAGCCCAAAACCGTTCTCCGTAAAACTGTATACATATATAACCCGTCCTCGGCATCTCATATGCCCTAACAATGACCCGTCATGGTTTGCCTATAAATGTGCACACTATTCAGGGTCTCACTCCGAGTCTACCCCCAGGATCTACGACGTCTGGGAGGAATCATCCAAAATCCAGGATCTATGACGTTTGGAGGACGGTCTGTGGACCTAGTCCAAAACTATACCATATCTCTCACTCCTGGAATGTGCTCCCTCTTGGAGTCACTCATCCCAGGCAATGGGTCGTGACTCTCCAGGATCCTCGACGTCTGGAGGAGACCAATACGGTCATAAAGAAGGGTATATACATACTAGTATGAAAAACTACAATTGGGACTCACGCTCGATACCATAATTCAACTGGGCCTCAAGCCCGAACTCATGACTCAACTGGGACTCTAGCCTGATTTCACACTTTAACTAGACCTCAAGCCCGATACCTCAGGGTCAGTCACAATTCCAATCATAGTGATGAGTGCAACCATCAGTCCAGAACCGCTCTCAATCCTGGTATGTTGTCGTTGACATATCGACCGCCGCGACCACCTCAAGATCATGGTACGCACATCACCTATCGGTCTCCTATACCGTCAGCAATCCGAATTTGAGCCTCCAGTGGCTGCTCGACAATGGAACGTGCATGGTGATCTCTTCGGAAGGAACACATCCTCAGTCCGGAGGTGAGCATCATGTCGTTCGTCGTCGTGCACACAGCACTCGTCGCGACTACGACTCTAACCCGTAGGCCATCAATAAGGCCATATGCCCGAGACAAAACCAAAACCAAATGGGTCTCATGCCCGATTTCATATTTTCATATCCAAAACCATTTACTTAAACTGAAAGCACAAATACGTATAGGAACCATATGAACCGAAAACCTCGAAATACGTGCCAATAACAAAACACACACAAATGCACTCATGGCATCACAAAACATGTTCTAAAACACTTATAAAACATTTATACATGCATCAAGTTAGAAAGAAAGGTCCTCTCACACACCGTCCGACCTACCACCTCGATACACGCACCATACGCCTTCTCGGGCTAAACACCGTCATTGGGACTCCCAAACCTGTCCAAATCATTTTAGAGGCTTACTAACTACTTAATTAGCCCCTCATAAAAGCTCCCTATTTTTTTGGGACTTTTAACTATTTTTAAACTCGATCCTAAACCTTCGGACACCCCGGACTATATCGAAACAATGTCTGATCGACTCGAAACCAGTCCCAAAAGGTTCGTTACATCGAAAGGATGAAATTACATGTTGGACACTTCCCCAAAGGACAACTCACGTGCCCCCATGCGCCTGCACAGTACTCATCTCCAACCTCGCGTGAACCCGGTCCGGCCGGTTCGGTTGTAATTCATGTCCACCTAAACCGGCGTGACCGGTCCAAGGCCGTTCCTCCCTCAATTTTCGTCCATTTTCTTCCAATCCAATTTCAATCTTCCTATCTCATCCTTAGAAACCTATTGGTGTGATTAGAACCAAGAAAAACCAATAAAACCTCATTGGTTCAATTCCCTCCTCACGGTTCAATTTTCCAACTTTCCCCTGGGCTTCTCAGCCACCATCCACTACCCAAGACTATCCCTAAACCTTCCTACAAACTCAATAAACATTATCCAATCTACCAATATAGCCCCTAACATCCAAATCACAATATATGAATTTTTGTGCATAACCGGGTTTGGGTTTTTTTACCTCTTCACGGGCTCCACTGCCACCCACGGCGGCTTTTCCTCGACTAGCCATCACTAACACGCCCTCACCTCACTTTCTTGGCCTAACACATATTCAAAAGGGGAAGGGTTGAATTTGGGGCTTACGGGTTTGGTTGGATGGTCGATCGAATGAGAATGGAAGGGGATGGATGTGCATGCATTTATTCATAAGGGGCAATGGATGGGTGACACTTGTCACTCATCCATTGGGGTGCACAAAATATCTGGGCCCCACACTAAAAGAAAAAGGTCCAATTGCCTCGTAAAATGTGCCGTTATAAATAGTTCCTCGGAACATCCATGAACCGTAACTTTTCTGTCGAATGTCTGATTTCGACGTGCCACCTTTCTACAGACTCGTATCAACTCGATCTACGTAACGATCCTCCGCCCTCGGCCATCGGACCTCCCAAGTCCAAAGTCAACTGTTTGCCCTCGTATAGGAGTAAAATCGAAATTTCGCATTAAACATCCGTTAAACCTCGGCTAATCCCCGATTAGCCTCGCTAATCCATCAATAAGTCTTAATTAATCTCGATAATTCAAGACGGGTCGTTACACAACATCATAAATCCAACCATGTGTGAACTCAGCCCAAAACCAAGTATATGGGAACTCAACCCAAAACAAATCATGTGGGAACTCAGCCCAAAACCAATCATGTGGGAACTCAGCCCAAAACCAATCCTTGGCATCCTAGATGCCTAATCAATACTGCTGTCATGATTTCCAAGCTACGCGTGCTACTCGGGGTCTCAATCCCAAGTTTCCCCAGGGTCCACCCAGGTCAATGACCCACAGATCAATGACCCCCCTTGGGGGTATCAACCATAAATGTACTCCTAATCATGAGTTGCGTCTCGGGGTAGCCCCTCTCAGGTAGTGCGCCGTGACTACTCCAGGATACTACGAGACATCCAGAGGAGACAACCAACCACTCTAGGATACTACGGGACGTCTGGAGGGCAACCACTCATGAGGAAGGTATATGGAAAATCATTTCATAAATCATCTCAAAACCGTTCAAAGAGACCTATGCCCGGGATTTCCATATAACCATCGTAAATCCACAATTGGGTCTTGTGCCCGAAGTATAACTTTCATAACTCATTTCCACAAATCCAATTTCCAAACTCAAGGGACTTAGCCCGAAACTCCATTCCATAAACGAACTAGGCCTCAAGCCCGATATCATAACCAACTGGACCTCTAGCCTGATCACGCAAATAAAATGGGCCTCCAGCCCGATATCTCATTAAATCAAATGGACTCCAAGTATGATAGTTTCCAAACCAAATGGATCTCATGCTCGATTCCATATTTGCAAATCCAAAACCATTCCATCAAACCATCATAGAAATACCAGCACGTATAAACACCGTGTAAAACTATAAACCTCGAAATACATGCAAATACATTAATACTAAATACCACAATCAAATCCATCATAAATCACATATTTAAAACATATAAAACAGTTATGCATGCATTAATTTAGAAATCAATGTCCATTCACAGACTGTCCTAGCAACCATCTCGATACGCGTGCCATAAGCCTTCACACGCTAAATCACCATCTCTGAAACTCCTGGACCTGTTGAAATCATAGTCAAAGGTCACTAATAAACTATACAAGCATATAGGATTAACGTCCAAAGGTCCCATAAAATGCAATGAGTCTTGGACACATTTCTCGAGGTGAAAAAACTCGGTTTGACCAACCAAACGATTTTTGATCGACGCAAAACTACCACCATTGGATCCAGATCATCGAAACCTTTAAAATAACATTGGGCCTACCTCGAAATTCGAGCCCACACGCCCCCACATGACTAGTCAATGTAAAAGTTGACATTTAAATTCAACCCTAAAAAGTCAACGTTGACGTCAGCTGACATCATGCCACAGGTCGAGTTCCTATTGTTCCATGTCTGACATTGTCAAATCTGACATGATGATGTCACCAGGATGACATCATCGTTGATATCATCATGTCATCCCTGACCTTCTACGGATCCTGCAACCGGGTTACACAGTACCCACGATTCAACTCGACGGGAAAACACACCTTCGGCCACCGTTTTCAATGTCGTTGGTTACTACGTTATCCTCTAGTCATCCTTACTCGATCCATGTGATTAAAATAGGAAAAAATAGCTTAGAAACTACCTATTCCATTTTATCGTCACGACCCAATTTTTCCACCATTCATAGCCCTCGATTCCGGCCACCTCTTGCCTTAAAAACCAGTCCATTGAACTCGTTTCAATTCCTAGAACCTGCTAGGATCAATCCAAACCTTCAACAATGTCAAAAATTTCGATTTTTATTTTTGACCCAAAACTGGGTTTCGGGTTTACCTAGGTTTTCTAGGTTCCTCCACCGTTCACAACGGTCCTGCAGCCTCTCACGGCATCTCTTAATCCCCACTCACCCTCAGCCACTCTCTTGGCCGAAAACTGAATCAAATGGGGGAAGGGGTCGATTTTGGGGCTTTCGGGTTTTTGTTTTTAGGTTGATTGAAAGAGAGAAGGGATGGATATACATGAATCATAAAGGGAGGGGCAAAGGATGAGTGACACTTGTCACTCATCCATTGGGCCTAACTCATATATCTGGGCCCACATGAGGACAAATGTCAACTCGTCTCATAATTCGTGCAATAGTTCCTCGAAACTTCTGTGACACGTAACTTTCGCGTCGAATGTCTGATTTCGACGTGTCGCCTATCTACGGACTCGTATCGACTCAATCTACGCAATGGTCATTGGTCTTCGTGCATTTGACCATCCAGGTCGAAAGTCAATATTTTGCTTAATTTCAGGTGCAAAATGGTCATTTCATACCGTCCGTCTATATTGTCTCATCTAATTAGGGAGTAGTCACACTAAAACCATAATTAATTAATATTTAATCCCGATATTCGGGACGGGTCGTAACATTAGATCACGTTGAACTTCCAAGTTCCGGGTGGGTAGCTAAGAGCTAGGCACAACATTAAGTTGTGTCTGCAAGTGTTTAATGTGGCTAGGAGTGCACCTCAAAGCCGTGGGCCAGCTAAGAGCTAGGTATAAAATTAAGTTGTGCCTGCAGGTGTTTAATGAGGCTAGGAATGCACCTCAATGTCATGGGGGTTCCAAGAACAAAGTTTTGGTTCCATTGAGGCCAATTTAGAAAAAACCCCTACCTCATCTGCCTCCTGCCATCCCTATGAGACCACCTCTTTATAGCGATCAATATTAGCCCAAACTTCCTCGAAAAAAATTCAAAGTCACCGCTTGCCCCTCCTTAGATCTGTAGAAAGACGGATCCAAAGAGAAAGATGATTTGAGCCTTAAGAGTTCAAGTTGAAACACATAACATCTAGAAATAGCAAAAGAAAAGTCAAATTAACCACCACTCGATCAAGCCTGAACCAAATGACCCCACTCCTACTCCATCTATTACTCCAAGTAAAACACTACCTTCTATACAGAATCAACATAAGACCACAATCCTCCAAGGCATCACAAAAATCACAAATTTGATGAAAAGACCGACTCCTCCTCCTTTGATGTTCAAAATAAGTCTCCACACTCATTGAAATCACCACCAACCATCTAGGGAGTCCCTTATCATTGTTGAGTTTCCAAAGAAGAACCCAAGAAAAATGCCTCATATGAACCTCCGGATGAGTGTAGAAACCTGTAAAACGAAATAAGGACCCATAAATACCATCGACCAAAGAATCAATATGACCAGTAGAGAAGAAAAAAATAGTAACATTAGCACCATGGGCCCATAATAAAGCAAGCCTCCCAGACAAGTCAATTTGACCAACACAAAAACCTCATGCAACTTCTAAATGATGTTTAATAAAATCCATCTAGTTTCAATAAGAAAACTAATACGGAGTTATTTCGCCCTGAAGAAATACTTCAAAGCCTACATCACACTTGGGCATCCTAACCCACATACATTTCAATTGAAGGCACTCATTCTTCGTGGCAAGCCACACCCTTGAACCCCATCATTTTTGTGGTTTCACCCACTAATGACTTGCTAGTAGTGGCACCAAAGTTGGAGGAGCTTGTTCTTCTAGCAGATTGCCGCTTCTCTTGGCCTCACCCATCTCTCTGTTTGACCTTCTTCTAATGAGTATTCATAATTTCATAATCCATGGCCCATAGCCTCCCCTGAGGCACAACGTTTTGGCCCATAACCTCCAATTCCAACTACTCCCCCATCGACACCAAGGAGGGACTTGTAGCCTCAAACCCAACATGGACCTCCTAGATGTAACGACCCGACGTGTAATCATGGAATTACCAGGAGATTAGCGAGAATAATCGGGATTAGTTGAGGTAAAATGACGATTTTGCCCCTGGAGAGCGAAAAATGTTGACTTTTGACTCGGGAGATTATTTACACGTGGATCGAGGTCTATTAAGTAAATCAAGGGATTTTGATTACGTAGACATGCGACAAGTCAATCTTGGACATCGTACGGTGATTTTATGGGTTAAGGGCAATTAAATCAAATTTTATGGTTGCACAGTTTATGAGAAAGGTTGTTTTTTAGTTTGTTGCTGGTGGGACCCACAAATATCTAGGTTGGTCCATAGGATGAGTGATAAGTGTCACTCATCCCATGGTCCATACCGTTACAACACCTCTCTCAGTCTGGTATTGCCGACCTATCAAGTGAAAGACAGGCGAGATCGACGAGTGTCAACATTTTGTCTCGAGTGAGACGTTCGTGTAGACGTGTAGTTTTTCAAAATGAATTGGAGCTTTGGAGGCTCCGGTGACGGTACGTACCGATGACTTCAGTATGTGTGTCAGACGTGTACTATTACACGGGTAACCTTGTGTGCGGTTGCAATACCCCTTTACATGGGACATGATTGGATTTTACAGTTGGTTGTGGAATCCGATCGATTTGAATTTCCAGGACGAAATTCTTTATGGCAGGACCCATCCCGATTATTCCTCGATAATCGTGAAAGATGCTGCTCCCGTCTGACCATAACTTTAAAATACCAAACGTAGTTCCATATATATATATAAATACACAACACAAAAAACAACACACATAGTCAGACAAGGGATAGGTATGTTTTTAGGACCGTTGACTGCAACAGTTGTTAACCGATTTACAGAGCATAGGAAATATTTACAAACAAAGATCAAAATCCTACGCGGTCAGATACTTGAGTACGCAACGGTCTGTTTATTCCTCTGCCTCGATACGAGCCTCAGTACCTGTGCACGGGCCTGGATGGTACAAAAACATTAAAGGTGTGAGTGGACAAAAATAAAGATTTAGAAATACATTTATCAAAATATTCTTACCCTCCAGTTTTGTAAACATGCATGCATATCATATAAAACATGAGTTATATAAATCAAAGGTAAACTAAAACAACTAATACAATTCAAATTCAATCATGATACCACCATCCTTAACATCCAATCTCAATATCCAATAACCCGTCACGATATCAATGCAACGCGTGCAACTCGGGTGTCTCATGTCCGAGTACCTCCCCAGGATCAACGACGTCTGGGGTGGTATCATCTCCAGGATCAACGACGTCTGGAGGATATCATCATAAACTCCCACTCCTGAGACTGAGCCTCCCCTCGGAGCTACTCATCTCCAGGCAGTGAATCGTGACTACTCCAGGATCTACGACGTCTGGAGGAGACCATCAAATCACAGAGGATGGTACCAATAGCCAATATTCTCATTTCAAAACCATTTAAATCTCAAAATCAAATCAATAGTTCAACAGGGCCTCTACCCGAAATAGAGCTTTTACAAAGCACAAGTAAGTTCCACAACTTCATTTATAACACAATGTCTAACACATAATTTATAAATCAATTAAATCACGTAACTTACTTTCAGGGTCAAAATCCATCTCAAATCTCAGGTCATCGCCCAAAATCACAATTTTATGATTTTCTCGAAAATCGTGCCCAAAGCAATATAAAATAATATAATATTCCCAAAATCCGGAAATCAGCTTATCACATTATCAATCGTAGAAAATCATGTCAAATCATATTATAAAGAATTTAAAAGCAGTTAAAATATATATGCATGCATTTAGGGTAGAAAACAAAAGCCCACTCACACACCGTCCAGATTGCTCGGATTCGAGCTGTTCGTTCTCGTCTGATGTCCCGAGAATATTTCGGCATGTCAAACACGTAAGATAGGGTTACTAGAGTATCATATAATCTTATGTACGAATTTCCTAATCATCGAAATAAAATAACGCCAATAGGTCTGTATGATCGAGAACATCAAAAAGTATGTTGGACCCTCCTTCAGATTCCCGGTCACGCGCCCTCACGCGCCGCCGCAAGCGGCTGCGCGTGACAGCCACGCGCCGTGAACAATAGCTGCTACAGTTCTCTCTCTCGCCCGTTTCTCGGGTAAACGGGTCGTGGACCCGCGATCAGACCCGATTCGGTTTCGATCAATTTGGACCTAATTCTTCCAGTTCTTTCACTCGTTAGCATCAAGTCAATATATATTAAGGATCTGTTAATTCAATTTCATGAAACAAGATCCTTAATCCCTCGGCTCAACCTCGAAACCCGACGGGTCCTAACTCGGGTTCTACCCCCAAACCTGTCTGTTTCCTTCAATTAATTACACCAGAAGCATCCTAGGTCCATTCTAAATACGAAATTGAAATCAATTTCACGAATCATTACCTCCAAGTAATCGAACTCAAGCTCCAATTTTTTAAAACAGTTGCAGGGCCTGTTCGTCACCAATTCACCACCAATTTTCGTTCCAGTAGATGTGGTTCGAGTCGTCTAGTTCCCAGAAGATGAAATATCACCTCAATTGCGATTGAAATCGTCTTAGAAATCAAAATCAAATTTGTGTCCTTGAATGGTTTTTCGAGTATTCCCTGTATGGTTCTAACTAGGTTCTCTTTGTTTCCCTCTCGGGTTTTCTCTCCGAATGGTACCTAATTGCTCACTCAATTGTCCTTGTTTCTACTGAAAATCGATCAAGGTGAAGGGAGGATGTTTCTCTGTTTTTTTGTTCTTAGGCGACTGCTATTTCTTCAATTATCAATCACTTATCTGCTAAGATCTAAGATTAATTAATTAATGTTAACACAACAACCAAGTGCCACTAATCATTCTTAACAAGTGACACTTGTCACTTGATGAATTACATGACTCATTTGATGGACTGAATCAGCAAATTAAACAATCACTTGCACCGTTTAACTTAAAGCCCTTGCATAAAATTACCATTTTACCCTTGAGAACACAAATGACCATTTTGCCCCTGAACTTCCCAGACCTATAACTTTTTCATCCGAGCTCCGTTTTCGACGTGCCACCTGTCTACGAATTCAGCGTTCCGAGACCTACACAATGGGACTAGAAAAATGTACAAAAAGTATGCCAAACAAAAAGTCAACTTTTAGTCATGTCTCTCCAAAGGTAAAAACATCATTTTCACATTATTTTAATATTTTACAATTTTTGGATTTTTCAGGGTTACATTTTAAGTGGGGAAGATTGTAATGACCCATCCCTAATTAGCGGGATTAATTAAAAATTAATGACGAATTAGCGAGATTAATCGGGGATTCGACGAGGATTAGCTGACGAGCAGGGCGAAATGATGATTTTGCCCCTATAATGGGAGAATCGTTGACTTTTTGTTCAGGCGGTCAAATGGACTTTGGCTGATGACTGTGAAGTAGTTCGGGACATCACGAGTTCATAGACTGGTAGCACGCTCGATTCCGACGTTCGAGGAAGAAGTTATGATTTTCGGAAGTTCGGGGGCAATTTAATAATTTAGTTGAAAATGAGCAAATAGATTACTTTTGACCCGGGAGGCCCGATGGCTGAGGGCCGAGGACCATTACGTAGATCAGAACGATACGAATCCGTAGATAGGCGGAACGTCGAATTCGGACGTTCGACGAAAAAGTTACGGTTCACGGAAGTTCCAAGGAACTATTGTACGAATTACGAAACGGATGTCTTTTGGAATTATGTGGGCCCAATGGATGAGTGACAAGTGTCGCCCATCCACTGGCCACCCCTTTTCATTCATGCATATCCCATTCCCTTTCATCGATCATTTTCCATCCACCAAACCCAAACCCGATCAAACCTTCAGCCCAGATCCAAACCCTTACCCAATATGGACATGTCTGAGGAACCAAGAGAGTGAGAGGAGGCTGATGAAGCGGAGGACGGTGGCAGGAAGCAGCTGGACCGCCATGCACGGTGGAGAGGTAAGAAGCTCGGTTTTGATTTTTGAATCCCATATTTCGATTTGGGCATTATGGTTTGTTTTGGATGTTTGGATAAGGATTAGTAGGCTGCTTGGAAGGTTTCAAGATGATATTGAGGGTGGTTCACGGCTGAGGAAGCCCAGGGGGTGGTCGGAAAGTTTAGACCGTGAGAATGGGTTTTTGTTAGTCGAGATTTACATGGTTTTTCTTAGGTTTGATGATTGGAAATGGTAGGAAATCATGAAATAGGAAGATTGGGATCGAAAAGGAGAAGATTGAATGAAATTTGGGGGAGAAACTAGGCCGGATCGGTCACGCTGGTCCAGGCGAACCAGCGAACCGGCCAGACCCAGTTCAGCCGAAGGTTGCTAGTGAAGGAACAGTGGCGCGTGAGCCCACGCGCAGGGCCCTTTGGGCGGCGCATGGTAGCTCGTGGCCCACTTTTTGGGGATGTATTCAACACACGAAATCATGTATTCGATGTAACGAACATTTTGGGACTGGTTTCGTGTCAATCGGACATCGTTTCGATATAGTTCGGGTTGTCCGAAGGTTTAGGTTCGTGTTTAAAAATAGTTAGAAATTCCAAAAAAATATGGGGCTTTAGTGAGGGGTTATTTAAGTAGTTAATAATCTTCTATTACGATTTGAACAGGTTCGGGAATCCCAGAGGCAACGATTGGCCTAGGAGAGGCTTATGGCACGCGTATCGAGGAGCGACATCAGATGGTCTATGGGTGGACTTGTTTTATGAATTTGATGCATTCAAAAATGTTTATAAATGTTTTAAATACATGTTTTGTGATGCCATGAGTGCATTTGGTGTGGTAACCTAGGATTAACGTATTTGCACGTATTGCGATATTTACGGTTTTATACGATGCTTATACGTGCTAGGTTTTCAATGAGGGTTTGATGAATAGATTTTGGATTTGGAAATATGAAAATGGGCACAAGGCCCATTTGATTTACAACTCTCGGACTTGGAGTCCATTTGATTTGACGAGGAATCGGACCGAGGGTCCATTTGAGTATGCGATCGGGCTGAGGGCCTCGTTAGTTTATGAATTCGGGCTTGAGGTCCATTTGGCTGTAATCTCGGGCTTAAGGCTCATTTGATTGTAGTACCGGGCTTGTGGCCCTGTTGGTTGTGAAATCGAACTTGAGGCTCCATTGAGTTATGGTTTCAGGCTTAGGACCCAATTAGTCGAGATATCGGGCTAAAGGCCGAGTTAATTGTAAAATCGGGCTTGAGTCCCAGTCCGGTCTATGGAATGAAAATTCGAGCATGAGACTCTGTTGAACTGGGGATTTAGGCTGAGGCCCGTGAAATGGATTTGAATCGGATTCGAGGAATCCTATTGAGACGAATCGGGTATGGGACACAATTGAAATATGTTTTGACAAAGAAAGAAAGAGTTTTGAAAATGAATTATACCCTCCATATGATTTATATGGTCTCCTCCAGCCGTTAACTTGGAGAGTCAAGATCCACAGACCAAAATGGGTATCCCCATAGGGATCCCGTTCGGGAATCCCGGAGGTGACGATTGGCCCGGGAGAGGCTTATGGCACGCGTATCGAGGCGCGACATCGGATGGTCTATGAGTGGACTTGTTTTATGAATTTGATGCATACATAAATGTTTATAAATGTTTTAAATACATATTTTGTGATGCCATGAGTGCATTTGGTTGTGGTAGCCTAGGATTTACGTATTTGCACGTATTGCGAGAATTACGATTTTATACGATGCTTATACGTGCTAGGTTTTCAATGAGGGTTTAATGAATTGATTTTGGATTTGGAAATATGAAATCAGGCACGAGGCCCATTTGATTTACAACTCTTGGACTTGGAGTCCATTTGATTTGACGAGGAATCGGACCGAGGGTCCATTTGAGTATGAAATCAGGCCGAGGGCCTCGTTAGTTTATGAATTCGGGCTTGAGGTCCATTTGGCTGTAATCTCAGGCTTGAGGCTAATTTTACTGTAGTATCGGGCTTGAGGCCCTGTTGGTTGTGAAATCGAGCTTGAGGCTCTGTTGAGTTACGGTTTCGGGCTTAGGACCTAGTTAGTCGTGATATCGGGCTAAAGGCCCAGTTAATTGTAACATCGGGCTTAAGTCCCAGTTCGGTTTATGAAATGAGAATTCGGGCATGAGACTCTGTTGAACTGTGGATTTAGGCCGACGCTTGTGAAATGGATTTGAATCGGATTTGAGGAATCCTATTGAGACGAATCGGGTATGGGACCCAGTTGAAATATGTTTTGAGAAAAAAAGAAAGAGTTTTGAAAATGAATTATACCCTCCATATGATTTATATGGTCTCCTCCAGCAGTCGACCTGGAGTGTCACGATCCACAGACCATAATGGGTATCCCCATAGGGATCCCGTTCCAGGAGTGGAAGTTATGACTAGATTCCGGAGAGATGTTCGGACAAGATCTGGAGATAGAGCTCGGACTAGATCCAGAGATAGAGCCTCCCAGATGGAGAATTCCTGGGGGAAGACTCAGAGTGAGTCCCCGAGTAGTGTGCACACTAGTATTGAGATGAAATCGTGACATATATCGGGGATGTGTTCCCTAGGGGCTGTGTGCCCTGAGTTGGCATCTTCTCGGAAGTTCCGCGGATGGGTTATATGTATGTCGATACGTATGAGGTTTTACAGAAAGTGATTTGGGGTGGAGACCCTGTATTCCATGTTTTAGAAAGTGATTTGGGGCGGAGACCTCGTATTCGATGTTTTGGAAATCGTTTGGGGCAGAGACCCCGTATTGTACGTTTTGGTATTTCACTGAGAATGGTTTTGGACTGAGACCCACTTTGTTTGATTTGGGATGAGTTCCCATGTATTGATTTAAGAGTTTTTGTAATTTTGGGTCGGGGACCTATAAATGGATTTATAGTTCATGAAGGTTTATGGGAACCGGCATGAACCCTTGAAAGGTTTTTATGGGTTATTAAGGTTTATGGGGATCGGGCATGAACCCTTGAAAGGTTTTGAGAATATGTTTGAGAAATGGTTTTATGAGCGTTTTGATAAACGGTTTTTGAATTCTTGCATATGCTTTTAGTGAAGGGCATAAATATCTTTTGATGAAATGTTTTTAATAAAATATTATTTTGTCCACTCACCACTTTTGATGTTTTAATTCCTTTCAGGTTGATCGCGGATGCGGGCTGTAGCAGAGATCGAGAGATCACACTCCTCCTCCTACAATCCTAGCTTACTCTGGATGCCCCGGTGAGGGCTAGAGACAGAATTTTCCCTGGTCTGACACTTCGTGTCAGACGGGATCAGGCGTGTCCCACGTTAATCCCGGGGGATTTGGGACGGGTCTTGACAAGTGGTATCAGAGCAGGTTGGCTCATGCGATACTCATGATACTCTGATACCATGTGGTATCAGAGCGTGTTTTGCTCTCGGAGTATGCGCAGGTCGAGGATGTGATGTCTCTGCAGTCGTAACAGCCCGTCATCAACCTGATAGTTAGGGTATTAGTACATGAATTCAGTGGAATCTAATGTTAGTTAGGTTGTGTTTGACACGTGTTGTCATAGTTGGAGGTTCGATTGGCATCCAATGTCGTACATGTCGCATGCTTCTAGGAAGTGGATCCCGGGTAGGATCAGTATTTGTGTGAATTCGACAGCTTAGAGCCATAGTGTTACTGGTGAGTAGGACCCAGTGGAATAGTAGACACCGTATGATGACTTCTGAATCGAGACTGTTGTCGGTCTTGTCATGTCGGAACGGAGAGTGCTGCAGAGGGAACCTGAGGTCATGGTTGACCCGAGTGAGACTGTTGGGAGTAGGAACGTGTGACCCTATTTGGCATGTCTTTCCATGTTTCAATGTGTCGAATCCTGGAGGGATGTCGACTGGTAGGAGATGCGCAGAGTAGTTGTTGTGTGACACTGCACAAGCGTAGTGTTAGGCACGGAGTATGGCCAAGTTCTTGTGGAGGCCAACGGCTAAGAGCCATACTGTTACGAGAGGACGAGGTCCTTGGATCGGAGTTATTGGCTAGTATGGAACTAGTATTGGAATATGACGACTCTTCAGAGTCGAGAGCGAGGGATCCCGGCGACGAGTACAATGTGAGATGAGATTTGGAATCCTAAGGTGGACCGATCAGTGGATGTTCCTTGTGGAGTGGTTCGTACCGGCGGTCGACTACCGCATGGATTTGGAGTCTCGATAGTAGAGTGTTTCTGAGATTGATCTGCACGAGGTTGTGACAGACGCTGCTGTCGATGGACGTAGTCGAGTCTTATCGAGTTAGATAGGCTCAGGTTTCCGTGACGATTATGACGATGGGATTTGTCAGTTGTGACGATGATACGAGGTGCTTGAGTGACGCACAGTACGAGCATAGATTCTGGATTCGACTCGGTTACCGCTGAGTGCGATCGCAGAATGAGACGTTGACGTTGGGTGTTGGCACACTTGCCACACTAGTGAGGTGACTGTGACGACTAGGATATACCTGGATGAGTGACAGGTGCCCTAGATATCCTTGGATAGATTACACGAGTGTGAGTACTGGAGTTGATCCCATAGAGTTGGGGCGTACAAACTAGTATGCCGACGAGATAGTAGATATGCCCAGAGTGGCGGGCATGTGAGTTCAGTGGTCACTGAGCGGGACAGAGAGGATCCCGAGTGGCTCAGTGCTAGGCATCAGGAGTACTTGGTCTGGCGACCAGTTCCCTGATGATACGGGACTTGGGACACGAGTGTGTGCCCAGGAGTAGTGACGTTAAAGGTTGAAATGCCTAAGTGGCATTCGGATGAAAAGATATAAATGAATGACGTAACTGACGTCTCATGACGTATGGGTCGGTTGGTCAGATATGGTAGTACACAGAGATTTGGTTTCAGATCACGATAGATGTTGCGATCTGTTTAGCCTACCAATCGATGTCAGTGGATTCTGACCAATTCTGTGAGTCAGAGTTGGATCAGGTTGATTAAAGGTATGAGATGCGAGTCTTGGAGGCCATTTATGAACATCCAAAAATAGTATACAAGGTTTAACCTTGAATCGCCCGAATTACACTCGGAATGAGTGTACCTACATAAACGGTATTCACGGACGCGTTGATGGTGTCCAGTTGAGTTGAGGACTTGAGAGCCCATTGCGGATTGGTTTTGGTTGACTACGGTTGACCATACCTCCTGAGTTGGGGACTTGAAAATTGTTGCCTATAGGATGCGGGAATGCGCGTGAAATGAGTGAGCTCAGTAATTAAAAAAGAAACATGTTTCCAACGTGATTGGAACTTTGGAATCAAGAGAAGTTGTAACTGAGACGATGAGAGGTGTGCTTAATTCCACATTGGTGATGGATATTCCGAGGTCACTGAGTGTGACTCTTTGGTAAGTAGTGCTGGATGCCGAAGGATGAACTTTGATGTCATCATCTTGGATTCTCCTTGATTCTTCCCTAGGTGGGACGACAAGGAGTGATATGACAGTTAGGAGTACAAAGAGGATGTAAGAACCGAACACCTAGGCTGTGAGTCAAATTTGTTTGACTTGATGAGTAAATGGTGCTTAGCACCACAGGATGTGATGAGTGAGTGTCCGAAGTGATGGATTGATGTTCGCCTGGTGACGGGCGATTTGGATCTAGACCATGGTCGGGATGCGGACAGTAGTATGTGGTTGGACGTTGCCAGAGTGCAGTCCTTGCGTAGGTCGGGTGGCACCCCGATGTTGTTGTGATGTGGGTACATTGGTGTGTTGTGCACGTTGGATGATAGGATTGACCACGGTCAATCGATAGGTCGGGTCGAGAGTGTCCCGAGAGTATAGGAATGTTGTAGATTGGATAGAGTCCTAGATGGACGTGAGGTGGCGATCGGATTTGATCCGATAGTGACAGGTTGAGACTCGAGGTGAGTCTAGATGTCAGCGGAGATCACTGAGTGATCCGAGATATGATATGATGACTCGAGAACGAGTCGAGATCAGAGTAGAACAGCGAAGCGCAGTGGAGCCGAGAGTTGTCGGCTGGTCACGAAGTCGTGACATATCGTGGTAATGGATTGATCGGTATCCGACGAGTTTGGATTGGTATGGGATTGTTGGGACTCTAAGGAGAGTCAGTATGGGCATAGGTTTGAGTATGGTCTGCAAGGTGGGATTCGTGCCATTACGATTGCAGGATCTATAGAATGTTGTCTGATTGGATGCTGCGCTGGATGCCAGCTTAGATGTGTCAGCCCTTAGTGCGGATGTGTTTTTCAGCCTGATGGTTGTAGGATGGAATAGGTTAGAGTGGCAGACTGAAAATCCGTTTGGATGTCAGTCTGGTATTGCTGACCTGTCAAGTGAGAGACAGGCGAGATCGACGATTGTCGACATTTTTTCTCAGGTGAGACGTTCGTGCAGACATGTAGTTTTCAAAAATGAATTGGTGCTTTGGAGGCTCGGGTGACGGTACGTACCGATGACTTCGGTATGTGTGTCGGACGTGTACTATTACACGGGTACCCTTGAGTGTGCGTGCAATACCCTTTTACTTAGGACATGATTGAATTCCACAATTGGTTGTGGAATCGGGTCGATTTGAATTTTGAGGACAAAATTATTTAAGGGGGGAAGATTGTAACGACCCATACCGAATTAGCGGGATTAATTAAGAATTCATGATGGATTAGCGAGACTAATCGGGGTTTCGACTAGGATTAGCGGACGAGCAGCGCGAAATGACGATTTTAACACTATAATGGGTGAATCGTTGACTTTTCGTTCAGGCTGTCAAATGAACTTTGGCAAATTACTGTGAGGTAGTTCGGGACGTCACGAGTTCATAGACAGGTGGCACACTTGATTCCGACGTTTGAGGAAGAAGTTATGATTTTCGGAAGTTCAGGGGCAATTTTGTAACGACCCGTCCCGAATTCCGGGATTAGATTAGTCATTAATCCTGATTAGTGAGGTTGAACGGTGGTTAGTAGGGCGGAATCGGACAAAATGTGCAAAATGACCGTTTTGCCCCTGGTCGTGGGCAAAATGTTGACTTTTTGTTCGGGCGGTCAAATGGACTTTGACCGATAACCGTGACGTAGTTCGGGACGTCACGAGTTCATAGACAGGTGGCACGTTCGATTCCGACATTCGTAGAGAAAGTTATGGTGTTCGGAAGTTGAGGGGTATTTTGGTAATTTGGCTTGTTAGGGGCCAAATGTTGACTTCTTGATCGGGAGGTCCGATGGGCGAGGGCCAAGGACCGTTACGTAGGTATCGTCGATACGAATCCAACGACAGGCGGCATGCCGAAATCGGAGATCCGACGACGACGTTATGGTCAAGGACGTGAAACACGATTAACCGAGACTCGGAATAAAATAATAATATAATAATAAAATCTGATTACTTTAATCCAAACCAATCTGGACCCTTGATGAGTGACACATGTCATCATCTCCTTCCTTCCCTAATTCAGGGATCTATGTTGGCCATTTAGTTAATTAATTAATTAATCTCCTTAAATCCTCACCCTCCATCCTATACCCAGATTAGATCCTAGCCGTTGATTTCATTTTCTTATTTTGTTCTTAAACCATCAGACTCACATTCATTCTCATTTTTCTCTCAAACCTCTGCACCCTCACCCTTCGAACAATCACACCAGACCACATCTCAACCTCAACCCACGCATCAGACACCTCCAGACAGACCCCAGCCACCTCCAGACGACGGCCACCACCACCACGGCCGCCCTGCACGGCCGGAAACCACCCAGACCCGAGAAGGAAACCAAACAACCCGATCAACCCAAATCGATCCAACCGTCCAAACCTTCATACCTGGACTCGAACCAACGTTGGGTTAGGATCAGTGTGACCTTAGGACGACTCAGACCACGACTGGGCAGCCCACGGCGGCGACACGGCGGCGGTAAGTCCAGAAACCCGTGAAGACCCGATTTACTTCCCTGCCTTGAAACGTCCGTTTTTGACGTTATGAATGTTTGTTTGTTTTTGAGACATGTCCTAGGAACCTAGACGACCATTTTGGACCATGAACCACGGCCGGAATCTCGACGAGTCGCCGGAGTTGATGACCTGTGTTCTCAGCCGATTTTCCCGTCAGTTTTCAGGTAGTTTAATCCACCTAAAAATTAGTTTGGATGTCACAGAACCGTAGAGGAGGTTATGACGAGTCCATAGGATCAAACCGCATCAAAAATGGTGGTCTGGAACTCGATCTGTGATCGGGTCAAGTCGCGGGTCGACGGCGACCCGGTTACAGACCCGGTTTCAGAACCCGGTTACTGTAGCATGACGTCATCATTGTTGACCTGAATGTTGACCTGGCGTGTGGGGGCGCGTGAAGGGTATTTTGGGGAAACTTCCAACATGACTTTTAATCTATTCGATGTAACGGACATTTTGGAATTGGTTTCGTGTCGATCGGACACCGTCTCGATAGTGTTCGGGATGTCCGAAGGTTTTAAATTAAGTTTAAAAATAAGTAAAAATTCGGGAAAATTACGGGACTTTGATAGGATGTTAACAATGAGGTTAGTAACCCTCTAATGTGATTTGGACAGGATTGGGAATCCCGGTGATAGTAGTGTGGCCCGGGAGGGCCGGTGGCACGCATATCGAGGCACACGGTTAAAACGGTCTGTGAGTGGACTTTGGTTTTATAAATCCTATGCATGCTTAAATGTGTTAAATGGTTTATATACGTGATTTCTATGATGGTATTTGTGAGCATTGATTTCGGGTATGTTGCACGTATTTCGAGGTGTTCTCTGTATTTCACGTATATCGGGATTAACGGTTTATTTGTGGTTTTGCGTGCTTGTGGTTAAATAAATAATATGATAAAACGGTTTTTATATTGGATTTATAAATCGGGCCGTGGGCCCAGTGGTTCATAAAGTCGGGCATGAGGCCCAGTTGGATTTAAATGATGATTTCGGGCCAGGGGCCCTATATTTAATAAATGTGGTTTCGGGTCAGGGACCCTAAATGGAAATGTGTTGTTTTATGGAAATTCGGGCAGGGCCCATTGTGATGTTGTGAAATGAATTAATAAAAACTGTTTTTCCATATACCATCTGTACACATGGATATATGATGGTCTCCTCCAGATGTCTGGGACACAGGGGAAGTCACGGTGCATTGCCTGTGAAGGGTCACCATACGGAGCAGCCGGACCGTATGATGACTCAGGAGCAGGATTGCTATGATTGACGCCTGGGACGTCAGACATCAGGGATGTCAGATATATGGACCCAGAGAGACCCCGGGCAGCACGCGTAGCTTGTGAAACCGTGAGACATGACGTCAGGGACGTCTAGCATCAGGGATGCTGGTGATGGTAATGGTAAAATACGAATTAATGAAATGGCTTTCTGGGTGGATTTATGATTGTGTGATTTTAATGAATTGATGTTCATTTATGGTCGTGGGTGGTGACCCACATGGTTGTTTATGTATAGTTATGGCATTTCACAGTTTTGGGCTGAGTTCCCACACTTGGTTTTTGGTTGACGGTTTTTGGGCTAAGGCCCTAATGGCTCGGTTGAGCAAACGTTTTGGTTACTGGTTTTTGTGGCATGCATACGTTTTTATTGGAGGGCATAAATGTCTTATAAATGTATTTGGGTAAACTTATTGGTTTTTGTCCACTCACAGCTTTTGGTTTTAATGCCCTTCAGGTTGATCATGGGGTATCGGCTTAAATTATAGAACAGAGGATATGGAGATGGAATTTGTCCAGATGGGGAGGGAGGAGATGGACGGTCTGGATTGAAGGCACAGACCAGATGAAAGGCCCAGATTAAAAGGTGAATTAAGTAGGAAATCTTTAATCATTTAAATCCTAATATTTTAATCCTAATATTTCAATCCTATCTCACCAATCCAGATCTAAGTCCATAATTTAAGGTTAGTGGTCCACATGTCCCACTCAGAATCTCTGACCAATCAGAAAAAGCCACGTGTCCTCGCCTCGTAATGCGTGCATAGTGAAACCGAACTTCCGTGACCCATAACTCCCACGTTCGAGGTCTGATTTCGGCGTGCCGCCTGTCCATGAGTTCGTATCGACTAGCTCTACGTAACGGTCCTTCGGCCTCGGCCATCGGACATCCCGGTCAAAAAGTCAACATTTTCCCTTATTTCGTCTAAATTACGAAAACGCCCTTGGGCTTCCGAACGTCATAAATTTCACCACGAACATCGGAATCGAACGTGCCACCTGTCTATGAACTCGTGACGTCCCAAACTACGTCACGGTCATTGGTCAAATTCCGTTTGACCGCCCGAATTAAAAGTCAATGTTTTGCCCACGCCTAGGGGCAAACGGTCATTTTACACAATTCGTCCGAAATTACTCAACTAATCCTAGATTAGTAAATCATAATTAAATATTATTAAATCCCGATATTCGGGACGGGTCGTTACAACATTCCCTCCTTAAAGAATTTCGTCCTCGAAATTACCAATATCCTTATTCCATATCCACCTCGTGGAAAAACAATTTGGTCTCACAACACGTGTACACTTGTACACCCACCATACTTGTCTGTACCCAGACATCCCATCACAGTCTTACGTCATAACAACAACACTCGACCACCTCGAGTGGATTTGATCACCTGATCCTCGATAAAAATTTGCTTAATCATTTCTCCATTAAGCCGACTCCTCGAGCTAGACGGTTCCTTTCCATTGCTAATATATCCTTACATTTGCTCCCATTGGGAGTCATCAAATCTCATTTGTCAGTCCATGCTGACACCACCAATCAAACTGTCACCACCAAGCTTTACCACCCTAGTAAAGCCCCAACCATCAGCTAGTTAGTGACAACACCACGTACTACATCACCCTCAATGTAGCGTAAGATCAACCACATGATCTCAATTCGCAGGGCAAGCCCAATCCTGCGACATATATTAACCTCAATGTCCATATCCGCCGACTCCCTCAGCGAACCAAGACGCTGGAAATATATCGGCATGATAACATCCCTAAGGCTACTAGTGGTTACTCAGACCACCAATTCACTCATCCTGAGTGTACGTATACCGTCAACTTACTCAAACAAGTGGTGTAACTGGAACACATTGAATGCCAGCCCAACAGTGATCACACATCTCAATACTAGGGTTCCACTAGCCATCCATGGCTAAGAGCACCTGCTCATACAATCACTGAACCCGAAAAAATCACCCTGCTCAGCGCACAGTATCCAATGTCCAGTTCACAAACACAACCAAACAAATGATATCGGAACCAAGCCGATTACCAACACATTTAATCACACACCACTGGTACATCCCATGTACCGCCACTAGGCACCACTTAGCCTATCCAATATCAATCCTCGTACAACGTACCCTGTACGTACATCTATCTATCAATCCGCCTACAACCACCTAGGTCGTGGCCAAACGCATTCTAATTACTCTAGAGTCCATCTATCAGACACTGTACCAGACAGATTAAAACTCCGACCCAATATCCATTTCCAAATCTGAATCCGAAATCATTATTCCGTAAGCTAGCATGGGAATAATCATTCCGCACCCAAATCCGGTAATCCACTTTCGAGCTTCGAAATCGAATCCTGAATCGTCACCCAGAAATTTGATTCCAAAACCCAAAATCTCATTTACATCTACCTGAGACGTACCAAAACCGAACCTATCGATTACCAGCTCAAAACACTCGATTGACTTCATAGGGAAGCCAATCCCAATATCCACATGTCTAAGGTTGACAAAAATCCGACCACTTCGGAAACCTACTCACCTGAGTAACAACCATATGGACTCCACTCCGAAAAGAAGTTCAGTCCCGTCATTTATGACTCACATAAACCAAGGTAAGAGTGATAAACTCTCCACCTATCTGGATCATCAAGATCACGGTCCAAATCCATCACTACGTCATCCGACAAGTAACATCACGATCCTAGATCGTCACCATGCCCAAAGTTCACAACATCACAATTCAGATCCACCTAGGATCCACACATGCTCACGTAGCAAACCATCCATCTGAAAACTGATCGTAGGGTCTTGCACCCTCATGAATCCTTAGTCAGATTTCCCTTGGTGGGAATGATAACCTCACATTTCACCACCAAATCCAAAATCATACACAACTTCTTGTGTCCAATGACCCCAAGCCAAACATGGGACCACCAACCAATACACGCTCAACGTACTGGTAGTAATAATCAACGTCTGGCAGGACAGAAAACAAGAAGTCAACTGCAATGACTTCAGGATACCTATCATCAATGAGGAAACGAGCACTCCTCTCGTCTCCTAATCACAACTCTCCCTGAATCGGGAGTTCCAACCATGTTGGAAACAGACATGCTCCCAATGAGATGTCAAGTCCAACCACTGGACTGCCCACATCATCACCTTCATAGGTTCAACACTCGGTTTTCCAAGTCATTCACAATTACATATCCCCACATCAACACCACCCAAAGATTTTCCTCGACTTTTCCAATTTCAATAATTTCCTTGTACTTTCTGGGGATATAAAAAGTATACAATCTTACCAATCTCGGAGTTGACAACAACTGACAGGACCCGCCCCGATCCTCTCTGGGACCACATGGGGACGTGCCCTGCTCCCGTCTGACACCCAAAATAATGTTCCAATTTTAACCATAACGTTCAAATGCATAAAAACCAAATTAAAGTTTTACATCAAATCCGAAATAAACAGATGTCAGACAAGGGATGAAATCCAAAACTACAAGTTGCGAGCACGACTCTAACATAAACCTGTGGGTAAAATCACCCAACAGGGATTCAGGTACGCAGAAGTAGATCTATGCCTCAGCCTCAGGTTCCTCCTCTACCTCAGTAGCACGACCTGGAGGGGTTACCAAAACATTAAGGGTGAGTGGGCCGAAACTCAAGTTTATAAAATCGTTTAGTAAGTAAAACATATAATTTACCCCTCCGTTTTCCAAACATGCATGCATTAGAATTTAAAACCATAAATCATATAATATAAACCATGAGGTATGTAATAAAATCATAACATAATTTTAGCCACTGCACTATACACTCCAATCCTGACATCCCCGATGTCTGATGTCCCTGACGTCCAATAAGGTCACAGTCTCAAGGCTACGTGTGCCACTCGGGTCTCAGTTCCGAGTCCAATCCCCGAATCCTGTCCGGGTACGGCATCTCAAATGCCTAGCGTCCTAGACGCTCGACGTCCCTGACGTCAAATAAACAATCCTACTCTTGAGTCATTTTACGGTCCGGTTCCTCCGTAGAATGACCCCTCGCAGGCAATGCGCTATTACCACTCCGGGGTACCACATCCGGAGGAGACAGTATCATAAGAATGGATCTATACAGTGCAGTACCACATACATTTTATTGATATCCACATGCAAAACATATATATACATAGATAAAATCCAAACCGAACTTTAAGTTTATCAGACGGGGTTCAAACCCAATTACCGTGAAACGTGACATAACCATAATTTCAACATCATCAAAACCATTTCTTGATTCCAGCATGTGAACATATAAGTAAATCGGAAAACATTTAAGCATGCAAGTGTTTAATGAAATCAAGCCCACTCACAGTATGATCCCGCGGTGAACCTGCGCGTACGAACTTTTACCGGGATTATCGTACAATTCCTGTCAGTCCAAATCACACGTAAGGGTCACAACAAGTCTTAAACATTTGACCAAAAAGTCCAAAATAGAAACCGGCTCGGGGAAACCGGCTCGGGGAAACCGTCAACACGTTTCCCGAGACAACCGGCCCTAGACTGACCCTCCTAACAATCCCAGATCAACATGGTTAATTCACCAAAAATGTTCAGAATGATGAGAGGAACAAAAGTCATGTTGATCGTGATCGGAGATAAGCCCCAACGCGCCCTCACGAGCCGCCCAAAGTGGCTGCGCGTGAAAGTCACGCGCCTGACACTGTAGCTGCTACAGTGTCACCTTCCTCACCCGATAGCCCTGCTATTCGGACCTTCAGCCCGCGATAAGACCCGGGCAATTAACCCTGAATTTCAACTTGATTTCAATCCAATTTGATCCTAACATGTTATTTACACATCAAATTTAAGTTCTGAGTCATTAATCAACCTCGACAAGTCCCCAATCGACCCATCGACCCGTGATCAACCAATCGGGTCAATCAACAGAACTCACTGGTTTCCAAACCAAAATCAAATTAACCTCCCAGTAAGCTTCCTAAGGATAAAACTAACTAAAACAAATGATCAATTTACCAAGGTATTACCTGTAAGTGATCGTCCAAATCTCTGCAACTCCACTGAAACAGGAACCTCAGTTCCAGGCCAACAGTGGTTGGTTCCTCTCGAATTTGATATGGCTAAGTTCCAATTGCTCCCAGAAAGCTAAACCAGGCCTTGGTTAGGTCCAACGATCACCAGAAATTGAAAACCCAATTTCCCTCCAAAATTTCCCGAAATGGCTTCTCTCTGGTTTCTCTCCTATTTTTAGTCCTTTCAACTGCAGTGTGAAGCTCATTCACTACCTAATCAGTTTCAAACATTTCAAGCCGTCCTAGAGGCTCGTGGAAGCCTCACTGTCCACTGAACTTTGTTCCCCAAAAAAGTTTCGAATCTTCATTAATCAATTCGACCGTGCAGGTGGATAGTTCAGCCCACGATCTAAAGCAATAGACAGCCCTTCCTTTCCAGCACACAATTGCATAAACAATTGCACACTGAACCACTGCACATGGTGGTGTCGTCCATGGTCCCCCGCGGTTGCTACAGTAATCAGGGCAAAATGACCAAAATGCCACTGGTTCAATAATTACCAAAATGCCCCTCACTTTCTAGACCCGTAACTCAGCCATACGAAGTCCGATTTCGGCGTGCCGCCTGTCTACGGACTCAGGGCATCGAGACCTACCTAAAGATCCTTGGGTCGAGTGAAAATTAGTTTCCAAACAACAAGTCAACATTTTCGCCCCTAAACTCCAAATTACGGTAATGCCCCTGAACTTCTGATAGTCATAACTTCCTCCCTGAGCGTCCGAATTGGACGTGCCACCTGTCTATGGACTCGTGACGTCCCGAACTACGTCACGGTCATTGGTCAAAGTCCGTTTGACCCACAAATCAAAAAGTCAACAATTTGGCCATACCATTCACAAGGGTAAAAACGTCAATTCATACATTAAATTACAATATTAAAATCCTCGAATTTCCGGGGTGTTACAACAACTCCCCAAAACCACAAGTTCTCATAACATAGGGAACATCATCCCAAGATTCCTCAAGTCTCAATCATACCTTTTTATCCATTCATCACTTGTCATCTCATAACTATTGGGACTTATCCCAACAAGTCACAACCTCCTCTGGATCCCATCCAGTCCAAGATTCAACCTCCACTGAGTCGCAGATATCGATCATATGTCCATCATGACAGAGTCACATCCCAAGTCGTGGCTCATCGTCATCACAATCACTGACACCAGCACCTGCGCTAGTATCACCGACACTTGCCTCAACACACACGCATCCATACATCCACACTAGCACACGAACATCCACACTAGCACACTATGTGCAAAGTTGATACCCTGGATCTCCGTTCATACCGAACGACGATCCCGTATCACCACTCGTACCCCACGACTATGGGTACCCCCAATTTGACCATCCGCACATCAGGATAATGAACGTCCCCTGATCCTCAAGTGTTAAAACCACACTAATTACCCTCGATAACCAGTCATCTCGACACAACTGTCGACCAACAGTCATCGTTGTCAAGATCCGTATTCACACCTCACACTATTATTCGATCCAACACGGAATTCCATATTTTATCTCATAACCGTACCCGTGGATCGAATCCCATAATCCTGACTAGACTCACTAGAGTCATCCACATGGTCATCCACGACCTTCGCCGCTCGTCGCAGCACACGTTCCCATTTAAAGTTCACTTTTCTTGTCCATCAATTATAAATTAGGGTTCCAAAATCACACCCTAGGGTTCCACCGAACCCAACTGCCTTCTGCAGTAAAATCCACAACCTAACCGACCCCGCGGTCCTGTCATCGTATAGACGTCCAATCCAATCCAATCGTCAACTCAACGTGGGTTTCGCCGTGGGTTCCACCACGAAGGTCATCGGCTAACTCTGATGCACCAACACCCCGTACACTAGCCAACACTACCAGGGTCCATAATTTAGACCATTACTCAACTGAGTTTTGCATTTCCATATCATTATCCAAATGGGGTTCCCTGAACCCGGCTGTGCCCAGTAGCACAACAATCCATCATCACATGACCGAACCGACGGTCCCACATTACCAGTTAATCACAAACAACCCCACTTATGTTGAATCACGTTAACGCACGGTGTATCGGGCCAAACACACTTTATCCACTACTCAAACCCAAAACTATCTATCAGGTTGACAACGGAACAGCAGCCCAAAGAGACATCACACCCTCGACCTTCGTGCACAAAAGAGCAAAACCTGCTCTGATACCACTTGACACGACCCATCCCAATCCCCCCGGGATTACCATGGAATGTTCCATGCTCCCGTCTGACAAGAGGTGTCAGACAAGGGATAACCTGTTGCCACTGCCCAAACGGGCTTCCGGAGTGCGCAAGGATCGATGGAGGAGGTGTGCGATGTCCTAGTCTCTGCGGCAGTCGCTTCCGGAATCAATCTGAAGGGCATTAAAAACAAAAGCTGTGAGTGGACGAAAATAAACAAGTCTGTTTAAAACATTTATAAAGACATTTATGCCCCTCAGTAAAAACATATGCATGCATCGAAAACCAATAATCACATATTTATTTAGAAATAACCATTAGGGCATTAGCCCAGAAACCATAAGCATAGTTTCAAATCCCAAAGTCAATCCAAAAGTTATTTCATAAATCCAGTAATATACATTTATTATTTTTCCATCTCCGGCATCCCTGATGCCTAGCGTCCCCGACGCTTGACGTCCCTAACGTCATATCTCACGGTATTAAGCAACGCGGGCTGCCCGGGGTCTCACTGGGTCCATATCTCTGACATCCCCGATGTCTGACGCCCTTGACGTCTAATCATAGCAATCCTGCTCCTGGATCATTATACGGTCCGGTAGCTCCGTACAATGACCCCTCGCTGGCAATGCACCGTGACTTCTCCAGTGTCCCCAACACTTGGAGGAGACCAATATATATATCCTCATATCGAGATGGTTTTATGGAACACATTTTATTATTCATTTCCAAAATATCACAAGGGCCCTGCCCCGAATTTCCATAAAACCGTCATAAGTCCAAATATTTGATTACTAAATCCGAAATCATTTATTCAATTCCATTTTAGGGTCCCTGGCCCGAAATCACATATATAAATCAACTGGGCCCCTGGCCCGATTTCATAAGTCAACTGGGCCCCTAGCCCGATTTCATAAGTCAACTGAGCCCGTAGACCGAATTCATAAGTCAACTGGGCCCCTGGCCCGAATTTACTTAATCAAATCGGTAACCATTTCATGAAATCATATCCAACCACAATTATGGAAATTAGTGCAAATCCAGAAAACTTTGATTTACGTGCAAACACGTAAATTGCCTCGTAATGCGTGAAATCGTATAAATTCACCGATATCTAAAATAAATCATTTAATCACATTTATAACAATCATGAAACAGTTATGCATGCATCAAATTTATAAAACCAATGTCCACTCACAGACCGTTTAACTGAGTGCCTCGATACGCGTGTCATAGGCCTTCTCGGGCCACACCACTATCACCGGGACTCCCAATCCTGTCCAAATCACATTAGAGGGTTACTAACCTCTACATTAACATCCTATTCAAGTCCCATAAATTTCCCGAATTTTTAAGTATTTTTAAACTCGACTTAAAACCTTCGGACATCCCGAAAAATATCGAGACGGTGTCCGATCGACACGACACCAATCCCAAAATGTTCGTTACATTGAATAGAACAAAAGTCATGTTGGAAGTTTTCCCAAATTACCTTACACGTGCCCCCACGCGCCGGTTAAACTCCCTGCGCGTGAAACCCACGCGCCGGGTACTGTTCATCATCGTCCAGCCGTGGACGGGTCCTGCAACCGGGCCACCGTGACCCGCGGGTCGACCCGATTGGTTCTCAGCCGTTTCTCGATCCTTTTCGACGGGGTTCTCACCTACAAGATCGTCCGAGTTCAACTAAGGGTTCTGTGGAATCAAAAACAAGGAATAACGTCAAGATTTTTACCTCTGAACAAAAAAAATCCGAAGCCCAGATTTTTCGATCGTCCTTCCTCCCGATTCAGGCCACCTTGAGTCCCAAAATTACGTCCACAAGATCAGTATAGGTTCCTAGAACACTGTAGGATCAAATCCAATGACTAACACCCGTCTAGGACTTGATTTCCATTTTTTGTTTCGAACCGGGTTACGGGCACCGTCGTCCCCGCCGTGCCCAGCTCACTTCGAGCTTCGAAAACACATCCCCTGGCCTGTTTCTGTCCCTAAGTCTCATAAGAATCAAGAAGGAGATCAGAAACTCGACAAAACGTCAATTCCCAAAACTTGGACATAACTCTCCCTCGGGTTAACACACCCGTCGTGAACCACCGTGGTCGCCGTCGTCGTCCTGCCGTCTCCCGTCATCTCTCACTACCTCAGTCACTCCCATGGTTGTGCACGAACAGCAGAGATGGTGAGGTGAGGAATATGTGTGTTTGTATGTGGGAGAAGGAAATGGGGTATCGGGTTAAATTATAGAACAGAGGAGATGGAGATGGAATTTGTCCAGATGGGGAGGGTGGAGATGGACGATCTGGATTAAAGGCACAGACTAGATGAAAGGCCCAGATTAAAAGGTGAATTATGTGGGAAATCTTTAATCATTTAAATCCTAATATTTTAATCCAAACTCACCAATCCAGATCTGAGTCCATAATTTAAGGTTAGTGGTCCACATGTCCCACTCAGAATCTCTGACCAATCAGAAAAAGCCATGTGTCCTCGCCTCATAATGCGTGCACAGTGAAACCGAACTTTTGTGACACATAACTCCCCCGTTCGAGGTCCGATTTCAGCGTGCCGCCTATCCATGAGTTCGTATCGACTAGCTCTACGTAGCGGTCCTTGGCCCTTGTCCATCGGACATCCCGGTCAAAAAGTCAACATTTTCCCTTATTTCATCCAAATTACGAAAACGCCCTTGGGCTTCCGAACGTCATAACTTTCACCACGAACATCGGAATGGAACGTGCCACCTGTCTATGAACTCGAGACGTCCCAAACTAGGTCACGGTCATTGGTCAAAGTCCGTTTGACCGTTCAAATTAAAAGTCAACGTTTTGCCCATGCCTAGGGGCAAAACGGTCATTTTGCACAATTCGTCCGAAATTACTCAACTAATCCCAGATTAGTAAATCATAATTAAATATTATTAAATCCCGATATTCGGGACGGGTCGTTACATGTGATCCTGAGTTAGAACACTTAGATATTGAGCCACGAGCTCCGAGCCTGGTGTATATTTGGATGTGTAATCTCGAGTCGCACACGTAGCACTGATATCGTGACTGGTGATGATGTGTGATGATTAGATATTGGATAAAGAGAATTGGTGAACATGTTTTCATAAGACTCCGAATGCGAGTCTATGTTTCGGGCAGAGGCTCTATTGACATGATTGATGAGAATTTTTTGGGCTAAGATCCCACATGATTTGGTAATTGGGCTGAGGCCCTATGTGATTTGGTTTTAGGCTGAGTCCCTACTTAGAAAATGGTTTTGATTGAGCCATGTTTTCCTTGTGTTTTGATTTGAAAAGCAATATGATTTGCTTTTAGAAAGTATTTGAGAAACTGTTTTCTGATGCATGCATGTTTTTACGTGAAGGGTATAAATGTCAATTTTTATAAATGATTTTAAAACTACTTATTTTTGTCCACTTACAACCTTTTATGTTTTTTGATACCCTTCAGTTTGATAGTGGATGCGGACTGTAGTAGAGATCGAGACATCACATGCTGATGCAAACTCTAGACATCACTGTGCACTCTAGTAACCCCGAGCGGGTTACTGTTTTATCCCTAGTCTGGCACGTGGTGTCAGACGGGAGCATGGTGCATCCCACAATAATCCAGGGAGATTGTGGTGGGTCGTGTCATAAAGGAAAATGATGTGGCAATCCACAACATCGCTGTTAGGCTACGTGGCTAAGTGTGGTTGGTGCCACGTGGCGTTGTGTCAAGAGCTATCATAGCTAACGTGGCAGGATGACGTCAGCAGGTGATGTCATGATGACGTCAGCATGCAATATTTTGCACGTGTCAAAGGGTGACACGTGACACCCATCATAAGGTGCCACACGGCAGACGGGTGTCACGCGGCAGAGTTCAGATGCGTGATGTGAGGATGTCAACGGCTGACGTCAACAGTGACCTCAGCGTTAACCAACATTATCTTGCGTTGACCGAACATAGATCGGCGCGTGTGGGCGCGTGGTCATGAATTTCAAGGTCAAACCGGTCTTGTTCGAAAGGTTTCGACGTCCTGAATCCAATGGTGGTGGTTTCAGGTTGATCTAAGATCATTTGGTTGGTATTTTGGAGGTTTTACTCCTCGGGAAGCGTGTTCAGGACGAGTGTTCTGTTCCGAGGTTTTTTGTGGTGTCTTATATGGACTTGTATAGGTTGATAGTGACCTTTGGGTGTGATTTGGACAGGCCCGGACGTCCCGGAGGCTTCGGAGTGGCTTATGGCTCGTGTTTTGAGCGAGTGGTGGTACGTGTGAGTGAAATTTTGTTTTCCTGACTTTATGCATGCATTTTTATATGACTTATAATGAGAATTGCTTGATGGTTCTTTACGTGCTATTTATGTGGATTTGGGAATTTTACGAACGTTTCATAAATTTGTAAATGATATGTTTTGCAAGGAAATTGAGTTTATTATACTCTGGATCCTTACTGAGTTTTGGGAGATGGTTTTACTCCCATTATGACATGTTTATATGATTTTGACGATCTTTGGGAAAATGGGATTTTACATGATTTTATGCATATTTTAATGGTTTGTTTCACGAGGTTTTGATTAAACTGTGGTTTTGAGCTTAGGGCCGAAATATGGACTTATGGTTTGAATTTTTATTGACATAAACTTGTGTTTCCTTGTTATTTGTGATGATGTGTAATATGATGATGTGTGATGATGGTAATGATGTGATATGTATTGTGGAGACCCTCCTCAAGATGCTAGATTGGTTGGACGGTCTCGGACGTCAAGGTAAAGCTCTGTAGTTCCTGAGACTGGGACCGTGACTCAGACATCGAGGTAATGCTTCGTAGTTCTCGAGTACTCTTAGCCTACTGGTAGTGCACATTGATATGATGATACAGATTGCAGGCATCGAGGTTGGGTTATACGGTATATTGGTGTGTTCAGTTGATATGATTGGTTCTTTTGATATGGTTATGTTGGTAGGTTTGTTTTGGTGTGGATTTGGTACGACTTTTTGTGGGGGTAGGTTTTGGAATTCCTTATTTTCTAGTTACTGCACGTATTTTGAGATGGATGTTTTATTCATAAATTCTGATGCATGCATAACTTTATTAAACGGTGGGTTTAATGATTGATTTCAAAAAATAGTTTTTCCAAACCTTTGTTTTTTGTCCACTCACACTTGTTATTGGTTTTGGCACCCTCCAGGTTGATCACAGACGGATCTTTGTTAAAACTGAGGCATCACAGTGAGTGCGTACTCTGATCATACTAGTTAGTATGTGGTAGTATCATTGGTATGACACATGGTTAGGATGTTTACTTAATCTCGAGGGTAATATGGTCATTTTACAAAGTCGTGTCAGATGGGAGCAGGTCCTTCCACATTAATCAAGGGGGATTACGGGGAGGGTCCTATCACCAGACGACCTCTAGCCCATTTTTGATGAAGCCTCGATGGTCAGCCTCCTTAGCTCCTCACGGCCTGTTAGGGCCAATACATCCCCACCCGTCACTGCATCCATCAAACTTCACCTTGTCCAAGTCCCCCACAGCTTCCCTCATTTTCTTATGTTGCAAGTCCTGGTCCAAACCCAGCCCCACCACCCCCACAACAAAAATGCTGCCTTATTTGGGACCCCGAAACCGGCCGAAAAGTTCTGGTAATGCCCACCTAGGATGGCGCTGCCACCTGATCAGCATTCAGTCCTTCGGCTCGTGGCATGAGCCCAAAAATGACATCATTGGGCCCCTCTTTTCGGTTGGATGCTAAACACATCCTTCTTAATGACTTCCATTGACCAAAAGGCTCGACCGCTCCCTCTAGCAGCACTTGCGAGCACGAGGCACCAATATGATCAAGGCAGCCACGCTGGAGGTAAAAGGCGCTCGTACTTTACCTCATGCCTCTTCGCATGCTCATTAGGAAACAATTTCAACGCCACACAATGGACAGCAGACAACTGATCTTCAATGGCGTCCATGGCACTCCACTTGTCGAACCACACAAACAGCAGCCACAGAAAATGAACAAAACTCTGAAACACGAGCTCAACATCATGCATGAACCACCCTACAACACCGTCACTCGTTAGCCAGAAAACACAAGTAAATTAGTCCAAGAAAAGGCGGCAGCACATCCTAACCCTAGCAGAGCAAACGGAAGGGATTTTTTAATTAGGCCCAATATTTCTTTGTTATTATATATATATATATATATGTTGAAATTGAGATCTTCCGCCTTAAGAATGAGAAAATGTCATTATTAGTATAAATACACTTGTGTACAGTAATTATATAGAATAATGAAAAATAAAAAAGAATTTTAGATTATCTATAATTCTAGCGTTGGGAACACAAATTTGTCGTTGGGTTGCTATAAACCAAACAAGCATTTTCACGGGTGGAGATGGTGGAGGCTAGTGGTGGTGCAGAACGCACATGGGCGATAAAAAAGATTAAGAGATAATGAGAAGTTGACTTTTGGAGATGAGAGCATGAGCTTGCAGAAAAGTGGTGGAAAGAAGATGACAAATATATGCAACCTGATAGTTCACGGGTCACTTGCCATTGTGTTCCCACCTAAACAAATTCAATTGGCCCATCGCCTCCACCTACAAATACCATTCTACCAAGTCACACTCACGAATCCAATTCAAGTAAATAATTCGACCCGACCGTCAATCCCCAATCTCCTTCCATGACACTCTCACTTTCACTACACTGGTGGAGAAAAACTTCGGTGCGTGTGGATGAGGGTTAGTTGAGTTGGTAAGAACATTATTAGAAAAAACCAGATATGATTTGGTTAGACCCTCCTTGTAAGCTATCGATGAGGCATATTGTTATGCCTTGGCCCTGGGATGGGGTAGCCTCCACTCTCACACTACGTGTCAGAATCGTTTATGTTAATGATTCCAAATTAGTGATAACAAATTTCAATAATACTATAATTTAATGAAATTTTCTTCAAAATAATGATACTCTATACAACTCAATCTAGAGAATTCGATATTCAATAACTGACACGTATTTAAAGTTAGAAATCATCACCATAATTAAACCCTAAGCCTCTGGTAGCTAGGGAGAGAAAATACTTCCTACTCCAAGTTTCGTGTCACTTTCTCTTTCTCATTGAACACATTCAATCCCGACGGCTATATAGCTAAGCTAGTTGGAAGAGGGGTGTGGTTTGGTGGCTATATCCAAGATGGGTTCATCATCCTCTCTTTATTACTTTACCAATTGGGTAAAAGGCTCTGCGTTTCTCTTCAATATCATGGCTTGCCTTTTCTTTAGCTATGGCTGCCATGGGAGAGCAAATGCAGCCACAGCTCCTGCTGCGAAAGTGAATAACAATACCTCCAAGGTGGATGACGCTGTTAATTTCCATATTTACTATGGACAGGCCTTCAAAGTCATCAAGAATGCCATTGATGGCAAGAGCTACCTTCTCATCCAGGTAACTTAATTTTCTTCTTCCTACAAAAATAGTACCACAAATTAAAATATTCTAGTACACCAAAACTCCTTTCTCTTGTGAACAATATTGTGGGAATGATACCTTTTCTGTCATCGCTGATTTTCGAATCTTCTTAAAAAAAAAAAATTAAAAAAAAAAAAAGCTCTTGGTTGCCGTTGGATTTGCTTTTCTTGTTGTTGACACTTTTTTTTTTAATTCTTTTTTACTAATTTTTTTATGGTAAATTTGTTGGGACGAAAAACAAAAATACAATAGAACAATTCAAGAATGGCAGCAAGGACAAAATATTGCACCTCAAGGATTAAGTCGTTTGTTATCCCATTATCAAATTATTCAATCGATGCCGATTACTTTCCAGGTAATGCTTGTTTACCTTTTATACTTCTGTCAATGAGAAATAAAATTGAGTAGATTAGCAGAATCACCGTTTTACTATCACATGGTTTAGTCAAAATCATAGGACTGTATATCCAAAATAAAAAATAAAAAACTATAAGATTGTACTTGTTCTTTCAACTGTTTCAGTTTAATACCTTGAACTTTATATCTTGTTTCAACCAAACCTTTCGTTATATTTTCGGTTAGATAATCTGTTATGTTACGTGCTTATTCTGGGCAATCAATAATTTTATGTTTTCATATTTTAAGGTTTTTTTAAAAAATATTATTTTTTGGTATATGCATACTTGTTGATTGTCCACATGAATTAAATGTGGGTGCAATTTTGGACACATCAATTTAACAGAAATTTTTATAGATGATTCAAGTTGAAACAAAATAATAAACTCAAGGTATTAAATTGACAGCTTTAAGAGAATAAGTATAATCTCGTAATTTTGACAAACCACCATGTAGGGAACCTACCCAATAAAATATGATAGTTCCTTTTAGAATTATTTACAAAAACATCCCTTAAGTTTTTTTTTTTTCACAAGCTCCCCTTTAGATTTTAAACCTCATACAAACACAGGAATATGTTCCAAAAACATTGCACATGACTCATAAATTATGAAAAATCTTTACTTAACTGTAATATAAGTTATGTAAATACTAAAATGTCTTTATGCTTATTTGAATGTGTTATCATTCTAATTTTGAAAATATTACTTTAGAAGTTCAATTTTGTCAATTTTAAAGTTAAAAGTTGTTGTGTGGAAATGTCTCAACATAATATAACAATTACGAAGGCAAAATATGAAACCTAACAATCCACAAAGAACGCAAAAAATTTATTATAAAGCATGCACCCATGAGCAAAGCCAGTAAAGAATTCACCTAATAACAAAGGAGATTATGAAACCTAACAACCGTTGGAGACAGTGATCGGACCGTCGTTGTAGCCGTCATCGTCGACGGTGGCTGAAATCTAGAAATCTCATCAAAAATTGTACATGTAAGCTTATCTATCCCTCACCCAGATCTCACATTTGGAGTCCAAAGTAAGAAATTTAACCCCAAGCAATTGGAAAATGCCTCCAAATTCTTGAATTTCCATGTGTTCTTCTATTGACGTCCATGGTGAGACCCCAACCTCAAACTTACCACCAATCAACTCGCAAGGATGAAAGGAAGCGATTTCTGCCCTCATATTTGCTCAAAATGGCCTGGACATGATTTGATGGTGGGTGGGTTTTTCGGTGTTAGTCGTACAAGAGAGAGAGAGAGAGAGAGAGAGAGAGAGAGAGAGAGAGAGAGAGAGAGAGAGAGAGAGAGAGAGAGAGAGGTGTCTGAGAGAGTTCCAGAAAATAAGGGAGAAAGGCCTTAAAAATATATGATCTCCAAAATTAGCAAAATGTCCATGACAGTTATAAACCTATAACTGACTTATTCATACTCCGATTTTAGTGTACCACATATCACAAACTCGTGACTTCGAGGCTATGCAACAATCCAACAAAAACTTTAAAAACTCTTCCCAAACTCAAGTTGACTTTCAATCTTCCTCTAAACTTGAGGGAAAAATCATCCTTTTCCAATTAAATTCCCAAATTTCTTCTAATTTTTAGGCATGGTAGTTACAACTTTCCCTTTTAAAGAAATTTCATCCATGTAATTTACTCAATGTAGGTCAAAGGTCAACCTCCTACAACATCTTGAGTTCTTTTTTGTCTCAACGGGCGTGACTTATACCTCAATATCCTGGTCATAACTATTGTCTCGAGTTGTAGCTTATACCTTTTCGAGCTAGTTCCTATTATACTATGTGTGATGAATCTTCCGAAGAGTTTTTTATGATCTCTTTTACATTTGCCATAAATGATGCAATAAATCGGAACTAAAACTCTTGTGTACCTTAACCTCAACTCCTCCCAGATGTAGCTTATTATGTGTGCTAAGTAATTGGAACTTCCTCGAGCTTTAACTGTCTAGGAATCACCCCGAGTTTCAGCTGTCTAGGAACTATCCCAAGCTTTGGCTGCTAGGAATTATCTCAAGTCATAGCCATCTGGGAAACCTATCCTAAGCATAGACAACCTTAGGACCCTATAGAGTCTTGCAATGTTCGAGTAGCCTTGGGATCCTACAGAGTACTGCATTGTCTAAGTAGTCTCAGGATCCTAGAGAGTTTTGTAACGTCGGAGTAGCCTTATGATCATGCTGAGTCCTGCAATATTTGAGTAGTCTTGGGATCCTATAGAGTAAAACTCATGCAACATTTAAGTAACATCCCCTAGATTTGACGACATCCGGATAACATACTCGATATCTGGTAATCTCCCAGGAGATATCATATCTCACGAGGATTGCTACAATGGAAAGTAGTTATGGAATAAATCCAAAATGTTACTTTTAAAACAAATCCTTGACTTTAGGCCTAAGTCAAAATATTTCAAAATCGGGCCTAATCCCAAAACACTATGTCCATAAAAACGGTGAAACCTCACAAATCAGTATCCCAAATATCCAGGGGAATCAAATCAACCTTTAATACAAAATCCTCTACCAATACCGGACAACCTATAATCATCAGGCATGACGCATACATATCACCAGTTAGGGTACTAATGCCTATGCCCCAACCAATCAATAATACTAACCTCCAAGAATAAATGAGTGTGTGGTCCGAGGATCTATTAGAACTCATGCACCATGGTAAAAATTAGATAGTATACATGTCACAACATTTGGTGTAGCTCGAGCCTCGTGTTGTGTAACACCAAACACAGGGGAATTTACACCTAATGATCGACCATGTCCCCTTTATTTGTCACTGGCTTTGTCGGGCCACACTAATAAGAGTATGGCGCCCTGACATCGCACCAGAGGTTGATGCTGTCATCTGACCCTGATTGGAAACATATCGATCTATAGCACTACTTCTGGTAGATAAGCGACTAGACTCCCTATGAAAATATCAACCGGCCATACCAATCTGTATAGGTCAGCTACCCTACCACCAGTCGACGGAATATAAGTCCCACTAGACTGGACTGAAGAATGTAGCCTCACCATAATACCTTAGGATCCTCTTTGGGTACTCCCAGAAAATCCAAAGCTGAAATTACCCCTATTCAGGGCTCTCTGGCTCGAAGGCTTAAAATGTTGATGCTCTCAGCATCATCTAGAACTCACACACTATTTTCGAACTGGCAAACTCATCTCCATTCTAGTTGAAACAAATGAGAAGTCCATCAGACTAGTATAGGATCCCACTATCACTACAGCTATAATCCCATCTGACAGGACCCTTCCCAATCCCCCCGGGATTAGTGCGGGATGACCCTGCTCCGGTCTGACACGAAGTGTCAGACAAGAGATATTTCCGACCTTTGCCCTCCCGGGCTATCAGAGTACGCCAGGATCCGGAGGAGGTATGTGATATCTCGATCTCATCTACAGTCCACATCCGCTGTCAACCTGAAGAGCAGTCAAAACATTAAAAGCTGTGAGTGGACAAAACAAGAATTTATAAAAACATTTTAACGAGAAGACATGTGTACCCTTCACTAAAAAGCATGCATGCATTCGAAAACCATTTATCCAGAAAAACCATAGGTGGGAAGTAAGCCCAAAACCAAGATTCAAAGAACCATAATGAAAACGACCATACGGGCCATTGCCCAAATCCACAAGGGACTCGGCCCAAACCATAAAGAAACCAAGTACACGAGCCACCGCTCAAATCCTGTGTAACCACACATCACATATCATATATCATATTTATATCATATACACATATAATTCACACAACCAATCCTGTTACGGTTTCCAAAGCTATGCGCGTGCTACCCAGGTCTCAATCCGAGTCCTCTCAAAGTCAAGATCAATGTCCGCAGACCACTGACCCTACCCGAGGTAATAGTAATCATAGCCTTCCTGAGAGTAAGGAACCCAACTGGGGGGTGACTCCACTCAGTCGGTGCTCCGTGACTACTCCGGGGTCCACCCTGGCCAACGACCCTCCCCGGAGGAGATAATAGAACAAGTAAAGGAAGCTAGATGAACATATATATACATAACATAAACGTTCATGCCCGGTTCCCCTGAACCGTCATGATCCATAACATCCATAACAAGGGTTCATGCCGGTTCCCATAAACCGTCATGTACCATAATGACCTGACAAAGGTTTATGTCGTTCCCATAAACCGTCATGAACCACAATGACCTTTCCAGAGTTCATGTCGGTTCCCATAAACCGTCATGAACTTGGAAATCCATCTAGGGTCCCTGACCCAAAATCATAAACCGTAAAGTAACTGGATCTCGTACCCGAACTATGACTCAACTGGGCACCGTGCCCGATATCTAAGGGTCAGTCACGACTCCGATCATAGTGATGCGTGCAACCATCCATCCAGGACCGCCCTCAATCCTGGTATGTCGCCGTGAACGTATCAACCGACGCGACCACCACAAGATCATGGTGCGCTCATCACCGATCAATATCCTGAACTGTAACAACCCGTCCTAAATTAACGGGATTAATTAAGGATTAATGACGGATTAACGAGGCTAATCGCGGATTAGACGAGGATTAACGGAAAAGTTAAAATCGGGCATGAGACCCATTTGGATTTGGTTTGACTCGGGCATGAGACCCTGTTGACGACCCGTAGGTCTGAGTCGTAGTCGCGACAGGTGTTGTGTGCACCGCGACGGACGACGTGACACTCGCCTCCGGATTGGGATACGTTCCTTCCGGAGAGGTCACGATGCACGTTCCGTTGTTGAGTAGCCATTGGAGGCTCGACTTCGGTGTGTTGACGGTTTAGACGATCGATCGGCTCTCGGCTCACCAACTATCCGAACCCTCTTTGTTAACTCTGCTCAAGTACACAGCATTCGACGTCCGGTCACTATACCAATATGTCAGAACACATACGATCATAGTACTCATCGGTCCGATATTAAATCACGCGTCACGAGCCTCCTTCGGATCCTGGCGTACTCTGATAGCCCGGTTGGGTAAAATACAGAAATATCCCTAGTCTGACACTTCGTGTCAGACGGGAGCAGGCACGTCCCACGCTAATCCCGAGGGATTTGGGGCGGGTCGTGTCATGAACCGTCAGCACTCCGAAGTCGAGCCTCCCCGGGCTGCCCGACCACGAATCGTGCATCGTGACCTCTCTGGAAGGAACACATCCCAATCCGGAGGCGAGCGTCGTATTGTCGATCGCCGTGCACATAGCACCCGTCGCGACCACGATTTAGACCCGAAGGTCGTAAATAGTGCCATATGTCCGAGACCAAACCAAATGGGTCTCATACCCGAGTTTATTCTTTTGGAAATCCAAACCAAATGACATGACCCATCTCAATCCCCCCGGGATTACCATGGAATGTTTCATGCTCCCGTCTGACAAGATGTGTCAGACAAGGGATAACCTACTTCCACTGCCCAAACGGGCTTCCAGAGTGCACAAGGATCGATGGAGGAGGTGTGCGATGTCCAGTCTCTGCTGTAGTCGCTTCCGGAATCAACCTGAAGGGCATTAAAAACAAAAGCTGTGAGTGGACGAAAATAAACAAGTCTGTTTAAAACATTTATAAAGACATTTATGCACCTCAGTAAAAACATATGCATGCACCAAAAGCCAATAATCACAAACATATGCATGCACCAAAAGCCAATAATCCCAAAAATCAATCCAAGAGTTATTTCATAAATCCAGTAATATTCATTTATTATTTTTCCATCTCCGGCATCCCCGATGCCTAGCGTCCCAGACGCTTGACGTCCCCGACGTCGTATCTCACGGTATTAAGCAACGCGTGCTGCCCGGGGTCTCACCGGGTCCATATCTCTGACATCTCCGATGACAGGACCCATCCCAATCCCCCTGGGATTACCGTGGAATGTGTCCTGCTCCCGTCCAACAAGGGGTGTCAGAAAAGGGATAACCAAGAGCCACTGCCCAAACGGGGCATCCAGAGTGCGCAAGGACCGATAGAGGAGGTGTGCAATGTCCCAGTCTCTGCTGCAATCGTATCCGTAATCAACCTGAAGGGCATTAAAACCAAAATCTGTGAGTGGAAAAAAATCAATAAGTTCATCAAATACATTTATAAGACATTTATGCCCTCCAATAAAAACATATGCATGCCACGAAAACCAGTAACCAAAACGTTTGCTCAACCGAGCCATTAGGGCCTTAGCCCAAAAACCGTTAACCAAAAACCAAGTGTGGGAACTCAGCCCAAAACTGTGGAATGCCACTACCAGACATATTAAAATCATGTGGACCACCGCCCAAAGCCATAAACATAAATCCATAAATCCAAAACCATTTAGGGTCCCCGACCCGAAATACCATAACATAACCAATAATCCATTTTTACCACATAACACATATCCAACCGAAAAGCCATTTCATAGATTCATTAATCCATATTTACCATTACCATCACCAGCATCCCTGATGCTTAGCGTCCCAGACGCTTGACGTCCCTGACGTCATATCTCACGGTATTAAGCAACGCGTGCTGCCTGGGGTCTCACCGGGTCCATATCTCTGACATCCCCGATGTCTGACGTCCCTGACGTCAATCATAGCAATCCTGCTCCTGAGTCATCATACGGTCCGGCTGCTCCGTATAATGACCCCTCGCAGGCAATGCACCGTGATTTCCCAGTGTCCCCGACACCTGGAGGAGACCATCATATATCCTTGTATCCAGATGGTATATGGAAACAGTTTTATTAAATCATTTCACAATATTACAATGGGCCCCGCCCGAAATCTCCATAAAACAACATAATTCCATTTAGGGTCCCTGACCCGAAATTACCATTATAATCCAACTGGGCCTCATGCCCGATTTTATGAACCACTGGGCCCACGGCCCAATTTGTAAACCAACTGGGCATGCAGCCTGACTTTATAAACACACTGGGCCCACGGCCCGAATTCGTAAATCAACTGGGCCCCTGGCCCGATAACATAACTCAAATGGGTTTCAGCTCGATTTCGTAAATGATTGGGCCCCTGGCCCGATTTCATAAAGTAAGTGGGCCCCTGGCCCGATTATGCACTCAAATTGACTCCAAGTCCGAAATTTCCAAAACAAGTGGGCCTCAAGCCCGAGTTCATATTTCCAATTTCAAAACCATTTCATCATATTATATCCAAGACCATAAACATGGAAAATCCGTGCAAAACTGGAAAAACCTCGATTTACTTGCAAGCACGTAAATCGCCTCGAAATACGTGAAACCGTACAATTTGCCAACAATGAAATCAACATCATACAATCACAATCATAATCCATATAAAACAGTTAGGCATGCATAGAATTTATAAAACCAAAGTCCACTCACAGACCGTTTAACGGTATTCCACGATACGTGTGCCATCGGCCCTCCCGAGCCACACCACTATCACCGAGACTCCCAATCCTGTCCAAATTACATTAGAGGGTCACTAACCTCATCATTAACATCCTATCAAAGTCCCGTAATTTTCCCGAATTTTTAACTATTTTTAAACTTGATTTAAAACCTTCGAACGTCCCGAACAATATCGAGACGGTGTCCGATCGACACGAAACCAATCCCAAAATATTCGTTACATTAAATAGGACAGAAGTCATGTTGACCTCACCTCGAGATTCGTGCCCATGCCCCGTCACGCGTCGCCCTGAGTGGCTGCGCGTGAAACCCACGCGCCTGCTACAGTGTGTCGTTCTAACCCGTTTCTCTGGTAAACGGGTCCACTTAACCCGCGAGATGACCCGGTTCCAATCCTATCAATTCAACACTGCTTTCATCAATTGAGCATTCAGTTAGTTTCATTTTAAGTTCAATTTGAGTTCTGTATCGATGATTACACAAAAACTCACCTAAAACTCATCGACTCGATGATGAACACGAAGAACACCCGTCACTGTGCAACCCTGGAATTCCGTCAATCTCAACCGGTTTCTTCTAATTGATGAACCCAGAAGCATCATGGGATCCTGAGAAGTAGTTTCCCCACATCAATTACACCGTTTGATTGCACCAAGATCACGACTCAACCTTCAAACTCCATTACTGTCACCAAGTCCGTTCAGAGTGAAATGGTGGCCAATTCCCTTCGTTCTTTCGACGAAACTGATCGTGGGGATCCCAGGAAGCTGAAAGTAACCTCCAATTCGATCCTCACGGCCCTATGATTTGATTTCGAATTTCCCTCCCAAAACTCAAAATCCGAAATTCCAGTCTCCTCATCACTGTCAATCTCTCGTGTTTACCCAGTTGAATCCATCTCTCATAGCTCTCAAATTCCCCTCGAAACTGGTTGTGAAAGGGAGCTCAATTCTCTCAATTCAGTTTCCCCCAATTTTTGCACGGTTTGAAGAACAAAGGGGATTAATGGATTTAACAATTAATTAACAAATATTAGACATAATGATGATGTTGTAATGATAGTGTTTAGAGGAAAACATGGATCAGGTTTTAAGGCATAGATTAGGGGATGGGTGACACTTGTCACTCATCCAGGTGTGCACAGTCAACAGTCACTATTCATTATATTATTATTATTTTAATCGGAGCCTCGGTTCGTTAATTCGTTTCCTTGACCATAACTTCGTCGTCGAATCTCCGATTTCGGCATGCCGCCTGTCATTGGATTCGTATCGACGAGGCCTACGTAACGGTCCTTGGCCCTCGTCCATTGGACCTCCCGGTCAAAAAGTCAACATTTGGCCCCTAACATGCCAAATTACCAAAATGCCCCTCGACTTCCGAACATCATAACTTCCTCCTCGAATGTCGGAATCGAACGTGCCACCTGTCTATGAATTCGTGACGTCCCGAAGTACGTCATGGTCATCGGTCAAAGTCCGTTTGACCGCCCTATCAAAAAGTCAACATCTTGACCACGACTAGGGGCAAAATGGTCATTTTTCACATTTTGTCCGATTTCGCCCTACTAACCACCGATCAACCTCATTAATCAAGATTAGTGACTAATCTAATCCCGGAATTCGGGACGGGTCGTTACAACCTTCCCTCCTTAATTAATTTCGTCCTTGAAATTCCAACTGATCTAAACACAAACGTTCCTCCCTCCTTAATTAGTTTCATTCTCGAAACTCGACCACCCTGATTCCACAAACACCCCGTGGAAAGTGGAATCAACCTCGCAACACGTGTACACCCGTACACCAACTAATCAGAACAAAAACTTGTCTGCACTCTACGTACCACTAATACTCATAACGCATCGACTACATTCGACCCCGTCGAATAACTGAAACTACTTGTTTTGAATTTGATACCACTTGTCCAAACTACCCTCTCGTTGACGCAACAACTCGACGGTTCCTTTCCCACACACCAGTCTATCCTTGTATTTACTCCCACTAGGAGTCAACAGACCCCACTCAACGATCTATGTTGACACATCCTGACAATCTGTCACCACACAGTTGTTGTCAGTCGAAAACTGACACTAGACTCACTCGTGGCTACACAAGCCACCAACTTACTTGACTTAAATATACATTTACCGACATTTCACCCGACTCGTGTGTAATTACTCATCGGAAATACCATGACCCATTGCATAGTAATATCCGGTCCACGACCAATCCCATGGTATCGGAACCAATCCGACTACCCACACGCTTACCGACACACCTCGGGTATAACCCATCGACCAGACTACAACCACCTAGGTCATAACCAACCACGTTCCAATAATGGAGTACGTTTGCCCAATCCAGCATGAGACAAAACGAAACTCCACCCATCATCTAGTTCCAATTCCGAATCTGAATCCGCAATTTCGTAAGAAATTCCGGATCCAAACCCAGACATCACATTTTTAATTCATTTCCAAATCCGAATCCGAAATCATTATTCCGTAAGCTAGCATTTGGAATAATCATTCCGTACCCAAATCCAGAAATCCATTTTCAAGTTCCAAAATCGAATCCTGAATCGCCACCCAGAAATTCGATTCCAAATCCCGAAATCTCGTTCACATTTACCAAGACACACCAAAACCGAACCTATCGATTACCTGTTCAATACACTTGATTGACTTCATAGGGAAGCTAATCCAACCTCCACACGTCTAAGGTTGACAAAATCCGACCAGTCGGAAACCTACTTACTCGAGTAAGATACCATACGGGCTCCACTTCGAAAAGAAGTTCAACCCCGCCGTTTACGACTCACACACCCAAGTTCGTATCGATCCTTGTCATTCCACGTAGGAAAAACCAAGGATGATCCAAAATGATGACGTCAAAACTCATCCTACGTGGATGCAAAAAAAACTCGCTGTACTCACCACGCCATGTAACCCAACATCGTCTGCCACCAAGCAGAAAATGAGAAATCTCGTTTACCTAATATTGAATACGCAACTCCCCCTGATGACCCCACAACACACATGGGCTCACCAACCAATACACGCTCAACGTACTGGTAACTACAGTCAATGTCTGCCAGGGACTTCGGAATACCAATCACCAAAAACGAGCACCACTCTCGTTCCCCAATCATAACGCTCCTCGAATCTAAGGTTCCAACCATGTTGGAAACAGACATGCTCCCAACGAGATGTCAAGTCTAACCACTATACTTCCTACCTCTTCAACTCACTTGGACAACCACGTGTCCACGATCAATCCGTTATTGTTCCGTTCGCACATCCCAACCTTTACAGGTTCAACACTCGGTTTTCCAAGTTCTCAATTACAAAATTCCACATCTATAATAAAAACATAAAATCACACCAATTTTGAAGTTGCCAACAACTCCCCAAATCCACTAATTCATGACGTAGGGGACGTCATCCCAAAATTCCTTAGGTCTCAATTATACCATTTAATCCACTCCTAATTGGTTATCTCACCACTATTGGGATTTATCCCAACACATTACAATCTTAACTGGATCCCATCCAGTCCATCACTCAACCACTACCGAATCTCAAAGACCGAACATATGTTCATCATGACGGAGTCACACCTCAACTTGTGGCTCATCGTCAACACAATCACCGACACTAGCACCACCGCTAGTACCAGCACCAACACACTATCAACAATACTAGTATCAGCACCCATGCATTCATACTAGCATCAGCCCAAAAGTACCAACTCACAAACATCCATACTGCACACCGTGTGCAAATATGACAACCCTGGATCTCCGTTCATACCGAACGACGATCCCGTACCTCACAACTATGGGTACCACTTTTCTAACCGTTCACATAAGGATAATGAACGTCCCCTGAACGTCCCCTGACCCCCAAGTATTGTAACCACACTAATTACCCTCGATAGCCAGTCATCTCCATATGACTACCGACTAACTGTCATTGCTATCGAGATCCGCATCCACACATCACACCAATACCCGGTCTAACACGGGATCACATAATTTATCTCAGAATCGTATCCGTAGATCGAATCCCATAGTTCTGACTAGACTCACTAGAGTCATCCACATGGTCATCCATGACCTCAGCGCTCGTCGCAGCACAAATTCTCATCCACTAGTCGCAATTAAGGTTTACCTTTTGAATCCATCATATACTAGGATTCCACAATTACACTCTATGGTTCAACCGATCCCAACAGCTCTCCGTAATATAAAACTCACAACCTGACCGGCCCCGCGGTCCTGACATCGTATAGACGTCAAATTCAATCCTACCATCCCATCTACGTGGGTTCCACCACTAAGGTCATCGGCCAACTCCGATGTACCAACATCCCTCACACTAGCAACCACCACTAGGGTTCACATTTTAGACCATTACTCAAATGAGGTTCCTCGAACCTTGCTGCACCTAGCAGCACAACAATTTAATATTACATGATCGAACCGACGGTCCCACAATACCAGTTCATCACATACAACCCCACTTGGGTCGAAACACATTAACGCATGGCGTATCGGGATAAACACACTCAATCCGCGATTAAAACCCAAAACTATCTATCTGGTTGATAACGAACTGCAGCCCCAAGAGACATCAGACCCTCGACCTGCGCGCACAAAAAGAGCAACCCTGCTCTGATACCAAGTTGACAGGACTCATCCCAATCCCCCTGGGATTACCGTGGAATGTGCCCTGCTCCCGTCCAACAAGGGGTGTCAGACAAGGGATAACCAAGAGCCACTGCCCAAACGGGGCATCTAGAGTGCGCAAGGACCGATGGATGAGGTGTGCAATGTCCCAGTCTCTGCTGCAATCGCATCCGTAATCAACCTGAAGGGCATTAAAACCAAAAGCTGTGAGTGGACAAAAATCAATAAGTTCATCAAATACATTTATAAGACATTTATGCCCTCCAATAAAAACATATGCATGCCACGAAAACCAGTAACCAAAACGTTTGCTGAACCGAGCCATTAAGGCCTTAGCCCAAAAACCGTTAACCAAAAACCAAGTGTGGGAACTCAGCCCAAAACTGTAGAATGCCACTACCAGACATATTAAAATCATGTGGACCACCGCCCAAAGCCATAAACATAAATCCATAAATCCAAAACCATTTAGGGTCCCCGACCCGAAATACCATAACATAACCAATAATCCATTTTTACCACATAACACATATCCAACCGAAAAGCCATTTCATAGATTCATTAATCCATATTTACCATTACCATCACCAGCATCCCTGATGCTTAACGTCCCAGACGCTTGACGTCCCTAACGTCATATCTCACGGTATTAAGCAACGTGTGCTGCCCGGGGTCTCACTGTGTCCATATCTCTGACATCCCCGATGTCTGACGTCCCTGGCGTCAATCATAGCAATCCAGCTCCTGAGTCATCATACGGTCCGGCTGCTCCGTATAATGACCCCTCGCAGGCAATGCACCATGACTTCCCCAGTGTCCCAGACACCTAGAGGAGACCATCATATATCCTCGTATCCAGATGGTATATGGAAACAGTTTTAATAAATCATTTCACAATATTACAATAGGCCCCGCCCGAAATCTCCATAAAACAACATAATTCCATTTAGGATCCCTGACCCGAAATTACCATTATAATCCAACTGGGCCTCATGCCCGATTTTATGAACCACTTGGCCCACGGCCCGATTTGTAAACCAACTGGGCCCGCAGCCCGACTTTATAAACCCACTGGGCCCACGGCCCGAATTCGTAAATCAACTGGGCCTCTGGCCCGATAACATAACTCAAACGGGTCTCAGCCCGATTTCGTAAACGACTGGGCCCCTGGCCCAATTTCATAAAGTAATTGGGCCCCCGGCCCGATTACGCACTCAAATGTACTCCAAGTCCGAAATTTCCAAGACAAGTGGGCCTCAAGCCCGAGTTCATATTTCCAATTTCAAAACCATTTCATCATATTATATCCAAGACCATAAACATGGAAAATCCGTGCAAAATCGGAAAAACCTCGATTTACGTGCAAGCACGTAAATCGCCTCGAAATACGTGAAACCGTACAATTTACCATCAATCAAATCAACATCATACAATCACAATCATAATCCATATAAAACAGTTAGGCATGCATAGAATTTATAAAACCAAAGTCCACTCACAGACCGTTTAACGGTATGCCTCGATACGCGTGCCATCGGCCCTCCCAGGCCACACCACTATCAACGGGACTCCTAATCCTGTCCAAATTACATTAGAGGGTCACTAACCTCATCATTAACATCCTATCAAAGTCCCGTAATTTTCCCGAATTTTTAACTATTTTTAAACTTGATTTAAAACCTTCGGACGTCCCGAACAATATCGAGACGGTGTCCAATCGACACGAAACCAAGTCCAAAATGTCAGTTACATTAAATAGGACAGAAGTCATGTTGACCTCACCTCGAGATTCGTGCCCACGTGCCGTCAAGCACCTGTTACATTGTGTCGTTCTAACCCGTTTCTCTGGTAAACGGGTCCAATTAACCCGCGAGATGACCCGGTTCCAATCCTATCAATTCGACACTGATTTCATCAATTGAGCATTCAGTTAGTTTCATTTTAAGTTCAATTTGAGTTCTGTATCGATGATTACACAAAAACTCACCTAAAACTCATCGACTCGATGATGAACACGAAGAACACCTGTCACTGTGCAACCATGGAATTCCGTCAATCTCAACCGGTTTCTTCTAATTGATGAACCCAGAAGCATCGTGGGATCCTGAGAAGTAGTTTCCCCACATCAATTACACCGTTTGATTGCACCAAGATCACGACTCAACCTTCAAACTCCATTACTGTCACCAAGTCCGTTCAGAGTGAATTGGTGGCCAATTCCCTTCGTTCTTTGGACGAAACTGATCGTGAGGATCCCAGGAAGCAGAAAGTAACCTCCAATTCGATCCTCACGGCCCTATGATTTGATTTCGAATTTCCCTCCCAAAACTCAAAATCCGAAATTCCAGTCTCCTCCTCACTGTCAATCTCTCGTGTTTACCCAGTTGAATCCATCTCTCATAGCTCTCAAATTCCCCTCGAAACTGGTTGTGAAAGGGAGCTCAATTCTCTCAATTTAGTTTCCCCCAATTTGTGCGCGGTTTGAAGAACAAAGGGGATTAATGGATTTAATAATTAATTAACAAATATTAGACATAATGATGATGTTGTAATGATAGTGTTTAGAGGAAAACATGGATCAGGTTTTAAGGCTTAGATTGGGGGATGGCTGACACTTGTCACTCATCCAGGTGTGCACAGTCAACGGTCACTATTCATTATTTTATTATTATTTTAATCGGAGCCTCGGTTCGTTAACTCGTTTCCTTGACCATAACTTCGTCGTCGAATCTCCGATTTCAGCATGCCGCCTGTCATTGGATTCGTATCGACGAGGCCTACGTAACGGTCCTTGGCCCTCGTCCATTGGACCTCCCGGTCAAAAAGTCAACATTTGGCCCCTAACATGCCAAATTACCACAATGCCCCTCGACTTCCGAACATCATAACTTCCTCCTCGAATGTCGGAATCGTACGTGCCACCTGTCTATGAACTCGTGACGTTCCGAACTACGTCACGGTCATCGGTCAAAGTCCGTTTGACCTCCCGATCAAAAAGTCAACATCTTGCCCACGACCAGGGGCAAAACGGTCATTTTGCACATTTTGTCCGATTTCGCCCTACTAACCACCGATCAACCTCATTAATCAAGATGAGTGACTAATCTAATCCCGGAATTCGGGACGGGTCGTTACACCCGATGTCTGATGTCCTTGACGACAATCATAGCAATCATGCTCCTAAGTCACTATACGGTCCGGCTGCTCCGTACAATGACCCCTCGCAGACAATGCACCGTGACTTCTCCAGTGTCCCCGACACTTGGAGGAGACCAATATATATCTTCGTATCGAGATGGTTTTATGGAACAAATTTTATTATTCATTTCCAAAATATCACAAGGGCCCTGCCCCGAATTTCCATAAAACCGTCATAAGTCCAAATAGTTGATTATCAAATCCGAAATCATTTATTCAATTCCATTTTAGGGTCCCCGACCCGAAATTGCATATATAAATCAACTGGGCCCCTCGCCCAATTTCTTAAGTCAACTATGCCCCTGGCCCGATTTCTCAAATCAACTGGGCCCCTGGCCCGATTTCTTAAATCAATTGGGCCCCTGGCCCGAATTCACTTTATCAAATCCGTAACCATTTCATGAAATCATATCCGAACCACAATTTTGGAAATCAGTGTAAATCCAGAAATCCTCGATTTACGTGCAAACATGTAACTTGCCTCGAAATCCGTGAAATCATATAAATTCACCGATATCCAAAATAAATCATAAAATCACAATTATAACAACCATGAAACAGTTATGCATACATTGAATTCATAAAACCAATGTCCACTCACAGACCGTTTAACCGAGCACCTCGATACGCGTGCCATAGGCCTTCCCGGGCCACACCACTATCACCGGGACTCCCAATCCTGTCCTAATCACATTAGAGGGTTACTAACCTCTACATTAACATCCTATTCAAGTCCCATAAATTTCCCGAATTTTTAAGTATTTTTAAACTCGACTTAAAACCTTCGGACATCCCAAACAATATCGAAACGGGGTTCGATTGACACGAAACCAACGCTAAAATGTTCGTTACATTGTATAGGACAAAATTCAAGTTGACCTCACCTCGAGATTCTTGCCCATGCGCCGTCTCGCGCCGCCGTGAGTGGCTGCGCGTGAAAGCCACGCGCCTGCTACAGTGACTGCTACAGTCACCGTCCTCGCCTGTTTCTCTGGTAAACGGGTCTGATACCCGCGATTCCAACTCGATTAGATAACCATCAATTCGACCTTGATTCCTTCCGTTTTTTATTCCAACATATTCCTCAACTATCTAATCAAAGTACCATGTCCCTGATTCACCAAAAAAGTCCCAAAATCAGACCCACGACCCGTTATCGCCCAAACGGGTCGATCACCCAAACTCTGAGTTTTCCAAACCATAATCCAATTATCTTAACAGTGAGCTCATTACGACTAATATGAACCAAAAGACATGACTAATTGGACAAGAGATCACCTTAAACGTCACGACTCTAAGCTTGGATTTCCGGCCATCCGCCGCGCCTGTGCACGGCTCCAGGAGCCTCGAAAATGGCCACATTTGATCTAGATCGACTTGTGGAGGTTCCAGGAAGCTCATTCAATCCTCGAATAGTCATGGGCTGGCCTAAAACTGGAAGTTCGAATTTGAACTTCACATAGAACCAGTTCGGGTTTTTTAGAACACCCCACACACCAAAACCTTCTCATTTTTCCCTCTCTCAATCTCAGAGTGTTTCACTCAGCACCCAAACTCTCTTCCCGTTCAAAACCCACTCAATTTTGGCATGGGGATGACTGATCAAGTGTGGGAAACAATCCTCTGTTTTCTTCCATTTTCAGGTGCACCAGCCATAGATTAATGGCCAACCTCACCATCCCACACAGCCTTGCATCGCACAATCATTAATAAACAATTCCACAAAACATATACAATAGTTTAGGCCAGTAATTTGCCCCATAAACAAACCACCTGTGCACTGGCCATGTTCCCCATCCACGGTGCTACAGTAACCGTTCAAACAACTCTGTGAAATTACTATTCTGCCCTTGTGCAGAAAATTACCAAAATGCCCCTCACGCATCCAGACACGTAACTCGGTCATTCGGACTCCGATTCATGCGTGCCGCCTGTCTACGGACTCAGCGCATCGAGACCATCCTAACGGTCCTCGGTCTTCGACCATCGGACCTCCCGATCAAAAAGTCAACATTTCCCCTTATCTCGTCCAAATTACAAAAATGCCCTTGAACTTCCGTACGTCATAACTTTCACCACGAACATCGAAATCGAACGTGCCACCTGTCTATGAACTCGTGACGTCCCAAACTACGTCACGGCCATTGGCCAGGGGCAAAACGGTCATTTTGCACAATTCGTCCGAAATCACTCAACTAATCCCAGATTAGTCACTCTAAATCATAAATAAATAATATTAAATCCCGATACTCGGGACGGGTCGTTACAACCTTCCCTCCTTAAAGAATTTCGTCCTCGAAATTACCAAATATCCTTACTCCACATCCACCTCGGGGTAAACATTTCGATCTCACATCTGTGTACACTTGTACAACCACCATACTTGTCTGTAGCCAGACCTCCCATCACAGTCTTACGTCATAACAACAACACTCGACCACCTCGAGTGGATTTGATCACCTGATCCTCGATAAAAAATTTCTTAACCATTTCTCTGTTAAGCTGACTCCTCCCGCTAGACGGTTCCTTTCCATGGCTAATATATCCTTACATTTGCTCCCATTGGGAGTCACCAAATCCCACTTGTCAGTCCATGACACTACCATCCAAACTGTCACCGCTAAGCTTTACCACCCTAGTAAAGCTCCAACCATCGACTAATCAGTGACAACACCCCATACTGCCACTCGCTCAAAGTAGCGTAATATAAACCACATGATCCCAAACTACGTCACGGTCATTGGTCAAAGTCCATTTGACCGTCCGAATTAAAAGTCAACGTTTTGCCCACGCCCAGGGGAAAAACGGTCATTTTGCACAATTCGTCCGAAATCACTCAACTAATCCCAGATTAGTCACTCTAAAATCATAAATAAATAATATTAAATCCCGATACTCGGGACGGGTCGTTACAGTGTCATATGTCCGAGACCAAACCAAATGGGTCTCATACCCGAGTTTATCCTTTTGGAAATCCAAAACCTTTTCATTTAAACCAATAAAGAAATACAGACCCGTATAGGCACCGTATAGGGCCGAAACCTCGAAATACGTGCCTATACATAACCACAACTCAAAATGCACTCATGGCATCACAAACAAGTAATAAAACATATAAAAAAAATTTACGCATGCACCAATTTAGAAAATAAGGTCCACTCACAGACCGTCCGAGCTGCCACCTCGATTTGCATGCCATACGGCTCCCCGAGCCGATCACCGTCACCGGGACTCCCAAACCTGTCCAAATTTTAATATAAGGTTAATAACTACTTAATTAACCTCCTACCAAAGCCCCGTAATTTTCCCGAACTTTTAACTATTTTTAAAACCGAACCTAAAACTTCCGATGCCCCGAAATATATCGAGACGGTGTCCGATTGATACGAAACCAGTCCAAAAATGTTCGTTACATCGAATAGAAGATTTTTCGTGTTGGAAACTTTCCCAAATTATGGCCCACGCTCCCTCACCCGCTCCTAGAAGGTCAAAAATACTGTTCATCGTCTTCAACCTTCAGCTACTGTTCACGACACTGTTCATTCGTCTTCAACCTCGGTTTTCTCCGGTTTTCAGACCGATTTTAGGTCCATTTCATTCCCTTTTGATCCTAATATGTTCCTAATCCTATTTCTAATCATTTAGACATTAAAAACCGAAGGAAAAACCACCAAAACCGTGCTCTTCAATCCGGCCATGGCGGAGGTATTTTCCTCCACCGTCCACGGTCGTTTCCGGCCATCCCCAACCTCAAAACCTATCGCAACCTTCACCCTAGGTCCCCAGAAACCTAACCTAGGTCTTAGAATCGAACAAAAAGCAATAAAACCGAATTTTGAATTTTTGGACAAAACTCACCTTACGGGTTGCTCTCCCCGTCGTGGATGGTCGTCCAGCCTCACAGTCCTCCCTCACTCACTCACACGGTCACACTCAGCTCACACACTCAAAGGATGGATGATGGAGGTGTGGTGTTTGTGTGTTTTGAAGAAAATGGAGAAATGTGCATATAGGGGGGGGTTTCGGGTTTGTAGGAGATGAACAAATATGAAGATGATGATATTGATGGCTGATGAGAGGAGTGAAACGGAGGGTGGGGATTTGAGAGATTAAAATAGAATGGATGGATAAGATTTAGTTTAGTTAGGATTAATTATATAATAATAATTATAATGTTATTTAATTAATTAGATCCACAATTTAGGGGATTGGACCAATGGGATTAGTGACACTTGTCACTCATCCATGGGACCCACTCAAAATATCTGGCCAATCAGAATTTTCCAACTCAGCCCCGCCTCGAAGTACGTGCATAGTGAAATCAAACTTTCGTGACCTATAACTTCCCCGTTCGAAATCCGATTTCAGCATGCCGCCAGTCTATGGATTCGTATCGTCCCGATCTACGTAACAGTCCTCGGCCCTCGGCCATCGGACCCCTTGGTAAAAAAGTCAACATTTGACCCCCTTTTAACCATAATTACCAAAATGCCCCTAAACTTCTGAACGTCATAACTTCCTCCTCGAACGTCAGAATTGAATGTGCCACCTGTCTATGAACTCGTGACGTCACGAATTACGTCATAGTCATCGGTCAAAGTCCATTTGACTGCCAGAATGAAAATTCAACGTTTTGCCACGACTAGGGGAAAAACGGTCATTTTGCATCATTCGTCCGATTTTGCCTAACTAATCACCGATTAGCCTCACTAATCGTGATTAGTCACTAATCTAATCATGGAATTCAGGACGGGTCGTTACAACCTTCCCTCCTTAATTAATTTCGTCCTCGAAATTCCAACCGACCTAATTCCAACCGTTCTTCCCTCCTTAATTTGTTTCGCTCTCGAAACTCCAACTATCCTGATTCCACATCCACCTTGTGGAAAGTACAATTGACCTCAAAACACGTGTACACTCGTACACCAACTAACCAGAACAATACTCGTCTGCACAAAACGCACCACTAACGCTCACGTCACATTGACTACCCTCGACCACGTCGAATAACGGTAGTCGTACGTCCCGAATTGACACTACTTGTCAATTCTACCATGTCGTTGACACAAATAACTAGACGGTTCCTTTCTCAATCACTAACATAACCTAACGTCTGCTCCCACAGGGATTCACCAGACCGCACTCAACGATCCACGCTGACACCTCCGACAAACTGTCACCACTTGACAGTCGTTAGTTGAAAACTAACACTATACACACTCGTGGTTACACTAACCCCAAGCACACTCAACTTGAGTATACGTATACTAAAAAATACTCGACCTGTATGTAACTGGACCTACCAAAAATACTATGACCCAGTGCACAGTATCCAACGTCCAGTTCATGACCTCAACTAATCCAATGGTATCGGAACCAATCCGACTACCAACTTGTTCCCCAACGTACCACCGATATAACCTATATAATGTCACCTGACACGACAAGTACACCCAGTATCGTACCTTGAACAACGTACAAAGTACGTACATCTACCCATCGATCAGACTACAACTACAACAACAACGACGACCTAGGTTGTAGGCAATCACGTTTCAATTATGGAGTTCACTTGTCCAATCCAGCATTAGACAAATCGAAACTCCAACCCATCATCTATTTCCAAATCCGAATCCGAATCCGCAATTTCGTAAGAAATCCCGAATCCAAACCCAGAATTCATATCCATAAACATTTCCAAATTCAAATCCGAATCATCATTCCGTAAACCGGAATTTGGAATAACCATTCCGAACCCAAATCCATAAAAAGAAAATCCACAGTCAAGCTCTAGAATCAAATTCTGAATCGTCACCCAAAATCCGATTCCAAAACCCAAATCCAGAAATCCAATTTCAAGTTCCAAAATCAAATCCTGAATCGTCATCCAGAAATCTCATTCCAAAACCTGAAATCTCGTTCACGTCTACCGAGATGTACCATAACCGAACCTATCGGTTACCTTCTCAATCAATTACCACATTACCATCGATTGACTTCATAGGGAAGCCAATCCCAACATCAACACATCTATGGCTGACCATATCCGACCACGTCGGAAAACTACTCACCTGAGTAATATACCATACGGGATTTACCTCTAAAAGAAGTTTAGTCCCAACATCCTCAACTCCAACATCCAAGTAAGAGAGATAAACGCTCTGACAGGGACCCGCCCTGATCCCCCGGGGACCACAAGGGGACGTGCCCTGCTCCCGTCTGACACCCGAACTGAAATTCCAATTTTAGCCTTAAAAACTTAAATGCATAAATGTCCGAATTATAAAGTCATACATAACCCAAATTTTTCAGATGTCAGACAAGGGATACAATCCAAAATACAAAATCCGAGCACGACACTAGAAAGGAAAATCTTGCGGGTGATCCGACCTGACAGGGGTTCAGGTGCGCAGTACAAAATCTATGCCTCAGCCTCGGGGTCATCACCAACCTCAGCAGCACGACCTGGAGGGGTTACCAAAACATGAAAGGTGAGTGGGCCGAAACTTAGGTTTGTAAAAACAGTATAATAAGTAAAATATATAATTTACCCCTCCGTTTTCCAAACATGCATGCATCAGTATTTAAAAACCATAAATACATGTAATATATCACAAGCATCATATTAAGCCAGAAATGTAATATAAACCCAGCTACTGCACCATACACATCCGATATTGACATCCCAGATGTCCGACGTCCCTGACGTCCAATAATGGTCACGGTCCCAAGGCTATGCGTGCCACCCGGGGTCTTAAATCCCGAGTCCAAACTCTGAACCCGGTTCGATTATGGCATCCCAGATGCCTAGCGTCCCAGACGCTCGACGTCCCAGACGTCCAATCATAGCAATCCTGCTCCTGAGTCATCCTACGGTCCGGCACCTCCGTAGCATGACTCCTCGCAGGTAATGCACTGTGACCGCTCCGGGGTACCACATCCGAAGGAGACAGTATTATACGGTGGATTATACAGTGCAGTACCCAAGATAGTTATCATATCCACATGCATACATAAATATGTATATATATCATATAAAACAGTATTCAATTTCCGTAAAACGGGTCTCAGCCCAACACCGTAAAACGTGTCACAGCCGTAAATCGAGATAATTAAAATCCATTATTGATTCACGCACACATATAGATATACGGAAATGAAAACGGTTTTGCATGCAAGTGTTAATAAAAACGGGCCCACTCACAGTACGCTCCCGCTGCGAATAACGCGCGTATGAACTTGTCTCCAGAATTAACGTAAGTTTCCTGTCATTTCCAATCACACACAAGTGTCATTATAGGTCCTTAAAATACCCTCAAAAAGTCCAAAACAGAAACCGGTTCGGGAAAGCCGGCCAATACGCTTCCCGAGACATCCGGCTCTAAACTGACCTTCCTCACTATCTCAAATCAACATGGTTATTTCACAGAAAATGTTCAAAATGATGAAAGGATTAAAAGTCATGTTCACCGTGATCCGAGATAGTGCTCAACGCGCCCTCACGCGCCGCCCAAAGTGGCTGCGAGTGAAAGTCACGCGCTGCTACAATGACACTGCTACAGTGCCGTCGTCTTTGCCCGATTTACTGTAATTTGGGTCTTCAACCCGCGGTGTGACCCGGTTAAATAACCCTCCATTTCTACTTAATTTCATTCATTCTTGATTCTAACATGTTCTTACATCTTTTAATTACAATTCTTAGTCCTCTAATCATCTCGACACGCCCTAAATCGTCCTAACCAAACCCGAACAGCCTCACGGGTCAAACCTCAGAACTCCTCCAAACTATCTCCATTGTCCAATTAAATCATACAGGAGCATTAGAGGACCCAGACTAACCAAATGGAACCATCAATTGAATGAAACATTACCTAGAAGTAGCCGTCCAAACACTGCGATTTCCTCTGCACACGGCGGTCACCGTCCCAGCTCCTCCGTGGCTGGTTGTCGTTGATTCCGATATGGACAAGTTCCAAATGCTCCCAGAAAGCTCACTCAGTGATTGGTTTCGTCCAATAGGCCGTAGAAATTGAACTTGGATTTTTCCCTCCAAACTGGTTTTCTCTGAACTGGAACTTGGGTTCCTGGGCACACAACGATCATTCCCCTTCAATGACTGCATGCACAAGTTTTTGTCACTCCCAGAAGGCTTCCACAGTGCAAGGATTGGTCCCAAAACCCGTAGGAATCGAATTCGAAAATTTCCCCCCAAAAACCCGAAACTGTTCTTCACGGCTTCCCCTCAGTCTCTCACAGTCTCTCAACCTCAACTGATGCCAACTGAACCCGTCTCTCACTCCCCTTGCGCAGTTAATCGATCAAGGAGGCCAACACCCGTGGGAGACACTCACAGGCCTCACTGAACTCTGCCCCCCCACACACAGAGCTCAAACCACGATTTAATTCCTACCCGTGCACTAATTCGGCCTCAAACAACACTCCCATTACCTCAAACTAAATAAACAATGTCCACAAACAGTCCACTAAGGCTTAAACAATTGCACGCCCACAAACACCATGGCATGGCCGTGTACCCTGCTTTTCACGGTTGGTGCTACAGTAACCGTGCAAAAAGACCAAAATACCCTCAGGGCAGAAATTAACAAAATGCCCTCCAACTTCCGTGACCTGTAACTTGGTCATCCGATGTCCGTTTCACGCGTGCCGCCTGTCGTTGTACTCAGGGCATCGAGACGAATCCAACGGTCTTCGGGTCGTGTGAAAATTCACGGTATTTCAAAAAGTCAACTTTTTCCCCTAATTCGTCCCAATTACGGTAATGCCCCTGAACTTCCGAACGTCGCAACTTCTCCCCTGTTCGTCCGAATTGGACGTGCCGCCTGTCAATGGACTCGTGACGTCCCGAACTACGTCACGGCCATCGGTCAAGGTCCGGTTGACCCACCAATCAAAAAGTCAACAATTTGACCTAATCATTCACAAGGGTAAAAATGTCATTTCATTCCATATTTTACAATATTACAATCTACGAATTTCCGGGGTGTTACACGCTCCACCTATCTGGATCATCAAAATCACGATCCAGATCCATCACTACGTGAATGCAATCAAAACTCGATGCACTCACCACGTCACGTAATCCAACATCGTCCGTCACTCCCGAACTACAGATACCGAACATATAAGTAACTCGATTGAGTCACATCCCGACTCATGACTCACCGTCATCACAATCACCAGCACCAGCACCAACGCCAGTACCAGCACCAACGCATTATCATCTGCACTAGTATCAGTACACAGGCATTCACACTAGTAGCAGCATACTAACACCAGTATAGTATCAGCACACAGGGTGCAAAACTGACAACCCTCGATCTCCGCTCATACCGAACGACGATCGCGTACCTCTGCTCGAATAGGAGAAACTCTGCCTCTCCCGTACCCAACACCTCTGGGTACAATCACCCCGATAACTGGTTATGGAAAAAAAGAAACGTCCCTAGAACGTCCTCGATTCCCAACAACCGTAACTACAACCACTCTCGGTAGTAGCGCCTGCCACAGACTCGTGCAGACCGAACTACCAGACATCACGATCGATACTCCGCATCCAACGGAATCAACTGCTCGTACAAAATATCCTGTATCCAAAACCTGGGATTCCATAGACAAGTACCAACCCCGACAACTTGTCCAACCAATCACTAACCAGTCGTAACTCGACTCAACCAATGTCGTCTACCAGGTCGCCCGTGACCTTAGTTGCACCAACAATCCATCACAACTATGGTAGCACGACAACTAACTAGGTCTAACCGATAAGAATAACCTCGACTGCAGAGTGTAGTCCCAACACTAGATCTGGCATGACTAGACCAACTAACGGCCTCAAATCCGAACAGTCGTCAAAGTCAAACCACTCGCCAACTCACATTGCCGAACCATACACCCAAGGTAGGGTTCCACGATCACACCTAGAGTTCCTCGGAACCCAACTGCTAACTGCCGACTACAGTAAATCCATCTAACTCAACCAAATCAGATCATCAGATGATCACAATTTCGAACTATCGTCAAAATGATCCTACGACAACATGAAAACGATCCCAACTAACCGTCTCACGATCACAACTCCAAAATACGAATACGTTAATCCTTCCATAGGGTCCCACACTGTCAACCTTGACAGAACTATGGCACCCTGGCATCTAGTGCCGAACCAAGACATTCCACGATACAGTCCTACTAACTATCGTGCCGGCACCCTAACTATCAGGTTGATCACGAACTGTAGCCACTTGAGATATCACATCCTCGACCTGCATACAGAGTAGTACGCAAAACACTCTGGAATTCAGGGTAACATGAGCAACCATGCTCTGATAAGAAATCCTATGCTCTGATACCACGCTGACAGGACCCTTCCCAATCCCCCCGGGATTAGTTCGGGATGACCCTGCTCCCGTCTGACACGAAGTGTTAGACAAGGGATATTTCCGACCTTTGCCCTCTCGGGCTATCAGAGTACGCCAGGATCCGGAGGAGGTATGTGATATCTCGATCTCATCTACAGTCCACATCCGCTGTCAACCTGAAGGGCAATCAAAACATTAAAAGCTGTGAGCGGACAAAACAAGAATTTATAAAAACATTTTAACGAGAAGACATTTGTACCCTTCACTAAAAAGCATGCATGCATTCGAAAACCATTTATCCAGAAAAACCATAGGTGGGAACTAATCCCAAAACCAAGATTGAAAGAACCATAATGAAAATGACTATACAGGCCACTACCCAAATCCGTAAGGGACTCGGCCCAAATCATAAGAAACCAACCATACGGGCTACTGCCAAAAACCTGTGTAAACACACATCATATAGCATATATAGCATACATCACATATACATATAATTCACACAACCAATCCTATCACGGTTTCCAAAGCTACGCGCGTGCTACCCAGGTCTCAATCCGCGTCTTCTCAAAGTCAAGATCAATGTCCGCAGACCACTGACCCTACCCGAGGTAATAGTAATCATAGCCTTCCTGAGAGTAACGAACCCAACTGGGGGGCGACTCCACTCAGTCGGTGCTCTGTGACTACTTCGGGGTCCACCCAGGCCAACGACCCTCCCCGGAGGAGATAATAGAACAAGTAAAGGAAGGTAGATAAACATATATATACATAACATAAACATTCATGCCCGGTTCCCCTGAACAGTCATGATCCATAACATCCATAAAAAGGGTTCATGCCGGTTCCCATAAACCGTCATGTACCATAATGACCTGACAAAAGTTCATGACGGTTCCCATAAACCGTCATGAACCACAATGACCTTTCCAGACCCAAAATCATAAACCATAAAGTAACTGGGTCTCGTACCCGAACATATGACTCAACTGGCCACCGTGCCCGATATCTAAGGGTCAATCACGACTCCGATCATAGTGATGCGTGCAACCATCCATCCAGGACCACCCTCAATCCTGGTATGTCGCCGTGAACGTATCAACCGACGCGACCACCACAAGATCATGGTGCACTCATCAACGATCGATATCCAGAACCGTCAGCACTCCGAAGTCGAGCCTCCACAGGCTGACCGACCACGAATCGTGCATCGTGACCTCTCCGGAAGGAACACATCCCAATCCGGAGGCGAGCGTCGCATCGTCGATCGCTGTGCACAAAGCACCCGTCGCAACCACGATTTAGACCTGAAGGTCGTAAATATTGTCATATGCCCGAGACCAAACCAAATGGGTCTAATACCCGAGTTATCCTTTTGGAAATCAAAAACCTTTTCATTTAAACCAATAAAGAAATACACAGCCGTATAGGCACCGTATAGGGCCGAAACCTCGAAATACGTGCCTATACGTAACCACACATCAAAATGCACTCATGGCATCACAAACAAGTAATAAAACATATAATAAACATTTATGCATGCACCAATTTAGAAAACAAGGTCCACTCACAGACCGTCCGAGCTGCCACCTCGATTTGCGTGCCATACGGCTCCCCGAGCTGATCACCGTCACCGGGACTCCCAAACCTGCCCAAATTTTAATAGAAGGTTAATAACTACTTAATTAACCTCCTACCAAAGCCCCGTAATTTTCCCGAACTTTTAACTATTTTTGAAATCGAACCTAAACCTTCCGATGCCCCGAAACATATCGAGACGGTGTCCGATTGACACGAAACCAGTCCCAAAATGTTCTTTACATCGAATAGAAGATTTTCCGTGTTTAACACTTTCCCAAATTATGGCCCACGCGCCCTCACGTGCTCCTAGAAGGTCAAAAATATTGTTCATCATCTTCAACCTCCAGCTACTGTTCATGACACTGTTCATTCGTCTTCAACCTCGGTTTTCTCCGGTTTTCGGACCGATTTTAGGTCCATTTCATTCCCTTTTGATCCTAATATGATCCTAATCCTATTTCTAATCATTTAGACATTAAAAACCGAAGGAAAAACCACCAAAACCGTGCTCTTCAATCCGGCCATGGCGGAGGTATTTTCCTCCGCCGTCCACGGTCGTTTTCGGCCATCCCCATAAACCTAACCTAGGTCTTAGAATCGAACAAAAAGAATAAAACCGAATTTTGAATTTTTGGGCAAAACTCACCTTACGGGTTGCTCTCCCCGCCGTGGATGGTCGTCCAGCCTCACAGTCCTTCCTCACTCACTCACACGGTCACACTCAGCTCACACACTCAAAGGATGGATGATGGAGGTGTGATGTTTGTGTGTTTTGAAGAAAATGGAGAAATGTGCATATAGGGGGGGTTTCGGGTTTGTAGGAGATGAAAAAATATGAAGATGATGATATTGATGGCTGATGAGAAGAGTGAAATGGAGGGTGGGGATTTGAGAGATTAAAATAGAATGGATGGATAGGATTTAGTTTGGTTAGGATTAATTATATAAAAATAATTATAATGTTATTTAATTAATTAGATCCACAATTTAGGGGATTGGACCAATGGGATTAGTGACACTTGTCACTCATCCATGGGACCCACTCAAAATATCTGGCCAATCAGAATTTGCCAACTCAGCCCCGCCTCGAAGTACGTGCCTAGTGAAATCGAACTTCCGTGACCTATAACTTCCCCGTTCGAAATCCGATTTCAGCATGCCGCCTATCTATGGATTTGTATCGTCCCGATCTACATAATGGTCCTCGGCCCTCGGCCATCGGACCCCTCGATCAAAAAGTCAACATTTGACCCCATTTTAACCATAATTATCAAAATGCCCCTAAACTTCCAAACGTCATAACTTCCTCCTCAAACGTCGGAATTGAACGTGTCACCTGTCTATGAACTCGTGACGTCACGAATTACGTCACAGTCATCGGTCAAAGTTCATTTGACCGCCAGAATGAAACGTCAACGTTTTGCCACGACTAGGGGCAAAACGGTCATTTTGCATCGTTCGTCCGATTTCGCCTAACTAATCACCGATTAGCCTCCCTAATCGTGATTAGTCACTAATCTAATCATGGAATTCGGGACGGGTCGTTACACCATCTTGCAAAATAAGCTCAAAATGGTGACACTTGTCTGCATCACTCACCATTAGCACCAGGAGATTCGGGAAAAGTCCAAGAATCTCTGCTCGTATTAAAAAACTATCATCTCTCCTTGACATCTCAATAGGAATGAGAATAAATTTTCTCCAAGAAATACTCTTGGAAAGCCACCTAAGTCGTTGTATGGACGTCTTAACCTGCCATTAGTGGGAGCGTGCCACCGCTAATATGCGTAGCCACCCAAAAGAAACGTGGCTAGATGTACCATATCCTCTAGAAGGCACCTTATTACATCGAATACTCATTCCAGCCGAGTAATCAACTCGTCAGCCTCATTCAGACCCAACTCGCCCGTAAATACTATGGCTTCGAGCTTATGGGCACTCAATATCCAGACTTTCAGAGGTCCTCCTACTCTAAAGTACAATATACAAAGCCCGACCCAAATGGTCCATGGTCTACCTCACTCCAGCTCTCTATTCTGGCCATGCGTACTCCTAGTAGTATTTACCTAATCCTCATTACCAAGTGGTGCATGGGGATCATACCTTGGAGGCATTTCGTTTCAAAAAAGAAAATTCAGTACCTAAATACCCTGCACGTCAAGTTTGCAGTCTATTGGAATTTGACCTAGTACTCGGATACCAAATTGACAGGACCATTCCCGACATCTCTTTGATAACTATGAAAGTTTCTGCTCCTGTCTAAAAATTAGGAAAAAGTTCTAAAAATAACCTTATGACTTAAGATATAATTACATGGGAGATCATTCAAAAATTTGACAGAACTTTCCTTACAAAGATTAATTTCTCTCCTCACCTATCAGACAAGGCATGAATACCAATCATAATTCGTCAATTTTGGTCACTACCCACACCAACCCACCGACCATGATGACGAAGTAAATCTTGGTTTGATAACTTAGATGTAGTTATTAACCATGACATGGGCCATTGAATATGACAAGTTGGTAATTCCCTTAGTCATTAACCATCAGCTCATACATTGAATATGACTTATGTATTCCTCACTAGGAACTCAAATCTATAATTCAAAGTAAGAACTCTCACTCGATTGTAAAACGCCTTGAAATTCTAAAATTTCCATGTGTTCTTCAATTGCAACCCACAACGAGACCTCCATCTTGAACTTATCACCAATCAATCTGCAAGGATGAAAGGAAGCAATTTTTTCCTTCATATTTGGCCAAAATTGATAGGACTCTTTCCAAAAATACTTTAATAATCGTGTCTGGTCCTGTTTCCATCTAAAAATCAATTTAAGTTCCAAAAATGCCATTGAAACTTGTAAGAAAAGGGATAACCGTACAGACATCTCGGTCATGCCTCCCTCTTGGCATTAGGTCTGATCCTCGTGTAACGGCCTGGAGGGTCAAAGAAACCATTACAAGTGTGAGTTGACCAAGATAAGCATTTAAAATACATTTTGAAAGCTCATTTTACCCTCTAATTATAAAAACATGCATGCATACAGTAAAACATAAGTGACTGGATTTCAATTCAAATCACATCATGAACCGTGAGACCCACCAATCATTAAAAGCCCTTAGCCCACATTTCCCCAAAATCTTTGTTTATCAATTATATCATAAAATTTGAACACCATTATCAATAACCAATTCAAAATCAATCATTGACCCCCCAATCATTAGCCGCCTAAGAAACACCCCAAGCTTCGGCTTCCTGGGAACAATTTCAATGGCCATAGCAATAACCCCGAGCATTAAACGTTTGGGAACACCTCTAGCTTCGGCTGCATAGAAAACATTCACCCTGAGCATCAACCATTTGATAAACATCCCAAGTTTCGGCTGCCTAGGAACATAACAATAATAACAACACAATCAGTCTGAACGGCTCAATTTCGAGCTGTGCGCTCCTCATAAATTTCGAAAGTCATCTATCATACCAAAACCACAACTAAGGGTCACCAACGTCCTTAATAATCTCACATTAAAATTTCCTAATTCTTTAGGATAAAAATACATATTAAAAACGTAACATAACACTTCCACACACAAAACTACCCTGGGATGATGTCTGATCGACTCGAAACATGTGTCAAAATGTTCGTAAAATCAAAAACATAAAAACTTGTGTTGATTGCACCTCAAGACGACAAGGCACTTGCCCCCACACACTGCCCAAGTCCTTTACTCGTGAAACCCACGTGCTGCTACAGTGTTGTGTTGAACCTCTCACGGGTTTGATCTATTTTCCTGCAATTCCGACCCAACCAAACGACATGACGTAGCCCTAAATCCTTCAATTCACGCCCAAACCATACGTTTTCAACATCAAATTTCATATAAACAATGTGAGAAACGGTTGTATGTACTTAAGACATGAAAATATCACCTATATTCTCTTGGATGAGCAATTGAAATTTCAGCCAAACTTCAAAACCTATTCTGAATGGTTTCTAGCATCTCACAACCTTAAACTCATTCTGAGTTAGCTCGTACAGGTCCTAGAAGTTCATTCAATGGCCTTATTTCTAAGCCTCTAGTTCGAGAAATTGAATTTTACCCGTAGGGGTACACGGGTATGTATTTTAGTCACAAGTTCGAGTGTTCTTCCCCCCTTCTTCTCTCTTTTCCCCTATTTTTCTTCTAGCTTCCTCTCTTTCTAGCTTTCTTTCCTATTTCTCTCCATTTTTCTCACCATTTCCTTTGGGGTTTTTTTTTTTATCAGGGGCTTGGGATTTTCTTTTAATTATGTCATACAACACCCACAAGACAGAGATAAGGAAGGTGGTGCGTAACCAATCCTACCCCAAACGGTGAAACGTGCCACTCATTCTTAATAACCATGGTTACTCATCAACATAATAAAAGACCAAAATGCCTTTAGCCTCAAAATTATCAAAATACTCCTAGATATTTTAGGCTCGTAACCAACTAGTACGGATTTCAATTTTGAAATGCCACCTATCTACGAACTCAGGATTCCGAGACCTACACAACACTCCTCAGTAAAATTCCAAAGAGTATTCATAACAAAAAGTCAATTTTTTACCAAGTAAAAACAAGGGGAAAAATGTCAATTCTCACAATTACCTTTTTCGAATTTTCTTGTCATTACAATTTACCCCCTTAAAGAATATAGTCCCCGAAATTCGAACTTGTCCCTCAAACGACCATAAACGCGTCTTATGACCAGGCCGAGCATAGGGCTCGCGTCTTGGAGGCATGACATTGGAAAGCACAAATCTATACCACAACGCTCTAATACCAAATTGACAAGACCTTTCCCAAAAAATACTTCGATAACCATTCCTGGTCTTGCTCTCGTCTGAAAAATCAACTGAAGATTCAAGAATTCACTTGACTCTCATTAGACAAGGGACAAACCATAATGACGTCCCGGTCATGCCTTCTCCTCTAGATCATCCTTGATCCTCGCGCAAAAGCCTGAAGCGTCAAAAAAACCATTACAAGTGTTAGTGGACAAAAATAAGCATTTTAAATACATTTTGAAAGCTAACTATACTTCCCCCCCCCCCCCCCCCCCCCCAAATCCCACCAATTTTTTTGTAAAAAATGCATTCATAAAGTAAAAACATGAGCAACCAGATTTTAATTTAAATCACGTCATCAATCGTGGGACCTACCAATCATCAAAATCCTACGGGCCACATTTCCCCAAAATCCCTTTATCAATCATGTCACAAAAATCGGACACCATTATCAATAACCAATCCAAAATCAATCATTAACTCCCCTAAGCATCTGCCGTTTAGGAAACACCATGAGCTTTGGCTGCCTAGAAACAATTGCAATGGACATAGCGATAACCTCGAACATTAGCCATCTGGGAATACCCTTAGCTTCGGCTGTCGGGAAAATAATCACCACACACATAATCCGTCTGGAAAACACCCCTAGCTTTGACTGCCTAGGAGCACAACAAAAATAACCCCGAGCATCGATCATGTGGGAAACACTGCTAGCTTCAACCATCTGGGAACTAATTACAACCACCGTGAAAATTGTCTATGGATTAAACCCAAAACCTTTCTTTAACAAAAAACCCTTAACTTAAACCAAGTCAAAACACTTTAGGAACCAGGCCTGAGCCCAAAACACAGTTTCCACCATATCGTTAATCTCTGTGTCTAAAACTAGTTAAAATATCTAGAAAATCATTTCAAATTATCATCTCAAATCATTATTCAGACCATTGCAACCCAATCATGCAATAATAACATTTAACTATGCATGCTTCAAAGTTTATAAAACAAATGTCCACTCACACTTAGTCCGAGCAGCTCAATTCCGAGCTTTGTGCTCCTCAGAAATTCTAGAAGTCATCTGTCTTGTCCAAACCACCACTAAGGGTCACTAACTTCCCCAATAATCTCACATTAAAACGTAAAATAACACTTCGGACACAAAAAATTTCCATGAGACGATGTCCGATCGATTCAAAACCTATGCCAAAATTTTTGTAACATCGAAAACGTAAAAACTCGTGTTGATTGTATCTCGAGACAAAAAGGCACACACTGCCTACCTAAGCCCTCTGCGCGTGAAACCCGCACGCCACTACAATGTTGTCTTCAACTTCTCGTGGGTCTAACCCATTATCCTACAATTCCAACTCGACTTGGCGACATGACCCGGTCCTAAATCCCTCAATTCACGTCCAAACCTTACATTTTAAACATCAAATTTCATCTAAAAAATGTGAGAAACAATTCTATGAGCTAAAAACATGTAAATATCACCTTGATTCTCTTGGATTAGCAATTGAAGTTTCGGCCAAACTTCAAACCCTATTCTGAATGGTTTCCAGTGTCTCACAACCTCGAACTCGTTATATGCTAGCTCGTACAGGTCCAAAAAGTACATTAATGTTCTTATTTCCATGCTTCCAGTTCCAGAATTTGAATTTCACCCTTAGGGGTACACGGGTATCCATTTTGGTCACAAGTTCGAGTGTTCTTCCTCCCTTCTTGTCTCTTTCCCCCTATTTTTCTTCTAGATTTTCTTCTCTCTTCCTCTCTTTCTAGCTTTCTCTCCATTGGCTCTCGGGTTTTTCTATTATCAAGTGCTTGGGATTTTCTTTTAATTTTGCCATACAATACCCACGAGCCAGAGATAACGGAGGTGGTGTGCCACCAATCCCATCCTAAATGGTGACATATGTCACTCAACAGATGGGTTTAATAACCACAGTTACTAATCAACATAACAAAATACCTAAATGCCCCTAGTCTCAAAATTACCAAAATACCCCTAGATATTTTAGGCCCATAACCAACTAGTCCAAATTCCAATTTTAATGTGCAGCTGTCTATGAACTCAGGACTCCAAGACCTATACAATGGTCTTCACTAAAAGCCCAAAAAGTATTCTAAGCAAAAATTCAACTTTTAACAACGTAAAAACAAGGGCAAAATGTCAATTCCATTTCCAAATTCTCAACATTACCTTTTTCGAATTTTCAGATCATTATACAGATGGCCTTGACATGATTCGATGGTGGGGTGGGATTTTCAATGCTAGTTACATAGGAGAGAGAGAGAGAGAGAGAGAGAGAGAGAGAGAGAGAGAGAGAGAGAGAGAGAGAGAGAGAGAGAGAGTGAGAGAGAGAGAGAGAGGTGACCGGGAGAGTTCCAGAAAATAAGGGAGAATAGCCTTGAAATATCTTATCTCCAAAATTACCAAAATTACCAAAATTCCCTGAAGGTTGTAGACCCATAATTTCCTTAACGGGACATCAATTTCCGAATGCCATTTGTCTACGAACTCGTGAGTTCGAGGCCTATATAATCGTCCAAGAAAAACTTCCAAAAGTCATCCGAAACTCAAGTTGACTTTCAAGTCTCTTTTAAACCTAAAGGCAAAAACATCATTTTCCAATTAAATTCCCAAGTTTAATCTAATTATAGCCCGAGTTGTTACAAAAGATGATCACAAATTTGGTGATAAAGGCTCGGAGTTCCACAAATAAAACCTTTCACCCCAAATTCGAATTCTAGGAATACCAATTTTTTCTTTTTAACCCAAGCCTACCATCATTGCTTGAGCACTAACAAGATAGCCAATCCAAATAACCAGCATAAGTTCAAATCCATACCTCAGTATAGTCGTCAAAATAGTTGCAGAGATGGAGATAAACAAAATAGAAAAGGCAAAACAATTTAGCCAAAAGTATGTTGACCAACCAAATTAAAAAACACGATCAAACCTCAGATATTGGCCCTCAAAAAGTAGACACCTATCAAAATCTCTAGCAACATCTTAATCTGAAGAAGACAAATCAATATAGAAACCCATATCCAAATTTCTCAAATTGAATTCAAGCAAATAATCAAATTGATTTTGCATGGGTTTACTTCTAACAGAGAGTACGAACTCTACTTCAACTATAACCAAACATAGTGAGGTATTATCCCAAATTTTCATGTCATTCCTCCTGTCAAATTTTCCAACTCTATATGATGCTATCATATAAACATAACACAAGTTAAAGCCCAAGCTCTAATACCAATTGTTGTGCCGAAACATCTCAAAAGAATATAACAAATATGAAGGCATAATATGAAAGCTGACAATCCACAAAGAAACACAAAGGATTTATATGGTTTGCCTATAAAGCCTACGTCCAAGATGAAGCCTGCTAAAAATTCCACTAATAACAAATGAGATTAGAAAAGAAGTTAACTCCTGCAACCCAAAACCCAAATACACCCCAAGCAGTCTCTCATACAAACAAGGCGGCACTACAACCAAAACATAATAAGTTTTTTTAGACCTTTCACAATTTTTTTGCTGCACACACACCTAGCAAAGAGAAACCAATATTGTGCCAATTATAAACTATTCTAACTTTACCAAATCCTATAAGGAGAACAAATCCTATAAGGAGAACAAATCCAAAAGCCTTATATGACAAGAAACCAAATCCTACAAGGATTAGCATCTTTACTAAAGGAACCCAAAAAGCTAATAAGAGTACATAATAATTGTCCCAACAAAGCTAACTAATTGACCTAAAATTTAAACATACTTACACTAGATGTCAGTTTGTAATTGATAATTGTGGAACCCAAAATCAACAGAAGAATGTGGAGCTGCCACGTGGCCCATAATTCCCAAAATGACCAAATTGCCCTAGACACCCGCACATCAAATAATCTATTTACCATCTAAATACGTTATTTAATCGGGTTAGAAGCCTCCTTAATATTACTATTCTCCCCGAGAGTTAATTGTCATTATTCTTAATAATGGACAATTAATATTAATATTAAATTGAAATAATTATCATTATTATTAATATATTTAATTAATAATATATTATTTATTAATTACAAATTCAATCAACCAATCAGAACGCTTCGAGGCTTCTAAGGTTTTCCTATAAATAGCGAAGCTCATTTCATTTTCGAAGAAAGTAGATTCTTCGCTTCGAATTATATCATTTTCCTCTCTCAAAGCTAACTTAGGCATCAGAGTGTTTTTGGTCAAACAACTCCCTGGGTAATCGATCGAGTCAACCATAACTAATTGTTTTATGTTTGTAAGAATTGTGAGGACTTTTTGCGGTGAGTTCGATTTCTGCTTCAATAATAATCACTCAACTAATGAGTTATGTAATATTTTTGGAACCTAAGGAGTGTTTGTGTAATGTCTATAACATGAGGAGGTGTTTGCAAAAACACAAAAAATCCTTGGGGTTGTTTGAAACTCTTCCTTTAAAAAATACGTACGTGTAATTACGTTAATTGAGAGCTACTCGATTATATCACATTGAATATTTCCTTCTTCTTTTTTTATTAAATTCTTTATAACAATGAATACTCTATGTCTAAAAGAAATACGTGTAAAAAAAAATTGAATAAGCACCATATGAATTTGAAAATTATAAAAATAAACGAAGAAAATTTCAATAAGAAAAACAAAAATTGTGATCATGAGTCATGACACTATATTTTCTGATTTATATATAATGATTGGATTTTAATTTCAACGATCTTGTATTCCCATCTCTAAATTCTTGTAAATTAATTGCAGTTTCATTTTTCGAGGTGAGGATCGCCAGCTCCAAAGAGCCGTAATAATTCCCACAATTTTGTATGAATATGTCTTCCTTTTCTTCTACTGTTCTCGTAGATTTAGTGTGTTCGACAAGAAGCTAGTGCACATTGTATGGACATAGAAATCTCATCTACCTTTTTACTATTTGCGGGACTTGCGATAAGATGTGAGAATGTGAAGGAATAACGACTCCATATTAAAAAGTTGATTAACTTTCCAAGAACTTATTAGAAGTTGGAGTATTCTATTCACTGCCAATTTGAACTTTTTTCATTATCCCAGAGTGGGTTAGCCTAGCTACATGAGACCAAATAGCCATATACATTCTACACCTCACCTAATATTTGTTAGGAGGGGACAATTAGAGTTTGAAAGAATATAAATCACACATTAGAAAGTTAATAAATCTTACACAAGCGTATAAGAAGTTGAGTTACATTCCCATTTTCAATTGGATTTTAGGTTAACCTCAACTTTCTACAATAATTCCTAATGAAGGCATCTAGCAGCACTTACCACTAATTTGAAGTATGCTATTTTTTCTCCCGTAAAAGTAAAATTTTAGGTCCGTCACTACTTTTCAACTCTATTGCTAGGTTGTAGCTTTTAAATTTTTATTTTTTTGGGTATTAAGGTGACAAAAAGGCTTCATAGTGCTTGTTACATAAAATTGTTGTGTCATTTTTTCTCCCTGTTACTTTCTTGTACAATAGTTAATTTGTTATGCAGCTCCTGGGATTACTAGGAAGCTTGAAGGGCACTACATCAGGCTCTGTAGCTTCTGAATGTTTGTTGAAATTATATGAGGCTGGAGCCATTGATGTGATTCCCAAAGGTGATCCACAGAAGCTTGCAAGATTTGCAGCACATTTTGTTACCAATACTGACCAACCAGCTCAAGCTTGCAATTTTGTCTCTTTTGCTCCTTATGGAGAGGATAGCCCTTTGCAGGTAACCACCTGATGTGTGTGAGTATATATATAGATTAGCATTCAAGAGCAAACTAAATACTTTATTTGACTCGCTATACCAAATAATATTGCAATTTAATCATTTATTTTCTAATACTTCCTTCAAGGATCATCTCTACACAAATTCATTCAAATCCGAAATCCTTTAGTCATCTTATTATTATCAAGAGCATTTATTGTGTTATTTAATAGACTATGTTTGTCTATGTATTTGATTATAGTGTTAGATAGCCAAATAATTTCTGATATTGATGAAATTTTGTAAGGATAATCTTTGAATAAAGAATTACAAAATGAACGAATAAATTGTAATATTATATGGTATAATAAGTCCAATCGGATAGTTGGTTCATTTATTATATAACCAACCAGTTTTCAGTATTTTTGCATATATAATTACGAAATATGCATTTTTATTAGCGCGATTTCTCCGCATTTTGTAAGTGTAAACTATAAATTCTACTCACGTACGTATAGAATGATATTATATGACAATTAATATTCGTGTTGAGTTCAATACGTCAACTAATTCATTGATCCAAATATGAATTAATGTTAATATCTGATTATTAAATTTTGTACTTTGATAGAGAGCAGAGTGGATAAAGTTCTTGGGAGTGTTTGCAAACGTTGAGAACAGAGCAAACCAAGTGTATGATGCAGTAAGTATGTGAATCCCATTCTTTTTCATACATGAAAAGAACAAGCCATTTTCGTATCACCAACTTCCTTCTTTCCATCATAATAAGAATGAAATAAAGATTATAGACCGAAAGTCATTATATAATGGGAAAATTATATTTTATTCTCCTGTGATTTATACTTTATAACAGATTTATATTTAAATTTTCAAATATTACAGCTTCTACCATAAACTTTTCAAATCGTTACACTTTGACCCCTTTATGAATTTTTTTGTCAAATCTAAAATGGAACATACATTTTTAAATAATAAAATATTAATTTAACATAAAAAATTATTTATTTAAAAAATCCGAAAAAAATTACTTTCAGATAATAAAAATTAAAAAATTTACAAATGATCGAAAATTTAAAAATTTAAAAAAACATCCAAAAAAAATTATTTAAGTAATCTGTCTCTCTCCATCATCTTTATTTTTTTTACTAAGACTTTATTTCACAAAAAAAAAATTAAAAAAATTATTTATGGAGAGAGATAAATTACTTTTATACATAAATGTTTTTAAAAAATTTATTTAATTTTTGTAATTTTTAAAACTTTTTAAATTTTATTATCTGAAAGTAATTTTTTTGGATTTTTTCAAAATAAATATTTTTTTATAACTTCAAATCCATATTTTATTGTTTAAAATTATAGATCCCATTTCAGATTTGACAAAAAATTTAACGAATTGGTTAAAATGTAATGATTTGAAAAATTTATAGTGGAAATTGTAATATTTGAAAATTTTGATATGGTATGTTACAAAGTGTAAACTATAAAATAATAAAGTGTAATTTACCTTTATATAATTGAAAGTAATAATTTATATTTTTATGATACAGATCAAGCAGAATTATCAATGTTTGACAAACCTTACGAAAGGCAGGACATCGTTCAAACCAACAGTTGCATGGATAGAGTATGATAGTGTTCGTAGACATTTGCTTTTTATTTTTTTTAACATTAAAAGATATTTTAAATTCTTGTAATTAATTATAAATTTTAATTAATTTACTTTTGTTTGCAGGGTATATGGTCTTTTACGAAGGAAGCATACAAGTTGAAGGTAAAAAATAAACATTTCAAGTAAAATAAATATTTTTTTGAATTCTTGACTGGAAATTTAAATTTTTTACTGAGATTAATTAATTGGCGGGTTGAACACATGCAGTATGTAGAAGACGCAGGTGGTGAAAATGTGGATGAGACTATCAACAAGTCTACCTATAACATTTCTAGTCCTGAAGATTTGGATGCACTTCATGCAATCCTCTGTGTAAGTTAGAAACACATACATACATAAAGTGATTCATTCTCACATTTCTCTTTTTTCTTCGTACGTCTTCTTTTGTCTACTAGAATTGACCGACAAAAAAAAAAAAGAGGGCATGTAGAGGGGAAAAAAAATAAAAAGTAATACTGTTAATAAGTTTAACCGTTGCTATTGTCTTTAAATTTTACTCAAATTTTATCAACTGTTAGATTCTTACTTATTGTGTAAATGATGATCATTCTGTAAATTTTTTCGACGTTTTCTGTTTAATGTAAGAGTAATGATATAATTATATATGCCACTTTTGAACGGAAAATGCTTAAACAATTGACATAAGAACTATTGTTTGCATATTAATTTGAATAAAGTTGATGGATTAATATTAAAATTAAGGAATGTTGATAACAATGTTTGCATAAGGTCCCCTAGTAGAAACGTACCCATGTGACAATATTTAACTTGAGTTTGTTTGTTTGTTTAGACGGTGGATGTGGTCATTGACGAAACGCACGCTTCAGATCCAGCCATGTATAATTCTTCAATGTTCCTCCAAAATATAAATGTGGAAGATCATTCTTGTTTTGCTTTTCTCTCTAATCAAAGCTTGTGGAGATACGACAAACGAATTCTAAACTCCACCTCTCTTGGTAAGTTTTTTCATGCCCCATCGTATCACTTATATTTTCCGACGTGGGATACTATTATATGCACACGAGGCGAAAATGAGTGCGCTTCCTCTTATCATCTTATGCATAAATCATATCTGACATTTTTTTATTTCTCTGGGAATATAATTTTGCTTGTCAAGACTGGTACAATGGAGCAGTATCTCAGCCACAACTGGTTTTAGCAGATGTCTTTGAAGTATTGTTCCCCACTGGAAATTATACAACAACGTATTTCAGAAATATTGCAAAGGTATATATATATATATATATATTATATATATATATTATCATGAATCCATGTACCCAAGTACTTTTTATGTTTTGTGCATAAGGATATTAAAGTCGGAAAATTTGAACACAAGACCTCAAGCGCAGTAAAAGCTCTTCACTATTGCATAATGCACTCATTGATGAATGCTTAATATGCATGCAGGATGAAGGAGTTGTGCAGATCACTTCTGAAATGTGCGATAGGGATATCTCCTCAGCAATGGAGCCAACAATACCATCTTGTGGCTGATGTCATGTTTTCCATTTCCAATGCCCATTGAAGTTTGCCATCTACTCTTAAATCTCAATCTCTGATTAACATTAATAATTTCATTTTTTATATTTTAAACTCATTGTTATTTCTGTGACATGAGCCAAAAGGCAGATAATGCTAACCAACACACTCGTAAATAACACATCTAGTCATTTTCTAGACTCATAAAGAGATAAACTTTTTTTTTTTTTTTTATCTTCAAGAAATGGATCATATCTGAATTTGTAGAAAGTATGCATTATATAAACAGATGTGAATATTATAGACTTAATGTCTAAAATGGTCTCTGAATTATACGGTAAATACTATTTTAGTCTATAAACTAAATTATTATATTTTTTTTAGTCCCACGCTCTACTAAATATGTCTAATTGGTCATTTTTAGTCAATTGAGACCATTTTTCTCTCTATTTGAGGAATATACGTTCATATTAAAAAAAAAAAAACCAAAAATAAACAAAAGGGAAAGTACTAAATATAAAAACAAGTAAATACACACACATGCCACACCACACAGCCCTATTATAGTTGGCTTTAAAAACACTCATACCTATGCCACACAGATTCACACATTGCACCATACCTAAACAAAACAACAGCCCCTTGTTTGCTTCAATGCTCACCATTTGCTTCCCCAAAATGCACACAAGTAAAGGTCACCATTTCTTCTTTCTTTTTTTTCCTTCAAAATTTTATTAGGTTTCTCCATTTGTAATTCTTCGAAGTATTAGATACGACCAAAAATGGGGCTCTTTATTGGGCTGAAGTGACACGACCCATTCCAATCCCCCCGGGATTATGCAGGATGAGTCATGCTCCCGTCTAACCCACGTGCGACATGAAAACTAGACACCCGTCTAACCTCCACGTAACACGAAGACCAGACCAGGGATATCCAGACTAACAGTCTAACCAGCTTCCAGAATGCGCAAGAACAGTAGTGGAATGTGTGATGTCTCGGTCTCGTTAGTAGTCTAACCGTCCTGAAATTCGGGACGGGACGTTACATGAAAGCTTTAGCCCTTCCCAGTTCCCACCCAATCAGCCCAACCTATGTTAAAGCCCTAAATTTCCAATGCTTCCACCCAATCCGTCTCCCATTAGCAGACTCCTACTTTTTAAAGTACCAACAAATTGAATTCTTAAATAAAGTTGAGTGCATTGAATTGAACAATCTTTAGTACATTTGTTAAAAGTGAATGTTTAACAATAGCCAAATCAATGACATATGACAAGTGAAGCTTGTTTAATGTTAATGGTTAAGATGGGCATAAATTCATTAAAACCATATTGATCAGCTTCAACCGTTATTTATTCAATAGTTTTGTTTTTACAAGATAAAAGTCAAATGATTTGAGGATCCATATGTTTCGTTAGTAATGGTTTGGTTTTGGATTTTTATTTTTGAAAATTCATTAAATCTAAACCAGATAGTTAAGGTATATATTAATTTATATACATATTTGACTACGCTCAAACTACGCATTAAATTGAACATGTAATTCGAGTGTTATGCAATTTAAACCCTTTTTGTGTAGATGTAGTATTGATAAATAGGGATCGTTCTTAACCGGGGAAATTAGGGAACATTAATAATATGTTAGTGGATTATGAATAAAATAATAATGGATTATGACTCTTAACCGGGCCTGGGCTGATGCGATTGGGCCGGAGATTTGGGTTGCACGGGCTGACGGCTTGGGCTTTTTCTTTTCTTTTTGGGCTGCAAAAATGGGCTGCAGCTAATTAATTTAAAATGTAAATTAATTAATATTTTCACCAAATTTCGTCCATAATTTATTCGTTATAATTCCGATCGAAACGATTCTTTCGCCAAAAATACTCCAAATTACAACCTTTATTTTTCTAAACATAAAAATCACAAAATAATTTATTTTATCAATTTATTTAATATTTTAATATTAAAAGTCAAGTATAAAGGGTATAAAATAATATAAAATAATGCTTATTTAACGTCCTATCAAATACCCCCACACTTAAACTTTGCTAGTCCCTAGCAAATACTAAAATCAAACTACGAATTCAAAACAAGTAGACCCTTAACCATTTGTTTCAAATTTCATTGTTATAATCATGGCATAAAAGATTTTCACTTAAAACATTTAAGCAAATGGAATTCAAAAGTTAATATATGGTAACAAAATGTTCAACAAGTAAGATAATGAGTAAATATGGTGAAATGGAGTTCTGCACGAATAAGACAAGTATGAATCAACTCACAAGGATATGCACTCATAAATTCACTCAATTTTGTGAGGGTTTGTGTTTGCACTCAAAGTATGTGAGAAATACTCACATAATCGAAATGAAGTACTTTTGCAAAATTTCAAACAAACACCTCAAGATAAAAACAAAACATACTTGCACAAATGAACCAAAACCATAAGCTTACTCAAGTGATTGACTCAACTAATCAAAATTTACCATCTTAAGGATCATAAGGTCTTTACGAAGGTTGTAATGGGGCTAAGTTTAGAGGCAAGGAATATATAGGACAAGTGGTGCTCAAATTCGTTCCAATCAAATTCGTTCCAAGACTCAATAGACTCCCAAAACGTATCATAACTTCCCAACCTTAGTGCAATGATGTCAGTAATCCATCCCTTCGAACATAGGCCTAATTTCATCTTGTTGGGCCTCGAATTCATTCTTTGTGCCGGATTTACAAATGTAAAGGACTTAACTCAAACATTCATAATCAAACCTTATTACCTTGATAAAAATTTCAATATATCTTTCTTTCTTTTTTTCTTCTCTTTTTTTTTTATTTTTTATTTCTTTTTTTTTTCATTTTTTTTTTCCATATATCAAGGTAATAACATGTGCCAAAAATACAACAATGTTTGAGTAAGTAAATCCACAAAATACACATAAAAGTCTTTCAATATCATCATTTTCTCTTTACATAATCATTATGTCTTCAACCGAGTCCTTGGAACAAAGGTAAAAGATGTCTATACTAAGCTCAAGTGTTTAGATAATCATGGTGAGGAAAGAAAGGCTTAATGTGGGCTCAAAAGGGGTAAAACTAAGGGGGTCGCAACTTGTGCGCACAAAATAGGGAACATGGATGTTTGAATTTGTGGTGTTAACCCTAATGCCTTAATCATTTCCAAAATCAGAGAATTTATTGACTTAAAAGCTTTGAAAATCACATAGAATAAGTTCTAGTGCTCTAGAGTTCATTAAAAGCTATGGCAAGCAGTTATGAGGCATATGTATATCAATTTAAACAAAGAACTTTATGAATCACTCATCAAAGATGTATATAAGTTCTAAAGCTCACATAAGGTTCAAATGATTCATACTTATCATATCATGCTTATTTATGTACCAATTTACATACATTATCTTCAAGTAGTAACACTTAATCACAAAATATTAACAAACAAATTCAAGTTGTAGTGATCATCTTTATAGCCATAACATATTCATTTCCATTCACTTATATCATTGACAAGTTAAAGGGCAACTTGATGATTCGTAAAAACACTACGTTAAAACAAAAAGACTCAAGAAAGCAATAATAATTTTTTTTTTTTTTTTGAGAAAGAAATTAAGAAAGACTTAATAAAACAATTTCAAATGCACAAATAAATTTGTAAACCATTCCCCCACACTTAAATTCTACATTGTCCTCAATGTAGGAAAATACGAAGTAATTTAAACATAGAATCAAAGTAAGGAAGATGATTTAAGAAAATGAAATAAGAAAGAAAAACATAAAAGAGAGTGAAGGGTTGAAAGAAAGCAAATCTGTGTTGATGACTCCTTCACACTCGCGAACACATTGGGTTGCCTCCCAACAAGCGCTTGAAGTTTAACGTCCATCCAGCCTAGACCAAATTTAGTTCATCTGATGGGACGTCGTAGCACTCTTTCTGACTCCACATCGTGTTCGCCAATTGCCTCGATATAAGGCTTCAATCTATGGCCATTGACCTTGAACTCTTTTCCAGTTCCAACGTGTTTTATCTGTATGGCTCCATGGGAAAAAATATTAGTGATAACAAAAGGTCCTACCCATCTAGAACATAACTTACCAGGAAAGAGTCTAAGCCGAGAGTTGAAAAGCAAAACTTTCTGGCCAATGTCAAATGCTTTACTCCTGATCTGTTTGTCATGAAATGCCTTTGCCTTTTCCTTGTAGATCATAGTGCTTTCAAATGCATCATTTCTTATTTCCTCAAGCTCACTCAGCTGGAGCTTCCGATGCAGACCGGCGTCATCTAGCTTGATGTTGAACGTTTTGACGGCCCACCATGCTTTATGCTCTAGTTCCACCGGAAGGTGACATGCTTTTCCGTACACCAACCTATAGGGAGACATTCCTATAGGTGTTTTGTAGGCCGTCCTGTATGCCCAAAGTGCATCATCCAACCGTTGGCTCCAATCCTTTCGATTAGGACCCACAGTTCGCTCTAGTATCTTCTTGATCTCTCTATTACTGACTTCCGCCATTCCACTCGTTTGAGGATGGTAAGGTGTAGATACTCGATGAGTGACACCATACCGTTTCAGTAAAGCTTCAATGGTCTTGTTGCAGAAATGACTTCCTCCATCACTTATTAGGACCCGCGGGATCCCAAACCTGGAAAGAATGTTAGTTCTGAGGAAATCTGCAACAGTTTTAGAGTCATTAGTCCTGGTGGCCTTAGCTTCCACCCATTTTGATACATAATCAACGGCAAGTAAGATATAGAGATAGCCATTAGATTGAGGAAACGGACCCATAAAATCGATACCCCAAACATCAAATATTTCAACAGTAAGAACATAATGTTGTGGCATTTCATCCCTGCGTCCTAAGTTTCCTGATCTCTGACATTTATCACAGGCTAAGCAAAATGAATGTGCATCTTTAAAAAGTGTGGGCCAATATAGTCCAGATTCTAAGATTTTGAGTGCAGTTTTTCTAGATCCAAAGTGGCCTCCACAAGCATGGCTATGGCAGAACTCTAGGACTGACCTATGTTCAATATCAGGGACACATCTCCTAATCAATAAATCTGCACAGTGTTTCCACAAATAAGGTTCATCCCAAATATAGTGCCTAGCATGCTTCTTAAGTTTATCTTTTTGTGCACGGGAGAGGGTGGTGGGCAACTGCTTGGTGACTAAATAATTGACAATATCAGCATACCAAGGAGTACCTCCCTCGATTCTGAAGAGTTGTTCGTCTGGAAACATCTCTTGAATCGCCACAGGATCTCGCTCAAGTGCAATGCGACTCAAATGATCCGCCACCACGTTCTCTACGCCTTTCTTATCTTTAATCTCGATGTCAAACTCTTGAAGAAGAAGAATCCATCGGATCAGTCTTGGTTTCGCTTCCTTCTTGGCTAGGAGATACTTCAGTGCTGCATGATCAGTGTAAATAATGACTTTAGTGCGAAGTAGATAAGAACGAAATTTATCTAAAGCAAATACAACAGCAAGCAACTCCTTTTCTGTAGTGGTGTAGTTCATCTGGGCATCATTTAAGGTTCTGGATGCATAGTAGATGGCGTAGGGCTTCTTATCCCGCCTTTGTCCGAGTACGGCTCCAACTGCATAATCAGAGGCATCGCACATTAGTTCAAAGGGTAAGGACCAATCAGGGGCACAAAGAATGGGGGCAGTGGTTAAGAGATTTTTAAGCTTCTCAAAAGCTTCCTGACAGTCTGCATCAAAGACGAAGGGTGTCTCTTTCTGAAGTAGTCGGCACAAGGGCCTTGCAATGTGGGAGAAGTCTTGGATAAATCTTCTGTAAAATCCTGCGTGACCAAGAAATGAACGGATTCCTCTCACCGAAGTGGGAGAGGGTAAGTGGCGCACAGTATCAACTTTAGATTTATCGACTTCAATTCCTCTTTCAGAGACAATATGGCCCAAGACTATCCCTTGTCTAACCATGAAATGGCATTTCTCCCAGTTAAGTACCAGATTAGTTTCGACACACCTTTGTAAGATAAGTGCTAAGTGTTCTAAGCATGCATCAAAACTATCCCCAAAGACACTAAAATCGTCCATAAATACTTCAATTATTTTTTCGACGTATTCAGAGAAAATAGAAAGCATGCATCTTTGGAAAGTACCTGGGGCGTTACATAAACCGAAAGGCATTCTTCGGTAGGCAAAAGTGCCAAAAGGACAAGTGAAAGTCGTTTTATCTTGGTCATTTTGAGCGATACAGATTTGATTGTACCCGGAATAACCATCAAGAAAGCAATAATAGGAGTGACCTGCTAACCTTTCAAGCATTTGATCGATGAAGGGCAAAGGGAAGTGATCCTTCCTAGTTGCTTTGTTCAGGCGTCGATAGTCGATGCAGACTCTGTATCCGGTCACTGTTCGCTGGGGCACTAGCTCGCCTTCACTGTTCGCAACAACTGTGACTCCACTTTTCTTTGGGACTACTTGGACTGGTGAGACCCATTTGCTGTCTGAAATTGGGTAGATGACACCACAGTCCAAGAGTTTGATGACCTCTTGTTTCACGACTTCCATCATTGGAGGATGGAGGCGACGTTGGGCTTCGCGAGAGGGCTTTGCATCATCTTCTAGTAAGATTCGATGCACACAGGTTGTAGGGCTGATTCCCTTGATATCTGACAGAGTCCATCCAATGGCTGTCTTGTACTTTGTCAAGACCTGTACCAGTTTATCTTCCTGTGACTCGGTTAGTGCAGAAGACACTATGACGGGCAGAGTGTCGTCCGAGCCAAGATAGGCATACTTTAGGTGGTCAGGCAAAACTTTGAGCTCGAGAACTGGGGCCTGAATCACTGAAGGAGGAGTGGCATTAGTACTGATTGGAAATGACGAGGGTACCTGATGATTCATCATTCTGGGGGTCTCATTTAGGGTCATGACTTCATCCCAAATTCGAGGTTCTAGTTCGTAATCCGTATCCTCAACCAAGGCGTCCCCTGATTGCGTTAGGCCAACTCCTTTCTGGATTATCATGTTGAGTGTGTCTTCTCGAATTGAATCAAAATGTTTCTCTGCGAGAGAAGTGCACACGTCAACAGAAAAAGTAGTATGAGTTGCGGAACTAGGGTACCTCATGGCATCAAAGATGTTGAAGCCAATCTCCTCTCCGTCTACTTCCATAGTTAATGTTCCATTGAACACATCAATCTTTGTCTTGGCAGTTCTCATGAATGGTCTTCCCAACAGCATTAGTGGAGCTTGATTCGTAGGGGAATCCTCCATGTCTAGGACATAAAAGTCAGCTGGGAAGATGAGCTGGTTAACCTGCACAAGAACATCTTCTACGTATCCCTTAGGATACACATTAGAGCGATCGGCTAACTGAATGATAATATCGTCATGCTGTAATTTACCTAGACCTAGGGCAACATATAGTGAATATGGCATAACATTAATGGATGCTCCTAAATCTAGCATGACTTTATCAAATGACTTGTTACCAATCACGCAGGGAACAGAAAAACTCCCTGGATCCTTCAACTTTGGGGGTAGCCGACGCTGGATTACAGCAGAAACTGTTTCACTCACCATCACAACCTCCTTCTCCCTCGTCTGGCGCCTTGGAGTGCATAACTCTTTCAGAAATTTTGCGTATTTCGGCACTTGTTTGATGCACTCGATCAAGGGCATGTTGATTTGCACCCTTTTGAAGATCTCCAAGATTTCCTCATCGGATTCATTCTTCTTAGATTTGGCAAGCCTACTTGGAAATGGTGCATGCACAAACGGGGAATTAGTAACAACCGAACTTGAAGGGATTGGGTTATTACCTTGTGTGTGGGTAGGTTGAACTGGCGGTTGTGTCATGGTGGTCTTAGTTGCCACCTTGTGCTTTTCAGCCTCAGAAACGGCTGGATCTGGTTCTATTTCTCCGAGCACTTTACCACTTCGAGTGGTGATTGCATTGGCTTCAGGTCTTACATTTGGGTTGGGCGTAGGTTGAGGTGGAAGCACCCCGCTAGCTTGGATCTTACCCATGAAGTCCACGACCTTGCCCATTTGGTCCTTGAGATCAGCGATGTCTTTTTGTTGATTTTGCTGACCTGTGACAAGAGCCTGAGTTGACGCCATTAGTGCTTGCTGCCCTTGGGAAAGAGCAGCCAGCATTTTATCATAATCAGGATTAGAAGATGAAGAAGTATGATTATTTGCATGATTATGAGAAAAGTTAGAAAATGGGACCGGGGGCCTTGGTTGCCATGTGGGCCTTGGTTGCCATGTGGGCCTTGGTTGCCATGTGGGCCTTGGGAACTGGTCTGGGACACGGTTTGGCCCAGTCGACATGTGCTGAGGGTTTAGGACATTGTTCGGATCTCTCCAACTATAACCTTGGGTCCTTGGCCCTCCTTGATAGCCTCCAATGGCGTGTGCCATTTCAGTTCCGGAGTCTTCTTCCCTTGCAGTGTAGGGACATTGTTCCTCAAGATGGCCTTGAGAGCATATGGAACAAACTGGAGCTACCTGTTTCTTTAGCTCAAGCATATTCGAAAGCATAGAGGTGATTTTATCTAACTTTGAATCATTTATAGCATGGGAACTTATCTCATGTACCTTTCTAGAAATGGGATCGGCACCTTCGTATTGTGCATCATTGAGTGCACGGCTTTCAAGTAGTGCACGACCATCTACTAGGCTCCGAGCTAAGAAACTTCCATTAGCTGCAGCATCGAGCAGTCCTCTATCCCAACCTTTGAGTCCTTCATAAAAGTAGGTTAAAAGATAGCCTTCTGTGATCCCGTGAGTAGGGCATGATGCACAAAGTTCCTTAAACCTCTCATAGTACTGGCTGAAATTCTCATCATGTTCTTTCTGCTTGATTCCAGTGATCTCCTTCCTTAAGACCGTAATTTTTGAGGCAGGGAAGTACTTGGTAAGAAACTCCTGAACCAACTTCTCCCAAGAGTCAATATGATTGGGTGGGAGACTTAAAAGCCATACCCGTGCTCTTTCTTCCAAGGACAATGGGAAAGCTTTCAGCTTCATGATTTCCAAGTCCGCATCATCCGGACACATACTACTAATGATGAATTGGAACTCCGTTAAGTGTTTGTGTGGATCTTCATTTCTGATTCCACGGAACTTGGGTAGTTGATGAAGAACTCCACTCTTAAGCTCAATATCTTTCTTGTTGGTTCGAGGCTCGGGATACTGGATGCAGAAGTCTGTAGTGCCATTTGTGTTTGCACATGTCTGCTCCCGGATACTCAGGTTTCGTGCCATGGTTATCGGTGTTCCGAAAATCTGTTCTTCTTCTGAATTACTCTTCTCGCTTTTGGACTCACCGAATATTGGGGATGGAGGTTCGAACGAACTGGTTTGCTTAAGTGCGTCTCTGAATGTGGCGTTGCTTGGTGAGATGTCAAGTTGTCTTCTCAGCCGATCAAGCTTAGATTGATGAGCACGCATTCATAAGTTCGTACCTCTATGAAAACAAAACTCTAAGTTAGAAGGCAAGTATACACAAGAAAAGATAATAAGTGTAAGATAGTAGAGATTTGCATAAAATAGCACATAAATAGAAACCAGAATTACCAAAAAGTTACGTTAATGGAAAGAAAAATACACAAGTTTCAAATGCAAACTAATAATGCAATAAGTAGAGTTTTAGAGTGTCATGAATAACTTTCCCCTTCCGCTTCTCATAGTACTTTCCTGGGCGTACGGCCTGCGCGTACTGATAACCACCATTCCACCATTCAACATTAATCATGGCCAGTTGAGATAGATGTAACGCGAGAAGCAAGGATAATTTTAAGAGCACCCCGAGGCTAGCTTGGCATATACTCCATTGGTGTTCCCTTTCTTAATCCAAAACTTGTCACCAGTCATAACTCTCCTAGACACCATAATTAATCCAAATGATGACGTAGAGAATTACCAAACCCTAGTGTTTACAAACTCCGCCCCAACCTCATGTCCATAGATTCGAGTCTATGGTATGTGGTGATGAAATCCACACATCATGAAGGGTTAAGGAGAAAGTAAATAAGAGGGGCACTACCTGTTCCCGAAAGTAAGATTTTGAAGAAAAAGGGACTAAGAGATTCATGCAACTCTAAAACAATTAATAGGAAACAATACTTACACTTTAGGAAATTCAAAGATGAATAAAGTTTCATAAAAAAAATTTAAATTTTTTTTTTTTAATTTTTTTTTTAATTTTTTTTTTAATTTTTTTTAATTTTTTATTTATTTATTCCGAATTTTCTTTTTTTTTTCATTTAAAATTTAAAGTTTAACAAGACATAAACAAATAATTGATTACATAAAAATAAAATAAGTGTAAACATAAAGTTAGTGGAACATAAAGGTTATGTAATAAAATTAAAAGAAAGTTAATGGAATAAAGTTAATGTAATATAATTAAAGTTAAGGGAATAAAGAAAAAGTGTGAATATTAAGTTAAGGGAATAAAGAAAAAGTGTGAATATTAAGTTAATGGAATAAAGTATAATGGAATAAATAAAAGTAAAAGTAAAGAAAAGTGAACATATAAAATATGCATTTATGAACAAGTATCAAATTTATTATGAACAAATATATATATAAAAAAAAAAATTATGAACATTTATGAACAAGTATAAATTAGAAATTAAGAAAAAGTAAAGTATGAGCATTATAAACAAACATAATAAGAACAATAATAAGATGGATAAATAAAATATAAACAAGTAAGTAAATGTTATAAACAAATATAATATTAACAAAAATAAAATTTATAAACAAGTATAATATGCACAATTTATATACATACACTAACAAATTAAAATGATTTTCAATTTCCCCGGCAACGGCGCCAAAAATTGACTACGCTCAAACTACGCATTAAATTGAACATGTAATTCGAGTGTTATGCAATTTAAACCCTTTTTGTGTAGATGTAGTATTGATAAATAGGGATCGTTCTTAACCGGGGAAATTAGGGAACATTAATAATATGTTAGTGGATTATGAATAAAATAATAATGAATTAGAGAATTAAATAATAAAAGAATTAAACAATCAAAGAATTAATAAATTAAAGAATAGATGAACAAGATAATAATAAATTAATGAATTACAAAGAATTAATAAATTAACGAATTAAAGAATGAAATAATAGAAGAATAAAGGACTTAGTTAATCAAAGAATAAATGAATTAATTAATCAAAGAATCAATAAATTAAATAATAAAGGAATGAAAGAATAAAAGCATCAAAGAATAAAAGAATAAAGAATAAAAGAATAAAGAATAAACAAGGGGGGTTTTGAAGAGGTTTGTAATTATGTAAATAAGTAAAAGCATAGATAAACTCATTCTATTTCTATTCTAACTTATGCACAAAGTAGACTTCCCGTAAACACAAACTTCAACAACATACTACAATTGCAAATATTTGAATTAATCACGAAATTATACCTTCACAAACTCATATTTCTTCATACATTATTCATATTATAAATGCACCGAACAGCGGATTTTTACTTATAATATAATTACCTTAAGTTTGTGATTTAATGCGCCGAACAGCGGTCATACATTAAATCTCTCCAAATCTACTCTAAATGCCCCGAACAGCGGATCAACATTTAGTTTCGAAATGAAGTTTAAGCTCTAAAATGTAAGAAGTAAATGATTTTTAGAAAGTAAAACACATGGAGATTTTACTCAATTTTCACAAAAGATAGGAAGGAGAAACCAATACATATATTGCATTATAATTAGAACCAATAACAAATAAGAGAGTTTAAGAGAATGGAGAGCAAATGTTACACTTTTCAGATTGGATGAGAACAATGGATTGTTTTTCACAAGGAACACCGAACAGCGGCTGGAACCTTATGAAGATGGAAGAAGATTAAACAAGGAAATTCGGACTTGAACTCTCAAAATTGTATTGGAACTATTTTGCCAAGATTTCTCCTAAAAGAAGCTCAATTTTGTGCTACTTGGAAGTGATTTCAACAAGTGAAATCAACTCCTATTTATAGGTGGAGAAAGCTACCAAAAATAATATAAAAATACAATAAAAAAATGGAATAATGGAATGATGAGTAATAAAGATTTGTGATGATGTTTAGAGGTGGTTTGAGTTGTAAAGTTGTAAAATTGGGTTGGAAAGTTGTTGGAAATGGCTGGAAATTAAGTGGGTGTTTGCTGGAGGGAAAGCTGGGCGTTCGGCGAGCGTGCGCTGAAATGCAAGGACTGGCTTCGATAGGCGCGCTCCGAACTGGCGCATGGGCAGGGCTTGATGCAGGCGCGAGGAACTAGGCTTGCGGGCTTGGTTGTCTGGGCTGGACCGTACGGCTACACAGGGACGCGGGCCTGGGCTGATGCGATTGGGCCGGAGATTTGGGTTGCACGGGCTGACGGCTTGGGCTTTTTCTTTTCTTTTTGGGCTGCAAAAATGGGCTGCAGCTAATTAATTTAAAATGTAAATTAATTAATATTTTCACCAAATTTCGTCCATAATTTATTCGTTATAATTCCGATCGAAACGATTCTTTCGCCAAAAATACTCCAAATTACAACCTTTATTTTTCTAAACATAAAAATCACAAAATAATTTATTTTATCAATTTATTTAATATTTTAATATTAAAAGTCAAGTGTAAAGGGTATAAAATAATATAAAATAATGCTTATTTAACGTCCTATCAATATTGTAACGACCCAGACCAGTAATTAGGTTATTTTGAGGCTAAGGCTTACTCCCTGGGATTGCGGTGCTCTCGTTAACTAGATTAGAGTTCTAGTTGTTTATTTCTTTTTCTAGTGCTCTGTATAACCATAAATTAGTGAATTTGTATTTAACGGTTAACACGTGGAGTTTATCCCTTTGTTTGACACTATTTTCACATTTATTCTTTGATTGAGGGTACTTTTGGGATTTAAAGTTTTGTATCCGACGGGAGCAGGCTCGTTCGCGAGTATCGAGATGATTTCAGGGAGGGGCCTTCCAATTGAGTATCAAAGCAAACTGGATGACGTTGTTCCGGGAATTCCATTAGTAGGTGCAGCTTGAATTATGAATGTTGGTTGTATTGTGAGTGGACTATGTTTTCTACAAATTTTGTGTACATAAAAACAATATGGTTATTACATTGCTATTTATGAATCTCTTGGATTTTGTATCCGACGGGAGCAGGCTTGTTCACGAGTATCGAGATGATTTCAGGGAGGGGCCTTCTAATTGGGTATCAGAGCAAACTGAGTGACGTTGTTCCGGGAATTCCATTAGTAGGTGCAGCTTGAATTATGAATGTTGGTTGTATTGTGAGTGGACTATGTTTTCTACAGATTTTGTGTACATAAAAACAATATGGTTATTCCATTGCTATTTATGAATCGCTTGGATTTTTGAAATTTTTTTCTGGATGATATTTTTATGCAATGTATATTGGCATTTGGAATAAGGAAACCCATAACGAGTCTCCTTCAAATCATGAAATATAGGGTCTCAGCCCAAATACAATACACGTGGATCTCAGCCCAAAATCAATACACGTGGGTCTCAGCCCAAAATCATCTCCGTGAAATCCCATACACATATACATATATACATATATAACCCATCCTAGACATTCTCTGATGTCAACTCGGGGCACACAGCCCCTAGGGAACTAATCCCCGATATATGTCACGATTTCTATATATATAAGTATGCATACTACTCGGGGTCTCACTTCGAATCTACCCTCAGAAATTCTCCATCTGGGAGGCTCTGTCTCCGAATCTAGTCCAGGCATCTCTCCGGATCGGGTTCGGGACTCTATCATATCTCCTACTCCTGGAATGTGCTCCCTATGGGGATCACTCATTCCAGGTAGTGGATCGTGACTCTCCAGGTCAACGTCTAGAGGAGACCAATCATCTCATAAAGAAGGGTATATACATACTAGTATGAAAACCACACTCGGGACTCACGCCCGATAACACAAGTCACCTGGGCCTCAAGCCTGAACTTATGACTCAACGGGGCCTTTAGCCCGATTTCACAATTTAACTGGGCTTCCAGCCCGAACTCAAAATCAGCTGGGAATCGAGTTCGATATCTCAGGGTCAGTCACAATTCCGATCATAGTGATGCATGCAACCATCAGTCCAAGATCGCTCTCAATCCTGGTATGTCGACGTAAACATATCACTACCGCGACCATCTCTAGAACATGGTGCACACGTCATCGATCGATCTCCTATACCGTCAGTACTCCGAAGTCGAGTCTCCAGTGGCTGCTCGACAAGGACACGTTCATCGTGACCTCTCCGGAGGGAATACATCCCCAGTCCGGAGGCGAGCGTCATGTCGTCCGTCGTCGTGCACACAAAACCTGTCGCGACCACGACTCAGACCCGTAGGTCATTAGTAGGGCCCTATGCTCGAATCAAAACCAAAACCAACTGGGTCTCATGCCCGGTTTTACTTTTGAAACCCATTTCATTTAAAACTGAAACCATAAACGCGTATAAGCACGTATAAAATCTTAAAACCTCGAAATACGTGCCAATACGTAAACACACACACAAATGCATTCATGGCATCACAAAACATGTATTAAAACACTTATAAAACATTTATGCATGCATCGATTCATAAAAGAAAGTCCACTCACAAACAGTCTGAGCTGCCGCCTCGATACACACACCGTACGCCTTCCCGGGTCAATCACCGTTACCAGGACTCCCAAACCTGTCCAAATCACTTTAGAGGGTTACTAACTACTTAATTAACCCCTCACTAAAGCCCCCTAATTTTCTGAAATTTTTAACTATTTTTAAACGGGATCCTAAACCTTCGGACACCCCGAACTATATCGCGACGATATTCGATCGACTCGAAACCAGTCTCAAAATGTTCGTTACATCGAATAGATGATTTCACATGTTAGAAGTTTCCCCAAAAAACCTCCCTACGCGCTGCCTGATGGCCCTGCGTGTGGGCTTCATGATAGGACCCGCCCCGATCCCCCGGGGACCACAAGGGGACGTGCCCTGCTCCCGTCTGACACCCGAACCAACATTCCAAATTTAACCTTAAAAAGTTCAAATGCATAAATATCCGAAATAAAGTTATACATACAATCCGAATTCAAAAGATGTCAGACAAGGGATAATGTCCAAAATAAAAATTCCGAGCACGACTCTAAGTTATCTTGCGGGTTAACCTACCCAACAGGGGTTCAGGTGCGCAGTGTAGATCTATGCCTCAACCTCAGGATCCTCTTCTACCTCAGTAGCATGGCCTGGAGGGGTCACCAAAACATTAAGGGTGAGTGGGCCGAAACTCAAGTTTATAAAACAATTTAATAATTAAAACATATAATTTTACCCCTCTGTTTTCCAAACATGCATGCATAGTATTTAAAACCATGAAATCATATAAGATATCACAAATCATATAATAAAACCATAAATACAACCACAGTCACTGCACTATACACTCCAATCCTGACATCCCAGATGTCCGACGTCCCTGACGTCTAATAAGGTCATAGTCCCAAGGCTACGCGTGCCACTCGGGGTCTCAATCCCGAGTCCAATCCCCGAACCCAGTCAGGGTACGGTGTCCCAGATGCCTAGCGTCCCAGACACACGACGTCCCAGACGTCCAATCATAGCAATCCTGCTCCTGAGTCATCCTACGGTCCGGTCCCTCCGTAAAATGACCCCTCGCAGGCAATGCGTCGTGACCACTCTAGGATACCACATCCGGAGGAGACAGTATCACATGGGTGGATCTATACAGTGCAGTACTAAAGATAGTTATCGATATCCACATCCATATATATATATATATGTATGTATATATAAAATCCAAAAAAATACTTAAATTCCACCAGACGGGTCTCAAGCCCAAACATCGTAAATCGTACCATGACCATAATTTCAAGATAATCAAAACCATTACTTGATTCCAGCATGTATATATATATAAGTGAAAACGGTTATGCATGCAAGGGTTTAATGAAATCGGGCCCACTCACGGTACAGTCCTGCTGCGAAACCGTGCGTACAACCTTGTCCCGGAACTACCGTACGATTCCTGTCAGTCCAATCACACACAAAGGTCACTACAAGTCCTTAACATTTATCCAAGAAGTCTTAAACTGAAATAGGCTCGGGAAAACCGTCCGAACACGCTTCCCGAGACAACCGGCCCTATTCCGACCAACTAAACAATCCCCGATCGACTCGATTATTAAACTCAAAATGTTCAAAATACTAAAAGGATGAAAACTCTAGTTGACCGTGACCGGAGATGAGGCCTCACACGCCCTCACGCGCCGCCCAAAGTGGCTGCGCGTGAAAGCCACACGCCTAACACTGTAGCTACAGTGTCGTCTCCTTCACCCGTAAGTCTGGTAAACGGGTCCTCAACCCCCGACTTGACCCGGCCAATTAACCACCAATTCTCACTCGATTTTCTTCGTTTTCGAACCTAACATCTTCCTTAACCAATTAACTTCAGTTCTGAGTTTTTAATTCATCTTAACAAGTCCTAAAACAACCCTTCGACCTGTGATCAACCAAACGGGTCGATCACCATAACTCATTGATTCCCATCCAAATTTCAAATTAACTTAACAGGGAGTTAACTAGGACCAATACGAACCAAAATGCACGACTAATTGAACAAACACTCACCTGGAAGTTGTCGTCCTCAACTCTGAAAATTCTTAGAACCAGGGGCTTTAGTCCTAGGCCAATCTTTGTTTGATTCCCTTTGAACTCGACGTGGTTGAGTTCCAAATGGTCCCAGAAGGCTAAACCAATCCTTGGTTTCGTCCAACTAGCCTCACAAATTAAAAACCGATTTACCCTCCAATTTCCAGATTTAAGTTCTCTCTAGTTTTTCTCTCTAGCTCTCACCCCTCATTTCAGCAGAATGACCATCACTCAAAACCCAACTCAGTTAATCAAACCGTGCCACCCAACAACCCGTGGGAATCCTTCTGGTTTCTCTGTAATCTGCTTCCCGCAACGGTCCCAAAACCATTAAACAATGGTGCCCGTGCCTGCTCCTTGCTTCAACCCACACCCCACTGCCTCAAAGGCCTTAAACAAATCCCTGGCCAGTCCACTAACCTGAATAAACAAAGGCTGGATCAGAACCACCAAGCACGGTGGTGCGGCTTTTTTCCCAACGGTCCTCAAATCGTGTGAAAATCAGTTGTCAAACAAAAAGTCAACATTTTCCCCTCTTTCGTCCAAATTATGAAAATGCCCTTGGACTTCTGAACGTCATAACTTTTTCTCTGATCGTCGGAATTGGACGTGCCACCTGTCTATGGACTTGGGACGTCCCGAACTACGTCACGGTCATGGGTTAACGTCCGTTTAACCTAACAATAAAAAAGTCAACAATTTGACCATACTACTCACAAGGGTAAAAACGTCATTTCATTTATTATTTTACAATTTTATATTTCTCGAATTTCCGGGGCGTCACACTTCACGCTCTGGCACATGCTCATCCCTGTCCTCCAGCCGACTGTGTAACGCCCCGGAAATTCGAGGATTTTAATATTGTAAATTATTGAATGAATTGACGTTTTTACCCCCTTTGAGTTGTATTGCCAAATTGTTGACTTTTTGATTGGCTGGTCAAACGAACTTTGACCGATGACCGTGACGTAGTTTGGGACGTCACGAGTTCATTGACAGGTGGCACGTCCAATTCGGACGATCAGGGAAAAAGTTATGACTATCGGAAGTTCAGGGACATTTCCGTAATTTGGACAAAAGGGGGGAAAATGTTGACCTTTCGTTTGACAATTGATTTTCACACAATTCGAGGACCGTTAGGTGGGTCTTGATGCCCTGAGTCCGTGGACAGGCGGCACGCTGAAATCGGACATCGGATGGCTGAGTTACGGGTCTGGAAAGCGAAGGGCATTTTGGTAATTTCTGAACTAAGGGTATTTTGGTCATTTTACATTCTAGTTACTGTAGCAGCCGTGGAAAAACAGAGACTACACGACCATACTTGGTGGTTCTGATCAACCCATTAGTTTAAACTGTTAGTGGACTGAAAAGGAGGATTTGTTTAAGCCTTAAAGGCAATGGAACATGGCTTGATTCATCCATCAATAAGGGTGGCAGTTTTTGACACGACCCGATACACGACTCGAAACCCGCACGAAATTTATGCAGGTCAACCCGCACGATTAAAATTTCGGGTCATTTTCGGGTCAACCCGTTATGACATGTTTATTAAACGGGTGGGTTTCGGGTCAACTTGTTAACCCGTATAATAACCTGTTAACCCGTTTAATAAATGGGTAGATTTCGGGTTAACAGGTTAACCCGTATATTGGCTTATATATTAACCCATTTAATAAACATGGCATTACTAACCCAAAAATCTACCCATTTACTACCTAAATATCTATTAAATTTTATAATTTAAATAGTTAAATATGTTAAACGGGTTAAACGGGTCAAACGGGTCATAGGTTAATTGGGTTTTGAGTATGACCTGTTTATTAAATGGGTTAAACGGGTTACACGGGTCATTAACAGGTCGGGTTTGGGTGGGACATTCTTGACACGATTATTAAACGGGTCGGATTCGGGTTGGGCATAAATGGGTAAAATAGAATTCATGACACGACACGAACCCGACACGACACGACCCATTGCCACCCCTATCCATCAAGCACGGGCAACATTCTTTAATCAATTTGAAGCTTTGCGGGAAACATTTCTCAGTGGCCAGATTGGCTTCCACGAGTTGTTAGGAGGCACGGTTCCATTATTTGAGTGGGTTTCTGAGTGAGCCTCACTCTGCTGGAGTGAGGACTGAGAATCAGAGAGAAAAACCGTGGAAACCCATTTCTGGAAAATTGGAGGGAAAATCGAGTTTTGATTTCTAAGGAGTGTTGGACCAAAAAAAGGACGGGTTTAGCTTTCTGGGAGTGACTAGAACTCAACCACGTCTAGTTCGAAGGGAATTAAACACGGATTGGGCTGGTACTGAAGCCCCTGATTCTGAGAAATTTCAGAGCTAAGGACGACCACTTCCAGGTGAGTGTTGGTTCAATTGATTGTGCATTTCAGTTCGTTTTGGTCCTATTATGCTTCATGTTAAGTGAATTTTATAATGGGTTAGAAACCAGGGAGTTGTGGTGATCGACCCGTTTGGTTGATCGCGGGGTCGAAGGGTCGTTTGAGGGCCTGTCAAGGCTAATTAATGTCACAGAACCTAAATTGGATGGTTAAGGAACATTTTAGGATAAAAAACGATTGAAATCAAGTAGGAATTTATTGGTAATTGATCGGGTCAAGCCACGGGTGGCAGACCCGTTTAACAAGCTATTGGGTGAAGAAGGTGACACTGTAGCTACAGTGTCAGGCGCGTGACTTTCACACGCAACCACTTTGGGCGGCGCATGAGGGCGCGTTGAGGCTTATCTCCGATCACGATCAACATAACTTTTTATCCTCTCATTATTCTGAACATTTTCTGTTAAATAACCATGTTGATCTGAGATTATTAAGTGGGTTTGATTAGGGCCGGTTGTCTCGGGAAGCGTGTTCGGACGGCTTCCACGAGCCGGTTTCTATTTCGGACTTTTTGGATGAATGTTAAGGAATTGTGGTGACCCTTACATGTGATTTGGACTGACAGGAATCGTACGATAATCCCAGAACAAGTTCTTACGCACAGTTCGCAGCGGGATCGTATTGTGAGTGGGCCCGATTTCATTAAACCCTTGCATGCATAAATGTTTTCTGATTTACTTATATATGCACATGCTAGAATCAAGTAATGGTTTTGATGATCTTGAAATTATGGTTATGGCACGTATTACGATGTTTGGGCTTGAGACCCGTCTGGTGAAATTTAAGAATGGTTTTGGATTTTATCTATATATATATATATATATATGCATGTGGATATCGATGACTATATCTGGTACTGCACTGTCTAGATCCACTTGTGTGACACTGTCTCCTCCGGAGGTGGGACCTCGGAGCAGTCACGGCGCATTGCCTATGAGGGGCCATTCTACGGAGGAACCGGACCGTGGAATAACTCAGGAACAGGATTTCTATAATTGGACGTCTGGGACGTCGAGCATCTGGGACGCTAGGCATCTAGGATGCCGTACCCGGACTGGGTTCGGGGATTGGACTTGGGATTGAGACCCCGAGTGGCACGCGTAGCCTTAGGACTGTGACCTTATTGGACGTCAGGGACGTCAGACATCTGGGATGTCAGGATTGGAGTGTCTAGTGCAGTGGCTATGATTATGTTTATGGTTTCATTATATACCTTATGGTTCATATTATATGATTTATGGTTTTAAATGTTGATGCATGCATGTTTGGAAAATAGGGGGGGGTGTAAAAGTATATGTTTTAATTATTAAACTGTTTTATAAACTTTGAGTTTCACCCCACTCACCCTTAATGTTTTGGTAACCCCTCCAGGCTATGCTACTGAGGTAGAGGAGGATCCTGAGGCTGAGGCATAGATCTACTTCTGCGTACCTGAACCCCTGTTGGGTGGGTTGACCCGCAGGATTAATTTAGAGTCGTGCTCGGAACTTGTAATTTTGGACTTTATCCCTTGTTTGATATCTGTTAAATTCGGATTTGATGTATAACTTTAAATTGGTTATTTATGCATTTGAACAGTTGAGGTTAAATTTGGAATGTTGGTTCGGGTGTCAGACGGGAGCAGGGCACGTCCGCTTGTGGTCCCCGGGGGATCGAGGCGGGTCCTGTCAACTTAGTATCAGAGCACTAGGTTGTGGTCAGCATGCTAGAGTAGCGATTAGTACTAGGTACTTTTCGAGTTTAAGAATGATGTTATTTGATCTATGCCTCTTAATAGTTGGTTATGCCTCCAAGGAGGATTCCTCACACACGGACTGACGAGGAACTAGAGAGAGAAATGGAATGCGCAAGCATTGAACGGGCTCAGCGTTTGGGAGCCACTCCTTTCAACGGGGGATCAAACCCCGGAGGAGCGTATGAATGGATTTCCAAGTAGGAAAGGATTTTCACGGTGATGCACTGCCCTCCGGGCGAACGGGTGACCTTGGCGGCCTTCTTACTGGAAGGCGGAGCTTATCGGCGGTGGCTTGGCCTTGAGATGTCTGGATGGTCTGTCCACACCACTACCTGGGAGGTCTTCCGTTCCCGATTCCTGGATCAGTACTACCCGCAATCGTTTCGCGCGGTACGGGAGGCAGAATGCTTGGGGCTGGAGCAGGGGGATATGTCTGTTGCGGACTATGAGCAGACTTTTGGGAAACTTTCCCGGTTCGCTGCATCATTTGTGAGCACTGAGGAAGACAAGTGCTAGAGGTTTGAGCTTGGACTCCGAGGGGAGATTCGGGCAAGTGTGACTGCTGCTAGTCATGCTTCTCTGAGAGACATGGTCGACGCGGCGGTTCGTGTCGAGGCCAGTCTGGCGACACACCAGACACGACAGCCTTCAGGCAAGGGGCGACGTCAAGATCGTCCATACCTTGGACCAACAGGCCTGAAGAACACTAAGGGAGGAAGCTACAGGGGAGCACCTTCATCTTTTAGGGGTCGTGGCTGGTCAGGTCGACGTGGGGGCTCTCAAAGGACAGGATCGGGGTCCAACTCTGGCCATCATTCATCTTGGAGCGGTGCTTCTGGTGGGCATTCGGATAGGCAGAGGCCGGTGAGCTGTTTTGCTTGTGGAGGAGAGGGCCACTATGCCAGTGATTGCCCACTGTTGTCTAGGAGCAACGATGCAGGGGGGGCTCTAGTGTTGTGCAGAGTACGGCTTCCAACACTAACGGAGGTCGAGGTCAGGGAGGGGACCGTGGTGCTGGGCGTGGTGCGCGTGGGCGCGGACAGACTGCAGGGCCCAGGGCTCGTGTGTTTGTAGTAACTCAGCAGCAGGCGAGGACAGTCCCAGGCGTGGTTACAGGTACACTCCATATCTCAAACCTTCTTATACGTGTATTGATGGATGCGGGGGCTACCCACTCTTTTATTTCGAGGAGTTGTGCGGGTATGCTGGATTGTGAGGTATCAGCTTTAGATAGCGAGATGGGCGTCGGTACGCCGAAGGGAATTGTATACTTGGTGAACCAAGTGATTCAGAAGTGCCCAGTGAGAGTAGAGGATGTGGATTTACCAGCGGACTTGATCATACTGGATATCCACGACTTCGATGTAATTTTAGGGATGGATTGGCTATCGGAGCATGGGTCGCTCATCGATTGATGTAGTAGGCATGTGATTCTGCGAAGTCCGGGTTTGCCAGAGGTTATCTTTCAGGAGGAGCGTGACGGTTTGCCTCCTGAAGTGATTTCTTCACTTGCTGCTACCAAACTTCTACGGAAGGGATGTCAGGGTTATCTGGCGCATGTCGTGTCGGAGCAAGTTGATACTTCGGGTATCGACGAGATACCAGTGGTACGTGAGTTTTCGGATGTGTTCCCGGAAGACTTACCTGGATTACCACCACCGCGGGAGATCGAGTTTACGATTGAACTACTCCCCGGTACCCGACCTATATCCCAGACACCATACCGGATGGCGCCAACCGAGTTACGAGAACTCAAAACTCAGTTGTAGGAGTTGGCGGATTTGGGATACGTCTGACCGAGTACTTCACCATGGGGAGCACCGGTGTTATTCGTGAAGAAGAATGAGGGGAGTCTCCGTTTGTGTATAGATTATCGACAACTCAACAAAGTGACACTGAGGAACCAGTACCCTCTACCCAGAATTGATGACCTTTTGGACCAGTTGCGGGGAGCACAGTGCTTCTCGAAGATTGATTTACGGTCTGGGTATCACCAGCTGAGGATTTCGGAGGAGGACATTCTGAAAACAGCATTTCGGACCCGTTACGGACATTACGAGTTCCTAGTAATGCCTTTCGGCTTGACGAATGCTCCGGTAGCATTCATGGATCTGATGAACAAGGTCTTCCGACCCTACTTGGATAAATTTGTGATTGTGTTCATCGATTATATCCTGGTGTACTCAAAGAGTGCCAGAGCACATGAGGAACACCTATGGTTGGTGTTGGAGAAGTTGAGACAGGAACAGTTGTACGCCAAGCTGAGCAAGTGCCAGTTTTGGCTGAGCAGTATTGGTTTTCTGGGGCATGTGATCTCAACGGATGGGATTAGCGTGGATTCCCAGAAAACAGAGGCAGTGACTAACTGGGCTAGACCGACAATGGTAACAGAGGTACGGAGTTTTATCGGGTTAGCAGGTTACTATCGGAGATTCGTGGAGGGTTTCTCCAAAATTGCTGCACCATTGACTCGATTGACTCGAAAGGGGATGAAGTTCGTTTGGGATGAAGTTCGTTTGGGATGAGCAGTGTGAACAAAGTTTTCAAGATTTGAAGTATGGATTGACCACTGCTCCCGTCCTTGCATTTTCGGATAACAGTGAAGAGTTCGTGGTCTTTAGTGATGCATCGCTACAAGGTTTGGGCTGCGTGTTAATGCAGACTGGTAAGGTTATCGCTTACGCATCACGGTAGCTAAAGACTCATGAATTGAACTACCCCACCCATGATTTGGAGTTGGTAGCGGTGGTTCATGCTCTAAAAATCTGGAAACATTACCTATTCGGCGCAACGTGCAGGATATACACCGACCACCAGAGCCTAAATTATCTATTCACCCAGAAGGAGCTTAACATGAGGCAACGAAGATGGTTGGAACTACTAAAGGATTATGACTGTACGATTGAGTACCATCCGGGTAAGGCAAACGTGGTGGCAGATGCACTCAGCAGGAAGTCAGCGGGATCAGTTGCACACTTGAGGATGGTTTATCTTCCTTTGCTAGTGGAACTCCGGAAGGCTGGGGTTATTTTGGATAAGGACGAGCATGGAGCTTCATTGGCCAGCTTCCATGTACGACCAGTGTTGATCGATCAGATCATCGAACCACAACTTCAGGATCCGATACTCTGTATCTACAGGATTGAGATCGAAGCAGATGAGAGACAGGATTTTACCATCCGAGATGATGGAGCACTTGTGAAGTTGGGCCGTTTATGTGTACCTGCAGTGGCAGAGTTACGGGCCGAGATTCTAGAGGAGACCCATAGTTCGGCTTATGCTATGCATCCGGGAGGTACAAAGATGTACCGTACCCTCCAGAGCCATTATTGGTGGCCAGGAATGAAAAGGACATTGCAGAGTTCGTGAGCAGATGTTTAACCTGTCAGCAGGTTAAGGCGGAACGGCAGAGACCTTATGGGGCTATGCAGCCACTTCTGATTCCCGAGTGGAAGTGGAATCACATCTCCATGGACTTCGTCTTTAAGTTACCAAGGACCCAGAGTGGGGTTGACGGAGTGTGAGTGATTGTAGACCGGTTAACCAAGTCAGCACATTTTCTGGCGGTACATGTGTGACGCCCCGGAAATTCGAAACACGAAAATCTGAAAAATTTGAGGAAAATGACGATTTTACCCCTGGAATTGGGCGAACGGTTGACTTTTTATTCAAGCGGTCAAACGGACTCTGACCGATGGCACGCCCGATTCCGACATTCGAGGAGAAAGTTATGATGTGCGAAAGTTTGAGGGTAATTTGGTAAATTGGTCACAAGGGCCGAAAGTTGACTTTTTGATCGGGACATGGTTTGGACTTTCCGGAAGTACCGTTGAATAGGTCTCGGGACGCTGAATCCGTAGACAGGCGGCATGCGTCAATCGGAGTCCGAACGAAAACGTTATGGGTCTAGAACGATTAGGGGTATTTTGGTAAATTGTGAGAACAAGGGTAAAATGATAATTTTAGTTCAGCTAAGTTGTGATAATTCAGCCAATTGATGAGTCAATGTAATTGGTGACTCAAGGCATCCTGAGGTGACACATGTCAGTGATAGACATTGAATTAGTGGCACTTGCTTTGGTTTGTACACTTAACTGATTAAAATCCAAGTTTGAATTGATTTGTTAATATCAGTATTCGACAAAACAAGAACACAGAGAACATACAACCCTTGTCTTCATATTGATCAATCCCTTCCCTCCCCGATTTTGAGAGATTGAACAGAGAACAAAAGGGTGAAATTGGGTGAGTATACTGAGTGAAATGAATCGAGAGGAAGACTGGAATTAGACTGAGAACTGAGAGAAAAACCCGAAAAACTACCTAAATATATAAATCTCGATTTTGATTTTGTAAACGGTTTCGAGGGAAATTGAGGTTACAATTAGCCTTCTGGGAGTGAGACGAGTCGAACTGGATCAAGAACGAAGGAAATTAAGGTTGTTTTGGCTTCGAACAAAGAGGATGAGGTTTCGGGATTTTTGAGCTTGAGTCGTGGAATTAAAGCCATGGAACCATGAAATTGATCAGGGGAATATGCTTATAAGGACCCAACGATGCTTCTTGATGCATCAATTGAATGAAACAGGTGAGAATTTGGGACGATTGGCTGATGAACAGTGCTTCGGTGTTCTTCGCAAATCGAGTTTAAGTCGAAGAGATTGTGTCAGGACCCGTCCCAAATATCGCCTCGATATCCTGGACGAACCCTGCTCCCGTCTGACAATCACACCTACAGTACCAAAAACAACCTCACTACTACTATAAGCATAACTATCAGACGAATGAGTAGATATATACAACAGTCAATCAGAGCATAGTTCTACAAAATGGGCACAAAAATCCTACAAAGCTAGTCCCGCAACGGAAGAACGTCGTAAGCGCTATGCATCGATATCTGCCTCAACGTTCACCCCAGCGCTATCACCACGACCTGGAGGGAAAATTTAAAAACCAAAAGTGTGAGTGGACTAGAGTAACCAAAAGTTTTAAAATCAGTTTATCACTAATTCAAGGTTAAGGAAAAAATAAGAATCAGTGTTCCCTCCATTTTTAAAACAGGCATGCCCAACGAAGTACTAGAAAATCATATTATGAAACATCATAAGAAACAGAAACACTATAACATCTCATAAGAAACAGATACACTATAAAACGGATATAGAAATCATAGCTTCAGCATCAAATCATCATTTCCGATCAAACCTGCTGGACCTATCCGAGTCTTTAAACTCAATCAGGCCTTAAATGAAATCCGAGTCTTTAAACTCCCGAGTCTTTAAACTCAATCCGGGCCCGTCCCCCGTCAATATCAATCTGGGTCTTTAAACCCAATATCCAGATCTAGCAAATCCAATCCATATCCAGTGTAAAACCAATTCAAATCCATCGCCAAATTCGAAATCGAAATCCCCGGTTCGAAGCCCGTCCGGCGTTCCGAACCGACATTCCTAACCCAAATCCGGAAATCCATTCTTATACCCAGAAATCACACATAATCACAAATCATATTTCATAACCCATTGATCATCATCAGAAAACATTTATAGGTTGAAATCGTAATTATGGCATCAAAATCCGAAAACCAGCTTTTCTCGAAAAACGTGCCAAAAACTCAGAAATGTCTCGAAAAACGTGCAAAATCATCAATCACATATAAGCATCATTCAAAGGCATAAAAACATATTTAAGATCATAAAACATCGATAAAACAGTTAGGCATGCTCGAAGGAAAGAAAGAGTCCACTGACAAATCCAGAACGAGTCACTCGCGCTCCGTGCGCTCCTCGACTGTCTCGGGTGCCTCCCGTCCTGTCAAAATGCACCAAATAGGGTCACAAATACATCAAGGATCCTAATCCTAATTTCCCCAATTTTTTGGGAATTAAATAATATTTTAATCCTAAACCCTCAACCGTCTGGATTCCCGAACAACTCCGTAACATCCTCCGGTTCATCCGAAAACCACACCAATAAACTCCTTAGGACAATTAGAACCAAACTCATGTTGGAAGCTTGGCCGGATTCTTCTCCACGCGCCGCCCAAAGTGGCTGCGTGTGGGCCTCACGCGCCTGCTACAGTGCTTCTCCTTCCTCGATTAAACCCGGTTCACACAAGGCTGCAACCCGAACCGGCGAGAGCCATTCTCTGCCGTCCAGCCACCATTTCACTCCTCTCTTCTCCTGCAGCTTCGTCCAGACACCAGGAATCCATCTCCCTCACTCTCCTGGTTCGATTCACCCCTCAGCTTCACGACTGAAGCTCGAAAGAAAACACAGACGGCCCCTGTTTTCCTTCCCGGCCGTCCAATGCTTCCCCCCTCACGGTGGCGATTCTAAACTCCTCCCACAACCCCACTGAGTCACACACAACTCACAGGAACCCTCGACTCACTCTCTAAACCCATGATTTCCCGTTTAAAATTCACGGCCAAACAGAGTACAGAGTACTCACCGTCGACTGAGCTCCGCCGTGCACGCCCCCGTCACGGCGACCGTCCTACACCACTCCTAGAACCTCCCTGAACAACACTGCACTTACCAATCCCCTCGATTCTCATCCTACCCTCACGACTTTTGAATTGAAAAATCACGGGAAAACAGAGTAAAGAGGCTTACCCTTCGATTCTGTCTCCGCCGCAAGCGCCGCCGCGTACCACAGTGCTTGTTGGTCTCCCTGCAACCTCCTACGGCTCCCACTGCCTTGGTTTGAGCCACCACACGGCGTAGCCACCACCACGAACTCACAGCCTCCCTGTTTCCTCAAACCTTCGCCGCACCACCACCGTGCCGCCGTGCACGATTTCACCACCAAAACCCGATCACCAGTACAACCGCTACTCCCTATCACTCTCACCAATCACTCTTCACTCACCCTTGCACCAAAATCAATCAATCTCCTTCAATTTCTCACCCTCTGTTTCTCTGTGTTCTTCGAAGGATTGCACGGTTCAAATTGAGCAAAGTGTGGCCGTGCACACTTTAGAACCATTTAGAACAATCCAGTGCCCCCACGTGTCCACAATCCTATGGACAAAGCATTAATATCCTACCCCACTCAGCCACTTGTCCTCATCCAATTGGCTGAAAGAAAATGACCAAAATACCCCTTGTATAAATAATTACCGTTTTGCCCTCGAACATTCTAGACCCGTATCTTTTCCGTCTGACGTCCGATGACAGCGTGCCGCCTGTCGTTGAACTCAGGATGTCGAGACCTATCTAACGGTCCTCGGTCTACGTGAAAATCACAAGTCTTCCAAAAAGTCAACATTTTCCTCGTTTACTCAAAATTACGGTAACGCCCCCAATCTTCCGAACGTCATAACTTTTCCTCCGGTTGTCTGATTCAAACCTGCCACCTGTCTACGGACTCGTGACGTCCTAAACTACATCACGGTCAAGGGTTAACACGCATCCAATCGGTAATTCAAAAAGTCAACTTTTCGTCTACTATTCACAAGGGCAAAATCGTTCTTTATATACAAAACTTTATAAAATTACTTTTTACAGAACTTCAATTGGGTCTATAACGATGCTAATGAATGATTGAATTGAAGGAAAAGATGGCGAATTCATGGAAATGGAACCGGGTCACCTCGCGGGTCGTAGGCTCCGTTTATCAGAGAAACGGGTTGGAACGATCACTGTTCACTGCACTGTAGCAGGCGCGTGGCAACCACACGCAGCCACTCACGGCGGCACGTGGGGGCACGTGAGGTGGAATCCCGAGGTGAGTTCAACATGAAACTTGTCCTATTTAATGTAATGAACATTTTTGGTGTTGGTTGCGAGTCGATCGGACGCCGTCTCGATAATGTTTCGAGGGTCCAAAGGTTTATGTTACGTATTAAATTAATATTAAATTCCCGGAAAATTATGATAACTTAATATGATGATAATTAGGTCCCTAGTGACCCTGAGTAATGATTTTGGACAGGATTCGGGATTCCTGGCAAGTGTCGGAAATTACGGAAACGCGTGTAGCTCGGGAAGCGAGCGGGTTGGACGGTGTGTGAGTGGAATTTTGTTTTCTACCCTGAATGCATGCATATATGTTTTAAATGCTTTATAATATGATTTGACATGATTTGGTATGATTGGTGTTCCGATATGGTGAATTCCAGATTTTGGGGAATATTATATTATTTTAGTCGGTGTTTTGACACGTTTTTCGAGGAAATGTGCAAATGGTATTTTGGGCTAGGCCCGGAGTTAAAAAGGTTTCCAAAAGAGTATTTTGACTTAATTGGTGAGTCAAGGATGAATTTTGGGTTATTATAATGTTTTCTATGTGCGGATTTACGTATAAATGGTATTTGGGCTTGAGTCCCAGTTAGTAACGATTTTGACTTGGTTTGAAGTCAAGGATTTGATTGAGATATTTTGGGATATGATTCCGGGATGATTTTCATTGTGATTGTGATTGTGAATACCCAGACGGTTGAAGCTAGGGGTGTTCCCAGACGACCGGAGCTCGGGGATATGATTGTGATTGTTCCCAGGTAGCCGGAACTCGGGGTGTTCCCAGACGGCTGGTACTCGGGGTGAGATACATTCCCAGATAGCCGAGGCTTGGGGTGTTCCCAGACGGCTAACGCTCGGGGTGATGCGTGCCGGGGCAGACGGAGCTCGGGGTTACTTCCCAGACGACTGAGGCACGGGTTATGGCCTACGCGTAGTGCCGGTGTGACAGGGTGATGGTTTGTGCACTTGTGAATAGTGCGGATTGATTGATTGATTGAGTAATTGATTGTTGACCTTGTGCATGGTACTGTTTGATGTTGATTGTGATTACGTACTGGTATTGAATACGAGTTCTGGTCTGTATGGCCAGGTGATTATGTGTTCGTATGTTTTGGCCTAAGAGTCGGGATTTAACTTGTTATGTGGTTTGGCTGGAAGGCCAGTGTTGGTGTTTCATCTATTTTTCCCTATGCATGCAGGTTTGATAACTTGGAGGGTAAACAATGTGTTTTGATAAATGTGTTTTAACGAATATATTTTTCTCCACTCACACTTTTCTGTTTTGTTAACCCTCCAGGCCGCGGCACAACGTTCGGGGCTGATCTCGAGGCGGAGGCATGAGCGGCAGTTATCCCTTGTCTGATAGGTGCTGAAGGCTAGTTTCGGGACTTCAGTTGGCTTGTCAGACGGGAGCAGGACTGGGCACGGTTATCGAGGTCCAGTTGGGACGGGTCCTGTCAACATGAGACTTATAAACCTAACCGACTGGCTCAACTGTTCATAAAGGAAATCATTCGACTTCATGGTACGCCGGAGTCGATAGTGTCTGATCGTGATCCGCGTTTCACTTCCAGGTTCTGGCGGAGTTTACAAACCACCTTGGGAACAAACCTACATTTCAGTACTATTTTCCATCCATAGACCGATGGACAGTCAGGGAGGACCATTCAAACCCTGGAGGACATGATGAGGTCTTGTTTGCTACAGTTTTAGGATTCTTGGGATACTCACTTGCCGTTGATGGAATTCACTTACAACAACAGCTATCAGGCAAGTATCGGGATGGCACCCTATGAGGCGCTGCATGGTCGACAGTGCAGGACACCTATCTGTTGGATGGAGATAGGGGAGCGAGCAGCTGTAGGGCCGAAATTGATGGACATAACTCAGGAAGCAGTCCGTGGTATCAAGGAAAGATTGAAGGCGGCACAGAATTGCCAAAAGAGTTATGCTGATAGACGGATTCGAGACTTGGAATTTGAGGTTGGAGATTTTGTCTTCCTGAAGTTATCCCCATGGAAAGGGATTATTCGTTTTGGTCGGCGGGGAAAATTGAGTCCACATTTTATTAGACCTTATGAGATCGTCGAGAGGATTGGCCGGGTTGCGTATAGATTGGCACTACCTCCAGAACTTTCTAGAGTCCACGATGTATTCCACATATCGATGCTACGGAAGTACGTACATGATGCCTCTCATGTACTGGAGGAGCAACCCATCGAACTCCGAGAGGATTTGAGCTTTGAGGAACAATCAGTACATATTTTGGACCGAAAGGACAAGGTACTACGGCAGAAGACTATCCCTCTCGTGAAGATTCTCTGTAGAAACCAGCATGTGGAGGAAGCCACATGGGAACCCGAGGCACAGATGCGAGAAAAATTTCCTTATTAGTTTCCTTGAAATTTCGGGACGAAATTTCTTAAGGGGGGAAGGTTGTAACACCCCAGAAATTCGAGGATTTTAATATTGTAAATTATTGAATGAATTGACATTTTTACCATTGTGAGTTGTATTGCCAAATTGCCGACTTTTTGATTGGTGGGTCAAACGGACTTTGACCGATGACCGTGACGTAGTTCGGGATGTCACGAGTTCATTGACAAGTGGCACGTCCAATTCGGACGATCTGGGAAAAAGTTACGACTATCGGAAGTTCAGGGACATTTCCGTAATTTGGACGAAATGGGGGAAAATGTTGACCTTTCATTTGACAACTGATTTTCACACGATTCGAGGACCGTTAGGTGGGTCTCGATGCCCTGAGTCCGTGGACAGGCGGCACGCTGAAATCGGACATCGGATGGCTGAGTTACGGGTCTGAAAAGCGAAGGGAATTTTGGTAATTTCTGAACTAAGGGCATTTTGGTCATTTTACATTCAGGTTACTGTAGCAGCCGTGGAAAAACAGAGACTACACGACCATACTTGGTGGTTCTGATCAACCCATTAGTTTAAACTGTTAGTGGACTGAAAAGGAGGATTTGTTTAAGCCTTAAAGGTAATGGAACATGGCTTGATTCATCCATCAAGCACGGGCAACATTCTTTAATCAATTTGAAGCTTTGCGGGAAACATTTCTCAGTGGCCAGATTGGCTTCCACGAGTTGTTAGGTGGCACGGTTCCATTATTTGAGTGGGTTTCTGAGTGAGCTTCACTCTGCTGGAGTGAGGACTGAGAATCAGAGAGAAAAACCGTGGAAACCCATTTCTGGAAAATTGGAGGGAAAATCGGGTTTTGATTTCTAAGCAGTGTTGGACCAAACCAAGGACGGGTTTAGCTTTCTGGGAGTGACTGGAACTCAACCACGTCGAGTTCGAAGGGAACTAAACACGGATTGGGCTGGTACTGAAGCCTCTGATTCTGAGAAATTTCAGAGCTAAGGACGACCACTTCCAGGTGAGTGTTGGTTCAATTGATTGTGCATTTCAGTTTGGTCCTATTATGCTTCCTGTTAAGTGAATTTGATAATGGGTTAGAAACCAGGGAGTTGTGGTGATCGACCCGTTTGGTTGATCACGGGTCGAAGGGTCGTTTGAGGGCCTGTCAAGGCTAATTAATGTCACAGAACCTAAATTTGTTGGTTAATGAACATTTTAGGACAAAAACGATTGAAATCAAGTAGGAATTGATGGGTAATTGATCGGGTCAAGCCGCGGGTGGCAGACCCGTTTAACAGGCTATCGGGTGAAGAAGGTGACACTGTAGCTACAGTGTCAGCGCGCGTGACTTTTACTCGCAGCCACTTTGGGCGGCGAGTGAGGGCGCGTTGAGGCTTATCTTCGATCACAATCAACATGACTTTTTATCCTCTCATTATTCTGAACATTTTCTGTTAAATAACCATGTTGATCTGAGATTATTAAACGGGTCAGATTAGGGCCGGTTGTCTCGGGAAGCGTGTTCGGACGGCTTCCCCGAGCCGGTTTCTGTTTCGGACTTTTTGGATGAATGTTAAGGACTTGTGGTGACCCTTACATGTGATTTGGACGGACAGGAATCGTACGATAATCCCGGAACAAATTCTTACGCGCAGTTCGCAGCGGGATCGTACTGTGAGTGGGCCCGATTTCATTAAACCCTTGCATGCATAAATGTTTTCTGATTTACTTATATATACACATGCTGGAATCAAGTAATGGTTTTGATGATCTTGAAATTATGGTTAAGACACGTTTTACGATGTTTGGGCTTAAGACCCGTCTAGTGAAATTTAAGAATGGTTTTGGATTTTATCTATATATATATATATATATATATGCATGTGGATATCGATGACTATATCTGGTATTGCACTGTCTAGATCCACTTGTGTGACACTGTCTCCTCCGGAAGTGGGACCTCGGAGCAGTCACGGCGCATTGCCTGTGAAGGGCCATTCTACGGAGGAACCGGACGGTGGAATGACTCAGGAACATGATTGCTATAATTGGACGTCTGGGACGTCGAGCGTCTGGGACGCTAGGCATCTAGGATGCCGTACCCGGACTGGGTTCGGGGATTGGACTTGGGATTGAGACCCCGAGTGGCACGCGTAGCCTTGGGACTGTGACCTTATTGGACGTCAGGGACGTCAGACATCTGGGATGTCAGGATTGGAGTGTCTAGTGCAGTGGCTATGATTATGTTTATGGTTTCATTATATACCTTATGGTTCATATTATATGATTTATGGTTTTAAATGCTGATGCATGCATGTTTGGAAAACGGAGGGGTAAAAGTATATGTTTTAATTATTAAACTGTTTTATAAACATTGAGTTTCGGCCCACTCACCCTTAATGTTTTGGTAACCCCTCCAGGATGTGCTACTGAGGTAGAGGAGGATCCTGAGACTGAGGCATAGATCTACTTCTGCGTACCTGAACCCCTGTTGGGTGGGTTGACCCGCAGGATTAATTTAGAGTCGTGCTCGGAACTTGTAATTTTGGACTTTATCCCTTGTCTGACATCTGTTAAATTTGGATTTGATGTATAACTTTAATTTGGTTATTTATGCATTATAACTATTGAGGTTAAATTTGGAATGTTGGTTCGGGTGTCAGACGGGAGCAGGGCACGTCCCCTTGTGGTCCCCGGAGGATCGGGGCGGGTCCTGTCAGACTGGGTCCGACCGGCCAGTCCAGTCCAGGCTCTGCAATTCGGTCAAGCCGAACCAGCAGAGGCAGTTCAGGCCCCTAACTCATCCAATTTTCTTCCTTTCTCTTCCAATCCAATCCTAATCTTCCTATCTCAATCCTAGAAACCTATCTATGCAATTAGAATCACCAAAAACCCACAAAACCTCACTGGTTCGATTTCTCGCTCACGGTTCAAGTTTCCCAGTTTTCTCCCTGGGCTCCTCAGCTATCAACCACCACCCAAAATCATCCTAAAACCTTCCTAACACCCTAATAAACTTATCCTAATCAACTAAAACCGTCCATAACGTTTAAAATCAAAAATAAGGAAAATTGGGCATAATCGGGTTACCTTGCACGGGGTTCCTCCGTCATCCACGACGGTGCTGTCCTTAGCCGACCACCATCATCCTGCCCTCATCTCACTCTCTTGGCCTCATATCTGATCAGATGGGGAAGAGTTTACATTGGGTTGAAGGGTTAATCGGGTTGGTGGGGTGGGAAATGATCGAACAAAGAGGAAGGGATATGCATGTGTCTGTTTGAGATGGGCAATGGATGGGTGACATTTGTCATTCATCCATTGAACCTGTCCAAAATATTTGGGCCCGAATTAAAGCCAAAAGTCTCTCGCCTCGTAAAACGTGCAATAGCTCGTTCGAACTTCCGTGAACCGTAACTTTTCCGTCGAACGTTAGAATTCGACGTGCCGCCTGTCTACGGATTCGTATCGATGCGATCTATGTAACGGCCTTCGAGCCTCGGCCATCAGACCTCCCGGGTCAAAAGTTAACTTTTTACCCTCGTCTAGGGGCAAAATTGTAATTTCGCCCTGAACGGCCGTTAATCCTCTACTAATCCCCTATTAGCCTCGCTAATCCGTCCTTAATCCCTAATTAATCCTTAAAATTAAGGACGGGTCGTTACAATTGATCTGCGGGTCATTGACCTGAGTGGACCCTGGGAGAGTTGGGATTTGAGACCCCGGGTAGCACGCGTAGCATGGAACCGTGACAGTGGTATTAGTTGTGACATCTAGGATGTCAGGCATCTGGTTTTGGGCTGAATCCCACTTGTATTGATTTGGGCGGAGTCCCTATGGAATTGGATTTGGGCTGAGTTCCCAAGGGTTTGGTTTTGGGCTAAGGCCCTAATGGTTTCATTTTGATAACTAGTTTTCGAATGCATGCATACTTTTTAGTGAAGAGCATAAATGTATTTTCGATATAAATGAATTTTATAAATTATTTGGTTTTGTCCACTCACAACTTTCAAATGGTTTTAATGTCCTTCACGTTGATCGCAGATGCGGGTTGTAGCGGAGATCGAGACATCACACTCCTTCTCCGATCGTGGCGCACTCTAGAAGCCCCGGTGGGGCTAAAGTTGAAATTATCCCTTGTCTGATACTTTGTGTCAGATGGGAGCAGGCACGTCTCGCATTAATCCCGTGGGGATTTGGGACGGGCCCTGTCATCTACGTTCATCTTCGTCTTTTCCATCTGCGCACTGACACCAAAGGGCGAAGCCTATGTTGTCGCAGTTAGGATGAAGTCATCAGAGCTGAGATGAAGTCGTCGTAGCTGGAATTAATTCGTCCTAGCTAGGAGGGAGGAATAGTTCTTGTCATTGTAGACGGTGATACGCAAAAACTAAGTATTAAAGTAAATATAAAGTCACACTCAACACTTAAGGAAATGTATGCAATTAAAAATCCTTTTTTGTAGATGTAGCATTGATAAATAAGGATCATTCTGAACTGGGGATTGAGGGTACCTAAGTATGATTGTCATTTGATTGGTTAATTGGGGGTAAAGATTGATTTTAAATTTCTAAGTAATTAAACTAAATCTAAACTAACTTAATCTATTATATACACGTGGTCAACTCATCTTTAACCTAACTCATTCATGATTGTATTAACTTCAACCTACGTAGTCCTATAATCTTAATCTTACGAGTTACTTGCATATTCTCTTAAGTACGTGCCCAGGGCTCCCGACGACACTTTCAATGACCTAGACTCGGGGCTCCCTATATCTAGTCAAGCATTAAGCACGAACACACAAACATAACAAAAACAAAAATCATAGAACACATAAAATATTGAAGCAATAGAAATCATAAAACCAAGACTATTATTAGAAATCAATTCATATAACCAATATTCAAACATAAGAAATAACTACGAGGTAAAGAGGCCTTGTTACACTTTTTCTCTTCGGGGCTCCCTATGGATACGAAGTGATTGAGAACTCTTTGGTGAGAAGAGCGAGGGCTCCTCAACTTAGTCACGGATGAAGGTGTAGAAGGTGTAGAAGGTGAAGTATGGTGTAATTATTCTTACACTAGAAATCTTGAATATAATGAAAGGGGAAAATTGGTTGAGTAGAGTTTTGATACAAAGAATGAGCGACTTTTACAAATAACCTAAGCCTCTCTATTTATAGGAGAAAATTAATCACCAAATAAATAGAAGTTTACAACTTAATTCTAAAAGGAAAAGGTTTAAACTAATTAAATTAAAATCCTAAAGGTAAAAGGTATTCTAAATCCTAATGAAAGAATAAATAAAAAACTTAATTAAAAAGTAATAAAAACTCCTAATTTAAAAAAGGGAAAAAAAATCCTAATTAAAAAAGACAATTTTCCTCAAAAATGAAGGAAAAGGCTGGTGGAATTAAAGAAGAATCGTCATGGTGGGAAGTTGTTGGAATTTGGAAGAATTATCGGTAGGCGCTAGCCGAAAGGTTGGAAGAAATTCAGCGGTCAACGGAAAAGTCAAAGCGGCATGAAGGCTAAGGGCTTTTGGTGGATACCCGCCGAATCTGTCTTTAAATCTCAGAACGCGCGCGCCGAAGCTGGTGACTATGGTGTTCGGGATACGCGTGCCGAACACATGTGTGCCAGGTTGGTTGCGGCTTGCCGAAAGTCTCTCTGGGCTGTTTTAAATGGGTTCGGTAGCTTTCTACCCAATTCCTTGCTCTTTTCGATGGCTTCCCTTCATTCGATCATAACTTCCTCAATATAACTCCGATTGAGGTAATCTTTTTGCCTAAATTTTAGCAATTCCACTCTCTATTCAATTCTGCACAATTCTCACAAAATATATTATTTTCTACAATTTTTTGGTATTTAAACATTAAAAGTTAAATATAAAAGGGTATAAAATGATGCTTAATTCAAGGCTTATCAGACGAGAGAGAGGAAGAGCTCCTATCATCGAAGATGGAAGAAGAGGGTCTACGAATAGATTTTTGAGCTGCGAATTCGATTCAGGTGGAGGTGTGCTAGGAATTAGGTTTGGGTGGAGAGGTGTTGGGAATTCAAATTGGGGGTAAAGGGAGGTCACTTTTGATTTAGGGTTTCTTCGCATCAGCCTTGTTATTAAATGTAATTTTGAAATCCCAAAAATGCCCCTCTGTTTTTTTCCACATCAGTTGCTGACTTGGAAAAAATTTTGAGAAGTGGCATTTTGACGATTAGATGGATGGAAAACATGACGAGGGTGGTTAAATGTGGGTGGTCATAGAGTTTGGTAGTTATTTGAAAATTTTGATAGCTCGGATATGAGTCTGTGGTGAGCCCTATAATCTGGGATCTTTTATGTAATTTTTCCTTAATTTTTTATGAAAGTTGCAAATTCATTCCATATGTATCATTTGCAAGTAATATATTGTTTTAAAACAAACATTAGATGACACCGCACCGCAGCATTACGTGGGCTACCTTACTTGTATGTATTATTACACTAGATATTTTAAAACTTGACAATAAACGTATACCTTCACATGTGTTTTTTTTCCCTTGTATGCCTTTCACATTTTTGGATTCTATGAATATACGAGTTCAAATATAAATCATTTATAAACATTAGGTTTCTACTAACCACAATCAATTAACATATTCTACCAGAGCATCTAAAGAAAAAAAAAAAGATTGAAGAAAGAAAGTAGTTAAATTAAAAACTAAATACCATTTTGCTACAATTCAACCCATAAGAAAGCCGTAGCCATATTTTCGAACACCATTTTTTGTGGAATAAACGAACGACCATATCTGACTCGAGTTTGAATTCCCATTTTACCATCCATGAGACTTTGTACTTTGCCATGAATTGCAAAAGGATTGCATGAGTGTTCTTTTTGGTGTAGACTGTGCTGAAATATTTAATTGTTTCATGGAGTTTATTGGGGATGACTTCGAAGGTCAAGCCACGAGTGGACCACCATTTCTGGAACCATATTGGGAATTTACTCTTGAATTTACTATCAAAATTAATGAAACAGGAATGGGTGAAAGTTTCATTTTGGTGCAGTAACACTTTGTACCATGTGTCAATGTAATCATAGTAACTGTATGTGATATCTTCACTTAATTTGGAGAAATATTTGAAGGTATAGGGCTTGGTTCCCCATTCTGACTGACTGATGATTTAGAGGATATAAATGGAGTGGTAGAGTAAAACCATTAACAAGAAAGGGTCTTAACGCCTCCATCTGATTATGAGTTCGAGATGCTCGATTTATTAACTTCAATAATAGTATACTCAACAATGTTGAATCTAGTCTATGTAATGGTCCGATTCATTACGATTGTTTTCCAAATCTCACAGTTAGCTTAAGTGATTCCCACAAGTTAAAAGCAATAACTTTAAACATTAAAATTTCTGGATATCAAGTCTTAGAAGGAGTCCAACCTTTAGCCTTGATATACCAAATTTACTACAAATGCACTGGAACAAATTTCAATTTCCAATCTAATTGTAAAAGTCCAAAAAAATCAAACCTTATTAATCCAAAATAGTCAGAATGCGACCACCAAAGTCCCACACACTATAAAATGGTAAGATGTTAATTTACCTTCTAACTAGTTATTAACAAATGAAAATCGACCAAAACAGGTAACAAATGATTCAACTAACCTCAATTACATCCAACAATACCTAGATGGTAAAAAAACAATTAGCTTTGGAGATCAACCTATACTACCACCCATCCAGGTTACTAAACATCTTAGTTAATCCTCCAAGCAACCTACCCGACATTCCTTCAACGGTTCAACTTCTATGTATAAAATTTGTGAATATAATGTAGCTAATCAATAGCTGTTATATAATGTTCCCTGAACAGTTCTATGAACGTCTAAACGACTTGTAAATTCTCATGTTAATAATAATATTTTTTTTAGAGAATGATCTAAACTATCTATTTCACTACTTGTATTTCAATTATGCTTTTATTTCTATCATACTTTTGTTTTATAGAAAATTATACTAATTACCTATTTCATTATTTTTATTTTTAAAATAATGTTATTTAGACACTAATTTAATTACATTTAGTGATACTACTTTGTTTCAAAATCTATCACAAATAATAAATATGAAATGATTTAATTAATTGAAATAATACTATTCATAAATTGTAACTTCATGTGATCCAAGTAATCCCAACTGACGATCAATTAAGATGATTCAAATATAATTTCTCTTAAATATTGTACTTCCTAACCCGCAAAAGGTACGAAACTATAAACATCTCATGATGATTATGCCATGTAAGCATTGAAATATTGAATCTTTTCTTATTAATACTACGATTAATTGAAGATGCAAACAAATAAAAACCCTGACATGTGTCAATATAACCAAGCCTAAAATATAAAGGTTAAATAAGGTTCGTTGTTTACAAATGCAGTCCACAAGCAAAACTAAGGTTTAGTTTCCTGAGTCAATATCCATGTTTCTCATTTTGAAATCTGCCACAGCCTTATCAAATGTGCTCCTCACTTTTTGGCAAATCACCATGAGATCTTGGCATGAATCTTTGAGTACATCTTTTGCTGGATCACCTGTAAAATTTCACGAAATATCCAGTATTTATACATTGGAAACTTCAAGACTCATTTCGGAAATGTAATTCCTCGAAAATTACCAAGAAAAGATCCTACAATTTAACAAGGAAGCGTGTAATTGTGACTTTCAAATCTACATTTTGGTAAATTGGACTGGTTCGAACCATAGCCTATCTGAGACATAAACCCAGTACAGTTTGTAACAACTCCGTTAAAAGAAAGAGAGCTCACAATTCTGTACTATACCTTAAAGTGCCGTTCCAAAGGGCATCTAAAGTTATTCAGACTCAAGAACTTGGCTCCAATTCACGGATAGGATTAGGCAGAGTATCGAAGTCACGCAGGTATATTGGAAGTATGACTAACTCGAGAGAAAATATTGTCATCATAATGACAGTTGTATGCAAGAACCTTAGGCATAGAGTCAACAGTTTCGGATCTCTATCTACAAAAAGGGTTTTAACTTTACTGCCTCAAGTTTACACCCCTAACACTTTTGGGCCTCACGTCTACATAAAACTGGGTTTGTCAAAAACTCAATCCTAACTGAACTTTGGCCTTTGGGCCCCACCATAACTTGAAACATGGAGTCTGGAAATCAACATTGAATGTTTAGGCAAAAAGGGGTTCTAGTGGGTTTATTTGCATGCCGTGTAAGAAAAAAATATGGAATCTACACATGTCACTCAGTAGTTAATAGCTGAATTAACAAATTCATTGATTGAGAAATGACATTGCGAAGAAATTGAGGTACTTCTATTTTTCTGAGCTACCGAAGTGTTATCAGGAGCATACTTGAAGTTACTAATGTGATTTTAACCATAGAAAAATCAATCATATCTAAGCACAAGTTGATAAAAAAATCATTATAAATTTGTATTTTTATATAAAGCTAAAGACAAGGAATGAATACATTACCTGTTGTCTGGATTCTAATATTAACCAGGCTGTCGGATGGATGAGGAATGCTATAGCCACAAAATACCACTCTTGGACTGCAACATAACATTACAATTTGTTTAGTATATCATCATTAATCATTACCAATATCACTAAATATTACGGTCATATATCATTTTCCACATTATAGCAAGATTTAATTTATTGTTCACACTTAGACAACTTAGAGAGTAGAAACCTCTACTGTAGAAGTGGATTATACATACATAGAAAAAGTAGCACATTTACTAAACTTATGTATTAGAATAATTACAAAGCACTTACTCCTGATTCAAAGTGAACCGGATGGAATTTGCAACCGTATGATCCTCATCAACCAAAGAAAAGGTAGATTGGCTGGGATCATTGAAGGACCCATGTTCCATTTCTTACAAACCCCTGCTTACAAGCCCCAGTTTACAAGAACCAAAAAAAAAATTGTCAGCAAAACAAATCTATTTAACGATTAAGTTTTTTCTATGATAAATGTGAATCATATGTTTTAGCACTGTTCAAAACGGCAGTCGCCTAGGCGGACTAGGCGGCGCCTAGACGCTCGAGAGTGAGAAACCGCCCCGCATAATAGCTAAGCACCTAGATGAATTTGCGTGTACATCCTTTTATACTATATATATACATGTTTATACTATATATATATATCATATAAGTTATTTTATTTATTAAATACTTAGCTAATAATATAAGTATTAATTAAAATAAAGATAATAAATAAAAAAACAGACAATGTTGTATAATAAAATTAATAAAAAAACTTACATTTTCAAGATTTATGATTCTCAACTCAATTTATTTGTCTAGATAATTAATTTTTGTTCTGAAAATTCATTATATTATTAATTTGTTAAATTTTGTCTTTAAAAAAAACCGCCTAGGGGAGCTTAGGCCCGGCATACACGCCTAGGCCCCTATCGACCGCCCTAGGAGCGTCTAGGGCCGTTTTGAACATTGCATTTTAGGAAATTGTTAATTCTTATGTTTATTGAAAACTGTTATTGGATTCAGTAAGAAATTGGAATATCAGCTTGATACCTCAAAGAGGTTCTATTATCATTCCTGCCTATAGATTTAACACCTCCTCCCTTTGTCCCTGTTATTAAACTTTTAGGTTTGCCCCCATACAAGGTCATCAAGTCCTAAAGGTGAGAGTTGCAAAATTCTATCATCGAACTGGGAACTAATTCTTCTAGAAATTTATGAATTACAAGCAACGTGTCATAGTGCAATTTCATAGATTTGAAATAAAAAGGTATGCTAGGTTTTAGGCTTTCTTACAAAATGGGAGCATATTTTCTACGGACAAACCCCATACATACATATATAAACAGAATACTTTAGATTCTCAATTTTTCCTTTGAGGAATTTTATCAAACAAATTTTGTGCATCAAAATACGGAGTTGCTCATAAGCAATCTTCGAATCAATCATCATCCACATTCAGTCAATTACAAGTTCAAATCCCTAACCATTTCAGCTACAGGAAGAGTTAGAAAACCATTCTGGAATCCAATCCGCTCTATCATTACTCTGAAAATACCAACAAATTCATCTTAATTACTAAAGGGGAGTTCAAGAATGTTGTTATCAGTATCTTAAAGCAAAACCAAAACAGAAAGGCCGTTTCTGCTTGACCAAGCTTCATCTCCATTCGAGTGTCAAGACCAGCCGCCGCCCTCGTGAACGTAACCAAACCAAGAAGACTTCGGAGTACAAGAAGCACACATTGCACAAAAACAAGGAGTGCAAGAAGAGGTAAAAGAAGATACTTTCATATTATTGGTTTTAGATTAGTAGGCTGTTAATTTTCGGTGTGTAAAGGGCAAATAGCTTTAAGAAAGTAATGATACTGATATTTCTAGAACTTGGCTCATTGTGCAAAAAGCCTGAATATTTAGATAAATGCACGAATTTGATTTTGTTAAAAAACAAGAACGAGAAAGTGAGAGAGAGAGGGCCCCGCACGCGGGAGGGGGGGAGGTGGCGGAATAGAGAGAGAGAGAGAGAGAGAGAGAGAGAGAGAGAGAGAGAGAGAGAGAGAGAGAGAGAGAGAGAAGACTTACCGGAGATGGCTGCCGCGGCCCAGACGGAAACCCACGACGGAGACGCCCACGGGATATGATATCGCGATGTCAATCAGGGAGAAGAAAAAAAATCAGACCTTTTTGAAGCTTGGCAGTGAGAAGATCGACGAGATTGGAATCTGTCAATCTAGACGGCGAGAAGGGGAAAGAATAAGGAATTAGTGGGCAACTGGGGAGGTTGAGTAGCAAACTTCACTCGTGAGGAAGATGGAGACTGAGAGGGAGAAAAAGAGAGAGATGAAGAAGTTGGGCGTGCGGCTCTTTCTGGACGTGGTGTGCGGGGCTCATTCAAGTGTTGGAAGATGTCTACTAGGGTTTAAAGTCAGAAGCTGGCTCAGGCGCGGAAAGGGTGTGGTGCAGGAAAGGTCCGCACGAAATCATTTTGGCCGTTGAATGTAAATGGTTGGCTGAGATTGCTTTTCACACAAAACAACCAATTGTTTTGTTCACTCCCAATTCACCCACTCATTTTAACCATAACTCCACCTCATTGTCATCCCTAAATTCTAGGCTCCAAAAATTTCTCATCTTTCTCACCATTCTTAAAATTTCTCATCTTTCCCGCCGTTCTTAAGCATGATCATTCCTCGAACGTTTGATGGGGTCATCGGCAATAAGATTTCATCCAGAACCAAAAACTGAAAGGGGTGTATGCAATTAGAATTATTCATAATTTTCATGTATTTAATTAGAACTTATGATTATTTTAAAAAATAAAAATAAAAATTCGGAGGTATTGAATTGAGGCAGTTACAAAATTTTAAAACATTTATGCAAATGCTAGTGTATTGCTACTGTTATGGAGGCTTTTTCCACCTCTTGGTTATTAGGTGAGACAAATTCCACAATTGTTACTTTGATCCCTAAGGTTCCTAACCCTTCTCCGATGGGAGACTTCCGTCCTATATCCTGCTTCAATATTGCCTACATGATTGTATCGAAGATTATGGCCAACAGAATCAAACCCCCTCCTATCTTCAATCATTTCACCCAATCAATCTGCGTTTGTCCCTAATCATAGAATTAGTGACAACATTCTCTTGGTTCAGGAATTATTGAAGGGCTACCACCTGAATTCCGGTGCTCCTCGTTGTGCTGTCAAGATAGATATTCTCAAGGCCTATGATTCTTTATCTTGAAATTTCATTTTTGATACTTTAAAGGCATTTTGGTTCCCCTTTATTTTTTATTGGCTGGATTCATATGTGTATTTCTAGTGCCCGTCTCACTATTGTAGTTAATGGGGAGCCTGTTGGATTTTTCCGAGCAACCGTGGTATTAGACAGGAGGACCCCATATCTCTGTATATCTTTGGCATCGCTATAGAAACCCGTCTCCGAAATTTCAATTGAATATTCGTAACAACCCTTGTTTTAGGTACCATTGGAGATGTGACAAGGTAAAGCTCTCTCACTTATGTTTTGTGGATGATCTTATTATCTTCTCATGGGGATGTGCTCTCTCTTTCGATTATTAAGAACACTATAATTGGGTTCTCTAATGTGTCTAGGTTGGTTCCTAATTTGGCGAAGAGTCATTTATTTGTTGCAGGCATGGATTCTAGGGTTAAGAATCGTCTGTTGAGATGTTTTGGTGTTCAAGAAGGCGTTCTGCCTATTCGTTACCTTGGAATTCCAATTATTACCTCAAACTTAAGCTTTACTAAATTGTGCTCGCTTACTTGAAAGGATTCATAATCGGGTCAAGATCTGGGAACATCTTGCCCTTTCTTTTGCCAGTAGGTTACTGCTGATCTAGGCAGTGCTCCATAGTATAATGATCTTTTGGGGCTCCCATGTGTTCATCCCAAAGAAAATTATTCGGAATATTGAAAGTACACTTCGATGTTTTCTATGGGCTGGTAATTATGAAGGTACTTATCATGCTAAAGTTGGCTGAGATACCGTGTGTAGACTGAAACGTGAAGGTGGCCTTGGTATTTGTAATTTGCACCGCTGGAATGTGTCCATGATGGCTAGGTACATTTGGTATCTGTTTAATGATTATTCCTCTAATTTGTGGGCTAATTGGGTTAAGCATGTTTTTATATGTGACATATGTATTTGGACGTTAAAGATTCCTTCCATTTGTTCTTGGAATTGGAGGAAATTGATGAGGATTAGGGAGGTTGTTAGGCTTTATATCTATGGTATTGTAGGGAATGGAAAGAAGATTTTTTTATGGCATGACTGGTGGAGTCCATTCGGCCCTATACTCAATCACTTTGGTATTTTACCAATGGAGACCATTAGTAGTCATACCAATGCCCTTGTTGTGTCTATATTAAGATTTGGTGGATGAGATTGGCCTTTCTCTAGATGCCCTACTATTCACTATATCTGTCTTATAAGTAATAATACTCCTCCTTTACCTTCTAACGAGGGTCGGTTTATTTGGAGCTTGAATCCTAATAGGTGTTTCTCTTCTAAATCATTATGGCAGGCGATGAACGGCGATGAGGCTATGGTTCCTTGGTATCATATTATTTGGCATCGTGTTTCTATCCCTGGAGCGAGCTTTATTCTTTGTCTTTCTATTAGAGGTCGGTTGGCTACTCTTGATCGTACTGCCCGATTTTTTTATGGGACCAATCTTATGTGTTCTTTGTGGTGGGAATATTGAATCGGATAATCACCTCTTTTTCAATTGCCCTTTTAGTGGTTATATTTGGAGGCATGTGTTGTTTAAATGTGGTATGAGTTGGTTAAATCTCCATTGGCCTTCTTTAGTGGAAGTTTACGCCTTGCAATGGAAAGGCGATTCACTTGCCTTTTTAATCAAAAGCTTGCCTTGGATACTTCGGTGTATTGCATCTGGCTTGAACACAACAAAAGAGTTTTCTCTAACTCTCAATCCCCTTCTGGTATAATCTTTAACCGAATTATTTAAATGATGTCATTGAAGATTTGTTGTATGAACATCAAGTGGAATATGGGTAATATGCGGGTTGCTAGGGAGTGAAATATTCTCACATGCTAGCTTTCTATTCTTGGGGTGTTTGTGTTGATAGGGGGTCTGTGGTGCTCTCTTCTTGTTCTTGTGTTCTTGATGTTGGGGCATTCCTGCTAGTGCTGTTTGTTGGCTATCTTCCCAGATTTGTAATATGTGTTTGGGTGTGTTTTCTGTTGGTGGTTTGCGCTGCTGATTGCTAGATGCTCTTACTGTTGGTTTACTTTTGTTGTCCCTTTTTTCTATTGTTGTTGATTGTTTGTTTCTCAGCTTGTTTTGTTGGTTGTTGGTGGGTCTGGTCTTGTTGCTGGATGTTTCTTGCTAGTTTTTGGTTCTTTGTGTAGGTGGCTGCCATGTTGACTTCTCCTCTTATGTGCCTTTTTGCTTTGTTGATGCCTTTTGAATTTGCTCTTAAAACAATTTTGATTTATATAAACAAAAATTGTTAGTGGATTCAATTAGAATTTTAAAAATATCCATATAAATGATATGATATTCAAAGCGACAAGAATTTTGAAGAATTTGCTTAAGTCGGAAATTTGCAATTTGGATGGATTATAAGATAAAAAAATATGCATACAAAAGGCCAAATAAATTCCACCCTTCACATTGAAATTCTTTGAGGAGGTCTTAGTACATGGTCTTTTTCATTTATGAATTAGTCCTTCAGGCCTCCATCTCAAAAAAAAAAAAAGAACTAAATTAGTTTCCCATTCAAATTGTTAATGGAAAATTTTAGACATTTTTTAGCTGGTTTATTCTAGGTTTACATTGATTTTTCTTTCTTAATGCCTTTTTTAGGTTTAAAGGATTTGGGCTTTTTTCTTTTGGTTTGTTTGTGATATCAATTTGACAAAAAAAAAAAAAGGTACCAGAGAAGAGGATAATGAGAATAGGTACCGAAAGGAAGAACCAATAAGCCAAACAAAAAGTTGGCCAAAGAATACAACCAAAAATTATAAAAATTGAATGTGTAAATTATTACTTCACCCTTAACATTTTTTGTTTTTACTTAAAAACTTTCTATTAATCCATTTTTAATAGCAGGTCATTCAAACAATTAAAAACAATATTTGTCTTCTTTGATCCATTGAGATTTGTTAGCTTACGGAGTTTCTTGGTCTCTTTGGCCCTCTTGGTCCTTTAGTGTTTGTCTATATATTATATATAATTAGAGTTGATTTTTTTTTTTTTTGAAATAAAAGATGAAGTTCGTATCGTCTAAAAGCATATAAAGTTTTTGTGAAGGGGTTGGATGGTGGTGGAAAGCTTTTAATTCTTAGATTCTGGGCACAAAATTCAAAAACTAACTCCCAAATCATAAACAATTAACAAAATTATTTAATATCAGATGATAAAAAAAATTTTAATTTAAAATTTAAAAGTATTTTTAAATTTTTTTTGCATTATCTTACTTCAAGTTGGATTAGATATTCATATTACTCCTTAAAATGAAGAAATAAAAAAATGAAGATTATAAATGGGAGTAATGTTTTCATAAAATATAAAGGAAAAAAAACTACTAAATAGGGATTAAAAACTTTAAAGGGTGTTTGAATAATTATTATGATAGTTAGGGATTGTAAAGTTTTAAAAGTATGTTTAGTAAAGTTTTGAATAATTATTATTGTGATATCCAGATATTTAGGGAGGATGTATTCAATTAGAATTCTAAAAAATTTTAGAAAATTTATTTTAAAATGACATTATAGAGGATTTTGAATAATTTTTATATAGTCGCCAAAAAATCATAGAATTGTTGTCCATTCTTCTTGTGAATTTGTATGAATTTATATTATAAATTATTAATTTAAATTTTCCAATAACATTATATCCAGTCTGCCATAGAAGCGATTCCCAGCGAATAGCCTACCTACTAGCCTTGAAGATATCGATTTTCGTGCTAAAAAAACAATGAAGGAACGTCAACTCATCCATTTTGCTACAAATTTTCCAACTCATCACGCTTCAAGCTTCAAGTCATGACATCATTATTTTTTCTCTCTCCCTTCAACTACAACTTACCATGTCGATATGCTTCCGCTTTTCTCTAGCTCTAAACCCCAGGATGAAAACCCCATTTTTCATTCTTCATCATCATCAACACATTAATACAAAAACATATATATATATATATATACACACACAAAACCAGATTTCTCTACAACTCAAAGATAGAATTTTTTTTTTTAATCCAATTTGAAGTCATACAAGTAGACAACCTAAACAACCAGTAGAAGGAAAAAGCCAAAGAAGACACCGCCATATGCACAAAACCAGCAACCTTCTCCGCCACCAAAATCTCAACAGGGGGGATAAGGGGACCAATTTCTGGAAAGTTTATATATGGATTTGAAATTGAAAATCCAATATAGAAAGGGGGAAGACAGAGGAGGATGATGGTGCATAATCAATATATTTATCGATGTAGTGTGTGGTTGAGATGAAGAATTTGCAGAGAAAAAATTAAAAAAATACCCACAAAATTCTTGGGTGGGAAGGTGGAATTGTTATATGCCTTATGCAGTTATAGCTATGAACTTCAAGTTCACTTTTAAAATTTATTATTTTTTTCAATACACCTACATTTATATGAATTTTTAATATGTTCATTCAAATTCAAATTGAATACACTTACATTCTGATTGGATTTTTAAAAAGTACTTTTAAATTTCAATTGAATACAACAGGATTTATAAAATTATTTTAAATTACTCATAAGTTAGATGGTGCTTTTGGATGCAGCCAATAAATAAAAAATTGGAATTCATTTGGATGGGAAAATGGTTTCTTATAATGCAGAATTCACAAAAACTTACATTTATTCGTCTATATATAATTTTAAGTTCTTACTTCTAGCAACCTTTCTCACGGTTGGAGGAAATCCTATTTGCAAGGAAACCCTCCATTCTCAACACTTGTTATCAAATTTATTATTGCACCATTATATCTGAGTGATAGATCCAAATGCTTGACTTGTTTCATTAATTTTTATTCCTCTGTTATGTGAAGACATGTTTTTTGGGTCAGTTATAGACTAGCGGAAGAAAAAAAAAATTGTAGCTAAATTGTAGCTTAATTGGAAGACAATTAAGTTTTCATTTCTCTAATTGCTCTGATTATTCTTCTGATGGTAGAGGTCCAGAGGAAGAGGAGATAAGGCAATCCACCCTGGACTATAATTGCTTTTTCCATGTATATGAGCGGATTAACAATTAAAAATGGGAAATTTTGATTTTTGAAATAATCTAAAATTCATTGCAGAGACGAGGATGAGTAGCAAATAGTGGGGAAATCATGAGGAAATGGAGGATTTAGAATAAAGTTGGAGGTGGAGGTGGAAACGCATTGTTAGTTAACGGTGGTGTGCTATAGCAAGAAGTCGGGAATTCGAGGCTACAATGCTAACTGAAGAAGAGAAAAAGAATTGATAATCCACTTGATTTGGAGCTGGAATGTGTGGAATCATTGGTATGATTTTGCTTGTTTATCGATTTAATTTTGGTCGCAGTCGAATATGAATTTGGTGTGATAGGACCCATCCTCAAATTACATAAAAAGTTATACTAGTTCTGCTCCCATTTCACAAATTCTATCAGACTAGATATTTTCTAACTTACCAAACCTCCATATCTTATTAGGTTAACCCAATTAAATCCATCATTGCGCGGTTAACGCCCACGTCCAATCCACTAACTCCATCAAGAGGTAGATTCTTGCTATTTTAAATTGTCTGAACCTCGATCTTTTTATTATTACCTATTCACACTTTTACACCAATTACATAATAACAGTCGTCAATAATATTATTAAATCATGTCATGTTGATCATATCCATGTACCATACTTATAATTTTATCAGATTTACCAACTATCGGAAATTCACCATTTAAGTTCACTACTTATCCATATTACTCTCATTTTTAATGCTTGCAAATAAACCACCATACTAATAATAATGATAATAGATAGAATAAATAAATAAATATTTAACATCTTAGCAACATCAACATCATGATGACGTTGGAATATCCATGCACCCATAATCCCATGTTCATGAAAGCATCATCATGTTCACGTGTTTCGACATATTTATAATGTTATAATCACTAGTTGTTAATTATTCCAATATGATTATAGCAAAACCTTTTCAATAATAGTATTTTCATATCTTTTAAACCGTACTTCCAATTTCATCTTTAGGTTTCATTGCTGAAATTAATTATCTAAAAGTGATTTTGAGTTTAAAACAAAAATACAATATACACATAACACAACATAGGTCTAAAACTACACCCTAATGATATCCAATTAATTCCATATTATAACACTAAACTCATAATTCCAAAAATAAGGATTTTTCATGTTGATCGGAACCCCAGACGGTGAGCCACGCACCTCCACGAGCCTTCAGTGGACTCTACGTGTAGGCCTCACGCGCCTACGCAGGGGTCATCCCCTACCTCCAACAGAGTCTGGAACTCGGGTCGCCCCACCCAACGGTTTGACCTGGTTATATTTCCTCTGTTTTACGTCCGTTTTCCACGTTCTAATAACCAAACTCTATCTACTTAATCTTAGGAAGGGTTCTATGCTGTCAAAATAAGGAAATACTTACCCAAAATCACTGTATGATCCTCCGTACTTTCAGCCTAAAACCAAACTCCTTGCTCCTCATTCCTTCACATCCAAACTTCTCTTTTTTTGTCTTAGAATGATTGTAGGACCTTCAGAAGGATACGACCATGCCTGTTCTCATGTTTCATAGCCTAAAACTAGGAAACCTGAAGTAGGAACTTCACGGGTTCCTTGTCACCCTTACTATTTTTCTTCTTTTCCCTCACTCATTTCCTTCAGTCTTTCTTCCTTTCTTCCTCACTTCCTTCTCTTCTCCTTCTCTCTGGTCTTCTCCCTCACAATTTGTGAGTTTTTTCCCTTTTCAGTTTCAACCCCCGAAGACATCTCCCACACCCAAACACACACATGCATATAATAAACTAAGTTGGTGGAAGTTGGAGTAGGAAGGGACAAGAATTTGGACAAGTGTCACTATCCACAAATATCTCTAAAGTAAAATGACCAAAATACCCTTAGTTGTTTTTTACTCATATTGAACGTATTTGACCTCCGATTTCAGCATATTACCTGTTGGACTCAGAATTCTAAGACCTATGTAACGGTACTTGTGAATCGTCCAACCATTGCCCCGATAAAAAAAGTCAACATTTGACCATATAGGGACAAAACTGTCATTTCCATTTACTTTTAAATTTTTATTTTTCTTGCATTTTTGCGTCGTTACATGGTGTGTAAGTGTTTGAAAAGTACTGTTGATGCACAAAATGTGTCAATTTGGGGTGCGAATCATGTTCAGCCACGTGTCTTTGGACATACCTGTAAAAAGAGAGTAACTGGTTGGTCGGTTAGAGGTAGGCACTGGTGTGGTACCATACTAAGGGTATTCCAATGCTCAAGTCAGTGGTGGGTCTGTGTATAAGGAGTGTGGTAAATAGTAATTCGCAAAGTAGGTGTGAATAGTCAATTCTTAGTTACTTTTATGGGAAAAAGTGAACCCTTTTGTATGGGTGAGATGTTGACAATAAATATGTGGGGGAATGAACATTTATTTTGAGGCCGACAGGTGGATGGATGATGTCTGTCCACTTGTTAGTACTAATCACACCTTGATAGGGCTTATTTTGATAGGACCCACCCCCAATCCCTTGGGATTATCGTGGGATATGTCTACTTCCGTCTGACACCGCATACCAGACTAGGGATAAAATCGTAACCCGCTCGGGGTTACCTAGAGTACGCAAGGATCTGTGGTGGCATTTGATGTCTCTACCTCTGCTACAACCCGCATCCGCGATCAACCTAGAGGGTGCCAAAAATAAGAAAACGTGTGAGTGGACAAAATAAGCATTTATTTAAAAACATTTTACCAAATAAAACTTTCACCCTCCGTTTTACAAAGTATGCATGCATATCAATTTCAAACTAGAATTTTCATCGTAAAACTAACTCGGGGTAAAACAACCACTGGACATAGTCACTCAGTGAAAAGCTAGGGACCCATTCTCAAATCCGTCATCCGTCTCTATTCGGGAAATCACTATCTCTATCCGGGAAATCACCATCTATATCCCTCGTCACAATTTTCATATCGACACGCGTGCGACTCAGATTTACACAACCGATCTACACCTTGCTCTGGAGTTCGCGACTCGACATCTAGGTGCAGTACTAGGCTCGGAGTCTCAGACTCGACGTCTCAGTACAATAACCTGACACACTTGCATGTAGTGTGATCGTGACCTCTTTGGGGGAAACACATCCTTACTAGAGTCATATCCATCTGGGTCATCTCTGGAGAAACACATTCCTGCCAGAGGCCCTATCCGGGAGAAACACATCCCTACCGGATCCATATCCATCATCTCATAGGGTCCTTTTCGGGGAAACACATTCTTGCTGGAGTCATATCCATCACCTCATAGGGCCCTCTCCGGGGAAACACATTCCTACCGGAGGCCCTATTCGAGGAAACTCAATTCCTACCAGAATCATAGTCATCCTTTCATTGCATACTCTATGAGGAAACACATTCCTAGCGGAGTCATAGCCATCCTCTCATCGGGTCCTCTCCGAGGAAACACATTCCTACCAGAGTCACATCTATCATCTTGGAGAATGGTCATAATAAAAACAGTAAAAACAAATTTCCATAAAACAGTTCCTTTACACAGGGTCTCAGCCCAAAACCAGTTTCCACAAATCACATAAAACGGTGGCCAGTTTCACATCAAACGGGGTCTGAAGCCCCAATAGGGCCCTTGGCCCGAAACATGGTTTCCAATGGACTCACTCCTAGAGTCCATTATCTTTCTATCTTTCAACTGGACCACAAGCCTGAAATCATTTCAATATGGTCTCAAGCTCGATCTACCTTCTCGAGAAAATTCTTAAATCTTTCATGTTCAAACCATGATCAAATTCACAAATCATCATTCAAATCACTATGCAATCATTGCATTTCAAACCATGTTTATAAAACATTAAAACCTATATGCATGCATCATTTAAAAAGAAAAGTCCACTCACACATCGTCCATGCTGCGCGCCTGCAATCCCCGCCATAAGCCACTCCAGGGCTAATCCACACTCTCAGAGGCGTTTGGACTTGTCCAAATCATACTTAAAGGTCACTAAAACTTCTATAAGTTCATATCATAGACTCTCACAAATTTCGGTACGGTCAACGTGTCCCGAACATGCTTCCTAAGGCTAAAAACCTCTAATTGACCAACTTAACGATCTCTGATCGACCTAAAACCGCCACCATTGGATTCAGATCTTCGAAACCTTTAGAATAGGATCGGTCTCACCTCGAAATTCATGCCCACGAGCCCCCACGTGCGGGTCAAAGTTTGGTCAACGCTGGTTAAAATCAACGGTCAACATTGACATCATCAAGGTCAACGCTGACGTCATTATGGTCAACGCTGATGTCAGCCTGACATCTAACACTTGTCAAGTTTGACAAATGATGACGTCATCTATGATGTCATCATCTACAACCTCCATTCAAGTCGACCTGGATCTCTGCAACTAGGTCAAACAGTCCCGCGACTCGACCCAGTCCATTCTTCCTCCTCCAATCACCATTTCACTTCGTTCTTCCACCATTCTGATCGTATTAATCCCAGGAAGATCTGTGAACCCTAAACTAGCTAAAAGGTTCAGAATCGTACCTCCCAAACGTTGAACAATGATGGGAAATTTCAACCTTGGTTCCCCGTTAATTTCAGCCACCTTAGTCCTTGGTTTTGGTGCTGTGTAGGTCGTCTGGCTCTTGGGAATCTGTTTTGGTCATTAGAAACCCCTAACAATCCCTAGAATTTGAATTCCAATTTTTGGGTCCAAATCGGGTTTTTGGGTTCTTACCTGGACGTGACTCCTCTGTTGTGTTCAGTCCCTCTCTGTCAGCTCTCTTAGTCTTCCCTTCCCTCTCACTCTCTCGGGTGACACACAAAAGATGATGGTATAATGGTTGGGTTAAGTCTGTGGCTTTTTGGCTTTCGGGCTTGAATGGAATAGGAAGGAGGGATGCATGTATGTGGGATTGGGAGTAATGGATAAGTAACACTTGTCACTCATCCATTGGCTCTTAACACAAATATTTGGGCCTACTAAATGAGAAAAGTCAACTTGCTTCATAAAATGTGCAAATGTAAATAGTTTCTGAAATTATCTATGACCTGTAACTTTCCCGTACGATATCCGATTTTGACATACCGCCTATCCATGAACTCGTATCGTCTTGATCTACGTAATGGTCCTTGTCGGTCCCTGTGTCATTGACCTCTCAAGTCAAAAGTTAAATTTTTTACCCTTTCTAGGGGTAAAATCGTAATTTTACCCCGATAATCCTTGACTAATCTCGATTAGTCTCACTAATCCCCCATTAATCCCAATTAATTCTTAACTAATCCCATAAATTCGGGACGGGTCGTTAGAATCTACCCTCCTTAAAATAATTTCGTCCTTGAAATTCCAATCGTCTCAATTCCACATCCAAACTACGGAAATCTAATCCTGCCTCCATCCCAAGGCACACGTCCACATCCACTCATACCAAAGTAAATGTCACTCGACATTAATCACAATCTGACGGTCACTACTATAGCTTAGCTCATCCTCTGTGATTGTATCCCTCGAATGCGTGATTACCTTCACAATGTGTGACCACTGTGACCGTAATTCCCAACACTCAATCTCAAGTCTTGCTCGAGACATCGACACTTGTCGATCTCACCTGTTATCCATGTAGGTGCACTCGGAGTCCAATCTGCCAGGTCATTGTTACCATCCCGCTCGGCTAACAATCTAGGCCAACAATCATACTATACGAAGCTGACATCCCATTCAGCTTTTCAGCCTGACGATTCTTCTCAGCTAACAATTCATACTAACCTCTTGTGTAGTATGCAATCTACCGACTACCGACTCTGGTTAACCTCTGATTCTGTTGTACCAAACTGTCATCACTAGTCTTGTCTCAGAAGATAGTTTCCTAACGTCCAACACATTCATGCCATCTAATATTTTCATGATCCTTCATATGTTGACGACACACCGTCGTTCCCAGCTGGTAACTCATGGCTCCACCGTCGTCCCTAATTTTAAGGATTAATTAGGGATTAATGAAGGATTAGCGAGGCTAATAGGGGATTAGCCAAGGATTAACGGCCATTTAGGGTGAAATTATGATTTTACCCCTAGACGAGGGGGAAAAGTTTACGTTTGACCTGGACGGTCCGATGGCCGAGGGCCAGGGACCGTTACGTAGATCGCGTCGATACGAACCCGTAGACAGGCGGCACGTTGAATTCGGACGTTCGACGAAGAAGTTACGGTTCACGGAAGTTCCGTGGAACTATTGTACGTTTTACGAGATGAATTGATTTTTGTCTCAAGTGGGCCCCAGATATTTTCTCATGCCCAATGGATGAGTGAAAAGTGTTACTCATCCATTGCCCATTGATTTTGCATTCATGCACTTCATCCATTTCCTTGTTCGTTCAAACCAAAGCCTGATCTCGCACAAACACCACCCCTTATCACCCCCTACCTTGATGACTGAGGGACAGAGACTAAGAGGGAGGCTGAGACTGAGACAATGAAGACGAAGATGGTGGCAGGAGGTGGCTAAGCCGTCGTGCATAGCTGAGAGAAGGTATGAATCGGTTTTGAGTTTTTGAATCCATTATTTCGATTAGGACATTATGGTTGATTTTGGGTGATTGGGAGATGTTTAGTAGGCTTGTAGGAAGATTAGGAAGGGCTTTGGACGGCAGAGGAAGGCTGAGATGCCTTGGGGGTTTCTGGGAAAAACAGAGACCGTGAGGGGAGAAATTGAACGAGTGGTTTCAAAGGGTTTTTCATGGTTTTCTTCATACCATTAGGTTGTTAGGGTTGAGTTAGGAAGATTGGAATCAAAAGGGGAAGAAATGGACAAAAAATGAAGAGGGGATAGCCCTGAACTGGTCTCGCCAGTCCAGTTAGACTAGCTGTACAGTGCTGAACTGGACCGGCCGGTTCGGACCGGTCTGGCCGAGGAAGAAGAAAACTGTTCACTAGCGTGTCGCTCTCAAGCGAAACTCATTTGGACGGCGCATGTGGGCGCGTGAGCCACTTTTTGGGGAAGGTTCCAACACACGAAATCGTCTATTCGATGTAACGAACATTTTGGGACTGGTTTCGAGTCGATCGGACATCGTCTCAATATAGTTCTGGTTGTCCGAAGGATTCGGAGCGCGTTTAAAAATAGTTAAAAATCCCGAAAAATTAGGAGGAATTAGTGAGGGGTTAATTAAGTAGTTAGTGACCCTCTAAAGTGATTTGGACAGGTTTGAGAATCCTGGAGACGACAATTGACCCGGGAAGGTATACGACGCATATCGAGGTGGCATCACGGACGGTTTGTGAGTGGACTTTCTTTTATGAATCGATGCATGCATAAATGTTTTATAAGTATTTTAATATATGTTTCGTGATGCCTTGAGTGCATTTTTGTGTGTGTTTACGTATTGGCATGTATTTTGAGGTTTTTCGGGTTTTATACGTGCATATACACGCTTATGCTTTCGGTTTTCATGAAATGGTTTTGAAAAGGTAAAATCGGGCATGAGAACCATTTGGTTTTGGTTTTATCTGGGGCATGTGGCCCTATTGATGACCTACGGGTCTGAGTCGTTGATAGGACCCGCCCCAAATCCCTCGGGATTAGTGTGGGACGTACCTGCTCCCGTCTGACACGAAGTGTCAGACCAGGGATATTTTCGTCTTTTGCCCAACCGGGGCTATCAGAGTATGCTAGGATCCGAAGGAGGAATGCGATGTCTCGTCTCTGCTACAGGCGCATCCGCGATCAACCTGAAGGGCATTCAAAACATAAAAGCTGTGAGTGAACAAAACAAATATTTTATGAAAACATTTCATAAAAGAACTTTATGCCCTTCATTAAAAACATATGCATGCATTCGAAAACCATTTCTAGGGTTCATGCCTGGTTCCCATAAACCGTCATGAACCGTCAAACCATTTGGGCGTTTGGCCCGAAATCTATCAATCAAATCATGGGACCTCCGCCCAAACCAAAACACATGGGAACTCGTCCCAAAACCACCTCATAAGGGTCTCAGCCCAAAACTAATACGCGTGGGTCACAGCCCAACGCCATCTCAGTGAAATCACAAACACATATACATATATACATACATAACCCATCCTAGGCATTTCCGGAGAAGATGCCATCTCGGGGCACACATCCCCTAGGGAACACATCCCCGATATAGTCACAATGTCATCATATCTATCTAGTGTGGACACTACTCGGGGTCTCACTTCGAGTCTTCTCCCAGGAATCTCCATCTGGGAGGCTCAATCTCTGGATCTAGTCTGAGCTCTCTCTCTGGATCTAGTCCAATCATCTCTCCGGAATCTGGTCCGGGGCCACAACATCATAAGTAACCTCCACTCCTGGAACGAGATCCCTATGAGGATACCCACTCTGGTCTGTGTATCGTGACTCTCCAAGTCGACGTCTGGAGGAAACCAATCAATCATCTCATAAGGAGGGTATATACATACCAGTATACTAAAACCATAAAAACGGGACTCATGCCCGAAACACAATTCACTGGGCCTTCCGCCCGAACATAAAACTCAATAGGGCCTCTAGCCCGATTTCACAATAACTGGGCATCGAGCCCGAACTCGAATTCAACTGGGCATCGAGCTCGATATCTCAGGGTCAGTCACGATTCCGATCATAGCGATGCGTGCAACCATCAATCCAGGACCGCTCTCAATCCTGGTATGTCGCCGTGAACACATCACTGCCACGACCATCTCGAGACCATGGTGCACATGTCGCCGATCGATCCTCTAAACCGTTAGCACTTCGAAGTCGAGCCTCCAAAGGCTGCTCGACAACAGGACGTGCATCGTGACCTCTCCGGAAGGAACACATCCCAATCCGGAGGCGAGCATCACATCGTCCGTCACCGTGCACACAGCACCCGTCGCGACCACGACTCCGACCTACGGGTCGTCAATAGGGTCTCATGCCCGAGTCAAACCAAATCCAAATGGGTCTCACACCTGAGAAATCAAGACCAAATGGGTCGTTTTACTTTTCAAAACCATTTCATGAAAACCGAAAGCGTAAGTGCGTATAAGCACGTATAAAACCCAAAAATCTCAAAGTACGTGCCCATACGTAAACACACACCAAAATGCACTCAAGGCATCCCAAAACACATATGAAAACATATATAAAACATTTATGTATGCATCGATTTCAGAAAGAAAGTCCACTCACAGACCGTCCGCGCTGCTGCCTCGATATGTGCGCCATACGCCTTTCCGGGTCAACCGTCATCTCTGGGATTCCCAAACCTGTCCAAATCACTTTAGAGGGTTACTAACTAGTTAATTAACTCCTCACTAAAGCCCCCTAATTTTCTAGGATTTTTAACTATTTTTAAACGTGCACCGAAACCTTCGGACAACCCGAACTATATCGAGACGATGTCCGATCGACTTGAAACTAGTCCCAAAATGTTCGTTACATCGAATAGATGATTTGACATGTTGGAACCATCCTCAAATTCTCCCGCACGCGCCGCCTGAAGTGGCTGCGTGTGGGAGCCGCGCGCTAGTGAACAGTGTCGTCTTCCTCCTCGCGATGACCGGTCTGAATCGGTCCGATCCGGTTCGCCTACAACTTGGACCGGCGTGACCGGTCCAGGTCCATTCCCGGTCCAGTTTTCACCGTTTCCACTCCTAATCGATCCTAATTTTCATATAATCGTCATAGGAACCTAAACTAATCAATTAGAACTCCTAAAACGTCCTAAATCCGACCGGTCCAATTTGGTTCTCACGGTTCAAAAATCCAAAACCTCACCCCAGGGCTCCTCAACATCCAAAACCTTTCAAAACCTCCCTATTGACCTCCTAACAACCTAATTAATTCAAAACAAACATCCAAATCGACCCATAACACAAAATGGAAATTGGATCGAAAAATGGTTAAACCGATACGTCGATCAGTTTTTCTCCCCCGCCGTGCACGGCGGTGCTGCCTGGGCCAGCCACTACGTCCAGCCGGTCCTCTTCATCTCTCTGTCCTCTCAGTTAAGCTCACAGGTCAAGGGTTTGGGTTTTGGGTGAGAAATGGGATCGGGTTGGATTGGAAAAATGGAAAATGGATGCACGGGTAAGGGGTTTTATGCATGAATGAAAATGATGAGGAATGGATGAATGACATCTGTCATTCATCCATTGGGTCTGAGAAAAAGGCTGGGGCCCACTAAAGTCCAAATAAGTGCCCGTCTCGAAAAACGTGCAATAGTGCACTCGAACTTCCGTGAACCGTAACTTCGCCGTCGAACGTCCGAATTCGACGTGCCACCTGTCTACGGATTCGTATCGTCCTTATCTACGTAACGATACTCGGCCCTCAGTCATCGGACCTTTCGGGTCAAAAGTCAACTGTTGCCCCTATTTTCCAAAATTACCAAAACGCCCCCGATCTTCCGTTCGTCACAACTTCTTCCACGAATGTCGGAATCGAACGTGCCATCTTTCTATGAACTCGTGACGTCTCGAATTACGTCACGATCATCAATCAAAGTCCATTTGACCTTCCGAACAAAAAGTCAACATTTTGCCCATTCTAGGCGTAAAATCGTCATTTCGCCTTGAACGTCCGCTAATCCTCATCTAATTCCCTATTAGTCTCGCTAATCCATCATTAATCCTTAATTAATCCTGCTAATTCGGGACGGGTCGTTACAATCGTAGTCGCGACGGGTGCTGTGTGTACGGCGACGGATGACATGACACTCACCTTCGGATTGGGGATGTGTTCCTTCCGGAGAGGTCACGATGCACGTCCCTTTGTCGAGCAGCCACTAGAGGCTCAACTTCAGAGTGCTAACGGTGTCGGAGATCGGTCGACGACGTGTGCACCATGTTCTAGAGGTGGTCGCGGTAGTGATATGTTCACGGCGACATACCAGGATTGAGAGCGGTCCTGGACTAATGGTTGCACGCATCGCTATGATCGGAATCGTGACTAACCCTGAGGTTTCGGGCTTGATACCCAGTTGATTTTGAGTTTGGGCTTGATGCCCAGTTACCTTGTGAAATCTGGCTAGAGGCCCCGTTGAGTCATACGTTTGGGCTAAAGGCCCAGTTGACTTGTGGTATCGGGCGTGAGTCCCATTTGTGGTTTTTCGTACTAGTATGTATATACCCTCCTTATGAGCATATTAGTCTCCTCCAAACATCGTTGATCCTGGAGTGTCACGATCCATTTCCTGGGATGAGTGACTCCAAGAGGGAGCACATCCTAGGAGTGATGAGATATGGTATAGTCTTGGACTGGGTCCGCAGACCGTCCTCCAGATGTCTTAGATCCTGGATTTTGGACGATTCCTCCCAGGCGTCATAGATCCTGGGGGTAGACTCGGAGTGAGATGTCGAGGACGGGTTTTATATATGCGTGTATGAGGTTTTCACTGAGACGATGTTGTGCTGAGACCCACGCGTGTTGGATTTGGGCTGAGTTCCCATTTGATTTGGTTGGGCTGAGGTCCCAAGTACTTTGGTTTGATTTTGGGGCAAAGCCCCGTGTTCTATGTTTGAGAAATGCCTTCCGAGTGCATGGATATTTTTTAGTGAAGGGCATAAACCTCTTTTTGATGAAAATGTTTTATAAATATTAGTTTTTTTCACTGTGGCTTTCGTGTTTTGAATGCCTTTCAGGTTGATCGCGGATGTGGGCTGTAGCAGAGACTGAGACATCATATTCCTCCGCCGGATCTTGGCGTACTCTGATAGTCCCGATTGGGCTAAGGACGGAAGTATCCCTGGTCTGACACTTTATGTCAGACGAAAGTAGGCACGTCCCATGTTAATCTCGGGGGATTTGGGACGGGTCCTGTCATTGACTCACTCTAGAGTCATATCAGGATACCTTGTACAATACCTTATGTCACTCAGCGATCAACGTTGTGATCCTAACTCGTCTCGAGTCCCAAACTGTCATCTCCCTCATCGTATTGATACATTAACCGATATCTGGCTTATTCTGTCACTACACGAACCAAAATCTGACCCATCCTAGGTGTATCTGGACCCCATTGAATACTTGCTCTAGCAAAGATTTTCACAACATAAGCACGAGGGTTCCCCTAGCCCATCCTTGTCCCGAGCTCCATGCTCACAGAATAACTGAACCCTCTAAATCCACTCTGTACTAGCGCACAACATTTAATGCCCGGTCCTCGTACTCAAGGTACCATCAACATCAGACCTCGTATGATTATCATACCATGTCCATCTTGGACTTAATCTGATGATCGTATCACATCAACTGAATTGATCACACTCATCAATCTTACCGCTACCATGCTCTATTCATGGGTGCAGACCACACGCACAACCACAATCTCGGGCCTCATCTGTCCATCACATGGCTGACATGCCAATCGTGTTCCAACACTGGAATCTGTCTGCCTGATCCCTGCACAGGACAAACCACATTAGACTCAGTGTCTTCTCTGAGTCCTTATGGTCACCAGACCAATTCCAGAGATAATCCAGCTAGTTCACTAAACAATCTCACTCCTTGGTTCATTCCAAAGGTCAACCGACTCACGTCACCAAGAAGTTCCAATCCCGAACCTATCGGTTACCTACCACCATCCAACAACACTCCATGGTCATCTACCACCAATACAATCTCTCCATTTGGAGCGATAAAAAACCTGCCAAAATCCTACTCGAGGTATCAGCTATTCTTTTTCCTGAATGATACTCAATGTATCGTCTTATTTGCCACGAGGATAACCTCTACCCAACCGTCACCGACACTCATCCTATCCGAGTGATTCCAATCTCAACCGTCCTGGTTTGCTGACGTTAATCCCAAACTAGTCCGATCCACAACCAACTCGGTCTATACTCATTTCGATCATCCCGATTCGCTCTCATCGTGATCCATCCCCAAAATCAGTCTAAAACATCTTGATGCCTAAGAATCTCGGCTCACACGTATTTCGATACTCAATCGCCTCAACCCATATTCACCTTGATCCTCTCAACCTATCGAGCATCCACACTAGCTCTCTAGATCCACATCACATGACCCATGACACCAGCAGAAGTTCATCAAACTTTGGTGCTCACACCTCACTTCCAGTGACACTGAGCACCGTTCGCTCTCCAAGTCACTCAAATTCGGCTCACAACCGCACCCTCATAGCACCCCTCAACTCCGCTCATATATCCTTGAGTGATGAGAAGTTCACTAAGTTGACACATGGTAAGGGATACTCATTCTGTACCAGCTCATTACCCAGGTATCTCGTCAAAGCCAACTTCAAGCTCACTTAGCTAACTAGGGACATCATAACACACGTCTCACGTCCCTCATGACCATACAGTCGTATCCTCCCAGCCTCCAAGCTGTCACTCTCTCGGACATCAACCACGTGTCCCGGGAACCAATCTGTCTTAAGGTCAAGGTTTTATGTGCCTTTTATCATATTGTTTATTCACATTCAATAGGTGATTCCATCACCATACACGTCAGCATACTAGCTTGCATGTCCCAATTTTATGGGATCAACTCATGCACACAACACTCGTGTAATCCGACCACCACTAATCATGATAGTTAGATTCCCAGTCACCTATCAAGGCACATCCGTGCCTTCCGTAAATCAACTAAACTCCATCTCACTGAGCCACTCGGGATCCTTTATATCCCACTTAGCGATCACTACCATGGTGACTCGCACATCGACCACTCAAGGCTCGGAGCTCGAAGCAATCCTCGTCCAAGCTCCCTAAGTACACAAATCTCCATGACGCCTTTGCGTCGTCCATAACCCCTTGGTCGTTGTGGAATTCCTTCACACTTATCTCCTTCTGAGATGCTACATCCTCACTCGAGTCTTACACTTAAGACTCGACACAACCCAATGAAGCCTCACTGCCTCAATTATTATCGTACTCAGTTTGAACTGAATCTAACCAAAAATCTTTCCTCGTAACAAGCAAGACCCACATACCTCTAAACCATATGCAAGGACCTCACCTCTCGACAACGTGTCAAGTTACCGACACAACTGATGAATCCTCATCGTCTTAGTCGTCACGAGGCCATGAGCATACCATAACGAGATCACAACCTCTTCTCGTACCTCAACAAGGTTGGGGCAAGTATAACTTAAGAACGTTCCTTGAACATCACCCAACTCTCAATAGTCTCATCCACATCCATCGATAGCAATGTCTGTTACGATCCTTGTGTAGATCGATCCAAGAATCGCTCCGCTATCAAGACTCCGTACACATGCGGTAACTCACCACCCGTATCGATCACTCAGAATTGACCAAATCATGTCTTCAAGAGCGTAGCTCAACGCTGATACAACCCGCTCATAAGTGTGTAATCCACCGGTCGATCCACACCGGGATTTGATCCACAAGTACCACTTTCCTGGTAACGTTTCCAATCATATCTCAACTCAGGTCACCCCAAACCTCGGTTGCTCACCGTAGCACGTCAGGATAGATGTACATCAATAACTTAGCTCTGAGGGTCTTGTCTACTCGTAACTCTACGGCCTCCAGCCATTGGGCCCACGAGAATCTTGGCCCTATTCAATGTCTAACACTGCTCAACCACAGCATGGGATGCCAATCAAAATCCATCCGGAATCCAACACACTAAAACATGGCACACTATGCCAATAAAAATCCATTTGGAATCAAACACACTAAAATATGGCACACTATGCCAATCAAAAACCCTCATATAGGTTCATTTCCACCTAACTTTCTTATTCCTACCCTCACTATGACATTGATGACGGGCTGTCTTTACCATAGAAACATCACATCAAGCAAATGCGCAACACTCTGCTCTGATACCAAACTGACAGGACCCATCCCCAATCCATCGGGATTATCATGGGACATGCATTCTCCCGTCTGACACCGCGAGCTAGACTAGCGATAAAATCGTAACCCGCTCAGGGTTACCCAGAGTACGCAAGGATCTGTGGAGGCATGTGATGTCTCGACCTCTACTACAACCCACATCAGCGATCAACCTGGAGGGTGCCAAAAACAAGAAAACGTGTGAGTGGACAAAATAAGCATTTATTGAAAAACCTTTTACCAAATAAAGCTTTCACCCTCCGTTTTACAAAGCATGCATGCATATCAATTTCAAATAAGAATTTTCATCGTAAAACCAACTCGGGGTAAAACAACCACTAGACACAGTCACTCAGTGAAAATCTTGGGACCCATTCTCATATCCGTCATTCATCTCTATCTGGGAAATCACTATCTCTATCTGGAAAATCACCATCTATATCCAGGAAATCACCATCTATATCCCTTATAACGATTTTCATATCGACACGCGTGCAACTCGAATTTACACAGTCGATCTACATATGGCTCTGGAGTCCGCGACTCGACGTCTAGGTGCGGCACTAGATAGGGACGAGTGTGGCTCGGTTAGGGGTTGGCAGGGCAGGTTAGGGGTCGCCAATGGCATGTGGCTCGGTTTGTGTCGTTTGGGTTTCCAGTGCCTTCTGGGTTCCCAATAGATTACATAGGGACGAGTGAAACCTATGTAAGCGTGAGAAGTGACGTGGTAATAAATGTTGGGTTTTTACCGAGGTGACCTTTTGCAGGTCGGGACACCCTTATAAATAGTTGGAAGAAAGTGAGAGGAAATTCAGTTTTTCACTTTTTACGTTTTTGCTTTGGTGAGATTCTACTCCTTCGACCAGGTGATTTCTGGCAAGATTTGTGCGGTGGAATTTGTGGTGGGGCGATTTCTGATGAGGACGATCGTCGTGTAAAAACATGGTATGGACTCCTTTTCTCTTCCTTTTTTTGGTCAAATTTATCTTTTTTTAGAGATGAGTCGGGGATGAATTAAGGGGTCAGACATTAGTCCGATCTAAGGAGCATAGTGGTCAATGACCAAAAATTTGTTTTTGTTCTTTCTTTTTTCTTTGATTGCTCCAATGTCTGACCGAGATAACGAGTCTAATGAAGTTTAGGATTATGCAGATGATGATCAGCAAGGCTCGTCGTCCTCATTCTCTGCCCCTTAGTTAGAGGAAAGAAGTTCATCGGTGGAAATCAGTGATAGTCTGAAGATCAGACAAAAACTTGGTCGGGGTGATCATGCCGGTGTATCGACTTCGGTTCGGCCTATCAGCAATGAAAAGGTTGCTTAATTGAATGGGGAGCTGTTTGGGGGCAATGAAAAAGCTGCTTAGGTCGGTGGGAAATCGTATGTGATCGTCCATGTTGTGAGGACGATGGGAGGTCAGGACAAAGAGCCAGTCAGGGTGATCGGTACGTCGACCGAGGGATTTTCTGAGGAGAGATCCTAACCGCCGTGCCTATAGAGAATTCCAAGTTCTCTATCGACGAGATCATGAGCAAGGAGATGGCGGCGACCATCGAGAAGTTCTAGTCGGCCTCGAAAGTGCCACATGACTTTGAGCTGAGTGTAGTCAGTCCGACGGAGATGCCAAGTAGTCCTCCTCTGGGATTTGCACTCTTCTATGGCGAGATTTTTAAGCATAGGGTGAGGTTCCCCTTTCACCCTTGGTTGAGCTTCATGGTTTGGAAACTGAAGGTGGCCCTCGATACGCTCAACCCAAACATTTATATCATCTTGATCAGTTTGTACATTGCATTTTTGAAGGCAAAACAAAAGCCACCGACGTATGGCCAAGTGGTGCATCTGTACGATTTTGGCTCGCAACAATAGAGCCGGAGCTGGGTGCATGCTTGGGTGTGAGGACAAGATGGCTCAAGGGAAGTTCATTTATGGTCTGCCACCATCTCAGAAGACGTATAGGATGAAATTTATCTTTGTTGGTGGGAACTAGTGGGAGAGGGCATCCTATCCGAGTTCCAATACCTAATTGTCGAGGGTTGGTCTCAATAACAATTGTATTATTAGTTTTTTTTTCTAATTATACCGGTCGGTATTCCTTATTCTAACCTGATTATGTGTTTGCATGTATTCTTCCTGATTGTGTATGCGTGCCTAAACCGACCGCTCACCCTTCGGAGCCGGATGCCTTTACCTATGAGCTGGTCAATAAGCCGGCGGTTCCGATTATCGAGCTGGAGAAGGAAGGAATCATAGACCTTGGGCTGATGGGGTGATAAGAGGGGATAATAAGGATCGAGGTCTCGAAGGACAACACCAAGCGGGAGAGGCATGTCTGAAACAACCTCGAGCAGGCTGCGAAAAGTGTGAGGGCTCGAGTTGGCGTGAGTATTGTACGTGTATTTCCAGAGCCTCCGCCTTTGTGTCGAGGTCAGTCTTATCAAGCCCCACCATACCTGACCTATACTCATCCTCAACAACCATCTCATCAGCAAGATCTGTCGCCATATCTTTTCCATGTGCCCCAATCTCATTCTTTACCACTATCTCGCCATCAAGCTGGTTGCCACGAGGAGGATATGGCGGACCATGCATGTGTAGGGCTTGACAAGTTCGCCAAGCCAGGCACTAAGTGGAAGGACATCTCGGTTTCCATCCGGAAGAAGATGTTGTCGGTCATTAATAGCTTGACGACCAGTTCCACAATGGATTTTTCCAAGATGGATGATCTGCTAGAGAGCTCCATGTCCGAGCGCATGGAGAATTCGCTTTTCATTGCTTCCCACGTAAGTGCTCGGTGAAATTTATACTTATATTTTTTTCTTTTTCTTTTGGTTTGTTTTTGTATTGTTGCTAACTTGTACTCGATCTGTGTTGTCCCTCAATGATATGTTTATCAACTACATTCACACATTGAGGCGAGTTGCCACTATTGATAAGGAGAAAGCTAAGTTCAGAGAGTAGTCGACGTTCTTGGGTCGGCGGTCTCAAGAGGCTGAGCTGACCATCAAAGCTAAGCCCGAGCTGGTGTGAAAACTTCAAGTCTAACAGCAAATTTTGGACCAACAGTAGGCTCAGCTGCACCTGTACATGGAGGAGGCTGCTGCGCCTTAGTTGGCAGCGGAAGAGGCTGATCACCTGATGGCTGAGCTAGGTCGGGTCGACGAAGAGAGTGACCAAAGGGGATTAGAGGCTAAACATGAAAAATTCTTGGCATAGGGCTAGAGTGCAGAGGCCGAATTCCTAAAAGTGGATACCGAGCTCTCAAGGAAGGAGGCCGGGCACCAGAAGGAAGAGGCCAAGCGTCTGAGGGCCGAGGCGGTGGATTAGGGGATGGAGATGGAGGCTCTCCATGCCAAGATTGCATCTGCCAAGTCCGAGGCAGTGACCGAGTTCCTTAAGTCTAAGGAGTTTGAGGGCCTGCAAGATAACTTTGTCGTGGTAGCCGAGCGGGAGGTCTATAAGAATATCTTTCTTACCTATCCCGAATTGGATTTCGACACCACTCATTGGCTTGGTTTTCGGATGACTCTGGAGGCCTCAATGGTTGGCGACCAAGTCAACAAGGATGAGGAGCAAGAGGAAGGGTTGACCAAGGCTCCTGGTAAGACCACCACAGCTGAGCAGACTGTCGATCTGATTCCTGAGGATGGAGTAGAACCAGCCTCAAAGGGTGCTGGGCTGATTGACCCCTCTTATGCCTGAAGTGTGAAGCAAGTTTTAAGTTTCTTTTTTTTGTACGACCTGCATGTTAAAGTAGCATAGGATTACCTTTTTGTTTCTTTGTTTTGTAATCTTGGCCGACCAAGAGGTCGTTTTCCCTTAAGTTAATGAGACTAAGGATTTTTTTCGTAAAAAATTCTAAGTGTCAATTGATCCGAGCGTGATTGATATTGTATGTACTTAGCCTTGTAAGTGTATGCTTACTTTAGACCAACCTGGATATGTGGTTTGCATGTATTTAACTTAATAAATGTAAGCTAGTTTTTTACATACCTGAATGTGTGGTATGCATGTATTTAGCTTAGTAAATGTATGCTTGTGTGGTCCGACGGAAGTTGGCCTCTACGTATTTAAAGAAATGTATGCTTGTGTGGTCTGACCAGTGTGCATGTATTTAAGCAAATGTACGATTAACGAGACTAACCGATCGGGTGTCCAGTCTGCATAGATGTATGCCCTTGTACATTGACCGAGAATGTGTTTGGTCGGTGTGTGTTACACTTAGAGAAAATAGTGAGTGCCAGTGTCTCTGTAAAGTAGCCTCAGGTCGGTATTATGTTTTAAGCGTATGGCTTAGGAAGAGTTCCCGGTGTGTGTATGCATTTGCCTCGACTGAGAATTTGTACAGACATCCTGAGTGTTGGAGCTCGGTGTATGCTTCTCAATCCTCTGAGTTCTCGGTTGAGGTAAGTCGCCAATGGGGGAGTGGAGATGAAAAAATTGTAAGTCATGGTACTTGTAATTATTTCGCGACATGGTCAGAGTGATGATACACTGTACTGTGAGCGTTTGTGTGCTCAGCCTACTCATATGCGTACCAGCTAACTAATGTTTAATGTGTAGTGGTTGGTCATTCTTGGTTAGTGGACCTAGTGGACTATCACTTTTCCATATGAAGGTACTTTGTTAATGTTAACCGACTGATGTGTATTATACAATTCAGTCGGTTTCTCAGTGCCTTGTTAGTTTTGGCACATAGTGTTAAATGTTCCCTCAGTGTAAATGTGTAAGAGGGTAGCTCAATGTGTGTTGAGCGAGACAGAGTAGAAAAAAGATAGAATCTTGTCGTTGATAGTTGGTGTTAAGTTAGCTAGGACCCATTCAATGAGGGCCTTACTGCGGCTTAAAAGATTATGGTCGTAGGCAGAGCTAAATGTAGTAACTTTTGAGGTGGTAGTTCCACAAGTGGCCGAGGATGTGGCCGTCAGTGTCAGATAGATTGTTTGTGCCCTATCAGCATATCCGAATGTTCTTGTAGGGGCCCTCCTAGTTGGCATTGAGCGTGCCAGCTAATCAGTCTCTGGTGGCTAGGCTGACTTTCCTGAGTACCCAGTCCCCTACTTGGAAGGCGCGCGATTTAACCTTCAAGTCGTGATACTATCAGAGCTTTTTCTTGTATGAGAAGTTTGGAATGTGGGCCTTCTTTTGGTGTTCTTTGATTAGGTATGATTCCCCATCAACCTCAGCTAGGATGACGGCCTTAGTACCGAAATAAAATGAAAAAGGTGTTTCGTTGGTGGCCTTTCGATACGACGTTCAATATGACCAGAGGGCACTAGGTAGGATGTTTGCCCATTTTCCTTTAGTTTCACCAAGCAGGGTCTTCAGATTTGCTTGATGATTTTGTTAACAGCTTCAACATGGCCATTCGATTGAGGGTGAGCAGGGGAAGCGAAGCAAAGGTTGATCTTGTGCCAAGCGTAGAAGGCACTAAATCAGTTGTTGATAAAACTACTTCCAGTTGTCGGTGTTGTTGTTGTGTGGGAGACTAAATTGACAAATGATATTCTGGAAGATGCAAGTCTCAATCTGAGTCGTGGTGATGGAGGAGAGGGCCTTAGCTTCAACCCACTTCGTGAAGTAGTCCAAGCTCGACAACTACATACTCGTTTTGTCCCTGTACGATCGGCATCTTCCCGATCAAGTCGAGTCCCCATTGGGCAAAAGGCCAATGGGAAAAACAACTCAGGGTCGAGTCCTTGTATCCCTCACTTCCTTCTCTTCTCCTTCTCTTCTTCTCCTTAGTCTTCTCCCTCATCGTTTGTGAGTCTTCCCTCTTTTCAGTTTCAACCCTTCGAAGACACCTCCCACACCCAAACACACACATACAAATAATAAGCTAAGTTAGTGGAAGTTAGTGTGGGCAGGGACAAAATTTTTCCTGACATGTGTCACTATCCACAAATATCTATCAAGTAAAATGACCAAAATACCCTTGGGGCTAATTTACCAAAATAACCTTAGTTGTTTTCATATCGAATGTATTCTACCTTTGATTTCAGCATACCACTTATCTACGAACTCATAATTCCAAGACTTATGCGTTCGTACTCGTGAATTGTCCGACAAGTGTCCCGATCAAAAAGTCAACATTTGACCTTATAGGGGCAAACCGTCATTTCTGTTTAATTTTATAAATTTTATTTTTCTCGAACTTCCAGGTCATTACATGGTGTGTAAAGTGTTTAAAATGTATATGGAAAATCAAGAAAATGCCCCAAAATAGGTAAATCTGTGTGTTTGAGAAAAATATGACTGGTTTTTACGCTTGAAAATATCCCATTGGGTCGAAGACAATGGTCCGAAGGAATTAAAGGCCCAAAACAAAGAGAGACCTAGCCCAAGCGACCACTTGGAACATGAAGAGGAAAAAGTATGGGCGGTTCTGACACGCAAAGAAAATGAAGCCAAATGGGAGGTTTCCAACGAAAAAAATGGCGACATGGGACCCACTAAAGGTTCAACTTGGCAACTTGATCAACTTCCTCATCGCCTATAAAATGAGAAGAACCCAGCTTCTTAGAGAACCAACAATCAACCAATTAAACTCAGCAAATTGATCTACATCAATTTCTGAACCTATGAACAACTGACCAAGGTTTCATGGTCTAATGCCCTTGTGGCAAAAATTAATTTTCCTAGAAAACCAAGATGCAACTTCTCTTCTCACCTTCTCAAGGCTTTATCCAAACGCCTAACCGTCTTTCTGACCGCATCAGCAAGAATGTCATAATGCTTAGCTAAATTCCTACACTAACATTCTTTCTAACGAAACATCCTCATAAGGGTTTGCCTTACTTCGACTTCCAGTTCATGGATGGTCGTTGAGGCTTGTAGAGATTAATCTTCTTTCTGATTAAAAATTATCATAAGAGTTAATTATTTCAACTATCGGCTCACGAAAAGTCATTCCGACTACTGGCTCATGGAAGGACATTCCGACTACCGATTCACAGAAAGTCTTTCCAACTGCCCATTCATAGCTGGTTACAATGAGCATCGATCTTTCAACGTCTTGTCGTCGCCTTTGAGTGCTCTACCATCTCATTGCGTGATTTTTTACTGATATTCATTTCAGTTGATGAATTCTTGAATTTCCTGCTTTTTAAGGGCTTGAATGCGAAGAAAATAATTTATTTTTATATACTTGTAATCTCAGTTGTTGCTCAGTTCAATTCCAGTCCTTTTACATTCTAGTATTTGTACTTCCATTTCCATTTCAATACAAACCAGGTTTTCTTAAGTAGTAATTGGTACTTGGGATACACAATCCAAGTGTGGTTCACAACTTTCCAAGTCGGGATACTATCTTTGAGCATTAGTTCAAATACTTTGATTCTGACTTAAGGGAACATAAGACCTCTGACCACTTGACTACTGAAATAACAATGTTGCCTGAATATCATGGAAAAATAATTGAACTTGGACTACACTGAAAAGAAAATTATTAAAGTCCTTAAGAAAAGCATAAAAAAGAACAGTGCAAGCTAATCTTGTCTACTTGCCTCACTACCACTTTGATCAGAAGAAAGGTTCTTGGGCTGAAAATGGAACTCATCTACACTGTCTAATAACAGCTTCTATTAGTGGCACATCCACACTTGAGTTGAAAGGCGTATTGGCTTTCTGATCTGCTCATTTAGGGAATGATTATGGCTAAAGGATCATCATGCTCAGCCCATCCAGCATCACCCGCAACACACCACCAACAAATGAGACTCTTTAAGTGGTCTGCCCCTCGCTCCGTAGATGCGGTTCCACGCGAAGATCCAATCAAGGTTTTCGCGGGTCCACTCGACTCTTAAAACGAGAAAACTTTTTTGGTAGGAACATAATCTACCACATCCAGTGGGACTCTTTTTAGTGCATGCCAAATTTCAGGTGCACTCAGCAACACCGAGATGCTAAATGGAGGTTTCTAGAATTTTCTCAAGAAACGGTACTTGAATTACCTTCCCCGCAAGTTGACAAGGAGCCACCAAAGTATAGAGTATTTGAAGAAATCACCAGCCAAGTTATGGTTAAGGAAGATTTCATGGAGTTATTCAACGAAATCGTATCTCCCATCAGCTTGCAGATTGAAGCTCTAAATGCTAGGTTCAAGAGCTTTCCAGTCGCAATACGGCTCCAAACAAAGACACTAATGTCCCACAATTAGAGATCTTAAAACGTGACAAAGGAAAAAATCATATGGATTCAGGAGCATTAGTTCTCGAGCCCCTGTTTCCGACACCAGCCTTCTTAAAAGGATCATGGATTGAGATCTCGAAAACAAGTACACTTCAGTAGGAGTTTACGAGCTTTGATTTTGGGATGTATTCTAGGTACCATCCATCTAATGGCTAGGGAGAATTCAAGCCCACTATTCAATCAAAGAGTAAAAACATACTAAACAATTGGACAAAACCTGATCCCAATTAAGAAGGTTAGATGAAGAGTTTATCTCTTATAGAAGATGACACGACCCATCCCAGTCCCCCTGGGATTACCGTGGGATGTGTCATGCTCCCGTCTGACACGAAGTGTCAGACAAGGGATAACCTAAAGCCACTGCCACAATGAGCTTCCAGAGTGCGCAAGGATCGATGGAGGGGGCATGCGATGTCCCAGTCCCTGCTGCAGTCGCATCCGTGATCAACCTGAAGGGCATTAAAAACAATAAAGGCTGCGAGTGGACGAAAATAAATAAGTTCATAAAACATATTTCACCAAGATATTTATGCCCTTCATGAAAACGTATGCATGCATCGAAAACCAGTAAGTAAACTATTTACTAAAAACAACCATTAGGGTCTTAGCCCAGAAACCGTAAAACCAAATCATGTGGGTCTCTACCCAAAACCATGAATACCGAAAACCAAACATATATTATATAAATCCGACACCCAGAATACCAATTCCAATTTCCCAGTGGGCCATCGCCCAAAACCATAACCATAATTACCATTTCCAGAAAAACATGTTTAAACCATCCTGGGCATCCCAGATGCCTAGCGTCCCAGACGCTCGACGTCCCAGACATCATATCTCACGGTATAATAATAAGCAACGCGTGCTGCCCGGGGTCTCTCCGGGTCAATATCTCTGACACCCCAGATGTCTGACGTCCCAGACGTCTAATCATAGCAATCTTGCTCCTGAGTCACTATACGGTCCGGTAGCTCTGTACAATAACCCCTCGCAGGCAATGCACCGTGACTTCCCCAATGTCCCAGACACCTGGAGGAGACTATCACAAATCCTCGTATCAAGATGGTTTATGGAAAATAGTTTACCAATCATTTCAAACATCTCAAGGGCCCTGCCAGGAATTTCCATAAAACCATTACCAGTCCAAACATTTGATTTTCAATTCCAAAACCATTTATTAAAATCCATGCAGGGTCGCCGGCCCTAAAGCACATTTATAACCAACTGTGCCTCATGCCCGATTTTGTAAATCAACTGGGCCCACGGCCTGATTTCGTAAATCAACTGGACTCCAAGTCCGAGGTTTCCAAAACAATTGGTCCTCATGCCCGACTTTATCATTCCAATTTCAAAACCATTTCATGAAATCATATCCAAAACCATAAGTATGGAAACTCAGTGTAAAACTGGAAAAACCTCGATTTACGTGCAAGCACGTAAATCGACTCGAAATGCGTGAAACCATTTAATTCACCAATATCCAAATCAACATCATATAATCACAATCATAATCCATATAAAATAGTTATGCATGCATAAAATTTATAAAACCAAAGTCCACTCACAGACCGTCCTACGATGCGCCTAGATACACGTGCCATAGGCCTTTCCGGGCCTCGTCACTATCACCGGGACTCCCAAATCTCTGAACAAAAACCCGAAGCCCAGATTTTTCCGTCGTCCTTCCTCTCGATCCAGCCGTCCTCGAGCCTTGAAATCAGGTTCAATGGGCTCGTCTCTGTCCCTTGCCGTGAACCGCCGTGGTCTCCGGCCGTTCTAGGCCTCAAAACCGATCTCACTTGTCTCCTAGAGTCCCCAGTATCACGACCCAAACAATAGGATTAGCTAAAAGCCTCTAAATCCCAACCTTGAATTTTTTTTTGAATATTTCCACCTCACGGTCGAGCTCCCCCCCGTGAGCCACTATCACCCCGTCGTCCTCAATCTCTCATTTCACTCCTTCACGGTCACACACCAACACTCACAAGGTCACGCACACAAGCTCAGCTATGGATGGTGGAGTGTGGTGTGTTTGTATGGGGGAAAGGAAAATGAGGTATCGGGTCATGGTTTAACAGAGATGGTGGAATCTGTTCAGAATGGGAGGGAGGAGATGAACGGTCTGGATTGAAGGCATAGATTAGATGAAGGGCCCAGATCAAAAGGTGAATAAGTGGGAATTTTTAAATAATTTTAATCCTAATATTTTAATCCAATCTCACCAATCAAGGCATAAGTCCATATTTTAAGGTTATTGGTCCATGGGCCCCACTTAGAATGTCTGACCCAATCAGAACAAGCCACGTGTCCTCGCCTCGTAATGCGCACATCGTGAAATTGAACTTCCGTGACCCGTAAATTTTCCGTTCGAAGTCCGATTTCAGCGTGCCGCTTGCGTATGGATCCGTGTCATCTCGATCTACGTAACGGTCCTCGGCCCTCAGCCATCGGACCTCCCGATCAAAAAGTCAACATTTTGCTCCTATTAACCAAAATTACCAAAATGCCCCTTAACTTCTGAACGTCGAAACTTTCACCTAGAACGTCAGAATCGAATGTACCACATGTCTATGAGCTTGTGACGTCCCAAAGTACGTCACAGTCATCAGTCAAAGTCCATTTGACCACCCGAATTAAAAGTCAACGTTTTACCCACGACTAGGGGCAAAACGGTCATTTTGGATCGTTCGTCCGATTTCGCCCTACTAATCACCGATTAAGCCCACTAATCATGATTAGTTACTAATCTAATCCCGGAATTCGGGACGGGTCGTTACAACCTTCCCTCCTTAATAAATTTCGTCCTTGAAATTCCAACCGATCTAATCTCAAACGTTCTTCCCCTCTTAATTAGTTTCGTTCTCGAAATTCCAACTGTCCTGATTCCACAAACACCCCGTGGAAAGTGAAATCGACCTCGCAACACGTGTACACTCGTACACCAACTAATCAGAACCAAAAACTTGTCCGCACCCAAACGCACCACTAGTATTCACCTCTTAACGACTACATTCGACCCCGTCGAATGACAGAAACCACACGTTTCGAATTGACACCATAAGTAAAATCTACCATTTCGTTGACGCAACAACTCGACGGTTCCTTCTCAATCACCAATTTATCCTGGTATCTACTCCCACTGGGAGTCATCAGACCTCACTTAGCAATCCACGTTGACACATCCCGACAATCTGTCACCACTTGACCGTTGTTAGTCGAAAACTGACACTATACTCACTCATGGTTACACTAACCACCAACTTACTCGACTCGAGTATATACCAATCAACACCTCACTCGACCTGCGTGTAATTGAACCCATCAGAACCACTATGACCCACTGCACAGTATCCGATGTCCAGTCCACGACCTCAACTAATCCAATGGTATCGGAACCAATCCGACTACCAACACGCTCACCGACATACCTCGGGTATAACCCGTATACCGCCATCAGGCACCACAAGTCTGCAAAGTATCGTACCTCGAACCATGTACAAGGTACACACATCTATCCATCGACTAGGCTACAACCACCTAGGTCATAACCAACACGTTTCAAATAATGGAGTACATTTGTCCAATCCCGTATTAGATAAATCGAAACTCCACCCATCATTCAGTTCCAAATCCAAATCCGAATCCGAATCCGAAATTTCGTAAGAAATCCTGAATCCAAACCCAGACATCATATCCTTAACCTATTTCTAAATCCGAATCCAGAATCATTATTCCGTAAGCTAGCATTTGGAATAATTATTCTGCACCCAAATCCAGAAATCCACTTTCAAGTTCCAAAATCGAATCTTGAATTGTCACCCAGAAATTCGATTCCAAAACCCGAAATCTCATTCACATCTATCAAGACACACCAAAACCGAACCTATCGGTTACCTGCTCAAATACATTCGATTGACTTCATAGGGAAGCCAATCCCAACATCCACACGTTCAAGGTTGACAAAATTCGACCACGTCGGAAACCTACTCACCCGAGTAATATACCATACGGGATTCACTTCGAAAAGAAGTTCAGTCCCGTCATTTACGACTCACATACCAAAGTAAGGGTGATAAACTCTCCCTCTATCTGGATCATCAAGATCACGACCTAGATTCAACACTGCGTCCCCGACTGTAAACATCACGATCCTGCTCCACCTAGGATCCACACAGTTAACTACTAGACTCCAAACCACAGGGTCTTACACCCTTAACTAATCTGCATACTGCCACAACGTTCGACAGCCAACTCCCACATCTAAACAGATCAGTCAACGACGAGACACGCCGAGACTGTGGGTTCTCACTGATTACCACGTATCGATCCTTGCCATTCCACCTAGGAAAAACCAAGGATGATCCAAAAAAGATGACGCCAAAACTCATCCTACGTGAATGCAATTAAAACTCGCTGCACTCACCACGCCATGTAAACCAACATCGTATACCACCAAACAGAAAATGAGAAATCTCGTTTACCTAACTTCGAATACGCAACTCCTCCTGATAACCCCAAAACACACATGGGCCCTCCAACCAATACACGCTCAACGTACTAGTAACCACAATCAACGTCAACCAGCACAGAAAGTAAGAAGTCAACCCCAATGATTTCAGAATACATATCACCAATGCGGAAATGAGCACTCCTCTCGTCCCTTAATCACCGCTCTCCTCGAAACTAAAGTTCCAACCGTGTTGGGAACATGCATGCTCCCAATGAGATGTCAAGCCCAACCACTGGACTTCCCACATCCTCAACTCACTTGGACAACCACGTGTCCATAACCAATCCAATACTCAGACCTCACGTCCGTTAATAACTATTTATGCACATACACCGATTCCGATTGGGAATTACTCAATTTTTTTTTTGGATGTGCATACATTACTACCTTCGTCTCACTTCTCAACCTTTACAGGTTCAACCCCCGATTTTCCATGTTTTTCACAATCACAAAATCCCACATCTATACCACCAATGATTTTCCTCGTCTTTTCCAATTTCAGTAATTTCCTTGTACTTTCTCGGGGTATTAAAAACATACAATCACACCAATCTCGGAGTTGACAACAACTCCCCAAATCCACTAATTCTCATGACATAGGGAACGTCATCCCAAGATTCCTCCTGTCTCAATCATACCTTTTTATCCACTTATCTTTTGTCTCCTCATCAATGTTGGGACTTATCCCAACACCTCACAATCTCCACTGGATCCTATCCAGTCCATGACTCAACCACTACTGAATCTCAAATACCGAACATATGTCCATCATGACAGAGCTACCTCCCAACTCGTGGCTCATCAAAATCTCAATCACCGACACCAGCACCAACGCTAGTACCAGCACCAACGCTAGTACCAGCACCAACGCACTATCATCAACACTTGTATCAGCACATAGGCATCCAAACATCTACACTAGCACACAGTGTGCAAAGTTGATAACCCTAGATCTCCGCTCATACCGAGCGACGATCCCGTACCACTACTCGTACTCCACAACTATGGGTACCACCATTCTGACAATCCACATCAGGATAATGAACGTTCCCTGAACGTCCCCTGATTCTCAACTACTACAACCACACCAAGTACTCTCGATAACCAGTCATCTCCACAAGACTACCGTCCAACAATCATCGCTATCGAGATCCGTATCCACACGTCACACTATTATTCGGTCCAACCGGAATTCCATATTTCATCTCATAACCGTACCCGTGGATCGAATCCCATCATGATTTAGGGCTCCACAATCACACCCTATGGTTCAGAGGAACCCAACTATCCTCTACGGTAAAATCCATAACCTGACCGACCCCGCGGTCCTGACATCGTATAGACGTCAATTCCAATCCTACCATCAACTTAACGTGGGTTCCACCACTAAGGTCATCGGCTAACTCCGATGTACCAACATTCCTTACACTAGTAATCACCACTAGGGTTCACATTTAGACCGTTACCCAACTGAGGTTCACATTTCCAAGCCACTACTCAAATGGGATTCCCATCACTCAATTGGGGTTCGGGGGAAAACCCGGACTCCTAGCAGCACAAAAATCTACTATCACATGACCGAATTGACGGTCTCACATCACCAGTTCATCACCCCCAACCCCACTTGGGTCGAATCACACTAACGCACGGCGTATCGGGCTAATCGTACTCTATCCACTATTCATGATTCATTTTCACCAACTATCCATCCGACCCCCTAACTAACAGGTTGATAATAAACTGCAGCTCAAAGAGACATCACACCCTCGACCTGTACGCACACGAAGAGCAAACCTGTTTTGATACCTCTTTGACACGACCCATCCCAATCCCCCCGGGATTACCGTGGGATGTGTCATGCTCCCGTCTGACACAAAGTGTCAGAAAAGGGATAACCTAAAGCCACTGCCGCAACGAGCTTCCAGAGTGCGTAAGGATCGATGGAGGAGGCATGCAATGTCCCAGTCCCTGCTGCAGTCGCATCCGTGATCAACCTGAAGGGCATTAAAAACAATAAAGGCTGTGAGTTGATGAAAATAAATAAGTTCATAAAACATATTTCCCAAAGATATTTGTGCCCTTCATGAAAATGTACGCATGCTTCGAAAACCAGTAAGTAAAATATTTACTAAAAACAACCATTAGGGCCTTAGCCCAGAAACTGTAAAACCAAATCATGTGGGTCTCTATGTGACGACAAGTCCCAAAGTAATGAGATTAATTAAGGATTAATTACGGATTAGCGAGATTAATCGGAGATTAGACGAGGATTAGCGGACGTTCGGGCGAAATGACGATTTTGCCCATAGAATGGGCAAATCACCGACTTTTCGTTCTGGCTATCAAATGGACTTTGGCCGATGACTGTGACATAGTTCGTGACGTAACGAGCTCATAGACAGGTGGCACACTCGATTCCGACGTCCGAGTAAAAAGTTATGACGTTCGGAAGTTCAAGGGCATTTTGGTAATTGGGCAAAAAGTTGACTTTCTGACCAAGAGGTCAGATGGCCGAGGGCCAAAGATCGTTACGTAGATAGGGATGATATGAATCCGTAAACAGGCGGCACATCGAATTTGGACGTTCGACGGCGAAGTTACGGTTCACGGAAGTTCTGAGGTACTATTCACGGTGACAAGTTTTACGAGACAAAAAGTGAAGTTTTGTCTTTTGTGGGCCCAGTTACTTTTCAGGGACCAATGGATGAGTGACAAGTGTCACCCATCCACTGGCCAACCTCAACCATTCATGCATCCACCCCCCATTGTTATTGCATCAATCATTTCCTCCTCACCAAAACCCAAACCCGATCATTCCCACCCAAACCGCTCCAATCCAAACACCCACTGATCATGACTGAGAGCCCAGGAGCGTGTGAGGATGAATAGTGGAGGATGGTGGCCGGCTGGAAGCCACGCCGTTGTGGACGGCGGCCTTGAACCCGAGAAGATTACCCAGTTAGGCCCAAAACCCATTTAAATTCGATTTTTGCATTATGGGTCATTTTGGATGTTTTTAATGAATTAAATGGGTTGGTAGGAAGGTGTTAGGATGATTTTGAGGATGTTTAGGGGTTGTAGGACACCATGGGAGGTTTTTGGGAAACTTGAACCTTGAAGTTCAATTTGGAACCTTGGGTTTTAGGTGTTGTTGATTAGTTTTAAGGATTGGTTTGGATAGGAAACTTGGAAATAGGAAGTTTAGGATCGAAAAGACGAAGATTGGACGAAAAATGAGGGGTCTAGAGGACCAGACTGGTCACGCTGGTCCAGCTGGACCGGACTGCACAGTCGAACCAACCGGACCGGTTTGATGCAAGGAAGAAGAAAACTGTTCTGGCGCGTGAGGCCCACGTGCAGTCCCTTCTAGGGGCTCGTCCGGGCCCGTGAGGGGGTTTTAGGGGTGGTTCCAACATGTGAAATCATCTATTCGATGTAACGAACATTTTGGGACTGGTTTCGTGTCAATCGGACATCGTTTCAATATAGTTCGGGACGTTCAAAGGTTTAGGTTCAAGTTTAAAAATAGTTAGAAAATCCAGAAAATTACGGGACTTTAATGGAAGGTTAATGAGGCTATTAGTAACCTTCTATTACGATTTGGACAAGTTTGGGAATCTCGGAGGCGACGGTTGATCCGGGAGACGCTTATGACAAGCGTATCGAGGCGCGGCTTCGGACGGTCCGTGAGTAGACCTTTCTTTCGAATTCGATGCATGCATAAATGTTTTATAATTGTTTTAATATATGTTTTGTGTTTCCATGAGTGCAATTGCTTGTGGTAGCCTAGGATTTACGTATTTGCACATGTTTTGAGATTTTCAATTTTATACGATGCATATACGTTCTAGGTTTTCAACTAGAATTTAATAAACGGATTTTGGATTTAGAAATATTAAATCGGGCATGAGACCCATTTGAATTACGAACTCTCGGACTTGGAGTCCATTTGATTTGACGAGGAATCGGACCTAGGGTCCATTTGAGCTATACGATCGGACCGAGGGTCCAGTTGGTTTCCGATTCAGGTTTGAGGCCTAGTTAGTGATACTATCGGGCTTGATGCCCCCATTGATTTATGATATCGGGCCTGAGACCCATTTAGTTGAGATATCGGGCTTAAGGCCCCGTTGGTTGCGAAATCGGACATGAGGTCCTATTGAGTAATGGTTTCGGGCTTAGGGCCCAGTTATTCGTGTAATCGGGCTTAAGGCCCCGTTACTTGATGGTTCGGGCTTAGGGCCCAGTTATTCGGGATATCGGGCTTGAGGCCCTGTTGATTGTAACATCAGGCTTGAGTCCTAGTTCAGTTTGAGTATTCGGGGCATGTGACCCTGTTGAATTGAGGATTTAGGCCGAGGCCTGTGAAAGTGAATTGAATCGGATTTGAGGAATTCTGTTGAAATGAATCGGGCAGGAGACCCAGTTGAGAAATGAGTTTTGAGAAAGCAAGAGAAAAAGAAAGAAAGTATTTGAAATGAATGAACCCTCCATATTGATTATATGGTCTCCTTCAGTGTCGACCTGGAGAGTCACGATCCACAGACCAGAGTGGGTATCCCCATAGGGATCCCGTTCCAGGAGTGGTGATTACTAATTATGATGTGGTCCCGGACCAGATTCCGGAGAGATGTGTGGACTAGATCTAGAGAGAGAGCTCGGACTAGATCCAGTGATTGAGCCTCCCAGATGGAGATTCCTGGGAGAAGACTCCGAGTGAGACCCCGAGTAGTGTGCACACTAGATAGAGACGATATCGTGACATTTATCGGGGATGTGTTCCCTAGGGGCCATGTGCCCCGAGTTTTGCATCTTCCCGGAAGTGCCGCAGATGGGTTATACGTATATTAATACGTATGAGGTTTTACAGAAGGTGATTTGAGGGCGGAGACCCTGTGTTCCATGTTTTAGAAAGTGATTTGGGGCGAGACGCCGTATTCAATGCTTTGAGAATGGTTTTGGACTGAGACCCACGTGTAACAACCCGTCCCGGGAGTCGGGATTAGTGAAGTGGTTAGCGACGAATTAGCTGAGTTAATCGGTGGTTAGTTGGGTACTTTTGGACCTTGGACGTAGAACGACGATTTTGCCCCTAGTTGGGCAAAATGTTGACTTTTAGTTCGGGCGGTCAATTGGAAATTGACCGATGACCGTGACGTAGTTCAGGACGTCATGAGTACGTAGACAGGTGGCCCGCCCGATTCCGACATTCGAGGAGGAAGTTATGATGTTCGGAAGGTTGGGGGCATTACCGTAATTTGATTAAAGAAGGGGGAAAAGTTGACTTTCCGTACGACAAGGTTTTTACACATAGACCGAGGACCGTTAGGTAGATCTCGTCGTCTTGAGTTCAACGATAGGCGGCATGCATTCATCGGACATTGGACGGGCGAGATAGGGGTCTAGAACGACGAAGGGCAAAATCGTAATTTGGACATCACAAGGGTATTTTGGTCTTTTTGAGCCTTGGGATGCGTACAATCAGTTTGGGACAAGTGTACAGGAGGGATTGGATATTTTGAGAGGGGACCATGGGATGGTGGACACGTGGGCTGTGTGTAGTGGCTTCTAGGGTGCACGGTGTAATTATTTGTGTGTGTGTGTGTGTGTGCATCGTGTTTGTTCGAAGAGGGAAAAACAGAGACTGGGCAGAGAGGGAGGAATCAATCAATTGCAGGGAGGTGTGACCCTTGTGAGTGTGTGAGTGTGATCAGATGGAGGTTGAGAGTGTAAGGACTGAGTTGAGCAGATTGAGAGTTGAGTGTTGGTGTGTGAGGAGAGGGTGAGTTCTCAGGAAAACAGAGAAGAATCGAGGTGGTGGTGTTGCTGTGCTCGAGCAAACCGTTCAAATTCAGGGTGTGGGTGAGTTCAGATGACAGAGACGAGGCGTTGGACGGGCTGGGACACGGCGGCGTTCACGGCAGTGCACAGACAAGTGAGGTTTCTCTGTTTCCCCTATTTTTCCCTTTTGATTCAGACGGTAAGTCGTGGAGTTTGAGTACGAGTCGATGTTTTTGGTGAGTCCTATTGAGTTCAGTAGGTTCCTAGGGAGCTGTAGAGGTCGATAACGTGACGGGGGATTGCACGGTGGGCCGGGAGCAAGAACAGGGGATTTGGACGGTTGCTGTGTCGAGCTTGGGAGGTGAGGTTTGGGTGATTGTCGAGGTGTCCTAAGGTTTCTAATAGTTCTAGGACGGTTAGAAGGACCTTAGGGTGTAACCTGGAGCTTCGTGGTGGCCGTTGGTGGCCGGAGACAGAAACTCGAATTTTCTGAGTTTTCTTCGAAGCTTGGACGAGGAGATTGAGGCCGTGTTTTCACGAATTGATTTGTGGAATTAATTAAATAGGCCAGGACGAAACTAAAGGAATGAAAAGGGTTGAAATTGGTGGAGGAATGGCGAAGAACCGCCCTCGCCGGTTCATACCGGTCGAACAGATGAGGAAGACGATGAACAGTGGTCACTGAGCAGGCGCGTGAGGCCCATGTGCAGCCACTTTGGGCGGTGCGTGGGGGCGCGTGCGGTGGTTTCCGGGGAAGTGGTCAACTAGGTTTTTGGTCTAATCGTTGTAACGAATCTATTGGGATATGTTTCGGGACTATCAGACGTTGTTTCGGGTTAGTTCTGCGGGATCGAAGGACTAGGGTCCCATTTAAAGTACGCTTAGAAGTTCAGGAAAGTTATGGGATTTGAGTAGGACTTTTGTGAAGTAGTTAGTAACCTCGTAATGTGCTTCGGACAAGTTCGGGAAAGCCGAGGACATCTGAATGGCCGGGGACGGCTTAAGTGCGCGAGTATCGAGACGACGTCGGAATGGTCTGTAACGATCTGTCCCGAATTCCGGGATTAGATTAGTGACTAATCTTGATTAGTGAGGTTGATCAGTGATTAGAAGGGCGAAATCGGAAAAAATGTGCAAAATGACCGTTTTGCCTCTAGTCGTGAGAAAAATGTTGACTTTTTGATCGGGGGTCAAATGGACTTTGACCGATGACCGTGACGTAGTTCAGGACGTCACGAGTTCATAGACAGGTGGCACGTTCGATTCCGACATTCGAGGAAGAAGTTATGACGTTCGGATGTTTAGGGGCATTTTGGTAATTTCGAGTAATAAGGGCAAAATGTTGACTTTTTGACCGGGAGGTCCGATGGACGAGGGCCAAGGACCGTTACGTAGGTCTCGTCGATACGAATCCAATGACAGGTGGCATGCCGAAATCGGAGTTTCGACGACGAAGTTATGGTCACGGGAACGAATTCAATTAACCGAACGAACCGAGACTCCGATTAAAATAATAATAAAATAATGAATAGTGACTGTTGACTGTGCACACCTGGATGAGTAACAAGTGTCACCCATCCCCTAATTTAAGCCCTAGAATCTGCTCCATGTTTCCCTCCCAACACCATCATTATGTCCTAATATTGTTAATTACCCTTATCCTCCATTAATCATCTAATTGTCTTCAAATCGTGAGCATTGGGCATAAGAATTGGGAGAATTGAGCTCCCTTTCACAACCAGCTGTGAGGGGAAAATTGAGAGCTTTGAGAGACAGAATTAACGAGGGAATTACGGGGACAAAGGGAGAGCTGGGAAATCAAAATCGAAAATTTAGAAAAATTGGGGGGAAATTCGAATACTGAGAGATAGGCCATGAGGATCAAAATTGAGTTCAATTTGAGTCTTCTGGGATTTGCACGATCAGTTTCGTCGAAAGAATGAAGGAAATTGGTGCCCAATTCACTCTGAACGGGCCTGCTAACAGAGAGCTTGAGTCGAGGTTGAGTCGTGATCATTGAGTGATCAAACGACGAAATTGATGAAGGGAAACTATTTCTCATGGTCCGGTGATGCTTCTGGGTGCATCAATTGAAAGAAATTAGAAGGAATTGAGGAATTTCGATGAAGGAACAGTGACGGGTGTTCTTCATTGTTCATCGTCTAATCGTTGGGTTTAAGGTGAATTTTGATAGAATTAAGTGTACAGAATTTTAATTGGACTTAAATGGAAGCTAATTGAATGATCAATTGAAGTATTTAGGTGTAACGACCCGTCCCAAGTTCCATGATTAGATTAGTGACTAATCACGATTAGTGAGGTTAATCGGTGATTAGTTAGGCTAAATCGGACGAACGATGCGAAATGACCGTTTTGCCTCTAGTGGTGGCAAAACGTTGACTTTTCATTTCAGCGGTCAAACAGACGTTGACCGATGATCGTGACGTAGTTCGTGACGTCACGAGTTCATAGTCAGGTGGCACATTCAATTCCAACGTTCGAGGAGGAAGTTATGACGTTCGGAAGTTTAGGGGCATTTTGGTAATTTTGGTTAAAAGGGGCAAATAGTTGACTTTTTGACCAAGAGGTCCGATGGCCGAGGGCCGAAGACCGTTACGTAGATAAGGACGATACGAATCCATAGACAGGTGGCACGTCGAATTTGGACGTTCGACGGAGAAGTTACGGTTCACGGAAGTTCAAGTGCACTACTGCACGAATTACGAAACGAGTTAACTTTGGGACTTAGTGGGGGCCCAGATATTTAATCCCTACCCTATGGATGAGTGACAAGTGTCACCCATCCACTGGACAACTCCATTCATTCATGCATCTTCCTTTTCCCGTGCATTTCCTTTCTCCATTTCAAACACACACAAAACACCCACCCGATCTCACCCATTTTCCTCCCATCCGTGCAACCCAAAACCCATCCACTCTTCACCCATGACCAGGCAGAGGACCAGGGAGCCTAAGGAGGTTGCTGAGCAGCCAGAACTTCCGTCCACGGCGGCGAGGGGAGGAAGAACCCGTGAGGTTCACGGTAAGTCCATTTTGATCCATTTTCCCATTTTTGATGTTATGGTTGGTTTTTAATGGTTTTAATGAGTCCATTAGGTTGCTAGGGACATGTTAGGAAGGTTTAAGGAAGCTTGGGATGGCTGGGCAGCCATGGGAGAGTTTTGGAAAACTTGAACCGTTTGGTTCAAAATCGAACCATAGGATTTAGACGTTTTCGGTTGCGTTTAAGGATTGGAATGGATAGAAAACATCAAAATAGGATGAAAGGAACCAAAAAGGAAGAACTAGGATGAAAAATGGGGTGTCTAGGGCTGTGAACCGGTCACGCCGGTCCAGTTGGACCGGCCAAACCAGGTGAACCGGCCATGAACAGTAAAATCGGTCTGCTAGAGGTTGGTGTCGATAAACAGTGTTTTCGATCTTCTTGGGGCACGTGAGGGTGCGTGAACAGTAATTTGGGAAAGTGTCCAAAACGGGAAATCTTCTATTCGATGTAGTGAAGATTTTGGGACTGGTCTCGCGTCAATCGGACATCGTTTCAATAGTTTTCGGGGTGTTGGAAGGGTTAGAGTCGGTTTAAAAATAGTTAAAAGTTCCGAAAAATTACGGGGCTTTGATAGGAGGTTAATTAAGTAGTTATTAACCTTCTATTAAAATTTGGACAGGTTTGGGAGTCCCGGTGATGGTGATCGGCTCGGGGAGCCGAATGGCACGCAAATCGAGGCGGCAGCTCGGACGGTCTGTGAGTGGACCTTGTTTTCTAAATTGTTGCATGCATAAATGTTTATTATATGTTTTATTACTGGTTTGATGATGCCATGGGTGCATTTGTATGTGGTTACGTATAGGCACGTATTTCGAGGTTTCAGCCCTATACGGTGCCTATACGGGTCGGTATTTCTTTATCGGTTTTAATGAAATGGTTTTGGATTTCTAAAAGGATAAACTCGGGTATGAGACCCATTTGGTTTTATCTTGGGCATATGACCTTAGATTTCGGGCACGGTGCCCAGCCGAGGTCATATGTTCGGGCACGAGACCCAGTTATTTTACGGTTTATGATTTCGGGTCAGGGACCCTAGATGGATTTCCAAGTTCATGACGGTTTATGGGAACCGGCATGAACTCTGGAAAGTTCATTGTGGTTCATGACGGTTTATGGGAACCGGCATGAACCTTTGTCAGGTCATTCTGGTTCATGACGGTTTATGGGAACCGGCATGAACCCTGGTTAATGGATGTTATGGATCATGACGGTTCAAGGGATCCGGGCATGAATGTTTAAGTTATGTATATATATGTATTCATATACCTTCCTTTACTTCTATTATCTCCTCCGGGGAGGGTCGTTGGCCTGGGTGGACCCCGGAGTAGTCACGGAGCACCGACTGAGTGGAGTCACCCCCAGTTGGGTTCCTTACTCTCGGGAAGGCTATGATTACTATTACCTCGGGTAGGGTCAGTGGTCTGCAGACATTGATCTTGACTTTGAGAAGACTCGGATTGAGACCTGGGTAGCACGCGCGTAGCTTGGAAACCGTGACAGGATTGGTTGTGTGAATTATATGTATATGTGATGTATGCTATATATGATATATGATGTGTGTTTACATAGGTTTTGGGCAGTGGCCCATATGGTTAGTTTCTTATGATTTGGGCTGAGTCCCTTATGGATTTGGGCAGTGGCCCGTGTACTTGATTTCATTATGGTTTTTCTGGATAAATGGTTTTCGAATGCATGCATGCTTTTTAGTGAAGGGTACAAATGTCTTCTTATGAAATATTTTTATAAACTCTTGTTTTGTCCACTCACAGCTTTTAATGTTTTGACTGCCCTTCAGGTTGACATCGGATGTGGACTGTAGCAGAGACCGAGATATCACATGCCTCCTCCGGATCCTGGCGTACTCTGATAGCCCGGGAGGGCAAAGGTCGGAAATATCCCTTGTCTGACACTCCGTGTTAGACGGGAGCAGGGTCATCCCGCACTAATCCCGGGGGGATTGGGATGGGTCCTGTCAATGTGGTATCAGAGCATAGGATTGCTTATCAGAGCATAGGATTGCTTATCAGAGCATGGTTGCTCATGTTACTCTGAATTCCAGAGCGTATTTTGCGCGATACTCCGTACGCAGGTCGAGGATGTGATATCTCAATGGGCTACAGTTCGTGGTCAACCTGATGTTGGGATGCCGATACGATAGTTAGTAGGACTGTATCGTGATATATCTTGGTTCGGCATTTGATGTCGGGGTTGCCATAGTTCTGTCAAGGTTGGCAGTGTGGGACCCTATGGAAGGATTAACGTAGCAGTACATTAGAGTTTTGGATCGTAAGGAGGTTAGTTGGGATCGTCTTCACGATGTCGTAGGATCGGTTCCGACGACTGGTTGGATGTGTGACCAACCGTTGGGCGAATTGGTTGAGTTAGATGGATTTACTGCTCCAGGCGGTTAGCAGCCAGATTCATGGAATCCTAGTTGATTTTCCGGTAGGATTGGATTGACGTCTTTACGATGTCGGGACCGCGGAGGCGGTCCGATTGTTGATTTTACTACTTTTCGCAGTTGGGTTCAGGGGAACCCTAGGCGTAGTCGTGGAACCCTAAGGTAGGATGTGTATGATTCAGAAATGTGAGTTGACGAGTGATTTGACTTGGACGACTATTCGAATTTGGATTCGGTAGTTGGTCTAGTCATGTCAGCTTGTGTTGGGACTGCACTTCGCAGTCGGGGTTGTACTTATCGGTTAGACCTAGTTGGTTGTCGTGCTACTCAGTTGTGGTTTGGTACAACTAAGGTTATGGGCAACCTGGTAGACGACATTGGTTGAGTCGAGTTGCGACTGGTTAGTGATTGGTTGGACAAGTTATCAGGGTTGGTACTTGTTGATGGAATCCCTGAGTGTGATACAGAGTAGTTGGTACGGGCGATTGATTCCGTTGGATGCGAATCTCGATAGCGATGTCTGGTAGTTAGGTCTGCACGAGTCTGTGGCAGGCACTACTACCGGGAGTGGTTGTAGTTATGATTGTTGGGAATCGGTGACGTTCAGGTGACATTTCCTTTTCTCGTATGAGTTGTCAGGGTGACTGTACCCAGAGTTTTTGAGTACGAAGGAGGCAGAGTTTCTCCTATTCGAGCAGAGGTACGGGATCGTCGTTCGGTATGAGCGGAGATCCAGGATTGTCAGTTTTGCACACGGTGTGCTGGTGTTAATGTGCTGCTACTAGTGTGGATGCCTGTGTGCTGATACTAGTGCAGATGATAGTGCGTTGGTGCTGGTACTAGTGTTGGTGCTGGTGCCGGTGATTGGGATGACGATGAGTTACGAGTCGGGATGTGACTCTGTCGAGATACACATATGTTCGGTATCTGTGGTTCGGGAGTGGATCACGGATAGAGGTATACCAGTGATGGACACGTGGTTGATCTCCAAGTGTGTTGTTTCCAATCTGGATGGAACTTCGGAATCGCGAGAGGTTGTGATTGAGGTGACGAGAGAAATGCGGGTTTTCCGCATTGGTAATGGGTATGTCGAAGTCATTTTGGGTGACTTCTCAGGTTCTACCGTGGTAGATGACGGTAGATGATGGTTGTGACACTAGTACATTGGTCGTGTATTGGTTGGTGAACCCGGGATTTGTCTTGGGTCATGAGGAGGAATTGAGTATATCGAAGTTGGATGACTGAGATTTCTCATTTTCTGCTTGGTGGCAGACGCTGTTGGTTTACATGATGTGGTGAGTGCAACGGGGTTTTGGTTGCATTCACGTAGGATGAATTTTGATGTCATAGTCTTGTATCATCCTTGATTTTCCACGGTGGAATGCCAAGGATCGATACGAGGTGATTGGGGAGGACCCATAGTCTCGACGTGTCTCGTCGTTGACTAATCTGTTTAGATGTGGGAAATAGTTAAGGACTTTGGACGTCGTGACGATTCTCGATCGTGACGTCTAGGGTCGGTTGACGTGGTGATGGATTTGGATCGTGATTTCGATGATCCAGATAGGTGGAGAGTTTATCACTCTTACTTAGTGTTGAGTTGAGGATATTGGGACTGAACTTCTTTTCATAGTGAATCTTGTATAGTATATGACTCAGGGGAGTAGTTTTCCGACGTAGTCGGATATGGTCAGCCTTAGAGATGTGTTGATATTGTGATTGGCTTCCCTATGAAGTCAATCGATTGTATTGTAGTAATCGGTTGAGCAGGTAACCGATAGGTTCGGTTACGGTGCGTCTCGGTAGACGAGAACGATATTTCAGGTTTTGGAATCAGATTTCTGGATGACGATTCAGGATTTGATTTTGGAACTTGAAAGAGGATTTCTGGATTTGGGTTTTGGAATCGGATTCTGGGTGACGATTCAGGATTTGATTCTAGAGCTTGACTGTGGATTCCATTTATGGATTTGGGTTCGGAATGGTTATTCCAAATGCTAGCTTAAGGAATGATGATTTCGGATTCGGATTTGGACATGGTTATGGATATGAGTTATGGGTTTGAATTCGGGATTTCTTACGAAATTGCGAATTCGGATTCGGATATGGAAATAGATGATGGGTTGGAGTTTCGATTTGTCTAGTCCGAGATTGGGCAAATGGACTCCATTATTGAAACGTGATTGCCTACAACCTAGGTCGTCATTGTTGTTGTAGTTGTAGTTGTAGTCTGATTGATGGGTAGATGTACGTATCTTGTACGTTGTTCGAGGTACGATACTAGGCAGACTTGTCGTGCCTGGTGACGGTATATAGGAGATACTGGTGGTACGTTGGAGAGCGTGTTGGTAGTCGGCTTGGTTCCGATACCATTGGATTAGTCGGGGTCGTGGACTGGACATTGGATACTGTGCATTGGGTCATAGTAGTTCTGATGGGTCTGGTTACACACAGGTCGAGTGTTTTGTTGGTATACGTAGACTCAGGTTGATTGAGTCGGAGGTTAGTGTAACCACGAGTGTGTGTCATATTAGTTTTCGACTAGCGACTGTCAAGTGGTGGCAGTTGGTCGAAGGTGTCATCGTGGATCGATTAGTGAGGTCTGGTGACTCCTAGCGGGAGCAAACTACAGGATAGATTGGTTGAGCAAGGAACCTTCTAGTTGGTTGTGTCAGCGAAGCGGTAGATCTGACAAGTGGTGTCAGTTAGGAGCGTACGACTTCTGTCATTCGACGTGGTCGAATGTAGTCGGTACGACGTGAGTGTTAGTGGTACGTCTGGTTGCAGACGAGTATTCTTCTAGTTAGTTGGTGTACTAGTGTACATGTGTTACGAGGTAGATCAAATTATTTCCACGAGATAGATGTGGAATCAGGATAATTGGCGTTTCGAGAACGAAACTAATTAAGGAGGGAAGAGCGATTAGATTTAGGTCGGTTGGAATTTCGAGGACGAAATTAATTAAGGAGGGAAGGTTGTAACGACCCGTCCCCAATTCCATGATTAGATTAGTGAATAATCACGATTAGTGAGGTTAATCGGTGATTAGTTAGGCTAAATCGGACGAACGATGCGAAATGACCGTTTTGCCCCTGGTGGTGGCAAAACGTTGACTTTTCATTCCGATGGTCAAACAGACGTTGACCAATGACCGTGACGTAGTTCGTGACGTCACGAGTTCATAGACAGGTGGCACGTTCAATTCCGACGTTCGAGGAGGAAGTTATGACGTTCGGAAGTTTATGGGCATTTTGGTAATTTTGGTTAAAAGGGGCAAATAGTTGACTTTTTGACCAAGAGGTCCGATGGCCAAGGGCCGAAGACCGTTACGTAGATAAGGACGATACAAATCCATAGACAGGCGGCACGTCGAATTTGGACGTTCGACGGTGAAGTTACGGTTCACGGAAGTTCAAGTGCACTATTGCACGAATTACGAAACGAGTTAACTTTTGGACTTAGTGGGGGCCCAGATATTTAATCCCTGCCCTATGGATGAGTGACAAGTGTCACCCATCTACTGGGCAACTTCATTCATTCATGCATCTTCCTTTTCCCGTGCATTTCCTTTCTCCATTTCAAACACACACAAAACACCCACCCGATCTCACCCATTTTCCTTCCATCCGTGCAACCCAAAACCCATCCACTCTTCACCCATGACCAGGCAGAGGACCAAGGAGCCTTAGGAGGTTGCTGGACGGCCAGAACTGCCGTCTACGGCGGCGAGGGGAGGAAGAACCCGTGAGGTTCACGGTAAGTCCATTTTGATCCATTTTCCCATTTTTGGTGTTATGGTTGGTTTTTAATGGTTTTAATGAGTCCATTAGGTTGCTAGGGACATGTTAGGAAGGTTTAAGGAAGCTTGGGATGGCTGGGCATCCATGGGAGAGTTTTGGAAAACTTGAACCGTTTGGTTCAAAATCGAACCATAGGATTTAGACGTTTTCGGTTGCGTTTAAGGATTGGAATGGATAGAAAACATCAAAATAGGATGAAAGGAACCAAAAAGGAAGAACTAGGATGAAAAATGGGGTGTCTAGGACTGTGAACCGGTCACGTCGGTCCAGTTGGACCGGCCAAACCAGGTGAACCGGCCATGAACAGTAAAACCGGTCTGCTGGAGGTTGGTGCCGATGAACAGTGTTTTCGATCTTCTTGGGCGCGTGAGGGTGCGTGAACAGTAATTTGGGAAAGTGTCCAACACCGGAAATCTTCTATTTGATGTAACGAAGATTTTGGGACTGGTCTCGCGTCAATCGGACATCGTTTCGATAGTTTTCGGGGTGTCGGAAGGTTTAGAGTCGGTTTAAAAATAGTTAAAAGTTCGGAAAAATTACGGGGCTTTGATAGGAGGTTAATTAAGTAGTTATTAACCTTCTATTAAAATTTGGACAGGTTTGGGAGTCCCGGTGATGGTCATCGGCTCGGGGAGCCGAATGGCACGCAAATTGAGGCGGCAGCTCGGACGGTCTGTGAGTGGACCTTGTTTTCTAAATTGGTGCATGCATAAATGTTTATTATATTTTTTATTACTGGTTTGATGATGCCATGGGTGCATTTGTATGTGGTTACATATAGGCACATATTTCGAGGTTTCAGCCCTATACGGTGCCTATACGGGTCGGTATTTCTTTATCGGTTTTAATGAAATGGTTTTGGATTTCTAAAAGGATAAACTCGGGTATGAGACCCATTTGGTTTTGTCTCGGGCATATGACCTTAGATTTCGGGCACGGTGCCCAGCCGAGGTCTTATGTTCGGGCACGAAACCCAGTTATTTTACGGTTTATGATTTCAGGTCAGGGACCCTAGATGGATTTCCAAGTTCATGACGGTTTATGGGAACCGGCATGAACTCTGGAAAGTTCATTTTGGTTCATGACGGTTTATGGGAACTGGCATGAACCTTTGTCAGGTCATTCTGGTTCATGACTGTTTATGGGAACCGGCATGAACCCTGGTTAATGGATGTTATGGATCATGACGGTTCAAGGGATCCGGGCATGAATGTTTAAGTTATGTATATATATGTATTCATATACCTTCCTTTACTTCTATTATCTCCTCCGGGGAGGGTCGTTGGAATGGGTGGACCCCGGAGTAGTCACGGAGCACCGACTGAGTGGAGTCACCCCCAATTGGGTTCCTTACTCTCAGGAAGGCTATGATTACTATTACCTCGGGTAGGGTCAGTGGTCTGCGGACATTGATCTTGACTTTGATAAGACTCGGATTGAGACCTGGGTAGCACGTGCGTAGCTTGGAAACCGTGACAGGATTGGTTGTGTGAATTATATGTATATGTGATGTATGCTATATATGATATATGATGTGTGTTTACATAGGTTTTGGGCAGTGGCCCATATGGTTAGTTTCTTATGATTTGGGCTGAGTCCCTTATGGATTTGGGCAGTGGCCCGTGTACTTGATTTCATTATGGTTTTTCTGGATAAATGGTTTTTGAATGCATGCATGCTTTTTAGTGAAGGGTACAAATGTCTTCTTATGAAATATTTTTATAAACTCTTGTTTTGTCCACTCACAACTTTAATGTTTTGACTGCCCTTCAGGTTGACATCGGATGTGGACTGTAGCAGAGACCGAGATATCACATGCCTCCTCCGGATCCTGGCGTACTCTGATAGCCCGGGAGGGCAAAGGTCGGAAATATCCCTTGTCTGACACTCCGTGTCAGACGGGAGCAGGGTCATCCCGCACTAATCCCGGAGGGATTGGGATGGGTCCTGTCATTAGGGCTGAATTGACAGAGAACTGATTGGGTCTGTTCGCGGGTTGCAGGATCAGTTTTACAGTTAAACGGGTTGGGACGATGGCACTGTAGCAGGCGCGTGGGTTTCACACGCAGCCACTCACGGTGGCGCGTGACGGCGCATGGGCACGAATCTCGAGGTGAGGTCAACATGACTTCTGTCCTATTTGATGTAACGAACATTTTGGAATTGGTTTCGTGTCGATCGGACACCGTTTCGATATTGTTCGGGACGTCCGAAGGTTTTAAATCGAGTTTAAAAATAGTTAAAAATTCGGGAAAATTACGGGACTTTAATAGGATGTTATTGAAGAGGTTAGTGACCCTCTAATGTGATTTGGACAGGATTGGGAGTCCCGGTGATAGTGGTGTGGCCCGGGAAGGCCTATGGCACGCGTATCGTTAAACGGTCTGTGAGTGGACTTTGGTTTTATAAATTCTATGCATGCTTAACTCTTTTATATGGATTATGATTGTGATTGTATGATGTTGATTTGGATATTGGTAAATTATACGGTTTCACGTATTCCGACGCGATTTACATGCTTGCACGTAAATCGAGGTTTTTCCGGTTTTGCACGGAGTTTCCATACTTATGATTTGGATATAATAAGATGAAATGGTTTTGAAATTGGAAAGATGAACTCGGGCTTGAGGCCCAATTATTTTGGAAACCTCGGACTTGGAGTTCAATTGAGTTACGTAATCGGGCCAGGGGCCCAATTGCTTTATGAAATCGGGCCAGGGGCCTAGTTGTTTATGAAAACGGGCTAAGACCCATTTGAGTGATATTATCGGGCCAGGGGCCCAGTTGATTTACGAATTAGGGCCGTGGGCCCAGTGGTTTATAAAATTAGGTCGTGGGCCCAGTGGTTATAAAAGCGGGCATGATGCCCAGTTGGGTTATAAATGTGATTTCGGGTCTGGGACCCTATGTTTAATAAATGTGATTTCAGGTCAGGGACCCCAAATGGAATTGTGATGTTTGTGGAGATTTCAGGCAAGGGCCCATTGTAATGTTGTGAAATGATTTAATAAAACTGTTTTCCATATACCATCTGGATACGAGGATATATGATGGTCACTTCCAGATGTCTGGGACACTGGGGAAGTCATGGTGCATTGCCTGTGAGGGGTGATCGTACGGAGTTACCGGGCCGTATAATGACTCAGGAGCAGGATTGCTATAATTGACGTCTGAGACGTCAGACATCTGTGATGTCAAAGATATTGACCCGGAGAGACCCCGGGCAGCACGCGTCGCTTATTATACCGTGAGATATGACGTCTGGGACGTCAAGCTTCTGGGACGCTAAGCATCTGGGATGCTGGTGATGGTAATGTGGTAAATATGAATTAATGAATCTATGAAATGGATTTTCGGTTGGATTTGTGTTTATGTGGTAAAAATGGATTATTGGTTGATGAAATGGTATTTCGGGTCGGGGACCCTAAATGGTTTTGGAATTATGAATTTATATTTATGCATTTGGGCGGTGGCCCACATGGTTTTGATTGTATGAATGTGGTATTCCACAGTTTTGGGCTGAGTTCCCACACTTGGTTTTGAGTTACGGTTTTTGGGCTAAGGCCCTAATGGCTTGGTTGAACAAACGTTTTGGTTATTGGTTTATTGGCTAAGGCCCTAGTTGTTTATTGGAGGGCATAAATGTCTTATAACTGTGTTTAATGAACTTAATGATTTTCGTCCACTCACAGCTTTTATTGGTTTTAATGCCCTTCAAGTTGATCACGGATGCGACTGCAGCAGAGACTGGGACATTGCACGCCTCCTCCATCGATCCTTGCGCACTCTGGAAGCCCCGTTTGGGCAGTGAATCTTGATTATCCCTTGTCTGACACCCCTTGTTGGACGGGGGCAGGGCACATTCCACGGTAATCCTGGGGGGGATTGGGATGGGTCCTGTCATGGTCTGTGAGTAGACTTTGCTTTATAACTCTTGATGCATGCATATATGTTTTAATATGTTCTTAATACTTGATTCTATGATTTGATTTATGATTGTGATGGCTTACGGTTTGTGCACGTTTTTCGAGGAAATTACGGTATTTCACGTTTTACGAGATTTGACGGATATTGTGATTTGAACCTGGTTTTAATGGTTTGATTTCGGGATTTGAAATACGATTTGATTTCAAAGAAAGTAAAAGGATTTTGGAAAGTGTTTTCGGACTTGAAGCCCAGTTCAGAAAAGTGATTTTAAGAAACGTGATTTCGGGTTTTGGAATCGGAATTCCGGATGACGATTCGGGATTCGATTCGGGACTTGAAAGTGGATTCCGGGTTTGAGTTTGGAATGGTTATTCCGGATGCTGGCTTACGGAATGATGGTTGCGGACTCGGATCTGGAAAGGAGATGGATATGAGTTCTTGGTTTGAATTCGGGATCCTGATGAGATTGCGGATTCGAATTCGGAACTGGAAAAAGTTTTTCAAACGGTTTTGGATTAGATTTGCTGGATCTGGTTATTGGATTTAACGACCCGGATTATGATTGACGGGGGACAGGCCCGGATTGGGTTTAAAGACCCGGATTGAGTTTAAAGACCCGGGAGTTTAAAGACTCGGATATATTGATATTTTCCCCCGTAGGCTTGTTGAGTTTAAAGACTCGGGAGTTTAAAGACTCAGATTATATTGAGGCCTGGATTGAGTTTAAATACTCGAGAGTTTAAAGACTCGGATAGATCCAGCAGGTTCGATGGTTGGAAATGTGGTTCAATATGTTTTGGTTTTCTCTGTGATGAATGATGACGGTTTTCAAGGATGGTTTTCGTTGGTTATAATGGTTTTCGATGGTTTTGGGCTGAGGCCCGAAATTTGAGAAAAAAGGAAAATGTGTTTGGTTTTCGTACATGGTTTGTTTAACCGGAATATTGAATGGTTTTATGACATGAATTTGATATGCATGCATTGGTTTTGAAACGGAGGGTATAAATGTACTTGTTTTATTGAACTGTTTTTAAACCTATACTTTATTTTTGTCCACTCACAGTCTTTTTGTGTTTTCGATACCCTCTAGGTTGTTGCGGTGCTTGCTGTTAGTCGAGAGCAACGGAGACATCACACGTACGATCCACAATAGACTTTGCGCACTCTGGGAAGTTCGGAAGTTTTTGGACGGTCGGATTTAGAATCCCTTGTCCGACTTATGTGTCACATGTAGGTTGGACGTCATTTTAGCCTTCTTATCATGCGTAAGTTAGACGGGATCGGGATTTAGCCCTTAATCCCGGGGGATTAGGGGTGGGTCCTGACAATTGGTATCAAAGCGAGGTTTCGTATGTTCTGCACGAGGTTTGGTTCCTAGAATCGTAGGTTCGTTGACTTGGGTGGTGTGATGCTACTGTGGATATGATGTCTCGATGCGGAACAGCCCAACTACAACCTGGATACGGCAGTGATAGTACGTTTGAGGTGGTTAGATAGCAGTGTTTGAGGGTGCTAGTCGCTCGATAAGCAATGCGAGGTAGGACGTATGTCGGCTTAAGGCTGGAACGGTTAGTGTGATGGATGGACCATAGGGTCCGAGATACGCTAGCAGAAGTAACCTGGAAGGTAGCTAGTGGGCTACAGATGAGAGTAGGTTGGTCGGCCCGAGGGGCCTGAGAGTAGCTCGTTGAGTTAGTGAGATACGTAGGCCGAGGAGGCCGATTGATGGTGGCCGGTTGGGCCGGATGGCGTTTGGATGTTGATCGGATGGTTTGGTGACCTTTGGACAGTTGGGTTGATTTTGGAATTGTGCAACTTCGAGTAGCCGGATGCCTTGATGGCAGGGTCTAGGAACTACTGTGAGACTCGAGGGATTGTTCCCCCTAGTGATGGTCTTAGTCGGGTGTGATGACCCGAGTGGTAAGGATGTAGTGAATCAGTGGCAGTTGAGGGTGTTGATAACCCGGATGACGGGGATGATTTGAGAAACCCAGTGGGATTACTGGATTGTAGTGAGAAGTACCTAAGGGGAACCGTGAGTTGGGGTTTGTGGTATCGTAGTCCTTGTGGTTTGGGCCGACTTACGGCCGGATTGGAGACGGTGCTGCTAGGTGCAGCCGAGGTAGTGGTTGCCTGGTGGATGACTCTGGATGAGGGTTCGTATGCCGAGCAAGGTAAGGATGACCATGGGTAGGTCATGAACCAGGACGAACAGTCAGGATGCCTTGGGTTGATCAGAGTAGCTCAGCGGAAGTGTGGTTGTGATCTGTAGAAAATGAGGAGCCCTATGGCTAGTAGATTTGAGTTGGGAAACTTGTGGTTGAAATACCTGGATTTGTAATCTCCCTTAACTTGTAGTGTGTTCCGAAGTAGAGTAGTACTTGGTGACGCCGAGTGTAGCGAGTGTTATGGTGAGTTCCGTTGAAGGATGACGGAAGGAATTTGAAAGGAGTGACTATAATTGAACGATATGAGGTTATTGAAGAGAACCCACAATCTAGGAATTCCTTTAGGACTTTGTTAATTTATTCTGACAGGGTGGTCGGAGCAGTCAAGGGAAGCGAAGGCAAGTAGTGAGTTGATAGGTAGACTTCCTTTTTGGGTAAGTAAGCAGGACTGGATCGTTTCAGGTAAGAGGTTAAGTTGCGTAGTGGTTGAGATAGAGTAGGAGACCCCCCACCTGAGGTACGAGTTGTGGAATTTCGGGGATGAAATTCTTTTAAGGAGGGTGGATTGTAACGACCCGTCCCGGGAGTCACGATTAGTGAAGTGGTTAGCGATAGATTAGCTGAGTTAATCGATGTTTAGTTGGGTACTTTTGGACCTTGGACGTAGAATGACGATTTTGCCCCTAGTTGGGCAAAATGTTAACTTTTAGTTCGGGCGGTCAATTGGACATTGACCGATGACCGTGACGTACTTCAGGCCGTCATGAGTCCGTAGGCAGGTGGCCCGTCCAATGCCGACATTCGAGGAGGAAGTTATGATGTTCAGAAGGTTGGGGGCATTACCATAATTTGATTAGAGAAGTGGGAAAAGTTGACTTTCTGTACGACAAGGTTTTTACACATAGGCCGAGGACCGTTAGGTAGATCTCGTCGTCCTGAGTTCAACGACAGGCGGCATGCATTCATCGGACATTGGACGGGCGAGATAGGGGTCTAGAACGGCGAAGGGTAAAATCGTAATTTGGACATCACAAGGGTATTTTGGTCTTTTTGTGCCTTGGGATGCGTGCAATCAGATTAGGACAAGTGTACAGGAGGGATTAGATATTTTGAGAGGGGACCATGGGATGGTGGACACATGGGCTGTGTGTAGTGGCTTCTAGGGTGCACGATGCAATTATTTGTGTGTGTGTGTGTGTGTGTATCGTGTTTGTTCGAAGAGGGAAAAACAGAGACTGGGCAGAGAGGGAGGAATCGATCAATTGCAGGGAGGTGTGACCCTTGTGAGTGTGTGAGTGTGATCAGAGTGAGGTTGAGAGTGTAAGGACTGAGTTGAGCAGATTGAGAGTTGAGTGTTGGTGTGAGGAGAGGGTGAGTTCTCAGGAAAACAGAGAAGAATCGAGGTGGTGGTGTTGCTGTGCTCAAGCAAACCGTTCAAATTCAGGGTGTGGGAGAGTTCAGATGACAGAGACGAGGCGTTGGACGGGCTGGGACACGGCGGTGTTCACGGCAGTGCACAGACAGGTGAGGTTTCTCTGTTTCCCCTATTTTTCCGTTTTGATTCAAACGGTAAGTCGTGGAGTTTGAGTACAAGTCGAGGTTTTTGGTGAGTCCTAGTGAGTACAGTAGGTTCCTAGGGAGCTGTAGAGGTCGACACCGTGACGGGGGATTGCACGGTGGGCCAGGAGCAAGAACAAGGGATTTGGACAGTTGTTGTGTCGAGCTTGGGAGGTGAGGTTTGGGTGATTTTCGAGGTGTCCTAAGGTTTCTAATAGTTCTAGGAAGGTTAGAAGGACCTTAGGGTGTAACCTGGAGCTTCGTGGTGGCCGTGGGTGGCCGGAGACAGAAACTCAGATTTTCTGAGTTTTCTTCGAAGCTTGGACGAGGAGATTGAGGCCGTGTTTTCACGAATTGATTTGTGGAATTAATTAAATAGGCCAGGACGAAACTAAAGGAATGAAAAGGGATGAAATTGGTGGAGGAATGGCGAAGAACTGCCCTCGCCGGTTCAGACCGGTCGAACAACTGAGGAAGACCATGAGTATTGGTTATTGTGCAGGCGCGTGAGGACCACGCGCATCCAAATTGGGCGGCGCGTGGGGGCGCGTGCGGTGGTTTCCGGGGAAGTGGTCAACTATGTTTTTGGTCTAATTGTTGTAACGAATCTATTGGGATAGGTTTCGGGACTATCAGACGTTGTTTCGGGTTAGTTCTACGGGATCGAAGGGCTAGGGTCCCGTTTAAAGTACGCTTAGAAGTTCGGGAAAGTTATAACTCTTGAGTAGGACTTTTGTGAAGTAGTTAGTAACCTCTTTATGGGCTTTGGACAAGTTCGGGAAAGCCTAGGACAGCTAAATGGCCGGGGACGGCATAAGTGAGCGTGTATCGAGACGACGTCGGAATGGTCTGTGAGTGGACTTTGCTTTCACGTTTTACTAGATTTGACGGATATTGTGATTTGAACCTGGTTTTAATGGTTTGATTTCAGGATTTGAAATACGATTTGATTTCAATGAAAGTAAAAGTATTTTAGAAAGTGTTTTCGGACTTGAAGCCCCGTTCAGAAAAGTGATTTTAAGAAACGTGATTTCGAGTTTTGGAATCGGAATTCCGGATGACGATACGGGATTCGATTCGGGACTTGACGGGGGATAGGCCCGGATTGGGTTTAAAGACCCTGATTGAGTTTAAAGAATCGGGAGTTTAAAGACTCGGATATATTGATATTTTCCCCCGTAGGCCTGTTGAGTTTAAAGACTCGGGAGTTTAAAGACTCGGATTATATTGAGGCCTGGATTGAGTTTAAAGACTCAGGAATTTAAAGACTCGGATAGATCCAGCAGGTTCGATGGTTGGAAATGTGGTTCAATATGTTTTGGTTTTCTCTGTTCTGAATCATGACGGTTTTCAAGGATGGTTTTTGTTGGTTATAATGGTTTTCGATGGTTTTGGGCTGAGGCCCGGGATTTGAGAAAAAAGGAAAATGTGATTGGTTTTCGTACATGGTTTGTTTAACCGGAATATTGAATGGTTTTATGACATGAATTTGATATGCATGCATTGGTTTTGAAACGGGGGGTATAAATGTACTTGTTTTATTGAACTGTTTTTAAACCTATACTTTTTTTGTCCACTCACAGTCTTTTTGTGTTTTCGATACCCTACAGGTTGTTGCGGTGCAGGCTGTTAGTCGAGAGAGACGGAGACATCACACGTACGATCCACAGTAGACTTTGCGCACTCTGGGAAGTTCGGAAGTTTTTGGACGGTCGGATCGAGAATCCCTTGTCCGACTTACGTGTCACATGAAGGTTGGACGTCAGTTTAGCCTTCGTATCATGCGTAAGTTAGACGGGATCGGGATTTAGCCCTTAATCCCAGGGGATTAGGGGTGGGTCCTGACACTACGTATGTGATTTTGGGCTGAGTTCCCACATGTATTGTTTATGGTTTTAAGGTGTGATTTCGGGTCGGGGACCCAAATTGTAACGACCCGTCCCGAATTTCGGGATTAGATTAGTGACTAATCTCGATTAGTGAGGTTGATCGGTGATTAGTAGGTAGAAATCGGACAAAATGTGCAAAATGACCGTTTTGCCCCTGGTCGTGGGCAAAATGTTGACTTTTTGACCGGGCGGTCAAATGGACTTTGACCGATGACCGTGACGTAGTTCGGGATGTCACGAGTTCATAGACAGGTGGCACGTTCGATTCCGACATTCGAGGAGAAAGTTATGATGCTCGAAAGTTGAGGGGTATTTTGGTAATTTTGGTCAATTGGGGTCAAATGTTGACTTTTGACCAGGAGGTCCGATGGACGAGGGCCAAGGACCGTTACGTAGGTATCGTCGATACGAATCCAATGACAGGCGGCATGCCGAGATCAGAGATTCGACGACGAAGTTATGGTCAAGGGAACGAATTAACGGACCGAGACTCCTATTAAAATAATAATATAATAATGAATAGTAACTGATGACTGTGCACATCCGGATGAGTGACAAGTGTCACCCATCCCCCGAAATCTGATCCATGTTTCTGATAGGTCCTCAAATAAGCGTTATTTTATATTATTTTATACCCTTTATACTTGACTTTTAATATTAAAATAATAAATAATTAGACAAATTAATTTATTTTGTGATATTTTTGTAGAAATAAATAAAGCGTGGAATTTGGAGCATTTTGGTGAAAGAATCGTCCCGATCGGAATTATAACGAAGAAATTATGGACGAAATATGAGAAACCACCGAAAATCGCAAGGAAATTTGGTGGGAAGCTGCTGAAATTCAGCATATTTGCCCCAAAATCAGCAACTTTTCCCCAAAATCAGCCACTTTTCCCTAAAATCAGCATATTTGCCCCAAAATCAGCATCTTTTCCCACCCAATCTCATCATTTCCATCACTTCTTCATGTACTATCTTATTGCTATTTTTATATTTTAATTTTGTACTTTTAATTAAACAATTGTGGCACTCCCTCTATAAATAGGGAGGTCATTTCATGTATTTGGGGAGTCCCCAATTAGTTTCATTCTTCCATTTCTTTTTTAGTTCTTAGTTCTTAAGTTAGTTCTTTTGTTTCTCTCTTTTGAGAGACATTTTTGGGGACCATTTTTACTTCTTGTAGATTTTCTTATTAATTAGTTTTCTTTTAATTCGTGTTCTTAATTTATGTTATTTTTATTTTTCTTAATTTCATTTCATCTTTACTTTGTTCTTGTGATATTTCTTTGAGATCTCTTAAATACATTTTTATGCTTTCCTTAAGAAATACCTAGGCCAAGTAATTCTAAGGCAATTCAAGAGTTTTAAGACCGAATTCCTCGTATTTCTTCTTCCATCTTCACAAGTTTCCTGCCGCTGTTCGGTGATTCTTGTGAAAATCCATGCTTCTCTACTTAAATTCTTGTTATTGTTATTGGTTTTACTTATAATTCAATATATGTGTTGGTATTTTCTTTCTAACATTTGTAAGTAAGAATGCAATCTCCATGTGTTTTACTTTTTGAGTTTCTTTTACTTCATATGTTTTAGTACTTAAACTTCAATTCGAAACTAAATGTTGATCCGCTGTTCGGGGCATTTAGGATAGAGTTGAAGAGATTTAATGTTTGATCGCTGTTCGGCGCATTAAATCACTTACTTAAGGTGAATCATATTGTAAGTAATAATCCGCTGTTCGGTGCATTTATAATATGAAAAATGTATGCATGTATTTGAGATGATTAAGATATGATTTCGTGATTGGTTCAATATGAGCATGATGTTAGAGTGTTGGTAAAAATATGTGTTTGAAGAAAATTCACTAGTACAAAGGTTAAAGTAGAAGTAAAATTAAGTATTTAATTATTTTTACTTGTTTATTTATTTTATATTTACAACTCTTTTCAAAACCTCCCTTTTCAATTCTTTATTCTTTATTCTTTTATTCTTTATTCTTTTATTCTTTTATTCTTTTATTCTTTTATTCTTCTTTTCTACTTTTAGTTTATTATTCTTTGATTCTTTCATCTCTTTATTCTTTTATTCTTTAATACTCTTAGTTTATTATTCTTTGATTAGTTAATTCTTTAATTCATTTATTCTTTAATTCTCAATTCTTTTATTCTTTAATTCATTAATTCATTAATTTGTTAATTATTTAATTATTTAATTCATTAATTTATTCATTATTCATTTATTCATTACTCTTTCCCACTAACACATTATTAATGTTCCCTAATTTCCCCGGTTAAGAACGATCCCTATTTACCAATACTACATCTACACAAAAAGGGTTTAAATTGCACAACACTCAAATTACGTATTTAATTTAATGCGTAGTTTGGGCATAGTCAATTTCCCTCCCAACACCATCATTACAACATCATCATTCCTTCTTCATCATTTCTTCCATTTTTCCCCATTTTTCTTCTTCTTTGTTTTCTTACCCGTGAGAAGGGGAATCGGAATTGGGAGAATTGAGCTCCCTTTCACAACCAGTTTCGAGGGGAATTTGAGAGCTATGAGAGATGGATTCAACTGGGTAAACACGAGAGATTGACAGTGAGGAGGAGACTGGAATTTCGGATTTTGAGTTTTGGGAGGGAAATTCGAAATCAAATCATAGGGCCGTGAGGATCAAATTGGAGGTTACTTTCAGCTTCCTGGGATCCCCACGATTAGTTTCGTCAAAAGAACGAAGGGAATTGGCCACCAATTCACTCTGAACGGACTTGGTGACAGTAATGGAGTTTGAAGGTTGAGTCGTGATCTTGGAGCGATCAAACGGTGTAATTGATGTGGGGAAACTACTTCTCAGGATCTCACGATGCTTCTGGGTTCATCAATTGGAAGAAACCGGTTGAGATTGACGGAATCCCATGGTTTCACAATGACGGGTGTTCTTCGTGTTCATCATCGAGTCGATGAGTTTTAGGTGAGTTTTTGTGTAATTATCGATACAGAACTCAAATTGAACTTAAAATGAAGCTAACTGAATGCTCAATGGATGAAATTAGTGTCGAATTGATAGGATTGGAACCTGGTCATCTCGCGGGTTAATTGGACTCGTTTACCAGAGAAACGGGTTAGAACGATACACTGTAGCAGGCACGTGGGTTTCACGCGCAGCCACTCATGGCATCGCGTGACGGCGCGTGGGCATGAATCTCGAGGTGAGGTCAACATGACTTCTGTCCTATTTAATGTAACGAACATTTTGGAATTGGTTTCGTGTCGATTGGACACCGTCTCGATATTGTTCGGGATGTCCGAAAGTTTTAAAACAAGTTTAAAAATAGTTAAAAATTCGGGAAAATTACGGGACTTTGATAGGATGTTAATGAAGAGGTTAGTGACCCTCTAATGTGATTTGGACAGGATTGGGAGTCCCGGTGATAGTGGTGAGGCCCGGGAGGGCCGATGGCACGCGTATCGAGGCATACCGTTAAAACGGTCTGTGAGTGGACTTTGGTTTTATAAATTCTATGCATGCCTAACTGTTTTATATGGATTATGATTGTGATTGTATGATGTTGATTTGATTGTTGGTAAATTGTACGGTTTCACGTATTTCGAGGTGATTTACGTGCTTGCACGTAAATCGAGATTTCTGGTTTTACATGGATTTTTCCATGTTTATGACTTGGATATAATATAATGAAATGGTTTTAAAATTGGAAATATGAACTCGGGCTTGAGGTCCACTTGTTTTGGAAATTTCGGACTTGGAGTCCATTTGAGTGCGTAATCGGGCCGCGGGCCCAGTTACTTTATGAAATTGGGCCAGGGGCCCAGTCGTTTACGAAATCGGGCTGAGACCCATTTGAGTTATGTTATCGGGCCAGGGGCCCAGTTGATTTACGAATTCGGGTCGTGGGCCCAGTTGGTTTATATAGTCGGGCCGTGGGCCCAGTGGTTTACAAATCGGGCCGTTGGCCCAGTGGTTCATAAAATCGGGCATGAGGCCCAGTTGGATTATAATGGTAATTTTGGGTCAGGGACCCTATGTTTAATAATTGTGATTTCGGATCAGGGACCCTAAATGGAATTATGTTGTTTTATGGAGATTTCGGGCGGGCCCCATTGTAATATTGTGAAATGATTTAATAAAACTGTTTCCATATACCATATGGATACGAGGATATATGATGGTCTCCTCCAGGTGTCTGGGACACTGGGGAAGTCACCGTGTATTGCCTGCGAGGGGTCATTATACGGAGCAGCTGGACCGTATGATGACTCAGGATCAGGATTGCTATGATTGACGTCAGGGACGTCAGACATCGGGGATGTCAGAGATATGGACCCGGTAAGACCCCGGGCAGCACGCGTAGCTTATTATATCGTGAGATATGACATCAGGGACGTCAAGCGTCTGGGACGCTAAGCATCAGGGATGCTGGTGATGGTAATGGTAAATATGGATTAATGAATCTATAAAATGGCTTATCGGTTGGATATGTGTTATATGGTAAAAATGGATTATTGGTTATGAAATGGTATGTCGGGTCGGGGACCCTGAATGGTTTTGGATTCATGGATTTATATTTATGGCTTTGGGCGGTGGCCCACATGGTTTTAATATGTCTGGTGGTGGTATTCCACAGTTTTGGGCTGAGTTCCCACACTTGGTTTTAAGTTAACGGTTTTTTGGGCTAAGGCCCTAATGGCTTGGTTGGACAAACGTTTTGGTTACTGGTTTTCGTGGCATGCATACGTTTTTTATTGGAGGGCATAAATGTCATATAACTATGTTTACTAAACTTAATGATTTTCGTCCACTCACAGCTTTTGGTTTTTAATGCCTTTCAGGTTGATCACGGATGCGACTGCAGCAGAGACTGGGACATTGCACGCCTCCTCCATCGATCCTTGCGCACTCTGGAAGCCCCGTTTGGGCAGTGACTGTTGGTTATCCCTTGTCTGACACCCCTTGTTGGACGGGAGCAGGGCATATTCCACGGTAATCCCAGGGGGATTGGGATGGGTCCTGTCAACTTGGTATCAGAGCACGGTTGCTCTTTTGTGCGCGCAGGTCGAGGGTGTGATGTCTCTTTGGGCTGCAGTTCGTTATCAACCTGATAGATAGTTTGGGATTTAATCGCGAATAGAGTATGTTTGGCCCGATACGTCGTGCGTTAATGTGATTCGACCCAAGTGGGGTTGATTGTGATGAACTGGTAATGTGGGACCGTCGGTCCGGTCATGTAATATTTGATTGTTGTGCTGCTAGGTGCAGCTAGGTTCGAGGAACCTCATGTGAGTAATGGTCTAAAATGTGAACCCTAGTGGTGGTTACTAGCGTAAGGGATGTTGGTTCATCGGAGTTGGCCGATGACCTAGTGGTGGAAACCACATTGAGTTTATGGTAGGATTGGATTTGACGTCTATACGATGTCAGGACCGCGGGGTCGGTCAGGTTGTGAGTTTTATATTACGAAAAGTTGTTGGGTTCGGTGGAACCATAGGGTGTAGTTGTGGAATCCTAGTATATGATGGATTAAAAAGGTAAACCTTAATTGTGACTAGTGGATGAGAACTTGTGCTGCGACGAGCGGCTGAGGTCATGGATGACCATGTGGATGACTCTAGTGAGTCTAGTCAGAACTATGGGATCCAATCTACGGATACGGTTCTGAGATAAATTATGGAATCCCGTGTTGGATCGGGTATTAGTGTGAGGTATGGATGCGGATCTCGATAGCAATGACAGTTAGTCGGTAGTCATATGGAGAAGACTGGCTATCGAGGGTAATTAGTGTGGTTACAATACTTGGGGATCAGGGGACGTTCAGGGAACGTTCATTATCCTGATGTGGGTTGTCAGAATAGTGGTACCCATAGTGGTGAGGTACGGGATCGTCGTTCGGTATGAACGGAGATCCAGGGTTGTCGTATTTGCACACGGTGTGCAAGTATGGATGTTTGTATGTTGGTACTTTTGTGCCGATGCTTGACAGGACCCATCCCAATCCCCCCCGGGATTAGTGCGGGATGACCCTGCTCCCGTCTGACACGAAGTGTCAGACAAGGGATATTTCCGACCTTTGCCCTCCCGGGCTATCAGAGTACGCCAGGATCCGGAGGAGGCATGTGATATCTCGATCTCTGCTACAGTCCACATCCGATGTCAACCTGAAGGGCAGTCAAAACATTAAAAACTGTGAGTGGACAAAACAAGAGTTTATAAAAACATTTAATAAGAAGACATTTGTACCCTCCACTAAAAAGCATGCATGCATTCGAAAACCATTTATCCAAAACAAACCATATGTGGGACTAAGCCCAAAGCAGATATAAACCAAGGTCGAAAGGACCACAATGAAAACGACCATACGGGCCACTGCCCAAATCCTGTGCACACCTGTACACACCACATATCATATATCATATATCCATCACATACATATATATAAGTCACACAACCAATCCTGTCACGGTATCCAAAGCTACGCGCGTGCTACCCGGGTCTCAATCCGAGTCTTCTCAAAGTCAAGATCAATGTCCGTAGACCTCTGACCCTACCCGAGGTAATAGTAATCATAGCCTTCCTGAGAGTAAGGAACCCAACTGGGGGGTGACTCCACTCAGTCGGTGCTCCGTGACTACTCCGGGGTCCACCCAGGCCAACGACCCTCCCCGGAGGAGATAATAGAAGTAAAGGAAGGTAGATGAACATATATATACATAACATAAACATTCATGACCGGTTCCCCTGAACCGTCATGATCCATAATATCCATAATCAGGTAACATGCCGGTTCCCATAAACCGTCATGTACCGTAATAACATAACCGAGGTAACATGCCGGTTCCCATAAACCGTCATGTACCGTAATAACCAACAAGGGTTCATGCCGGTTCCCATAAACCGTCAGGAACCACGATACCATAACAAGGGTTCATGCCGGTTCCCATAAACCGTCATGAACCTGGGAATCCATTTAAGGTTCCCTGACCTGAAATCAAAACCGCAAAGTGACTGGGTCTCGTACCCGAACATAGGACATCAACTGGGCACCGTGCCCGGAATCTGAGGTCATATGCCCGAGACAAAACCAAATGGGTCTCATACCCGAGTTTATCATTTTGAAATCCAAATCCAGTTCATTTAAATCAATAAAGAAATACAGACCCGTATAAGCACCGTATAAGGCCGAAACCTCGAAATACGTGCTTATACGTAAACACATACAAATGCACCCATGGCATCATCAAACAAGTAATAAAACATATAATAAACATTTATGCATGCACCAATTTAGAAAACAAGGTCCACTCACAGACCGTCCGATTGACTTTTCGTTCGGGCAGTCAAATGGACCTTGACCGATGACCGTGACGTAGTTCGTGACGTCACGAGTTCATAGACAGGTGGCACGTTCAATTCCGACATTCGAGGAGGAAGTTATGACGTTCGGAAGTTTAGGGGCATTTTGGTAATTTGGGTGAATAGGAGGTCAAAAGTTGACTTTTTGACCGGGAGGTCCGATAGCCGAGGGCCGAAGACCGTTACGTAGATGAGGACGATACGAATCCATAGGCAGGCGGCACACTGAAATCGGACTTCGAACGGGAGAGTTATGGGTAACGGAAGTTCGATTTCACTATGCACGAACTTCGAGACGGGGACGATTTGGCGAAATCTGATTGGGCAGATATTTTAGTGGGCCCCATGGATGAGTGACAAGTGTCACTCATCCCATTGACTTGATCCCCCAATTTGTGGATCTACATAATTAATTAATATTATTTAATTAATTTTATAATCCAATCCCCACCTAATTCAATCCTAGCCATCCAATTCAATTCTAACTTTAAATCCACACCCTCCATCCCATCTCTCTTTCTCTCATCAGCCATCCCCCTTCTTCTTTGTTCATCCTCCCACCCGAAACCCATAACCTCATTTTTCTTCATTTTCTTCATTTTCTTTCAAAAACCGAAACACAACTCACACCCCACCTCACCTTCCCTTATCTGAGTCATAAGTGACCGTGGGAGGAGTGTGAGAGGCAGAGGACGGAGAGGCTGGACGGTGGCCCACGGTGGAGGCCACGGCGGAACGAACCCGTGAGGTAAGGAAATATTTCAAATTTTGAAATTTAGTTTTGTTAGTTGTTATTCGATTCTAAGGGTTAAGTTAGGTTGCTGGTGGTCCTAGGAGGAGGTTAGGATTGGTTTTGGGGCTTGGGGTGGCCTGGAACGGTCGTGAACGGCGGAGGAAGTCACGGCCGCCATGGCCGAATTGGAGGTACGAGTTTTAGTTGTTTTCCTTCCATTTTAATGTCATAGAACCTTAGCTTAGATTGATACGAGTAGAATGGGATAAACGGGAACGATTTTGGTGGCCGGACAGCGGAGAACCGGCCGGGTCAAGTCGCGGGTCACGGCGACCCGGTTGCAGGGTTCGGGTCGACCCGTCGAGTGGTTGAAGGTGGTGACGTGGCATGATGACGTGGCACCAGTCAGATTGTCAGGTGACGTGGACCACTCATCAGCCGACACGTGTCACATGTCAGTGCACAGTCAGCACTGACATGTCAGTGACGTGGCCTAATCAGGGGCTGACACGTGGCACTGACGTGGACCAGTACCGTGATGACACGTGGCACATGTCAGACTGCTACGTTGCACTGATAGCACAGTGACGTGGACCAATGGGAGCATGACACGTGGCACCTTTCAGAGTCTGACATGTCAGACCTGACAGTTGTCAGATGACGTCATGCTGACGTCAGCATGTACTGTAGCAGGCGCGTGAAGCCCACGCGCAGCCACTTCAGGCGGCGCGTGAGGGCGCGTGGCAGGGAATCTGGGGAAGGTTCCAACATTTTACCCACGCTAGGGGCAAAACGGTCATTTCGCATCATTCGTCCGATTTAGCCTAACTAATCACCGATTAACCTCACTAATCGTGATTAGTCACTAATCTAATCATGGAATTTGGGACGGGTCGTTACAACCTTCCCTCCTTAATTAATTTCGTCCTCGAAATTCCAACCGACCTAAATCCAATCGTTCTTCCCTCCTTAATTAGTTTCATTCTCGAAACTCCAATTATCTTGATTCCACATCCACCCTGTGGAAAGTAGAATCGACCTCGGAACTCGTGTACACTCGTGCACCCACTAACCAGAACGATAACCGTCTGCAACCAGATGTACGACTAACACTCACGTCGTATCGACTACATTCGACCACGTCGAATGACAGAAGTCGTACGCTCCGAACTGACACCACTTGTCAGATCTACCATTTCGTTGACACAACAACTCGACGGTTCCTTACTAAATCTCCACTCAACGATTCACGCTGACACATCTGACAAACTGCCACCACTTGACAGTCGCCAGTCAAAAACTGATATGACACACTCGTGGTTACACTAACCACAAGCATTTCACTCGACTTGTGTGTAACTAGACCCATCAGAAATACCATGACCCACTGCACAGTATCCAATGTCCAGTCCACGACCTCAACTAATCCGATGGTATCAGAACCAATCCGACTACCAATACGCTCTCCAACGCACCACCGGTATCTCCTATATACCGTCACCAGGCACGATAAGTCTGCCTAGTATCGTACCTTGAACAACGTACAAGGTACGTACATCTACCCATCAATCAGACTACAACCACCTAGGTCATAGCCAATCACGTTTCTACGATGGAGTCCATTTATCCAATCCAGTATTAGACAAATCGAAACTCCGACCCATTATTTATTTCCAAATCCGAATTCGAATCCGCAATTTCGTAAGAAATCCCGAATCCAAACCCAGAAATCATATCCCAAATTCGAATCCAAAATCATCATTCCGTAAACTAGTATTTGGAATAACCATTCCGAACTCAAATCCATAAAAGAAAATCCACAGTCAAGCTCTAGAATCAAATCCTGGATCGTCACCCAGAATCCGAAGTTCCAACAAGATTGGAAACAACGTACTTGGACATCATCTACGTGTCCATTACCAGTTTAACTTTATCCGTGATCCACTCTCGAACCACAGATGCCGAACATATGCTCATCACGACGGATGTCACATCCCGATACGTAATTCATCGTCATCACGATCACCGGCACCAGCGCTAGTATCAGCGCCGGCCCACAATACTATCGGTACACGCAACCAGCATCAGTATCGGCACACCATGTGCAAAACTGACAACCCTGGATCTCTGCTCATACCGAGCGACGATCCCGTACCTCTGCTCGAATAGGAGAACTCTGCCTCCCTCGTACCCTACAACTCTGGGTACGATCACCCTGACAACTCATACGAGAAAAGGAAACGTCCCCTGAACGTCCCCGATTCCCAACAACCACAGCTACAACCACTCTCGGTAGTAGTGCCTTCCACAGACTCGTGCAGACCTAACTACCAGACCTCGCTATATCCAGACTCCGTATCCAACGGAATCAATCGCCCGTACCAACTACTCTATATCCCACTCAGGGATTCCATCGACAAGTACCAACCTTGATAACTTATCCAACCAAACTCTAACCAGTCGCAACTCGCCTAACCCAATGTCCTCTACCAGGTCACCAATGACCTTAGTTGCACCAAACGACAACTAAAGTACCATGACAACCAACTATGTTTAACCGATAAGTACAACCTCGACTGCGAAGTGCAGCCCCCACACAAGCTGACATGACTAGACCGACTAACGAATCCAAATCCGAATAGTCGTCCAAGTCAAACCACTCGTCAACTCACATTTCTGAACCATACACATACGGTAGGGTTCCACGATCACACCTAGAGTTCCCCAGAACCCAACTGCATAAGGCAGTAAAATCCACGATCTGGCCGACCCCGTGGACATCATAAAGACGTCAATCCAATCCTACCGTCAATCCAACTGAACAATATTCGACCATCCGATGATCACAATTCCCAACTAGTCGTCGGAACCAATCCTACGACATCGTGAAAGACGATCCCAACTAACTGTCTCACGATCAAAACGTTAACGTACAGGTACGTCATCCCTTCCGTAGGGTCTCACACTGTCAACCTTGACAGAACTATGGCAACCCCGGCCTCAAATGCCGAACCAAGGCATACCAATCCTACTCACTATCGTACCGGCACCCCAACAATCAGGTTGACCACGAACTGCAGCCCCTTGAGATATCACATCCTCGACCTGCATACATACTCCAAGAGCTACACGGTTGCTCGAATAGAGACAACCCCGCTCTGATACCACGTTGACAGGACCCATCCCAATCCCCCCCGGGATTAGTGCGGGATGACCCTGCTCCCGTCTGACACGAAGTGTCAGACAAGGGATATTTCCGACCTTTGCCCTCCCGGGCTATCAGAGTACGCCAGGATCCGGAGGAGGCATGTGATATCTCGATCTCTGCTACAGTCCACATCCGATGTCAACCTGAAGGGCAGTCAAAACATTAAAAACTGTGAGTGGACAAAACAAGAGTTTATAAAAACATTTAATAAGAAGACATTTGTACCCTCCACTAAAAAGCATGCATGCATTCGAAAACCATTTATCCAAAACAAACCATATGTGGGACTAAGCCCAAAGCAGATATAAACCAAGGTCGAAAGGACCTCAATGAAAACGACCATACGGGCCACTGCCCAAATCCTGTGCACACCTGTACACACCACATATCATATATCATATATCCATCACATACATATATATAAGTCACACAACCAATCCTGTCACGGTATCCAAAGCTACGCGCGTGCTACCCGGGTCTCAATCCGAGTCTTCTCAAAGTCAAGATCAATGTCCGTAGACCTCTGACCCTACCCGAGGTAATAGTAATCATAGCCTTCCTGAGAGTAAGGAACCCAACTGGGGGGTGACTCCACTCAGTCGGTGCTCCGTGACTACTCCGGGGTCCACCCAGGCCAACGACCCTCCCCGGAGGAGATAATAGAAGTAAAGGAAGGTAGATGAACATATATATACATAACATAAACATTCATGACCGGTTCCCCTGAACCGTCATGATCCATAATATCCATAATCAGGTAACATGCCGGTTCCCATAAACCGTCATGTACCGTAATAACATAACCGAGGTAACATGCCGGTTCCCATAAACCGTCATGTACCGTAATAACCAACAAGGGTTCATGCCGGTTCCCATAAACCGTCAGGAACCACGATACCATAACAAGGGTTCATGCCGGTTCCCATAAACCGTCATGAACCTGGGAATCCATTTAAGGTTCCCTGACCTGAAATCAAAATCGTAAAGTGACTGGGTCTCGTACCCGAACATAGGACATCAACTGGGCACCGTGCCCGGAATCTGAGGTCATATGCCCGAGACAAAACCAAATGGGTCTCATACCCGAGTTTATCATTTTGAAATCCAAATCCAGTTCATTTAAATCAATAAAGAAATACAGACCCGTATAAGCACCGTATAAGGCCGAAACCTCGAAATACGTGCTTATACGTAAACACATACAAATGCACCCATGGCATCATCAAACAAGTAATAAAACATATAATAAACATTTATGCATGCACCAATTTAGAAAACAAGGTCCACTCACAGACCGTCCGAGCTGCCGCCTCGATTTGCGTGCCATTCGGCTCCCCGAGCCGATCACCATCACCGGGACTCCCAAACCTGTCCAAATCGTAATAGAAGGTACTAACTACTTAATTAACCTCCTACCAAAGCCCCGTAATTTTCCCGTATTTTAACTATTTTTAAAACCGAACCTAAACCTTCCGATGCCCCGAAACATATCGAGACGGTGTCCGATCGACACGAAACCAGTCTCAAAATGTTCGTTACATCGAATAGATGATTTCGTATGTTGGAACCTTCCCCAGATTCCCTGCCACGTGCCCTCACGCGCCGCCTGAAGTGGCTGCGCGTGGGCTTCACGCGCCTGCTACAGTACATGCTGACGTCAGCATGACGTCATCTGACAACTGTCAGGTCTGACATGTCAGACTCTGAAAGGTGCCACGTGTCATGCTCCCATTGGTCCACGTCACTGTGCTATCAGTGCAACGTAGCAGTCTGACATGTGCCACGTGTCATCACGGTACTGGTCCACGTTAGTGCCACGTGTCAGCCCCTGATTAGGCCACGTCACTGACATGTCAGTGCTGACTGTGCACTGACATGTGACACGTGTCGGCTGATGAGTGGTCCACGTCACCTGACAATCTGACTGGTGCCACGTCATCATGCCACGTCACCACCTTCAACCACTCGACGGGTCGACCCGAACCCTGCAACCGGGTCGCCGTGACCCGCGACTTGACCCGGCCGGTTCTCCGCCGTCCGGCCACCAAAATCGTTCCCGTTTGTCCTATTCTACTCGTATCAATCTAAGCTAAGGTTCTATGACATTAAAATGGAAGGAAAACAACTAAAACTCGTACCTCCAATTCGGCCATGGCGGCCGTGACTTCCTCCGCCGTTCACGACCGTTCCAGGCCACCCCAAGCCCCAAAACCAATCCTAACCTCCTCCTAGGACCACCAGCAACCTAACTTAACCCTTAGAATCGAATAACAACTAACAAAACTAAATTTCAAAATTTGAAATATTTCCTTACCTCACGGGTTCGTTCCGCCGTGGCCTCCACCGTGGGCCACCGTCCAGCCTCTCCGTCCTCTGCCTCTCACACTCCTCCCACGGTCACTTATGACTCAGATAAGGGAAGGTGAGGTGGGGTGTGAGTTGTGTTTCGGTTTTTGAAAGAAAATGAAGAAAATGAAGAAAAATGAGGTTATGGGTTTCGGGTGGGAGGATGAACAAAGAAGAAGGGGGATGGCTGATGAGAGAAAGAGAGATGGGATGGAGGGTGTGGATTTAAAGTTAGAATTGAATTGGATGGCTAGGATTGAATTAGGTGGGGATTGGATTATAAAATTAATTAAATAATATTAATTAATTATGTAGATCCACAAATTGGGGGATCAAGTCAATGGGATGAGTGACACTTGTCACTCATCCATGGGGCCCACTAAAATATCTGCCCAATCAGATTTCGCCAAATCGTCCCCGTCTCGAAGTTCGTGCATAGTGAAATCGAACTTCCGTTACCCATAACTCTCCCGTTCGAAGTCCGATTTCAGTGTGCCGCCTGCCCATGGATTCGTATCGTCCTCATCTACGTAACGGTCTTCAGCCCTCGGCTATCGGACCTCCCGGTCAAAAAGTCAACTTTTGACCTCCTATTCACCCAAATTACCAAAATGCCCCTAAACTTCCGAACGTCATAACTTCCTCCTCGAATGTCGGAATTGAACGTGCCACCTGTCTATGAACTCGTGACGTCACGAACTACGTCACGGTCATCGGTCAAGGTCCATTTGACTGCCCGAACGAAAAGTCAACATTTTACCCACGCTAGGGGCAAAACGGTCATTTCGCATCATTCGTCCGATTTAGCCTAACTAATCACCGATTAACCTCACTAATCGTGATTAGTCACTAATCTAATCATGGAATTTGGGACGGGTCGTTACAATGCTAGTATGGATGCCTGTGTGCTGATACTGGTGTTGTTGATAGTGTGTTGATGCTGGTACTAGCGCTGGTGCTAGTGTCGGTAATGGTGTTGACGATGAGCCACAAGTTGGGGTGTGACTCCGTCATGATGGACATATGTTCGGTCCTTGAGATTTGGTAGTGGTTGAGTGATGGACTGGATGGGATCCAGTTAAGATTGTGATGTGTTGGGATAAGTCCTAATAGTGGTGAGGTAACCAGTAGTGGATTAAAAAGGTATATTTGAGACTTGAGAAATCTTGGGATGACGACCCTTACGTCATGAGAATTAGTGGATTTGGGGAGTTGTTGGCAACTCCAAAATTTGAGTGATTTTATGTTTTTATTATCCCCAAAAAGTACATGGAAATGATTAGAACTGGAAAAGACAAGGAAAACCATTAGGGGTATAGATGTGGGATTTTGTAATTGAGAACTTAGAAAACTGAGTGTTGAACCTGTAAAGGTTGGGATTTGCGAACGAAACAATAACGGATTGATTGCGGACACATGGTTGTCCAAGTGAGTTGAGGAGGTAGGAAGTCTAGTGGTTAGACTTGACATCTCGTTGGGAGCATGTCTGTTTCCAATATGGTTGGAACCTTAGTTTCGAGGAGAGTTATGATTGGGGAACGAGAGTGGTGCTCATTTCTGCATTGGTGATGGGTATTCTGGAGTCATTGGGGTTGACATCTTATTTTCTGCCCTGGCAAACATTGACTGTAGTTACCAGTACGTTGAGCATGTATTGGTTGGTGAGCCCATGTGTGTTGTGGGGGTCATCAGGGGGAGTGGCGTGTTCAAATTGGGTAAACGGGATTTCTCAATTTCTGCTTGGTGGCAGACGATGTTGTGTTACATGGCGTGGTGAGTACAGTGAGTTTTGTTGCATCCACGTAGGATGAGTATTGGTGTCATTGTGTTGGATCATCCTTGGTTTTTCCTAGGTGGAATGACAAGGATCGATACAAGGTAATCGGTGAGAATCCGCAGTCTCGACGTGTCTTGTCGTTGACTGATCAGTCTAGTTGTGGGAGTTGGTTGTCGATCGGTTTGACGACCTAGGATTGTGACGTTATAGTCAGGGACACAGTGTCTATCTGGGTCGTGATCTTGATGATCCAGATAGGGGGAGAGTATATCACTCTTATTTCGGCATGTGAGTCGTAAACATCGGGATTAAACTTATTTTTGAAGTGGGGCCCGTACGGTATTCTACTCGGGTGAGTAGGTTTTCAATGTGGTCAGGTTTTGTCAACCTTAGACGTGTGGAGGTTGGATTGGCTTCCCTATGAAGTCAATTGGAGGTATCAAATGGGTAACCGATAGGTTCGGTTTTGGTGTGTCTTGGTAAATGTGAACGAGATTTCGGGATTTGGAATCGAATTTCTGGGTGACGATTCAGGATTCGATTTTGGAACTTGAAAGTATATTTCTGGATTTGGGTACGGAATGATTATTCCAAATGCTAGCTTACGGAATAACGATTTCGGATTCGGATTTGGAAATGAATTAAAAATGTGATGTCTGGGTTTGGATCTGAAATTTCTTGCGAAATTGCGGATTCGGATTCGGAATTGGAACTAGATGATGGGTGGAGTTTCGTTTTCTCTCATGCTGGATTGGGCAAACGTACTCCATTATTGGAACGTGTTTGGCTATGACCTAGGTGGTTATAGTCTGGTCATTAGATAGATGTGTGTACTTCGTACATGGTTCGAGGTACAATACCTTGTAGACTTGTGATGTCTAGTTATGGTATACGGGTTATACCCGAGGTGTGTCGGTGAGCGTGTTGGTAGCCGGATTGGTTCCGATACCATTGGATTAGTCGAGGTCGAGACCCGGACATTGGATACTATGCAATGGGTCATGGTATTTCCGATGAGTCTGATTACACATAGGTCGTGTGAAATGTCGGTAAGTGTATTTGTGAGTCGAGTACGTTGGTGGCTTGAGTAGCCACGAGTAAATTGAGTGTCAGTTTTCGACTGACAACTGCCAAGTAGTGACAGATTGTCGGGATGTGTCAACGTAGATTGTTAAGTGAGGACCGTTGACTCCCAGTGGGAGTAAATTTCAGGATAGATTGGTGAGTGGGAAAGGAACCGTCGAGTTGTTGCGTCAACGAAAGGGTAGATTGAACAAGTGGTATCAAATTCGAAACAAGTAGTTTCAGTCATTCGACGGGGTCGAATGTAGTCATTGCATTATGAGTACTAGTGGTACGTTTGGATGCAGACAAGTTTTGTCTGATTAGTTGGTGTACAGGTGTACACGTGTTGCGAGGTCGATTCTACATACCTCGGGGTGTTTGTGGAATCAGGATAGTCGAGTTTCGAGAATGAAACTAATTAAGGAGGGAAGAACGTTTGAGTTTAGATCAGTTGGAATTTCGAGGATGAAATTAATTAAGGAGGGAAGATTGTAACGACCGGTCCCGAATTCCGGGATTAGATTAGTGACTAATCTCGATTAGTGAGGTTGATCGGTGATTAGTGGGTCGAAATCGGACAAAATGTACAAAATGACCGTTTTGCCCCTGGTCGTGGGCAAAATGTTGACTTTTTGACCGGGCGGTCAAATAGACTTTGACCGATGACCGTGACGTAGTTCGGGACGTCACGAGTTCATAGACAGGTGGCACATTCGATTCCGACATTCGAGGAGAAAGTTATGATGCTCGGAAGTTGAGGGGTATTTTGGTAATTTTGGTCAATTGGGGTCAAATGTTGACTTTTGACCGGGAGGTCCGATGGACGAGGGCCAAGGACCGTTACGTAGGTATCGTCGATACGAATCCAATGACAGGCGGCATGCCGGGATCAGAGATTCGACGACGAAGTTATGGTCAAGGGAACGAATTAACGAACCGAGACTCTGATTAAAATAATAATATAATAATGAATAGTAACTGATGACTGTGCACATCCGGATGAGTGACAAGTGTCACCCATCCCCTGAAATCTGATCCATGTTTCCCTCCCAACACCATCATTACAACATCATCATTCCTTCTTCATCATTTCTTCCATTTTTCCCCATTTTTCTTCTTCTTTGTTTTCTTACCCGTGAGAAGGGGAATCGGAATTGGGAGAATTGAGCTCCCTTTCACAACCAGTTTCGAGGGGAATTTGAGAGCTATGAGAGATGGATTCAACTGGGTAAACACGAGAGATTGACAGTGAGGAGGAGACTGGAATTTCGGATTTTGAGTTTTGGGAGGGAAATTCGAAATCAAATCATAGGGCCGTGAGGATCAAATTGGAGGTTACTTTCAGCTTCCTGGGATCCCCACGATTAGTTTCGTCAAAAGAACGAAGGGAATTGGCCACCAATTCACTCTGAACGGACTTGGTGACAGTAATGGAGTTTGAAGGTCGAGTCGTGATCTTGGAGCGATCAAACGGTGTAATTGATGTGGGGAAACTACTTCTTAGGATCCCACGATGCTTCTGGGTTCATCAATTGGAAGAAACCGGTTGAGATTGACGGAATTCCATGGTTGCACAGTGACGGGTGTTCTTCGTGTTCATCATCGAGTCGATGAGTTTTAGGTGAGTTTTTGTGTAATCATCGATACAGAACTCAAATTGAACTTAAAATGAAGCTAACTGAATGCTAAATGGATGAAATTAGTGTCGAATTGATAGGATTGGAACCGGGTCATCTCGCGGGTTAATTGGACTCGTTTACCAGAGAAACTGGTTAGAACGATACACTGTAGTAGGCGCGTGGGTTTCACGCGCAGCCACTCACGGCGTCGCATGACGGCGCGTGGGCACGAATCTTGAGGTGAGGTCAACATGACTTCTGTCCTATTTAATGTAATGAACATTTTGGAATTGGTTTCGTGTCAATCGGACACCGTCTCAATATTGTTCGGGATGTCCGAAGGTTTTAAAACAAGTTTAAAAATAGTTAAAAATTCGGGAAAATTACGGGACTTTGATAGGATGTTAATGAAGAGGTTAGTGAGAAAAGGGATTCAGTTTATGGGCAGCTGTTAAGCCTGAGAAGGAGAAGGGGACTACCTTTGTTTCCCTCTAATGTGATTTGGACAGGATTGGGAGTCCCGGTGATAGTGGTGAGGCCCGGGAGGGCCGATGGCACGCGTATCGAGGCATACCGTTAAAACGGTCTGTGAGTGGACTTTGGTTTTATAAATTCTATGCATGCCTAACTGTTTTATATGGATTATGATTGTGATTGTATGATGTTGATTTGATTGTTGGTAAATTGTACGGTTTCACGTATTTCGAGGCGATTTACGTGCAAGCACGTAAATCGAGGTTTTCCAGTTTTACATGGATTTTTCCATGTTTATGACTTGGATATAATATAATGAAATGGTTTTGAAATTGGAAATATGAACTTGGGCTTGAGGCTCACTTGTTTTGGAAATTTCGGACTTGGAGTCCATTTGAGTGCGTAATCGGGCCGGGGGCCCAGTTACTTTATGAAATCGAGCCAGGGGCCCAGTCGTTTTCGAAATCGGGCTGAGACCCATTTGAGTTATGTTATCGGGCCAGGGGCCCAGTTGATTTACGAATTCGGGTCGTGGGCCCAGTTGGTTTATATAGTCGGGTCGTGGGCGCAGTGGTTTACAAATCGGGTCGTGGGCCCAGTGGTTCATAAAATCGGGCATGAGGCCCAGTTGGATTATAATGGTAATTTCGGGTCAGGGACCCTATGTTTAATAATTGTGATTTCGGGTCAGGGACCCTAATTGGAATTATGTTTTTTTATGGAGATTTCGTGCGGGGCCATTGTAATATTGTGAAATGATTTAATAAAACTGTTTCCATATACCATCTGGATACGAGGATATATGATGGTCTCCTCCAGGTGTCTAGGACACTAGGGAAGTCACGGTACATTGCCTGCGAGGGGTCATTATACGGTGCAGCCGGACCGTATGATGACTCAGGAGCAGGATTGCTATGATTGACGTCGGGGACGTCAGACATCGGTGATGTCAGAGATATGGACCCTGTGAGACCCCGGGCTGAGATATGGCTCTGTATAATGACCCCTCGCAGGCAATGCACCGTGACTTCCCCAGTGTCCCAAACACCTGGAGGAGACCATCACAAATCCTCGTATCAAGATGGTTTATGGAAAATAGTTTACCAATCCTTTCAAACATCTCAAGGGCCTTGCCCGGAATTTACATAAAACCATTACCAGTCCAAACATCTGATTTTCAATTCCAAAACCATTTATTCAAATCCATGCAGGGTCCCCGACCCCAAATCACATTTATAACCAACTGGGCCTCGTGCCCGATTTTGTAAATCAATTGGGCCCATGGCCCGATTTCGTAAATCAACTGGACTCCAAGTCCGAGGTTTCCAAAATAATTGGGCCTCATGCCCGAGTTTATCATTCCAATTTCAAAACCATTTCATGAAATCATATCCAAAACCATAATTATGGAAACTCAGTGTAAAACCGGAAACCTCGATTTACGTGCAAGCAGGTAAATCGCCTCGAAATGCGTGAAACCATATAATTCACCAATATTCAAATCAACATCATATAATCTCAATCATAATCCATATAAAATAGTTATGCATGCATAAAATTTATAAACCAAAGTCCACTCACAGACCGTCCTACGATGCGCCTCGATACGCGTGTCATAGGCCTTCCCGGGCCTCGTCACTATCATCGGGACTCCCAAACCTCTGAACAAAAACCCGAAGCCCATATTTTTCGATCGTCCTTCCTCTCGATCCAGCCCTCCTCGAGCCTCAAAATCAGGTTCAATGGGCTCGTCTCTGTCCCTTGACGTGAACCGCCGTGGTCTCCGACCGTTCTAGGCTTCAAAACCGATCTCACTTGTCTCCTAGAGTCCCCAGTAGCACGACCCAAACAATAGGATTAGCTAAAAGCCTCTAAATCCCAACCTTGAATTTTTTTTTTGAATATTTCCACCTCACAGTCGAGCTTCCCGCCTTGGCCACCGCCGTGAGCCACCATCACCCCCTCCTCCTCAATCTCTCGTTTCACTCCTTCACGGTCACACACCAACACTCACAAGGCCACACACACAAGCTCAGATATGGATGGTGGAGTGTGGTGTGTTTGTATGGGGGAAAGGAAAATGAGGTATCGGGTCATGGTATAACATAGATGGTGGAATCTGTTCAGAATGGGAGGGAGGAGATGGACGGTCTGGATTGAAGGCATAGATCAGATGAAGGGCCCATATTAAAAGGTGAATTTAGTGGGAATTTTTAAATAATTTAAATCCTAATTTTTTAATCCAATCTCACCAATCAAGGCATAAGTCCATATTTTAAGGTTATTGGTCCATAGGCCCCACTTAGAATGTCTGACCCAATCAGAATAAGCCATGTGTCCTCGCCTCGTAATGCGCACATCGTGAAATTGAACTTCAGTGGCCCGTAACTTTTCCGTTCGAAGTCCGATTTCAGCGTGCCGTGACACAACCCGCCCCGATTATCGCCTCGATAATCGGGAGGCATCCTGCTCCCGTCTGACAGTCGAACATAAAAGACTAGAAAACCAAATAAAATTCCATCACACCCACTGTCAGACCAGAGAGATTAAATAATACAACCGACTGGACTTCAAGTCCATAGTTTCACAGAGCCATAATATTACAAAACAAGATAAGTTCAAATCCTACTCTGTGAACTAACTACTCCGCAACGGAAAACTTTATGCCTCTGCCTCGGCGCTAGCCCCCGAACTTGTACCACGACCTGGAGGGTATTTAAAACAGCAAAGTGTGAGTGGACTAAAACAAAGGTTTACAGAAAACAGTTAAAGAAATCGGGGTTCGCCCTCCAGTTTTATAAACCGCATGCATAACCGGATATTCAAAAACTGCATACTAAACATTCGAAATCCCTTTTTCCGTATCATATGGAAAACATTACAGCAACAGTTATAAACTCGTATGAAATGATATAATATTATCAAAAACCAGAAATCGTCTTTTCGAAACATTAACCAAACCAAATCATGTAAAACTGAATTAATAATCACAATCAAGCCGTTGGATCCATCCGAGTCTTTAAACTCAATATCAGGTCTTCTCGGGATATCAACGAGTCTTTAAACTCAAAACATAATGAATAGGCCTCGGGGGTATCACATTAACCGAGTCTTTAAACTCACGAGTCTTTAAACTCAATCCGGGTCTTTAAACCCAATTTCGGGCCCGCCCCCGTCATCAATTAACCGGGTCTTTAAATCCAAAACCAGATCCAACAATCATACCGGGTCTTTAAACCCAAAACCATTTTATAAAGCACAAATAAACCAGGATCCCTCGTGATCCATTTTCCAAAACCATTATATCGTCATAATAGGACTTATGTCCGGATTTCACATGCAATTTTCGAAAGTTACTTCACAATCTAATCGAATCATCATTAAAACATAACATGCATAATCATATCCAAAATGCTTCATCAAAATACCATTCATGCATAGAAGTAAACTGTAACCTCGAAATACGTAAAATACGATAATCACCTCGAAAAGCATGAAATAAAGTAGAACCGAAATACCATAATCATCATCATAAAATCATATATGAAAACATAAAACAAACGAGTAAAAATAGTCATGCATGCCCGGTTAGAAATCAAAAGTCCACTGACGGTTTTCGGACGCGTCAATCGCGCCCCGTGTGATCCTCGGTAGCCTCGGGAATGTTCGGGCCTGTCAAAACGTACAATAAGGGTTACAAACATCCCCAAATAGCTCGTATGATTTTCCCTAATTTTTCCTGATTTTTCGACGTAATTAAACTTAAGGACCTAATCTTCCGAACCCTCGAAACTATCCCGAACGACACCCGATCAACTCGAACTCTAAAGATAAAATGTTAATTAGACTAAAAGGATTAAATCTCAGGTTGACCGTGATCGGAAATGACGTCACAAGCGCCGTCACGCGCCGCCCAAAGTAGCTGCGCGTGAAGGCCACGCGTCTGCTACAGTGACACGCTACAGTGTCACCATCTTCACCCGACTGGCCTGCAATCCTGATCCTCCACCCGCGTCTCGACTCGGCCAATTAGCCTTCAATTCTCAATCAATTCCTTTCTTTTGTGATTCTAAATTCTTCCCTAACCATTTAATTTAAGATCTCTGTTCTTGATTTACTTCGACATGCCCTAAATCGATCAGTCCAACCATGAACAGTTGAAGGGGTCGACTTCTGGAACTCACCAAACATGGTTCCATTCTCAAATTAACTTAGACAGGAGCTTAAGGAGACCTAAACAAACACTCTAACACAACCAAATGAACAAAACTTTACCTGGAAGTAGCCGTCCACAACACTGTATTTTCTTTGAAACTGGAACTTGAGTTCTTGGCCAAACAGTGCTTGATTTCCTTCAATTCTTTCGTGGTTGAGTTCGTAATGAACCCAGAAGTCTAATCTCACTCTCAGTTTGGCTCAACTCTCCTAACAATTCAACCTTCGAATTTCCCTCCATTTTCCAGAAACGGGTTCCCTCATAGTTCTCTCTAGCTCTCAGCCCTCAACTGATGCAAAATGAATCCTCTCACTCCCAACACTCAGTTAATCGATCAGTGCAGCCAGCAGCCCGTGGGAATCCATCTGAATTCCCCTGTGGAATTTGTTTCCCGCAACAGAAACAATAGCCAATTTTTAAACCCAGCCCGTGCTCTGTGTGGTTTCAGTCCACCAGCCTTGTTTCCCATTGCCTCAAAGGGCTTAAACAAATCACTCTGGCCCTCCACCATCAGGAATAAACAATGAAACCGTGCAGGGCACTCACGGCATGGCCGTGCACACGCTGTTCCACAGTGGTGAACAGTAACCGCCGTGTAGAATGACCAAAATGCCCCTAGTTGACAAATTAACAAAATGCCCCTCATCTTCCGTAACCCGTAACTTGGTCATCCGATGTTCGTTTGATGCATGCCGCCTGTCGTTGTACTCAGGGCATCGAGACGAACCTAACGGTCCTCGGGTCGTGTGAAAATCAATTGTATTTCAAAAATTCAACTTCTCCCCCTATTTCGTCCAAATTATGATAATGCCCCTAGACTTCCGAACGTCATAAATTTTTCCCTAGACATCAGAATTGGACGTGCCACCTGTCTATGGACTCGTGACGTCCCGAACTACGTCACGATCATCGGTTAACGTCCGTTCATGGTGGAGGAACTCGATGGCAGATGGAGAGCCACGACCTCCATCACATGTCCCCCACCTCCATCATCCATCTTGTGTATGTGTTACATTGCGTGTTACTGAGAGAGTGTGAGAGGCTGAGAGTGGCAAAGACGGCGGGCCACGACGGCAGTTCATGGTGGAGGAACTCGAAACGGTGAGGTAATGGTTTCAAAAATTGGAAAATGAGTTATAAAGGGTTTGAGCGATTTTCATTAATAGAAATGGGTTTCTGGAGGTCGTAGGAACCTGTTGTGATCGAAAAGGGGAGCTTGGACGGCTTGGAACGACAGTGAACGGCGGAGGAAGTCACCACCGCCATGGTCGACCTTGGAGGTACGGGTTTTGTGGATTTTCTTGTTCTTTTAATGGTTAAATAGATAGGAAATTAGATTAGGAAGCTTTAGAAATCAAAATGGGAAAGAATGGATTAGAAATGGATGAGTTTGGGCCCTGAACTGGTCCAGATCGGTTCGGCCGGTTCAAACCAGTCAGACCCGGTTCAGTCGATTGGAGAAGAAGATGAACAGTGGCGCGTGGCTCCCACGCGCAGCCACTTCAGGCTGCGCATGTGGGCGCGTGGTCCACTTTCTGGGGAAGTGTTCAACATGTGAAGCACTCTATTCGATATAACGAACATTTTGGGACTGTTTTCGTGTCGATCTGACACAGTCTCGATAATGTTCGGGGCATCAGAATGTTTAGGTTCGAGATTTAAAATAGTTAAAAATTCGGGAAAATTACGGGACTTCAATGAGAGGTTAATAAGGTAGTTAGTAACCCTCTAGACTGATTTGGACAGGTTAGGGAGTCCCAGTGATGACGATTTTCCCGGTGAGGCTTATGGCACGCAAATCGAGGCGGCAGCTTAGGACGGTCTGTGAGTGGACCTAGATTTCTAAACTGTGATGCATGCATAAATGTTTAATATGGATTATGAATGTGATTCTATGATGTTGATTTGGATATTGGTGAATTATATGATTTCACGCATTTTGAGGCGATTTACGTGCTTGCACGTAAATCGAGGTTTTCAGTTTTGCACTGATTTTACGTGCTTATGGTTTTGGAAATGATTTCATGAAATGGTTTTGGATTTGAAAAGGTAAACTCGGGTTCGAGACCCATTATTTTCGGAAACCCTCGGACTTGAATTCCTTTTAGTGATGTTCTCGGGCCAGAGGCCCAATTGATTCTTAAATCGATTTCAAATTTAGAAATAAGGACCGGGCACGAGACCCATTTGATTTAATAAGGCATCGGTCCGGAGGCCCAGTTGGTTTACGAATTGGGCTCGGAGCCCAGTTGACTTACGCATCGGGCTTGAGGCCCATTTGGTTTACGATATTGGGCACAAGGCCCATTTGGTTTACGAAAACGGGCACGAGACCCAGTTGGTTTACGGTTCGAGCCCGAGACCCAGTTTGTATGTGGATTCGGGCTTAGGGCCCAGTTATGTTTTAAGGTTGTGATTTCGGGTCAAGGACCCACAAATGGATTTTACGGTTCATTACGGTTTATAGGGACCGGCATGAACCCTTGAAAGGATTTTACGGTTCATGATGGTTTATGGGGACTAGCATGAACCCTCGAAAGGATTTTACGGTTCATGACGGTTTATGGAAACCGGCATGAACCCTGGAAAGGATTTTATGGTTCATGACGGCTTATGGGGACCGGACATGAATCCTAGAAAGTTTTAAAGAATGATTTCAAAAGGTTTTTCGTATGCCATTCTTCATATTTGTACTGTCTCCTCCGGGGAGGGTCGTTGGCCTGGGTGGACCCCGGAGTAGTCACGGAGCACTGACTGAGTGGAGTCGCCCCCCAGTTGGGTTCCTTGCTCTCATAAAGGCTATGGTTACTAACCTCTAGGGAGGGTCATTGATCTACGGACATTGACCTGGGTGGACCCTGGAGAGACTTGGGTTTGAGACCCCGGTTAGCACGCGCGTAGCTCTAGATTACCGTGACAAGATTGGTGATATGAAATATATTGGATAAACATGATTTCAATTGGTTTGGGAAATTGTGTTTTATGATGATAAATGGATTTGGGTTGAGATCCCAAATATGTTTACTATGTTATGATTTTCTGTAAATGGTTTGGTCAGGAGCCCGTATGATTATGGTTGTTTAAACATATGTGATTGGATAAATGGTTTTACTATGCATGCATGCTTTTTAGTGAAAGGTATAAAGGTCTTTATAAAATGTATTTACGAACTTAGTACTTTTTGTCCACTCACAGTCTTTTTGTTTTCAATACCCTTCAGGTTGAATACGGTGCGTACTGTAGCAGAAACAGGGACATCACATACCTCTTCCGGATCCTAGGGTACTCTGGAAGCCTTCGGGCTAAAGGTTTTAATTTTCCCTGGTCTGACACTCCATGTCAAACAGGATTAGGAGCGTTCCTCGTTAATCCCAGGGAAATTGGGGATGGGTCCTGACATTATCCTTGGAACACACAGGGAGTTTCTCATCTCAATGCATGACTGTCGAAGATAACCTTTACCTCAAGTTACTATAACTCAACAATTCCTTGTCTGAGGTTGCTTTCTCTTGGTACAGTTCATTGCCCGAGTCATACATTCATACTTAGGGGCAAATAGAAGCCAAGTTCCATGAAGAGTTCTACAAAATCGAGCTTGAAGTTTCAATTAGCAACTTGATTGCCCTCAAGCAAGGTGAATATGAAACAACAGAGGACTTCATTGCCAAATTCAAAAAGGTGAAGATGAAATGCAGGTTTCCCATCAATAATGCCCATACGGAAGTTGTCGTATAGCGAGCTCTGACATTTTCCCTCAGAAAAAAATTCGATAATACTACCTTTTCTGATCTCCAAGAGATTGTAGTATCAACAACTAGATTCAAAAGGCTTCTAGGAAAAGAACAACGGTAGAGGCATAATTCTAAACTTCCCTCTTTCTAGAAAAACATGATCCCTATGCACTAGCTGGATCACCAAGAACTCGGAAAGGTATCAAAATGATATAAGAGAAGCAAGGGCTAGAGATAACAACAACTAAAATCCAGACCCCAAGAAATAGGCCAATAATGCTTAAGTCGCTAGTCAAACCCACTCGGGAGTAAAAGCCAGTCATGCCAAGTGGTAGCATATTCACAAATAAAACACCAGTACTTGGTTCTTACTCATTTTACCTTGCTAAAGCTAGAGAGATCTATAATGCATTGGTAAGGGACAAGGTAGCCAAACCAAGCTCTAAGAAAGAGTTTCCCAAACCTGAAGATATCAAGAGCAAACAGTTCTGCAAATGCCATGTGTCATTACACCATGCCGCAATTAATTGTGTTCATTTCAGGGATATAGTTCAGAGGTTAATCAACCAAGTTATATCGTGTTAGCACCAATACCCAAGGCTCCGATGGGAGTTTATGTGGATCCATTCCTAGTGACATCAATGGCCAATCTCCAATGGTCTCAGAAAATGCCAAATAAATAAAAAGGAGAACAACCACATAACCACCAAACCATATGGATATCCACCATAATTGAAAGTGGGATAGTGTTATGCAACAAGTGCAAGACAAAATGTGTTCCTAAGACTTCAACTTCAAACATTAGATCAGAATCAGAATGCTCAGAGCTAGGTTAGGATGACGATCCTATGAACATGTCCTAGCGGAACCATGGTTTGCGCACCCCCAAAACAAGGACTCCACAAAGCCCCACGTCTCAGAAATTAGGAGGCATGAGAAAGAAGTAAGAGTGGACAACTAATCAGTGAACTAGAGGAAAGTCGACTACTAGAAATCACAAAACAAGAGAGTGGTTCCTCTGATGAGGCCACTAAGATGGCTAGACCTTTTAAAGCTACAATCAAGGATGAGAAATGGTATGTGGCAAACAAGGATGGAAATCCATCTAAAGAATTAGGAAAAACTGCACAAACAAGGATCCAAAGATAGTATGGAGGAGACCTTCGCACTAAGAAGGGCTTGGGGGCAAGGCCTCCCGAAGAACCAAGGACGTCTCCAATTGCCAAGACAAAGTTAACTAGTCCTCCAAAGATAAACATAAAGGAGGAGGAGGTTTAAGTGAGACAGACTTTCATCTAGGCACTATCTCAGAGATTTCTTCTAAAGTTAGGAAAAATCTTGTATTCAGAGACTTTCCCCAAGGAACCTTGAAAAGTGAGCAAACTGAGAATACGGAGGACCCGACTGAAGAACCACCTAGGTGTGACATCTAGCAAAGATATGGTCAAGGTATGACCAAAAAAAATAGAATAGTTTGAATAGTTATGTAGTGGTGGTCGTATCAGAACACTTATTAGCAGTATTTCATCAAGTCAACCAGATGATAGAAGATATTGCTATTTATGAACCCTCTCGAGAAATGATCGAGCTCTCGATGGATGAAGATCAAGATGTTGTCATAAATGCAACTTTCTACCAAAAAAAAATTCACTGTTTTCTATCCCGACTAAGGGGATGACGGACTATTTATGACCTATTTTCAATACAGCTCATTTGGAAGACATTCCTATCGACAAGATGATGATTGATGGAGGAGCTTATATCAGCGTTCTTTTTGTTAAAATGTTGAAAAGATTGAACAGTACACTACATGATTATTTGCCGACTACAACTATAATATCCAATTTCAGCAGGACCATTACTAAAACTCACGGGGTTTTACACTTGGATATCAAAGTGGAATTTAAGAAGTTGATGTTGGAATTCTTTGTAGTAGACAACACTACAAGGTACAATGTTTTAATAGGAAGGGACTAGAACCACAAAAGCATGTGTGCCCTCTCAACTTTGCACCAACAAATTGCCATATGGAATCTCGATGACACTTCCCGAGAGGGAGGGTTCTGGGAGATCATTCAGGCAGATGCGAGGCCATTCATGGTCAACCATACGGTGGCGGAAGCTAGCTTTTATAACCGCAAGATAGGAAGCATAAAATTGATTAGAAAAGATGAGAACGGTAAACCCAACATGGTGATGGCCTACAAATAGTCTGAGCAGGGATTCCTAGCTCAGGAAGAATGGGATATGCCACCCCAAGGTGGGAATCTCTGAATGGATAACGAACCTAACAGAGAAACAAACCCGAGAAGAAGTAATCAAGCCTATAAAAGAAATATTTCTACTATATTGAGATGAGCAAAGGAATGTATATGTTGTATCCCATGATGTATCATTAGTTAAGGTCGGGTCGAGTCTAATAAGGAATAAGAGACAGAGAGTTCAGCCATCCACATGGCATGGTTTATTTGCGACATTGGGGAAAAAGATGAAGAGGATGATATCCCACCAGAAATCATAAATTTTTGGTCTTTAATGGTGGACAAACCCCCGCCTAAGACCAATGATCCTTTGGAAGAAGTTAACTTGGGAACTGAGGAAGATCCCTAGCCAACCTACATCAGCAAGATACTAGAAGAGACGATGAAAGGAAAAATTATATCACTTCTCAAGGAGCTCAAAGATTGCTTTGAATGGTGATACATAGATATGCCGGGACTTTATAGGAAGTTCATCGAACACTGGCCACCTATCAAAAAAGGATACATACTAGGCTGCCAACCAAGGAGGAGGAGTTGGTAGAAACCAAGCTTAAGGTCAAAGAAGAAATAGGCAAACTTCTTAAAGAAGGGTTCATATGGACGACCAAATACACAGAATGGGTGTCCAACATGGTCCAGTAATCAAAGTGAAGACTATACAGGTTAGAATTTACGTCGATTAGCGCAACCTAAATGAGGCCACTTCAAAGGATGAAAACCCAATGCCAATGGCATACATCTTAATCGATGGCGCATCATCGAACCAATTTTTGTCCTTCACGGATGGTAATGTGGATATTATTGGATCCTTCTAGCAGAAGATCTCATTCACAAAACTGCATTCAAGTGCCGTAGACACTTGGGGGCATTCTAAGACGATGTCACGCCTTCAGATTGAAAAATATGGGGGCCACATATCAACGTGCATTGAATGCCATTTTCTAGGAGAAGATCGAGAAAAATCTGGAAGTGTACATTGAAGATGTCGTGGTAAAATCTCAAGGAAAGGAGAAACAAATTGAAGATCTTAGGCAAGCCTTCTTGAAAATATGACGCATAAACTAAAGATGAACCCCACGAAATGTGCATTCTGAGTCCAAGTAGGGAAAATTTTAGGATTCTTGGTTCATTAAAAAGGGATTGAAGTGGATAAAAATAAACCTAAAGCGATCATGGACTATTGAAAAATCATCTTAAGAGCTTGCTAGGAAATGAAAACTTTCTCATGAGATTCATAGCTAATCTATCAGGGAAAATCCAAGCCTTTTCCTCATTAGTCAAAATTAAAGATACAGAAAAGTTCAGGTGGGAAGAGAAAAGATCAAATCTCTTTTGAGAAACTCAAAGACTATTTTTCCAGATCTCCAATCTAATGCCACCCAAGGTAGGGGACCTTTGAAGTTATACATATCAGTGTCACAAAACACCATCAGAAGCTTGCTGGGCCAAGATAACAAGGACGAGAAAGAACAGATAATCTATTACTTGAGCTGGACTTTGACGAAGGTTGAAGAAAGGTACGTGATCTACGGTTTAGCACTATACTTCACAGCCGTCAAGTTAAGGAATTACGTATTACGCTTCCCCATCCACATCATCGCCCTGACAAATTTGGTAAAGTACATACTATCACGACCTATTTTGAGAGGCCGAATAGGCAAATGGATCTTGGTCTTGTCAAAATTTAATTTCCAATATGTGCCATAGAAAGCAGTAAAGGGCTAAGCCATTGCTGATTTCTTAGCTGAATATCTAGCTATTGAGATTGGTAAAGAAACAATCTCGCGCATCAGCATGCTGTCCATCCTACCTTGGAAGTTATATTTTGACGGATCCAAGACTAGAGATCGGGTAGGAGCTTTACTATGCTTTAACGACCCAGAGGGAGTCTCTCATCAATTTTCATTTAACTTGGATTTAGAAAACATAACCAAAAACTAGGCAGAATATGAAGCATTGATCATCTGGATAGAGATATTGATTAAAATAGGAGCACGACAAGTCCAGATCTATGAAGACTGATAGTTGGTGGTCAATCAAAAATAGAGGCCTACACGTGCTAAAACATTCGCTTAGTCAACTACTATACTGCTATAACATCGTTAACATCGAAGTTTGTCGATCAACCATCAAGCACATACACAAAAAGGAAAACTTAGCGGCCAACGAAATGGTTCAAGTCGGATCTGGAGTCTTATTTTAGGAGGGGCAGGCTGAGAAAAAAATCAGAATGGGGAGGACATCCCTGCAATCTATGCTGGAAAGGGATGCTAAGCTAAAGATCATAGATATTGAAGTTGAACTTGTTGATTGGAGAACTCCATTTATCAAGTGTCTGAAGTAGCCATCAAATGAAGACAGGAGCTGTAAAAACAAGCCATATAACTATACCATGTAGGGACCTAACCTTATAAGGAAAAACTATGACAACACGTTATCTTGATATATCAGACACAAAGAAGCAATAGTCGTAATGGGGGAGGTAAATCAAGGAGTATGCAGGGCTCATCAGGTAGGGCTAAAGATGAAATGGTCCATATGTCGACGCGACTATTACTGGCTAAATATTTAATTGGATTGTTACGCATATGCCCGGGGATGTGATGAATGCCAGAAACATCTTCCATTCCAACATGCAGTTGTAGTACCCTTCAACCCAGTAGTTAAGCCATGGCTATTCCAAGGATTGGCTATCGACTTAAACGAAAAAATATTTCCAGAGTCATCAGGGAAGCATAGCTATACCGTAGTGGCCACATATTATTTTACTAAATGGGTGGAATCCAAGGCTCTCAAAAAAATCACCATTCTCGAGTTAATAAAGTTCCTAAATGACAACATCTTAAGCTGATTTGGAATACCAGAGACCACTGCCACTGATCACGGGACATCGTTTATGTCCCAAGAACTGCAAGAATACGACTCTCAATTTTCAATCAAGTTTGTACAATCCAATCCTTATTATCCTCAAACTAGTGGCTAGGTAGAGGCCATCAACAAAAGCATTCTCACTATCCTAAAAAAGATATTTGGGATTATCTTACTGATTGGCATGAAAAATGGATGTATACACTATGGTCGTATCGAATGTCAATGCGAGGAGAGATCAAGACATCCCCATCTAATCTTGTTTATGGTTGGGATCTGATGCTCCCGGTTGAAATGAATATCAATCTATTGTAGCTGCAACATTAATATGGCTAGGACATTAATGAGCACACTTAGCGTATATGTTAAGAGTTACAACACTTAGACCAAAAGTGTGAGGACCCGTGCCATGGAGGCATGGTTAGCAATCCCACATCGCCCGGGGGATTTGAGGGATGTGTCTTGAATGTGTGGGCGCGCATCTATCCAACAGGAGGCCTTTTAGGAGCTCACTAGCTTAGGGTTCCTGGGGAACTTCAAAGTTAACAGAGTTTGACCTGGTGCAATTCCATGATGGGTGACCCATTGGGAAGTTGCACGTCAGCTCTTGAGAATAGAATCGTGAGGGCTAAGCCCAAAGCGGACAATATCCTATTGAAGAAGGCCGGGTCGTGACAATTTGGTATCGGAACCCAGCCCGGTCGAAATTAATTGTGCCAGTGGGCCCCAAGGGTGGTGGATTGTAAGGACCCGTGCCATAGAGGGGTGGTTAGCAATCCCCCATCGCCCGGGGGATCTGGGGGATGCGCCTTATATATGTGGGCACACATCTGTCTAATAAGAGGCCTTTTGGGAGCTCACTAGCTTGGGGTTCCTGGTGAACTTCAAAGTTAAGCGAGTTTGGGCTGATGCAATCCCATGATGGGTGACCGACTGGGAAGTTGCACGTGAGCTCCTGAGAACAAAATCGTGAGGGCTGAGCCCAAAGTGGACAATATCCTGTTGGAGAAAGTTGGGTCATGACAAAAATATGATGGACGCTCTGAAAAAAGATCATGGCTAACAAGGTAGCAATAACAAGAGAATACAATAAGTGGGTGAAAGAAAACTCTTTCTTGGAAGGTGGGCTCATGTGGAAAATGGTGTTTCCATTGGGAACTACCTTTCTCAGAAGAGAAAAATAGATCCCCACTTATCAAGGGCCATTCATAGTTCATAAGGTGAATGGGAAATGATCGCCATTCATCTAAAGAAATATTACCATACGCTATGGGATTCCAAAAGCGGGGTGATCGGTGGAAATCCCACAAAAAATACATCTACGTCCAAAAATAGAGGTCATTTCAAAGAAATAAATTACAAACATCTGGCAAAGGATCATCCCAAGTAACTACTTTACAAGGGCCACCTAAATAGCCATCAAAAAGAGAAAAAAAAAAGACGAGGCTTGAAAAACCACTTATCAGGAGGAAGATGGACCCACAGTCACATTGAAATAAGACCTCCTCGCCATCTCAGCAACCATCTTCTCTTCAGACCAACCATCGGGATAAAGACGTCCCGAGCCATGAGCTATGTACCTTTCATCATAGCCATTCTTGAAGGAAACCTATGATATAGTCTCGATATATAAATCATGAGCCTTAATGATCTCCAAGAGTTTAGCGATACGAGTCTTAGATACGACATTTTCTTCTTGAGCCTACCATCATCGGCGGAGGTAAAGAGTGATGCTCAGATCTAGCCCTAGAAATATGAGACATTTTTGAAGCTTTTGTTACTCAATTGATGGAGAAAAGTGTAAGGAAAAGGTTGACTATGGTTGGTATTTATAGCCAGAAGATTTGATTGGGAGCTAGTCTCAAGATACATGAGGAGTAATGATAATTAAAAGCAGGATTACTACCATCGCAACTTTTGCGTATCTCGAGGGAAGTTCAAATTACAAATAGAAGCCCCAAGCAAAATGGATGTTCAAATTAACAAAGGCACAAAAAGGTCCACAGTTACAACAAAGACCAAAATTACAAATTCAACAACCCACCAAGCATGGCTTGGAGGCCCACCTTCTGCAGCCTAATATTAAAAGAAAAAGCTGATTTCTCAATAGAAGCCTTGTGAGCTTGTCTTTCTCTTCTCTAAAGATTTTCCCTTGCAACTTCGCTCCAACACTTGGCAGATTCATATTGTTGTTTGATTTGTGCACGAGTTGCTTCAGTTTTAAAAAGTTGGGCACGAAAGATCTCCAGTTTCCCGAGGATTTTTACAATACAAAAAATTCATCATAGGCAATGAGGTAACTTTGACAAAGGTCCTCCAATTTGACCCTGGTGGGCACATCTTTCGGAGGAGGATTCTGGTTCACATGGCCCAAGAGGAATTTTTTAAATTTATCCAAAATTGGCATAATTATGAGAAAAGCTGATAGATCCGCAGGAGAGGTCCAAGAGAAAATCTCCATTTTCCAAACCAATTATTGATAGAGATTTTACCAAGCACAAAAGATGTACTAGGAAAAACCTCTACGTGTAATAAACTTTGCAAGCGCACAAGACGTGTAGATAGTATAGATGCAAGCAAAGGTTGATCCCACGAAGACTTGCTCAATGATATCCAATTCCGTTTAACTCAACTGACTTAAGTGGAGTAATTAAAATGCAATGGGGGGTTTGTTATGTTTTATGAATGAAGTAAATTAACTAATAATAACTAACTAAGTCGAGCTAGCATTTCTATCCACCTTTACCAATTAAAGTTCCGTTAGATTTCCTTGATTAGATTACTATGCATGTATCTGAATTAAGTGCCCGTGCAGGGGTCCCGCTAAGGTTCACCCCACACATATTATCTCCTCTTAGATTGCATGTTTAAGCGTGATGTGCCCGCCCTTAAACAACTATTACCGATTGTGCGTGATAATGCATGAAACATAAAAAAGATTTAATGACACTACACTGTCCCTAGAAAAGTGATGTGCAGACCTAGGAAGTCATGAGTTTAGATTACGAATAAGATTCCCCCTCTTAAACGTGATGCCATAAATTGCAGGGTGAACACAAACATCAAGGTGATCCGTCAAGCAATTACATCGACAATTATACACAAATAAGGTAGCTAAGCTTATAAGCATAAATTAAGTTCATGAAGCGCAATAATCCAGAAAATCCAGGCATTCATAGCAATCATAATCAAGAGCCAGAAATCAAACACGAACTAACATGGCTAGGGCTTCAAGTAACCCTAGCCCTAATTACACGACTCAAACATTATTGAATAAAACAAGCACATAATTAAAAGGTGCATAAATATAAATAAAGCAAGAAATAATAAAAGGACAATGATTAAAAGAGATGAATGAAAACTCCCTCAAGGTAGACGTGCTGAATTTGAAGATGCTTGAATTATAAAGAGTGCTTGAATTAAATTACAAAACTCTAAACTAAGAACATGGATTGAAGTACGAATTTTGACAGAGTTTTGTGGACCTTCAAGAGGTAAATTCGGCCTCCAAAAACAATGAGAAAACATCTATTTATAACTCCAAACACCTGCCCTAACATCTCACTCAATGAAAAGGGAAAACAGCCCCAAAACAAGGAGGAAAACTCCTTGTTTTTGTGAAAAACCATAGTTGGCTGTTTTTTGTATCCTTCTTGTACAACGGTTCCCTTTCCTTCCTTCTTTCCACTTCTTGACTTTATCTTTGACTAGGAATTCATTTAATGCTATCCTAAATCAAATTACATTGCCCTAAAATAAAGGAAACATGATAAATTGCGGCTAGGGAAGTTAATTAACCCTAGCCATGTACAAGATGGTTTCTTAATTTCCAAGAAACTTCCTTTTCCTTGTTTCTTGCCTCTTTAACTTCAAGATCTGATTAGGAATATAATTAAGTCTTCTTATCCAAGTCAATCCATGTCATTCCTCATTGAGAAAGGTAGGAAAATTCGTCCAAAGTTACGTGATGCACAAGTAAACCCCCTAAAACACACGTAACTGCATTTTGTGGGCTTCTAGGGGCTAGGCCGTGACTTTTAGGGTCTTGGTTGCTCTTGGTCATGTAAATGGGAGATGATGAGGCCCTTTATGAGTCCTTGATGAGTCCTTAAAGATTTAGCCTTGGAAAGATCACATTTCATTGCAAAACATGATTTAAACCGCAACTAAGCAAACTGCACAAACTTCACAAAAGAGATCATTTTCTCCAATCCTATGTCGGAACATTCATTTTTTTGCCACGAAGGACATGATAACATCCTTGGCAGCCTCCAATTCAGAGGACCCGGGTTCAAAGACAATGCAATACGAGAACCAAATGAAGCAAGGGAATCTGCATTAAAATCTAAGCTTTCGAGTTCAGCGAAAAGGCATATCTGCATAATGTGGAACCCGATTCAAGTTATCAAAGTGATAGTCTGACACGAAACCAAATTTTCGAGAGCAGGAACTTACTAGTATAGTTTCAAGCTTAAGACCACTTAAGGACCATGGAGTTTGGGCTCCAGTTAAAGCAGAAGAAACATCTATTGATGAAAAAACCAAAGGGGTTGGTACATTTGAAGGACCTCGATCACTCAAGCTTATCAAACGATCAAGAACAAAAAGGTTATATGGAGCATCCTTCGATTCAAAGGAAAGGGCTGTCAGTAGGAATCACTAATAGCTCTACACTATTTAGGACATCTGCACGAACAAACGAATCAGAACCCGTGATTAGACAAACAATGAATGGAGTATTAAAGAAAAACATACCTAGAAAAGTACCGTTGTTCTCAGATATTTGACGTTCTGCCAAAAATGAGACGGTTGGATCAAAACTTGTGGCACACTCCAACAAAAAAAATGACAATTCCACACCTTATTTGGGAGAACTTGATCTACGCATTTTATGCTCGATTCTTATTTTCTTTTTTCTCACATTTAGCTATGTAATGAGCTTAGTAATGTGTTATCTAACTTTTTTTTATGATTTTAGGTACTAACCAAAAAAAGGTGGAGAACAGAGCTTAAATTAGAGCAAAAAAGCATAAGATATCAAGATTGGTCCACGATTTATAATGATTTGATCAAGATTCATCAAGATGGGTCAAGACCATGTCCATGTGTGTAAGAAGGCTCAAGATTATGCCAAGGTTCATTCTTGGAGAAGGCCAAAAGAAGAAGTGGATTAAAAGTTACAAACCCAAAATCTGCATGTGCATATCATCCCAATTCCACGGACCATTGTGAACAACTCTTAATGAATTAGGATGCAATTAAGGTATGGTTGGAAGATCTAGAAGTCCATTTTTTAGTAGTACAAGAATTATTAAAATCGGAGTCCTATAGCCACATGAACTCCTATTTTGGTGTGGAAGGTTCATATTTCCTTAGTGGAGTTAATTTGTTTCCTAAAGAAGAATTGGACTAGGGTTTTCCTATGCCTATTTAAGAGAGTTTTGGCCAGCCTCACAACATCGCTCATTCTTGCACCAAATTTCTGCCAAACCAGTCTTCCCTCTCCATACATCTGAGACGTCTCATACAAAGACCGACTACTCCATACACCACTATTATCACCATCATCCGTGACCATGGCCGACCTAGAGATATTGGGGGTCCAAGGCGATTCTTCAAATTGGGGCCCCCAACATTTTTCAACCCTTAAAGTGTCTGTATATATATATATACATATATCTAAACACTTTTAAAAATTATCTTTTATATTATAATTCACAAATTAAAACTAACCAAGAAACAATTATCGAACAATATAATCAAATAAGTATTTAAGTTCCTTAGTTAATAATTTCTCAAAAAAATATATATACTTGATAAATATAAGAAAATCTTAATTAAATATCGCAATTCTTGCATTTTGAGAGGCAAAAAAATAAAATATCCCATTGAATTAAATCTATTTCTTTAATTTCTTTAAAATTTGAGAAGAGGAGAGATAGTGTTTAGGATTTAAAAATAAACTTAAATATAATAGAGGAAGTTAGGTTATTATTTAACAAAATGCAACATGAAAACTTATTTGGGTTGAGTTAGGAAAAAATATTTGGTTGATTTAGGAAAATAGAAAATTAAAAAAAAAAGTGAAAACAAAAGAAAAAGGAAAAGAAAATAGTTCGTATAGGAAAAAGAAAGGAAAATCAAAAGAGAAAAAACAACCCCCTAGAAGTCTCAAACAAGTGATATTCGTCTAAGGGGCACACCTCACAACCAACTCGCCCATCTAGCATGTTTTGCATTTTACTAAAGCTAAATAATAATATATGATATTTACACAACAACCATGTGGAAAAAAAAAATTGGAGCTCCTCCGAAGTGGGGGCCCTAGGCGAGGCCTTACACAGCTACCCTCAAGGTCTTCCCTGTCTGTGACATATAAGGCAAATTCCTGAGTGTCTCCACCAAAGAGCGTCCAAACACTTGGCATCCGTACGGAAAGTTCCCAAAAAGAAAATGTGTAACATGACCTCTTTACTCTATAGTTCTCTTTTGTATTTGAATATCGTGTTTATGGATTTATTTTTAATATTATCTTGGTTTTATAAATTATACAGATTTCAATAATCTTCCATGTGATCTAGTATTTTAGCTTTTTTTGTGCATGTGTATTTATGATTAATGATTTGATTAGACAAAGGGCGAATTCCCAAGTCTAGATTAATGAATGTGTATAAGGAAAAATTTTGAGCACGCACTATAATAATACATATATGTTTCGTAACGCTAAAGTTATAGGATTTCGTTGGTTTTGAAGTTAGTATATTTTGTGAAGGAGTAAGGTGAAAAGAATGAGATGATCGCTTATGAATAGTAGATTAGGTTTCGTTTTATTCTTATTTTTGTAGGAGGATAGAAGCACTCTTCACATTCCTATTTTGTATTATAAACGTTCTTATACATAAGTACCCTCAATCCCCAGTTAAATCGATACCTATTTACCAATACTACATCTACAAAAAACGGGTTTAAGTTGCATGCGTTTTCATTAAGTGTTAAATGTTTAATTTGGTGCTTAGTCCTAGCGTATCAATTTTGGTGCCGTTTCCAGGTATTGAAAAATCTCGTGTGATTTTGTTTATGTAAATATGTTTACTGTGTATAAGTATCATACTTGTGCAGTTGTGCATATGTTTTTATTTTCTATTTTCCGGGACTCTACACTGCCCTATTTTGTGCACTTTTTTGACATAGCTAAATGTCTTAGAAAACTTTGAAAATTTACAGAGTTGTTTGTTGGTGTATCTAATATGTGACTATAAAATGTCGGTGAAATCGAAGTGGCCAATAATTCTAGAACATTCTGACAGTTTTTTGTGCTCAAAGTTGTGTGATTCTAGAATGTGTATTTATTGTTCACATGTGAATGAATTGAAATTGTAACTATTATTTCCTATTAAAGGTCTTAGATTTGTATGAATATCAGGAATTTTTCTTTCAAATTTTGCTTTTCGAAAATAGAAGTGCCCCTTTTGAATACTTATCTCATTAACCCTTCATGATGTGTGGATTTAATTCCCACACACCATAGACTAAGTGAATCTATGGACATGAGATTTTGTGGGCAGGGTTTTTAAACACTTAGGTTTGGTCGACTACTTTGAGTGCTTCCACTAATTGTAGGTGATGGTGTTTAAAAGGGTTATAACTAGTGACAAGCTTTGGATCTAAGAAAGAGAACACCAATGGAGTATATACCCTATCCAGGTTAGCCTTGGGGCATTTCTCGAAATTATTCCTTGCTTCGCACATTACATCTATCCCAACTGGCCATGTCCAACGCTTAATAGTGTGGGCGATTGAGGGCTACTCAATCAATTTGTGTCGGTCGTACGTCCGAAGGAAACTATGAGAAGGGGAGTGAAATGTTATTCATGTAGGTCAAAGGACTATATATATTGCATTTGTAGATTGCATAACCTCCCTAAGGTTTCATGATGCTTGGATTCAATCACTGGGTACCCTAGACTAAGTGAATCTAGGAACATGAGATCGAAGGTCAAGGTCATTCTTCATGTATCTGTTGACACGACCCATCCTAATCCCCCCAAGATTAACACGGGATGTGCCATTCTTCTGTCTAACCCACGTGTAACACGATGGGCCGAACCATCCAACCCACGTGGGACACAAAGACCAGACAAGGGATAACCCAAACCTTAGCCCACTTGGGCCTCCAGAGTGCGCCAAGATCAGTGGCGGGTGTGATGTCTCAATCTCTGCTACAGCCCTCACCGCGATCAACCTAAAGGGCATTAAAAACCATAAAAGCTGTGAGTGGACGAAAATAAATAATTTTGTTGATGCACAAAATGTGCCAACTTAGGGAGCAAATGCTACTTTGCCACGTGTCTTGGAATAGACCTGAAAATGGAGAAAACTGGTTGGTCGGTCAGAGTATAGGCACCGGTGTGGTACCAACCCAAAGGTACTCCGACACTCAAGTTAGTGGTCGGTTTGTGTGGTAAGGAGTAGTAATAAGTGTATTGCCAAAGTAGTTATCAATAGTAAATTCTTAGTTACCTTTATACGTCAAATGGACCCCTTTTGTATGGGTGTGGTGAGTATAATAAATACATTCTCCCGATGTGGGACAAATGTCAACTGTTGTGGGGCCGACACGTGTAGGAGTCGTCCACATGTCGGTGTTGGCCAGGCCCTATTAGGGTTTGCTTTATCTGAGTGGGCCTGGGCCCCTTGGGCTTGTGTTGGGAGGAGGTGTTGGGCCTTCAGGTCGGTCTGGGCCTGACATACTGACTGACGGAGGGTGGTCCCCCGGAGTTTGTCTCTGGCATGGTGCTAACAGAGTGCTAGACTTATCGGTCGGTCTGGGCCGTCGTACCGACTGACGAAGGGCCGGGCTTCTGGAGTCGGTCTGAGCTTGATGTACTTGGTAATGGACTGGGCCATCTGTTGGGTCTGGGCCCTTTGGTCGGTCTAGGCCCCTTGGTTGGTCTAGGTCGATATGATATGAACAAAAGTCCCCCAATTTCGTGACCGAGGTGGAATTTCTCGGTTGGCGACTTGAAAAAAGAGTGCCCCAGACCGGATGTGTATGATTCCAATCCCCCAAGTCCCCAGGTGAGTGATTTAACCGATCGGAGTAGTCGGTGGTGGAAAGCGGTGGGTAGACCGATCGGATGTGAGTCGATCGGTGTGGCGGGAAAAATGAAGTCTTCCCGGGTCGTGTCAGTAAGTCCAGAAGTTGAGAAGCCATCTGTATCATAGGTTAGTCGATAGGACCGTTGGGATTCATGACCATTGGCTACCAGCGAATGACGAGAAGACACGTGGGGGTCTGTGGGAAATAGCTAGCAGGGTAATAAATGGCACGTGAAAAGAGGTGACGCTTCGATTACCGACCTACGCCTATAAATAGTCGAAAAAAGCATTTTTTACCCTTTTTCACTTTCACGTACTTTGCTTGTTGAGAGTTTTGTCTGTGGTGATGCGATTTTCGACGAGCACTTCTGACAAACTTCACGGTGGTGCGATTTCCGGTAAGGACTACCGACGCTTAATCGCAAGGTACTGCTTCCTTCCTTTGCTATTTTTGATTCTGTCTCGATTTGTTTTATCATTGTTTGTATGAAATGTGGACGAATTGGCGTTCGGACACTGGTTCGATCCTAGGAAGATATTGTTCGGAGACCAATAGGTGTTTTTTGGTCTCTGTGCGCAATTGTTGCAATGTCTGACAAAGATAGCCAGTCGAACAAAGTACGGGACTACTAGGAGGGGGATCGACAGAGCCACTTTACTAATCCCGACTCCCGGGACGGGTCGTTACAGCTCCTCCATGGAGGCGGCCCCCTCGGTGGAGGACACACCGACGAGGTAAACCGCCAAAAACTGGCAAGAGATGATTAGATCAGAGTGTCGACGTCCGGTCAGTCGAGGGTTGAAAAAGCTCAGACCAGTAGGAAAGGGTTTGCCAGTACGAGCACATCCCAAATGGCTGAGGTTCTGACTGAGGAGTCTATCGACACAGTTTTTGGTCGATATATGCATATGAGAGCCAAGAGACGGAGGCGTCGGTGAGGAAATTCCGGTCGGTGTGGTCAGTGCCATCGGACGTGGAGCTGCGGGTGGTCGGTCCTACCGAGTTACCAAGCGAGGCCCCTGAGGGTTGGACCTTACTCTACACCGAGTTGTTTAGCCATGGCATCTGGCTACGGAGGATGGTCCGAGGGCTGGGCGTAGCCCTCGGTCAGCTAAACCCGAATTTCTAGATCATTCTGGTCAGCTTGTATGCCACATTCGATAGAGCGGGAGAAAAGCCACCGACCTATGCCCAGGTCGTCCATCTCTACGAATTCGCACAGCAGTAGTAGAGCATTAGCTAGGTTCATGCTCGGTGCAAGGATAAGATGACTCGGGGGAGTTCATCTATGGTATGTCGTCTTCCCAAGAGACGTATAAGAACAAGTTTATCTACGTATGAGAGAATTGGGGAGGGCGAGGCATCCCGTCATCATTCCAGGATTTGGACGACGAGGGTTGATCTCTAACCTATTTTAATTGAATATATTGTGTTGTATGTGGGTCTGTATGAGAGTGACTGACCGAGGTGTATTTTGTTGTTTTGCAGGAAGGCCTCCCGAGGCAATCCCCACCGACGAGGAAAGAAGGTCCTATGAACGGGGTTATGAAGGTCTACACTCCCCCGTGGCATCATCGAGACGTGCTTCGGGTACCCCAACTACTGCACGAGGTCGGTCTGATCCCCAATCTTGGTAAGTAACTCTGTCGTTGTGTCTTGGTTCTTTTTTTTTGTGTCTTGGTTCTTTTTTTTTTGTTGTCTTTGTGCTGACACTTGGTGTTTGGTGCAAGTTTTCCCCCAAGACGTCAAGAAACGGATAGACTGAGCGGCGCACGAAGCTAGACAGCAGGAAATGGTCCGGTCGGATGAGCAAAGGAAAAAGACTGGGTCGAGCAGTGCTGACCCTAAAGAGAAGGTCGGGGAGAAGAGGAAACAGGCCCCGGGTGATGGCTCGGGATCTCAGAGGTCGTCCAATTTCGACCTGTGGGCTACCGAGAGGCTGGGTCGGCTGGTCTGGATGGACAAGTAGACGAAGAAGAGTAAGATATCCTCTGCGGGATCCAAGTCGATTTCGGTAGCCATCTCGGCCGCACTGACCACTTATGCCCTGAGCTCCGTGTTGGCGGTGATTCTAGTGATTGACCTTGAGGAGGGTCGAGAGGCTCCCGAGTTGGTGGTTCAGCTTGAGCCCACGGTCATCATCGAGGTTATCGAGAATGAGGCCGAGTGGGAGTTGCACATTTGGAACTCGTTAGCCAAGACGATTGAGGAGGTGAGGGCCCCGGTTGGAATCCCGAACCGATCGAGATGTCGTTCCCCGATCCGCCTTTCACCTTCCGCAGGGTGTCATTTTCGTCGCCCACGTCGCCGACCAGGACCTTCCTCCGACATCCATCTCTCTAGCAAGAGGTGGCTCCGAAGAACCTCGATCTTTCCCGATCGGTTCCAAGACCACCCCCGTGGTCAAGGGTGATTTCCCCATAGTAGTCGGTGGTCGAAGCGAAGAGTGGCCATGGAGGGGCCGCAAAGGGGGGTCCTCGGTGGGAAGACGCGCCCGACTCGATCCGTGGGAGGATGCTGCCAGTCGTCGACAACATGGCAGCAAGTGCCTCAAAGGATTTGGTCTTCCTAGGCGAGAACCCCGAGGACTCGGTCACCGAGCGGATGTCCAGGTCCCTTGCAGTTTCCTTGCATGTAAGTCGGCCGGTGTAGAATGTGTATTGGTGTTTCCTCCTGTTTGTTTTTTTCATTTTTTTTATGTTTGCTAACTTTTTTTTTTGTCTGTGTAGTCTCTCGGTCGTCTGTTCGTTAGCTTTACCGAGGCCCTCAGTCGGGCGGTAACAGCGGAAAAAGAGAAAACTGAGCTGAGGGAGCAGTCAGCCAACACCGCTCATTGGAGACTGAGCAGCTGCTGAAGTCCGAGGCTGACTCGGCTTGTGAAGTGATGAATGAGCTGGAGCGAAAACTCCAAGTTTAGGAGCAACGTCTGACTCAGTAGGAGGCCCAACTCGACATGTATGCTGAGGATATCAGTGTCAGTCGTCTGGTGGCTGAAGAGGCTGAGCGGCTCAAGGCTGAGCTGGAGCGGGTCAGTGAGGAAAGGGACCGAAGGGCTTGGGAAGTGGAGCTGAGGTTGCCCAGTCTCACGTGGAGCTGGTTAGGCAGAAGGCGGAGAGCGAGCGCCAGCGGGCTCTAGTGGAGCAATCTAAAGAGGCGACCGAGCTATTTCAGGCCAAGGTGGTGAGTTGGGGTCCAAATGCATCATCTGTAAGACCGAATTTCCGTCGCCTAGTCGGATGCGGTCTCGGACTTCCTCCGCTCTCCTGACTTCAACTGTTGGCAGGACGATTTCACGGCGGTAGCTGAGAGGGTGATCTACAAGAACATATTATGGGCCTATCTGGACTTCGACACAACCCTCTAGCTCGGCTTCAAGTTGACTCTGGAGGACCTAAATGCTGCCGTGCAATCTGGGGAAAGTAAAGAGGAAGAAGAGGAGGTGCCCACCGAGCAGCCCCCATCTGCTAACCCCGGGTTGACAGACCCGCCAGCGACCTGAGCCCTCATTTTTGTTCTTTTTTCTCTTTTTGTTTTTTTATCCGACCTGCGTTTCGGGGTAGAGTAGGGTAGCTGCAATCTGTCTTGTAATTTTTTTTTAATCCTTCGGCCGACTGATTGGTCATGCCCCCCCATTAATAGAAGCATTTTTTGAAATTTTTTCCAAGTATTGATTACCCCGACTGCTAACTGGTCTGTCTCATAGTACTTAATGTAATGACTTATGTGTTAGCAGTAGGCCGACTTGAATGAATGGATAAGCATTAATCGTACCGACCCAGTAGAATAGGATAAGCAATTAAGTACTAAATAAACAAATACTGTCAACTGTTGTAGACCGACTTGGATGAATAAACAAATGCTCCAATGGCCTGAAAACTATTTTAAGTGCTGACGCTCCAATCGGTGTGTCAAACTGTATGTATATCGTGGAACTGACCGTTCACGTACCGATGTGTATAAACATGTAACCAAGTTGGAATGTGTAGGTAAATGTATGTATGAAGAGACTGACCTATACAGTGTGTCTGCGCATCGTACACCCTCGTAGATGGACCGGGCGTGTGTTCCGTCGACGCGTTGTGTACGCCTGTCCATAGGGTAGTCTCGGCTCTGTATGTTTGAGCTTAGGCCTTAGGAATAGGATTCCCAATGTGTAGGAATTTTCCTCGGTTGAGAACTTGCACAGACCTCCGAAGTGCGGGAACTCGGTGTGTCCCTCAGTCCCCCAAGTGCGTGGTCGAGGTAAATTACTGACAGGGGAGTAGAGGTGAAGGATCGTAGTGGCGAGAAGCCGCGATGTATGTGGGTCTGTGGGGCAGGCCTGTCTGTGAACTGACTGACCATTGAGGTCAGTATGTTAAGGTCGAATGACTGAGTGGTCGGGGTGTGCAACTGGGTGGGCACCGTTTATTTTACTGATTCGTGTGCATTGTGGAATGCCGTCGGTTCCCCGGTACCAGGTAAGTGGTGAATATGAAGTGTCCTCAATGGGAGCGTGTAAGAGAGAAGTTCAGTAATGTGTTTGAACTTTAAATTAAGGCTCATTAACGTGTTGAGCAAACTGAAAGGAGGAAATTTGTTATTCATAATATGTGAGGGTCAAACGGGACCAATACAATGAAAATTGAGAAACTAAATGTAGTATCGCTTCAGGTGGTAGGCATTCCATTGATGTCCGAGGATGTGGCCATCGGGGTCGGAGAGTTTGTACATCCCAGGTCGGTATATCCGGGTGATTCGGTAGGGGCCTTGCCAATTGGAACCGAGGGTGCCAGCCGATCGGTCTCGGGTGGCAAGGCTGACCTTCCATACTACCCAGTCCCCCACTTGGAAAGTACGTGGTCGAACCTTGGCGTCGTGATATTGGCAGAGCCGCTGCTTGTGGGCTACATTCCAAAGGTAGGCCTTCGCTCGGTGTTCTTCGATTAAGTCTAGGCTCAGTGCCATTTGATCATCGTTTTGGTCCTCATCATAGGACAGGACTTGGTTTGATTCTCCGTCAACGTCCGCAAGTACGTCAGCCTCAGTGTCGAATGCCAACGAGAAGGGGGTCTCGTTGGTAGCTATTAGGTAAGAGGTTCGGTATGACTAGAGTGCACTCAGTAGAAGTTCTGCTTATTTTCCTTTTGCCTCACCGAGTTGGGTTTTCAATGTGTGTTTGATGATCTTGTTGATGACCTCGACCTACCCATTGGACTGAGGGTGAGCTGGGGATGAGAAACATAGGTTGATGCCATATCGGGCGTAGAAAGCTCTGAAGCGGGCGTTGTTGAACTGTTTGTCATTGTCGGTGATGATTGTGTGCGGGAGGCTAAACTGGCAGATGATGTTCTGGAAGATGAAAGTTTTGATCTGGGCGGTTTTAATGGAGGTGAGGGCCTTGGCTTCAACCCACTTGCTAAAGTAGTCGACTGCGACAACGGCGTACTTAGTCTGTCCCTTGTATGTTGGCATCTTACCGATCAAGTCGAGTCCCCATTGAGCGAAAAGCCATGGACTGAACATGGGCGTCAGGTTCTTAGGTGGAAGCAAGATGAATGGGCCAAAGCATTGGCATGCGTCACAATGCTAATTAAGGTCGGCTGCGTCAGCAAGCAAGGTCGGTCAATAGAAACCTTGGCGGAAAGCCTTGTGAGCGAGTGATCGGGGGTCCGAGTGGTTGCTGCATACCCTGGCGTGGATTTCCCACAGGAGGAGTTAGCTGGTCGATGGATCGATGCATTTGAGTAGGGGGAGGGTTACCCATGTTTATATAGCAGACCATTAATGAGGGTATACCGAGCGGACTACCGATGGATTCGTTTGGCCTCGACTCGGTCTGCTGGTAAGCACCCATCAGTGAGAAAATGGAGGGTCCATCCAGGTTGAGCTGGTGTCCGCATAGAGAACCGAGGTGGGCTAGGTGCTCGACTGATGTAGGATTTTTACTGGAACGTGCCGACCAATCCATTCATCCAAGGATGATGCGAGGTAGGAAAGGGCATCTGCATTACTGTTCTCGGATCAGGGGATTCGTGTGATGGTGCAGACGTGAAAACCATTCAGAAGAGACTGAGCTATAGTTTTTTATTGTGTCATGGAAGTGTCCTTGGCTTCATACTCATTATTCACTTGATTGACGACGAGTTGGGAGTCGATGTAGACATGTATCTGCTCAGCCTGCATATGCTTAGCTAGACGGAGGTCGACAAGCAGAGCATCGTATTCAGCCTTGTTGTTGAAGGCTTTGAACATAAAACTGAGCGCATACTCCAGTCGGTTCTTATTCGGGGTGGTCAGGACAAGCTCGGCACCAGAGCCGCTGTGACAATCTGAACCGTCGACGTGGAGGAGCGAGGTAGGTTGGTTGACATCCATGGTAGGTCGGGATGCTGAGGCCTATGTTGTGTCGATAGGTGCCTCTAGCTCGGTTGGGAGGTATGTGAACTCGGCGATGAAGTCTGCGACGACCTGACCTTTCTTGGTCGGTCAGGGTGAGAAGGTGAGGTCGAATTCGCTGAGTTCAATCGCCCATTTGAGGAGTCGACCGGAAGTGTCCGGTTTTTGCAATACTTGGCACAGTGGTCGGTTGGTCAGGACAACAATGGCATGCACCTGGAAATATGGTCGGAGCTTCCTGGAAGAGATGATCAGAGCAAAAGCAAGTTTTCTAGGTTAGTATACTGGTTTTCAGCGTCTTGCAGTGCTCGGCTGACGTAGTAGACTGGGTGCTCTACTACCTCGGTCTTTCCGATGAGGATTGAACTTACTGTAGAGTTGGAGACCGATAGGTAGATGATGAGGGGTTTGTCGGTCTCAGGTCGAGAGAGTAGTGGTGCTCGGCTCATGTAGTCCTTCAGGTCGGTGAAGGCTTTGTCGCGCTCCTCAGTCCAGATAATGTGTTTGGACCGAGTCTTGAGGTCCTTGAAGAAAGGAACGCACCGGTCGGTTGCTTTTGAGATGAAATGAGTTAAAGTTGCTACTCGGCTGGTTAGGCTTTGGACTTCTTTCTGTGTCTGGGGGGCCTTCATGTCCAGGAGCGCCTGAATCTTCTTGGGGTTGGCCTCTATGCTCCGCAAGCTTATCATGAAACCGAGGAACTTTCCTGAGCCGACCCCAAAAACACATTTGGCCAGATTCAAACGCATCCTGAAATTTTTGAGGACTGCAAACATCCGAGTGAGATTGGTAATGTGCTGGTCGGCCGCCTTACTTTTGACTAGCATGTCATCCACGTAGACCTCCATTGTCTTGCTGATCTGGTCGGTGAACATGTAGTTGCCCCAGCATTCTTCAGACTGAAGGGCATTACATTGTAGCAATACAGACCCTGGTCGGTACGGAAGGTAGTGTGTATCTGGTCGGCTGGATTCAAGAAGATCTGATTGTATCCTGAATAAGCATCCATGAAATTGAGGAGCTCGTGCCCAGCGGTGGCACCGACCAGTTGGTCGATTTTGGGCAGAGGGAAATTGTCCTTGGGGCATGCCTTATTCAGGTTGGTGAAGTCAATGCACATGCGCCATGCATCAGAGGGTTTCTTCACTAAAACGACGTTGGCCACCTAGACTGCATATACTGCCTTGCGGACGAAGTGGATGGTGCTGAGCTTCACAATTTAGGCCTTCATGGCCTCTGTCCGTTCAGCGTCGTAAATGCCCCGCTTCTGCTCCACCGATTTGAAGTTTGGGCTGATACTGAGTCGGTGGTAAATGACGTCCGTGGAGATACCCGGAGAGCCGAGCTCAGGGTAGTCCTAATCTTGACCTTTCGATCGGCGAAATTGTGCTAGAGGACGACCTCTTCTACCTCCTAGATCGGCTGAGGGTGCAGCATTGTAAAGTGATCACGGGGATCTTTGATCTGTCCGTCCCGTAGGTGCTGGGTAAAAGAGGGGTCCACTGGGTCGGCCCCATAGGCGGACTCGGCAACAGCCAGTGTTTCCGCGGGCTGCATGATGGCCTTTTCCACGAGAGTGACAGAGTTGCAGGTCCGAGCTGCCACCTAGTCACCTCGGACCTGCCCGATGCCCATGGAGTCGGAAACTTCATGAGCAGTAAGTGGGAGGAAATGACTGCTCGGAGCTGGTTGATCAGACCGCGGCCTAAGATGACATTGTTGGGGCTCGGGTAGTCGACCACGAGGAACGGGCCAGGACGGTGGCGCAGTTCGGGTTTTCACCTACCATAATGGGAAGGTTGACCGTGCCAACGGGGACAATAGAGTCCCCTGTGAACCCGAACAGTGGTGAGGGAAATCGGTCTAACTCGGTCTCCTTGAGCTGAAGCTGTTTATAGGCCTCCATGAAGATGAGGTTTACCGAGCTGCCAGTGTCGACCATGATCCGTCTGACATCGAAGTTACTAATGATGGCACAGATGATGAGCGAGTAGTTCTGTGGGTAGGTCACCCCATGCTCTTCCTCCTCTGAGAAGGATATGGCATCCCAACTGGTGCTTGCCACCTTCTGAGCTCGCCTTTTCACAACCTGGAAGACCTGCTGATTGTGCCTCATGCTGCGGAGGAAGTCTTTTCTGGCTCGATTCGATTCCAGTGGAGAAGAGATGGAAGTACCACCGGTTATGGTGTTGATATGGGGGTGTCAGGGCTGCTGCGGAGCATGTTGCAAGAACTGGTTGATCTTGCCGTCTCGGACCAGTGCCTCTACAAAATCCCTAAAAGCCACAAATTGATCTATGATGTGGTCGTTGTACTTGTGGTACTGGTAGTAGACGCCAGTGTTCTTGTCCAATCGGCCTTTGCAGGGAGCGCAAGTCGGCTTGGGGATCGTATCCTCCACATTTATCAGCACTTTCTCGTAGGAGGTGTTCAGAATTGTGTAAGCCTCGTACTTGGACCAAGGGGGAGGGCGCTCGGTTTGGTGGTGATCGGGTATTTTCTCTTGCTGGCCCTGCCCCTAATGGTGACTGTGGTGGTTGTGGGAAAGGGTGTAGTCTTTCCTCGGGGAGCTTTGGTGACTATTCTAGCACGGTGCGGCCTGCTGAGGAGCAGACTGGGGTTTGGAGTGGCTCGATCGGTGTGTGTCGACTGAGTTCCCAGTGCTGGGTTGGTATGTGTTGCCCATTGTAGCACTGCCCTTGCTAGTCAGCACCTCGGCCTTGACGTGAATAGCTGCATGTTGCATCAACTCATTGTAAGTAGACCAACCTTGGGTATGTGTGGCGTACCTAAATTGGGATTCGCACAGACCGCCCCTGAACACAGTGAAGGCTGTCTTGTCTTCTGACTCGGTGCACCGAGAGTATTCCAAGCTGAAGCGGGCGGCGTATACTTGCAGCGTCTTGTTCTCTCCTTGCTTCAGGAGGAAGAGGTCTTCGGCCGAAAAGATTCTGTTGGTCTGAATCATGAACTGGTTCAGGAAGACCTTCGTGAGCTAGGCTAAGGAGTCGATGGAGCCGGGTTCCAGTTGGTAGAACTAGTTGATTACAGCCTTGGTGAGGGTGGAACTGAACACTAGGCAAAGGGCCTCATCAGTCAACCTCGAGAAGGCGATGGCCGACCGGATCTGTCTGTCTCATGTAGAAGGGGATCTTGAGTGGTTTGATTGTGTGACCGTGCTAGAAGAAATTGATCTGGTCTGTAAAGGGGTCCATGCTAGATCCGCCCCAAGTATGTGTTTGGGGGGTACCTTTCTCGGCCTCAAGGCACCTTACCCAGTCAAGAAGCTGTTGGACGATTGGGTCAGTAGAGGGAGCCTTTCTCTGGCAAGGGCGATCGGTGACCTGCGGAGGTTTCAGTGCATCCCGATGGGATGAACTCCCTCGGTTTCCCCTGTATCTGTTGCTGCGTGGGGGACGATCAGATCGTTGCGCACTGAGGATCTCCTAGGAAGAGTCGGCTCCTTCCTTAACCAAGATGTGGGTGTTGTTCCTGCTGAGAGAGTGCTGTCGTGGGCTGGCCTCGGGCTGTGTCCTGCCGGTTTGTTTCGCCATTTTCGGATCCTTTTCCCAGGGGAATTCGAGTCAAACCGAGTTGAGCTACCTGTGTTCCAGTTGGGAGGTTCTGCTCAGAGCTTCGCGAGTGTCGCGGTAGATTCTGGTTCCCTGAGCCCACTTCCCGGGTATAACCAGGATTTTTTGGACTTTCTCAGTCGGTACGGTCATGGTAGTGGCTTTGCCTTTATCAGCCGTCTGACGAACCCTCTCGGTGCGTTCGGCCCATTCGGCCACAACCTAGTCGGCCACGATCTGAGCGCAGCGGGCTTTCGATTGGGCCTGCGCGACATGTAGCTGGGCGACAACCCCGGTGTATTTCCCGCTGAGTTCGATGTAGCGCACCTCAGCCTGGGAGTCGTTGGCCCTGATCTTGGCCATGTCGCGTTGTAGTTTTTCCAATGCTCGGAGAACATCGGGAGAGGTGTCCCTTGGCCCTCGGTCAGGTGCGGGTGTAACTTCGCCATCTACGTTGTCCTGCATGATGGAAGGTGGGAGGGTAACGTTGTGTTTTTGTTAGGTAAAGTGGAGGGCAAACTTAGTCATTTTCCCATAGACGGCGCCAAACTGTTGATGCACAAAATGTGCCAACTTAGGTAGCGAATGCTCCTTTTCCACGTGCCTTGGAATAGACCTGAAAAGGGAAAAAACTGGTTGGTTGGTCAGAGTATAGGTACCGGTGTGGTACCCGCCCAAAGGTACTCCGACACCCAAGTCAGTGGTCGATCTGTGTGGTAAGGAGTGGTAATAAGTGTATTACCAAAGTAGTTGTAAATAGTAAATGCTTAGTTGCCTTTATACGCCAAATGGACCCCTTTTGTATGGGGGTGGTGAGCATAATAAATACATTCTCCCGATGTGGGATAAATTTCACCTATTGTGGGGCCGACACGTGTAGAAGTCTTCCACATGTCGGTGCTAGCTATGACAGGACCCGTCCCCGAACGACATGGATAAGTCAACTGAAGTTCGGAAATTACCCTCAGCACTTGTTAAACAAGGGATAACCGTACATGTGCCTACTCATGCCCCCACCTCTCGAATAGCCTCGATCATCGCGCCACGACCTGGAGGGTCAATAAAACAGAAAAGGTGTGAGTGGACAAAACAAAGTTTTAGAAATACATTTATCAAAATACATTCTTACCCTCCAGTTTCACAAACATGCATTCATATCATAAAACATGAGTCATAGTGTGAAATAAATCAAGTATGAACAATGGACCGATAAAATCAAAACATGTTTTCCCATGGTCCATAAAACTCATGTTCATCAAATCAGTGCACGATATAAAGTATCTGGACACAAATATCAATAAACCATAATACCACCAATCCTCAATATCCAAGTAACCCATCACGATATCAATGCAACGCGTGCAAACTCGGGTGTCTTACGTCCGAGTACCTCCCCATGATCTACAACGTTTGGAGGATATCATCATAATCTCACACTCCTGAGACTAAGCCTCCCTCGGAGCTACTCATCTCCAGGCAGTGGATCGTGACTACTCCAGGATCTACGACGTCTGGAGGAGACTATCAAATCACAGAGGATGGTATATGTGGAACAGTCACCAAATCCAGTAATCTAATTTTAAAACCATTCAAATCTCAAATCGAATAAAAAACATTTCAACAGGGCCTCTGCCCGAAACATAGCTTTCACAAAGCAAGTTCCACAAATCCATCATTAAAACAGTGTCCAAAATTTACTTTATAAATTGAAATCATCAATTTCATCATATTCACAAGTGACTCCAAATCCGAGTCAAAATCACTATCCAATTGGGTCTCAAGCCCAAAATATCAATTTTCACGCAAATCCATAAACTCTCAACCTCAATTGCCATATTCACATAAATCCGTAAAGTATATCCAAAAACATTACAATTCCACCAAATCAATTTCCCGACTCATAATCTGAGTCAAAACCAATCTCAAATCCTGGGCTTTCGCCCAAAATAATAGTTTCACAGTTTTCTCGAAAATCGTGCCCAAAATCATATAAAACAATATAATATTCACAAAATCTGGAAATCATCATATCGAAACATCAATCATGCCAAATCATTTCAAATCACATAATAAAGCATTTAAAACATATATGCATGCATTCAGGGTAGAAAACAAAAGTCCACTCAAACACCGTCCATATCGCTCGCTTTCCGAGCTGCATGTTTTTCCGTAAATTCCGGAAGTCACCATTCCTATCCAAAATCATTATCGAGGGTCACTAACATCTCAATATACCTCCTATAATTTTCCCCAATTTTTCCGGGATTTAAATACGTATTTTAAACGTAACATAAACCTTCGAACCCTCGAAACAATATCGAAACGGTGACCGATTAACTCGAAACCAATGCCAAAATGTTTGTTACATTAAATAGGAAAAAAGTCATGTTGACCTCACCTCGAGATAAGCCACCACGCACCCTCACGTGCCCTCACGCGCCGCCATGAGTGGTTGCGCGTGAGTTCATGCGCCTGCTACAATAACATTTCATTGTTCATCTTCTCGACCCGGTTGTCTGGTAAACGGGTCCTGTAACCCGCGATGCAACCCGTTTAGAACTCCATCAATTCTGCATAATTTTCACCAATTAAAACGTCTAATCTCATCGGTTTAATACTAATTAAGGTTCTTTGGAATCAATTACATCCATAGTTGGCCTAAACTAATCCAACTTAATACAAACTTTCGAAGGATGTTCATCGTCTGAGTTCATCAATTCATCATTCAATCCTTCAATTAATTAGTCAGACAGCAGCGTAGCCTCATTTTAAAGATGTTTTTTAACTCAATTTCGAAAGATTTTACCTCCAATTACCTGAACTCAGTCGCGATATTTCTAAACTGTCAAGGGTCCAGTTCTTGATCAATTCTTAATCAACTCTCTTCGATTTTGATATCATTCGACTCGTCTAAGGTCCAATAAGCTCACCCAAACATTTGTTTCCACCAATTAATCACACAAACTCGAATTCGAAATTTAATGAAGGTTTGGTTTTCGGGTTTGAGTCTGGGTACAACTAGGTTCGCAGTCCATCATTCACCCTTTACTGTCCTTTCGTTTTTCTATCTGAATTCCATTTCATTCCCCACAAACCCAGCCCAAGAGTTCAACTATCACCTGAGATCAATTATGGCTTTTGCTTTGTTTTTTCCCCAAAACACACACATACACGACTTGGTTTAAATCTCAGGTTTTAAACCGTCACACCGCCAAATTATGCACGTTCAGCCACTAATCATCTTATTAAAGTGACAAATGTCACTCTGTGGCAATCTCATGCCCAATTCAACCAGCACAGGTGTCCTGCATTGGCTTCATATAATCTTAACATCAGCCATTTAACCGTCCAACTCAAATTACCATTTTACCCTTCTTATTACAAATTACCAAAATGCCATTCACACTCCTAGACTCGTAACTTGGTCGTCCGAACTCCGATTGATGCATGCCACCTATCTATGGACTCAGCATCTCGAGACCTATCCAATGGTACTCATGGAAAGTCCAAACACGGTTCCTCTCAAAAAGTCAACAAATTGCCCATTTTTAATCAAATTACCAAATTACCCTTGAACTTCCGAACATCATAACTTTCTCCTCGAATGTCGGAATCGGACGTGACACCTGTCCAAGAATTTGTGATGTCCCGAACTACGTCACAGTCATCGGTCAAAGTCAGTTTGACCGCTTGAACCAAAAGTCAACTGTTCGCCCTATTCTAGGGGCAAAATCATCATTTTCCTTCAAATATTCCCAATTTTTCTTTTTCGAATTTTCGGGTCGTTACAAGTTAGGCCCTATTAGGGTTTGCTTTGTCTGAGTGGGCCTGGGCCCCTTGGCTTATGATGGGGGGAGGTGCTGGGCCTTCAGATCGGTCTGGGCCTGACATACCGACCGACGGAGGGTGGTCCCCCAGAGTTTATCCATGGCATGGTGCTAACAGAGTGCTAGACTTATCGGTCGGACTGGGTCGTCGTGCCAACCGATGGAGGGCTGGGCCTCTGGAGTCGGTCTGGGCTTGATGTACTTTGTAATGAACTAGGTCATCTGTTGGGTCTGGGCCCCTTGGTCGGTCTGGGCCGATATGGTATGAACAAATTTAATAAAACACATTTCATAAAAGACATGTATAGTTAATTCAATGAAATCAAATATATATAATAAAAGAGTTTATAAAACCAAGGCCATTTCCTTCCTCAAGTCATTAGGGCCTAAGCCCAACACCGTATAATCACCAAGTATGGGAACTCAGCCCAAAACCATAAAACTAATCGTATGGGCCACTGCCCAAATCCATTTATTAAACACAAAAATACCATTTCATCAATCCAATAACTTTGTAATCCAAATACCGATCCTTGGCATCCCAGTTGCCTAGTTTCTTAAACGCTTGACATACCAGACGTCATATCACGGTCTAAGCAACGCGTGCTGCATGGGGTCTCTCCGGGTCAATCTCTAACATCCTATATGTCAGACGTCCCAGACGTCTAATAATAGCAATCCTACTCCTAAGTCACTATACAGCTTGGTCGCTCCGTGCAATGACCCCTCGGAGGCAATGCGCTGTGACTTCCCAAGTGTCTCAACATCTGGAGGAGACCATCCACATATCCTTACATAAGGATGGTATATGGAAAACATTTTATAAAATCCTTTCAAAATCTTTCAAAACCTTTCAAAGGGGCCATGCCCGGAATTTCCATAAAACTATTATAAACCACAAATGGGACTCATGCCCGATATCATAACCAACTAGGCCTCTAGCCCGATAATGTAAACCAAATGGGCCTCCAGCCCGATAGCTCATTAAATCAAATGCACTCTAAGTCCGATAGTTTCCAAATCAAATGGGTCTCACGCCCGATTCTATATTTCCAAATCCGAAATCAATTTATCAATCCATTATTGAAATACAAGCACGTATAAACACAGTATAAAATCATAAACCTCGAAATACATGCAAATACGTAAATCTCAAATACCACAATCATGGTCATAGAAAACACATATATTAAACATATAAAACAAGTATGCATACATCATATTTATAAAAAAAAATGTCCACTCTCAAACCGTCCTTCATGCCATCTCGATACGTGTATCGTAAGCCTTGCCTAGGCTAAATCACCATCTCCAGAACTTTTGGACCTGTCCAAAACACACTCAAGGGTTACTACCAACCTAGACAAGTCCTAATCAAGAATCCCCAACATTCCTGGAAATGTCAACGTGTCTCGGAAACTCATCCCTAGACTTTAATCCTCAATTTGACTAACCTAACGATCTTCGATCGACCTAAAACTAGCGCCATTGGATTCGGATCGTAGAAACCTTTAAAATGGTTCTGGTACTAACTCGAAATACATGCCCACGCGCCCCTACGCGTGGGTCAAAGTAAAGTCAACACTGACATCAGCAATTAATGCTGACGTCACTACTGACGTTATCTCTAACACTCTGACATCTGACACGTGTCAGCAGCTAACGGGTCCACATGTCTAACATGTCAATAACACGTGGCACCATCTGTTTGGTCCACGTCACTGACATGTTAGGCTGACTGGGCACTGACAACTGCCACGTGTCCCTCCCACATTGGGCCATGTCACCTGATAATCTGATAGGTGATGACATCAGCTGATGATGTCATTACCACTAACTTCTCGACGGATCCTGTAAACATATGGCACAGACCCGCCACCCGACAAGGCCACCATTTCCTCGATTTTAACCCATTTTTGAAGTCGTTAGTCCCTATGTGATCATCCAATCCCCAAGAAGAGACCCCTCTAATCAAAACTAAGAAAATCGATCGAAATCTCACCTTTTTTTCAATTTCCAGCGACTCGTACAACCACCAAAAACACAACTCAATCAATGAAAGCCACCCTAAACGTCCAAAACTAGAAACCCAAATTTAAAACTCAAATAGGTTTTGGGTTACATTTTTTTAGCCGTGATCTCTGTCGTCCACAGAGGTCCTGCCACTTCCCACAATGCCTCTCAATCCCTCACTCATCCCCAGTCACTCTCAGGGGTCCTCAATCGATCCAACAAGGGACGGGAGGATTGGGTGGTTTGGGTTTTGGGGTGGTTTGAATGAAAATAGGAATGGGAGAGGTGCATGTATCTGTGTTTAGTGAGCAATGGATGAGTGACACTTATCACTCATCCGTTGGGCCTACATAAAATATCTAGACACATACTAAATGAGAAATGACAACTTAGTCTCGTAAAATGTGTCATCGTAAATAGTACCCAAAATCGTCCGTGACACATAACTTCCCCGTCGAACATCTGATTTCGAAGTGCCACCTGTCTACGGACTCATATCGACTCGATCTACGTAACGGTCCCCGGTCCTTGTGCATTGGACCTCTCAGGTTAAAAGTCAACTTTTTACCCTTGTTTAGGAGCAAAATCGTAATTTCACCCCGAACTTCTGATGATCCTAGACTGAGTCCCAATTAGTCTCGCTAATCCTTAATCAATTCTTAATTAATCCCGTAAATTTGGGATGGGTCGTTACATCTGTCACGTAGCTCTTATGTTTTGTGCAGGTTTTAACATTTTTTCTCTTTTGCATTCACACCATTCTTCTTGTAAATACCTATGTGTTGCATAAATTTGAAGGTGTATGAAATTGTGCATTAGCTATCTATTCTAGTGACTATACGTTGTGCATCCTTAAACGTGTTTAGCTCCATGATTCTTTACTTGTATATATGTGTTAGCTCTCCTTGTATAAAACATGTGACTTACATATATGAGTGTGTTTTGTGACTTTGATGTATATATTCTTGCATGTTGCATATTGTACATTCTCTTTACACTTGTAAATCATACTTGTACGTAGTAGTTGTTGCTGTTGATTATTAGTGGTTTGCATCTCATGTGTGAATACTTTTGCATTGTATATGTATTGCATAAGGTCTTAGTGTCTTAGTGTCATGTTTATAAGCGATTTATCGTGCATCTAACTTTCTCTTTGTTACACTTTCATTTCGTAGGAATCCTTGTACATAATTTGTATGGTTTATGTTGTGTTTTTCCTTCTTATGTTTTGTGCATATTCTTTTAAACATTTCGTCTTCCTTTGATGCCAACACTTGATCATTTGTTGAGCAGAAAGATTCGGTATTTAAGTCAAGACTTAGACTCTTTCCTGGTAAGTTATGTTCTAGGTGGGTAGGCCTTTTTGGTGTTACTAATATGTTTAGCCATGGAGCTATATAGATCAAAAGCATGGAAACAAGAAAATAGCTCAAGACAAATAGCCACTGATTGAAGCTTTACCTCGAGGCAATTAGAGAGGACAATGTGGAGTTTGAAAGAATGCATAGGCCTCACATCGTATGAGTTTATTGGAGCATTTCGTCTAGGCTGAATGGACGTTAAACTTAAAGCGTCTGTTAGGAGGCAACCTAATGTGTTCTAGAGTTGTGGAGGAGTCATTAAACATAGATTTGCTTTCTCAAACCCTTCACTCTCTTTCATTTTGTTCACTTAATGTTTCCATTATTTTCCGTAAAACCTTCTTACTTGCTTGAATTCTATGTTCATTTGCTTTGTGCTTAAGTACATTGAGGACAACGTAGAGTTCAAGTGTGGGGGAAAGGTTTACAATTTTATGTGTAAAAAAATATTTTCATTAAATCATTTTTTAAAATCGTTTTAAAAAAATTGTTTTCAAAAAAAATCGTTTTCAAAAATTGCTTTCAAAATTGTTTTCAAAACTTGTTTTCAAAAAAATGTTTTAAAAAAATTGTCTTCAAAATTTTTTTCCAAATCATTTTCAAAATTATTTGAAAAAATATATTTGATTTAAAAAAATCTTTTTAATTTACTTCATTAAAAAAAATTAACTTAGTGTTTCTACAAGAATCTTAAGATGCCCTTAACTAGTCAATGATGAATATGGAACAAAAACAAGCATATTTATGGCGTTTGTAAATCACTTTGTTGGAATTCTTGTGCTAATTGATATATTTTGATTATCTTGACATGTAGTAGATATGGTTTGCAAAACTTGGTATAGATTTCGCATGTTAGAATTAAGTTTTGAATCATATGAACCTTTGTGAGCTTTTGAGCTATATGTGCTTTATTTCTTGAGTGAAAATCATCTATTCGTAGTTCATAGTTATACATGCCTCATATGATTACTTACAATAACTTTAATGAACTAGAGATTGCTAGGACTTTCTCATGTCAATCTACAAGGCTTATAGTCAATACATATTTTGATTGTGGATATGATTAAAGGCACTTAGGTCTTCCACCACTTTGCCTGATAGCCATGTGTCCCTTATGTGCGCACGAGTTGTGACACCCCTAGATAGACCTTTTGATCCCATGTTTAGCCTTTCTTTCATTTCCACGCATATCTAAACACTTAGCCTAGTATAGGTATCCTTACCCTTGTTCTAAAGACTTGGTTCAAGATTTCGAAGTTAGCATACATAAAGATGGCATGAAGATGTTCCATTCAAGGTGATAATGTGTGTAAGGGGTAGACTTGTCCAATTTACTTGATGTATTGTGTGCTTTCCAAAAAAAGAAAGGAAAAAAAATAGAGGAATTCGAGAGTAAGGAAAGTGTAAAAAAAAATGTCAATCTTTCCGGCAATAGGTTTTGAATGTAAAAGTTTGGATTAATGTCCCTCATACTTTTGGATTTAGAGGTTCCAACGAATTGAAGGCACAAAAGTGAAGAAATATGGCCTTTGTCTTGTTCGCAAAGCTCTAGGGAATTTTAGAATGAAGTCTGATCCCAACAAGATGAAATTCGGCTCCAGTTGACACATGATCTTGGTGACATTTTGGAGGAAGATGAGCTCGAAATTGATAAAGTTTTGGCGCAATGACTATGTCTTTGGAAAGTAGCCTATGATCAATGACCTTTATGATCCATGAGATAAGTAACCTTTGATTTATAGAGTAAGTTGTGTGAGTAAGCATATGGTTTGAGTTTAATTGTGCAACTAATTTCTTCCATTCATGAGGTAGTTTCAATTGTTTTCACTAAAGTGCTTTTATTGTTGGAATATGTGAGCTATTAGTTGCCTTATTACGTATGCTCTCACATATACTTTGTGTGAAACCTTATTCATGAGTGAAAAGATGCATCCATGGGAGGCGATCTTAGCTTGTTCGAAGCATGCATAGACATACCATCACCATTGTTTTCTCCAAGTCTTACTTGTTCATGACATGATCATATCTCTATTATCTCAAGAATTCCATATGAATACTTGTTGAAAATCACGTGATTCTAATGCCATATACTTATAAAAATTCATGAGACATTTGGTTAAGGGCGGCGCTATAGATGTGTTTTTACTAAAATAATTTTGTCAGTCTTATCAACGTATTGAACTTGATTACATGATGATTTGCGGATTAGATATGTTGATGCCTTGGTGTTTTAAGTCTGTGAGTTTTGGTAGGAATTTCTAATCTTAGTTTGTTTTAGTATTTGCTAAGGGACTACCAAAGTCTAAGTGTGAGGTAATTTGATCTACGCATTTTATGCTCAATTCTTATTGTCTTTCTTCCTACATTGAGCTATGTTATGAGCTTAGCAATGCATTATCTAACTTGGTTTGATTTTTTTAGGTACTAACCAAAAGAGAAGGAGTAAAGAGGTTAAATTAGAGCAAAAACACATAAGATATCAAGAATGGGCCAAGATTTATAAAGATTGGATCAAGATTCATCAATACAAGTCAAGACCATGTCTAGGTGTGTAAAGAGATTCAAGATTATGCCAAGGTTCGTTCTTGGAAAAGCCCAAAAGAAGAAGTGGATTAACAGTTACAAACTAAAAAATATGCATGTGCAGATCAGCCCACTACCATGGACCATTGTACACAGCTCAAAATGAATCAGAACACGATTAAGTTATGGTTGGAAAGATCTAGAATTCTATTTTCTAGCAGTGCAATAATTATTAAAATCAGAGTCTTACAGCCACGGGAATTATTATTTTAGTACGGAAGGGTCACACTCCCCTGGTGGAGTTAATTTGTTTCCTAAAGAAGAATTGGACAGGTTTACCCATACCTATATAAAAGAGAGTTTTGGCAAGCAGCACAACATCGTTCATTCTCGCACCGAATGTAATGACCCATCCAGAATTTCGGGATTAGATTAGTGACTAATAGAGGATTAGTGAGATTAATCGGCGATTAGTTGTGCGAAATCGGACGGACGATGTAAAATGACTGTTTTGCCTTTGGTCTTGGGTAAAATTTTGACTTTCAACTTGGGGAGTCAAACGTACGAGGACCGATGACCGTGACGTAGATTGGGACGTCACGAGTCCGTAGAAAGGCAGCACATTGAAATCGGACGTCGAACGGAGAAGTTATGGTCACGGGAGTGAAATCGGGGATTTACGTCTCGAGATCTGAATAATATATTAATTAATTCTGATTGGGAGATTAGTTAATTGTGGGGCCCTTAGATGAGTGACAAGTGTCACTCATCCTATTGGTGGCTTTCCCTAAAAAGTGGATCCAATGGAATAACATACTTTTTTATTTGAGTGTTATTATTTTAATTATTTCCCTCCACATTTCTCTCTCACATCCAGCTGTCCATCTCTCCCAATCTTTCCATTCTCACCATTCATTCCTCATATCTGACCATCATCACCAAACCTAAATTTCTCTTTTTCAACCTGTGCACATATCTTCATCTTCTTCATTCTATTTCTTCTTCAAACCGAGAAACAAACACACATACCCCCTACCACCATACCTTCTTTGTGCTCGTATGTGAGGCTAAAGGAATGAGTGTGTGATGTCAGAAGAAAATGGTGTTCGGTGAGGGCCAACCGAAGGAGTGTAAACCACTGTGTGTATGTGTGATCATGAACCCAACCCTCTCAAACCTCACCTATTGCTCGTGTTATATGAATAAGAAAGAAAGGGGAGGCTGAGGCGAGTTCAATGGTGGCCACGACGGTGGCTCACGATGGAGATGAGAGGTAAGAAACCGTGCGGACCGGTTTTGATTGAAAAATGGCTAACAATGTTCTAGTGACTGTTGATCGATTTTCTTGATCATATGAGGTTCTGGAGGTCGCAAAGGAGATGTCTGGGCCTGGTATCGTGGCCTAAGGTGGTTGTGATGGCTGGAGGTACCAGAGGAATTTGGCCGTTTATTCTTCGATCGAATAAATCACATGAATAGGTTCCTAGGATTAAGACGAGTCTATAGGGATTAGAATGGTTGAAAATGGATGAGAAATGAGTGAGAAATGGCATTGAACCATGAATTCCAGTTCGGTTGGACCGGGCCGGTCTGTACCGGGTTAAGCGAGAGGATAGGGATGACACTGTGCAGGCACTTGGGCTTCACACACTGCCCCTTTGGGCGGTATGTGAGGGCGCGTGAGGCGCCTTTGGGGGATGACTTCAACATGTGAAATAATCTATTCGATGTAATGAACATTTTGGGATTGGTTTCGTGTCGATCAGGCATCGTTTTGATATAGTTCGGGATGTCCGAAGGTTTAGGATCGAGTTTAAAAATAGTTAAAAATTCAAGAAAATTACGGGGTTCAATGAGAGGTTAATAAGGTAGTTAGTAATCCTCTAGTATGATTTGGACAGGTTTGGGAGTCCTGGTGACAGTAATTAGCTCGGGGAGGCTTACAACACGCATATCAAGGCGGAAGCATATGACGGTTTGTGAGTTGACCTTGATTTTTAAACAGTGATGCATGCACAAATTTTTTATATGTTTTATGGATATGATTTCTATCATGATGATTATGGATTTGTGATTTACATGATTACACGTATTTCGAGGCAATTTACGTATTTGCACGTATATTGAGGTTTGTGGTTTTGCACTGATTATACGTGCTTATGATTTTGATAATGGTTTAATGAAATGGTTTTCTATTTGAAAAGGTAAACTTGGGCACGAGACCCATTTTTTTTGGAAACCCCGGACTTGAAGTCCAATTAGTTACGTTATCGGGCCAAAGGCCCAATTGGTTCTTGAATTGATTTCCGATTTGGTAAACATGGATTTCTGGTTTCATGACGGTTTATGGGGACCAGGCATGAACCCTTTTAAAGGTTTTAAGAATGATTACGAAATGGTTTTTCATATACCATCCTTTATTTATGGATTGTCTCCTCTAAGGAGAGTCGTTAGCCTGGGTGGACCCCAGAGTAGTCACGGAGCACTAACTAAGTGGAGTCACCCCCGTTGGGTACCTTACTCTCACGAAAGCTTATGGATTATAACCCCCAGGGAGGGTCATTGATCTGCGGACATTGACCTAGGTGGACCCTAGGGAGACTTGGGATTTGAGACTCCAGGTAGCACGTGCGTAGCTTTGGAAACTGTGACAAGATTGGTTATATGATATATGGTAAACATGATTTCTTAGATTTGTGAAATGATGTTTTGTGAATAGTAAATGGATTTGGGCAATGACCCACATACTCGGATTTATGGTTTTGGGCTGAGTCCCATATATGGTTGACATGAATTATGGATTTGTGTAAATGGTTTTGGGTAGGGGCCCATATGACTTGAATTTACGGAACTTGGGGCTGAGACCCTAATAACAGTTATTTGAACATGTGGTTTGATAAATGGTTTTCGAATGCATGCATGCTTTTAGTGAAGGGCATAAATATCTTTATGAAATGTGTGTTTATGAACTTATTGATTTTCGTCTACTCACAGTCTTTTCTGATTTTTAATGCCCTTCAGGTTGATCACGGATGCAGACAGTAGCAGAGACTGAGACATCACACTCCTCCACCGGATCATGGTGCGCTCTGGAAGCTGGTCGGGCTTAAGGTTTGAATTGTCCCTTGTATGACACTTCGTGTCAAACGGGATCATGAAACATTACGTGTTAATCCCTGGGGGATTGGGATAGGTCATGACAAGTGGTATCAGAGCAGGTTTGCTCTCGTGGTATGCACAGGTCGAGGATGTGATGTCTCTATGGGATGCAGTTCGTTATCAACCTGATAGTTAGGATGCTGGTATGTTAGTTAGTAGATTTGAATCCTTGGATTGTTGGTTTGGAATTTGATACTTAGGTATGCCATAGTTCTATCGTGGTTTGGCAGTGTGGAACCGTACGGAGGTATGAACGTAATAGTACCTTAGAGTTTAACCGTGGGACGGTTATGTTAGGATCGTCTATCACGATGTTGTAGGGTTGGATATGACGATAGTATGGAGTTGCGACCATTAGATGGTCAGGTCATATTGAGTTGTGAATTGTGTTGCGAGGAGAAGCCAGGTTCGGGGAAACCTAGTTGAGCTGATGGTAGGAATGAATTGACGTCCATACGATGTCGGACCGCGGGGTTGGTCAGATTTTGGATTATACTGCAGAAGGCAGTTAGGTTCAGAGGAACCCTAGGGGTGTGGAACCCTAAATCATGATGGATAGTCTGGGAAGGTGAACCCTAATGGTGATTAATGGGTTAGAGTATATGTGTACAATGGAGTTAGTTGTTAGCCTTTGTAGGAAACCCTAGTGTTGTTGTATGGTTCTGAAATGTAAGTCGGCGAGTGGTTTGGTTCTAGCGACTTTTCGGAGCCGAGACCGTCAGTCGGTCATGTCATGTCAGCTTTAGTGATGGGATTGCACTTTGCAGTCAAGGTTGTATTAATCGGTTAGACCTAGTTGGTTGTCGTACTACTTTAGTTGTGATGGATAGTTGGTGCAGCTAAGATCATGGACGACCGAGTAGACGACTTTGGTTGAGTCGAGTTAAGATTGGTTAGAGATTGGTTGGACAGGTTACCAAGGTTTGGTACTTGTCGACAGAATCCCAAAGAGGAGATACAGAGTTGTTAGTACATGCGATTGATTCCGTTGGATACGAAGTGTCGATAGCGATGTCTGGTGGTTGGGTCTGCACGAGTTGTGGCAGGCACTACTATCGAGAGTGGTTGTAGTTGTGGTTGTTGTGAATCGGAGGATGTTTAGGGAATGTTTCCTTTCCTTGTATGAGTTTTTAGGGTGACTGTACCTAGAGTTGTTGGGTACGAGGAAGGCAGAGTTTCTCTAATTTGAGAAAAGGTACGGGGCCGTTGCTCGGGATGAGCAAAGATCCAGGGTTGTCTAATTCACATAGTGTGTACTGATGCTGATGATGATGCTGATGCTGATGCTGATGCGGATGCTAATGCTAGTGTGCTGGTGCTGGTGCTGGTGTTTGTGATGACGATGAGTCACGAGTCGGGATGTGACTCCTTCGAGATGGGCGTTTGTTCGGTATCTGTGATCCAGCAGTGGATTTCGGATAAGGTTGGACTGGATGGGATCCAGCTGGGATTGAGATGTAAGGATCGAGTAGTAATGGACCACATCCTTTTGGATGTACATAAACAGTATAAGCCGATAGGTGAACTTGGTAGTGAGTTAGACTGGTTACGGACACGTGGTTGATGTCCAAGTGGGTTGGTTCCAACTTGGGTGGAACTTCGAAATCGAGAGAGGTTGTGATTGAGGCGACAAGGGGAGTGCTTGATTCGACATTGGTAATGGGTATTTCGAAGTCATTTAGGGTGACTTCTCATATTCTGCCATGGCAGATGATGGTTGTTGTCACCAGTACATTGATCGTGTATTGGTTGGTGGACCCGTGTTTTGTTTTGGCTCATCGGGAGGAGTTGGGTATTTCGAAGCTAGGTGAATGAGATTTCTCATTTTCTGCTTGGTGGCAGACGATGTTGAGTTTCATGGTGTGGTGAGTGCAGTGAGTTTTTGTTGCATTCACGTAAGATGAATTTTGATGTCATCATCGTGGATTATCCTTGGTTTTCCCTAGGTGGGATGACAAGGACCGATATGAGGTAATTGGAGAGGACCCACAGTCTCGACGTGTCTCGACGTTGACTGATCTGTTTAGATATGGGAATTAGTTAAGGAGTGATGTGACTGACGAAGGATTCAAAAGGGTGTAAGACCCTATGATCAGATTTCAGGTGGATTGTTAGCTGAGTGAGCATGTGTGGATCCTAGATGGATCGGGATTTTGACATTAAGGACTTTAGGCATTGTGACGATCGAGGATCGTGATCTTGATGGTCAGGTTAGGTGGAGAGTTTATTACCCTGTCTTGAATATTTAGATATGGGAATGTTGGGACTTAACTTCTTTTCGAGGTTAATCCCACAGGTTATATTAATAGAACGAGTGGGTATCTGACAAGGTCGAATTTGGTCAGCCTTAGATGTGTGAATGATGAGATTGGCTTCCCTATGAAGTCAATCGAATGTAATGTGTTAATCAATTGAGCGGGTAACCCATAGGTTCGGAGTTGGTCCGTCTCGGTAGACGTGGGTGAGATTGGATGCCCAGTTGGCATGAGTGGGTACGCCTTGGTGGGCGTGACTTGGATTGGTAAGTGTTGGAATTCGTGATTGGGAGTAGACGTATAGAGGCAGGTTGGGTGACCAGGAGACTTGGAATGGACACGGAAGTGGGAATGTATGGTCTATCTCATGTGAGATTAGACAGATGGACTCTAGAATTGAAGCATGTTTAGCTACGAGCTATATAGTGGGTTGGTTGGTGGATGGATGTACGTACCCTGTACGTTTTTTGAGAAACGATACTGGGCAGGCTTGTGGTGCTTAGCGGCGGTATATAGAATATACTAGGGGTACGTTGGTGAGTGTGTTGGTAGTCGGCTTAGTCCCGATACCATTAGATTAGTTAAGGACGTGAACTGGACTTCGGATACTGTGCACTAGGTCAGAGTGTTTCTGATGGGTCCAGTTACACATATGTCGAGTGAGATGTTGGTAAATGTGTACTCAGGTTGAGTGAGTTGGTGGTTAGTGTAACCACAAGTAAGAATAGTGTCAATTTTCGAATGGCGACTATCAAGTGGTGACAGTTTGACGGGATGTGTCAACATGGATCGATGAGTGAGATTTGGTGACTCCCAGTGGGAGCAGACGTCAGGATAGATTGGTGATTGAGAAAGGAACCGTCAAGTTGTTTGTGTCAGCAAAAGGGTAGAATTGTTGGGTGACATCAACTCGGAGCGCGTGATCATTTTTTTTTTCACTCGAAGGGGTCAAGTGTAGTCGATGCGACGTGTGTATTGGTAGGACGTCTGGGTGCAGACAAGTATCGTTCTAGTTAGTTGGTGTACGAGTGTACATTTGATGTGAGGTCGAAATTGCTTTCCACGAGGTAGTTGTGGAATCTGGATAGTTGGAATTTTGAGGACAAAATTATTTAAGAGGGGAAGGTTGTAACGACCCGTCCCTAATTTCGGGATTAGATTAATGACTAATGGGGGATTAGTGAGATTAATCGGTGATTATTTGAGCGAAATCGGACAAGCGGTGTAAAATGACCGTTTTGCCCCTAGTTTTGGGTAAAATGTTGACTTTTGACTCGAGGAGTCAAACGTATGAGGACCGATGACTGTGACGTAAATCCGGACGTCACGAGTCCATAGACAGGTGGCACGTCGAAATCGGACATCGAACGGAAAAGTTATGGTCACGGGAGTGAAATCGGGGATTTACGTCTCGGGATCCGAATAAAATATTAATTAATTTTAATTGGAAGATTAGTTAATTGTGGGAGCCTTGGATGAGTGACAAGTGTCACTCATCCCATTGGTGGCTTTCCCCAAAAAGTGGATCCAATCGAATAAAATACTTTTTTATTTGAGTGTTATTATTTTAATTATTTCCATCCACATTTCTCTCTCACATCCAGCCGTCCATCTCTCCCAGTCTTTCCATCCTCACCATTCATTCCTCTCATCTGACTATCATCACCAAACCTCACCTTCTCTTCTTCAACCCGTGCACATATCTTCATCTTTTTTCGTTATGTTTCTTCTTCAAACCGAGAAACAAACACACATACCCCCTACCACCATACCTTTTCTGTGCTCGTGTGTGAGGTTAAAGGAATCAGTGTGTGATGTGAGAAGAAAATGGTGTTCGGTGAGGGCCAACTGAAGGAGTGTAAAACAGTGTGTGTACGTTTGATCATGAACCCAGCCCTCTCAAACCTCAACTATTGCTCGTGTTATATGAATAAGAAAGGAATGGGAGGCTGAGGCGAGTTCTACGGTGGACACGACGGTGGCCCACGACGGAGATGGGAGGAAAGAAACCGTGAGGACCGGTTTTGATTCAAAAATGGTGAACAATGTTCTAGTGACTGTTGATCGATTTTCTTGATCAGATGAGGTTCTGGAGGTTGCAAGGAGATTTCTGGGCCTGGTATCGTGGCCTGAGGTGGCCTTTGGTGGCCGGAGGTGATAAGTCACGAATTGAGCATGATTTCAATGATATTTCTTATCCCTTTTACTTGTCTTTTGATTATAATTGTACAAACAATAGGAGAACATAATCCATTTTGTGAGACATGTGTAGATTATGAAAGTTAAGTCAATTCTGAAGAGAATGCAAAAAGAATGGAGGAAATCCGAGCCAAAATGAAGGAATATCACTAAAATGAAGTTAAGGTCCCTAGCTGAAATCCCAGTTGAGGGCCTCTCGGGTTTTGTCTTTGAATTGGCAATTTTCAATGTATTGGATGTGATCAGCAACTCATATAATCTCCAGGGGTTCCAATGAGGTGATAGCACATGTCAAGACAATCAAGATTGATCAAGAAAAGGGGTTCTTGCCTTTCTTGGCTGAGAGGCACTCCTAATCCTACAAGGAGTGTGTGTGTGACTTTGTGGACCAGCCTTGCCAGCCTTGCACGCCTAGATTAAATGGGCTATTTCAGACATTATTCCCTGGAATCCAACTGGGAAAGTTGGCCAAAAGATCCATTAAAATAAGGGTTCCTATCCATTCTTTGGAACCAAAGAAACTAAGATTTTTTGCCTTATCAAGTTCCTACTTTTTAGGGATTTGGGGCAACTGTCCTTTGGACGAATTTGCCTTCCCTTTTCAATGAGGAATTACATGGATTGACTTGGATAAGAAGACCTAAAGATTTCCTAATCAGATCTGAAATTAAAGATTGTAAGAAACAAGGGAAAGGAAGTTTCTTGGAGGCCAATAAACTATCAAGAACACGACTAGGGTTAATTTACCCTTAGCCGCAATCATATCCCCTTTTCTTTATTTTAGGGCTTTGTGATCTGATTTGGAATATAATTAATTGAATTCCTAGTCAAAAGATAAAGTCAAGAAGTGGAAACAGGAAAGAAAAAAAGACTCCTTATTGAAGGAGGATCAAGAATGCGGAAAAGGATGTTTGACGGCTACAATTGATTTCCTTCTTTGTTTGGGTTTCGTTTTTCCCTTTCTTTTAGGGAATGCTAGGGAAGATGTTAGGGGATATAAATAGTTGTTTTCTAATTGTTTTTGGGAGCCGAATTTACCTTCCTAGGTCCCAAAACTCTGTCAAAATTCATACTCAATTTATATACATAGTCTAGCCGTATTTTATTATTTTTTTTATGCTTTTGGATTCAAGCTTGTGCTAAGGAGAACGTGAGGCTTGGGAGAAGAAGAGTGTTTGAGCCCCTTTTCCTACTCCTTGCTATTCTTTAGTATTTTTGTTTATTTATTCTTTTATCATTTTATGTTTCTTATGCATTTAATTATGTTATTCGTTAATTCAATAATGTTTGAGTAGTGTAATTAGGGCTAGGGTTACTTGAAGCCCTAGCCATGTTAGTTCTTACTTAGATTTTTGGCTCTTGATTATGATTGTTATGCATGCCTGGATTTGTTGGATTACTGAGCTTCATGAACTCAATTTATGCTTATAAGCTTAGCTACCTTATTTGTGTATAATTGTCGATGTAATTGCTTGACGGATCACCTTGATGTTTGTGTTCACCCTGCAATTTATGGCATCACGTTTAAGAGGGGGAATCTTTTTCGTAATCTAAACTCATGACTTCCTAGGTTTGCACATCACTTTTCTAGGGATAGTGTAGTGTCATTAAATCTTTTTTATGTTTCATGCATTATCACGCACCATCGGTAATAGTTGTTTAAGGGCGGGCACATCACGCTTAAACATGCAATCTAAGAGAAGATAATATGTGTGGGGTGAGCCTTAGCCGGACCCCTGCACGGGCACTTAATTCAGATACATTCATAGTAATCTAATCAAGTAAATCTAACGGAATTATAATTGGTAAAGGTAGATAGAAACCCTAGCTCGACTTACTTAGTTAATTTTAGTTAATTTACTTACGTTCATTTAACTCGACAACACCCCCCCCCCCCCCCCCAATATTTCATTTTAATTACTCCACTTAAGTCAATTAAGTTAAACGGAATTGGATATCATTAAGCAAGTCTTCGTGGGATCAACCTTTGCTTGCATCTATACTATCTACATGTCTTGTGCGCTTGCAAAGTTTATTACACATAGAGGTTTTTCCTAGTACATCTTTTGTGCTTGGTAAAATCTCTATCAGGAGGCAGCAGAGGAAGTTGGTCGTTTATTCTTCGATCGAAAAGGTAAGGTTTTGGCTGTTTTTTTTGTTGTTTTAATCACATGAATAGGTTCCTAAGATTGAGACGAGTCTATAGGGATTAGAATGGTTGAAAATGGATAAGAAATGAGTGAGAAATGACGTTGAACCGTGAACACCAGTTCGGTTGGACTGGGCCGGTTTGAACCGGTCTGGACCGGGTTCAGTGAGAGGACGGGGATGACATTGTGCAAGCACGTGGGCTTCACGCGCAGCCCCTTTGGGCGGCACGTGAGGGCTTGTGAGGGGTCCTTTGGGGATGACTTCAACATGTAAAATAATCTATTCGATGTAACGAACATTTTGGACTGGTTTCGTGTCGATCAGATATCGTTTCAATATAGTTTGAGATGTCTGAAGGTTTAGGATTGAGTTTAAAAATAGTTAAAAATTTGAGAAAATTACGGGGCTTCAATGAGAGGTTAATAAGGTAGTTAGTAACCCTCTAGTATGATTTCGATAGGTTTGGTAGTCCTGGTGACAGTGATTAGCCCAGGGAGTCTTACGGCACGCATATCGAGGCGGCAGCATAGGACGGTCTATGAGTGGACCTTAATAAGGCATCGAGCTGGAGGCCCAGTTGGTTTACGAATCGGGCTCGAGGCCCAGTTGGTTTACAAAATCGGGCTTGATGCCCAGTTGGTTTACGAATCGGGACGGAGGCCCAGTTGGTTTACGAAATCAGGCTTGATGCCCAGTTGGTTTACATGATCGGGCTTGAGGCCCAGTTGGTTACGATATCGGGCATGAGTCCCATTTACGGTTTATGAATGTGATTTCAGGTTCAGAGACCCTAAATGGATTTGGAATTGGTAAACATGGATTTCTGGTTTTATGACGGTTTATGGGGACCGGACATGAACCCTTTTAAAGGTTTTAAGAATGATTACTAAATGCTTTTTCATATACCATCCTTTATTTATGGATTGTCTCCTCCGGGGAGGGTCATTGGCCTGGGTGGACCCCGGAGTAGTCACGGAGCACTAACTAAGTGGAGTCACCCCCGTTGGGTACCTTACTCTCAGGAAGGCTTATGGATTATAACCCTCAGGGAGAGTCATTGATCTGTGGACATTGACCTGGGTGGACCTTGGGGAGACTGGGGATTTGAGACCCCTGGTAGCATGCGCGTAGCTTTGGAAACCGTGACAGGATTGGTTATATGATATATGGTAAACATGATTTCTTAGATTTGTGAAATGATGTTTTGTGAATAGTAAATGGATTTGGGCAATGACCCACATACTCAGATTTATGGTTTTGGGCTGAGTTCCCACATATGGTTGAAATGAATTATGGATTTGTGTAAATGGTTTTGGACAGGGGCCCGTATGACTTGAATTACGGAACTTGTGGCTGAGACCCTAATAATGGTTATTTTAACATGTGGTTTGATAAATGGTTTTCGAATGCATGCATGCTTTTAGTCAAGGGCATAAATATTTTTATGAAATGTGTTTTTATGAACTTATTGATTTTCGTCCACTCACAGTCTTTTTTGGTTTTAAATTCCCTTTAGGTTGATCATGGATGCAGACTATAGCAGAGACAGAGACATCACACTCCTCTATTGGATCCTGGCGCTCTCCGGAAGCCGATCGGGCTGAAGGTTTAAATTATCCCTTGTCTGACACTTCGTGTCAGACGAGATCATGACACATCCCGTGTTAATCCCGGAGGGATTGGGATGGGTCATGACACCGAATCTCTGCCAAATCACTCTTCTCTCTCTGTACATAAGAGACTTCTCATGCAAAGGCTGAGTGCTCCATACACCACTATCATCACCATCATCCGTGACATATAAGGAAAATTCTTGAGTGTCTCCACCAAAGAGCATCTAAACACTTAGCATCCATAAGGAAAATTCCCAAAGAGAAAAAATGTAACACGACCTCTTTACCCCGTAGTTCTCTTTTGTATTTGAATATCATGTTTATGGACTGATTTTTAATATTATCTTGGTTTTATAAATTGTATAGATTCAATAATCTTCCATGTGTTCTAGTATTTTAGTTTTTGTGGTGCATGTGTGTTTATACTTAATGTTTTGATTAGATATAGGGAAAATACTCGAGTCTAGATCAATGAATGTGTATATGGAGAATTCCAAACATGCACTATGATAATACACATGTGTTTCATAAAGCTAAAGTTATGGGATTTCATTGGTTTTGAAGTTAGTATATTTTATGAACGAGTAAGGTGAAAAGAATGAGATAATCACTTGTAAATAGTAGATTAGGTTTAGTTTTATTCTTAATTTTGTAGGACGATAAAAACACTCTTCACATCCCCATTATATATTTCAAACGTTCTCATACATAGGTACCCTCAATCTCCGGTTAGAACGATCCCTATTTACCAATGCTACATCTACGAAAAAGGGTTTAAGTTGCATACATTTTTATTAAGTGTTAAATGTTTAATTTGGCGCTTATTTTTAGCGTATCACGAATCAAAAGCAGATATGCACCTATCAAAAACTTCCATGGTAATCGAGAAGATTACTTACACATTAGACACCACATCCAGGGTAGTGATCACCAACCTTAGGTCAGGAGCCTTAAACCGGATAGATGTCCAATAATTCTTTTAAATGCTTTGCCCAAGCAGGTGAAGGGGAAGGATGTGTCTGGTGGACAAGTACCTTAAGTGACAGTTCAATCAGTTTCTTTCTACTGGAATGTTGGGGTCTGTACCTAACATTGAGATTTCGACTTATATGGGTTGCAAATGGGGAAAAGCCATTTGAGCCTCTCACATGCGATACAGGGATCATCTGACAATAACCAAATTGACGGGTGTAGTAGTCGGGTTGGTATACTTCAACTAGGGGTCGACCTATTAGTCTTGCTGCCACTATTTTGAAGATCTCAAGCAAGGATGCAACTTAGGAGATCTCAGACCAGAACCCTCATGTGAACTGGATCAGCCAACAGATGAAGGAAACTAGCTTATTGGAACCATGGAAACTTCCAAGTCGCACTGGTCTCCCAATGTCCTCAAGGGCAAGAAACTAACGTGCAATAGAAACATAGTAGTTTCTGGTGGAAAAAGATGTGGGAGTTAAAGACATCAGAAATTGGGTTGGGACCAAGGATTGAAATATCGATATCGACGGATATATCACTACCCAAGTTTACAGATATCTCGCTCTAAATATCGATATCGATATTGTTTATGGTCAACAAAAATGATGGAAATTTAGTCTAAAAGTTGGAAATTTTTAATGAAACTTTTGGAAAAACTTAAGTACTCAATAATGGTTATATATGACTAATAAAATTATAAAATGACTTTGATATAATAAATATATGATGAATAATATGATGTAATATGATACTGACGATGACCAATAATATAAAATCTTAAATATAAACATAAATTGAAGTGAATTACTATAATTAAATGTTAGTAGAGTTAAAAGCATAACAATAAGCATAAAATTAAAATGGAAGAAAAATGATAAAATAAGTAAATATATTTTAAATTGGAAAAAGGATGAAAAATAGGGCCAAACTTTGTTAAAAAAAATTGGAAGGAATGAATATATTTAAAATTGGACAAAAAATGAAAAGAAAAAAAAAGGGCTAAACTTTGTTGAAAAAATGGATAAAAAAGGAAAACAAATTAAACAACAGTTGTAAACAAGGGGGCTCAAACCCAAGACCCCACAAATGTGAAATAAAATCCAAAGCCAACTCTGCTAGCTAGCTTTATTGTAAGTTTAAGCAATGTCTAATATATAAGTATAAAAACAAACAATCATCTCCTACCTCCAGCTGAGTCTGTAACTCGAGTTTTCCGACCCAACAACATGTCCCGACTCAATCGCCTTGGTTTTACATCCGATTTTCACAAATTAATAGTCTATCTTCATCGTTTTGATCCCAGAAAAGGATCTGTGGGCTCAAAACAAGAAAAAATTTCGATCTTTCGGAAAATTTCCTTCACCCCCTCCTTATGTGTCACCGGCCAAAAATTTCGATAGATCAATTGATATATTGACGGTTTTGTCGATATTTTCATCACTGGTCGGGACTATATTATCATGGTACTTGACTGCGCAACTTTGAAACTGAGGGAATGTCAAGTTCAACTATACTTGAACTATCTAAAAGGGATCATTCAAAGAAGTTGATCCTGCAGGTTGAAGGACTATAGAGTGCAGAATGCTATACATATGGGCCAGGACAAGGGTCTTTAGATCTATGTTAAAGCGAGAGGCCAGTACTTCGGCCAACATGGTCCACTCCAGCATTGAACTCCTCGTGGTATTAGGAAACACATGCCAGTGCAACTAGAAGTAGTAGAACTGAAACTTCTCGTAATCAGATCCCAAGTGAAGGTCCGTGAACCCAAGATCTTCAAACTCACTTTCAGTCTTAAATTTCCCGTTCTCGCCAAATGGGCAAAAGATGGACAAGAATTGGGAGAAAAGAAGCATAGAAGGAACGTCTAAAGGCAGCCTAATGATTGAAGGACCATGATCTTTGTTTAAGATGACAGAAAAAAGAAGTTTCAGTTGTATCCTCATATAAGGAAAACCTAAATAGGACAACCATATCTAAAAGAGGCAGCATCATGGGCCCAAATCGAAAATCAAACGTGTTTGTACTGCTATTCCATAAACACAACGTCATGTGCAGAAGGTCGGAGTCAGGAGTGATGGGGAGAGCAGAGAGCTTACCAAGTAATAAATCTTATTGCTCTAGAGTTCATCTAGATACATCTGTTACATCCTCTGAACCCATAGTTTCCAAGGCATGCAAGGCTCATATTGCCCAAAGAAGGAAATAGATGTTTCCATGCAAGGTCCTAATTTTCCTACAGAAATGTCCTCGAATAATATATGTGTGGAGCTTGAAGCTCTTTCAAATGAAGGCTGAGAGTTGTTGCTCTGTCTGAAGGGGAGCCTTTCTAATAGGGGCCCAAAGTGAAACGCCGATCAGAGTTGATCATAAAGCAAAGGTCACAGATAATTTCACCAACATCCTCAAGGAACTTCAGAATATCAAAAAAGCTCTTGAATGAGGTTTAAAGCCCACATTACAAGCCCAGAAGTCATGGTAGTCGGTTCTAATATGGAAGAGTTAGGAGAAACATCTCTATCTTTTCACCGAGGAACGAGCATGGAAGTCATAGTTTTCCTGAATAGAGCGAAGTGCAATAGGATTGTAGTAAGAATGGCAGAGCTATGAGAAACTAGGGTTAAAACTGCCAAGAGATACATATGGAACCAGAAGATAGGCGAAGGTACGATTGTGTGAATTTAAATTGTTTTATAAAAAAAATAATTTCAAATTAAGGGGGCAATGTTTACACCCGAAAAAATCTCATTGGGCCAAAGCCAATGGTATGAAGGAATCAAAGGTCCAAAACAAAAAGAGACCTTGCCGAAGCGACCACTTGGAATGTGACGAGGAAGAAAATCACGGGGGATTCTTACACGTGAAGAAAATGAAGGTAATGGAAAAGTTTCCAATGGAAAAAATAACAACATGGGACCCACAAAAGGCTCAACTTCACAACATCATGAGCTTTCTCACCTCCTATAAAAGGAGAAGAACCCAATTTCTCAAAGGATCGACAATCAACCAATCAAACTCATCAAATTGATCTCCATCAATTTTTGAACCTATGAACACCTTACTAAGGTTTCATGGTTTAACAAAGGCTGGGCCTTGTGGCAAAAACTGTTTCTTTCGATCTAGGAAATCAAGATGCAGCTTTAGCTTCTCTTCTCACCTCCACGAGACATTTAAGCAAACACATAACCATCTTTTTGACCGCTCCACCAATAATGTCATAATGGTTATTTTCATTTCCTACACTAACCCTTTTTCTAACTAAACATTATCACATAGGTTAACGTCATTTCGACTGCCAGTTCATGGATGGTCTTTGAGGCTTGTAGAGATGAACCTGCTTTCTGACTATACATTATCATAAGGGTAAATTATTTTGACTATCAGCTCAAGGAAGGTCATCCCAACTACTAGCTCATGGAAAGTCATCTCGACAACTAATTCACGAAAAGTCATCCTAATTTCCAATTCATGGCCGCTCAATGAGGTGTTCAATCCTCTCTTTCAACGTCTTTTCATCACCTCTAAGTGCTCTGTCATCTCATGGATTGATTTCTGACTTATATTTATTTCAGTTAATGATTTCTTAGATTTTTCTGCTTGTTATAGGCTTGAATGTGAAGAAAATATTTTACGTTTATGCACTTGTAATTTTAGTTGTTGCTCAATTCATTTCCAGTACTTTTACATTCCAATATTTATACTTCCATTTTCATTTCAATACAGACCAAATTTTCTTAAGTAGTAAATGGTACTCGGGATACACCATCCATGTAACGACCCGTCCCGAATATCGAGATTAAATATTAATTAATTATGAATTTAGTATGACTAATCAGGGGTTAGTTGAGAGAATTCAGACAGACGGTGTAAAATAACCATTTTAACCCTAGAATTGGCAAAATGTTAACTTTTGACCCGTATAGTCAAATGCACGAGAATCGAGGACTTTTACGTAGATCAGGACGTCACGAGTCCGTAGATAGGAGGCACGTCGAAAACGGACGTTCGATAGAAAAGTTATGGTCACGGGAGCAAAATAGATTAAACTTATGTCCCGAGAATTCAATTAAAATAATAATAAAATAATAACATCTGATAAATAATTAAAATACCCCAGAACCCTTGGATGCGTGACAAGTGTCACTCATCCCTTGGCTACTTTTCCCCTAATTTGTGGATCTTGTTTTCCATTGGTCCATTAATTTATTATTTTAAAAACCCCTCACACATCTCTCACAACCCCAACCGTTCAGATCTCTCTCAGCCCTCTCATCCTCACCCTTCATCTTCACCATCGTTAGTTCATCTCCATCATCTTTGTTCAAACCCGTGCACTTCCCACCCGTGAAGAACAAAAACCCCCCATTTCACACAAACATCCTAACCATCCAACCCACACAAACCCACCTCAAACCATTACTAGGCTAGACACAGAAGGAGGCTAGGAAGCCAGAGGAGTTGATTGGAGGGCCCACGGCGGCGACACGCGCGGAGGTAAGCTGGAAAACCCAAGAACCACCCATTTCTATTCATTTTCGAAACTCTCAATTTTAATGTGTATGGGCTGGTTTGTTAGCTTAAAAATGATTCTAGGGACAAGAAGGGGTTATTTGGTGTTGGTTTCATGGATCCAGGTGGCCGAAAAAGCGAGGAATGGGGAGGAGGAATTCTGGGCTACGGGTTTTGAATCGTAGGTATAAATCTCGTGATCTTTTGTTGTTTTTGAATTCATAGAATCCTAGAGGAGGCTTAATGAGAATATAAGGGCAAACCGGGTTAAAAATGGTGGCCAGAGTTAGGAGAACTAATCGGGTCAAGCCGCGAGTCACGGTGACCAGGTTGTATGTCAGGACCCGATCCTCTTCGGTCAGGACCTGACTCATCTAGCACGATATTGTCCGCTTTGGACCTCCTTGCCCTTGCCCTCATGGTTTTCTTTTTGGGAGCTCAAGGTGCAACTTCCCAGGGGGTCACCCATCATGGAATTGCACCAACCTCAACTCGCTTAACTTTGGAGTTCCAACCGAACCCAAAGCCACTGAGCTCCCAAAAGGCCTCGTTTAGATAAGTGTGTGCCTACACCTTTAAGGCACACCACCATTCCCTTCCCAAACCATTCCCCCCTCGCAGGAATGTGGAATCGTTCACCGTTCCCTCCAAGACACGAGTCTTACATTGTAGGCTTTCAGGCCAACCCGACCGAATGTCAGGGATGATGATGTCAGCTTCTGACATCATCATTTCAGACTTGTCAAACCAGCAGCCAACCATAGCATGACACGTGTGAGGACGCGTAGGAACAGTACTTAAGGTGGGACCACCACCATCTTTTAGGTTTCGACGATATGAATCCAATAGGGGTGGTTTCGTGTCGATCGGAGATCGTTAGGTTGGTCAAATTGAGGTTTTTCACCGTGGGAATCATGTCTGGGACACGTTGACTTTTTCCAAAATTTTGGGGTTTTATCTTAAAGACTTGTATAGTTGATTAATGACCTTCGGGTGTGATTTGGACAGGTTCAGGTGTTCCAGTGATGGTGATATAGCTTCGAAAGGCTTATGTCACGCATCTCGAGGCGACAGCTAGGACAGTTTGTGAGTGGACCTTATTTTCTAAACTGTGATGCATACATAATTGTTTTATATTTTTTACATATGTGATTTCTATGATGATGATTGTGGTATTGGTGATTTACATATTTGCACGTATTTCAAGGTGATTTCTGTATTTGCATGTATGTTGAGGTTTAGGGTTTCACACTGTATTTCTACGTGATAGTGGTTTTGATAGTGGTTTTAATAATGGTTCAATGGTATGATTTTGGATTTGGAAATATGGAATCGGGCTTGAGACCCATTTGATTTACGAGCCATTGGACTTGGAGTACATTTGATTTAATGAGGCATCGGGCTAGAGGCCCAGTTGGTTTACATGATCGGGCTTGAGGCCCAGTTGATTATGATATCGGGCATGAGTCCCATTTGTGGTTTATAAATGTGATTTCAGGTTCGGAGACCCTAAAAGGATTTGTATTTGAGAAATCAGATTTCTGGAATTACGGTTATTTTATGGAAATTTCGGGCGTGGCCCTTTGAGATGTTTTGGAAATAATTTTATAAGGATTTTTCCCATATACCATCATTCTATGAGGATATGTGGATGATCTCCTCTAGATGTCTGGGACACTGGGGAAGTCATGGTGCATTGCCTGCGAGGGGTCATTATATGGAGCGACCGGACCGTATAATGACTCAGGAGCATGATTGCTATGATTAGACATCTGGGACATCAGACATCTGGGATGTCGGAGATTGACCCGGAGAGACCCCGGGTAGCACGCGTTGCTTAGACCATGAGATATGACATCTGGGACGTTACATGAATTATTGGATTTATGTAATGGTATTTCTGTGTTTATGGATTTGTGTTTATGGATATGGGCAGTGGCCCACTTGGATTTTGGTTTTTTACGATTTTGGGCTGAGTTCTCATACAATTGGTTTTGTAGTTTTGGGCTAAGGCCTTAATGATTTGAGGAAGGAAATGACTTCGGTTTTATAAACGGTTTTTATTATATTTGATTTGATTGAGATAACTGGTTTTTGAATGCATGCATGCTTTTTAGTGAAAAAGATAAATGTCTTCTTATGATGATCGACTCTAAATCTGTGCCAAAATATCCAAAATATCGATTACATTAAAAACCATGTTTACCATACCTCGAAAATCCCCCACACACATCGCCAAACGCTGCTACAAAGACAGCTACAGTATTCGGCGGCCCAAACCCAGTCCAAAACCTGCATTTCCAAGTCCAACCTTCATTTCCAAGTCCAACCTTCTTAATTCTTTCATCCAAATGAGTCACCTGATGTCCAGAAACAGTTCTATATCATCCAAACATGGAATCAATACCCTGAATTCAAGAATTTGATTCTCACCTTTCAGCCAAATTTCAATTCCTCAATGCAGATCTTCCCGTGTCGAGTTTTATACGTTGACAACTCCATCCTACTCGCCAAGGACCAAAGATCACAATTCTGACCTTAATTTCAATAATTAATAATCCAAAATCGAAAATCAAATCCAAGTCCCTTGATGGGTTTTTGAGTTTTCCTCCAGGGTTCTCGGGTCTGGGTTCCCTCCTCTACTTTTTCTTTTATTTTCCTTTTCTCATATTTCCTCTCTATGTTTCTCTCGGTTCTCTGATGCAGATTGATGTTTGAGGGGTCTTTGGTTTGGTTTTCAGGTGTCAAGTACCCAACATACCCAAACATACACGTACATGGGGTTCAACACCATCACACACATACACATGGCCAATGAGGCCACTAATCAAGTCAAGATGGTGACCCTTGTCACCATCCCGCATAAACATCATAAAAAACTTGCTGACTTGAAAATCTAACAAAAGACCAAAAAACCCTCAAGGCCCAAAATTACAAAAATGCCCCTAGGCAATCCAAACCCATAACAATTTCGTCCGAGCTTTAATTTTGACGTGTCGCCTATCTATGAATCCAAAAGTTAAATTTTGACCCCTTAAACCAAGGGTAAAAACGCCAATTCCCTTTCCAAATTCTTGAAATTACCTTTAATGAATTTCTAGGTCATCACAATGATCTTGACTCTGAATTAACAAATCAATGAGATTGATACAAAATCTCCTAGGATAGCAGATCAAGGAGATTGATACAAAATTTCCTAGGATCCTGTAGTATCCTTAATATGCCTCGTAAAATGGTGCAACTATCGACGACACAAATCATGGAACAAAGGTTGAGGTAGTGGCTTGGTGAGTGCATCAGCAAGCTGGCTATCAGTGGGAACATTTGAGACGTGCAGGAGACCACAACTAACATGGTAATGGAAAAAATGGAAGTTAATGTCCACGTGCTTCATTCGTGAGTATAGGGCAGGATTGGTATAGTAGAAGGTGGTGCCAATGTTGTCACAGAAGATGATGGGCGTCCTAACGATGGTGATACTAAGCTCTCGCTGTAAGGACTAAACCTAGAGTAGCTTAGCTATTGTGGATACAATGGCACGGTACTCTGCTTTATTGGAGGACTGTGACATAACCCTTTATTTGCGGGAACTCTAGGAAATGAGATTGCCTCCAAGGTAGACCAACAGGTGGTAGTGGACTTATGTTCATCATGGCCACTAGTCCAATCGACATTTGAGAAGGCATGGAGGGTGTGGAAGGAATAAGAAATGGCATGGAGGTGATTGGGGAACCTGCGGTGGAAGTGAATCCATGGAAGATGGTGCCTGAACTGGGATAGCTTGTTCACCACATATGAGAGATCTGGTCATGCGAGGTTGAGGTATTGGAGGCTTCCAACGAGGAAATGAAAGAGAGTCACATATGTTGGTGGGGGACCCATCTTGTAGGACAAAAGATAGGGAAATAACAAGAGGGGTGGAGACTGGTTTGGCTCCATCCATGAGAGCCATGGTGAAGATGTGATAGACATACTTGTGCTAAGAGAAGAAGAGGTCCTAGGTCATGGGAAGGACTTCCACACCTAGAAAATAGTGTAGGTCGATGAGGTCCTTAATAGAGAAGCAAGCAGCCAATGTGGTTATGAACAAGGTTATGAGGGCTAGATCATTTCCTATGACAATGAGATCATCAACGTGTATAAGAAAATACAGATTTTAGATCCTTTCTTGAGGAGAAAGAGAGAGGTGTCCGAGGGGACTTTGAGAAACCCATGAGTAAGCAAAAAGGAATGCAGATTCTTGTACCATGTTCGGGGGACCTGGTATATACCTTAAAAGGCTTTCTGTAGTTTGCAGACATAGGTGGGATTTTGCAGGTCAACATTGTTGACATTGAGCTAGCGGATGGGTCAGCCATTGGTGACTGCAAGGTGCACAACAATACATATGGTAGTGGATTTCACCATGAGATTGAAGGTGTTTGAAAAATTCACACCTGGGTGCTAGAGGTACCCTTAGGCGACAAGACATACCTTGTATCTATCCACGACTCCCGTGGCTATTTGTTTGATGCAAAACACCCACTTGTTGCCAACGTCGTTTTGCCTACAGTTGGGGGTAAGAGGGGGGGGAAGGGGTGGAACTAGTTCCAAGGTACGATTCTGGATGAGGGCATTAAGCTCTTCAGACATGGCATAGGACCATTGTGGGGCCTTTATAGCTTGAGATACACAAGTTTCTTCAACCATGGGAGGGAAGGGGAAGGGAGAGAGGATGAGAGGTGGTTTTCACGGCATAGTTGGGAATAGGTTTAACCATTCATGTTTTGATTCTAGTGAGCATAGGATGGATGGAGGCAGATGTATTAGGCTGCATTTAAAGTGATGGTGGTGTTAGGTTGGTTTACGGACGAGGTGGACACCTGGTATAGGTATAGAGAAGCAGTGGAGGAGACACTGAAGTGGTAGGGGAATCATGAGCTACTACAGTGGGATGTCGGTGGGAAAGTTGTAAAGGGTAGGAGGTGGTAGTGGCAAGTGTTGCATCTGAGCATGGGTTGATTCTACCTCAAGGGCCGGGAAGGAGGAAGTGGCCAGTGAGGCCATCTATGAGGCAAAAGGTTTCGGCTCGTTCACACCAAGTTAGCTGATGTACCCTTTCTAGTACTTCCTATCAAATATTTTTTAGGGAAATGTTTCTTCCTTAGCTGATGTAGAATTGAGTATTCCTGCCATCTCTGTTGTAGCTTCTTCCCTATGGACCCCTATAGTTTGCTCTAATGGTAAGGTTGGTGCTTCTGGCGAGGCAATTTCCTCATGTCCAGTAGAATTGACACTTGGCCTTCGGGATGCTTCTAATGGAGTTTCTCCTAACATTCCTACACATGTTGAAATTACCTCATGTCTATGAGGTTTCCATAGTTGTTGCATATCAAAACTCTTTAGCCTTTCTTGGAGAATTTGTCTTACTAGCTGCTGAATATCCACTACCTGTATAGGGGTTAGTATTCCAAGTCTCTACTTAATAGTTTTCTCTGAGTACGATCCTGTTGGGAAGGTGTATAGTGCTACAAATGCATCTGGAAATGTAATTAACTATCTCTTCTCTATTATTTGGGCTTTTCAACTTTTCTGATTTTCATCAACTTCCTATGTTTTCCAGACGTTCAAATCTCTTGAAGTTGAACTTTCGGAGAAGGAAAGAGAGTTCTTCACCACTTCGACTCAAGTAGAACCTTTTGATAGTACTGCACTTATGGCATCTCCTCATCCTGAGTATTCTTCTTCTTAAGACCTCATCAGGGGCTTTGTTGATGGGCAAAATATTCAGGACCTAGAAGAAGCTAGAAGAAACTTTTTTTTATCATGCCTTATTTCTCATTTGATGTCTCTGTTTTGGCTGCATCATCTATCAAGTTTTTAGACTTATATTTAGAGATGATAGCCAACATGAACAACAGCGGGAGGCTCCCTTAGCCAAGACTCAATCTGAGGAAGAGTTGAAAGCATTAAATCAGATTATTCTAAGTGGTAATAAGAAATGTTTTCATTGGAACCATGAGGGTTCAATCTTATTTATACATCATTTTGATGTCATACAATGCCTTATTTTCATGTCTCATGAATCAATAGGAGAAAATAATCTATTCTGTGATAAGTGTGTAGAATTAGACAGATCTTGGAATTATAATAGTTCAAGGAAAAGAATTGCCTAAATCCGAGTTGTAACGAAGAATTTATGAAGGAAAAAAGATTTTGTAAGAAATTTGGTCTACCTGCCAAATCAACCACCAGAGGGAGCACACATGCGCGAGTTGACCATCTATGTTGATCTCGGAATTTTGGTGCACACCCCTTGAAACCATGACACATTTAAACATGACCAACCATGTGCGATTGGCAAAATCTCCTCCCATTAGCCTTCATGCCTTTAGCCAATAGTTGACCACCGAGTTTTCCTTCTTTCTTCAGCCAACGCTTGCTGAATTTCCTAATCCTTCCCTGTCGTGTTGACCCCCTTTGATCGGATTATTTGACCACCAATTTCTGGTGGTTGACCACCGAATCTGCTCCTGAACTATTCCAGTAAACTGATTTCCTTATTCGTGTTGGAAAACTTGTCCAAATCAATGTTGGTTTTGCTTTCCTTTCTCCTCAAGGAAACCATATTACATAAGGACTTCAATTTATATTTATTCTAAACCTTTTGCTTCTTGGATTTAAATTATGAACTCCAAATTATTTGAGGATTAATTTTATTTTATAAAAAAGGGGAGTCTTAGGCCAATCTACACACCCATCAACACACCTTACATCTTACACAAATTCCACCCTAAATTAGTAGTGTTAGATGTGGAGCTTAGGTGAAGAAGCTTGACCCTGTTTCTTGATGTGCACCATCGTTTCCTCCAATTTTTTTATTATGAACCTTTTACTTTTATTTTTTGAGCTATTCAATTATATATAATGATGTTTTCAATACAAGCAGGCATGAGTAGTTATCTTAGGATTGGGGCTACTTGAAGCCCTGGCCATGTTAGTTTGTAGTTAGATTTTTGGCTCTTGACTATGATTACTATGCATGTTGAATAAGTTTGACTGCTTCCCTTCGTGAACTTAATTTACATCTATAAGCTTAGCTACCTTATTTGCATATAATTATAGATGTAATTGTTTGTCGGACTATAATATCATCTTGTGATTCATAGCATCACGTTGGGTGGAGCCCTATTCATAGCCCAAACTCATGACAACCTAGGATTGACAACCTAAATGGTAGATAATAGACGTTCTAAGTACACATCATACTTAGAACATGCTAAGAAAGAGAGAATAATTGTGTTGAGTGGACCTTAGCTGGACCTTCCCATGGGCACTTAATTTAGAGAAAGCATAGTAATTAGGTCAAGGAAATCTAATGAGGAGCTATAATTGGTAAGGGTCGATGGTAAGCCCTGACTTGACTTAATCAACTATCTACAATCAATCAATCTTCTCTTGTTTTTAATTATGTTTTATTTTGTTATTCGCGTAAACACCAATTCAATCAAACCACCACCAATTTTGTTTTAGCTCTGTTGTATTTATTTTAATCTAAATTGATCATAATCCAAACTAAGTAGCTAGAATAAAGATTGAACAAGTCCTCGAGGGATCTACCTTTGCATGCTACTATACTTTCATACATGATTTTGTGCATTTGCAAGGTATCTCTATAGAATTATTGTACATATTCATTGTGTTCAATAAAATATCTATCAAGTTTTTGGTGTTGTTATCAGGGACTTGTCATTTAATTGTGCCCATTTAGTTTGAATTTTGTTAACTTAGTTTTTCCACTTGTTTCAGGTGCTGGTTTATGTCGTCTACAAGTTCTATGGTCGGCATTAGCTTAGGGTCCACTGCATCCTCTAGTGCTTCCTCTGTACATAGGAGCCCACCACCGAGTCCCAATAGAAAGGCCGGACCACAAATTGACTGTGCCTAGTTCCACCACTTGCCCCTAGATTCCAATGTGTCTTTGCTTCCCCTTAATTCTCTGAGGACCAGTTCCCCATCATATTTCAAGCCAGCACCGTGGAGAACTTTAAGCTAAAATTTTAAACCATTCACACGACGTTTCATGACCTCTGAGGTGAGGGCCCTCACCTTCACATCAAGACATTTGTGTAGGTCTGATCTATCTTGCGTATCAACATAAACATCGAGGTTCAAATTCGATTAAGGTTGTTCCACATCTCACCGAAGGACTGTGCTAAGGCATGGTTCCACTTGTTGGCACCCCTATTCATCTATTCATGAAGGGATTTGACTTTCAAGCTCCTCATTTAATATTAGTCCATGGAAAAAACCAACGAGTGGAAGGCTTAGATCATGAACTCGAGGTAAACAATTTATGAGGTTTTCTATGAATATTGAGAAAGGTTCAATGAAATGCTTCATGCATTCCTTTACCACAACATCGAAGAGGATCACTTGATGATTTATGTAAGACCCGGTCTTGGAAGCAAGACCCGTGAGCTTGGAAAGGTAAGATCGGTGAACGATCCCACATCGCTCGGGGAGGGAAAGTTGAAGTAACTTATATGTGTGGGCACGTATCTATCTAACATAAGGCCTTTTGGGAGCTCAGTGGCTTTGGGGGAGGGGAGGGGGGATTGGAACCCCAAAGTTAAGCGAGTTGAGGCTGGTGCAATCCCATGAGGGGTGACCTACTGGGAAGTTGCACGTGAGCTCCCGAAAACAAAACCGTGAGGGTTGGGCCCAAAGCGGACAATATTGTGTTAGATGGGCCAGGTCGTGACAATTTACTTCAAGGGGGGATTAAAAATTGTTGATCAGATCCCACTCTCATGTGATTCTAGATGGGACTGTTGCAGAGGCACATATGGCCTTCGAGAACATTGCTCAAAGGAAGAAGCAGCTCAGTTATAGAAGGATTCCTCTAGACATAGTTGAGGTTCAACATGATGACCAAGTACAGTGCCATTGCTCAACTCGTGATATTAATCATGTAGTTATTTAGTGAAAAGGCCAAGGGAGTCCTCATGTGTGACGTGTGTTCGGTTTAGGGGCACATTTCTCAAGAATGCCTCCTTATGGAAGAGGCCAACTTTGTTGGAGGTTACAATGCCTCTAGACCCCGGAATGGTCCCTATTCTAACTCATACAATCTGGGGTGGAAGAACCATCCAAATTTTAGGGGAGCAATAACCAAAACACGGCCAATCTCATGTGACCACCTAGATTCCAGCCACAGCAACCCACATCCCCTATAATGCACTCTTAAGGACCATTGTTGGGCCAAGGCTCCAATAACAAGTCATGGGAAGAAGCCCTTACTACCATGGAACAAACCATCAATGCCTGAATGAGACACGTAACCAGTTAACTAAGATAAATAATGCCATTTCCAACTTGGAAAGGCAAATTGGGCATCTTGAATCCCAAATGCAACACTAAGAACCAGGCACGTTCCCAAACCAAACCATGGTCAACCCCAGTGGACATCACACCCCATGATGAATTCCATCACTTTACTGAGTAAGGACACAATTCAAGGTCTTCCCATGGTTTACAGTAGGGATAAGCGTGTAGAAAATGAAAAGGAAGATGTGAACTAAACTTGGGTGCTGAGCTTTGAACAATATGAATCTTTACTGCCTATAATTGAGGATAAGGCCCTAGTTTTGGAATAGCTTAAGCATTATAATCAAAGTCCTATTTTTGTATAAGATAAACCTAAAGCGATACATTGTGATCCCAATGATGATGGTATTCTTCCTTTTCCTGCAGGTTTCTAGATCAAGGTTAGCAACAACGATTTGATGCTCATAAACTGAGAAATAGGCACATTACCCTGAGAACACTGATGTCCTACACATTGTCCATCTTTTTAGAAACATAGCCGACGAATGTGGTCTGGCCGTAAGGCCTTGCAGCACCCTTAGAGGCACCATCATTACTGCCACACCATTTGAGCACTGTTGGACTTCCACATCATCTCTCCCAACTTGACCCCCAGTCCATGTTCCCCCTAGACATGTCCTAGACACACATATGTGCAACCCAAGACATACTAGTACCCCAACTTGTAGCATAGCGATTGGGCATACCTAAGGGCCACGGTCTACAAGGCCCAACACCTACTTCTCAACACCATGCGGTAGCCCTAGTTGCATCTCAGCATCCGATTTAGGACCAACCCTTTGTTTTATCACAAGATCTCTCTTCCAACTCTCAATTATTCACATTGCAGGATACAACAAACGAGGAAGAGAAGTTTGACAAGGATCCCATGCCCAAGGTTGAGGACCTCGCCCCTCCATCACTCCCCTGTATCATCAAAGAAAAACTATCCAACCATTATTCTTGTGATACAGAGGTGGTAGTAAGTGTTATTCTCTATCATATTTTCGTATCTTTAAATCTAGGGCCACTTAAACCTACTAAGCTTGGCATAAAAGTGGTTGATTCTTTGATTACTAAGCTAATATGTGTGATTGAGGATATTGAGGTGCAGATTGGGGATGTTTGAATTGCTGCATATTTCTATGTCCTAGGAATGGAAAAACCCATTCCAAATAATGATCCACTACTAATTTTTGGCCTACCTTTTTTTGCCACCCTGGATTGTGACATCAATACCAAGAAGGGGACCATGGCTATCAATGTCTTGATCAAGGATACCATTGAAGAGTCACAAACCAGGAACTCCATTCCCAAGGATGTCTCACGACCTCCCAGAGCTATATGAGTGCCACATGAAGAACAGGTTAGGGATACCCCAAGCAGTGCTTTTTGAAAAAGTGTGCCTCCATGAAAGATGCCACACTCTTAACGCAGGACCCTCACCCATCCATCTAAGAAAGCACCCAAGTTCCATGGGAACCTCGACCACCATGGACGAATTGCTCACCAGTCCCACGAGCACTCACATTACTTCGAGGCTCTTCCATAGCCCAATCTAAGTGCACCCACTAGTTAGCCCATAACACCTACATAATGTGCTAGCCTCATCTTTCTTAGACGTTAAATAAAATGCTCTTAGGGGGCAACCTAACCCTGGTTTGTCCCCTAAACTTTGTTTATATTTTTACACTCAAAAATCTCTCAAACTTTTATACTCGTGTCCTATTTATTGTTTGCAACATTGAGGACAATGTTTGATTTATGTTTTGGGGGGAGAGGGGTGTAGATTTGTTGTTTGTTGTAATCTTAGACAATGAACATGTAACGACCCGTCCCAAATTCCATGATTAGATTAGTGACTAATCACGATTAGTGAGCCTAATCCGTGATTAGTAGAGCGAAATGGGACGAACGGTGCGAAATGACCGTTTTGCCCCTGATGGTGGCAAAACGTTGACTTTTTAATCGGGCGGTCAAATGGACTTTGACCGATGACCGTGACGTAGTTCGTGACGTCATGAGTTCATAGACAGGTGGCACGTTCAATTCCGACGTTCGAGGAGGAAGTTATGACATTCGGAAGTTTAGGGGCATTTTGGTAATTTGGGTGAATAGGTTGTCAAAAGTTGACTTTTTGACCGGGAGGTTCGATGGCCGAGGGCCGAAGACCATTACGTAGATAAGGACGATACGAATCCGTAGACAGGCGGCACGTCGAATTCGGACGTTCGACGGCGAAGTTACGGTTCACGGAAGTTTCTGATTACTATTCATGATGGCACGTTTTACGAGACAAAAGTGCAGTTTTGTCTCTAGTGGGCCCAGATATTTGTTCTGATGCCCAATGGATGAGTGACAAGTGTCACCCATCCAATGAACATCATTTTTCCCTTCATGCATCTCACCTGCCTCTTCATCGATCATTTCCTTCCGTTCAAACCATTTCACCCGATCTCAGGAGACCCCAAACCCATTACAACCTTCAACCTTTGACCCCATATGCTTACTGGAGAGACTAGAGAGTGAGGAGATGATGGTGTAGGACGGTGGCCGGCCAGGTGACGCCACCGTGCACGGCCGAAACCACGAACCCGAGAGAGTACGGTGAGGTCCAAATTCCATTTTAAATTCGATCTTTGCATTATGGTTGCTATTAGATTATTTGGATGAGCTTAGGGGGTTATAGGGAAGCTATTAGGATGTTTTGGGTGGTGGTTAACGGCTGAGAAGCCGTGGGGGACCGATCGGAAAAATGGGACCGTGAGGTCCATTTCGAACCAAGGGGTTTCGGGTAGTTTTCTTAGGTTTTAAGGATTGAGTTAGATTGGAAATGAGAAAATAGGAATTTAGGAATTGGAATGGAGGAAATCGGACCAAAAATGAGGGAGAAGAAGGCCTGGACCGGTTACGCCGGTCCAGTTGCAGAGGTTGGACCGGACCGGCCCGGTCGGACCGGTTCGATCGCTGGAGACGACGGGCACTGTAGCGGCGTGTGGCTCCCACGCGCAGCCACTTCAGGCGGCGCGTGTGGGCGCGTGCTAGGGTTTTTGGGGATGTGTTCAACATACGAAATCATCTATTCGATGTAACGAACATTTTGGGACTGGTTTCGAGTCGATCGAACACCGTCTCGATATGTTTCGAGACGCGGCTTCAGACGGTCTGTGAGTGGACCTTGTTTTCTAAATTGGTGCATGCATAAATGTTTATTATATGTTTTATTACTTGTTTGATGATGCCATGGGTGCATTTGTATGTGGTTACGTATAAGCACGTATTTCGAGGTTTCGGCCTTATACGGTGCTTATACGGGTCTGTATTTCTTTATTGATTTAAATGAACTGAATTTGGATTTCAAAATGATAAACTCGGGTATGAGACCCATTTGGTTTTGTCTCGGGCATATGACCTCAGATTCCGGGCACGGTGCCCAGTTGGCGTCCTATGTTCGGGTACGAGACCTAGTCACTTTACGGTTTTGATTTCAGGTCAGGGAACCTTAAATGGATTCCCAGGTTCATGACGGTTTATGGGAACCGGCATGAACCCTTGTTATGGTATCATGGTTCATGACGGTTTATGGGAACCGGCATGAACCCTTGTTGGTTATTACGGTACATGACGGTTTATGGGAACCGGCATGTTACCTGATTATGGATATTATGGATTCATGACGGTTCAGGGGAACCGGTCATGAATGTTTATGTTATGTATATATATATGTTCGTCTACCTTCCTTTACATGTTCTATTATCTCCTCCGGGGAGGGTCGTTGGTCTGGGTGGACCCCGGAGTATTCACGGAGCACCGACTGAGTGGAGTCACCCCCCAGTTGGGTTCCTTACTCTCAGGAAGGCTATTATTACTATTACCTCGGGTAGGGTCAGTGGTCTACGGACATTGATCTTGACTTTGAGATGACTCGGATTGAGACCAGGGTAGCGCGCGCGTAGCTTTGGATACCGTGACAGGATTGGTTGTGTGACTTATATATATGATATGTGGTGTGTACAGGTGTGCACAGGATTTGGGCAGTGGCCCGTATGGTCGTTTTCATTGTGGTCCTTTCGACCTTGGTTTATATCTGCTTTGGGCTTAGTCCCACATATGGTTTGTTTTGGATAAATGGTTTTCGAATGCATGCATGCTTTTTAGTGGAGGGTACAAAGGTCTTCTCGTTAAAATGTTTTTATAAACTTTTGTTTTGTCCACTCACAGTTTTTAATGTTTTGACTGCCCTTCAGGTTGACATCGGATGGGGACTGTAGCAGAGACCGAGATATCACATGCCTCCTCCGGATCCTGGCGTACTCTGATAGCCCGGGAGGGCAAAGGACGAAAATATCCCTTGTCTGACACTTCGTGTCAGACGGGAGCAGGGTCATCCCGCACTAATCCCGGGGGGATTGGGATGGGTGAACAAGCTAGAAATAACACATTAACAAGATTATAAGAATCAAAGTCATAAAACATGTTTTACAATACCAAAAATGCCATGGCCGTGAGTCATATGTGTCAAGTGTGTATGCGAACATTTAAATAATCTTGGCTGATATCTTTTAATAATTTTAGCTGATACCTTTATTTTTTTCGTGGAAGCTTTAGAACAATGTGGTTTTTCGTGAAAGTAATGTGGTCATTTTTCGTCGATTATACAAATTTGATCCATTAGATCACCAACAAAATTCCAGAAAAATGAAGCACACTGCTCATAAGTGATGAAGCATTCATGATCAACCTTGACTCATTTTGTAAGATAATCATGGGATGCATATTTTTTAATGTGACACATACATAGGCAATCAAACTTGTTTTAACCTAATTTTCATATATGCTTTATAATATAATCATTTACATGTTTTGTAATGTAACATATCTTTACATGTAACGACCCGTCCCGAATTCCGGGATTAGATTAGTCACTAATCTTGATTAGTGAGGTTGAACGGTGGTTAGTAGGGCGGAATCGAACAAAATGTGCAAAATGACCGTTTTGCCCCTGGTCGTGGGCAAAATGTTGACTTTTTGATCGGGCGGTCAAACGGACTTTGACCGATGACCGTGACGTAGTTCGGGACGTCACGAGTTCATAGACAGGTGGCACGTTCGATTCCGACATTCGAGGAGAAAGTTATGATGCTCGGAAGTTGAGGGGTATTTTGGTAAATTTGGCATAATTGGGGCCAAATGTTGACTTTTTGACCGGGAGGTCCAATGGACGGGAGCCAAGGACCGTTACGTAGGTCTCGTCGATATGAATCCAATGACAGGCGGCATGCCGAGATCGGAGATTCGACGACGAAGTTATGGTCAAGGGAACGAATTAACGAACCGAGACTCCGATTAAAATAATAATATAATAATGAATAGTAACTGATGACTGTGCACATCCGGATGAGTGACAAGTGTCACCCACCCTTGTTTCCAGCTCCTTGTTTCCCTCCAAACACCATCATTACAACATCATCGTTTCTCCTTCATCATTTCTTCCATTTTCTCCATCTTTTTCCCCCATTTTCTTCTTCTTTGTTTCTTACCCGTGGACCTTCAAAAATTAGTGTGAGAGAACTGGGAGAATTGGCTCCCTTCCTCTACCGTTCTTGAGAGAAAATTGAGAGATTAATGGATTGAGATACCTGGGGAAACACTGGGATCGATTGATGGCTGGGAACTGGGAATTCGAAAATTTGGATATTGGGGGGAAAATTCAAATACTGGGAATTGGACCGTGAGGATCGAAATGGAGCTCAATTCGAGCCTTCTGAGATCACTACGATCAGAATCATCGAAAGAACGAAGGAAATTGGCCATCAATTGGCTCTGAACAGACCGGGTGACAGTAAGGAAAATTCGAAGTCGAGTCGTGATCTTGGAGCAATCAAACGGTGTAATTGATGTGGGGAAACTACTTCTCATGATCCAGTGATGCTTCTGGGTGCATCAATTGGAAGAAACTGGCTAAGATTGACGGAACTCCATGATTTCACAGTGACGGGTGTTCTTCATTGTTCATCATGGAATCGTGGGATTGTAGGTAATGTTTTGTGTAATTAACGTTACAGAACTTTAATTTAAGTTAAAACGAAGCTAACTGAATGATCAATTGGAAGGTTTAAGGCTGAATTGATAGGATTGGAACCGGGTCGTCTCGCGGGCTAATTGGACCCGTTTACCAGACATACGGGTTAGGACGATGCACTGTAGCAGGCGTGTGGGTTTCACGCGCAGCCACTCACGGCGGCGCGTGACGGCGCGTGGGCACGAATCTCGAGGTGAGGTCAACATGACTTCTATCCTATTTAATGTAACGAACATTTTGGGATTGGTTTCGTGTCGATCGGACACCGTTTCGATATTGTTCGGGACGTCCGAAGGTTTTAAATCAAGTTTAAAAATCGTTAAAAATTCGGGAAAATTACGGGACTTTGATAGAATGTTAATGATGAGGTTAGTGACCCTCTAATGTAATTTGGACAGGATTGGGAGTCTCGGTGATAGTGGTGTGGCCCGGGAAGGCCTATGGCACGCGTATCGAGGCACCCGGTTAAACGGTCTGTGAGTGGACTTTGGTTTTATAAATTCTATGCATGCTTAAATGTTTTATATGGATGATGATTGTGATTGTATGTTGTTGATTTGGATGTTGGTAAATTGTACGGTTTCACGTATTTCGAGGCGATTTACGTGCTTGCACGTAAATCGAGGTGTTTCCGGTTTTGCACGGATTTTCCATGTTTATGGTCTTGGATATAATATGATGAAATGGTTTTGAAATTGGAAATATGAACTCGGGCTTGAGGCCCACTTGTTTTGGAAATTTCGGACTTGGAGTCCATTTGAGTGCGTAATCGGGCCGGGGGCCCAGTTACTTTATGAAATGGGGCCAAGGGCCCAGTCGTTTACGAAATCGGGCTGAGACCTATTTGAGTTATGTTATCGGGCCAGGGGCCCAGTTGATTTACGAATTCGGGTCGTGGGCCCAGTGGGTTTATAAAGTCGGACTGCGGGCCCAGTTGGTTTACAAATCGGGCTGTGGGCCCAGTGGTTCATAAAATCGGGCATGAGGCCCAGTTGGATTATAATGGTAATTTCGGGTCAGGGACCCTATGTTTAATAATTGTGATTTCGGGTCAGGGACCCTAAATGGAATTATGTTGTTTTATGGAGATTTCGGGCGGGGCCCATTGTAATATTGTGAAATGATTTAATAAAACTGTTTCCTTACACCATCTGGATACGAGGATATATGATGGTCTCCTCCAGGTGTCTGGGACATTGGGGAAGTCACGGTGCATTGCCTGCGAGGGGTCATTATACGGAGCAGCCGGACCGTATGATGACTCAGGAGCAGGATTGCTATGATTGACGTCAGGGACGTCAGACATCGGGGATGTCAGAGATATGGACCTGGTGAGACCCCGGGCAGCACGCGTTGCTTAATACCGTGAGATATGACGTTAGAGACGTCAAGCGTCTGGGACGCTAAGCATCAGGGATGCTGGTGATGGTAATGGTAAATATGGATTAATGAATCTATGAAATGGCTTTTCGGTTGGATATGTGTTATGTGGTAAAAATGGATTATTGGTTATGTTATGGTATTTCGGGTTGGGGACCCTAAATGGTTTTGGATTTATGGATTTATGTTTATGGATTGGGCGGTGGTCCACATGATTTTAATATGTCTGGTAGTGGCATTCCACAGTTTTGGGCTGAGTTCCCACACTTGGTTTTTGGTTAACGGTTTTTGGGCTAAGGCCCTAATGGCTCGGTTGAGCAAACGTTTTGGTTACTGGTTTTCGTGGCATGTATACGTTTTTATTGGAGGGCATAAATGTCTTATAAATGTATTTGATGAACTTATTGATTTTTGTCCACTCACAGCTTTTGGTTTTAATGCCCTTCAGGTTGATTACGGATGCGATTGCAGCAGAGACTGGGACATTGCATGCCTCCTCCATCAGTCCTTGCGCACTCTGGATGCCCCGTTTGGGCAGTGGCTCTTGGTTATCCCTTGTCTGACACCCCTTGTTGGACGGGAGCAGGGCACATTCCACGGTAATCCCAGAGGGATTGGGATGGGTCCTGTCATTAAATGCCTCAAATCTTGCATAATAAATATGTTCATAATCTCCATAGCTCCGCGGCAATACGCATGCATTATTGCTAGTAAATATAGTAAAACTGAAATGTGAGAAATCATTGTTCATCTACCGTGTATTGACGATTTTACGCTTTTTTGTCCCCTTTTTGTTATGAACAGTAAAATGACTTTTTGGTCCACATTAGACATCGGTTAGCCTTCACCATTTGGCCCAGAAACCTATGGGCTCATGGGTACCAACTAGGCCTGTTGACAAAGAGCCCGACCTGGCTCGCTATGGGTCGTGGGCCAGCCCTGCCCGAAAAGTAGCGAGCTGGACTTGGGCTTGGTGTATTCAAACCCAATAAACTCGATAGGCCCGAACCCAAAAGGCCTAGTAAACTCAGCCCGATAAGGCCGAGTAAGCCTAACCCGACCCACCCGTATAAGTCTAGCCCATTAACCCGAATATATGTAAAATAATTATTAATTAGGAATTATTGTGTTTCCTTTATATATGATTCTTTCTTAATTTTTGTTTATGATTTATGTGTGCTACTGCTGAAACAGTAGGTACATTATTGTGTTGACACCACCGGTTTTTTTACTAAGTAGTTTGCATTGAAAATTTCTCAAAAAAAACCGGTGGTGTCAACACAATGATGAGGGCTAACACCGTTTCTCTGATTGTGTTGACACCACCGGTTTTTTTAGAGAAATTTGGACGCGCATTCATCGCACACTGATTTACATCCGCATTCATCGCACACTGATCTACACCGCATTCATCGCACACTGATCTACACCGCTTTCATCCAATGCTCATCACACCCATCCCACGCATTCAACGTAATTCGAAAGGGATGGACAATAGCCAAATGATTTGGAAAAACCTAATTCGTCATTCTATCCATCGATCTCTTGGTTATCGAAGGAATCGGACTCAACCCACCGCAAATCAATCCCTGAAAAACTCACGAAATCAGACCCAATGCTCATCACACCCATCCCACGCATTCAACGTAATTCGAAAGGGATGGACAATAGCCAAATGATTTGGAAAAACCTAATTCGTCATTCTATCCATCGATCTCTTGGTTATCGAAGGAATCGGACTCAACCCACCGCAAATCAATCCCTGAAAAACTCACGAAATCAGACTCAAATCACTCTTCAATTTGAACTTTGATTTTTCAATCTAAGCTTCGAGATTTCGAGGTAAGTTTTCATTCCTCTTTTGTGAATTCTTTTTAAATCAAGTGGAATGTAAATTGATTTTGTTGCCTGTTGGGTTTTTGCAAGGGATAAACAAATCGGATTCAACTCATCCTCTCAATCTGAGCATTGAGATTTGGAGGTAAATTTTCATTCCTCTTTTGTGAATCGTTGTTAAATTAAGTGGAATGTAAATTGATTTTGTTGCATGATGGGTTTTTACAAGGGGTAAACAAATCGGACTGAACCCATCTTCTCAATCTGAGCATCAAGATTTGGAGGTATATTATTTATGGGTTTTAAGCATTATATATTTTGAATATTTTATGTATTTTTTTCCCTGAAATTGAAATGCTACGTCAAAGCCTATTTATTATTATGCTATTTTGCATGTTAAAGCCAGGAATTTTATGTAACGAAGTTTATGTTTAGATTAGTTATTCTTTTTTCTATTTGTTTTACTCCTGAGAAAGATTTGTGTTAATTTGATTCGTATATGAATTGGAGATTGGGGGAATGTTATGTCCCTTTGTTGCATTCACTGCTAATTTGTATCAAGATAGGGCTTGGTGCAATCTTAGGGCTTCAATTATTGAGATGGATTTTGTTGAGTGTTTATTTACGTCCCTTGGAAACTTTTGGTCTCACTTTTTTTTTTTTTTTTATGCGCTTGGTGCAATCTTAGGGCTTCAATTATTGAGATGGATTTTGTTGAGTGTTTATTTACTCTTGCATGTTTGTTTTTAGGAAGGGTGATGAAGAAATTGGTATGTTTTGGATGGGAAGAAGCAATAGAGTGATAATTCGTGGGTCAGAATTTTTAGTTATTTTTTGGGTATTTTATATTGAGATGGATTTTTGTCTGCTATTTTATTAGAAATTTGAGGGCTTTTGACGTGCAGGTCCGACTTTCAAGTTGATTGCAAACTATGGTATGTTTCTTTGCTTATTATAGTATGTTTCTTTGCTTGTTTCCCAGTTCAAATTTCGGATAAATGTCCCAATCGAATTATTTTTTTATTTTGGTTTGTCAAATCTTGCATTGAAAAGTTTTGATTTACTAAGTAGTTTGGAATGACACTCGATAAGGGATAGTAGAAATTTTCTTGGTGATTTTTTAAAGTTTCCTTGGAATTTAACCACTTCCTCGACCTTTGTCCCGACTTCGGTGATGGAAACAACTCCGCAGTGCGGTGCTCTAATGAACAAGAGTTCTGCCTTACTATACCTTTTTATCATATTTTTAACACTTTCTTATGTAATGTATAAGAATGGGTTGTTTGTGAATATGTTTGTTAGTCTGGTTTAGGATCGACTTAGGTTATTGAAGGTTGTAGACTTCCTAAATTGTTATTGTCAAACATAACTTGGTGATAAGTGCCTTATTTTGGATATGTCTGAGTTTGGACATGTGTCTGACTTTAGATATGTATTTGAGTTAGATATGTGTCTGATTTTGTATTTGTGCCTTAGTTTGGATATGTGTTTGACTTTGGATATGAATCTGGTTTTGGGATATCTGTCTGTTTGAAATTTTGTGACAAGTGTTTGAATATGGATATATGTATGTTTGAATTCTATTTCTATGTGCATGTTTAATGAGAGACCTTATGGAACAGAACTTGCTGCTTTGTGTTATAGTATTACTTGAGTGTAGGATTGATATTCAAGTTATGCTGATATTAAATTCTCGGCTCTGTAATTTTCTTGATTTTGGATCTGTGTTTGAAATTTTTTTATAAGTGTTTGATTTTGAATGTGTTTCTGTTTCACTTCTACTTGTGTGTGTCTATTGAATGAGTTTATTAATAACATTGTCAAACTGGACTTGATATTTTATGATATGGTATTAGCTAAGTATTCGAATTTCTTAACTTTGGTACTTTATTTTCAAGTGATTTGAAATTGTTGTGCTCATCAATTTTGTATCTCCCTATATGACTATGATCTACATGATTCTGTGTTGTTTCGGTTCAATTCTACTTTTGTTATTATTTGAAAGTTGGTGTGATATGTTTATTTTAATTTCATTTCTACATGCATTTAATTTTCTGCTTATTAAGGATTGAAGGAAATGGAATTGTTCTAGACAGATTATGCAGGTAATCTACTAAACAAAAATTGTACATTCATCATTTTTTTTCTAATTTTTCTATTAATCTTAGATTCCATTTAGTTGCTTGACATATAGCTATTTATATAAGTTTTAGAACCTGCATTTGTTAAAGGGATTTTGTTAATATATAGTTATTTTCATAAATTTTAGGGGTAACTATAAATAGGTTCTATTTTAGAATTCAACTTATAAGTTAATCCAGTAAATAGAGACGGTACATAAGAAATAATTTTTTTTAAAAATTGTTGGTAAAAAAATATCATTATTTTTAGTCCGTTGTTTTTTAAAGAATTACAAGTATGCCATTACATATCATATTTATCTTGAGCGTACAAAATTCCATCATTCTAGGGTGTCATATCCTTTTTTATTTTTCTTTTATGTACCTACCATAATTTGATTCTAGATTTAACAGGTAAATTAAACAATATTGCATACTTAACTCCCTGCATAAATAAAATACATATACATGCAAATTTTAACTGTTTCATAATAGGTATATTATATTCAATATTTACTTGTCTACAAAAATACAGATAATTATTAATTTATCTACAAGAAAATAAAATATACAGGTAATCATTAATTTACATATAAAGTAATAAAATAACAAAAAAAGTAATAAGATAGATAACGTACGTTTCTGACTCTTCAAAAGTATCAGATGTTATCCGATAAAAAATATAAATAAATCTTCAATATATTATGAAATTTAGTTATAATTATCTTAAATTAAATAATTTTGAAAAATAAATATAAAATGATAATATTTAAAATTTGAAAGTTTCTCATCCATATATGAAAAATTGGTATAAACGGTATCAAGAATTATTTTATTTTTTTTAAAAAAAAAACCATTAAAAGAACACGTTAAAAAAATTTGATAATGGACTATTTTATATGTTAAATGGACTAATATTTAACTAATTTATACATTAAGCTTAAAAATTAGACTAATTTATAATTATTTCTAAATTTTATTATTCTACGTAATTCAATTGTTTATCTTGCTTTTAACATCATTTAACCAATTGTTTAATATTTTGGATAGAGTTTATGTACTATTCTTTTAAATAGATAAGATTCGAAGTGTTATCATCATGATAACAATATTCATATTATATTTTTATGCTTTTAAATGCTTGCTTTTCATTCATTTTTATATTTAACAAACCTCTATTTAACATTGTCTTCAATTAATTAGTAGTCTGTAAACCTCAGTTTCGCTAAACTCGCATCAAAGTAAGTTCATTAGGACTAGAATCATATTCTAAGTACTAATATGATGTCTACCAATGCCTTTCGAAATTGTCTAACACATTTATGATCTGCATTGTTTCTTTGTACACTAAGTTTAATATCATTCTCAGTACTCAACTGCCCCCTCAAGTAATTAATGTTTAATTACAACTTTTAGTTTCTGTCAAAAGGAACATTTAAAAATCTCATTCATCATCGGCTTTTGTATTTATTTAATATTGTAGTTTATAAATTGCAGTACGATAAAATAACTGAAATTTCTCTGTTTCCTCTCCTCTCCTTCGGCTTATGTGCTAAAGTCTCTTCATGTTCATCTTTAACTTCAAACTATGTGCTTTCGATTCATAATAAAGGTTGTATCTTAATTTGGATGTTTCGAATGATTAATTTCAATATGCACTAAACTCTTTGACCAGAATCAAATAGAGTGTAATTGCAGATGAGACTTTAAATATGGTAACCTTTCAATCATCATCATTAACATAGACGTGCTTCACCTGCCTTTAACTTCAATGCAATAACGATGATGCGTTCTACAATTTTCACTAAATTGCTACTAAAGGGGAACGCTTTCCAACACCGAATCTAAGTGGAAGCCAAGTAACCCAACTAGTTCGATCAACTCTCACCGCTACGAGCAAACGCGAGTGAGGAAGAAAGCGCCATGAAGGAGCCGCTGGATCTGATAAGGCTCCGCCTCAACGAGCTCATCTACATCAAGCTCTGCTCCGACTGAGAGCTTGGTGGTACACTTCATGCATGTCTCCACATTGTCATGTCTCTCACTCTGCTCTAAATTAGGTTGTCTGTTGTTGGGTTTGTTCAAATTGGGGTTTTAAATTCAGAAGAGGATAAGTAATTTAGGGATTAAATCATTCAAATTTCGTGTTTAATTGTCGTGGTCCATTAGTAGCTTGTATGTGCATTTGGGTTTATTCAGAAGAAGTGATATGAAAAGAATAGTAGTATGTATGTGCATTTGGGTTCAGTCTGTATGTGCATACTGGTTCTGCCTATTGCTTGGGAAAAGAAAAACATGACAACAAAAATGGTGTTGCATTTGGTACAAGGTAAAATTCAGCTATTCCAGAACATGAAGTGTATACCGTTGTGGTTGAAATGAGGATACTATGTTGGAATTGTCAGGGCATCGGTGGTCATCTGATAGTTTACAACTTGGAGGAGCAGAATAGATTGCTTTGACCAGATATTTTTGTACTCTTGGAAACCAAAAATAAAAGTGTTCGATTTCGATACTTGAAAAGGCTTTTAGGTATGGATTTTATGCATGTTGTGGAACCCCATGGGCTTAGTAGGGGTATGTGTGTGTTTTGGAAATTTGCAGGGCATGTTGAGTTAATTAAATATGCTAATTTTGTGATTGAGATTCTAGTTAATGATGAAGAACAGGACACTAAATGGAGGTTATTTTTTATTTATGCTAATACAAATGATAGTATCAGATTGAGGCAATGAGACACTCTAAGGCAACGGTTAGATAGGGTGTCTGATGGCTATTTATTGTTGGGGGATTTCAATGATATTCTGGCTGTGGGGGAGAAAAAGGTGGCAACCCTCGCTCAGTGGGAAGTATAAAGGCCTTTTGAAATCTTGTGGCGGATGGGAGGTTCTTAGACTTGGACTTCACTGGGCACCTATTCACCCGGAGGAACAAGCGGGATACTGGATTTGTAGAAAAGAGACTAGACCGTGGCCTGGCATTAGAGACATGGATGTCATCCTACCCTCAGGCACAGGTTACCCACATTTTTCTAACATGGTACGATCATTCTATACTTGCCCTTGACACAATGTCTGGTGTCCGAAGGCAACAGGGATGGTTCATTTATGACCCGCGGTGGAACAAGGTGGAGGCGTATAAGGATGTTGTTCAAAGGGAATGGAGGGTGGATAGGAATGGCTCTCCAAGCCAATGTGTTTTTTAGAAACTAAAATGGATCCGTAAAGGTCTAGTGCATTGGAAAAGAAAGGATTGTTGTAACTCCCAGAAGCTTATCAAAAAGTTGAAGGACCAACTCACTAGGTGTTACCAAGTCGTGCATTGGAAAAGAAAGGACTGTTAGAGGAAGAACTTAAGACAATCGTGACAGATGAGAAAATTTATTGGAAGTTGCAGTCTCGAGTGCACTGGTTGAATGAGGGGGATAAAAATACTAGATTTTTTCATGCTAAAACTGCGAAGCGATGATGGTTTAATTGTATCCGGGGTCTTCACAATGGTGAGGGAATTTGGACGAACAAGGAGGAGGATTTGGAGGCGATTTCTAATGGTTTTTTTCAGGACCTTTTCACAACCTCACTACCCTCCCAATTCCAGGAAGTCACAGACTACATCAACATGAGGGTTTCTACCTCAGACAATGCGGCCTTGATTTAGCTAGTCACACATTAGGAGGTTAGGAAAGCACTTGTGTAGATCCATCCTACAAAGTCCCTAGGCCCTAATGGCTGTAATGCAAGCTTCTTCTATAAGCATTGGGGCCTAATTGGAAACAAGGTAATCATGATGTTTTGCATTTCTTTCAGATTGGATATATGTTGAGGCAGATTAATTTCACATACTTGGCTTTAATCCCCAATGTTGCTAGTCCAATGAACATGACACAATTTCGTCCTATTTCATTATATAATGTCATTTATAAAATTATCGCCAAGGTTCTTACTAACCGAATGAAGGATTTGATGAGGGAGGTGATTAGTGATTCTCAAAGTGTTTTTGTGTCGGGTCGACAAATTACGGACAATGTTCTTGTGGTCCATGAGTTGTTGCATACAATTGGAAAGAAACGAGGTAAAAAATAGTGAGGATATGATGCTTAAATTGGATATGTCAAAGGCCTATGATAGAATGGAGTGGGATTTCCTCTTGGAAGTTATGGAAAGACTGGGCTTTCACTCGGCTTTCTGTCAATGGATCAAAGAATGTATCACTATGACGTCGTTCAGTGCCCTTATGAATGGATCCCTTACTGATGTATTCTGGCCATCTAGAGGCTTGAGGCAAGGTGACCCCATGTTTCCTTTCCTTTTTGTTATATGTGTAGAAAGCTTATCAGCTTTTATCCGTAGGAAGACTGAGGTAGGGGCCTGCACCTGGTGCTTTCTATGTCACCCACTTACTTTTTGCGGATGACTCAGTCCTATTCTTTAAAGCTATTGTAATTGTATGTGCTCTAGCCAGAAAATAAATTTTGTGAAGAGTTTCGTGGTGTTCAGTGCAGATTGTTTTCCTCTCTTGCAGGACCGGATTGTTGAGGAGCTAGGAGTCAGTGTGAAAGGGGAGTTTGGAAAATATATGGGGCTGCAAGTCGACTTTGGGGCTTCAAAGAAGGTTGTTTTTGAAGATATTCGCAATAGAGTGGAGGCGAAAGCCCTAGGTTGGTCCGAACAGTTTCTTTCCAAGGCTGGAAAGGAGGTTCTTGTTAAGTCCATTGCTCTGACTTTTCCTAATTATGCTATGTCATGCTTCCTACTTCCGGAGGGGGTTTGCAAGGATATTGAGCGGATATTGACCCCTTACTGGTGAGGTAAGCAACAACTACAGTGTGGTATGCATTGGGCTGCTTGGGAAAGACTCACGGTTCCAAAAGATGCTAGAGGATTGGGCTTCCACGACATTAGGGTCTTCAACTTAGCCATGCTTGCGAAAATAGGGTAGAGGTTTAGATCAACCCTTCCCCCTTTTGGCTAGGATGTTACGTGCAAAGTACCATAACAAGACTACAATTCTGGAAGCTAAGGAAGTCGTGGGGTCCTCATGGGGTTGGAAGGGCATCTTGAAGGGGTTGCGCATCTTGAAGTTGGGCCTTCGTTGGCATGTAGGGGATGGATCTCTAATTCCCACTCGGTCGGACCCATGGCTTCCAGTTAGCCGGCCCTTCAAGGTAAAATTCCTTAATCCAAACCTTCCATATTTGGTTAAAGAGTTGATTTGCCCTATTAGTTATAGATGGTTGTGTAGCCTGGTGGCGAGTTTGTTTGATGAGGAGGGCACCAATGTCATTTGCTCTATTATGTTGAGTAAGTATGGGTGTTATAGTCGTTATCTTTGGCACTTCTCCATGAATGGTCGATATAATGTTCACTCTGGGTATTTATTGGCTACGGAGCTGTGTCGTAATGGTGAATTTTTTGGAAGAAATAAAGGGGAGATTAGTACAGTCAGTGGGTAGCAGCGAATCTAGAAACACATTTGAAGCCTGAATGTGCCACACAAAATCAAGCACCTTATTTTGACTTGTTGTCGTGAATATATTGCTGCTCGTCAGATTCTGGCCCGTTGACGGGTAAATGTGGAGACGGTGTGCCCGTTGTGTGGGGATAAGGAGAAGTCAGAATCCCACATCTTTTTTACTTGTCAATTTGCTCAAACTTTTTGGTATGAAGGACCGCGCCAGCTGATAACTGATACTTTCCATGGCCTTTCGTTTCGTGACTGTTGACACACTCTAGAAGTCAAATATGGAAGTAAAGAGGATGCATGGAATATTTTCCAGAAGATTTCCTTTAGTTGTTGGTTGATTTGGAAAGCACGTAATGAGCAGTGCTTTTAGAATACTTTACAGTCTCCTGCCACAACCATAGATATGTTTTTTCGACAGATGTCCGAGTTCTCTAAAGTAAGGAATGAGGGGATCGTGGTTAGTGAGGTAGTTATGGGTGAAGTAGCAGCGCCTTGCCGGAGGGTGCAGGTCCAAGGTTGGCAACGACCCAGACCCAGACCCAGCCCCAGAGTCCTCAAACTCAATTGAGATGGAGCTTGATCTAGAGGCACTCATAAAAGGACTTAGGGATGGGTTCTACGATCATGGCTAGGCTCCTTCGAAAGGGTTGGGGGTGCTGGTATGCTCGTCTGCTCTTCAGGCAGAAGCGTTGGTTGTTTGTTCAGGTTTGGAGGCATGTGTGACGGCTGGCCATTATTGTAATTGTGGAATCTGACTCACTACAGTTGATTCAGTTGTTATGCAAGAAGGGTAATGATGGTACTCTTACTAATATCCTTCATGATATTTATGTACTTTATAAGTCTTTTATGTCGATTACTTTCCAATTTGCCCCTAGGGCGTGTAATATGGTGACATATGTTGTTGCTAACCATGTTAAGAGTAAGAGTGGGTACCATGTTTGGGCCGATTTTGAATCAACTTGGTTGTTTAACTTTCTCACTAAATATATTGGTGTTTTTATTCGCGATTAATTAATAAAGATGCATTTTCAGGAAGAAAAAAAAAGGTCCTATTGTTTGTGAATAAATGTATGAAATAATTATCTTTTGTTAAGAACCATCTTTAATAATCATTGCCATCAATGTCCGGGATGGCTCTTGAAGCAATTTTTGGATGGGTTAAATTCAGAGCTGGTCTGAGGTTTGTTAGGTAAAGCGGCCACTTCAGACCCCACTTCGGGCTTCTCTTGAATTTTTTTAACATGGATGTTATGTAAATGAAATTCAGTGGTACAAGTGAATTTATTAATAAATATGAAAGATATCTCTAGTCAGAAAGACGTAATGGATCTTACTCTTTGAAATTCTATTAATGATGATTAAAAATGTATATAAGCATACAGATAAGTAATAATTATCAACAAAAATTATTATGTGAATTCCTATTGTAACATCCCGACTCGGAAATTACAGAATTATCGGGAAATCATCGAGATTAATCGGGATTAGTCGAGGCAAAATGACGATTTTACCCCTAAATGGGGAAAATGTTGACTTTCGACTCGGGATGTTATTTGGACTTTGACTGAGGCCCAGTGCGTAGATCGGGAGGTTACAATTACGTAGACAAGCGGCACGACGATTTTGGAGGTCGTGAGAGGATTTTACAGGTCACAAAAGGATTTAGGTGAATTTACGGTGCACGTTTTTGGTAGAAGTTGACTTAGGTTTGTTTGGTTGTGGGGCCCAAAATATCTTCCTTTGGGACCATAGGATGAGTGACACTTTTCACCCACCCTATTGGTCCCTTCCCCAAATTCATGCATATCTCCTTCCTTGTTTATCAAACCCGAAAACACATTTCCCCCACCCTATCTGCATCATCCATCATCCTTTCTGTCTGCTGTGAGGATGAGTGTGAGATTGAGAGTTTGGGAGAGAGATGGTGGGAGAGGAAGAAGCTGGGAGGCTGGCTGGAGCACAGCAACCAGGTAAACCTGTGACCCATTTAGGTTGAATTTCTGGGTTTTGGATTTTGGGGTGTTAGGAAGGTGAACTGAAGCCAGGGGTTTATTCTCTGAGTTTATGCGAGTTCACAGGGACAAAAACAGGAGAGAATAGACGTGTGGACAAGCCAGGGACGAGCTTGAAACTTTGCTATGATGAGTCGAGTTTGGCCAGGCATTTTGAGGTACATTTTCTCAATTTTTAGGCTGTGATTCTCTTCCTAGGAGTGAGACGATTTGATTGCTGAAAAAATGGTGGAAAAAGGTTAAGAAATGACTAGGTTTGAGTCGGATCTTGAATCCGGGTCTAGTGACCCATTACAGCCGTGGCGAGTCAACCTGTGAGAGGTTGATTATGATGACATGGCAAGCCACGTCATCTTGTCAGGCCACGTGGCATACCAGAGTTGGTGTCACGTGGCGACCTATTAAAAGGTGTTAGAGGTGACGTGGCAGAGGCTGACGTCAGCATGGACATGTGGCATGTGTCAGAAGGTGACACATGTGGCACCAATCAGGGGGTGCCAGGTGACAGGCTGTCAGGAGTTGTCAGGTTTTCAAATGTCAGGCTGACGCTAACAGTGACGTCACTATTGACTAGCATTGACCATCATTGACCATACTTTGACCAGCGTGTGTGAGTGCGTGGGCACAAATTTCGAGATCAAATCGATCTTCTGAATCTAATAGTGGTGGTTTCAGGTCGATCGAAGATCGTTTGATGGGTGTTTTGTTGGTTTTTCTCCTCGGGACATGTATTATGTTCTGGGGTTTTTGGTGATTTCTGATATGGACTTATATAGATAGTGACTCTTGGGTGTGATTTGGATAATTACGGATGTCCTGGAGGCTTCGGATTGGTTTACACCTCGAATTTTGAGCGACCGGCGATATTGTGAGTCGATAGTTTCTTTCATAACCTTCATGCATGCATTATTATATGTTTTCATTGGTTTAATGCTATGGTATAGCATGATTATGATTGTGAATATATGCTTGGATTTGAAACGTATTTATGATTGTTATTTCTGAATAATGAGTTATAGTGGTTTTGGAAACTGTGTTTTGGGCTGGTGCTGGGGTTCAAATCGTATTTTGACTTGATTATATTATATGTTTGGGATTAGTCAGCCTCAAGCGATTGGATCGCCATTTCGGAGTTGGACTCCGTGGATACCCAGAAACGGACACGGACGTGGTTAGAGCTAGGCTCGACACGTGTCGATGGAGTTGGACTCCGTAGATCCGTAGTTATCTACCGGTAATACATATGGGATGCTAGTTGAACTAGCGAGCTAGTTGGACCAGCGAGACGAGGTTTGACTTATGATTGGTTGGGCCAGAGTGATCAAGTTTGGCTTTCAATACTCGTGATTTATGTAAAGGTTTATAAATGGCTTAAAGCCGATAATTTTCATTGAAAAGTGGGCCAAAAGGCCTTTTATCTTTATGTGTTATGTGATTTTGGGTTGCACCCATTACTTTTATATATATACTGCTATTTAATTTTAAAGCAATGATTTCTTGGCTATGAATGCATGTTTTATAAAACGGAGGGTGTAAATGTATATTTCGGAAAATGGTTTTCCAACGTTTTATTTTATGTCCACAAGCACTTTTCTTTTGGTTTTGGCACCCTCCAAGTTGGTTGCGGACGTGGGCTGCAGGAAGGCCGTGGGCCCAGTGGGTTTATAAGTCGGGTTGCGGGCCCAGTTGGTTTACAAATCGGGCCGTGGGCCCAGTGGTTCATAAAATCGGGCATGAGGCCCAGTTGGATAATAAATGTGATTTCGGGTCAGGGACCCTATGTTTAATAATTGTGATTTTGGGTCAGGGACCCTATGTTTAATAATTGTGATTTTGGGTCAGGGACCCTAAATGGAATTACATGGTTTTATGGAAATTTCGGGCAGGGCCCAATGGTAATGATGTGATAAAAGGATTTAATAAAACTGTTTTCCATATACCATCTGGATACAAGGATATATGATGGTCTCCTCCAGATGTCTGGGACACTGGGGAAGTCACCGTGCATTGCCTGCGAGGGGTCATTATACGGAGCAGCCGGACCGTATGATGACTCAGGAGCAGGATTGCTATGATTGACGTCAGGGACGTCAGACATCAGGGATGTCAGATATATGGACCCGGAGAGACCCCGGGCAGCACGCGTAGCTTATGAAACCGTGAGATATGACGTCAGGGACGTCAAGCGTCTGGGACGCTAAGCATCTGGGATGCTGGTGATGGTAATGGTAAAATATGGATTAATGGATCTATGAAATGGTTTTTCGGTTGGATATGTGTTATGTGGTAAAAATGGATTATTGGTTATGAAATGGTATGTCGGGTCGGGGACCCTAAATGGTTTTGGATTTTTGAATTGATGTTCATTTATGGTCGTGGGTGGTGACCCACATGGTTTTAATATGTATGGTTGTGGTATTCCACTGTTTTGGGCTGAGTTCCCACACTTGGTTTTTGGTTAACGGTTTTTGGGCTAAGGCCCTAATGGCTCGGTTGAACAAACGTTTTGGTTACTGGTTTTCGTGGCATGCATACGTTTTTATTGGAGGGCATAAATGTCTTATAAATGTATTTGGTAAACTTATTGGTTTTTGTCCACTCACAGCTTTTGGTTTTAATGCCCTTCAGGTTGATTACGGATGCGATTGCAGCAGAGACTGGGACATTGCACACCTCCTCCATCGATCCTTGCGCACTCTGGATGCCCCGTTGGACAGTGGCTCTTGGTTATCCCTTGTCTGACACCCCTTGTTGGACGGGAGCAGGGCACATTCCACGGTAATCCCGGGGGGATTGGGATGGGTCCTGTCAACTTGGTATGAGAGCATGGTTGCTCTATTTATGCGCGCAGGTCGAGGGTGTGATGTCTCTTTAGGCTGCAATTCGTTATCAACCTGATAGATAATTTTTGGGTTTGGATAATGGATGGAGTGTGATTGGCCCGATACGCCGTGCATTAATGTGATTCGACCCAAGTGGGGTTGATTTTGATGAACTGGTATTGTGGGACCGTCGGTTCGGTCATGTGATATTGGATTGTTGTGCTGCTAGGTGCAGCCAGGTTCGGGGAACCACATGTGAGTAATGGTTTAAAATGTGAACCCTTGTGGTGGTTTCAAGTGTGAGGGATGTTGATTCATCGGAGTTGGCCGATGACCTAGTGGTGGAACCCACGTTGATGGGATGGTAGGATTGGATTTGACGTCTATTCGATGTCAGGACCGCGGGGTCGGTCAGGTTGTGGATTTTATATTACGGAAAGTGGTTGGGTTCGGGGGAACCATAGGGTGTGATTGTGGAACCCCAGTATACGATGAATTAAAAAGGTAAACCTTAATTGTGGCTAGTGGATGAGAACTTGTGCTGCGACGAGCGGTTGAGGTCTTGGATGACCATGTGGATGGCTCTGGTGAGTCTAGTCAGAACTATGGGATTCGATTTACGGATACGGTTCTGAGATAAATTATGGAATCCCGTGTTGGATCGGGTATTGGTGTGATGTGTGGATGCGGATCTCGATAGCAATGACAGTTAGTCGGAAGTCATATGGAGATGACTGGCTATCGAGGGTAATTGGTGTGGTTATAATACTTGGGGATCAGGGGACGTTCAGGGAACGTTCATTTTCCTGATGTGGATTGTCAGAATAGTGGTACCCATAGTCGTGAGGTACGGGATCGTCGTTCGGTATGAACGGAGATCCAAGGTTGTCGTATTTGCACACGGTGTGCAGGTATGGATGTTTGTGGGTTGGTACTTTTGTGCTGATGCTAGTATGGATGCTTGTGTGCTGATACTAGTGTTGTTGATAGTGTGTTGGTGCTGGTACTAGCGCTGGTGCTAGTGTCGGTGATGGTGTTGACGATGAGCCACAAGTTGGGGTGTGACTCCGTCATGATGAACATATGTTCGGTCTTTGAGATTCGATAGTGGTTGAGTGATGGACTGGATGGGATCCAGATAAGATCGTGATGTGTTGGGATAAGTCCCAATAGTGGTGAGATAACCAGTGGTGAGTGGATTAAAAAGGTATAATTGAGAACTTGGGAAACCGAGTGTTGAACCTGTAAAGGTTGGGATGTACGAACGGGACAATAACGGATTGATTGTGGACACGGGGTTGTCCAAGTGAGTTGAGGAGGTAGGAAGTCTAGTGGTTAGACTTGACATCTTGTTGGGAGCATGTCTGTTTCCAACATGGTTGGAACCTTAGTGTCGAGGAGAGCTGTAATTGGGGAACGAAAGTAGTGCTCGTTTTTGGGTGATTGGTATTCCGAAGTCATAGGGGTTGACTTCTTGTTTTCTGCCCTGGCAGACGTTGAGTGTAGTTACCAGTACGTTGAGCGTGTATTGGTTGGTGGGCCCATGTGTGTTTGTGGGTCATTAGGAGGAGCTACGTATTCGAAATTAGGTAAACAAGATTTCTCATTTTCTGCTTGGTGGCAGAGGATGTTGTGAGTGCAGCGAGTTTTGTTTGCATCCACGTAGGATGAGTTTTGGCGTCATTGTGTTGGATCATCCTTGGTTTTTCCTAGGTGGAATGACAATGATCGATACGAACTTGGGTATGTGAGTCGAAATGACGGGATTGAACTTCTTTTCGAAGTGGGGCCCGTAGGGTATTCTACTCGGGTGAGTAGGTTATCAAGGTAGTTGAATTTTGTCAACCTTAGACGTGTGGAGGTTGGATTGGCTTCCCTATGAAGTCAATTGGAGGTATCAAATGGGTAACCGATAGGTTCGGTTTTGGTGTGTCTTGGTAAATGTGAACGAGATTTCGGGATTTGGAATCGAATTTCTGGGTGACGATTCAGGATTCGATTTTGGAACTTGAAAGTATATTTCCGGATTTGGGTACGGGATGATTATTCCAAATGCTAGTTTACGGAATAATGATTTCGGATTCGGATTTGGATATGAATTAAAATGTGATGTCTGGGCTTGGATCCGGGATTTCTTACGAAATTGCGGATTCAGATTCGGAATTGGAACTAGATGTTGGGTGGAGTTTCGATTTGTCTCATGCTGGATTGGGCAAACGTACTCCATTATTGGAACGCGTTCGGCTATGACCTAGGTGGTTGTAGTCTGGTTATTAGGTAGATGTGTGTACTTCGTACATGGTTCGAGGTACAATACCTTATAGACTTGTGATGTCTAGTTACGGTATACGGGATATACCCGAGGTGTGTCGGTGAACGTGTTGGTAGTCGGATTGGTTCCGATACCATGGGATTGGTTGTGGACCGGACATTACTATGCAATGGGTCATGGTAATTCCAATGTGTTTAATTACACACAGATCGTGTGAAAGGTCGGTAAATGTTTACTAAGTTAAGTACGTTGGTGGCATGTGTAGCCACGAGTGAGTCTAGTGTCAGTTTTCGACTGACAACAACTGTGTGGTGACAGATTGTCAGGATGTGTCAACATAGATTGTTGAGTGGGGTCAGCTGACTCCTAGTGGGAGTGAGAAAGGAACCGTCGAGTTGTTGCGTCAACGAGAGGGTTGATTTGACAAGTGGTGTCAAATTCGAAACAAGTAGATTCAGTCATTCGACGGGGTCGAATGTAGTCGTTGCGTTTTGAGTACTAGTGGTACGTTTGGGCGTAGACAAGTTTTGTCTAAGTAGTTGGTGTACGGGTGTACACGTGTTGCGTGGTCGATTCCACTTTCCACGGGGTGTTTGTGGAATCAGGGTAATCGAGTTTCGAGAGCGAAACTTATTAAGGAGGGAAGTACGTTGAGATGAGATCGGTTGGAATTTCGAGGACAAAATTTATTAAGGAGGGAAGATTGTAACGACCCGTCCCGAATTCCGGGATTAGATTAGTCACTAATCTTGATTAGTGAGGTTGAACGGTGGTTAGTAGGGCGGAAACGGACAAATTGTGCAAAATGACCGTTTTGCCCCTGGTCGTGGGCAAAATGTTGACTTTTTGATCGGGCGGTCAAACGGACTTTGACCGATGACCGTGACGTAGTTCGGGACGTCACGAGTTCATAGACAGGTGGCACGTTCGATTCCGATATTCGTAGAGAAAGTTATGGTGTTCAGAAGTTGAGGGGCATTTTGGTAATTTGGCATGTTTGGGGCCAAATGTTGACTTTTTGACCGGGAGGTCCGATGGACGAGGGCCAAGGACCGTTACATAGGTTTCGTCGATACGAATTCAATGACAAGCGGCATGCCGAAATCGGAGATTCGACGACAACGTTATGGTCAAGGAAACGAACTAACGAACCGATGCTCGGATTAAAATAATAATATAATAATGAATAGTGACCGTTGACTGTGCACATCCGGATGAGTGACAAGTGTCACCCATCCCTTGTTTCCAGCTCCATGTTTCCCTCCCAACACCATCATTACAACATCATCATTTATCCTTCATCATTTCCTCCATTTTCTCCCTCATTTCCTCTTCTTTGTTCCTAAACCGTGCACAAAATTGGGGGAATCAGATTGGGACAATTGGCTCCCTCTCTCTGCCGTTCCTGAGAGAAAACTGAGAGACTAAGATGATTGAATTAACGGGGAAACACGAGGGATTGAGTGTGGGTTGAATTTTGGATTTTGGATTTCGGGAAAATTGGGGGGAAAATTCGAATTGGAGGATTTGAGCCGTGAGGATCGAATTGGTGATTACTTCGAGCTTCCTGGGATCACAACGATCATAATTGTCGAAGAAACGAGATGAATTGGTGCTGTTTTGGCTCTGATCACACTTGGTGACAGAGGAGGAAATTCGAGTTTGAGTCGTGGAATTGGAGGCTTCGTTGGACGAAATTGAGGTGGGGAAACTACTTCTCATGATCCCACGATGCTTCTAGGTTCATCAATTGAAGGAAAACGGCTGTGGTTGACAGAACTCCATGGTTGAACAGTGACGGTGTTCGAGCTTGAGTCGTGACGATTGAGCACAGGATTGATGCAATTGATGTGGGGGAATTGTTCCTCAGGGTCCGTTGATGCTTCTGGGATCATCAATTGGATGAAACCTGCAGCCATTGAGGGGATTCCATGAACGAACAGTAACCTGGGTGTTCTTGGTGTTCATCATCGAATCGTGGGAATTTGGGATTGGAACCGGGTTGTATCGCGGGCAAATTGGACCCGTTTACCAGACAAACGGGTTGGGCTGGTGACACTGTAGCAGACGCGTGGGTTTCACGCGCAGCCACTCACGGCTGCGCGTGACGGCGCGTGGGCACAAATCTCGAGGATTGGGAGTCCCGGTGATAGTGGTGAGGCCCGGGAGGGACGGTGGCACTCGTATCGAGGCATACCGTTAAAACGGTCTGTGAGTGGACTTTGGTTTTATAAATTCTATGCATGCTTAAATGTTTTATATGGATTATGGTTGTGATTGTGTGATGTTGATTTGGTTGTTGGTAAATTGTACGGTTTCACGTATTTCGAGGCGATTTACGTGCTTGCACGTAAATCGAGGTTTTCCGGTTTTACATGGATTTTCCATATTTATGACTTGGATATAATATGATGAAATGGTTTTGAAATTGGAAATATGAACTCGGGCTTGAGGCCCAATTATGTTGGAAATTTCGGACTTGGTGTCCATTTGAAAATCGGGCCGGGGGCCCAGTTGGTTAATGAAATCGGGCCAGGGGCCCAGTTGGTATGAAATCGGGTTGAGACCCATTTGAGTTATGTTATCGGGTCAGGGGCCCAGTTGATTTACGAGTTCGGGCCGTGGGCCCAGTGGGTTTATAAGTCGGGCTGCGGGCCCAGTTGGTTTACAAATCGGGTCGTGGGCCCAGTGGTTCATAAAATCGGGCATGAGGCCCAGTTGGATAATAAATGTGATTTCGGGTCAGGGACCCTATGTTTAATAATTGTGATTTTGGGTCAGGGACCCTATGTTTAATAATTGTGATTTTGGGTCAGGGACCCTAAATGGAATTACATGGTTTTATGGAAATTTCGGGCAGGGCCCAATGGTAATGATGTGATAAAAGGATTTAATAAAACTGTTTTCCATATACCATCTGGATACAAGGCTATATGATGGTCTCCTCCAGATGTCTGGGACACTGGGGAAGTTACGGTGCATTGCCTGCGAAGGGTCATTATACGGAGCAGCCGGACCGTATGATGACTCAGGAGCAGGATTGCTATGATTGACGTCAGGGACGTCAGACATCAGGGATGTCAGATATATGGACCCGGAGAGACCCCGGGCAGCACGCGTAGCTTATGAAACCGTGAGATATGACGTCAGGGACGTCAAGCGTCTAGGACGCTAAGCATCTGGGATGCTGGTGATGGTAATGGTAAAATATGGATTAATGGATCTATGAAATGGTTTTTCGGTTGGATATGTGTTATGTGGTAAAAATGGATTATTGGTTATGAAATGGTATGTCGGGTCGGGGACCCTAAATGGTTTTGGATTTTTGAATTGATGTTCATTTATGGTCGTGGGTGGTGACCCACATGGTTTTAATATGTATGGTTGTGGTATTCCACTGTTTTGGGCTGAGTTCCCACACTTGGTTTTTGGTTAACGGTTTTTGGGCTAAGGCCCTAATGGCTCGGTTGAACAAACGTTTTGGTTACTGGTTTTCGTGGCATGCATACGTTTTTATTGGAGGGCATAAATGTCTTATAAATGTATTTGGTAAACTTATTGGTTTTTGTCCACTCACAGCTTTTGGTTTTAATGCCCTTCAGGTTGATTACGGATGCGATTGCAGCAGAGACTGGGACATTGCACACCTCCTCCATCGATCCTTGCGCACTCTGGATGCCCCGTTGGGCAGTGGCTCTTGGTTATCCCTTGTCTGACACCCCTTGTTGGACGGGAGCAGGGCACATTCCACGGTAATCCCGGGGGGGATTGGGATGGGTCCTGTCATAGGTAAGATGTAGTGTATCCCATGTCTGACACGTGTCTAGTAGGATTATTTGGTTCTCGAGGGTATTTTGGTATTTTGGTAAGGAAGTGTAAGACGGAAGCACGATCTTCCCTATTAATCGAAGAGGATTACAGAGAGGGTCGTGTCACCTATAATATTAAAAACTAAGAATAAGAAGACTATGAGTTCATCTACTAGTTAACTAATTAATTCTATTACTCAATGGTAATAATATACACTATTACTCCATTGCAATAATATACATATAAAAAAACACTTTTATCCAATTAGTTCAAACATTCAATATCAACAATTAGTTAAAAAAAACACTAACTTGTATTGGAAATATGTAAAATAGTAAGTTAACAACATGACTTAACCCCTTAGTTTTAAAAAAGAAACTCTACGATGCCAACAATGTACAATTGACAAACATGTGTCTTCTACGAGAAATAGTCCTATAATAATATGCAGTCTCAAAATCATCCATAGGCAATAAGTTTAGTACATATAACAAATTATTTTATTGTTCTCAAGTCGTTCGTGTTATGCACACATGACAGGTTGGGTATCTATGATTCGTTCGTGTACGTCGATTACGTGAAATCTAGGTGTTAAGCACCATCACATCATGTCCCCTAGAGTTCGGGAACGAGATTGTGCTATCTAACTATTATTCGAGCGAGCACAGGTAATCAATCATGTGGTTTGCTTGGGAGCAAGAGTGTCATTAATTAACGAATTAATTGGGATTAAAAGCACAACATAATTACACATCAACAGGAAAGAGGTCCACTCACTAAATAGTTGGGGATTCAAAATATCCTGACATGCTAAGTCAACGTAAGCTTCAAACCATCCTAAATGAAGTCAAACATAAAGGTTACTAACAACATCCAAAGCAAACTCCAAAGGAAATCCCCTCTTGGGTTGCTCAAAATGGGACTAAAAACATTTTTTAAATATCTAAAATGTCCAAAACTAGGCAACCATGTCTTTGTAGGTCGGAAATTGGCCTCACGCGCCTACCAGAGGCGGGGAAGTGACCTCATGTTCCATCACGTGCTGCCACGCGAACTTATGCCCCTGCTAAGTATACAATAGAATATTTTGTCGCTCTGGCAAAATATTTCGTCAAACATGACAGAATATCTCGACGGAGTTAGAATATTCCATCACTTTAAAGGTGTTAAGACCTCATTATAATGTCGTTAGCATGTAATAGAAAATGCTCACTTCTTTAGCATATTTCGTCAACTATTAACGACATCTGTTTAACTTGATGGGTGTCTAATTGTTGGCTATATAGCTGACTGTGCTGCCATATGGCTACAAGTGGTTACCACATCAGCCGACGCACTGTCATAGATGGCTAGACTTCTTGCTAGAGAAGATGAGCTAACCTACCATCGCCATTGTTGAAGGAGGATGGATTCTGAAAAACTTTTTGGAGTTCGTCGTTGTAGAATAATATACACCAATACACATTACAATTGTCAATAGTTAGATAACCTACACATATCCTTATGTAATTAAATGACATTTGTCTTATTAATTAGTTTCGTAGGCAGTTATGTTTGAACTGACAAGAACTAACAATTTCTCCCTTTGGCTCAACCTATTACAAATCCTCACTATATCCCAGAAACCATGTTCGCACTTTCCTAAAAGAATTTCTGCATGTGAACAATCTTAACATAAGAATGTGATATGAAGGAAATCATAATGAGAAAATGTAAAAAAACATAGTGTCTTAAATAAATGAAGCAAGCAGTTCAAAAACTAAAAATTTAGAAGGACCATTAATAACATGAAGAGAATGCTGAATCAAAATACAGAAACAAGATTAAAGACAAGACATGACAGTAAACAGTAGTGAACTTCTCCCCCGTTTGATTAGGAAGAGCCAAAGGATAAGGACACAAAAAATCCCTATCAAGGTGTAGCAGGAACATGAACAAAGGATTATTCAGCAGCAGCTACAAAATTCTTAATGCGAATAAAAGCCTGATAGGTTGTTATTTATGCATGTTTTAGTTATGATTCAATATCCTTTTTGCTTAGTTTTTGCCTAATTATATCATAAAATAGGAGAAAATGACCATTCTTGTGAGCCATGTGCAGATTAACGATGTGGGATCAATTCTAAGCCAAAATGAAGAAAAAGTTCTAATTCCTAAAGACACAAAAACTCACTATCAAGGTGCAGCAGGAACACGAACAAAGGATTATTCAGTAGCAGCTGCAACTTTCTTAATGCAGATTAACGATGTGGGATCAAAGGATTATTCAGCAGCAACTGCAACTTTCTTAATGCGAATAAGATCTTAATAAGTTGTTATTTATGAATGTTTTAGTTATGATTCAATATCCTTTTTGCTTAGCTTTTGCCTAATTATGTCATAAAATAGGAGAAAATGACCTTTCTTGTGAGCCATGTGCAGATTAACGATGTCAGATCAATTCTAAGCCCAAAATAAGAAAAATGTCTAACTCCTAAGTCCTAGTCCTTATCGAGGTCCCAAGACCTAAGTTGAGTCCCAAGTTCCTAATCGGGTCCAAGAACCAGGACCTGGCCCTATGCACCAAAGGAATTTTGGTCTTTTACTAGGAAGATATTTTGGGATTGACATATGTCCAAAAAATTCTGGACTTTTCCCTTCACCGACTTATCCCGTGTGTGTGTTCTTTGTTTTTTTAGTGATGGTTTCAGAGTGGAATGGCCGAAAAAGGGAAAAACAGAGCACGAGGTCAATGATGGGGTGAACCATGAGCAAAATTGGGAAGAAAGTCGACGAGGGACCAAAAAATAAGGAGAAGATAAGGATGAGAGGAAGAAAATTGAGTAAAAATTGTGACGAGAGAGGTAGGAAACTGAGTAACCCGAGAATTCAAAAGTGACCGGTGGAGCTTGAAGGTTTGGGTTCTTCGTTTTGGGCCAAGCACCAAGGAAAGGGGAATCGACGAGGGTTCCTGAAGATGATACAATCATTTTAAGGTAATAAGGGACGAGTTTAGATGCAAGAGCCATGTGGAAATGGACTGAGAAATCACGCCCGAAACTCATGGATTTGGACCTTATCATCGAGGTGAGTTTCTGTTGTTTACTCGTCATAGAACTCTTGCTAGTAGTCATTAGATGGATTTAGACGTTTAAAACAATAAAAAAGGTGAAGAAACGATGGAGTTTGAACCAAGTTGGACTCATGGGTTGGGCGATCCAGTTAGCAGGCAAACGGGTCTATTGCAGGGTAGTCGATGAACACTGTTGTAGCTTGTGAATCCCACGCACAACAAGAGTTAAGGGTGAGTGGGGGCGTGTGAGGATTCATCTCGAAATATGATCAACATGAAAGTTCAAGTATTCGACGTTACGAGTCGAACGGTACAATTTTTGAGGCGATCAGATATCGTTTCGGGGCAGTTTTAACTGTGTCTAGGGTTGTTTTAAATTTTTTTAAAAATCCCAGAAAATTAGGGGATCAAAGTGTGAGTCAATTGGGATGCTTAGTGACCCTAAAAGTGAATTATGACAAGTTGGAGAGGTTTCGGGAATTACAGAAGTGCGTGCAAGTCAATATCAGACTGCGGAGACTGAGTGTGAGTGGAATTTCTTTTCCCTAAACTCCTATGCATGCATATTTACATGTTTACATGGTTTATTATGTGATTTACTTGAAGATGATTTACATATAATTTTATATGATTTTTGATGGTTTTTACGAAAGTTACTTGATTGCAAATTTTACGAGGAAGTTTCTTATGTTGAGTTATGGCTTATTACTGGATTTTGAAAAGTGGTTTTATGCTCGATATGATAGTCCCTCATAGTTATGGTGATATTGGATTGATTGGGATTCATATGGATTTTATGGATTATTTTAATGGCACGATTTATAAGGTTTGGCATAATTTATAATTTGGACTTAGGCTTGGGTTTCGAGGTTTGGTTTTGGTTTCTAAATTTGGTTTTGGTTATGGAATTACTATATGATTTGGTTATGTGATTTCTGGAGATAAATATATGTATTGTGTGATTGGACAACCCTCCTCGAGTTGTGATATGATTGATATGTCTCAGACATCCAGAGCATGGCTCTGTTTTTCTAGGACAGTTATTTGGGCTAATACCCAAACGTCTAGAGCTGGGCTCTATTTTCCTAGGATCGGTCCACACCTAGATGTTTAGAGATGGCTCTATTTTCCTGGGTGACACCTGGACGTCCAGAGCTAAGATCTATTTTCCTGAGCACTCGGACGTCCCTTATTTTCCCGAGTGGTATGGCCTACTAGTAGTGCAGATATGATGTGTTGATTGGGATTGTAGCATCGAGAAATAACATTGTTTGGTATGATTGGTTGGTTCAATATGACTGGTTCAGTGTGATAGTTATGGTTATGCATTGATGTAACGACTCGTTCCAAATATCGGGATTAAATATTAATTAATTATGGATTAACGTGACTTATCAGGGATTAGTCGAGAGAATTCGGACGGACGGGGTGAAATGACTGTTTTACCCCTATAATTGGGAAAAATATTGACTTTTAACCCGGGGAGTCAAACGTACGAGGACCAATGATCGTGACGTAGATCGGGACGTCACGAGTCCGTAGACAAGCGACACGTCGAAATTGGACGTCGTGTAATGACCCGTCCCGAATATCGGGATTGAATATTAATTAATTATGAATTAGAATGACTAATCGGGGATTAGTTGAGTGAAATCGGACGAAGCGTGCAAAATGACCGTTTTGCCCCTGGCGTGGGCAAAATGTTGACTTTTAGTTCGGGCGGTCAAATGGACTTTGGCCGATGACTGTGACGTAGTTCGGGACGTTACGAGTTCATAGACAGGTGGCACGTTCGATTCCGACATTCGTAGTGAAAGTTATGATGATCGGAAGATGAGGGGTATATTGGTAATTTGGCATAGTAGGGGCCAAATGTTGACTTTTTGATCGGGAGGTCCGATGGACGAGGGCCAAGGACCGTTACGTAGGTCTCGTCGATACGAATCCAACGACAGGCGGCATGCCGAAATCGGAGATTCGACGACGAAGTTATGGTCATGGAATCAGGCTCGATTAACCGAACGAACCCGGAATAAAATAATATTGTAATAAGAACAGTACCCGGTGACTGGACACACTTGGATGAGTGACAAGTGTCACTCATCCCTTAAAATCAGGCACAAAACATGGATCCATGATTTTGGGGGAGACCAAATGATGATGTTTTGTTATTATTTTAATTACTTGATTAATCTTTTATTTCCTCCATTATTTCTCTTCAGTTTCTCCAAACCGTGTACAACCATTATCCAATTTTCTTCCTTCCTTCATTCCTCTCCATCAGCTGAGCTTGAGAGTGCAAATTGTGAGTTAATTGAGAGTGATTCGAACTGGGAAACACGAGAGATTAACTGAGAACTGAGGACTGAGAATTCGGGTTTTAGAAAATTTGGGAGGAAAATCGAATTGGACGAATTGAGCCTTGTTGATCGAAATTGGGTTCAGTTTTAGTCTTCTGGGATTGCTACGATCAATGTTGAAGAAGGAACTAAGTCGAATTGAGGTCGATTTGAGGTGGAACTGAGGAAGGAAGCTTTCAGAAATTTCGAGCTTGAGTCGTGATCATTGAGTGATCATACGACGCAATTGATGGAGGGGAAATGTTTCTCTTAGTCCATTGAAGCTTACTGGTGGATCAATTGAACGAAATCATGAAGGTTTGATGATTTTCGAAGGATGAACAATGGCCGGAGGACCTTCGATTGATCATCTGTGATCGTGGGGTTATAGGTAATGTTGTTTGTAATTGAGTCCACAGATCTTTAATTGAACTTAATTCGAAACTGACTGAATGTTCAATTGATGGAAACAACGTCGAATTGGTAGGAAATTAACCGGGTCGCCTCGCGGGTTAAATGGCCCGTTTTACAGACAAACGGGTGAGGACGAGGGTACTGTAGCAGGCGCGTGGATTTCACGCGCAGCCACTCACGGCGGCGCGTTTGGGCGCGTCCGGCCTAGTCTCAAGGTGAGGTCAACATGACTTTTGATCCTCTCAGTGTAACGAACATTTTGACGTTGATTTCGGGGAAATCGGATATTGATTCGATAATGTTCCGCGTATCCGAAGTTTTGTATTACGTTAAAAATACGTATTTAAATCCCGGAAAAATTGGGGAAAATTATATGTTGTATTTTGAGATGTTAGTAACCCTCTATAATGATTTTGGACAGGAGTTGTGATTTCCAGATTTTACGGAAAAACGTGCAGCTCGGAAACGGACCGTTTTGGACGGTGTGTGTGAGTGGACTTTGTTTTCTAACCGTGATGCATGCATATATGATTTAAATGCCTTATTATATGATTTTATATGCTTGGGCATGATTTGTGTTTCAATCCGGTAATTTCTCGGTTTTATGATTATTATATTATTATTTTGGGCGATTTTCGAGAAATTACGAAATATGGTAAAAATGATGTTTGGACTTGGTTTATGAGTCCGGGATTGAAATTGATTGAAAATAATGGTTGGACTCGGATTATTGAGTCATGGATTGAAAATGATATTTGGACTCGGGTTATGAGTCAGTGATTGACTTTGTGGATTTACGTGAAAATGGCAACGGAGGTTGCAACGCATGGATTTGCGTGATAATGTTATTTTGGGCATGAGAACCCAAGTGAATAGTGATTTTGACTCGGATTTGGAGTCATTTGTGAAATTGTGAAATTAATGATTTATTGGGATTTTATGATTATTTTAATCAGTCTTTCGGGCACGTTTTACGAGGAATGTGCAGATGATGTTTTGGGCTAGGCCCGGAGTCTAAATGATTTCTAAAATGATGTTTTGACTTGGTTGGTGAGTCAATGATGATTTCTGGATTATTCTATTGATTTAAATGTGATTTTAACGGTTTATGTGTAAAAGGTATTTTGGGCTTGAGACCCAGTTGAGAATGACCTTGACTTGGTATGAAGTCAAGATTTGATTGAAATGTTTTGGGATGTAATTCCCGGGATGGTTTTCATTGTGATTGTGATATTCCCAGACGGTCGGTGCTTGGGGGATTACCCAGACGACCGGAGCTTGGGGGATGTGATTGTAGGATCGGGAGTTGATCCTATGGTAGTCAGCTTCTTGGATGATACTGATCCTGGATGTACCACTCGGAGGTGTCTGATCCTGGGGATGTGTTCGCCCAGAGGTGACTGAGCCCGAGGAGGTTGAGCCCAGAGGTGTTTATTCCCGAGAGAGTGACTGGATATTGGCCTACGCGTAGTGCAGCACTTGTGAGTAGTACAGTTTGATTGATTGTGCACTGGTGAGTAGTGCAGATGTGATTGGTGATATTTTATGCACTCGTGAGTAGTGCGGATTGATTGGATTGATATATTTATTGTGCACTGGTAAGTAATGCTGATTGGTATTGATTGTGATGATGTACTGGTTTTGAGTACGGGTTTTTGGTCCTTGTGGCCAGGTGATTATGTTTTCACATGTTTTGGCCTGAGAGCCGGGATTTGATGTTTTGTAACATGAACTGAATTGGTGATCATGAGTTTTATGGACCATGGGAAAATATGTTTTGATTTTATCGGTCACTCATGTTTTACGTTATGCATGCAAGATTGTGAAAACTGGAGGGTAAGATTGTATTTCGGTAAATGTTTTTATAAGAGGTCATTTTTGTCCACTCACACCTTTTCTGTTTTGTGACCCTCCAGGCCGTGGTACGACGCTCGGGACTGATCGTGAGGCAGTGACAGCAGCAGAAATCCGCGCGAACATCCCTTGTCTGGCAAGCACTGAAGGGGAGTTTCGGACCTTTAGTTGACTTGTCAGACGGGAGCAGGACCGAGCACGGTTTTTGACGTCCAGTTGGGACGGGTCCTGTCAAATTGGTATCAGAGCATTTGGTTCTTGATTTCTGTTGATACGTCATGCCTCCGAGTCGTGCGTCCCGTACACGGTCTGAAGATGGGAGGGGCGAGAGTAGTGTTAGTAAAGGCCCAGATATTGAGCGAGCTCGACGGTTAGGAGCCACTGTGTTTCGTGGTGATTCGGGACCGGATGGTGCCGAAGATTGGCTTACACGATTGGAAAGGATTTTTGAGGTTATGATATGTCCCCTGGAGGACATAGTACCCTTAGCCACTTTTCTTTTGGATGGCTATGCTTACAGGTGGTGGCATAGTTTACAGTTGACTGGCTGGGATGCCCGTACCTTGGCATGGGATGCATTCCGAGAGCGATTTTTGGATCAGTTTTATCCTCGCTCATTTCGGAACGCTAAGGAGGTTGAGTTTCTCCAATTGCAGCAAGGGAATCGGTCAGTGGTCGATTATGAACATCAATTTTTGCACTTATCTAGTTTCGCTCCTCTGTATGTGGCTACAGAGGAGGATAAGTGTCGAAGGTTTGAGCAGGGATTGAGGAATGAGTTACGAGGTGCTGTAACTGTTGGCTCGTATTCTACTCTGAGGGAATTATCGGATGCTGCTATCCGAGTGGAGGCTACTATTTTACCTGTGCCAGAACAATCTTTGGGCGCTGGACGACGCCGAGAGCGTCAGGATACTGAACAGATGAGTCAGGATACAACGAAACGAGTTAGCCTTCATACTCTTGTGTCGCAATCCTCGGTGGGCGTTCATTCGGGTGGAACTTCAACCCAGTCGACAAGTAAGCGGCGTGGTGGGGCAAGTCGCCTCAGCACTGCCACTTGTCACTTTTGTAGGAAACGTGGACATTTGCGAAGGAACTGCCCCGATCGACTTGACCGTTGGTCAAAATAATTGTATTGATACCTTGTAAATGGTTTGTATTGTCCATTTGTGTTGTAATATTGTATCATGTGTTTTGGGTGTGTCGGACTAGTGTGGGTCCGGATGGTTGTTTTTGTTCACAGTTTGGTTTGTAGATGGGCGTGTTGGGCCCAGAATAAACTTGACCCGGGGATGACTATTGGTGTTATTGTTTTGGGATCATCCTTGGTTTTCCCTAGGTGGATCGGGTTTGTGATGTCATGGACATTGGGCATTGTGACGATCTAGGATCGTGATGTTCATGGCCAGCTGACGTAGTGATGGATCTGGACCGTGATCCTGATGATCCAGTTGGGTAGAGAGTTTGTCACTCTTACTCCGGTATGTGAATCGTAAATGACGGGACTGAACTTCTTTTCGAAGTGGGGCCCTTTGTGGTATATTACACGAGTGAGTAGGTTTCCGAAGTGATCGAATTTTGTCAACCTTAACCGTGTAGTTGTTGGATTGGCTTCCTTATGAAGTCAACCGAGTATAATAAATGGGTAACCGATAGGTTCGGTTTTGGTGTGTCCGAGTGGACGTGAACGAGATTTCGGGTTTTGGAATCGAATTTCTGGGTGACGATTCAGGATTCGATTTTAGAACTTGAAAGTGGAATACTGGATTTGGGTGCGGAATGATTATTCCAAATGCTAGCTTACGGAATAATGATTTCGGATTCGGATTTGGACATGAATTAAAAATGTGATGTATGGGTTCGGATTCGGGATTTCTTACGAAATTACGGATTCGAATTTGGAATTGGAACTAGTTGATGGGTGGAGTTTCGATTTGTCTCTTGCTGGTTTGGGCAAATGGACTCCATTATTGGAACATGTTTGGCTATGACCTAGGTGGTTGTAGTCTTGTCAATAGATAGATGTATGTACCTTGTTTATGGTTTGGGGTACGATACTTTGCAGACTTGTGGTGTCGGGTGACGATATACGGATTATACCAGTAGTACGTTGGTGAACGTGTTAGTAGTCGGCTTAATCCTGATACCATTGGATGGGTTGTGAACGTGAACTGGACATTGAACACGATGCACTGGGCAGAGTGATTCTGATGATTGCAGTGATTGTTTGAGCAGGTGCTCTGAGCCATGGTTGGCTAGTATAACTCTAGTGTTGAGTTGTGTGATCACTGCTATGCTGGTGTTCAATGTGTTCCAGTTACACCGTCTGTTTGAGTGTGATGACGGTATGCATATACTCAGGATGAGTGAGTTGGTGGTTAGTGTGACCGCAAGTTGCTTTGCGGCGAAATGTTACCTTGTCGTGACCTTACCAGCATCTGGGATCGCTGAGGGGGTGACAGTTGTGGATACTGCTGTTGATATTTGTCGCAGGATTGAGTTTGCCCTGCGAGGGGAGATCGTGTTGTTGATCTTGTGCTACATTGACGGACGTGGTGTTTTGATGTGTTGTCACTGATTTGCTACTGATTGGCGCTTTACTAGGGTGGTAAAGCTTGGTGGTGACAGTTTGGCTTGTGGTGTTAGCATGGACTGACAAGTGAGTTTTGGTGACTCTCTATGAGAGCGGATGTCAGGGCACATTAGTGACTACGTGGGGCCGTCAGGCTGAAGGAGTCAGCTTAGTGACGACATTGCCAATTTCTGGTGATTCATTTTCACTCGGGGTGGTCGAGTGTAGTCAGTACGACGTGCATCTGTGATGTGACGTCTGAGTGCAGACGAGTTCTGCATTGGCTAGTGGGTGTACAGGTGTACACGTGTTGAGAGGCCCATTTGTTTTCCACGAGGTGGATGTGGAATACAAGTAGTTGGAATTTCGGGGACGAAATTCTTTAAGGAGGGAAGGTTGTAATGACCCGTCCCGAATATCGGGATTGAATATTAATTAATCATGATTTAGAATGACTAATCGGGGATTAGTTGAGTGAAATCGGACGAAACGTGCAAAATGACCGTTTTGCCCCTAGCGTGGGCAAAATGTTGACTTTTAGTTCGGGCGGTCAAATGGACTTTGGCCGATGACTGTGACGTAGTTCGGGACGTTACGAGTTCATAGACAGGTGGCACGTTCGATTCCGACATTCGAGGTGAAAGTTATGATGTTCGGAAGTTGAGGGGTATTTTGGTAATTTGGCATATTAGGGGCCAAATGTTGACTTTTTGATCGGGAGGTCCGATGGACGAGGGCCAAGGACCGTTACGTAGGTCTCGTCGATACGAATCCAACGACAGGCGGCATGCCGAAATCGGAGATTCGACGACGAAGTTATGGTCACGGAATCGGGCTCGATTAACCGAACGAACCGGGATTAAAATAATATTTTGATATGAACAGTACCCGGTGACTGTGCACATTCGGATGAGTGACAAGTGTCACCCATCCCCTGAAATCTGGTCCATGTTTCCCTCCCAACACCATCATTACAACATCATCATTTATCCTTCATCATTTCCTCCATTTTCTCCTTAATTTTCTCCTTCTTTGTTCTTCTTACCCGTGAGCATTGAGCAGCAGAATTGGAGAGTGTTTGCTGCCATTCCTAACTGGTTTTGAGGGCAAAATCGAGTGTTTGTTGAGACTAACTCAACTGGGTAAACACGGGAGGTTGAGAGTGGCTGAAAACTAGGAATTCGAAATTGGGTTTTTGGGAGGAAAAATCAAATTGGATGAATTGAGCCTTGTTGATCGAAATTGGGTTCAGTTTCTGTCTTCTGGGATTACTACGATCCATTTTGTAGAAGGAACTAAGTGGGATTGAGGTCGAATTGAGGTAGAACTGAGGGAGGAAACTTTCAGAAATCTCGAGGTTGAGTCGCGGGAATTGAGACTTTGATTGACGAAATTGATGTAGGGATTGTGTTCCTGAAGATCCCACGATGCTTCTGGGTTCACCAATTGAAGGAAAACACTGGAGATTGATGAAGCTCCATGGATGCACAGTGTACGGATGTTCGAGTTTGAGTCGTGGCGTTTGAGCCACGAATTGATGCAATTGAGTTGGGGAAAATACTTACCTGAGTCCATTGAAGCTTACTGGTGAATCAATTGAACGAAATCAAGAAGCTTTGATGGTTTTCGAAGGATGAACAGTGGCCGGATGTTCTTCGATTGATCATCTGTGATCGTGAGGTTAGAGGTAATGTTGCTTGTAATTCAGTCCACAGAACTCTAATTAGACTTGAATCGAAACTGACTGAATGTTCAATTGGTGGAATCAATGTCGAATTGACAGAAAACAAACCGGGTCACCTCGCGGGTTAAATGGCCCGTTTTACAGACAAACGGGTTGGGACGGTGACACTGTAGCAGGCGCGTGGATTTCACGCGCAGCCACTCACGGCGGCACGTGGGGGCGCGTCCGGCCTAGTCTCAAGGTGAGGTCAACATGACTTTTGATCCTCTCAGTGTAACGAACATTTTGACGTTGATTTCGGTGAAATCGGATATTGTTTCGATAATGTTCCGCGTATCCGAAGTTTTGTATTACGTTAAAAATACGTATTTAAACCCCGGAAAAATTGGGGAAAATTATATGATATATTTTGAGATGTTAGTAACCCTCTATAATGATTTTGGACAGGAGTTGTGATTTCCAGATTTTACGGAAAAATGTGCAGCTCGGAAACGGACCGTTTTGGACGGTGTGTGTGAGTGGACTTTGTTTTCTAACCGTGATGCATGCATATATGATTTCTAATGCCTTATTATATGATTTTATATGCTTGGGCATGATTTGTGTTTCAATCCGGTAATTTCTCGGTTTTATGATTATTATATTATTATTTTGGGCGATTTTCGAGAAATTACGAAATTTGGTAAAAATAATGTTTGGACTTGGTTTATGAGTCCGGGATTGAAATTGATTGAAAATAATGTTTGGACTCGGATTATTGAGTCATGGATTGAAAGATGATGTGGTGACTCGGGAATGAGTCGAGGGTCAATTTCGTGGATTTATGTGAAAATGGCAACGGAGGTTGCAACGCATGGATTTACGTGATAATGATATGTTGGGCATGATAACCCAAGTGAATAGTGATTTTGACTCGGTTTTGGAGTCACTTGTGAATTTGATGAAATTAATGATTTTTGTGATTTTATGATTATTTTAATCAGTCCTTTCGGGCACGTTTTACGAGGTACGTACAAATGATGTTTTGGGCTAGGCCCGGAGTCTAAATGATTTCTAAAATGATGTTTTGACTTGGTTGGTGAGTCAATGATGATTTCCGGATTATTCTATTGATTTAAATGTGATTTTAACGGTTTATGTGTAAAAGGTATTTTGGGCTTGAGACCCAGTTGAGAATGACCTTGACTTGGTATGAAGTCAAGATTTGATTGAAATGTTTTGGGATGTAATTCCCGGGATGGTGTTCATTGTGATTGTGATATTCCCAGACGGTCGGTGCTTGGGGGGGGATTACCGAGACGACCGGAGCTTGGGGGATGTGATTGTAGGATCGGGAGTTGATCCTATGGTAGTCAGCTTCTCGGATGATACTGAGCCTGGATGTACCACTCGGAGGTGTCTGATCCTGGGGATGTGTTCGCCCAGAGGTGACTGAGCCCGAGGGGGTTGAGCCCAGAGGTGTTTATTCCCGAGAGAGTGACTGGATATTGGCCTACGCGTAGTGCAGCACTTGTGAGTAGTACAGTTTGATTGATTGTGCACTTGTGAGTAGTGCAGATGTGATTGGTGATATTTTATGCACTCGTGAGTAGTGCGGATTGATTGGATTGATATATTTATTGTGCACTGGTAAGTAATGCTGATTGGTATTGATTGTGATGATGTACTGGTATTGAGTACGGGTTTTTGGTCCTTGTGGCCAGGTGATTATGTTTTCACATGTTTTGGCCTGAGAGCCGGGATTTGATGTTTTATAACATGAACTAATTTGGTGAACATGAGTGTTATGGACCATGGGAAAATATGTTTTAATTTTATCGGTCACTCATGTTTTACGATATGCATGCAAGTTTGTGAAAACTGGAGGGTAAGATTGTATTTTGATAAAAGTTTTTATAAGAGGTCATTTTTGTCCACTCACACCATTTCTGTTTTGTGACCCTCCAGGCCGTGGTACGACGTTCGGGACTGATCGTGAGGCAGTGACAGCAGCAGAAATCCGCGCAAACATCCCTTGTCTGGCAAGCACTGAAGGGGAGTTTCGGACCTTTAGTTGACTTGTCAGACGGGAGCAGGACCGGGTACGGTTTTTGACGTCCAGTTGGGACGGGTCCTGTCAAAACCGGCCCGGGGAAACCGTACAACACGTTTCCCGAGGCAACCGGCCCTAAACTGACCCATCAAAGCTTATCTCAGATCAACATGGTTAAATCACCAAAAATGTTCAGAATGATGAGAGGAACAAAAGTCATGTTGATCGTGATCGGAGATAAGGTCCAACGCGCCCTCACGCGCCGCCCAAAGTGGCTGCGCGTGAAAGTCACGCGCCTGACACTGTAGCTACAGTGTCACCTCCTTCACCCGTTTGTCTGTAATACGGGCCTGCCACCCGCGGCTTGACCCGGTTGAATACCCATCAATTCCTACTCGATTTCAATCCAATTTGATCCTAACATGTTCATTAACTATCCAATTTAGGTTCGTTGACAAAAATCAACCTCGACACATCCCCAAACGACCCATCGACCCGCGATCAACCAATCGGGTCAATCACCAGAACTTTCTGGTTTCAAACCCATTGTCCAATTAACTTCACAGGAAGCATAACCGGATCAAAACGAACCAAAATGAACAATCAATTGTGTCTGAAAGTACCTGAAGGTTGTCGTCCCAAACTCTGCAACTTCCCTGAAAACAGCAGCCTCCGTCCTAGCTCAACCGTGACTGTTAGCCTTCAATTTCGATGTGGTTGAGTACCAAACACTCCCAGAAGACTAAACCAGGCCTTGGTTTGGTCCAACACTCACCAGAAATTAAAACCCGATTTTCCCTCCAATTTTGCCCGAAATGGTTTCTCTGGTTTTCCTAACCCGTTCTCAGTTATTTCTGCATCAGAGTGATGCTCACCTATGTCCTAATCAGTTTTAAACAAATTCAAGCCGTCCCAGAGGCTCGTGGGTGTCCAATTGTCCACTGAAATTTGTCCTCCGAAAGCTTCAAATTTCAATTAACAATTGATCGTGCAGGTTTGGACGGTTCAGGCCACGTTCAAAAGCAACAGACAGCCCAGACTTTCCAGCACATATTGGCATAATCAATTGTGCACTGGACCACCGCACATGGTGGTGCCGTCCATGGTTTCCCCGCGGTTGCTACAGTAACCAGGGGAAAAGACCAAAATGCCCCTGGTTCAATAATTACCAAAATGCCCCTCACTTCCTAGACCCGTAACTCAGCCATACGAAGTCCGATTTCGGCGTGCCGCCTGTCTACGGACTCAGGACATCGAGACCTACCTAACGGTCCTGGAGTCGTGTGAAAATTAATTGTTAAACGAAAAGTCAACAATTTCGCCCTAACCGTCACAATTACGGTAATACCCCTGAACTTCCGATAGTCATAACTTTTTCCCTGATCGTCCGAAATGGACGTGCCACCCGTCTATTAACTCGTGACGTCCCGAACTACGTCACCGTCATTGGTCAAGGTCCATTTGACCCAACAATCAAAAAGTCAACAATTTGGCAATACCATTAACAAGGGTGAAAACGTCAATTGATACGTTAAATTACAATATTAAAGTCCTCGAATGTCCGGGGTGTTACACGATTCATACGTTAACTGGGCCCCTGGCCCAATTTTACTTTATCAAGTCCGTAACCGTTTCATGAACTCATACCCAACCACATTTATGGAAATCGGTGCAAATCCAGAAAACCTCGATTTACGTGCAAATACGTAAATCACCTCGAAATGCATGAAATCATTTAAATTCACCGATATCCAAAGTAAATCATTTAATCATAATTATAACAATCATGAAACAGTTATGCATGCATCGAATTTATAAAACCAATGTCCACTCACAGACCGTTTAACCGAGTGCCTCGATACTCGTGCCATAGGCCTTCCCGGGCCACACCACTATCACCGGGACTCCCAATCCTGTCCAAATCACATTAGAGGATTACTAACCTCATCATTAACATCCTATTCAAGTCCCGTAATTTTCCCGAATTTTTAAGTATTTTTAAACTGGATTTAAAACCTTCGGACATCCCGAACAATATCGAAACGGGATCCGATCGACACGAAACCAACGCTAAAATTTTCGTTACATTGTATAGGATAAAAGTCATGTTGACCTCACCTCGAGATTCTTGCCCACGCGCCGTCACGCGCCGCCGTGAGTAGCTGCGCGTGAAAGCCACGCGCCTGCTACAGTGACTGCTACAGTCACCATCTTCACCCGTATGTCAGGTAAACGGGTCTGATTACCCGCGATCTGACCCGGCCAGATAACCATCAATTCGACCTTGATTCCATCCGTTCTTGATCCTAAGACAATCATTAACCAACCAATTTCAGTTCTGTGACATCGATTAATAACAATCAAACCGTAATCGTGCCACCAACCCGTGATCACCCAAAACGGGTCAATCACCAAAACTCCACAAATCCTCAACCATTGTCAAATTAACTTCACAGGAAGCTTATAAGGATTAATACGAACCAATTCGCATGATTAATTGAACACGACGTTACCTCAAATCATCACGACTCAAGCTTGAGTTTTCCGGCCATCCACCTCGTCCGTCCACGGCCCTAGGAGCCTCAAAGCTTTCCCATTTGATCTGGTTCGACTCGTTGAGGTTCCAGAAAGCTCAATCCATCATCAATTAGGCTTGGGCTGGCCTAAAACTAGAAGTTCGAATTTGAATTTCACAAAAACCAGTTTCGGGTTTTCAGAGAAATCCAACACCAATTTCACTCATTCCTTTCATTCTCAATCACAGAGTGACCCTCACGACTCACTCTCAATTCTAACAATCCAAATTAGCCATTAAAAGCACCCAAAACCATCCTCAATCCACTGTGTAATTTTCCCTGCACTGACCCGAAAACAATAATAAAACCAGTGTCCATGTTAAGCACTCAATTGCCAGCTCCCCACATGTGCAATCACACCTCAAACTGTCCCAATTCAGTCCATAAATTGATAAACAATCCCTGGGATCGATCGCACAAAACACCCCACTTTCACGGCTGTTTCAATCAAACAGTGCCCCCGTGAGGAATTACAATTCTGCCCCTGTGCATAAAATTACCAAAATGCCCCTCACGCATCCTGACCCGTAACTCGGTCATACGGACCCCGATTGATGCGTGCCGCCTGTCTACGGACTCAGGGCATCGAGACCTTCCTAACCGTCCTCGGTCCCTGACCATCGGACCTCCCGATCGAAAAGTCAACATTTTCCACTATTTCGTCCAAATTACGAAAATGCCCTTGAACTTTCGTACATCATAACTTTCACCACGAACGTCGGAATCGAACGTGCCACCTGTCTGTGAACTCGTGACGTCCCAAACTACGTCACGGTCATCGGTCAAAGTCCATTTGACCATCCGAATTAAAAGTCAACGTTTTGCCCACGCCCAAGGGCAAAACAGTCATTTTTCACAATTCGTCCGAAATCACTCAACTAATCCCAGATTAGTCATACTAAATCATAATTAAATAATATTAAATCCCGATACTCAGCACGGGTCGTTACATGTACCATAATAATATAACCAGGGTTCATGCCGGTCCCCATAATCCGTCATGAACCGGGAAATCCATTTAAGGTTCCCTGATCTGAAATCAAAACCGTAAAGTAACCTGGGTCTCGTGCCCGAACCTATGACATCAGCTGGGCACCGTGCCCGATATCTGAGGTCATATGCCCGAGATAAAACCAAATGGGTCTCATACCCGAGTTTATCCTTTCGAAATCCAAATCCAATTCATTTAAACCATTAAAGAAATACAGACCCATATAAGCACCGTATAAGGCCGAAACCTCGAAATACGTGCTTACACGTAACCACATACAAATGCACCCATGGCACATCATCAAACATGCATTAAAACATATAATAAACATTTATGCATGCACCAATATAGAAAACCAAGGTCCACTCACAGACCGTCCGAGCTGCCGCCTCGATTTACGTGTCGTAGGCTCTCCCGAGCCGATCACTGTTACCGAGACACCCGAACCTATCCAAATCGTAATAGAAGGTTACTAACTACCTTATTAACCTCCTACTAAAGCCCCCTATTTTTCCGACATTTTTACCTATTTTTAATCCCGAGCCTAAACCTTCCGATGCCCCGAAACATATCGAGACGGTGTCTGATCAACACGAAACTAGTCCCAAAATGTTCTTTACATCGAATAGAAGATTTCACGTGTTGAACACTTTCCCAAATTACTGTTCACACGCCCTCACGCACACCAAGAATGGATTGTGCACTGTTCATCGTCTCCTACATAGGTGAATCGGTTTTTTTCTGGTTCTGGACCGGGTTACTGTGCTGAATCGGTGTTACTGGTTCAGCAGTTTTCCTCCTCCATTTTGGTCCGATTTCAACCCCAATTAATCCTATAATTCCTTTTTCTTCATTCCCTATCATTTCCAATCATCAAAACAACCTAAAAACACCTAAATTCCATGGTTTAATTATGAACCAAACGGTTCAAACTTCCTAAAATGCACCCACGGCTTCACAGCCGTCCTAAGCTTCCTAAAATCGTCCTAACATAATCCTAATGACTCATTTAAGTCATTGGAACCATCAAAAACCAACCATAATGCATATAATGAAAATAAATGGAATTCGGGCCTTACCGAGCACCCTCTCGGGTTTGTGTTTCCACCGCCCACGGCGGCGCCGTCCAGGCCGGCCATCAACATCCAAAATCCTCCCATCACTCCCTGGTCCTCACAGCTATTCATGGGTTAAGGGTTGGATGGGTTTTGGGTTACACAGAGATGGAGAGAAATGGTGAGATCGGGGAAATGTTTTGGGTTTGAAATGAAAAATGAAGATGCACGGGGAAGGGAGATGCATGAAGGGAAATTGGTGTCCATTGGATGGGTGACACTTGTCACTCGTCCATTGGGCCTTGGGACAAGTATCTGGGCCCCACTATAGTCCAAAAGTTAGGTTATTTTGTAATTCGTGCAATAGTGCACTTGAACTTCCGTGAACCGTAATTTCGCCGTCGAACTTCCGAATTCGACGTGCCGCCTGTCATGAGTATACGAAACTCGAAGCAAATAATTACACAGAGCACTAGGCATGAAAGTAAATGACTGCCAGAACCTACTCCGATTAAAAAGAGTGCGTAGACCCACTGAAATGCATCTGCCTCAATACAACCCATGTCCCTAGATCAACTTGAAAGGTACCAAAACCAAGAAAAATTGTGAGTGGGACAAAATAAAGTATGTTGAAAACCATTTTCCGAAATAATCCTTTTTTCCTCAAATTCTATAAAAATGTGCATGCATAAACGTATGAAATACATAAATACCCCCAGCCCATATTTCCTAGAAAACCCTGGTTATAAACCATGATGAAAACCCTGCACATAACAAGCAATAAGAGTCAAACCTCGTCCTTCTGGTCCAACCAGTCCGCTAGTCCAACCAGCATTCCCTTTGTACTACCGGTAGACAACTATGAATCCTGGAAAGTCCAACTCCGTCAGCACGTCTCGAGTCTAACTTCGACCACATCCAAGTCCGTCCTTAGGAATTATCAGAGTCCAACTCTAAAATAACGATCCAATCGCATGAGGATGACCATACCAGAAAACAATTACCAAATTTTTTTTTTATTTCTTTTGAAATACTCTCCAAAGCCCAAAACATTTCCAACCTTGGCACCAGCCCAAAATCCAGTTTTCCAAAAATCACCATAAATCTTGTGTCCAGAAAACCACAATCGAATATATATTCCAAAGACAAGCATTTATCTAGAAAAATTTAGAATAACATATTCAAATCATAACCATCCAAACCACGCCACAATACCATATAAATATGTAAATATGCATGCATCACAATTATGAAAGAAAGTGTCCACTCACAGTATAACCGATAGTTTAATATTGGGCCGTAAGCTATTTAGAAATCCTTGGAGAGTCCTAACCTGTCAAAATAACATTCGGGGGTCACCAAAAATCTTTTTAAGTTTGTATGTAAAATCCCCCTAAACCCTGGAACAGTACATGCACCCCGAACATGCTTCCAGAGGAGAAAAACACCCAAAACTACCCTTAAACAAACTCTAATTGGCCTGAAACCACTACCACTGGATTCAGCTTTGTGAAACCTTTCCAATGAGCCTAAACCCACCTCGAGAATTATGTCCATGCACCTTCACATGCAGGGAGAAGTCTGGTGGCAAATCTCACGCGCCTCCTATGTGTGTGACGTTAGTTGTTGATGTCAGCCCTAACTAACGTGGCATTTGCCACGTGAACCTGACATCTGACATCCCTGCTACGTGGCACCCCTAACACGTGCCATCCCTGACACGTGCTATGTGGTACCATTCACCCCCTTCTATGTGGCACCACTGACTACCTATCACGTGGGGCGCCTGACAGAGACATGGCACTCTACCACATGGCACATCTGCCATGTGGCACCCGCCACATGTCCTATTGACGTCATCATGGCATCACCTGGTGACATCATCATGATGTCATGCTGATGTCACCCTTAGGCGGAGACGATGGTGGCGCCGCCATGGCCACTGCCGTCGTCGGATGGGAAACCTCCATTAAAGGCTGAAACTTCAACCTTTGATATCTCACTCGTTTCTCAACTAAATTGGACAAACTGTATATCAAAATCTATCTACTCAACCCCAGGAATCAAAATCCAAGATCAGAATTTAGAAATATTACATAGATTCCAAGATATAAGGCTCCAATGTTTTGTGTATCCTTTCTCCTCTCACACCGTGTGTTTCCAATGCTCTCCACCTTCAACCCTTAGATCATCCTACTCATGAAGGACTCTAGAACATGTTTTCCGCCTTGGTTCACTCCAAAAACGTCTCAAAATCTAGGTGCGATTTATGGGTATATGTGTGTTTTTTTGTGTGGGTTTACATGGGTGTTTTGGGGAGAGAAAGAGAGAAAAATAAGGGTTTGGTGATGATGATAAAATCCTTATCCACTCATCCAAAATATCCACAATATCCTCTATCCCCAAAATGCCCTTCTGTAAGGACCTATCCTGAATTTACGGATTAATTAAGGATTCATGATCGATTATTAAGAAGTAATTGAGGACTAATCGAGGATTAGTAGACAATTGGGGAAAATGACGATTTTACCCTTGAAAAGGATAAAAAGTTAAGTTTTGATCCGAGAGGTCAAATGTATGAGGACCGAGGACCGTTACATAGATCAAGATGATACGAATCCGTAGACAAATGACACGTCAATATTGGACATCGTACGGAGAAGTTACGGATCAAGGAAGGTTCCAAGAACTATTTACAGCTCACAAATTACGAGAAGTTGACTTTTGGTGTCTAAATAGTGGGGCCCAAAATATCTCATGTGGATTAATAGATGAGTGACAAGTGCCACTCATCAATTGATCCACACAACACATACATGCACCTCACATCCCCTTCATTCCCATTACACTCGAAAATCCCAAACCCATTCCCTCCTCCATTCCATTTCAATTTGAGGCCACAGAGAGACTGAGAGAGGTTGAGGGTGAGGCTAAGAGGTAGAGAGAACGGTGGTGAGAGGTTGAACACCGCAATGGCCTAAGGAAAAGGTAAAAATATGAAACCCTATTTGATTTGAATCGGGGTTTTGGTTTTTGCATGTTTGAGAACCATTCTAATGCCTTGGTTATATTATATGAGTTTGCACGAGTTCATAAGGACTAAAAGGAAGGAAAAAGGACCAATAGACAAGTTGTGGGACTGGGTTTCAGGTCCTTTCTCTTGGTTCTAAGCTTGTAGGATTGTTTTAGGGTAAGAGACGAAGAAATTGGTGAAAGAATGGTGGATTTTGGTGAAGAAATAAGGGAGATAGGATCGAGTCAGGGTCACGGGTCAAGTGACCCGGATGTAGAAAACGGATCGACCCGTAAGAGGTTGACAACGATGACGTGGCAAGCCACATCATCATCTGTCAGTCCACGTGGCCAATAAAGTGGTGCCACATGGCTAACTGTTAGAAGCTGTCAGGTCTAGTCAGCAGCTGACGTGGTAGGCCCACGTCAGCCACGTTAGAGACTGAGCATTTGAGATTTCTAATGACGACAGATCACTCTTGGATACGGTCACGGAGGATAAGCTGAATTTCAGCATTGACCGTTGGAATGTGGTTGATGTCGAGTGACGTTTTGTTATGGTGGAGCATTGTGGATAAATGTTGGATGTGAACCTCGGGATGGAGGTAGGCTTGGATTTCCACACTGGATTAGGTCAATTTGAATTTCGAGGATGAAATTCTTTAAGAGGGAAGATTATACGGACCTGTCCCGAATTCACAAATTAACTAAGGATTAATGATGGATTATCGATAAGTAATTGAGGACAAATCGAGGATTAACAGACGATTGGAAAAAAATGACGATTTTGCCCGTAAAAAGGGTAAAAATATGACTTTTGACTCGAGAGTTCAAATACACGAGGATCGAAGACCATTACGTAGATCGAGACGATACGAGTCCGTAGACAGATATCATGTTGGAAAAAAAAATCGTACGGGGAAGTTACGGGTCACGAAAAATTCTGAGAACTATTTACGGTTCATGAATTACGACAAGTTGACTTCTAGTGTTTGAAAAGTGGGGCCCAAAATATCTCTTGTGGACCAATAGATGAGTGACAAGTGTCACTCATAAATTGATCCACACAACACATACATGCACCTCTCATCCCCTTCCCATTACACCTAAAAACCCCAAACCCATTCCTCTCTCCATTCCATTTCAATTTGAGGCCAAAGAGATACCGAGAGAGGTTGAGGGTGAGGCTGAGAGGCAGAAAGAACGGTGGTGAGAGGCTGAGCACGGCGGTGGCTGATGTATGCATATCTATACATGTTTCAAGCTTCAATTACCTTACAATAAACAACTAAATCTTCACTACTAGTGGTTTTATTTCAATTTAATGTTTTGTAGGAGAAATGGAGTATTGGATAAAAAGGGATGCTAAAAGAGCTAAAATGGGAAGGCATCCTATCTATAGCAGGAACCCTTGTTGAACTAGAAATCCTAATTAAAGTAGGAATCCTTGTTCAACTAGGAATCCTAATTGAAGTAGGAATCCTTGTTCAACTAGGAGTCCTCATTAAAGTGGGAAACCTCGTTGAACTAAGAGTCCTTATCAAAGTAGGATTGGATTACTTTCCTAATTGGAGTAGGAAACCTTTCCTAATGTTTCTAGGAGAAGAAGCTACAAATCCTAACGGGAGAAGGATCATGGCTGAAAAATATAATTCAGAACGGGCTAAGATTTATGAAGAATAATTCAAGACTCATCAAGATGAGTCAAGACGATGTCCACATGTGAAAGAAGGCCCAAGACTAAGCCCAAATTCGTCCTTGGGGAAACCCTAATCAGTTTGCTGTTTTAAATTAGAGTGCCATATATGCAGAGGGGGAATTAGGGTTTCCCAGGTGCCTATATAAGGAAAATTCGGCCAAAAGGTAAGAGGTTCTTCTTTTTACTCTCTTTGTACAGCCGCAAAAACTATTTTCACTGGGAGAATTCATGCTTCTTGGATGTGGCTCTTCCTCTTCTCCATTTTCATTGGTTCTATCTCAATTTCTTTCTTATTTCAGTTTAGGATGCTAGACATTATGGATGGCTAATTTTCTATAACTAGGGGCTATTTTGAAGCCCTAAACATGTTTGATTATATGCAATAACGTCAGTTTCTGTCCCTTATGATCCTTGATTGAAGTTTTGTTTCACTGGGCTTAATAACATGATTTTTGGTTTGTTTGTTTGGGTGGCCAACTAGATGAGCATGCTAGGATTATAATGTTAGCTACATCTGTGTAATACGTAATCGTTATGCATGTGTACCATCGGTAACAAATTTAATGATTTAACTTCTGAAACAATCTCTAGGTTTTGACAAGACTGCTCTAGTACTTGTAAACCCTAGTCTCATCCTAAACCCTTTTTCGCGTGCATTGATTCTGATTTGTTAAATCTTGCGAGCTTATGTCTTGATTGCATGTTCAGAAATAGATTAAGTGTCGAGCTTGTGTACACTAAACGATTAACTATGAAAAGGGTAATAAACTAGTTCGAGCTTGTGAATTAGTTTGGGATGATTTCAATTGAGCTTATAAGTGATGTAACCTGGAAATTGCATGTACTTGAATGTGCTTGGTGGTGGATAATATGTCTCTAGTCTTTTCTCTCATTAGTTCATAAATCAGAAATCTCAAAACCCCCAGGTTTACATACCATATTGTTTCTCTATTTTCGATTGATAATTTCCAACAATCCTCTACGGGAAAGACCCTTGCTTCAATTTATACTTAATAACGACTTATCAATCCAAGGTTAATTGTGTGTCTATTCAAGACACCAACAGTGGCCTGAGGAAAAGGTAAAAACTCGAAACCCTATTTGATTTGAATCGGGTTTTATTTTCTGGATGTTTGAAAACCATTCTAATGCCTTGACTATATTTTGTGAGTTTGTGCGAGTTCATAGGGACTAAAAGGAAGGAAAAAGGACCACTGGACAGGCTGTGGGACTCGATCGAAGTTTGGATGTGAAGGATTGAATTTGAAAGGTAAGTTTCAGGTAATTTCTCTTGGTTTTAAGCTTGTAGGATTGTTTCAGGGTGAGAGCTAAAGAGATTGGTGAAAGAATGGTGGATTTTGGTGAAGAAATGAGGGAGATAAGACCGGGTTAGAGTTGTGGGTCGAGTGACCCAATTACAAGAAAATGGGTCGACCCGCGAGAGGTTGACGACGATGACGTGGAAAGCCACGTCATTATCTGTCAGGCCACATAGTCAATCAGGTGATGCCACATGGCAAGCTATTAGAAGCTGTCAGGTCTGGTCAGAAATTGACGTGGCAGGTCCACGTCAGCCATGCTAGACCAAATGGACCAATCAAGTAGTGCCACGTGGTAGGGTGTCAGGACATGTCAGGCCTACGTGGCAGGTCCTATCAGCATTGTCAGAACACGTGGGTCAATAGGATGGTGCCTTGTGGAAGTATGTCAGGATGTGAGAGCTGACATGTTAGTGACATGTGGCACCAGTCAAGGAGTGCCACGTGGCAGGCTATCAGATCTGACAAGTGTCAGACTTGTCAGACTGAGGTTAGCAGATGACGTCAGTGGCTGATGTCAGCGTTGACTAGAGCATGTGGGCACGAATTTCAAGGTGAAACCAGTCATGTTCAAAAGGTTTTGAAGATCCAAATTCAATGGTGGTGGTTTCAGGTCGATCGGAGATCGTTTGGTAGGTCAATTGAAGGTTTTTAGCCTCAGAAAGCATGTTCGGGACACGTTGACTATTCCGAGAATTTTGAGGGTTTATGATTAGGACTTGTATCGATAGATAGTAACCATTGGATATGATTTGGATAGGTCCGGACGTCCTGGAGATTATGGATTAGCCCCGGAGTGGCATACGACGCGGGTTTCGGAGTGCGCAGTTTGGATGGTCTGTGAGTGGACTTTAGTTTATGAAATACGATGCATGCATAACTGTTTTATATGTCTTATGAATATGATTTGAGATTCCTTGAGTGCATATGATTTATATTGTTGATTTGCCATTTTAGTAGAAAATTCAATATTAATCATAGTTCGAGATTTCTATTTTCTATGACATTTGGGCTTCGGCCGAGTATTCTATGTCACGACCTAACCCATCTACCATGATATTGTCCACTTTGGACCCAGCCCTTACAGTTTTGTTGCTAGGAACTCACGTGCAACTTCCTTTTAAGTCACCCATCTTGGGATTGCACTAGTCCAATCTCGCTTAACTTTGGAGTTCCGACCAGACTCAAGCCAATGAACTCCCAAAAGGCCTCCTGATCGATAGATACGTGCCCACACATATAAGGCACTTCACCTTTCTCTTTCCGAGCGATATGGGATTGTTCATCATTCTTTTCAAGACACGGGTCTTACAAACCACCCCCTTTGGGGCTTGCCGTTCTCGCTGGCACACTTCCGGTCGGGGTCCAGCTCTGATACCATTCTGTTATGACCCAACCTATCTAGCACGATATTGTCCGCTTTGGACCCAACCCTCACGGTTTTGTTTTGGGTAACTCACGTGCAACTTCCCAATAGGTCACCCATCTTAGGATTGCACCAGTCTAATCTCCCTTAACTTTGGAGTTCCAACCAAACTCAAAGCCAATGAGCTCCCAAAAGGCCTCCTAATAAATAGATACGTGCCCACACATAAAAGGCATTTCATTTTTCCCTCCCCGAGTGATATGGGATTGTTCACCATTCTTCTCAAGACACGGGTCTTACATTCTATATGCATGTGTTTTATATGATTATGATGGTTCCATGGAGAGGCGTGAAATAGGGTATTTTGTTTACGGTTTTAGATGATTTCACAGAGATGCGTGAAATCGATATTCGGGCATGAGTCCCAGTTGATTTAGATTTTGACTCGGATGATAGTCACAGGTGATTTTGAGCAATAAAATGATTTTCCTATTTGGAAATATCTTTCGGGCATATGACCAGTTGATTTATGGTTTGACTTAGAGTATAGTCAACCATGAGATATATTAGGCTATAACCCAATTATGAGATTTATGAAAGATATTTTAGGCATGAAACCCAATTATGGATTTGATAGGATTCGAGGAATCCTGAGTTTATGAAGTATTGATAGACATTGTTTTTAGGCTTGTGACCCATTTGATGATATTTCGGGCTTATGACGCTATTGATGATATTCGGGCTTGTGTCCCTGTTATTTTGAGTTTAAAGACTCGGATTTTATTAGAGGGTCTCCAGTTGTGAATATGTTTCCCCGAAGGGCACTCTGGAGATAATGCTCGCCTCCAAGGCACGAAGAGGTCACGATGCGCCTGCTGTCGAGCAGCCGAGAGAGGCGGCAGTTGAGGGAGGCTCGACTCAGAAGTGCGGTATATGAGATCGATCAATGATATGTTCATGACGATCTGGTGATTGTCGGCTGGTGATGTGTTCATGGCGACATGCTCAGGATCAGAGCAGTCTTTGAGCTTATGGGCACGCGTTGCTGGGATTAGAATCGTGGCTGATGATACTGATGATGATGGGCTGAGATCCCACATGGTTTTATAGTTGGGCTGAGGTCCCACATGTTTTGATTTGGGCTGAAACCATGTATGATTTGGTTTTGGGTTGAGACTATAGTGAGGAAATGATTTCGATTGAGAAGCATTTTTCACTGTATTTTGATTTGAAAAGCAATACATCTTGCTTTTGAGAAGTATTTGAAATATTGTTTTCTGATGCATGCATACTTTTACGTGAATGGTATAAATGTCATTTTTGTATAAATGTTTTGATCAAGTATTTATTTTTGTACACTCACAACTTTTATATTTTTGATACCTTTTAGGTTGATCACGGATGCGGGCTGTAGCAGTGAGCGAGACATCACATGCCGCCACAGATCCTGGCGTACTCTAGATAACCCCGAGCGGGTTGCAGTTTTATTCCTTGTCTAGCACGTGACGTTAGATAGGAGCAGACACATCCCAAGATAATCCATGAGGATTGGGATAGGTCCTGTCACCTTCCCTAAAATAAAAGGTCAAGCATACATCAAAGGGAAAAATAGTCAAACGAGCTAAAATTTTCCTCTATCCCCAAAATGCCTTTCCCCAAAATAGAAGGTCAAGCATATATCCAAGGGTAAAATAGTCAAACGAGCTAAAATAATTTCTAAATTCTCGTAAAAATCCCGAGAAATTGTCCTTAATTTTGTAATTAAGGTCCGGGTCATTACATCTACACTCTAAGTAGAGGCGATGGCGATCCTTGCTGGTTTGGAGGCTTGTGTGGCTATAGGACACCTCCAAGTCATCGTGGAGATGGATTCACAGTAATTGATTCAATTGTTTTGCAAAAGGGTAGAAATGGTGCAATTGCCTATATTCTTTATCATATTTATGTTATTTGTAAGTGGTTTATATCTATACTTTTCAGTTTGTCCCTAAGATTTGTAATATGATAGCTCATACTTTGACTAGTCATGTGAAATTTAAGAAGGGGTACCAAATCTGGCCAGATTTGAAGCCAAAATAGTTGTTTAATCTCAAAGCTAAGGACATTGATGTTTTTTGATTTAATAAAAATGATTTTTCGTAAAAAAAAAAGGATAAAGTGAAAATGAAATAACCCTTGTATTATAGAAAGGGTAACAAAACTTTGACCTTTGATTTGAAAGACATTAGAAACGCTATCGTTTGGATGTTAATATCTGTGGTCGCGTGTATGTGACTATCTGAGACGGTGAGAACGAGCGAGCGGGCAAGGTAATCAAAGATGGAGCGAGAGAAAGAAGGTGTGAGCTTGGAAGGAGAGAGAGTGACATTCGTCCCTTACATGAAAGAACACGTTCCAAAGTACCATGAATGGATGAAAGACCCAGCCCTGCTTCAAGCCACAGGCTCTGAACCCCTCACCCTCGACCAGGAGTACCAGATGCAGCTCACCTGGACCCAGGACCCCAACAGTTCTCTCTCTCTCTCTCTCTCTCTCTCTCTCTCTCTCTCTCTCCCCCCACACACACACACATTTTTTGTGTGTCGGATTTATGGATTGCTTTCCTTTTTCAAAACAAATTGAACTGGGTTATCTTGGTTTTGACAAATTACATATAATTGTAAATTGTGCTATTCAAGGTTTGATGTTTCAGGAAATTATAAATTGGCTTCAATCTTGACTCGTTTTGTTATTGTGGGTAATTTGTATATCATTTCAATGTTATATTCTTGTTATGATGAATGATTAAAGAGTTGGGCTCGTCGGTTTTGTAGAGCAGACTTTCATTATATTGGAGAAGCAATTCATCGTGGGAAAATTCAACCATGGAGAGCCCCATGTGGAAGGTTAGAAACATTTACTCAAAAAATTACAAATCTGCTTGGTTTCTGAGAAAGTCACTTTCTTCAAGGTGAAAGGATCACCTTGAGTGAGGTAAGTAAGACTTTTTTAGGAACACTTGGTTGAAGGGTTTAAAACACTTTAAGTGGCATTCACGAGAAGAATGCTATGTTTGAGTAGGTAAAATTGGGAATTTTTTTGCTACACCAGTTCTTGATTTACTCTTTGAAACTTTGTGAAATGTGAAGGAACAGATTTAAAGACAATCTTAGAATATACGTACATATCTCAGATTAGTTTACTTGACTATGCACCTTTCCAGCCATGATAGGTGATGTGAATTTATACATGAATGACCTTGATGATGCCCAAATGGCAGAGATTGAAATAATGATTGCTGAACCCAAGAGGTAATGCCTTTACTTTCTTCTGATAGTAAAGAGTAAAGAGGCTGTAGTTGATTTCATGCATTTGCAGCACCAAAATTTTGTTCCTCCTTTCTTGTTTTCAGATTAGGAATGATCATACGTATTCCATCTTGATATAATTTTCACATTTTCTCTTGCTAAAATAGTCGTAGTAAAGGACTTGGGAAGGACTGTGCCTTGATGATGATGGCATATGCAGTTGAAAAATTGGGTATCCACATCTTTCGTGCAAAAATTGGAGAACTAAATGGAGCGTCTCTTAACTTGTTCCGGAAATTGGTCTCTCTCTCTCATATATTTTCTTGTACTGCAAGCTCATTAACTTAAATGGAATGTTATTCTTTATAGTTCACATACTTTTGCACTTCCTCTTCCATATGGTTCGCTAAATTTGCGTATGGTTGGTGTAGGGCTTTGAGGAGACTTCTTATAGTAAATTCTTCCAAGAGGTAAGCACAAATGTCTTTAAAATAATCTTTATCTGTTATATGCTTTAGTTGGTCTCCATGTCCTATATCTTGATTATTGGTATTGATAAAGGAAATTCTCGTTTTAATGCTCGTACTCTCTTTATGATGTTGGAGTGGCTCACATTATCATCATATTGAGCATCTTCGTTGCATTTTAGCTGATGCACCTCCCCAACTTCACATCCGAACAATAGTTTTATGTTGTTAAATCCTGAAAGGGGCCTTATACTTTCTCACCCAAAATAGATACCTGATAATTATATTGGAAAGAACAAGAACCATAAAGATTTTAGGTCCATCATTTTGTAGGTATCAAACCTCCCTGCAGAACTATTCCCTGATGCTTTTGAAAGTTAGTATTTTGAAATTTTCTTCAAGATCCACAAATAGTGGAAATTTGAAAATTCTGGAAGAGAAGAGAAGTTTCAAACCAGTGGGTTGATTCCGTAGCATAATTCAGTGTTGGAGCTCCATCTATCCCTTTTGAGAAAATATATGTGTCATGTTACTCATGTATGGCAGGTAACTCTGGAGTTAAATGTGACAAAGGCCAAGCATGAGGAGCTGCTGCAGCTGATGAGTAACATCATTACACATACCTTGCCATGAAGGATCTATTCGTTCATGCTAATATCTACGTCACAATACTCGGGCATTAGTGCTTTGTATGCTTCAAAGCTTTGAGATTGCTTAGACTCCGCCATATTAAGTAAGTGTTAACCTTACTGATTAGGGTCTATGCTTAAACATTAGGGGCGAAATAATATTTTAACATCGAATCATTTTTATATACTTACTCCCTCCTTCCTGACAGAACATTTTTCCTGACTTGATTGAATACTTGACCCTCAAGTTGGGTGAGTCTAGGCTATATTGTCTGAAACTGAATCCCCAGCTTGCCATATATGATGGTTCAAACTTGAAGTTGTTGGTTTCATTGATGGGTTGTAACTGGTTATAGTCCTTGTGTAATTCTGTTTGATACCCATTTGGTTTCAGTTTTTTATTTTTGTTTTCGGTGGATGGGTGAAATATAGAAGGATGGTGGTAGGGAGAGGGGGAAGTAAAGGAGGAATGAAAACAAAGTTTAAAGTTTATAAACTGGAAATAATGGATGAACCAGGGTGGTCTGAGGCATACAATTAATTAGCTATCGAGTCTATCGATCTACATTTTTTCACTAGTGTCGGGTTTGATGCTTAGAACCATCTAGCTCTTAATAAATAAATAAATCAAAAATTCAAATTCAAATAACTATCAAACGGGCACTAAAGAAGATGCATGCACGGAAGGGACAAAGCAGAGGCATATGCACTGTTCTTATTAACTACAAAACGATTAAGATTGTATATATACGTGTACACCATATAATCACCATCTTCACCGTTGGATGGTGAGATGCCTTTTGTTTTATGTTCAAGATGGTGAATGTATGTTATACATGCATGTACACAATCAAAATTACATTTATTATATACAAGAGCAATCGTGTATTGTGTACATGATATTATGATGTTGCATTACATGCATGTGAATGTGATGGCATTATGCCTAGGGATGGACATGAATCCGTTAAAATCACTAATCGATGCACTTCAAACTATTATTTATCCAATGATTTAGATTTGACCGGATAAAAGTAAAATGGTTTGAGAATTCAAATCGCTCAACTAATAACAATTTGGATTTGAATTTCATTTTGGAAATCCGTTAAATTCAAATTGAATCGTTAAAAAATATATTAATTTTTATTAATTTTTAAATCTATTATTAATACAAAGTAAATAAATAAATAAATAAAAGTATACCTAGTTATATCAATATAATAGTATAATAATAGATTATTAAATAGTAATGTTTGTGTGATAAATTTTAATGTAGTGATAACGTTTGCAAACTAATCTTTAGCAACCTTAATATATAAAATTTTGAGTATTAATTTTTTTTGTCTCTTTGTTTTTATCCTTGATTTATTTATTTATTCCTAGCCGGTTTCAAACCGTTTCGATAACTAACGGTTTGAATCGAAAATGTTTTATTTCTAATTTTAGAAAATTCAAACTGTATCGAACTGTTAAGATTTTAACGGTTTGGATCTGGATATTCCTAATATCCGTATTGAACCGCATTGTGCCCACCCATAATTATGCCTCTTCAAATCTCATGATCAATTGACTTTGTGGTCAATTTTTTCTCTAAAGTAAATAGCTACAACTTGTTTGATAGTCATTTATTTTTCGTTTCCAATTCTTATTTGTTGATGAAACATATACAAGGGTACATGGAAACGTAAAGAACATCGGTGATATGGAGAGAGAAATAAAGAATGATAACGAAAAAAGAGCATCAAAATGGAAACTAACTGTTCCTACCAAAATATGTTTTCTCGTTTTAGAAGTCGGGTGTTTCGAGGCAACTCTTGTTGGACCTCCGCACGGAACCTAGTCTGCGGAGCGAGCACAACGGACCACTTCTGGGGGTCTCTTTTGCAGTGAATGGTGTAGAGATGCTAGATTGGGCTGAGTGAGATGAACCTTGGGCCACAGCCAATCCCTAGATGGGCGAACCATAAATCAAGTAGACATTTCAACTCAGATGCAAGCTTGCTACTTGTAGAAGATTGTTGCTAGTTAGTGTAGATGAGTTCCGTTTTCCGCCCATGAACTTTTCTTCTAATCAATGCGATTGTGAGGCAAACATATAAGAATTCTCTTGCGTTGTTATTTTCTATGCCTTTTTTCAAGGACTTAAAATATTTTTCCTCCAGTGATGCCCAAGTCATAAGTTTATTTTGTCATGATATTCATGTTGGCAATGTTGTTATTTTAGTATTTAGGTGGATAGCGGCGCCAGGTTCCCTCAAGTCAAGATCAAAGTATTCGGACCAATGCACAAAGATGGTATCCTCACTAAAAGGTATGAACACATTTCTGTTATTATGATTGAATGACTTTGTTTACAGCATTGCCCTATTTATATAGATGTTTGATAGAGTCTTAACTAGGTATATACAAGTAGAGTCCTAACTAGGTATATACAAGTAGAGTCCTAACTAGGTATGTAGTGGTAGAGACTAACTAGGAAGGAAATACATTAGGAATGAATCAAGAAGGATTCCCATAGACTTTGGGCTAGCCGAATCAGGGAGAAGGATTCTCAATCTCCTGTGATTCAGGAGGGTCCTTAATACTGACTTTGTAACCTGTGAATCATGTTTGGCTGGTGTGTTCCGACTTACCAATCACTACTTAAGGAAATCTAGTTTGTTTTGAAATGAAAACGAATCTGCGTATACATAAATGTAGAAGTACTGAAATTGAATAAAAACTGAAATTACAAGTATAGGAAGTAAATTATTTCCTTCGCATTTCAAGCTCGTATCAATCAAGAAATTCCGGAAATCATCAACTGAAATGAATATTAATCAGAAATCATGCCATGTGATGGCAGAGTACTCAAATGCGGCAGTAGAACATTGAAAAGAAAGTTTGAGTCCCTGGGTGACCAGCAATGAGTTGGTAGTCGGGATGACTTTCTGTATAAGTGGTAGTCAGGATGGCTTTCCGTGAAACAGTGGTCGAAGACTATCCGTGAGCTGGTAGTTGGAATGACTTTCTATGAGTCGGTAGTCGATAATATCAACCCTTATAACACGAAATGGTTAGAAAGAGGGTTAATCCTCCGCGAACCTCATTCGAAAGCCCATGAATTGGTTAGTAACAAAAGGAGCAAGCCTTATGACACTCGTTTGGTCAGAAAGAAGGTTTATGCATGGAAATGTAGTAAACCATTATGACATTACTGTTGGAGCGATCAGAAAGACGGTTAGGAAATTGCATAAATGCCTCGAAGGGGTAAGGAAGGAAGTTGCATCTTTATTTCCTAGGTCGAAATAAGCAGTTTTTTCCATAAGGGCCATCTATTTCAAACCGTAAAACTTTGGTTAAAGGTGTTCATAGGTTTAGAAAATTGATAGAGATCAATTTGCTAAGTTTGATTAGTTGATTGTAGGTCCTTTGAGAAGCTGTGTTGCTCTCCTTTTATAGGCGGTGGAGGAGTTCTCAACTTGTTAAGTTTGGTCCCGCACGGGTCTCTCCTTTCTGTTTTTCTCGTTGGGATACTTCCATGCCTCAATTTTCTTTGTTCTCTGTCACTACCATCCATACTTATTTCCGCTCCACGTTCAAAGCTTGTTGGGCTGGGCTTGTGTCAGTTTTGGGCCTTTAATTACCGCGAGCCGTCGATTTGTGCCTAGAGGTGATTTTTTTCCGGTGTAAACATTGCCACTTGAATTTGAAATGCTTTATGTATAAAAAATTTCAAATTCACACGATTCACACGATCACGTCCCTCGCCTCTTCTCCTCGCTCGTGGCGTGCCTAACTCAGGGTTTTTTTAGCGGTTTAAATCGTTTGCACTTCTCCTTTTCAAACAAGTCACCGCAATTATTCTCTAATTTCCTGCTACTCCCCTCAGTTCGTAGAAACCTACTGATATACATAGCCCCCAAGAAATCCTAGAAAGAGAAAACCCATGTCGACTCCTCCTCTTTTACTGATGTAGGCATCATGCCTTTTCCGAAGATACCTTGGATTTCTGGAGAAAACTTCGAAAATTATCACTCGCTTTCCCGAGATGTTCATGATCCATGTGAAGCAAAACACCACATCGCTTGTGTGCAAATTCTTCATGCGGAATCTGACCACCGTGTTGGCATGGTCAGGTACCCACGATAGCTGACTCGCTATACGACGTCCTGTCAGGTTCCAGCCTTCCCCTATTTACCAACGGTCTTCCATCCCCTAGAGTGATATCCATTCAGGATGGGTTCATTTGTTTCCTTTTGGGAGCTCATCGAAAATCTCCAGTCGCTTCCTGAAGTGGGTTACGAGAATGAAAGAGTTGTACTTTCCCGAGCTCTAGCTCAATGTTGTATTTCATCTGGTGAGTTTGTCTAACTTGCCCATTTCCCTTGACATAAATCATCTTAGTGCTTCAATTTTTTTTTTTTCTAGAATGATAGTACGTACAAAATTGATTTTGGAGTTGGTCATATGACTCCCACTCTACTCGACCTTGCCGTTCTTTTTGGTTTGAATCCCTTAGGGCAAATTGCTGCTTTTACTAGCTTGTTTACTGACCTATACTGTCCTAATGTGGTAAATCTTACGAGAGTCAGAGCTATCCACCATAAATTTAGCACATTTTCCCCTTTTTCTTGATGATTTCTGTCCTTTTGACTCAAAGATGAACCTTAGGCCTGAATTCGATTTTAGGGATTTGGGGGATAACAAGTAACTATCTAGGATCGGGCCATGAAAAGGTCTAATTTTTCCACTTCTGGTTGGACTATTTTTTCTTTCTGATCTCCTCCAAAGGCATTAAGACAGACTGAGTTCTTCTAACTAAGGCTTTGTGTCACACCCTGACCCGAAAAGTACACTTAGAGCACATAGATCGAGGCAAACTGATAGATATCTGGACGATGACGTCCTGATGACGGAAGTCAAATAAAAACAATGCGTTTTATTGGGGTCGAGTAAAACGTGACCAGTAAAAATCGATTACATTTCACTGCGAGATCGGAAGTATAGAGTATGGACACCACCTTGATAATCGTAACAAACTTAACTACATGATATAACTGATCATCCACCAAAGCACTCCAACTCGGGAGCAATTGTCACATCAGCTATCCAAGCCTCCTTGGAAAGCGTGAAACTCCAACGATACCTGAGGGGTTAAAAAACAAATGGGTGAGTGGATCCAAAGCTTTATTTCAGTGTAAAACCATCAATAGTAAAATAAATTTAACCCCTTATTTTCCCCAAAAAAAAACTGTAATTTAGATTTGCACGTTCTACAAGAAAAAATAATAAAATAATCATAAGTCTCAGTAAACAACCCCAAGTTTGAAGTAATATGCATGAACCACAATCTATTTGCTCATGTGTCACAAGAGGCAAACACATATGCCATGATGGGTATTTTTGCTCATGTACCTCACCCACGTGAAAGGGGTGCCAAGCACAGTCATCTCATGTCCCTTAGAGCTCGGGGAAAGGCTGGCGCATTTTAACTAGTATTACGAGCTGCACAGGTGAATAATCACATGGAAGATAGTCTATGACCACTCAAACGGGTACAGAGATACATGCGACTCCTAAGTGGTTCTAAGATACTAACTCGACAATGTCCTGGAACTCAACATGAACAAGACCATGAATGGGCAACCAATCATGCAATACAATATATAGTTAACCTCGCGTGCTCGGGTATATATAAATATTATTATCCGACATCACACCACAACACATAATAGCACATACTTATTCATCACTTTCCATAGTGCATACTAGCATTTCGTACCCCTTGGTACACATCGCAAAATAAGCATCTCACACACAAGCACATTCGAGCATATGTCAATAAGTGGGCATATTCCTCATTATCACTAATTAATCCACTTAAGGCAATCAAGCATGCTCGATAACTATGTAATATAACATCATAAATCGTGCAAATAGATTATCTAATAAAAACAAGTTTAGGGAAGGGGCTCTACTCGCAAACTAGTCGGGGAGTCGGAATCATCTGGCGTATCAAACCACGTAAACCCGAACCCGTCACAATCCTAAATAAATCAGATTATAAGGTTACTATTTTAGTTTCAAGTAAAACAATAAAAAATCTCGCTTAAATCGACTTATGTTAAAACTCTTCAAAACAAACTTAAAATGTGTTTAAACAACTCGAAAATGTCCTAAAATGAGCACGCGTGAAATTTGGAATGTTCTCTAGAATATTCCCTACAGAATATACCTTGCAGAATATTCCATATAGAATATTCCCTAGAATATTCTATTGGAATATTCCTTAGAATATTCTATTGGAATATTCCTTAGGAATATTTTCTAGGAATATTTTCTTGGAATATTCCGTTAGTTGAACAGTAGAACTAACGGTTGCCTAACATTAACTAACATCGTTGACCGTTGACTAGTCGTCGTCGGAGCCTCACTAGCGATGGCGGTCGAACCGCAGCTAGCGTCACCATCTACAGTGACCAAAAATTGGAAAAACTCGCCGGAAAGCTTAGTTTTCTAGCGAGGTCTAACTTCCTCAAATCGAAACCAAAATCGACATGAAAATCGTCTAAATTGATCAACTTGATACCATGAATTTGAATATCTAGTTTTTAGGCGAAGAAAGTACCTTACTCAAACGGAAAAAAGCTAGGAAGTGGCGGCTCTATAGATTTCTAGTGACATCTATCACTGACGATGCTCGCATTAAACAGAGAACAATTTAGCAAAGCAATGAGCTTAGAATGCGAATAAGTTAATGGAAGTCTAGAGGTTCATCCTTACCTCGTATGGGTTCGAAATGGCTCGAGAGTTTATCGGGTCCGAGTCGGGTTCGCGAGTAGGTGGAGCCACAGGGGTTATCTCCACTCACGATTAATTCTCTGGGCACGTAGGGATGAGATGATGATGACACAATTCCTTATCGGTGGTGGGGAGGTTGTGGTTTGAGCTCGGTCATCCCCAGTCAAAGTTGAGTCGTTAATGAGTTAGAAGACTCAATCATCGAACGACTGCGTCTGGTGGCTCACGACCATGTCTAGTGGGCTCGTGATGACGAAAAAAGTCAGGTTAATACCATTGCACATTTTTTGTTTCGAAGATTGGTAGGTTCATTATTGAGGTTTCCAAAGATACCACAAACGTGACAACTTCTCGCTGTTTCTTTCTTTCCAGGGGGTCAACAATGAAAGTTCACATAGGTTCGAAGGGTGACAGGTAACCAAAGCGGCCGAGAGGGATGATTAATGAGAAAGAGAAAGAGGGTCGAAGGACGAGGAAAGGTACGGACATGAGCAGTGGAAAAGACGAAGACCATTGCCGTTTCGGTGGATGGTGGTCGAACCCCTGCTCGAGTTAGACTGAACAAGAGAGGGAGACGCATATCCCGAGGCCCCATCAAGAGTATGTACATGTAAAGGAAAAATTTCCCAGTTACTTTTCATCCCTCCAAAGCAATCCTCTCCATACACATGGTGTGGTTGTGCTTACTATAAAAGCATGTCTCCCAAGTGTCCCTCACAATGGGCTTGAGCCTCACTAAGGAATACAAAGGGGATAATTTAAATAATGTTGGGTTGTGTGCTTTGGGCCCTCAAAGACAACAATCTACAAGGCCCAAGAAAATGAAATAATCTAGCCCAAGGCCAAACAAAATCCGTACTTAGACACATAGGGGGCAAAAATGGAAATGCCAAATTCTTGATTTTGAGTTTTCGATATGGGATGTAACACTTTGGCTTCCCCCAAGAGTATGTCATTAGGCCCCATTATCCTCTCCCAAATGTACAACCTCTTGCATACTATTGTATGCTATCCAAGATCAAGGCAGCCTTTGAGTGGTCCACTGTGGATGATCCAGATATGGTTGAATTGGTCATTCCTTTAGCTCCCTAGCATAGCTCCTAAATTTGTTGAAAGGATCATTCTGGGGAACCAACTCATGCACCAACTCCCAATGCCCTATTCTTCTGAAGATTGCCTGGTGTTCTTTTATGGGTTGAAGCACCGTCCCATAGAGCACTGGGAGGCCAGCCTAAAGTGTTATTTTCCTATGTTTGACAAGAATGGTTATCTGGACATTAGGAATCAGAATCGCAGAACTCTGGTGCTTAGGGACTTATACAGCTGTGTGTTGTTGAGAGACCTGCTAAACGGTGGAAATTGCTATCCCAAAACGTATGCTCGTTTTTGGGCTTATCAGCCCAACTTCTGTGAGCGCCAACTTAGATTCCGTCAAGCCATCCCTACTCCCCACATCAGAGAGATGAACGCGGGAAAGTTCTTTAGGCCCGTGAAATTCTCATATAGTGAAGTGCTAGCCGTCTTCCAATCCCTCTTTGTCGAGCACATTCAGTATCCCTCTGGCATCAAGGCGGTTCATGACTGCACTCAAGCCTTCTTGTTTTGGTGGGCTTCATATTTTAACAGGACTTTTGGGGCAGCCACAGAAGAAGTCGAGGAATAGCAGTTCCAAGATTTCAAAACTTCCACATATACCCTTCTCAGCTTGACCACAGCTCTCATCGAGACTTTCCAAAAATAGAATGTTGTCCCTCTTGTTGGTAAGTTACCTTTTTTTTGTAGTGTTAAAAGTTGTATGCTCTTCATATTTCCCCATGTGCTTCGTATAATGTAGTAGGTGTTGATGATGTTGACCTAATAGTAGAAGGGATAGACGATCCACTGGCTCATATCAGTCCTTCAAACGAAGGTCTAATTATGGAGAGACCCATTGGTCCCATGGAAGTAGAAGCAGTGCCTGCCTCTCCAGGTTCTTCAGGTAAGGTCACTTTATTGATATTTACGAGCATCGTTGTAGATTTCACATTCCTTTGTTTAAAGTCTTTATTTTCCATATGTTCTCCAAGCTCCTATGCGTAAACTTTCTCGCAAAGGCAAAGAGGCAGATTTTTCCTTGCTAGTGACAAAACCTATGTCGACCCCTGCCTCTACAACCTCAATAAATCCTGCTATTATAGGGATGAAATGGAGGCGACATTTAATTAGGGATGATGATGACACTGATGTGATGATCTGGTCTTGGTAGAGATGTTGTAGGTCAGGAAGACTCTGAGGCGCCAGAGTCCTTCCCCGACTTCTTTAGCTTCCCATTCTATTATTCCTTCTAAGGTTAGGTACCAATCAAGCACTCATTCTGATACTGTTTTTCTTGAGCTAGTACCCGAGATTAGCTTTGTCCGACCTTTTGAGCCTTCATCGTCAGAGCACTAATCTTAGCATCTCTTACTCGAGTTGGTCCACAAGAGCGCATGACAATGAAGGTGGATTCGGTAAGTCTGACTATCATTCATACTTCTGCTCCCTCCATTACTCCTGAGGAACCTTTCCCATCTCAGGTTGAGTCACGTACATGTGCTTCGGTTGGTACAGATCCTCCTCACGTTCCAAATATAGTGACTGAGGCTGAAATAGGTATGATGCTAATCGTCTGGCGATAGTACCATTCAAGCTCTGAACATTTTTTGGTTAGGCTTCTCCTACTGATGCTTCTGGTGAGCAACATCAACCATCTTCCTCGGGAAGGGATCTTGAAGAAACAACTTGATTACCTCCTCTGTCACTTGTTGGGGAAACACCAGGAATGGCAACTGGCCTAGAGGAGGTGCATGGTAGCATGCACACTCCCGCCATGGCTACCTCAGAGCGAGGTTCAGGTCGTATTGATCATAGGATCCCTCCAAATGCTGAATAGGTATTCCCTTCACTCTTTCTTTTTCCTGTGTTTCTTGATTCCAACTTTATCCTTATTTCAGGCCTAGGGCCGCCTCCTATTGATTCCGATTCGAGAACAAGAAAGCGCGTCCTTCCACTATCCTCCCTCTAGAATTTCGGCCTCAGCTCCCACTCCTAGTCCCTCTCGATCTACTCAAAGGGTGATTTGACATGCCTTGGAAGTTCTTGATAGAGAGGATCGTGTTTGAGATTTGAGCGAAATCAAGGACGCCTTGAATTCCATTTGTGGCACCTCACCGTTTTCTGACTCCAACGTTGCGCAAGTCACAATCCTTCTGGACAATTATCAGGATGCTCTATATGAGCAGAATCGCCTCCAGAATGCCCATTTGGTAGCAACTCCAACCCAGGATGAATTGCAATATTTAGAGAACGACTTCTATTAGTGTAGTGGGGTGACAGGACTCGTCCCGATCCCTCTAGGACCACCCGGGCACGTGCCCTGCTCCCGTCTGACACACAACCCCAGAATACCAAAAATAACCTTAAATAGTTCAACATTAATAAATCACGATAAATAAGTTCATACATCTATCTTAAGGGTTCAATAATGTCAGACCAGGGATAGTTCGAAATACAATAACGAGCATGACATCTAGGTTTACACACTATGCCAACCTACCCAAAAAAGGTGTACATGTGCGCAACGTCTGGTTTATGCCTAGACTCTGGGTCCTCATTTTCCTCAATAGTGCGGCCTGGAGGGGCCATTAAAACAGTAAAGCGTGAGTGGGCCGAAAAATAAACAGTATTTCCAAAACCATTTTAATAATATAATAATCATAATATTTTTACCCCTCCGTTTTCAAACTTGCATGCATTAAGTTAAAGCATAGGTAAGCGTAATTGTATCATGAAATCATATAATCATATATAACAGAATAGGGAAAACAATCATAATAATAGTGCACTGTAAAACCAAACCTCGACATCCCTGATGTCTGGCATCCCTAATGCCTAATAATGTCACGGTCCTAAGGCTACGCGTGCCACTCGAGGATTCAATCCTAAGCCTCCCCAGGGTCCACCCAGGTCAATGATCTATAGATCAATGACCCTCCCTAGGGGTATCATCCATAACCGCACCCCTGATCCTGAGTTGCCCCTCGGGTCAGCCCCTCTCAGGCAGTGCCCGTGACTACTCCAAGATACTACGAGATGTCTGGAGGAGACAATAATCATAAGGTAGGTATACACAATGTAATAGTATTAAGTTCCACAGAAATCCCCGAGTAATTCTGAAAACAGGTTCAAATATATCTAGACGGGTCTCATGCCCAAAACATCATAATACATATAATCATCATCATATAGTACTATGAATCATCCAATCTCAACTGTAAAGTAAAACAGTGAAAAGTGTTATGCATGCAATCATTTTGATATAAAAAACCCACTCACACACGATCCTTGTCGCTAAACCAAATGTTTAAACTGTCCAGACGCTATTGTACAGTCCCTGTCATGTCCAAAGTATGTGTAAAGGTCATTATGGGTCCATACAAGCTCAAACATGTAACCTTAGAACAGAACCGGCCTAGGAAAACTGTCCAAACACGCTTCCTAAGAAATTAAACCTAATTTTGACCAACTTAACGATCTTCGATCGACACGAAATCACCACCATTGGATTCGTATCGTCGAAACCTTGAAAATGGTGGCAGTCCCACCTTGAGATTCCCTCCCACGCGCCAAGTCAACGCGTGGTCAACTCTGCTACAGTGCTAATGTCAACATGACGTCACTTGACAGCTGTCAGACTAACATATCAGAGATGACGTCATGTTTGACACGTGTCAGATTGACTTGTCAGAGATGACATCATACTGATGTTATCATCCCTGACCTCTAGACACTGACCCGTGGGTCCCCCACCGGGTCACCATGACCCGCGAGTTGACCTATCTGTGGACCGTGGTTGCTCAGCCTTCCTTCTCGTCTCACCATCACCTTCCACCGCCCCTCTGGGTCTCATTCTCTCAGTCCCTCAGTTTGTCACGGTGACAGATGAAGATGTAGATAGGGTTATGGTGCTTGTATGAAGATGGGGTGCACGGGTTTGAAACAACTAGAAGATGATGGAGATGATCTGATGATGATAATGGAGGGTGAGGATGAGAGGAAAAATGATGAGGAGAAAATGTTGGACAGTGGGGGGTGGGGGAAGGGGGGTGGGTTTTTTTTTTTAAAAAAAAGACCAATAGGGTAAGATCCACCTTTTAGGGAATTTGGGCCATGGGATAAGTGACACTTGTCACTCATCCAAGGGTTCTTAATTATTTAATCTTTGATCACATTTTAATATTATTTTATTCAAATTCTAGGACGTAAGTTTAACCGACTTTGACCCTGTGACCATAACTTTCCCGTCGAATGTTCGTTTTCGACGTGCCGCCTGCCTACAGACTCGTGATGTCCCGATCTATGTCACGGTCACTGGTCAAAGTCCTTAAAGTCTCATGGGTCAAAAGTAAACTTTTTCCCCCAATGGGCAAAATGGACATTTTGCATTTAAATATCACTTATAAAAGTTAGGGTCGTTACATGGGAAGAGTGCTCGCATCGACTGCTAGCTGATAGAACTGGTTCGGGAGGTAGCGAAGAGGCGATCCGCCCTTGCAGTAGTGAAGGCATGGCATTTGCCAGCGGGAGTACGAGCGAACGAAAACTAGCGCGGGGGCCAAAGCTCAGAGTCTCCAAGAGAAATCATCGCAAGTATGGGATGTAGCTGAGCAAATGGGTCGCAGCTGAGCAAGCCCACCAAGTATTTGTTGAAGTTTATTTTTTCAGGCGTGGGGTTCAGTCCATGCTGGGTTTCTTTTTAGAACATTAGGCCCGATTTAAACTTTATTTTGATGGACAGTCTTTTCCCATTATTACTATCATGAAGATATTCCGATGATTCGTTTGGTTTTTGCGTGTGTCCTTTTCATTTCAAACGCTTTGAATCCCATGCCTCTTATTATGACTCCATCGAGGCGTACGCAACCTTCTATTTAAACTCTTTTCCTTTCCATTATTCTCACATCCTTCATTATGAATTTTCTAAAACGCTCAAAGAATCCCTTCCTGTCATGGCTTCACGCTCAAAGAACTCCAACTAACCGATGAACTTTGAGACGATTTGAGCAAGACTCCAAAGGAAACCGAATGACCTTATCTCCGATGACTACTTCCTTGAACGAAGCAGAACCCCCTCTCGCGAAATGCCCATGCTACTGCAGAGGCAAAGGCGCAGTTATGAGAGGAAATTCTTCAGGAGCTCTGGGAAAGGAAGGATGGAATAGAACTAGAACTTGCAACCATCGCCATTGGGGAGAAGAATCAATCCATCCAGTGCAGGGAAAATGTCTTCTTCGCCCTAGAGTAGGCGATGGTGGGAATTTCTTTCGTCGTGAGGGAGCCTTCAGATCAATGAGCACTTCCCTGTGCCCCGTTGTTGATCTTCCCTTTTTTTTGTAATGTTTTTATTAATGAAATGAGATTTCCAGAAATACCCTTCACAATAATTTTGAATTGCTTGATAGTCACTGCCATAATCTCTTGGGATAAATATGAAATGAACCCAACGTGTTTTGCACCGCTCATCATTTCATCTTTGATCCGTCGTGTCTTCCAGCAGACAAAATTTTCATGGGATTCCCTTCCACTACTATAAACGTATTGAGCAGTGCTTCAAAGATGAGCCTCAAGAGTAATAGAACACTATTCAAGATTTGGAGCAACAACTCTACAATATCGCTATCTTGATTGATGCCAATAAATGTGAAATGTGTCACCAGAAAACGTCTCTGAATGCTCGCGCTGCATCCCTTGAAGGTACCATGAAAGAAACTCAGAGTAGCATATCATTTCTCGAAAGAGAAATGGAGAGGAATGAGATCTCTTATGTACTTTTGCTACCCACGATAGGTAAATTTGTCATACACGGCATTAGTCGTACATAGATGGTTTTGCTCAAGGTTATGCAGATATTACAGCTAAGAAACCCCATCCTTGTATTTCTGATATGTAACCTGATTTTAATGAAATAAACTTTGTGACAGGCTTACTGCCTTTAGTTCTAATTTGTGAAGCACTGATGTTGTGTGTTTAAAAAACTATCCCTGATTTTGCATGTAGCTAGGTGCTAACATGTGTCCATTTTGCAGAATTTCCAATTCCTTTTTTAAGTTGTACTTTGGCATGGTTTCTTCCCATCAAAGTTCACACTGCCATGCCTCGTTAGTACCCTCATACTGTCCGTCAAACTCCCATGGATTCAATAGCATGTCAAATTATTAGGTCTAGTCGGATTGTTGAATACAACACCGAGAATATTCGATATTTGCAAGTTGAAGTGTTCTTTGGACAAAAAGGCGGACTGAAGATTGTGCATGAGAACTCTTGTTCATTGACCTCAACTAATTAATATGTTTGGAAGTTGGAATTGAAGAGTGATCTAGAAAAGCTGTCTCTTTAGCGACTAGAAGACAATCTTACCGCTCTGAAGATCAGAATTTCAAAACTTAAAAACATGCTCAAAGATCGAGATCAGGCCCTCAAAACCACCCCAAGAAAGTTTTATCGAAATGGCAATGATGATGGATATTTTGGAACAGAGAAAAAATTGAGTCTCCTTGACTCATGTTTGCTCTTTCCTGTAAATTTCCCTTTCTATGTATCCAGACTGTCAAGTGCTTATGTTTTTATGAAGATGTTATTTTGGAACTTCATCCCTAGCAAATATTTTTATAGACCTAGTTGTCGTAGGCCTATAACATATGTAGGATTCATTGATCGTGAAAGTCCAACATTAGGAAGGACTTTTCCCATTTCGCGGGAAGGATGAACTCAGATGCAGTCAACTTGTTGGCTGTGACCTTATTAGGTCATCCATTTTTTCCATTATCAATCAATTTGATGCTCCCCATCTCGAAATTGTAGAAACTAGCTTCAGGTACGGTAGGATTGGCCATGAATGGCCTTGCATTGGCCTGGATAATTTCCCAGGACCCTCCTCTAGGGATGGTGCCATCGAGATTCCATACAGCGATATGTTGGTGTAGGGTAGAAGGGACACACATGCTTTTGTGGATCTAATCTCTTTCGAGTAAAAGGTAGTAGGTTGAAGTGTTGTCCACCACAAAGAAAGTGAACATCAACTTCTTGGATCCCACCATGATCTCTAGGGGTGGAAACCCATGGTTCTTGGTAACGGTTCCACTGAAGTTGGACATTATAGCTGAAGTCGGCAAACAATCTTCTAGTGTCCTATTTAGTTTTTTCAATATTTTTACGGGTAGGATATTGAAGGAAGATTTCTCATCTATGATCATCTTGTCGATCGGGATGCCCTCAAGGTGAGTTATAATGAAGATAGACCGTAAATGACCTATCATTCACTTGGTCGAGACAATAAAAAGTGACTTTACTCGACAAGGAGTGGCCATCGAAACGACATCAGGATCTTCTTATGTCGGAATCTGAATTGTTGCTCGGGAAGTTTCATAGATTGAAATATCTCTGATCGTCTGGTTGACTTGTTGATACACAGTTGATAGATGCTCCGGTAGGACTACTACCACGTTAATCTCGACTTGAGACTCTTGTTCCCTGTTAAACAAGGTAGCTACTTCCATGACTTCCAGTAGGTCTTTTCCAAGTTCTTTTGTTGCTTCTTTGGTCAACTCCTAATCATTACTTCGCTGGTTGTCATTTTTTTATGACTCCCTAGTTGGATCTTCCACCATCTCTAGTTGCTTGCGCTCAAAGTTTCTTGGGAGGAAGTTCCCAAAAGCGTGTCTTTTCCTAACTGTGGAAGAAACTTCAGAGATAGTGCCAGGGTGAGTAGCTCTTTTCTTCCCCTCCTCCTTGTTCATTTTGGGAGGACTGGTTAACTTCCTTTTGGTTGGTTAAGGTGTAGATGTTTCTCCGTAAGGCTCTGCCCCCAAGCCCTTCTTACTACGAAGGTATGCCCCGTACCATATACCACTTTCTTTCCTGGATCGTAGCCTTGAAAGTTCTGGCCATTTCAGTGGCATTGGAAGGAACTGATTGTTTGTTCTGCTAGTCACCTTGTCCCCTAGTCCGTTGACTAGCCTTCTGTTCTTGCTCTTTCCTAATCTCTCCTGAATTCTTAGTCTTGGAGTTATGATGAATCTTGACTTTGGGGTCATGCAGACCATGTTTCTACTCATTTATGTCCAAAGGGTGTCATCCCGACCTTTCCCCTTGTATTCCAACTTTGTCATAACATCTGGGGATGAGGTCGTCGGGATATATTCTATCACGCATCTGATTCATAATGCTCTCCCATCTCCATTGGTAGCGGTCATTAGCTTAGCTTGGCTGTCATGTGGTTGTTCTCTCATTGCTGATTTGGTCCCTTTTTGAAACTAGTGGAGATTAATCATGTTAACCGTTGATGCTAGGAATAGATTGGTATCCACTCCTAGTGCGGCCTTAGATATAGGCGCTAATGCGATGTGGCCTTGATTGATCAATTTATGGATGATATCCTTAAACTGAACGTAGTTGGCCATGCCATGGTGTAATGACACATGCCATATGTAAAATTACTTGCCCTTAAGTTCTTTCTGCTTGGGCCACTCCTGTTTAGGGTGTGGTATAATCACCTTTGCTTTTACTAGCTCATCATAGATCTCTCCGACCTTGGTAGGGTCGAAAGAGTAAGAGCTAAATACCGATGTCTTGTTTGCAAAAGGGCTAACCGGTGTCTTGTTTGCAAAAAGGCTAACCGGTGTCTTGTTTCCAAAAAGGCTACCGCTTGGCATGTGTAGTTTCTGATCTCGGGCAAGTTTTACTAATGACTTGAGGGTTGCTGGTCCATTCCCTGGCATCTGTATTTCGGTTGTGGCTATTTCCATCTCCTATTCTTCCTCTGAAGCTTTTGATTCTTCTCCAAGCTCCATATGCTCTATGGTGCACATGTATTTTGTTTTTGTAAAATGGTGGAATTTTGGAATTGTGCCTCTATCATTTTTCTTCTTCTAACACTCTTTCGAACTTGGTTTCTAATACTACTATTTCCTGATGATTGGAAAAGGTAGAATCATCGAACTTCTTCTTAAGGGAAAACCTCAAAGCCTGTGTGCGATGTCTACCATCTGAGCATTGTTGATAGGGAACCTGCATTTCATCTTCATCATTTTCAACCTAGCAATGAAGTCCTCCGTTGCCTCGTGCTTACTCTGTATGAGGGTCGTCAAATCACTAATAGACCTCAGGTTCAACCTTGTAGAATTCCTCATGGAACTTAGCCTCCATTTTCCCCAAATGTGAATGGAAGCCTTTGGCAGCAGAGTGTACCAGGAGAAAGTATATCCAAATAGAGAGCAACTAAACAGTGGTAACTTGAGGTAGGGATTATTTTCAACCGCCACGCACTAGGACAAGAACCTCCCAATGTGTTCTAAGGATAATGTGTTGCCATCTCCATTAAAGATTGTGAATGTTGGCAGCCTAAAATTTCTGGGAAAAGGATTGTCCTGGTCTATGTAAGCAGGATATATATCTGAGGAGGTACTGGTTGACCAGTAATTAGATGTCTTAGTTCGTTCATAAGGGCTTGGTGTTCGGTGGCTCGAGGCGGCCTCCCATCATGGAGAAACTCTTCATTTAACCATGCCTCATCGGGATAAGCTTTCCTCTAGCTGTTTAGTATGTTTCTATTCTTTAACGGGATTGTACGTTTCTTTTCTCCTCGGCCACTAAATGGCTAATTCCTAGAAATCAAGCTTGCGCCAAAGATAGGAAACTTATGTTGAGTTTTTCTTGTCCTCAAAATCGCGAAACCCGTTTTCCTTGGAAAATTTGGCGGTTGAAACAAGTGCTCCAGGATTGAAGCTCCTAACTCCAAATGACTTTTATCTCTATCAGGTTTTGAGGTTTCGGATTCTAGAACATTAGTGTTCTTCAATGAAGCTAGTTCACGACTAGAAATCTCTTGAACTTGACGATTCAAAGCCTCGATTTGCGAGCTAATAGGAGCTAAGATGTCCCTGAAGAACTGCATGAGCCTTTCCTTGAAGAACATTGGTGATATATATATATATATAGAAAGAGAAAGAAATAAAGAATGATAATGAAAAAAAAAGAACATCAAAATGTGAAACTAATAAAAAATAGATTTTGATTTTTTGTTTTTTTGTCTTCTTTTTCTTCGGTATTGTGGAACCTAAAATCACCCAAAAATTGTGGAGCTTCCACGTGGCCCATAATTCCTGAAATGACCAAATTGTCCCTAGCAATAATACAAATGACTTGTAGATACCCACACATTAAATAATCTATTTACCAACGAAATAGGTTATTTAATCGGGTTAAAAGTCTCTGTACTATTAATATTCTCCCCGAGAAATAATTGTTATTATTCTTAATAACAGACAATTAATATTAATATTAAATCACAATAATTATCATTATTATCATAATGAGCCATTATTATCATTATTAAATAATATATTATTTATTAATTACAAATTTAACCGACTAATCAGAACGCTCCGAGACTCCCAAAGTTTTTCTATAAATAGCAGAGCTCATTTCACTTTTTAGGTATTTCTGTTCATCGCTATTTAAACTCTTGAGATTTTTCTTTCGAAGCTGACTTAAGCATTAGAGCTTTCTTGGTCGAACATCCCCGGGTCTCAATCATTGGACGAACGATAGCTTACTGTTTGCTTGTTTGCAAGGATCCTTGAGTCTTTTGAGTTTAAAGAACAAATTCTGCTTCAATAATTGGTGCTTTCATTGAGAGCTTGAAGATATTAAAGAAGAAGCTCTCACGATTGTTCATCGTTCATCCTACTTCGTTCATCGTTCATAACGTTGAATTCGAAAATCTTGAACGTGTTCATCGTTCAACAAATTTCCATTCAAGATTCGCCGATCAAGCATGGCCAGGGTTCGACGATCCGTTCGTTCAGCTAGAGAAAACGTTTCTGCCTCAACTGCCCAGACGAGGAATGAAACTCTCATTGATACTCTAGAGGAACGCCCAACTCGACCCCGTCGAGTGTCCATAGAAGCGCCCACGGAGACGCAAGGAAGGATGCCGACCTTCAGTTTCGGAGCGTTTCCTTCTCCAACAACCCATGTGCCCGTGCTAGGGGAAGGAACTTCAACCTTGCAGCCAGCAGGCGAGCGATTGATGGGAGGAACATCAAGGAGAGGTCAGCCCACAACAAGCATGGATTTGCAGGACTTCTTGTATGGACACCACGACATCATAGGAAGGAGTTACCGTCACCCTCCCCAGGACAACTTGGCGCAGCAAGTGGAAAGGTTGAGCAGCCAAGTTCAACTCCAGTCAGAACTCTTGCAGCAACTCTTGGAAGAAAGAACAACCCGAGAACCAGAGAGACATCCCATTTCACGTGGAGGGCAAGAGAGTGTTCTAAGACGTCAGGGGAAGGAAAAGGTCTGATGCCAAACAATGTCACGGGACACTTCACTAAGCGACTCTGGTGAAGAAAGTCACACTCGCCGAGCAAAGAGCCCACAATGCCCAAGACCATCGGCACATGAGAGGCTCGGAAGCAGGATCGAGGCAACTTCACGAGTGGAGCGCTCACATAGGAGAAAGGGGCATCACTAGACTCCGCATAAAACTCCAAAACAATCTGCCCATGGCAGTGAGGGGGAGGATGAAGCTTACTCCCCTCCGCGACCCCAGAGGTCAAGGGGAGAGGCACGAGGAGGTTCCCGACGATCTGCTCATAATGACTCTCCACTTTAACAAGGTGCGTTGTAAGCTAATGATGTCCAAAGGATGTGGATCGGCACCTTTGTGTTCAATGAGACAACGATCTAGAGGAAAATTTACGTCGCTAGATTCAGCTATCCACGCCTTCCGTAAGGGATATTGAGGAGGAGCCGTTCCCTCAAAGGTTCGCAACGCCGAACTTCACTCCATTTAAAGGAGCTTCCAACCTAGTAAAACACATCGATTACTACAGTGGAGTCATAGTCCCCCACAGACATAACGATGCACTTATGTGTAAAGTTTTTTCAAGCTTCTCTTCAAGGCCAAGCCATGCTTGGTTCAATCATCTCCCCTTGAGGTCGATTGCGTCTTTCGTAGAGTTGGCTCTGGCATTTGTGAAGGAGTACGCACAAATTCGGACAATCGAGGTGAAGGATGACCTTTTTTTCTCTGTCCGAAAGAGAGCAAAAGAGACTCTGCGAAAATACATACGGAGATTTTGCGAGGAGAAGTCTCAAACTTTTGGCTGTAGAGACCTTGTTGCGGCAATGGTGTTTATACAAGGACTCCCTCGGACAGCCAGCTTTACGGAGACATCATCATGAGCAATGCATGAAGTCTCACCAAGATGCTCTCGCTAGCAGAGTAACATGCAAGCTGGGAGGACGAGAAGAACGCCACACATGCAAAGGACTATGCTGGGGCTAGTGAGAAGGCCACTAATAAGGATGAAACCCAGGGAAAGTTTGCGACTGGAAAGTCCAATAAGAGCAAGCCGGGTCAACCCTCGCAAACTCCAGCTATGGGAAAACTAAACTTGTAGCTATCTTTGCCAGTCTATCAGATCCACAATGAAATTAAGGACAAATCATGGTTCAAGAAGCCGGAACCAATCAAAAGTGATCAAGAGAAAGCCGATAAAACGAAGTGGTGTGCCTACCATGAGTGCTACGTGCATAACATCGGAAAATACATATCTTTTGAGAGATATCTCCAGAATCTCATCAAAGAAGGACATTGCACTAAGTACGTCAAAGGAAAGGGTGTGGATCGACCCGCTGACAAAGAACCGAAGGAATCTGCAACAAAGATGATTCACATCAACACCATCATAGCAGAATCAGAGTTGCTAGGAACCACCTCCAAGTAAAAGAAAAGAAAGATCCGAGATGTACTGGCCGTCTCTCAGGTCTCCCATGTTTCCACCCTAGGGGTGGCCAACGACCTTGTCGTTGGTTTCTCTTTGAAGGACAAGTTAGGACTTGATTGGCCGCATGATGATGCTTTAGTCGTGTCATTCCAGATCGTACTTGCTCAAGTTGATCGGATTCACGTTTATGAAGGAATCGCAACAAATATCCTCAGCCTGGATGCAGTGCGCAAGATGGGGTTAGAAAGCCTCATAACAAAAAGTGCCGTTCCGCTTCGAGGTTTCAATGGGTCGACCAGCATGACCGTTGGCACACTCCAGCTGGATGTACACTCTTAACCCGTTGTCACGTCCCAGAGTTTCTATATCATGGACGAGTACTCACCATACAATGGGATTCTAGAAAGACCATGGCTTCACAAAATCCTCGCTAACACATCAAGCCTTTACCAGAAGATTCGATTCCCTATTCCTTGAGGTAGAATCGGGGAGATCAAGGGCGATCAGGCGATGGCTCGACGGTGCCTCACTGAAGGGTTAAAGGAGGTCAAGGAGGCCAAGTTTTTTCCCCAGGTAGGATCATCCACTAGGGGCAAGCTTTCTTCTTCGTCTCCCAAATAGCAACTAATCACAGGTCAAGATCCTGACATTCATGAGGAACCACCAACTCCAGAAGGATGGCAACCGGAGGATGATGTCATCTTCATTCAACTTGACCCTCAATATCCTGAGCGACAAGCTCGCATTGGTGCTCAATTCAGTGACACAGAAAAAGAAGAACTCATATCTTTCATGCGTGAGGAGAAAGTAGTTTTTGCTTGGTCTCCATCTAACATGTCAGGGATTGATCCTATCATCGCTTGCCACAAGCTGCACGTCAATCCCAACCACAAGTCGGTCAAGCAAAAAAGACGCAATTTTTCCCCGAGAAAATTGCTATCATCCAAGAGGAGATTGAAAAATTACTCGTTGCTGGATCCATTGAATAAGTTCCGCACTCTGAATGGATAGCCAACGTCGTACTTGTCAAGAAGAAGGAAGCAGGACGATGGAGAGTTTGTGTTGATTACACCGATCTCAATCTTGCATACCCAAAGGAAAACTATCCCCTGCCCAGAATCGATCTCTTAGTGGACTCTACTAAAGGAAATGAGCTCCTAATCTTCCTAGACGCATACTCGGGCTATAATCAGATTTTTCATGCATGAAAAAGACAAGGACAAAACTTCCTTCGTCTTCGACCGAGGTGTGTACCGCTACAAGGTCATGTTGTTTGGCCTCAAGAATGCGGGTGCAACATACCAGAGACTTGTCAATCTGATATTCAAAGATCTCATCGACAAAACCATGGAGGTCTATGTGGATGACATCATGGTCAAAGGAGAAAAACGAGGGGATCATATCACCAACATGCAAGAGAGCTTCAACTTTCTGAATAAGTACAAAATGACGCTCAACCCTCTGAAGTGTACTTTCGGGGTATCAGCAAGGAAGTTCTTGGGTTACCTTGTGACTCAGCGGGGGATCGAAGCAAATCCAAAGCAAATCAAGGCAATTCTCGAGATGAAGTCCCCATCAAGTCTTAAAGAGATTCAAAGTCTTACTGGATGAGCTGCAGCATTGAACAGATTCTTGTCCAAGTCAACTGATCGGTGCCAACCTTTCTTCCAAGCGGTAAAGAAGGCATCCAGAGCTAAGTGGGATGAAGGTTGCGAGAAGGCATTTCAAGATCTCAAGGCCTACTTGACGTCTCCATCGCTACTATCAAAACCCAAAGATAACGAGGACCTGTTCCTATATTTGGGGGTCTCTAATGATGCTGTAAGCTCTACACTTATCTGGGAAGAGAATGAGATTCAACTGCCTGTGTTCTACACATCCAAAGCCCTCCTTAATGCTGAGACACGATATCCGAAGTTCGAAAAGCTAATTCTGGCATTACTGGTTACAACAAAGAAGTTGGGGCCCTAATTTCAAGCTCATCGGGTAATCGTCATGACAGAATATCCACTTCGTTCGTTACTTCATGCATCCGATGTATCGACACGAGTAATGAAATGGGCTATAGAGTTGAGTCAACATGGTTTGCTCTATCATCCAAGAACAGCTGTCAAAAGCCAAGCCTTAGCGGATTTTGTTGTGGAATTAACACCAGAATCACTAGAAGGACGCAATGGTAATAAGCTTGGCAAAGCCTCCGGGGCCTCCGACACTTCCTTGTCACAAGATCATGGCGATAGTTCCCCTTCTATGCAACCCTCAACTTCCAATCATCTATCTCTTTGTTGACGGTTCCTTGAACCAGATGGGGGCAGGAGCGGGGATTATCCTTATCACTCTTGATGGCTCAATAATGGAGCGAGCAGTACAGTTTGGATTCAAAGCGTCTAAAAATGAGGTGGAGTATGAAGCTTTGATTTTTGGGCTCGCACTTGCCAATGGTTTGGGCGTCAAGAAACTCACTATTCATTCGGATTCGTAGTTGATCACTAACCAATCGATCGGTGAATATGCTGTGCGTGATGCAAAGATTCTCAGATATAACAACAAGGTCCAGAAAATGCTTGCTTTGTTCTCGGTTTTCACTTTTCATCAACTTCCATGATCCGAAAATACATAAGCAGATGCGTTGGCCAATCTGGCGTCATCACTTGACTATCGTTTCGAGCGCTCAATCCCGATTGAGTGTCTCGAGCAGCGAAGCATTTATGTAAAGGAGATTGAAGTAAGATAAATGGACTCATCTCCAAGTTGGCAAGATCCTTTTATCAACTATCTAGAGCATGGCACATTGCCTAATGAACGGTTAGAAGCCCGCAAAGTCAAGATGAAAGCCGCACGGTACTATGTTGACAAAGGCCGACTTTTTCGTAAGAGCTTCATGGGACCAAACTTGTTATGCTTGAAGCATCCTGAAACATTGAAAGTCTTAGCCGAGATTCATGAAGGACATTGTGGGAATCATTCTGGTGGAAGATCGCTTGCTCAAAAGACGCCTAGTGCAGGATTTTACATGCCCACTCTACACCAGGAAGCTCTGCAGTATGCCCAAAAATTCAACAAATGTCAAAGGCTCAAGCCTAACCAATTGGCGCCACCGAAAGAGTTACATGCACAGACGAGCCCTTAGCCATTCATGTAATGAGGAATTGATATCGTGGGACCTCTCCCAAGCACTCTAGTACCAAGCAAAAAATATTTGATAGTTGCCACTGACTACTTCACCAAATTCGTGGAAGCGATGGCCTTGGCCACCATAACTCAGGCTGATGTTCAAAAATTCATCTAGAGCCAGATTATCTGCCGATTTGGACTTCCTAAGGTCATTCTAACAGACAATGGAACTCAGTTCATAGGCGTCGTAATCAACGAGTTCTTTGAGTCTTGGAAGATCAAACATTTCACCTCAACTGCGTATTACCCCCAGGGTAATGGCCAAGCTGAAGCATCTAACAAGAAAATCCTTGACTGTATTAAGAAGCGCCTAGATGATAAAAAAGGCTTGTGGGAAGAAGAGTTGGATGGCACTCTATGGGCTTATCGCACAACTCCGCGTCGTGCAACTGGAGAGTCTCCATTCACTCTTGCGCATGGCACCAGCGATGTCATACTACCACATGTTGTTGGTCCAAAGTCTTTTACTGATCTTGATGATCCAGTGGTCAACTCCATAGCTCTAAGGACTTCTCTTGCCCTCAGTGAGGAATTAAGGGAGCAAGTGGTAAAGCGCATCTCCAGCTACCAACAGGTCTGAAGTTCTTACAACAAAAAGGCAAGGATCCGACACTTCCTCCCTAGTGACCTTGTTCTCAAGTAGATGTTAGCAACACCGAACCGTCATGGCTCTCAAAAACTAAAGTCCCCATGGGAAGGGCTTTACCGAATCTACCAAGTAAGAGGAAAAGGGAGTTACACTTTGGAAACCATGGATGGGAAGTTGGTGAGTGGTTTCATGAACGCTCATCACCTTAGGAAATACTATGTATAGTACAAAGAAACTAGACCAGCTTTAGTTCTGTATTGAATATAGTCTTTGTCTTTTGAGAATGTTTTATTCAACTTATCAATAAAGATACCAAGTCATTCTCAAGTTAATCATGTTGTTTGCAAAGCCTTCCACTAGGAAGCACACAAAGCCTTCCACCCGGAAGTCCCACGAGGAAGCACACAAAGCCTTCCAACAGGAAGCACACAAAGCCTTCCACCAAGAAGCACTTGAAGCCTTCCACCAGGAAGCACTCGAAGCCTTCCTTTAGGAAGCACCCCAAGCCTTCCTCTTGGAAGCATCCCAAGTTTTCCTCATTCTTCATGGAAGCACTTCAAGCCTTCTCTTAATAAGCACAAGCCCAAGGTAAATGCTAACAAAGTTAGCTAAACCCCAACGTTGGACGCCCATGGCTACAACGGGGGGCATTTGATGAACAAATAAGTTTGGGATACATCAAATAGTTGAAAGAATTTGAGAAAGAACCGGGAGAACAAAATTCTTCATAAATATTGTTTTCATTTATTCATTTTAAGAATGGTTGGAAAATCATATCTCGATTACTCAAACTAGTTATTCAATACAAAAATGAAAATACAATAGTCAACATACACATGTAAAGAAACTATGGATGCAAGTCTTCACAGCCCATGGTTCTTCAAAACTCTGCCCACTCTTCTGCGGAAAGTAGGGAAATGTCGTCAAATGGTGACTCGTCGGTTTCAGGAACATCTGCTTTCTTAGCCTCGTCCTCAGGCTCAAGTTCAGCCTCGGGCTCCACCTCTAGTTCAAGCTCTTACTCTTTGGTAGTGATCCCGCTCCAGCTCTCCGTACCCAACTTTGGCACTTCATTTTCCTTGAAGTACGAAGTTTTGGGGGCATGTGGTGGTAGCAAGCAATCAGCTTTCAGATTTTGGATTTCAGCTTCCGGGAGTTTGACTTTTTCTTCTGACTCGTTCAAGCGGCCACGCAGCAAGGCAGACTCGTTAAGGGCAGTGTCTCGTTCACTCTCTACCAAAAGTTTTTCGGCGTGACTTGTCTCCAGCTCGCGCATTTTGTTCTCTAATGAACGAATTCTCCCCACCAAGGCATTGTTGTTTCGTCTAGAATGGTCGCGACCCTCTCGAAGGTGGATGCACTCTGATTTCATTCGCTAATTCTCCTCATCCAAGCCGGCCTGTCCGCGAAGTATGTCAACCAGCTTGTAGGCCCCAGCTTTGGCAATCCTGAGTTCTCTAACAACTTTGTCCTTGGCATCAAGTGGTACTACCTTCGTAGTTGTCACAGTCTCAGGAGCGACTTTTGTGTCCACAGTTCTAGAAGTTGGTTGTGCCCTTTCCACTAGACATTCTGAACCATCATCCCGAAGAGCTTCAATCACTTCAGGGGAAGTAGAGACAACCTTCAGCTTCTTGGAAGGATACGCCGCTTGCTCTGAAGGACCATCTGAGGCTCTGCGTTTGCTAAATGATCCTGCTGGGCTAGCTTGGCAGGGTGTAGAGTCCGGGACATCTTGAGAGTGCATTTCAGGACCTGATTTCCTCTCGGGGGTGTATCAAGTCCTTCTCTATGGTTCTTCTTATGGATGACAGCTCTCTTCGGACGTAACAGAGCGCTTAACCATTCCTTGACTATGCTAGCATGAGGTCTTCCGCCATCAGCATCTCTGGACGGGCAAAGTAGCCAGCTTATCTCGCGAAACTCTGGAGGAATCTTCAGGGCTCTCTCAATCTTCATAAGGTCAGGATGACCTCAAAATCTGAGTACAGCTCATCGCGAGTACGGAAACGAGATGCAATCCTCACGTTTCCACTACAGTTACGATCCCATGTGCCACCCACCTCAAAGCAGCTCTACTAGTATGCCCCATCGGTGAATACAATGTTCACGAACAATTCAACTTTGGGGACGACCTGCGTGAGACTTCCACTAGAGAACCCATCATGCACTATGGTGTAGCAGTGCCAGAATTCCTCGTCAGTAAGCTCCATTTTGAAAAACTCGTTCTGCTTCTCAAAACACATGACATGTCTGTAAGAGTCAACGTCCAGTTGAGCAGGCGAGCAACCCATCTGACTAAGAATCCCAGAGAAAAACTTCAAAAACGGGAGTTTGAATCCCCAGCTGACTATCAAAGGGTGGAATTTGGTCCATCTGTTGGACTTCAGATTTCTTCCTCTGCTATTCTTGGGAGCTTTTTGGGAGGAACATCAGTCGTAAAGGTCTGCAAGTACCCCTTATAGAAATGCATGTTTGTAGCGGATCTACCACGCCTGGAAATCTTCGGGACCCTCAAAGTCTTTGTCCTTCCCACGGAATGGAATATGACTACACGAGCCGCCTTGCTCCCACAAAGCGAGTCTGCTAGGTCTCTTCAGGAGTGCACCTTGACGCATTTTGAAATTACCGCCGCGAACAAATAAAGTAATTGCCGCTTGAATCGTATCCAACGGACGTCCTAAATTCCCGGAACGAGCAAAAGTGTTCACCTACATTAAAGGAACAAAAAATTATTTAGTTCCTAAAATATATATTCCAAATATATACGTACTAGAATATATACACATATAAAAATTCAAAATACATATGTTATTATCAAATACATATTAATAGCATTAATATACTAAATACACATTTTAATATATTAATAGCATTAATATATTAAATATATATTTAAATATTTTAATATGTGTATATATATATATATTAAGACGTATAAGCTGAAAAAAAAAACGTCAAAACACTTAAATATATATAGTAAGTCAAAATAGGAGTAATAACATATTTAATAAATATATGTATATGTGCATTATATGAGAAAAGAAGGAGTGCGGTAGTGTGCCAGCTCCATTGTCCCAAGCCACCAGACAATTTCTGCATCATCTGCCAACCAACGCCCGCCAAATGGGGCAAACAAACAGCACCCCGCGCGGAAATCTGAGAGAGGATGGTTCTTGAGTGAGGAATCCTATCCTCACTGATCGGTCACCAAAGCTGAGCGACAGCCCAACCACGATGCGCCATGGGACGCTTGCACGTGCCCTCTTTGTGCGCGCCAGCATCTCTCCTCCATGACTCCACACGTGGCCTCTCCATTTGTTCCACCAGGTCAAATTGCCCACATGCCAACCACTTGTTGTGTACACCATGTGAAGCCCTTTGTCCAATCAAGTCAAGTCACACTTTTTTTTCTAATCAGCCTACACATGACCTACCTCACTATTTCTCACTGCCATCAACTGCTCACCATGATTTGAACGGCTTCTCACTCCTCCCATTTCTTCATATTTGTCACCCAAAGACAGAACAAAACAAACAAAAAGCAAATAAACAGTGAGAAAAAATAAACAAATATTTTACCTTCTTTTTGAGTTCAGTGCACAGCTTCCAAGATGGTTCTCACAACTCCTCACGCAAGACAGCTCCAACTCTCCCACTACAGATAAATTTTCTTCCCAACACATCCGGCCAAAAGCACCTTTAAATAAATAAAAAAACCACAAAACGATCTGATGGAATTAACTTCACCTTTTAATAGGGTTAATTGCCATAATAGGGTGATTTATGGCCCTGGGAACTAGGGGTGGGCACGGTCCGGTTCGGTACGGTTATTGATAATATCTAAATCCAAACCGTTAAAATCTTAACGGTTCGATACGATTTGGATTCTCTAAAATTAAAAATGAAACCGTTTCGATCCAAACCGTTATTAACGGTTCGATTTGGATCGATAACGGTTTCAAACCGTTTAGCCTATTTAGGTATAAAAAAAAATATCAATAATGAAATTAGATCTTTATTAACACAACCGAAAACAAACATTCCAACCAAAATAAATGCATAGATAGTTAAATCCAGCAAGACAATCTTTAAAATCAAAATACAATGTTTCAATACATCAGCAAAATAACAAGAATAAACACAATAGCACAATCTGTTATGAAATCCAGCAGAAAAACAGCAACAAGAAATATAGTAGCAGAATCTGTTATGAAGTACAGTAGCAAAACAGCAACAAAATATGAAATACAGCAACAAGAAATGAAATACAACAACAAAACAGTAACAAAAAATGAAATATAGCAGCAACAATAAATACAACATCTGTTATCTTCAAGCTCTCAACATCAATTGTACTTCTTTTGTCCATCCATTTGTAAACTTCTTCTGAAAAATATTTTATTAAATTCGAATGCATAAAAATTGCACCAAAATAAAAAACAACAAGCTAGGTTACTCATAAAATATAAAAACATACCACAATTCTAGGATATCACGACCCATTGCTACTAGAAGGCGTCATGGCCTTTGCTTTAATCATTTCTACATAACACATGCACATCAAACAAATAAAAGTGAACATAACACACAATTAAATTAACCTCAAATTAATAGACCATTAAAACAGATTAGAGATTACCATGCTCGATTGCTTCATAAAATTCCATTTCCTCAATGGTTGGCTCATTTTCTATGGAAATTGTTGGCGACTAAAACCAATTTTGTAAACATATTAAAGCCTCGACCATAGCAGGACTCAATGAACTACGAAATGAGTTAATTGTACGTCCTCCAGTGCTAAATGCAGATTCTGACGCTACTGTAGAAACAGGAATTGCAAGCACATCTTTGGCAATACATGCCAAAATTGGATACTTAGAACTACTCACTCTCCACCAATTTAATATATCAAAATCTTCAACATCTTCTTCAGTAGCATCTAACAAATATCTATCAATCTCATGACATATAACCACAACCTCATTTTCTTCTTGCCTTTTTTTCCACTTTTCCTTCATGGCTCTTTTCTTATTATCCCCAAAAGATGAAGACGAACCATCTAGCACCATACCACTAATTGAACTAGAACTGGTATTTTCAGTATGATTAACGACCTTTGTTTCATCGTAAAACTTATAAAGCTCAAACAAAAGATCTTTCACACCTTTTGTCTTCTCCTCAACATAAACATTGTTATCCACATACAATTCAGCAATATGCATAGATAAATTGTCCAACTTATACCTATGGTCAAGCACAAGAGCTATCAACAAAAATTGGTTAATACTATCAAGTGAACCCCAATACTTGTCAAATTTCAGTTTCATGTTTTGAGCCATATCTGATAGAAGAGGATTGTTTATCACACTTAATTCTGACAACTCACAATCAATTGCAAACAAGTCATGAAAAGTTGTGTGTGAAGTAGCATGTAAAGTGGCACTACTCCTCAAAGTAAAATCATAAAAACTCTTCAAGAAACTGACAAACACAGCAGCATTTTCCCAATCTTCCTCAGTTGGTGGCATTACCATCTTACCAAAATAACCCTTATAATTCCCATCCTCATCTTCCATTCTATTAAAAGCCTTTCTAAATTTCAAAGAAGCTTCTAACATCATGTACGTGGAGTTCCACCTAGTTGGAACATCTAATACAACAAGACCTTTACTATCAATCTTCTCAATTGAAACACAGTTTTTGAAAATTTCCAATCTTTGTGGGGATGATCTTACATACATAACAGCTGTACGAATACACTTAACTGAGCTATGTAATTCCTTTAATCCATCAGTTACAATCAGATTTACAATATGAGCACAACAACGCATATGCAACTGTTTGCAATCCAACACATTTCCTAAAGGCCAATTCTTAATTTTATCCTTCAAATAACTAACAGCTTTATCATTCGCAGATGCATTATCAAGAGTAATTGTGAGTACTTTTTCTATTCCCCACTCAATCAAACATTTCTCAACTAGTTTCCCAATTGACCGACCCTTGTGATTAGAAATTACACAAAAATTCAAGATTCTCTTATGTAACATCCAATCTCCATCAATAAAATGAGCAGTAAGAACCATGTAGTTTATATTTTGACAAGATGTCCAAGTATCAGTAGTAAGGCAAACTCTATACGCACTAAGCATTGCTTTTAACACTTGCTTTTCTTCAAAATAAAAACAAAGCAAATCTCTTTCAATTGTTCTACGAGATGGAGGTATAAACCTAGGGCATGCAATACTACAAAAGTGACGAAATCCTTCTCTTTCAACAAAACTAAAAGGTAACTCGTCAATGACCACCATCCTAAGACATGCAGTTCTACAATCTTCCTTGTTAAATCCCGATGCCCCTAAACTACTAAAATTCCCAGATTGATCCTTGGAAAAAACCAAAACTTTTTGGTCTGAACTCGCTGCAGGAACTCTATAAGGATATTTTGAACATAATTTCAAATGATTTCTCATAGGTGATGTCCCACCCTTAATTGAATCATACTTGTAATCAGCTTTGCAATACTTACATTTAACTCTAGTTGGATCAGAAGAATTACCAGTGACATACTCGTCAAAATGAGGCCATACCTCACTTCGCTTTTTTCTTTTATTCGGATGCAACGGTGGAAGATTGCCACCATCAATTTTATTCAAGGATGCCCCAACCTCTGCAGTAACTTCAAACTCGAGTGGTTTATGTTCAAGATTGGCATTGTCTTGCACAGAACTTGTCACTTCCTGCCAATAAGCAAACAGAAAAATTAAATAAAAGACCAAAACTCAAACTAAATTGTCCTAACAATCAAATTAACCAAAAACCAAATTAGTACTTACATCTGACATTTTGGACAATGAGTGATGAGCAATGAGCAACGAGGAGACGCAAGGGGCAAATCCAGTGACTGGCATAAGATAAGTAAAAGAACAAATTACAAAAAAAAAACAAAAGACATGCTTGAAGGAAAACAGTGAACAATAATATCACAAGATGAAAGGATTGAAGATTGACAAGAAGTTCATTGATGTTTGCAAGTTAAATCAGTAGATTGAAATTGATAATCATTGTGCACTAGCTTGTAAGTGGCCCATATGTTACTCATACTTTTCCGAGGTCTTTTTCTAATCCTTATTTTTGTAAAATATATTCATGTTGACTGTTTTTAAGTAATATATGTTGTCATCATATCAAAAACCTAACAAAACATGCCCCTAAATCAGTGGTTAATAGAAATGTTAATCACCGTCAGTTTTGGGGTCATATCTTAATTTCTTACATTGTGCGACATGCATGGATATGAGAGAATGAATTTTTTTCTTTGAAATGAAACCTCACCAAGAGTTATTATTTCTTTGATCTGAAACCTAAAGGAGCTCACTGAGCAATAAGGCAGCAGTGAGGGTTAGATGTTAGAGCTCAGTGAGCAAAGCCTTTATTAGAAAATGACTTGACTAGATTAGCTACTCACTCTCACCAACTCAAATCTGTATTTTCAAATCAATGCAAATAAGAAAAATGAAATGGTTACACTCTCGCTGAGCAATAAGAAAAATGAAATGGTTACAAATTAGTAAGAGACTATGCAAGAAAATAGATTGATTGCACCTACATATATATATATATATGTAGGTATATAGCTAGCTAGCATGCATCTTCCCCAACATTCATTTATTTTAAAAGCAAGTGCCCTTAGTCAAAGAGTAGGTGATAAATCCCTCTTCCCCTAATTATTGTATGAAATTCCACAAAGACAATAACATATATCATGAAATGCTTTGTGATATGTTATTGGGCTCGCAGAGTCGCAGCTCATCAAATAATGCCAAATCATTTTGACTAAATGATACCCCAGCTGTTGATTCGTTTCTCTATATGGCATATAATAATTATGTAAAAGCTTACATCGTATAATTATATATCATCTCTATAATATATATATATATATATATATATAATGAGTTACAACTTACAAGTCATTGTTTCAACTTTCAACTTCTAGATGTATCATTCTTAAGAAAACCGTAAACTAAAAGAAAAAGATAAGTAGACCACTAATATCTAATACTAAGAACCCAACATAATAAGCAAGGAAAGAGGCGAGGTAGACCACTAATATGTATGTAATACCTGTTACTCCGAAATTGGGAAGCAGCAGCAGAGGCGAGCTGAAGCCGAACAGAATCAGAATGTCGGCAACTCCACAAGCGGCGTCGACGGTCAGACCCACTTTGTGAGGAACAAGGAGTTCAAGGAGGCTGCTGACAAGAAATTTGGTGAGTGCGGCTAGGGTTGAGAGTTGAGAGTTTTTGTGTGAGTGCGGCTAGGGTTGAGAGTTTAGAAGAGTAAAAGTTGAGAAGTGCAGCTTGATACAACACCCACGAATTTGAGACTTCAGTATACGGAAAGTAATTGTTAGAAGGATGTATTGGGCTTAGGATTAGGGCTAATTGCTAAATGGATGCATTGGGCTAATTTCTAAATGGATGGCCCAATGAGGCAAACCATAGAGACTCACTAAACCTACAAAATTCAGATCAATTGTTGCTAGCCTACCAAATTGTTGAAATTAATGAATTTAAGAATATATTTAAAAAATTAATAAATTCTTTAACGGTCCGGTTTGGATTTAACGGATTTTCAAAATGAAAATCCAAATCCAAACCGTTACTAACGGTGCAGTTTGGATTTTCAAACCGTTTGACTTTTATCCGGTCAAACTAAAACCGTTGGATAAATAACGGTTTGAATTGGATCGGTTAACGGTTTTAACGGATTTATGCCCACCCCTACTGGGAACAACGAAGGAAACTGACAACTTTTGTGGGATGACTTTTTGGCCAAATAAAAGTCAATTTAATTCCAAGATCAACCATTTTTTCCTTAGACACTCAAAAACCTAAACTAAACTAGTCATTATTATCATAAGCATAATTACCGATTAACTAAACTAAACTAGTCATTATTCTCATATGTTATTATCAAGTATTATGCTATTAGCACATATTATGCTTATTTGAGTTGCAAATAAAAGCCAATTTGATGATAGAAAAACCCAAAGTTTTTACATTTCTTAGGATTCCCTGAATTCCTAAGTAATGTGGGGGCATTTGTTGAATCTAAAATCACTTGAAAATAGGGGAGCTGCCAAGTGGCCATAATTTCTGAAATGACCAAATTGCCCCTGGCAATAATACAAATGACTTATAAACACCCACACATTAAATAATATATTTACCAGCTAAATACGTTATTTAATCAGGTTAAAAGTCTCCGTAATATTAATATTCTCCCTGAGAGATAATTGTCATTATTCTTAATAACGGACAATTAATATTAATATTAAATCACAATAATTATCATTATTATCATAATGAGCCATTATTATAATTATTAAATAATATATTTAATTAATAATATATTATTTATTAATTACAAATTCAACCGACCAATTAGAACGCTCTGAGACTTCCAAGGTTTTCCTATAAATACGGAGCTCATTTCACTTTCCAGGTAATTCTGTTCAACGCTACTTAAACTCTTGAGATTTTTCTTTCGAAACTAACTTAAGTATTGTAGCGTTCTTAGTCGAACACCCCCCGGGTCTCGATCATTGAACGAACGATAGCTTACTGTTTGCTTGTTTGCTGGGATCCTTGAGTCTTTTGAGTTTAAAGGAAGAATTCTGCTTCAACATGTATTATTCTCCATGTATTCCATACTTCCTCGGGCATTCTTCATCTATTTTTTTTTTTTATATATTTCAAGTAGAAAAATTAAATCGAAAATGGAATGATTATCAAGTTTCTCCTAAGTTTTCTATTATTTTTTTAAATGTTACATTACCCAATAAATGCAACATTTTTCATGGGCAGTTTGCTTATTTTTCTTTTAGTAACATTCAAATATAAAATTAAAATAAGTAGGAAAGAAAGAAATGAAAACTAAAAAATTAACCAGACCATCCCAACCTATAGCGAGTACTCCAGCAACCTCAATTGCCAATATATTAAACGGAAAAAGGGTACCGTTTACATTTGTAACCGAAAGGATTGTTAACTAAGCTTTTATTTTTTTGAACAAAATAATAGAATTCGTGTATAAGATTATTAAGAACTTATCAAACAACAGAATTTAAAATAACGGATTTAATTTTTTTGAAATTTGTGAAGTTTCATGTTTGAAGAACATGAAAATAAAATGAATTTAAATATGTAACTTAATATTTATATATAAATGGTAGTTATAAAAATAAAATTTTGAAAATGACATCGTTTTATATGAAATTTAAATTTGGGATTTGTAGTATCTAAATTCCAAATTTTTTATTTTGTTTAAATTTTAAATTTCTCTATTTATATATCTAAATAAAAGAATTGATGCATAATAGACTTAAAATTCTAAATTTTTAATAAATCTCATATTTTTTTCCCCTCATTGAAATACACCCATAGGTAAGTGAATTGTAAAGATAAAAGGTTTTGAATAATGAAATGAAATTGATTCTGACCCAAAATAAAGGAAAAAAAAAAAGAAATTGGAAAGAAAGGCCATGGAAGTTGTACGCAAGTAACGATCGAAAGGAAAGTCCAAAGTCCCATCCGTGGGAAGCACGAAGAACGATGCTAATTGTTAATCATCTTCTATAATCCAAAATTTACCAAAATTTACCAAATTTTAATCAATAATATCCTTTCCATTTCAAACACCTTTTTTCATAATATTACATTTTTTTTGTTTTTGTTTTGTCAAAGAGAAACCTTTATTAAAACAATCAAAACGAAACGTTTACATCACAAGCTAAAATATTAAATAATCGTGGGGGCTCAAAGCCTTCTCATCTAAAATCGTGTTTAGAATGCATACAGAAAGCTGCAATTTCGTGAGCCGCAGTGTTATGCTTACGGAGGTGTAGCTCAGTTGTACAGTTTCGAAGGGGGGTTGCATAGCTATAATATCATGAATCACTCATTCAATAATCACCTCCAGACAAATACCCGATGTAATATACTGAACCAACAACCGCGAGTCCGACTCTAATATGACTCTATTACAATCAAAATCAGTACACACCACCATAGTAGCACGAAGGACATAAGTCTGCTTGTAGGGCACTTAAACAGGGAAAGCCCCCATTCACCCTTAGCAGCAATAAATTCTCTCATTGAGGACCGACGAACCCAACCAAAAGTACCCTGACCATCTGGACCACTATAAGCCCTATTACAATTCACTTTTACAAAGCCTACAGGGGGCAGCCTCTAGGCGGAGCTGGCCGACTAGACCACCAGTAGCAGAGGGGGCACCTGACTGAGAGGGGGACTTGCTAGCCTAGTCGTACAAAATTCGGACAGCTGTGCCATTATCATCTGGATTGCATCACCCGGATCAATGGTGATACCATTAAAGCACAGTTGATTTCGACACTTCCACAGCCGCTAGAGCCCAAAACTAAACAACTGAACATTTTCTTCCCCATGTCCAGATTGTGTGAGTTTCTGAAAAAATAATTGACAATACCCAGAGAAGTCTCCATCTCTAACTCCAATGATATCAAGCTATAGAGGGCAACCATACCAAAAAATTTTAGAAAATCTGCATTGGAAGAAAAGGTGTACCTGAGATTTCTCTACTTCACCACACTGAGGGAAAATAGTGTCCACCAGGATTCGACGTATGACTAGATTCATGCTCATTGCCACAAATTGTTTACAACATTTCCACAAGAAGAGCTTGATCTTGGGGGATACATTCACTAACCATATGGAATCCCAAAGCTCCTTCTGCGGATTAGTATTACTAGTCTCCTCAGGAACCATGCTTCTGTCTGAAATCCCCACTTTTGAGAAGATCAAGTGTCACATGATATCTTGATTTTCACAGTAAAATTACCACTCCGGGCATAATGCCAAATATGACTGTCTGAACATCCTAGATAGCTAAGGGGCAAGCCTAGAATACTATGAGCCTCTTCCTGACTAAAGACTGTGGTCACAAGCTCAGAATTCCACCCTCGAGACTCCCTATCAATTAGATCTGCAACAAGGTGGGGCATATTAGGGTGTCAAGAGAGCAGTTTAAAAGGTCTACGTGTGTTTAGCCATGGGTTAGAAAGGATCCGAACATGTGTGCCATCCCCTATCCTCCATCGAATCCCTACCTGAAGTACTTGAAGGCCCTGCAAAACCCATTTCCAACCCCAAGAGCTTCCCCCGTACTGCTTTAGCCTTGAGGATATCCCCATTTGGGAAATACTCCGCACATAAAATCTAGCCCAACAGAGAGTCTGAATAATTTAAGATTCGCCAGCTAATCTTAGCAAGCATTGCAACGTTAAAGAACCACAAATCCTTGAAACACAAACCCCCAGCCTGTTTTGGCTTAGATAGAGTATCCCAAGAGCCCTAGTGAATTCCATTCTATTTACTTGTACTCCCCCACCCGAAGTCAGCCATAATCCTGGTAATATCACGACATACAGCAACAGGTAACAAAAAACATGACATAGACTAAATGGGCATGGCCATTGCTACAGACTTCAAAAGCACCTCCTTACTCGTGGGTGATAGATATTGCTCCGCCCATCCATGAGTATGACCTTCAATACAATTCCTGATCTCTTCAAAGACCTTCTTCTTCGTTGATCAAAAATCGGCCATCAACCCTAGATACTTCCCAAAACCCTCCTTGCATTGAATCCCAAGAATGGTAGACAATTCCTCTCTAGTACTCACAATAATATCGCCTCAAAATGGGATTGCGCTCTTGTCAAAATTGATGAGTTGGCTAGACTCAGCAGCATATGTGTTTATAATCTCACTAACACGTGAGGCCTTAATACGAGTGGCCTTACACATAAACACCGAATCATCAGCAAAAAGAAGATGAATAAGAGAAATATCATTGGGAACCAGCCGGATACCCTAAGTAGACCATCCTCCTCACGCTTACAAATGAGAACAGTAAGTTCTTCAGCACACAACATAAAGAGGAATGAGGATAGAGGATCCCCTTGCTGTATGCCTCGCGAAGGCTGGACAAAGCCAGTAGCCTCTCTATTAACCAAAATACTGTAAGTGGAAGACGTAAAACAACCCATAATCCATTGGATGAAGACCTCAACAAAACCAAACCTCTGCATCACACTCCATAAAAAACTCCACACAACTCGATCGTAAGCCTTGGCCATATCAAGCTTCAAAACCATTTCTTCCCCCTCCACCCCCCCTGTTTCTTGCTCAATGTATGTAAAACTTCATGTACCACTAGGATATTATCAGTAATTTGTCTACCCTTAACAAAAGCAGACTGAACAGGGCTAATAACTCATTTAACCACTCTCTTCAACCGATTAGTAAGAATCTTATATATGATCTTATAAATGACATTGCATATAGCTAATGGTCTCAACTGAGTCATATGTGTAGGATTCGGTACCTTTGGGATCATGGCAATATTTGTGTGATTGTACCGTCCTTTCAGGTGGCTCGTGGAAAACTAATCTTCAAGGAAAGCAATCACATCCATTCCAATTATTCCCCAATATTTGTGAATAAAAAAACAACTGTAAAACCATCAGGGCCTCGGGATTTCGTAGGGTACAAGGATAGCATTACCTCTCTAATTTTCTCATCCTTAACCAAGAAAGTAAGTATACTATTCTCACTAGAATAAATACAAGGGAGAATACAATCACTAACCATTATAGTCCCCCAAGAGTTGAGATGCCATGAACATGGACTAGAATTAATCCACAACAGTGGCTCGAATCTCAGCAGGGTCATCCGTCTAAAGTCCTTCCTTATCATGGATACCGAGAATCCGATTTTGCAGTCGACGTTTGCTGGTTTTCTCCTGAAAGAACTTTGTATTCTTACCACCCTCATTCAACCACTGATTACAAGACTTCAACTTCCAATGAATCTCATTATCTAGAAGGGCTTGCTTCAGATTTGTCTCTAGCATTCTGATTCGGTTCCCCTCAAATGATGGTTGTTGAAATGCAACCCATAACTCCTCCCTGAGGGTAGCAATATGGAGTTGGGGGATTAGGAATAGCCTTCTTCCTCCATGTCAAAACCCCCCTATTCACCCCCATTGAGTTTACATTCAATAAAAGTCATACTCTCCATAGAAGTTGATTTCTCTCATTCCTTCTTAATAACCTCTATGCAGCCCTGGTCAGAACCCCATCTTGTATCTTAAATGAACTATTGTCTCTTACGCCTGACAATAGGGGTCGTATCCAAGATAAGCATAGCATGATCAGACCCTTCCACTATCATATGTGCAATCTGGGTGTCAGGATACCTATGGATCCACTGGTAAATGGCAAAACCCTTATTAATTCGCTCCTGGATATAACCCCCCTCCCTATTGTTTCGCCTTGTGTAGGGATACCCTTTTATAACCAAGATCCAAAAGGCTACAATTTGATACAAACCTTCATATTCTCTACATGCTATTCTCAATACGAGTATTGCGCCCAACCTTTTCCTCCATGCTCAAAATATCATTGAAGTCCCCTAGAATAAGACAAGCCTCCCCAAAACCCATAATACAATACCGCGGATAATCCCACTGTTTCTCCCTAACCAGATCATCAGTGTTGGCATAGACAACATATAGTCTCCAAACCTTACTCGGAAACCCATCATGTATTAACACTTCAATAAAGAAATCACCATACTTAAGCAAAACCACAGAATCTACTGACTTCCAAAAAATACATAAACCACCACTACGGCCCTTGGGCTCAACAACAAGCATGCAATCAAAATCTAGTTTACGCTTCAAGTATTCAAACTTTGAACTTTTATTTTTTTTTTCCAATAAAATAACAACATCAAACCTGGAGAGCCTACATTGGCCCACCAAGCTTTGGACTATCAAGACACCCCCGATGCCTTGACAGTTCTAACATAAAATCCTCATGGAACTCACAGCCCTTCGGGAAGGGTGGAAACATCACCGCTCTTCTCAAAAGACCCATTACGGGAGGTCCCGACCACCTGACAATCACCATTTGTCACATTTAACTTCCTACGCCTAGAGAAACCCTATAAAACCTCTTCAACTGTGTCATCCTCAGGACCTCTGCCCTTGTTTCCACTCACAAAAAAAAATTAAGGATTGTACCACACCTTCTTGGCCCAAGTCGTTGTCCACCAATTTCCCTATTCTGGGCCTGTCAATGTTCTTGTAGGAGCGGCGGGAAAGGCCTCCAGGTCCAAGGAGTGGCCCAGAAGAGATCTGATCTAAAAGACCCAAATATGCTTCCTATTTTCCCATACTCTGATCCTTATCCATGTCCAACACAACCCCACGACCCAGCTACTGGGACCCTACAGAAACCAAATTAACCGAGCCCAATGTTTTATCCTTCTCACGGCCCTAAACCAAATTGCCCAGCTGCATCTGCTATAAACCCAGAGTTGGCCCCATGATTGAGCCCACAAACGCATCCCTTTCCAAGCGTTGGGGCCCAACCTTTGACAAAATAAATGAGCCCACCTGCCTAGCTTTTCCGTAGCCCAGCCGAGAGCCTGCATTACCCGCATGCAATATAGTCCCCCAAGGCCCAATCCGACCCGCGTCAAATAATGTTTCCAATACCCAGGTAGCCTGGGTCTCCTTCTCTTGGGCTTCACGAATTTTGGCAACCAGAGCTGGTTCCACTAGGGTTCGAACCCATTCCCCGTCATTTTTCCCTTCACCAGAGGTCAACAAGGAGAACTCCACCACAACATTGGCAGAAATGGCAGCACTGCTCTGAGCCTTGCCCCACAAGTCACGATGCCACCAGTCCACCTAATCAGCCCTACAAGACACGACGACATTCCTCCTCTCAAGCTTGGTCCCAAGCAAACCAGAGACGTCCTGAAACCCTTCTCTTCGACCAAACAGTTTCAGCCTATGTCCCTAGAGATCTTCGACTACATCTAATCCAGTAAAAAGGTCAGATCCATCACTAAGGACATGAGAGAGTCCCCTGTCTTCACCCCTAACCACCTCCAAGAAGCTCCTGGAATTATGGGAGATCATGCCACATCGTGTGCAATATGTTGAGCAGGTTCTCATGTTTGAAAGCTATCCACACTATTCCCAATTCAAGAAAATCCATGCACATTCCTCGCATGAGAGGTTCCTTCACACTCAGTCGACACCGTATGCGGACAAAGTGTCCAACACAATCCTCCCCTTTTGCCTGATCAACGTCAAGAACAGAGCCAATGCAACCTTCAATTCTCTGTGCCACTGCCACCATCATGCACAGTGGTGGCACCCTATGCAGTTGAATCCAGAAGACCGCCAGTTATAGTGGAGAGGGCAGATGACAAGACCCGCCCCGATCCCACAGGGACCACAAGGGGACGTGCCCTGCTCCCGTCTGACACCCAATAATTCATACCAATTTTAACCTCAAAACATCAAATGCATAAATAACCAAATTAAAGTCATACATCAAGTCTGAATTAAACGAATGTCAGACAAGGGATGAAATCCAAAATTACAAGTTGCGAGCACGACACTATAGTAAACCTGCGGGTACACCACCCAACAGGGGTTCAGGTACGCAGAAGTAGATCTATGCCTCGGCCTCAGGTTCCTCCTCTACCTCAATATCACGACCTGGAGGGGGTTACCAAAAACATTAAGGGTGAGTGGGCCGAAACTCAAGTTTATAAAATCATTTGATAAGTAAAACATATAATTTACCCCTTCCGTTTTTCCAAACATGCATGCATCATCATTTAAAATCATAAATCATATAACATGAATCATAAGGCATGTAATAAAACCATAACCATAAATTTCAGTTGCTGCACTATACACTCCAATCCGACATCCCTGATGTCTGACGTCCCTGGCGTCAATAAGGTCATAATCACAAGGCTACGCGTGCCACTCGGGTCTCAATTTCCGAGTTCAAACCCCGAACCTTGTTCGGTTACAGCATCCCCGATGCTTAGCGTCGTAGACGCTGTACGTTTTAGACGTCCGTGACCTCTCCGGGGTACCTCATCCGGAGGAGACAATATAATATGGAAGGATCTATACAGTGCAGTACCAAATACATTTTATTGATCTTCACATGCAAACATATATGTATACATAGGTAAAATCCGAACCGATCGTTACGTTTCATTAAACGGGTCTCATGTCCAAATACCGTGAAACGTGCCATAACCGAAATCTCAATATCATCAAACCATTTATAGATTCCAGCATGTGAACATATAAGTAAATCAGAAAACATTTAAGCATGCAAGGGTTTAATGAAAACGGGCCCACTCATAGTACGATCCCGCGGTGAACCTGCGCGTACGAACTTGTACCGGGATTATCTTACAATTCCTGTCAGTCCAAATCACATGTAAGGGTCACTACAAGTCTTAAACGTTTAACCACAAAGTCCGAAATAGAAACCGGCCCGGGGAAGCCATACAACACGTTTCCCGAGGTAACCGGCCCTAAACCGACCCATCAAAGCTTATCTCAGATCAACATGGTTAATTCACCAAAAATGTTCAGAATGATGAGAGGAACAAAAGTCGTGTTGATCGTGATCGGAGATAAGGTCCAACGCGCCCTCACGCGCCGCCCAAAGTGGCTGCGCGTGAAAGTCACGCGCCTGACACTGTAGCTACAGTGTCACCTCCTTCACCCGTTTGTCTGTAATACGGGCCTGCCACCCGCGGCTTGACCCGGTTGAATACCCACCAATTCTTACTCGATTTCAATCTAATTTGATCCTAACATGTTCATTAACTATCCAATTTAGGTTCTGTGACAAAAATCAACCTCGACACATCCCCAAACGACCCATCGACCCGTGATCAACCAATCGGGTCAATCACCAGAACTTCCTGGTTTCAAACCCATTGTCCAATTAACTTCACAGGAAGCATAATAGGATCAAAACGAACCAAAATGAACAATCAATTGTGTCTGAAAGTACCTGAAGGTCGTCGTCCCAAGCTCTGCAACTTCCCTGAAAACAGCAGCCTCCGTCCAAGCTCAACCGTGGCTGTCAGCCTTCAATTTCGATGTGGTTGAGTTCCAAACACTCCCAGAAGACTAAACCAGGCCTTGGTTTGGTCCAACACTCACCAGAAATTAAAACCCGATTTTCCCTCCAATTTTGCCCGAAATGGTTTCTCTGGTTTTCCTAACCCGTTCTCAGTTATTTCTGCATCAGAGTGATGCTCACTTATGTCCTAATCAGTTTTAAACAAATTCAAGCCGTCCCAGAGGCTCGTGGGTGTCCAATTTGTCCACTGAAATTTTTCCCCCGAAAGCTTCGAATTTCAATTAACAATTGATCGTGCAGGTTTGGACGGTTCAGGCCACGTTCAAAAGCAAAAGATAGCCCAGACTTTCCAGCACATATTGGCATAATCAATTGTGCACTGGACCACCGCACATGGTGGTGCCGTCCATGGTTCCCCCGCGGTTGCTACAGTAACCAGGGCAAAAGACCAAAATGCCCCTGGTTCAATAATTACCAAAATGCCCCTCACTTCCTAGACCCGTAACTCAGCCATACGAAGTCCGATTTCGGCGTGCCGCCTGTCTACGGACTCAGGACGTCGAGGCCTACCTAACGGTCCTGGAGTCGTGTGAAAATTAATTGTTAAACGAAAAGTCAACATTTTCGCCCGTGAAGTCCAACTTACGGTAATGCCCCCGAACTTCCGATAGTCATAACTTTTTCCCTGATCGTCCGAAATGGACGTGCCACCTGTCTATGAACTCGTGACGTCCCGTACTACGTCACGGTCATAGGTCAAGGTCCATTTAACTCATCAATCAAAAAGTCAACAATTTGGCCATGCCAATCACAAGGGTAAAAGCGTTAATTCACACATTAAATCACAATATTAAAATCCTCGAATTTCCGGGGTGTTACAGCAGAAGTCTCTGTCCCTCTTGGATATCCCTGACCAGCACTAGAGATTCCTTAAATATCTAGGGTTCCATATCCAACACCCTAGTCTTATCACGTAGTTCCCCAAATCGAACCAGAAACTGTTTCTCGACTAGTTCCCTGAATGAAACACTAGCAGCCCCCTTCCATAAACCTATGAAAACCGAGACGAAAGCCTCCCGACTCACGGATTTCTACGTACAGATCTCCACCTCCAGATGAAACTTTGCTCCATCGGTTGTTAGGGAAAACTGAGAAGGACAGATCTCCACCTCCAGATGAAACTCCGGCCGTATCCTACTTGCTTAGTTCCCTGAATGAAACACTAGCAGCCCCATTCCATCTTCTCCTTGTCAGAGTCTTATCACAAGGGCTTCCATCGAAGACCACAACCGAATTCCGCTCCAGCTGATAAGAAAGTCACACACCCCAGTCAGAAACAATTCCACAAGCCCGACTACCCTTACTTGTATCACTCATTCTCCCTTTCTGCACTCCAGAATACAGAACAACCCAAAAAACCTAGCTAGAAAATAGCCAGCAGCCCTCAAGAAAGAAGAAGCGGCGGCCGTCTAAGTCCCAAGACCCTATAAACACTAAACCCTAACCGAGCCTCCTAAAGAGGACTATCCCATTTGTTTAATATTACATTTTTTTAGGGTGACTTGTCTTTTGTAAGTTTATTTGTGTACAAATTTTAATAACAACACTATTATATGAATACTATTTATTAATAATATTAATGAATTTTTTAATATGAAAGAGTCACATTTTCATTAATTATTAAGTACGTACACAACATTTTTGCTATCCATTCATGTTTGTTAAAATAAACTTTTAATTCGAACCTAAAAAGCAAATTTTAATTGATTTTTTTAGTTGACATACATATACCTTTTCCCTTAAAAAAAATCTTTAACATTTTTTTTATACGAAGATATTAAGAGTGGGGATAATCGTTAACATATTAAGAATTGACCTCAATTTTTATGAGAGTCAGAATTCTAAACTTCTTAAATAATGTATGAATAAAATATCACTAAATCATAATACGGAGTAACAAAAATTAAAATTAATAAATAACAAATCTGTTACTTTAATAATTTATTTTCCCCGTATTTTCTCTTTACGACTTAATCAACTGGATCCACCGAAGCAATTTCCTCTAGACAGAATGAGGCTCTCGTTGAGAGATCTATTAGTGATTGGGCTATCATTTTTTAGTCGGTCGAAATTTCAAATTTGAAGGTGATGTTGGGATGAGCGACACCGATGACGTAAACATTCACGGTATTTTTCGAGAATGTTTGTATGGGATCCTGTGATTACAATTTTGGTTTTTAATTTTCAATTTATATTTTTGTGTTATGGGTATATAAAAAAAATGGATAAAGAAATTAAGGTACTGAGACGGAGGAATAAATGGATAACGAAATTAAGGTGGTGAGACTGAGGAATAAGAAACCAAAGAGAATTTATGAAATAAACATTTAAAAAATAACAATAATTAAACATAATTTTTCACTTCCATTTTGTACCTGATAATTCGATAGTAGAAATTCGATAAAAATAAAAATGAAAATAAAAATAATAAAATGAAAGATCATATATAGTAGAAATTCGATAATATAATACCTGATAATTTAATAACTCTAGTTAAATCATATTTTTATATGGTCATGACTTGGGGATGATGTCCTAAATTAATAATTCGACATGCTATACTCCAAAGTGTCCTCTAATTGTCTTCTAGTGTTCGAAGAAGTCTAATAAGTCGTTAATTAAGTTTTATTTTATGTTATTTTATACCCTTTATATTTATCTTTTAATATTAAATTACCAAACAATTGAAGAAAATAATATTTTTCGTGGGAAATTTGTATAAATAAATAAAGTTTGGAATTCTGAGTATTTTGGCAAAATAATCGTCCAAATTGGAATTATAACGAAAAAATTATGGACGAAATAAGTAAGGCCACCGAAAATCTCTTAGAATTTCGGTGCAAAGCTGCTGAAGCCCAAAAGCCCAGAACCTTTAGCCACGAGGCCCATGTCCCTGCGCAAGCCCAACCCACACCCGAAGCCCAGCAAGCGGCCCAATTCCTACCATCCATTAGCCCGCGTCAGCATCGGAGCACGCCTGCCGAGCTCGCTTTTGAAGATTCGACGGGCGTGTATCGAAAAAGCAAACTCAGCCTCGGCTTGCATGGGCTGAACGATCCACGCCCTGCACCCGCCTGTCCCGCTGATTCCCACGCCCAATGTCAGTGCCTTACTACCAAAATGATGTTCTTTTTCTCAGCTACAGCTTGCCGTTCCATGCCCTACTCTCACTGCATCAAAACCTGCCCTTTTTGGGCAAGTTTTTCACCATAAAGTCACCCCAAAAATCAGTTATTCTCATCATTTCACTTTTTAATTTTTTCAATTGTAATTTTCAATTTATTTGCACTTTATGTTTTATATTTTTTGGCACTTTCCCTATAAATAGGGGGTCATTCTCATTGTTTGGGGACTTTTCTTTTAGGCACACTTTGAGTCTTCTTTAAGAGAAACTTTGGAAAAATATTTCCACTACAAGTTTAGAGTTTGAGTCCGAAATTCCCGTGTTTTGTTTATCCATCTTTACAAGATTCCTGTCGTTCTTCGGTGATCCTTAAGAATAACAATCTATTATTTTCATCCACCCCGAAAGTGTAACATTTGTTCTCCATCTACTTGAACTCTTTTATTTGTTATTGGTTATATTTATAATGCAATATATATGTTGCTATTTCCTTTCTATCATTTGTGAATATGAATACAATTTTCATGTATTTTACTTTTTAAATTTCATTTACTTCATACGTTTTACCGCTTAACCTTCATTTCAACGCTAAATGTTTATTCGTTTTTCAATGCATTTAGAATAGAATTGAAGATGATTTAATGTTTTACCAATGTTCAGCGCATTAAATCACAAACTTAAGGCGTATCATATTGTAAGTAAAAATTTGTTGTTTTGTGCACTTATAATATGTATGCTAAATTCGTTGTAAGGTAGAATTTCGTAATTGATTCAAATATATGCAAATGCTAAAGTGTTGGTAAATTTTGTGTTTGAGGAAAGTCCACTTGTACAAAGATTAAAGTAGGAGTAGAATTAATTTTATAAGTGTTTTACATGTATTTTTATGGCTACAAACTCTTTTCTAAACCCCCATTTAATTCTTTAATTCTTTAATTTATTTATTCTTTAATTCCTTTATTCTCTAATTCATTTAATTCTTTAATTCATTTATTATTGTATTTCTTTGATTATTTATTATTTTTTTTCGCTAACCATTATTTAATATTCCTTAATTTCCCCGGTTAAGAACGATCCCTATTTACCAATACTACATCAACACAAAAATGGTTTAAAATGCATATACTCGAATTACGTGTTTATTTTAATTCATATTTCGAGCGTTATCAATTTTTGGCATTTGTGGCAATTCAAGAGATGTTTTCGGATGAACAACTCTTCAGAATCGAAGTAAGTACTCTTTAGTATGCTGATATTGTTAATTACTTAGTCACCAAGCAGTTGCCTACCATTCTCATTTGTGCATAGAAAGATAAACTCAAGAACCAAGCTAGGTAATATGTTTGGGATGAACCTTATTTATGGAAACATTGTGCGGATTTACTAATTAGGAGATGTGTCCCTGATATTGAACATATGTCAGTCCTATAATTCTGCCATAACCATGCTTATGGAGGTCATTTTGGATTTAGCAAAACTGCACTTAAAATCTTAGAATTTGGATTATATTGGCCTACACAGTTTAAAGATGCACATTCATTCTGCTTAGCATGTGATAAATGTCAAAGATTCGGAAACTTATGACGAAGAGATGAAATGCCACAACATTTTGTTTTAACTATTGAAATATTTGATTTTTGGGGTATCGATTTTATAGGTCCATTTCCCCAATCTAATGATTATCTCTATATCTTACTTGATGTTGATTATGCCTCGAAATGGGTGGAAACTAAAGCCACCAGGACTAATGACTCTAAAACGGTTGCAGATTTCATCACAACTAGCATTCTTTCCAGGTTTGAGATCTCACGGGTCCTAATAAGTGATGGTGGAAGTCACTTCTACAACAAGACCATTGAAACCTTAATGAAATGGTACAGTGTCACTCACAGAGTCTCTACACCTTATCATCCTCAAACGAGTGGAATGGCCGAGGTCATTAATAGAGAGATCAAGAAAATTTTAGAAAGAACTGTGGGCCCTAACTGTAAGGATTGGAGCCCACTTAATAGGACCCGTCCCAAATAGACTTTGATAACCGTGCCCGATCTTGTTCCAGTCTGACAAGTCAACTGAAGTACTGAAAACACCCTCAACACTTGCCAGACAAGGGATAGTCACATTGATTCCCACTCATGCCTTCTCCTCTCGATCAGCACCGATCTTCATGCCACGGCTTGTAGTGTCAGGACCCACCCCGGTTTCACCCCGAAACCCGAGGTAAATCCTGCTCTCGTCTGACACCCCGACACTAGAGTCAAAATAACGCATAGAAATCACCCAAAATACCACTATCAGACGCAGGAGAAACTGTTTCACATCCCGAAGTCAAGTTTAACAGAGCATAGATCAACATATAAAGAAATCAAAACCGATAAGAAATACACGCACGCGGAAGAAAATTTAAACACTCTGGGATCCCTCTCGTCACTTCTATGCCTCAGACACCGCCTCGACGTCAAGACCTCGAGCTAGCTCCACGACCTAGAGGGCAATTTAAAACAGAAAGTGTGAGTGGACCATAAAGAATAAAAGTTTCAAAAACCATTTTATAAGAAAACCGAGTTTTAACCCTCCGTTTTGAAACCACATGCATAACCCAGTTCTAAAAACAGTTATAATCAATCACCATAAAACATCATAAGAAACAGAAACACTATAAAACAGTTATAGAAATCATATCACAAGCATCATAAAACCATAGCGTAAAACATCATTTTCCGATCAAACCTGCTGGACCTATCCGAGTCTTTAAACTCAATCCAGGCCTCAATAATATCCGAGTCTTTAAACTCCCGAGTCTTTAAACTCAACAGGCCTACGGGGGAAATATCAATATATCCGAGTCTTTAAACTCAATCCGGGCCCGTCCCCCGTCAATCAATATTCGGGTCTTTAAACCCAATAACCAGATCCATCAAATCCAATCCAAAACCATTTGAAAACCATTTCCGAATTCACATCCAAACCCGAATCCGAAATCACCGGTCTGATGCCCTTCTAGCATCCCGAATCGTCATTCCGAACCCAAATCCGGAATCCACTTTTCAATCTAAAAACCAACTCTCGATTCTCGAGATCCGATTTCAAAACTGAAAACCTCAATTATCAAAATTACGTTTCAAAATCCCGTTATCATCATCAGAAATCAGTTATCATTTGAAAACCCCAAATTCATAGCTTTATTTTCCCGAAATCGACATTTCTCGTAAAACGTGCCAATTACTTTACTTCCTCGAAAACCGTGCAAGTATATAAAACCGCATCATAAATCCAACATTCATGTAATCACATATATACAACAATTTAGAAAAGCAGTTATGCATGTTCGAGTTTAAGGAAAAGGTCCACTCACAGTACCGCGCCCTCAATCGCGTCCTGAACATCCAGCACGTTCCTCAGCTTCCTCGGGAAATCCCGATCCTGTCAATAACCACCAAATTATGTCACTAACCCACTTACGAAGGTCCACCTAAATTCCCTCAAAAATCCCCGAATCCTAAACATAAACAAATCGGGACCCTAATCTTCCACCCTCGCGAAAGTATACTCAAATGACGTCCGAATAACTCGAAACCACTTCCACTAGACTCGTCATAACATCTAGACTAAAAACCATGTTGACACCTTCACCGGAAACTACCGCACGTGCCCCCATGCGCCGTCCAAAGTGGCTGCGCGTGGCCCTCACGTGCCAGCTACAGTGCACCCCCTTCCTCGAGCAAACCCGGTTCGCACCAGTGCTGCACATCGGACCGGCGAGAGCTGTTCTCCACCGTCCGGCCACCATTTCACCTCCTTTCTTCACCCACAGCATCGTCCAGTCCTACCCTATCCTTTCCCCAACTCCAAGTACCTCGACACGGCCCCAATATCGTTGACTCAAGCTCGAAAGAAAACCCGTACTCTGCCCCTGTTTTCCTTCTCGGCCACCCTGGTAACCTCCCGTCACGGTGGCTATCCCAAACTCTTCCTAGGACCTCACTGAGTCACACCCAACTCACAGAAACCCTCGACTCACTCCCTAAGTCCTCGAATTCCCGTCTGAAACTCACGGAAAAAACAGAGCACACAGAGTCCCTCCGTCGTGCCGAACGCCACCGTGCACCTCCCGTCATGGCAGCACAACCAGTGAACTCCTAGGACTCCCCTGAGTCCCCTAGACCTCCCTATATGCTCCGATTCAACCCCTAGACTCAAGACTTCCGATTTGAACCTTGACGAAAAAACAGAGTAGCAAAACGGGGATGAGGAATTACCTGTCCTCCTGTCGCCGTCGCAAGCTCCGCTGGGGCTGGTCGACTCCTTTCACCCCTCAAGACACGACCACAAGCTCAGTTGCACCGTACACGGCCCCCACCGTCACGATTGCTCACAACTTCCCTGCTTTTCACCCCTGGTTTTCCCGTGGTTCTCAGTTCATTCACACACCACCATCTAATTTCTCCCCGATCTCCCTCTCTGTTTCCGTTCTTCTCTGCGAACAACACAACACACACAGCACGGTTGCACCCAAATTATTGGACCGTGCACACACTGGAACCAACCAGAACTGTAACGCCCCGGACGTTCCGGAAATGTAATATTATAAATTACTGAATAAAATGACGTTTTTACCCCTGTGGTTTGTGTGGTCAATTTGTTGACTTTTTGATTGGGAGGTCGAGCGGACGTGGAGTGATGACCGTGACGTAGTTCGGGACGTCACGAGTTCATAGACAAGTGGCACGTTCGATTCGGACGAGCAGGGTGAAATTTATGATGTTCGGAAGTTCAGGGGCATTACCGTAATTGGGCGTTACTAAGGGGAAAAAAATTGACTTTTTGCTCGACAATTGATTTGCTTTTGACTCGAAGACCCTTGTGTTCGTCTCGACGCCCCGAGTACAACGACAGGCGGCACGCTTAAATCGGACGTCGGATGACCGAGTTATGGGTCACGGAAGTTGGAGGGCATTTTGGTAATTTTACGCAGAGGGGCATTTTGGTCATTTCACGGTGGTTACTGTAGCACCACCGTGAGAAACAGAGTGAGGCCGTGGTGTTTTTGAGCGTGCATTTGTTTATGGCTAAGTGGACTGGTGAGTGGGTTTAGTTTATGGATTTTGAGGTTGTGGGAAGTAGCCATGCGTGTCTGGGCAGAGACTGAGTGCACGGGAGGAACGAGAAATGGCTGTGGTCTCTGTGTATGCGGGAAACCGTTTTCAGAGGCCTCAGTTGGTCTCCCACGGGCTGTTGGCCACACCGATCGAATAACTGAGTATGGGAATGGAGTGAGGTTTGAGTTAGGATCATTTTGGTTCAATTTGGAGGCTGAGCTTGAGAGGAATTGTGAGAGAAACCGTGAGCAAACCGTTTCGGGTTTTTGGGGGGAAATCGCAGAGTTCAATTTCTAAGGGTCGAGGGATCAATCTAAACACACTGTGAGTCTTCTGGGAGTGACAGAATCTCGGCCGTGCAAGAATTGAAGGGATTCGAGCACGGATTGCCCAAGAACCCAAGGTCCAGTTCGAAGGAAAAACCAGTTGGAGGGAAAAATCCCATTCAATTTCTGGAGCCTGTTGATCGAAACCAAAGGCCGTGTTAGACTTCTGGGGTCACTTCGTGCACAACCGTGCAAGAATTGAAGGAGGAGGAGGACAGTTTGGCCGGGAACCTGAGTCTCAGTTTCAGGGGAAAACCAGTGCTGAGGACGACGACTTCCAGGTAACGGCGAGCTAAATTGTTAGTGCCATTGTGTTCGTATGGGTCCCTTAATGCTACTGGTGAAGTTAATTTGGGAATGGAACCGTGTAGGGTGAGTTCCAGAAGTCGACTTGTTCGACTGTTCGAGCTTGAGTCGGGTCGATTTGGTGTAAGTCGAGGTTAACCAATGATGCAGACCTAAAATAAATGGGTTAGAGAAGATAATAGGATTGAAAACGGGAGGAATTGACTGAGAATTGAGCTTGAACTGGTCGGGTTGAGTCGCGGGTTTAGACCCGTTTATCAGTCGATTCGGGTAAGGACGAAGATACTGTAGCTTGGCGCGTGGCCTTCACGCGCAGCCACTTTGGGCGGCGCGTGACGGCGCGTGTGACGTCAACTCCGATCACGGTCAACATGAGAAATAATCCTTTCAGTCTAATTAACATTTTCCCTTTTGGATTCGAGTTGTTCGGGAGTTGTTCGGGATAAGCTCGGGAGCCCGGAAGTTTAGGTCCTTAAGGTTTTTTTTGCCGAAAAAATCCGGGAAATTAGGGAAAAATCTTACGAGCTATTTGGGGATGTTTGTAACCTTTCTTGTACATTTTTACAGGCCCGGACACTTCCGAAGCTACGGAGGAGCGCGCGGGACGCGATTGACGCGTCCTAAAACCGTGAGTGGACTTTTTGATTTCCTAAATTGGACATGCATGACTATTTTGCTTATTTATCTCATGGTTTTACATATGATTTTATGATGGTGATATGTTATATCGGTTTTACGTGTTTTCACGTTTTTCGAGATATTTACCGTATTTCACGCATTTCGAGGTTACGATTTTTGCTTATGCATGCGTGATGATTTTGATAAAGTACCTGGATATGAATATGCATGTTTCGGAATAATGTTGGAAAACAGTTTGTGATGAATCCTGGTTATTTGTGTTTAAAAACGGTTTTGGGTTTAAATACCCGGTTAATGGTTGGATCTGGTTTTGGGTTTAAAGACCCGGTATGTTGATGACGGGGGCGGGCCCGAAAATTGGGTTTAAAGACCCGAATTGAGTTTAAAGACTCGTGAGTTTAAAGACTCGATTATTATGATACCCCCGAGGCCTATTCATCATGTTTTGAGTTTAAAGACTCGTTGATATCCCGGGAAGGCCTAACGTTGAGTTTAAAGACTCGGATGGATCCAACGGCATAATTGTGGTTAATGATTCACGTTCTACTTGATTTGTGCAATTAACGTTCAAAATGACGGTTTCTGAAACCTGAAATTATTTAATGGTTTTTACATGAATTATGGCGATCCTTTGTAAAGCTTTTCACGTGTTTCGGAAAAGAGTTTTCAAAAGTTATTATGCAAATTTTGAATATTTGGTTATGCATGCGTGTTATAAAACTGGAGGGCGAACCCGATTTCGGAAAAACTGTCTTTCCTATAAAACTTATGTTTCGGTCCACTCACACTTTGTTGTTTTAAATTCCCTCCAGGTCGTGGTACAAGTGCGGGGGCAAGCGCCGAGGCAGAGGCGGAGGCATAAAGTTTTCCGTTGCAGAGTAGCTAGTTCACAGGGTAGGACTTGTTTCTTTAACTTGTTTTGTAATATCGCTCTGTGAAACTGTGGACTTGACGTCCAGTCGGATGTATTTGTTTAATCTCCCTGGTCTGACAATGGGTGTGTTGTATTAATAATTAGTTTTCCAGTCTTTTGGGTTCGATTGTCAGACGGGAGCAGGATGCTTCCCGATTATCTAGGCGATAATCGGGGTGGGTCCTGTCATTTGGTATCAAAGCCTAGGTTTACGATTCGTGTCCAGCACTCGGGTGTGCCTTGATTATTGTACTAACTTATGCCTCTTGCAGAAGAAGGACGATCGGCCATGCCTCCGCGACGCGAACCCCCTCCACGACCTGATGGCGATGCTGAGAGCGCTTCGATCGAGCGAGCCCAGCGTCTTGGGGCTACGGTGTTTAGTGGTGGAGCGGGTCCCGAGGATGCTAACCGTTGGATTTCTCGGATTGAACGGATTTTTACTGTGATGCACTGTCCCCCTGAGGAGCGTGTGGTGTTGGCCACATTTCTACTTGATGGATCTGCTTATGAGTGGTGGTGTACTCTGGAGTTGTCGGGCTGGGATGCCCGTACAGTGACTTGGGAGACCTTTCGTGAACGGTTTCTGGATCAGTATTATCCCCGTTCATTCCGTGATGCTAGGGAGACCGAGTTTCTGCAGCTCCAGCAGGGGAGCATGTCCGTAGCTGAGTATGAACAGAAATTTCAGATGCTAGCCAGTTTTGCTCCTACCTTTGTATCTACTGAGGCTGAGAAATGCCGTAGGTTCGAGCTTGGCCTACGGGGTGAGATATGGGCCATTGTGACGGCCGGAGCTTTTGCTACTCTCAGGGAGTTGTCTGATGCCACGGTGCGGGTTGAGGCTAGTCTCCCGACACGTCCACAGTATTCTGGTGGTGGACAACGTCGCGAGCGTTCATATCCTGGATCATATGGTCAGAGAGCCCCGAAGAAGGGACGTTATAATGGAGCCTCATCCGCAGGCAATGATCGTTATGGCAGGCCTGGTAACTATCAAGGTTCCGGATTCCGAGCGCCTAGGGCGCAGACTGCTCCGCAGGCGAGCGCGACTTCTGTTGCTTCCACGGGACGGCCGGGTGGTGGTTTTGTTCGAAATGCTTCCAGTGTTATCTGTTTCTTCTGTGGCGAGCGGGGCCACTATCGGAGGGACTGTCCATCTTTGCCACAGGGTGGTGGCGCAGGTCGGGGTGGAGCAGAGCAGGGACGGAGCACAGCTGCAGTTTCTGGGACTGGGAGCACTCAAGGAGGTGGTACTGGAGCAGCTAATGGACAGAGGGGTCGGGGCCGTGGGCGAGCAGCTGGACCACAGGCCCGAGTTTTTGCTGTTACGCAGCAGGAGGCCAGGGCAGCACCTGGTGTTGTGACAGGTACACTCACGATCTTTGGGCATGATGTTTGTGCTTTAATCGATCCCGGAGCTACTCCTTATCAAAATCTTTAATATCTGATAATGACTCATTCATTTATATCACGGGACTGTGAGTTGTTGGCGGGTAGAGAGGTGTCCGCCTTGGACTGTGACTTGGGTGTGAGTACACCCACGGGAGATGTTTTTGTGGTAAATCAAGTGTTGCGGGAGTGTCCCGTAATGGTAGGTGATGTTGCTCTGATGGCAGACTTGATACTCTTGGACTTGCACGACTTTGATGTCATTTTGGGAATGGACTGGTTGCCGCTCCATCATGACAGGACCCGTCCCAACTGGACGTCAAAAACCGTACCCGGTCCTGCTCCCGTCTGACAAGTCAACTAAAGGTCCGAAACTCCCCTTTAGTGCTTGCCAGACAAGGGATGTTTGCGCGGATTTCTGCTGCTGTCACTGCCTCACGATCAGTCCCGAACGTCGTACCATGGCCTGGAGGGTCACAAAACAGAAATGGTGTGAGTGGACAAAAATGACCTCTTATAAAAACATTTATCAAAATACAATCTTACCCTCCAGTTTTCACAAACTTGCATGCATATCGTAAAACATGAGTGACCGATAAAATCAAAACATATTTTCCCATGGTCCATAACACTCATGTTCACCAAATCAGTTCATGTTATAAAACATCAAATCCCGGCTCTCAGGCCAAAACATGTGAAAACATAATCACCTGGCCACAAGGACCAAAAACCCGTACTCAATACCAGTACATCATCACAATCAATACCAATCAGCATTACTTACCAGTGCACAATAAATATATCAATCCAATCAATCCGCACTACTCACGAGTGCATAAAATATCACCAATCACATCTGCACTACTCACAAGTGCTGCACTACGCGTAGGCCAATATCCAGTCACTCTCTCGGGAACAAACACCTCTGGGCTCAACCTCCTCGGGCTCAGTCACCTCTGGGCGAACACATCCCCAGGATCAGACACCTCCGAGTGGTACATCCAGGCTCAGTATCATCCGAGAAGCTGACTACCATAGGATCAACTCCCGATCCTACAATCACATCCCCCAAGCTCCGGTCGTCTGGGTAATCCCCCCAAGCACCGACCGTCTGGGAATATCACGATGAAAACCATCCCGGGAATTACATCCCAAAACATTTCAATCAATTCTTGACTTCATACCAAGTCAAGGTCATTCTCAACTGGGTCTCAAGCCCAAAATACCTTTTACCATAAACCGTTAAAATCACATTTAAATCAATAGAATAATCCGAAAATCATCATTGACTCACCAACCAAGTCAAAATATCATTTTAGAAATCATTTAGACTCCGGGCCTAGCCCAAAACATCATTTGCACGTACCTCGTAATACGTGCCCGAAAGACTGATTAAAATAATCATAAAATCCCAATAAATCATTAATTTCACAATTTCACAAATGACTCCAATTCCGAGTCAAAATCACTATTCATTTGGGTTCTCATGCCCAAAATAACATTATCACGCAAATCCATGCGTTGCAACCTCCGTTGCCATTTTCACGTAAATCCACGAAATTGACCCTCGACTCACTCCCGAGTCACCACATCATTTTTCAATCCATGACTCAATAATCCGAGTCCAAACATTATTTTCAATCAATTTCAACCCCGGACTCATAAGCCAAGTCCAAACATCATTTTTACCACATTTCGTAATTTCTCGAAAATCGCCCAAAATAATAATATAATAATCATAAAACCGAGAAATTACCGGATTGAAACACAAATCATGCCCAAGCATATAAAATCATATAATAAGGCATTAGAAATCATATATGCATGCATCACGGTTAGAAAACAAAGTCCACTCACACACACCGTCCAAAACGGTCCGTTTCCGAGCTGCACGTTTTTCCGTAAAATCTGGAAATCACAACTCCTGTCCAAAATCATTATAGAGGGTTACTAACATCTCAAAATACATCATATAATTTTCCCCAATTTTCCGGGATTTAAATACGTATTTTTATCGTAATACAAAACTTCGGATACGCGGAATATTAACGAAACAATATCCGATTTCATCGAAATCAACGTCAAAATGTTCGTTACACTGAGAGGATCAAAAGTCATGTTGACCTCACCTTGAGACTAGGCCGGACGCGCCCCCACGCGCCGCCGTGAGTGGCTGCGCGTGAAACCCACGCGCCAGCTACAGTGCTGTCTCCCTCACCCGTTTGTCTGTAAAACGGGCCATTTAACCCGCGAGGCGACCCGGTTCGTTTTCTGTCAATTGGACATTGATTCCACCAATTGAACATTCAGTCAGTTTCGATTCAAGTCTAATTAGTGTTCTGTGGACTTAATTACAAGAACCATTACCTCTAACCTCACGATCACAGATGATCAATCGAAGGTCCTCCGGCCATTGTTCAACATTCCAAAACCTTCACCGTCACACGATTTCCCCAAATTGAATAATCCAGCAGCATCAAGGGACTCAGGTAAGCATTTTCCCCAACTCAATTGCATCCAATCACAGCTCAAACTCCACGACTCAAGTTCGACATTCCTCACGGTTACCAAACCCGTTCAGAGTCAATTGGGCATCAATTCACCTCGTTTTTGATCTGGTTCCACTCGTATCAACCTCAGGAAGCTATTTCCAAGCTTCAAATCGATCATCACGGCTCAATTCATCCTAATCGAATTTCCCCCCTCAAAATTCGAAAATTCGAATTTCCAAATTCAGGCCCTCTCTATGTCCCTCGTGCTTCCTTGATGATTAAATCTCAACACCCTCTCAATTCCTCACACACTGGTTCAGAAATGGAAGGAAATGGTGGACAATTTCAGGCTCTCTCAATCTCTGCTTCTCAGTTGTGCACGGGTAAGAAACAGAACAAGATTAATGGAAATTAAAGGTTTAATTAATTAAAATAATATTAAAACATCATAATTAGGTCTTCCCAAAATCATGGATCCATGTTTTGTGCCTGATTTTAAGGGATGAGTGACACTTGTCACTCATCCAAGTGTGTCCAGTCACCGGGTACTGTTCTTATTAAAATATTATTTTATTCCCGGTTCGTTCGGTTAATCGAGCCTGATTTCGTGACCATAACTTCGTCGTCGAATCTCCGATTTCGGCATGCCGCCTGTCGTTGGATTCGTATCGACGAGACCTACGTAACGATCCTTGGCCCTCGTCCATCGGACCTCCCGATCAAAAAGTCAATATTTGGCCCCTACTATGCCAAATTACCAAAATACCCCTCAACTTCCGAACATCATAACTTTCTCCTCGAATGTCGGAATCGAACGTGCCACCTGTCTATGAACTCGTGACGTCCCGAACTACGTCACCGTCATCGGTCAAGGTCCGTTTGACCGCCCAAACTAAAAGTCAACATTTTGCCCACGCCAGGGGCAAAACGGTCATTTTGCACGTTTCGTCCGATTTCACTCAACTAATCCCCGATTAGTCATTCTAAATCATGATTAATTAATATTCAATCCCGATATTCGGGACGGGTCATTACAACCTTCCCTCCTTAAAGAATTTCGTCCCCGAAATTCCAACTACTTGTATTCCACATCTACCTCGTGGAAAACAAATGGGCCTCACAACAGGTGTACACCTGTACACCCCCTAGCCAATGCAGAACTCGTCTGCACTCAGACGTCACATCACAGATGCACGTCGTACTGACTACACTCGACCACCCCGAGTGAAAATGAATCACCAGAAATTGGCAATGTCGTCACTAAGCTGACTCCTTCAGCCTGACGGCCCCACATAATCACTAATGTGCCCTGACATCCGCTCTCATAGAGAGTCACCAAAACTCACCTGTCAGTCCATGCTGACACCACAAGCCAAACTGTCACCACCAAGCTTTACCACCCTAGTAAAGCGCCAATCAGTAACAAATCAGTGACAACACATCATACCACCACGTCCGTCAATGTAGCACAAGATCAACAACACGATCTCCCCTCGCAGGGCAAACTCAATCTTGCGACAAATACCAACAGCAGTATCCACAACTGTCACCCCCTCAGCGATCCCAGATGCTGGTAAGGTCACGACAAGGTAACATCTCGCCGCAAAGCAACTTGCGGTCACACTAACCACCAACTCACTCATCCTGAGTATATGCATACCGTCATCACACTCAAACAGACGGTGTAACTGGAACACATTGAACACCAGCCTAGCAGTGATCACACAACTCAACACTAGAGTTATACTAGCCAACCATGGCTCAGAGCACCTGCTCAAACAATCACTGAAATCATCAGAATCACTCTGCCCAGTGCATCGTGTTCAATGTCCAGTTCACGTTCACAACCCATCCAATGGTATCAGGATTAAGCCGACTACTAACACGTTCACCAACGTACTACTGGTATAACCCGTTTACCGTCACCCGACACCAAAAGTCTGCAAGGTATCGTACCCCAAACCATAAACAAGGTACATACATCTATCCATTGACAAGACTACAACCACCTAGGTCATAGCCAAACATGTTCCAATAATGGTGTCCATTTGCCCAAACCAGAAAGAGACAAATCGAAACTCCACCAATCAGCTAATTCCAATTCCGAATCCGAATCCGCAATTTCGTAAGAAATCCCGAATCCAAACCCATACATCACATTTTTAATTCATGTTCAAATCCGAATCCGAAATCATTATTCCGTAAGCTAGCATTTGGAATAATCATTCCGCACCCAAATCCAGTATTCCACTCTCAAGTTCTAAAATCGAATCCTGAATCGTCACCCAGAAATTCGATTCCAAAACCCGAAATCTCGTTCACGTCCACTCGGACACACCAAAACCGAACCTATCGGTTACCCATTTATTATACTCGGTTGACTTTATAAGGAAGCCAATCCAACAACCACACGGTTAAGGTTGACAAAATCCGACCGCTTCGGAAACCTACTCACTTGAGTAACATACCACAAAAGGGCTCCACTTCGAAAAGCAGTTCGGTCCCGTCATTTACGACTCACATACCGGAGTAAGAGTGACAAACTCTCTACCCAACTGGATCATCAGGATTACGGTCCAGATCCATCACGACGTCAGCTGACCATGAACATCACGATCCTAGATCGTCACAATGCCCAATGTCCACGACATCACAAACCCGATCCACCTAGGATCCACACGGTTAACTCCTAGGAACCATAAGGTCTGACACCCTCATCTAATTCACGTACTGTCACAACGTTTGACAAATAACGCCCACAATTAGAAAGTTCAGTCAACGACAAGACATGCCGCGACTGTGGGTTCTCACTGATTACCTCATATCTACCCTTGCCATCCCACCTAGGGAAAACCAAGGATGATCCCAAACGATAACACCAATATTCATCCCCGGGTCAAGTTTATTCTGGGCCCAACACGCCCATCTACAAACCAAACTGTGAACAAAAACAACCATCCAGACCCACACTAGTCCGACACACCCAAAACACATGATACAATATTACAACACAAATGGACAATACAAACCATTTACAAGGTATCAATACAATTATTTTGACCTACGGTCAAGTCGATCGGGGCAGTTCCTTCGCAAATGTCCAAGTTTCCTACAAAAGTGACAAGTGGCAGTGCTGAGGCGACTTGCCCCACCACGCCGCTTACTTGTCGACTGGGTTGAAGTTCCACCCGAATGAACGCCTACCGAGGATTATGACACAAGAGTATGAAGGCTAACTCGCTTCGTTGTATCCTGACTCATCTGTTCAGTATCCTGACGCTCACGGCGTCGTCCAGAGCCCAAAGATTGTTCTGGCACAGGTAAAATAGTAGCCTCCACTCGGATAGCAGCATCCGATAATTCCCTCAGGGTAGAATACGAGCCAACAGTTACAGCACCTCGTAACTCATTCCTCAATCCCTGCTCAAACCTTCGACACTTATCCTCCTCTGTAGCCACATACAGAGGAGCGAAACTAGATAAGTGCAAAAATTGCTGTTCATAATCGACCACTGACCGATTCCCTTGCTGCAATTGGAGAAACTCAACCTCCTTGGCGTTCCGAAATGAGCGAGGATAAAACTGATCCAGAAATCGCTCTCGGAATGCATCCCATGCCAAGGTACGGGCATCCCAGCCAGTCAACTGTAAACTATGCCACCACCTGTAAGCATAGCCATCCAAAAGAAAAGTGGCTAAGGGTACCATGTCCTCCAGGGGACATATCATAACCTCAAAAATCCTTTCCAATCGTGTAAGCCAATCTTCGGCACTATCCGGTCCCGAATCACCACGAAACACAGTGGCTCCCAACCGTCGAGCTCGCTCAATATCTGGGCCTTTACTAACACTACTCTCGCCCCTCCCATCTTCAGACCGTGTACGGGACGCACGACCGTGTACTAACACTACTAACGGTCATTTTGCACGTTTCGTCCGATTTCACTCAACTAATTCCCGATTAGTCATTCTAAATCATGATTAATTAATATTCAATCCCGATATTCGGGACGGGTCATTACACATCATGCTTCTATCGAATGTGTCGATAAGAAGGTTACCTTTCGGAGCCCTGGATTACCGGAAACCACCTTTCAGGGAATTCAGCGAGCCACTCCTGTCGGAGTGATTTCTGCCCTGAAGGCAAGTAAGTTGTTGAGGAAGGGGAGCCAGGGATACTTAGCTCAAGTGTTGGACTCACGAGCTGCACCATTGAGGGTGGAGGATATACCGATTGTACGGGAGTTCCCGGATGTCTTTCCGGAGGATCTACCAGGATTGCCACCGCATCGAGATGTCGAGTTCACTATTGATCTGGTTCCAGGTACGCAACCTATCTCTCAGACTCTGTATCGTATGGCGCCAGCTGAGTTGAAAGAACTGAAGGCGCAGTTACAAGAATTACTTGAGATGAGATTTATTCGACCGAGTGTATCCCCCTGGGGAGCCCCGGTGTTGTTTGTGAAGAAAAAGGATGGGTGTTTGAGACTCTGCATCGATTACAGGCAACTGAATAAAGTAACTGTCAGGAACAAATACCTGTTGCCTCGGATCGATGATTTGTTCGATCAGCTGCGAGGGGCGCAGTACTTCTCCAAAATTGATCTACGTTCTGGGTATCATCAATTGCGGGTTAAGGATGAGGATGTATCCAAGACAGCCTTTAGGACCCGTTATGGTCATTATGAGTTCCTTGTGATGCCGTTTGGTTTGACCAACGCACCCGCAGCGTTTATGGATTTGATGAACCGAGTGTTGCAGCCTTACTTGGATCACTTTGTCATCGTGTTCATTGACGATATCCTGGTTTACTCAAGGAGTGCGTAAGCGCACGAGGAGCACTTAAGGATGGTGCTGGGTACCTTGAGGGAAAACCAGTTGTATGCGAAGCTCAGCAAATGTCAGTTTTGGTTGACGAGCGTGAGTTTCTTGGGACATATGATCTCAAAGGACGGGATCAGTGTGGATTCTCAGAAAATTGAGGCAGTGGCGAAGTGGGAACAACCGAGGACCGTCACTGAAGTCAGAAGTTTCTTGGGTTTGGCTGGCTATTACAGGAGGTTCGTAGAGGGTTTCTCTACCATTGCTGCCCCGTTGACACAACTGACACAGAAGGGAGTCAAGTTTGAGTGGGATGACGATTGTGAGCGTAGTTTTCGGGAGCTAAAGGAAAGGTTGACATCTGCTCCTATACTGACCCTTCCAGACGACAGTGGGGAATTTGAGGTGTACAGTGATGCATCCTTACAGGGTTTGGGATGTGTGCTAATGCAGCATGGGAAAGTGATCGCCTATGCTTCGCGCCAGTTGAAACCGCATGAGCGCAATTATCCGACGCATGACTTGGAGTTAGCTGCTGTCGTGCATGCGTTAAAAATTTGGAGACATTACCTGTATGGTGCGACTTGCAGAATGTTCACGGATCACAAAAGCCTGAAGTACTTGTTCACTCAGAAGGAGTTAAATGTGAGGCAACGACGGTGGCTAGAGCTAATTAAGGATTATGATTGCACGATTGAGTACCACCCGGGAAAAGCCAATGTGGTGGCTGATGCTCTAAGCCGGAAGTCAACGCATTCTTTAGCACATCTACGGACGGTTCATTTACCACTTTTGGTTGAACTCCGTAAGAATAGCATTGATTTGGGTTTGGATGGCCAAGGTGTCTTGCTGGCTAATTTTCATGTGAGACCACTTCTGGTCGATCGGATCGTTGAGGTTCAATCTCAAGATCCTGTCTAATGTGTACTTCGGATTGAAGTGGAAGCCGGCGAGCGGCAAGATTTCACAGTCAGGGAGGATGGAGCTTTGCTAAAAGAAGGACGGTTGTGTGTGCCCGACGTTGAGGCACTGAAGAAGGAGATCTTGGATGAAGCTCATAGTTCGGCCTACGCGATGCATCCTGGTGGGACCAAGATGTATCGTACCTTGCGAGAGCACTATTGGTGGCCGGGAATGAAACGGGAGATTGCCGAGTTTGTCAGCAGGTGTCTGATTTGCCAGCAAGTGAAGGCTGAGAGACAACGACCTTATGGAGCCTTGCAACCACTACCTATTCCGGAATGGAAATGGGATCACTTGACGATGGATTTTGTGTTTGGACTTCCTAGGACACCCAGGGGTCACGATGGAGTTTGGGTGATTGTGGACAGGCTTACAAAATCAGCTCATTTCTTGCCAGTGCGAGAGAACTTCAGGATGACACAATTGGCCCAGCTGTTTATTGGCGAGATCATCCGTTTGCACGGTACTCCGGAATCAATAGTTTCTGACCGAGACCCGAGGTTTACTTCTCAATTTTGGCAGGGTCTGCAGGAAGCATTTGGGACGAAACTTCGTTTCAGTACTGCATTTCATCCTCAGACTGACGGCCAGTCTGAGTGGACCATCCAGACTTTGGAGGATATGATGCGAGCTTGCGTTTTGAAATTTCAGGACACTTGGGAGTCACATCTAGCCTTGATGGAATTTGCCTACAACAACAGCTATCAGGCGAGCATTGGAATGGCTCCGTACGAAGCCTTGTACGGACGGCAGTGCAGAACTCCGTTGTGTTGGACGGACGTGGGTGAAAGGAAGCTGACTAATTCCGAATTGGTGGAACTGGCGACCGAGAAGGTCAAACTCATCAGGGATCGGCTCAAGGTAGCCCAAGACAGACAAAAAAGCTATGTGGACCATCGGATTCGAGATCTTGAGTTTGCGGTCGGAGATCGGGTATTCCTGAAATTATCCCCTTGGAAGGGTGTAGTGAGATTTGGCAGGCGAGGGAAGTTGAGCCCTCGTTATATCGGAAATTGTGAGATTACCGAGAGGATTGGCCCGGTGGCCTACCGGTTGCCACTACCGCCAGAGCTGCCGAAGGTCCACGATGTTTTTCATGTGTCGATGTTGCGGAAATACCTGTTCGACGCATCTCACGTACTAGAGGAGCAGCCCATTGAACTTCGAGATGATTTGAGCTTCGAGGAACAGCCGGTACAGATTTTGGATCGAAAGGATAAAGTACTACGTCGGAAGACCGTTCCTCTGGTAAAGGTTCTCTGGAGGAACCAGAATGTGGAGGAAGCCACATGGGAACCCGAGGCGCAGATGCGAGAACAGTTCCCCTACTTGTTTCCTTGAAATTTCGGGACGAAATTTCTTAAGGGAGGGGGGGGGGGGAGATTGTAACGCCCCGGACGTTCCGGAAATGTAATATTATAAATTATTGAATAAAATGACGTTTTTACCCCTGTGGTTTGTGTGGTCAATTTGTTGACATTTGGATTTGGAGGTCGAGCGGACGTGGAGTGATGACCGTGACGTAGTTCGGGACGTCACGAGTTCATAGACAGGTGGCACGTTCGATTCGGACGAGCAGGGTGAAAGTTATGATGTTCGGAAGTTCAGGGGCATTACAGTAATTGGGCGTTACTAAGGGGAAAAAATTGACTTTTTGCTCGACAATTGATTTGCTTTTGACTCGAAGACCCTTGTGTTCGTCTCGACGCCCCGAGTACAACGACAGGCGGCACGCTTAAATCGGACGTCGGATGACCGAGTTATGGGTCACGGAAGTTGGAGGGCATTTTGGTAATTTTGCGCAGAGGGGCATTTTGGTCATTTCACGGTGGTTACTGTAGCACCACCGTGAGAAACAGAGTGCGGCCGTGGTGTTTTTGAGCGTGCATTTGTTTATGGCTAAGTGGACTGGTGAGTGGGTTTAGTTTATGGATTTTGAGATTATGGGAAGCAGCCATGCGTGTCTGGGCAGAGACTGAGTGCACGGGAGGAACAAGAAATGGCTGTGGTCTCTGTGTATGCGGGAAACCGTTTTCAGAGGCCTCAGTTGGTCTCCCACGGGCTGTTGGCCACACCGATCGAATAACTGAGTATGGGAATGGAGTGAGGTTTGAGTTAGGATCATTTTGGTTCAATTTGGAGGCTGAGCTTGAGAGGAATTGTGAGAGAAACCGTGAGCAAACCGTTTCGGGTTTTTGGGGGGAAATCGCAGAGTTCAATTTCTAAGGGTCGAGGGATCAATCTAAACACACTGTGAGTCTTCTGGGAGTGACAGAATCTCGGCCGTGCAAGAATTGAAGGGATTCGAGCACGGATTGCCCAAGAACCCAAGGTCCAGTTCGAAGGAAAAACCAGTTGGAGGGAAAAATCCCATTCAATTTCTGGAGCCTGTTGATCGAAACCAAAGGCCGTGTTAGACTTCTGGGGTCACTTCGTGCACAACCGTGCAAGAATTGAAGAAGGAGGAGGACAGTTTGGCCAGGAACCTGAGTCTCAGTTTCAGGGGAAAACCAGTGCTGAGGACGACGACTTCCAGGTAACGGCGAGCTAAATTGTTAGTGCCATTGTGTTCGTATGGGTCCCTTAATGCTACTGGTGAAGTTAATTTGGGAATGGAACCATGTAGGGTGAGTTCCAGAAGTCGACTTGTTCGACTGTTCGAGCTTGAGTCGGGTCGATTTGGTGTAAGTCAAGGTTAACCAATGATGCAGACCTAAAATAAATGGGTTAGAGAAGATAATAGGATTGAAAACGGGAGGAATTGACTGAGAATTGAGCTTGAACTGGTCGGGTTGAGTCGCGGGTTTAGACCCGTTTATCAGTCGATTCGGGTAAGGACGAAGATACTGTAGCTTGGCGCGTGGCCTTCACGCGCAGCCACTTTGGGCGGCGCGTGACGGCGCGTGTGACGTCAACTCCGATCACGGTCAACATGAGAAATAATCCTTTCAGTCTAATTAACATTTTCCCTTTTGGATTCGAGTTGTTCGGGAGTTGTTCGGGATAAGCTCGGGAGCCCGGAAGTTTAGGTCCTTAAGGTTTTTTTTGCCGAAAAAATTCGGGAAATTAGGGAAAAATCTTACGAGCTATTTGGGGATGTTTGTAACCTTTCTTGTACATTTTTACAGGCCCGGACACTTCCGAAGCTACGGAGGAGCGCGCGGGACGCGATTGACGCGTCCTAAAACCGTGAGTGGACTTTTTGATTTCCTAAATTGGACATGCATGACTATTTTGCTTATTTATCTCATGGTTTTACATATGATTTTATGATGGTGATATGTTATATCGGTTTTACGTGTTTTCACGTTTTTCGAGATATTTACTGTATTTCACGCATTTCGAGGTTATGATTTTCGCTTATGCATGCGTGATGATTTTGATAAAGTACCTGGATATGAATATGCATGTTTCGGAATAATGTTGGAAAATGGTTTGTGATGAATCCTGGTTATTTGTGTTTAAAAACGGTTTTGGGTTTAAAGACCCGGTTAATGGTTGGATCTGGTTTTGGGTTTAAAGACCCGGTATGTTGATGACGGGGGCGGGCCCGAAAATTGGGTTTAAAGACCCGAATTGAGTTTAAAGACTCGTGAGTTTAAAGACTCGATTATTATGATACCCCCGAGGCCTATTCATCATGTTTTGAGTTTAAAGACTCGTTGATATCCCGGGAAGGCCTAATGTTGAGTTTAAAGACTCGGATGGATCGAACGGCATAATTGTGGTTAATGATTCACGTTCTACTTGATTTGTGCAATTAACGTTCAAAATGACGGTTTCTGAAACCTGAAATTATTTAATGGTTTTTACATGAATTATGGCGATCCTTTGTAAAGCTTTTCACGTGTTTCGGAAAAGAGTTTTCAAAAGTTATTATGCAAATTTTGAATATTTGGTTATGCATGCGTGTTATAAAACTGGAGGGCGAACCCGATTTCGGAAAAACTGTCTTTCCTATAAAACTTATGTTTCGGTCCACTCACACTTTGTTGTTTTAAATTCCCTCCAGGTCGTGGTACAAGTGCGGGGGCAAGCGCCGAGGCAGAGGCGGAGGCATAAAGTTTTCCGTTGCGGAGTAGCTAGTTTGACAGGACCCGTCCCAATCCCACTGGGGCCACCCGGGGACGTGACCCGCTCCCGTCTGACAATGACTCTAAACATACCAAAAGTACCCTTAAATAAAAACCGAAGACTCACATAGATAGATAACGTACAAACACAGTGTTTAAAGTGATACTGTCAGACAAGGGAAAGTAAAATACAACATGTGAGCACACTAGTCAGAGTACATTTATTCGGTGCTCAACCTACCCACAAGTGGGTGTACAGGTGCACAGCTAGGCAAACTAAACCTCTGCCTCCTCCTCCGGATCCTCCTCCTCTATTGCCGTGTCAGGGTCTGGAGGGGACAGTAAAACAAGGGTGAGTGGGCCAAAAATAACAGTTTAGAAATCAATTTAATAATAAAATAATCATAAGGTTTTACCCCTCCGTTTTCCAAATCTTGCATGCAGTGAAAACATAATATTACAATGAAATCATAACAAATGAACCACAATAATAATCGTAAGGTGAAACTAACATATCAGTGCACTGTAAAACCCAACCCAAATGAAATGATGTCACGGTTCTAAGGCTACGCGTTGCCACTCAAGGTCTCACACCCGAGACTCTCTAGGTACATCAGCTCCCGGTATCCCGGTCACTGCCCGAGGTATATGAACATGCCTTCCTGAGAGTAAGCAGCCCAACGGGGGTCAACTCCACTCAGTCAGAGCCCCGTGACTACTCCAGGGTCCACCCAGGCCAACGACCCTCCCTGGAGGAGACAATATACACAGGTAGGAAAGTACAGTACAATAACAGTATAGTTTACCCTATGTCCCCCGGACATCCCAAACAAAATCCACATATAATCCAGACGGGTCTCATGCCCAAAACATTGTAAGAACATATATAAGCAGTTTATAAGACTCGTCAGTGGAAATAGTAAAACAGTTTATGCATGCAAGCCTTTTATAAATCAAACAGCCCATTCACACTCGGTCCTTGCTGCTCAATGATCTCTATAAACCTGTATTATTATTCCTGAGGGTTACTTAAGGACCCTATAATATCAATACCAAGACCCTAGAACAGATCCGCCTCAAAAACGCATCCCGGGCACTATTCCCGGTGCTTCAAACCCCATTTTGGCTAACATAACGATCTCCGATCGACACGAAACCACCTCCATTGGATCCGTATCGTCGAAACCTTGAAAATGGTACCGGCCCCACCAAAATCACTGTTCACACGCGCCCCCACGCGCCTGGTCAACGCGTGGGTCAACGCTGCTACAGTACTGCTGACGTCAGCAGTGACGTCATGCTGACGTCAGCATGACGTCATCACTGACACTTGTCAGGTGACACGTGGCACGTTCTGATTGGTCCCTGGTCTGACAACATCTGACAGGATGACGTCATCATGACGTCAGAAGTGACGTCAGCATGGTGACGTCATCAGTGCTACAGTACCGGGTCGACCCGTTTGACTGGAACCAGGTCGCCGTCGACCCACGGTTTGACCCGATTCCACCGCACGATTCCGGCCACCATTTTCGACGGGGTTGATCCCTATGGGTTCGTCTAGGTCTGTCCTATGGTTCTGTGACCTCAAAATAAGAAGAAAGTGGGAAGAAACTCACTAGAATGTCTCTGAAACTCACGGTCACGGTCTGGTCGTCGTCCCCGGTGATCCACGGCGTCTCCGTCGTCCAACCCGGTCCCAAACGACTCGTCTCCCACCCTAGGACATGTCTATCACCTAACAATCAATTTCTAATCATGAAAAACGGTCGGGTCGAACAGGGAATGAAAACGGGCTTGTCGGGTTTTGGGTCTTACCGCCGCCGTCACGCCGCCGTAGCCCTCGTCGTCGTCCAGTTAAGCTCCTAGGATCCCCACGGTGCAGACTGGAGCTCCTCCCGCGTCGAGGTGAGGTGGTTATCGAGGTTTGCTTCTTGGACCCGTTTCCTTGAGGTTTTCGGGTCTGAGTTTGCACGGCGGTTTCGGGGCTGGGAAGTGGGGTGGTGGCTGCCGGTGATGCTCGGTGATGGTTAGTGGATGTTGGTGATGCAGCTGGTGATCGGGTGGTGGTGTGAGAGGCGTGGGTTTGTGTGTTTGGATGGAGAGAAAATGGGAAGAGACGCACGGGTTAGGGGGGATGGATGTGTGTTTGTGAGAAAAGCAGGGGTGATCGTGCATGAAGAAGAAAATCAGACAAAATGAAGGGCTGGGATTCACTTGGGCAGGGGATCTGACGGCTGGGGTTAAATGGAGGAAAATATATGATTATAAAATGAGAGAATAGTGAAATGTTGCTTTATTGGAATAGTGTGGCCTTGGATGGGTGACACTTGTCACTCATCGACTGGTTTGATTTAAATATTAATTTGGCACGGATTCCCATAATTAATTAATATTTTATTCCGTCGTTCTCGGTTCGTAAGTTCCGCTAAAACGCTTCCTTGACCATAACTTCTTCATACGAACTCCGATTTCGGCGTGCCGCCTGTCTACGGATTCGTGATGTCCCGATCTACGTCATAGTCATGGGTCAAAGTCCAAATTATTTCCCAAGAAAAAGTCAAAGTTTTCCCCCCAAGGGTAAAACAGTCTTTTTACATTAAAATATTATTATTTTGGTTCGGGTCGTTACAATCTACCCACCTTACAAAAATTCGTCCTCGAAATTTACTCAAACAGACGAGGGTACTGCCCCCTCATCAACTCCTCAGGCTCCCACGTCGCTTCCTCCACCTCGTGGTTCCGCCATAGTACTTTAACCAAAGAAATCGTCTTGTTCCTTAAGACCTTTTCCTTCCGATCCAGAATCTGCACTAGCCGTTCCTCGAAACTCAAATCGGTCATCAGTTCCAGTGGTTGCTCTGGCAGTGCATGAGAGTCATCCCGAAGATACTTCCGTAGCATCGACACATGAAATACGTCATGTACTCGGGAAAGCTCCGAAGGTAGTGCTAAACGGTAAGCCAGTGGACCAATCCTCTCGACAATCTCATATGGTCTGATATAACGGGGACTCAATCTCCCACGTCGTCCAAATCGAAGAATCCCTTTCCACGGCGATAACTTTAAAAAGACGAAGTCACCAACCTCGAACTCTAAATCTCGGATCCGTCGATCCGCATAGCTCTTCTGACGATCCTGGGCCGCCTTCAATCTCTCCCGAATAACCCGAACTGTCTCCTGGGTCATATCCATCAGATCCGGCCCCACTGCAGTTCTTTCTCCGATCTCCATCCAGCATACCGGTGTTCTGCACTGTCGACCATACAGTGCCTCATATGGTGCCATCCCTATACTCGCCTGGTAGCTGTTATTGTAGGCAAACTTCATCAATGGCAATCGATCAGCCCACGAATCCTGGAATTGCAATACACAAGCTCTCATCATGTCTTCGAGAGTTTGTATTGTCCTTTCAGACTGTCCGTCGGTCTGTGGATGGAATGCCATACTGAAATGCAATTTCATACCTAAGGCAGTTTGCAGACTCCTCCAAAATCTGGATGTGAAACGCGGATCCCGATCCGACACGATCGACTCTGGGGTACCGTGTAGTCGGATGATCTCCTTAATGAATAGCTGGGCCAAACTGTTTAGCTTGTACGTCTCACGTACAGGCAGAAAATGTGCTGATTTAGTCAACCGGTCCACTATTACCCAGACTCCATCAACTCCACTCCTTGTCTTCGGTAACTTGAAGACAAAGTCCATTGTAATATGATCCCACTTCCATTGTGGAATTGGAAGTGGCTGCATAGCCCCATACGGACGCTGCCGTTCTGCTTTGACCTGCTGACAGATCAAACATTTGCTGACAAACTCAGCTATCTCCCTCTTCATCCCTGGCCACCAATAATAGTCCCGGAGGGTACGGTACATCTTTGTCCCTCCTGGATGCATAGCATAGGCCCGAACTGTGGGCCTCGCCTAAAATCTCTCTCCTCAACTCTGGTACCGCAGGTACACACAATCTCCCAAGCTTTACTAATGCTTCATCGCCCCTGACGGAGAAATCTTGTCTCTGTCCGGATTCAACCTCGTTCCTGTAATCACAAAGTATCTGGTCCTGTAGTTGAGCCTCGATGATCCTGTCGACCAACACGGGTCGCACATGAAAGCTAGCCAACAAGGCTCCCTGATCGTCCATCCCTAACATAACTCCGCTCTTCCGAAGTTCCATTAGCAAAGGAAGATACACCAATCTCAAATGCGCAACTGATCCCGCCGACTTCCTGCTAAGTGCATCAGCTACAACATTTGCCTTGCCAGGATGGTACTCGATGGTACAATCATAATCCTTCAACAACTCCAACCACCTCCGCTGTCTCATGTTGAGTTCCTTCTGTGTGAACAAATGTTTAAGACTCTGGTGATCGGTGAATATTCGGCATGTCACACCGAACAAATGATGTCCAGATCTTTAGAGCATGAACCACCGCTGCCAATTCCAAATCATGAGTAGGGTAGTTCAGCTCGTGCGTCTTCAGCTGCCGGGATGCGTAAGCAATCACTTTTCCATTCTGCATCAATACACAACCCAAACCCTGCAGCGATGCTTCACTATATACCACGAACTCTCCACTACTGTCTGGTAATGCAAGGACAGGTGCAGTGGTTAATCGGCACTTTAATTCCTGAAAACTCTGTTCACACTGATCGTCCCATACAAACTTCACCCCTTTCCGGGTTAACCGAGTCAATGGTGCGGCAATCTGGGAGAAACCCTCTACGAATCTCCGATAGTAGCCTGCTAACCCAACAAATCTTCGCACTTCCGTCACCGTGGTCGGTCTTGGCCAATTTGTCACAGCCTCCGTTTTCTGAGGATCCACACTTATCCCCTCGGGTGATATAATGTGACCCAAGAATCCAATACTATTTAGCCAAAACTGACACTTGCTTAACTTAGCATACAGCTGCTCCTGTCGTAGTTTACCCAATACCCTTCGTAAGTGCTCCTCATGAGCCCTGACACTCTTGGAATACACCAAGATGTCGTCAATAAACACTATCACAAATTTATCCAGGTATGCTCGAAAAACTCGATTCATCAAGTCCATGAATGCCGCTGGTGCATTCGTCAATCCAAAGGGCATCACCAAGAACTCATAATGCCCATACCTCGTTCGAAAAGCTGTTTTCTGAACATCCCCCTCGGCTATTCTCAGTTGATGGTATCCTGACCTCAGATCTATCTTGGAGAAATATCGCGCTCCTCGTAACTGATCGAACAAATCATCGATCCTGGGTAAGGGATACTGATTCCTTACCGTAGCCTTGTTCAACTGCCGATAATCCACACACAACCGTAAACTACCCTCCTTCTTTTTCACAAATAAGACCGGCGCTCCCCATGGTGATGTACTGGGTCGGATAAACCCTAGATCCACCAGTTCCTGTAATTGGATTTTCAATTCCCGTAGCTCTGCCGGTGCCATACGATACGGTGCTTGTGAAATCGGTCGAGTCCCTGGGAGTAACTCGATCGTAAAGTCGATCTCCCTGGGTGGTGGTAATCCAGGTAAATCTCCTGGAAAGACATCAGGAAATTCCCGCACAATCGGAATATCCTCAATACGCAAAGATTCATCCGTAGACTCTACCACATAAGCAAGATAACCCTGACACCCCTTCTGTAAGAGTTTAGTAGCTGTGAGTGCAGATATTACCTTGGGTGATGCGTCTCCACACTCCCCCTGAAATATCACTTCTGGTAATCCCGGACCTCTCAAAGTCAACCGCATGTTACCACAGTCGATGAGTGAATTGTACTCCGACAACCAATCAACTCCAAGTATCACATCGAAATCGTGAACATTCATCAGGATTAAGTCTGCCGGAAATTCGACACCCTCAATCTCCACAGGACAAGCTCGTATCTCCTGGTTCACCCGGTAGGTCACACCCATCGGTGTCCCCACTCCCATCTCGTGCTCAAGTGCGGTCACCTCACGGCCCAACAGACTCGCACAACGCGGTGAAATAAAAGAATGAGTTGCCCCCGAATCCATCAATGCACGAACAACCATGCCATAAATATGTACAGTACCTGTCAACATTCCCGGAATGGATCTGGCCTGCTGCTGGGTAACAGCATAAACACGAGCCATAGACTCTGCAGGTCGTCCCCGTCCTCTAGCCCCTCGATCACGGCCACGCACAACACCGCGTGTCCGGCTGCTGTCAGTCTGGGATGCTGTGCTCTGCGCTGGCGCAGTACTGCCGCGAATCAGTGGACACTCAGAAGCATAATGCCCCGGCTCCCCACAAGCGAAGCATGTGACCTCCCTAGGTCGACCCGAGTATCCTCCCGGTGAGATGCTCATCGGTGAGTGCGACCGCTGCCAAGCTCCAGAACGCTGTCCAGACCTCTGAGGACTCCTGAACTGACCAGAACGTCCTCGGCTGCCAGAAGACGAAGATCCACCAGAATGTCCTCCCTTCGAGCCACGACGGCCCAAAAATCCCAAGTGTGGGCGATCACGTCGCCGAGTCTCCCCCTCAGCTCGCTGACGAGCCAGGATACTGTTCTCAACCCTGGTCGCCGCATCAGTCAGATCCCTCATGAAAGCAAAGGGTGTTGCAGTCACCATCGCCTGAATCTCAGGTCGCAAGCCCCACTCAAATCTGCGACATCGATCTGCCTCGGTGATCACGAAGTTCTCAGCAAAGCGAGACAACATCAGGAAGGTCTCCTCGTACTCTGCTACAGTCTGATCCCCCTGCCGGAGTTGCAGAAACTCCGCCTCACGGGCGTTGCGGAACGACCGTGGATAGAACTGGTTGAGAAACCGCTCTCGGAAGGTCTCCCATGGAATGGTGTGAACAGTCCAGCCGGCCAAAACAAGGTTGTGCCACCATCGATAGGCGCTCCCATCCAGTAGGAACGTCGCCAGTACGACACGCTCCTCCGGAGGACAGTGCATGACCTCGAAAATCCTCTCCCAGCGGTCAATCCACTGGTGTGCTTCCTCAGGGTCGGTTCCCCCACTAAAGTGCGTAGCACCCAGGCGCTGAGCCCGCTCAATGCTTGCAGTGTCTCCATTTCCTCCATTGCCCTCGTCAACCCGTGCACGGGGTTCACGTCGGGGAGGCATATCCAACTGTGAAGAGGCAAACAGGTTAAAAGACATCGAAAGCGACCATGCACAAAGTACAAACCGCTAACCTAGTACTCTGACTACTAATCCTAATGCTCTGATACCAAGCTGACAGGACCCGTCCCAATCCCACTGGGACCACCCGGGGACGTGACCCGCTCCCGTCTGACAATGACTCTAAACATACCAAAAGTACCCTTAAATAAAAACCGAAGACTCACATAGATAGATAACGTACAAACACAGTGTTTAAAGTGATACTGTCAGACAAGGGAAAGTAAAATACAACATGTGAGCACACTAGTCAGAGTACATTTATTCGGTGCTCAACCTACCCACAAGTGGGTGTACAGGTGCACAGCTAGGCAAACTAAACCTCTGCCTCCTCCTCCGGATCCTCCTCCTCTATTGCCGTGTCAGGGTCTGGAGGGGTCAGTAAAACAAGGGTGAGTGGGCCAAAAATAACAGTTTAGAAATCAATTTAATAATAAAATAATCATAAGGTTTTACCCCTCCGTTTTCCAAATCTTGCATGCAGTGAAAACATAATATTACAATGAAATCATAACAAATGAACCACAATAATAATCGTAAGGTGAAACTAACATATCAGTGCACTGTAAAACCCAACCCAAATGAAATGATGTCACGGTTCTAAGGCTACGCGTTGCCACTCAGGGTCTCACACCCGAGACTCTCTAGGTACATCAGCTCCCGGTATCCCGGTCACTGCCCGAGGTATATGAACATGCCTTCCTGAGAGTAAGCAGCCCAACGGGGGTCAACTCCACTCAGTTAGAGCCCCGTGACTACTCCAGGGTCCACCCAGGCCAACGCCCCTCCCTGGAGGAGACAATATACACAAGTAGGAAAGTACAGTACAATAACAGTATAGTTTACCCTATGTCCCCCGGACATCCCAAACAAAATCCACATATAATCCAGACGGGTCTCATGCCCAAAACATTGTAAGAACATATATAAGCAGTTTATAAGACTCATCAGTGGAAATAGTAAAACAGTTTATGCATGCAAGCCTTTTATAAATCAAACAGCCCACTCACACTCGGTCCTTGCTGCTCAACGATCTCTATAAACCTGTATTATTATTCCTGAGGGTTACTTAAGGACCCTATAATATCAATACCTAGACCCTAGAACAGATCCGCCTCAAAAACGCATCCCGGGCACTATTCCCGGTGCTTCAAACCCCATTTTGGCTAACATAACGATCTCCGATCGACACGAAACCACCTCCATTGGATCCGTATCGTCGAAACCTTGAAAATGGTACCGGCCCCACCAAAATCACTGTTCACACGCGCCCCCACGCACCTGGTCAACGCGTGGGTCAACGCTGCTACAGTACTGCTGACGTCAGCAGTGACGTCATGCTGACGTCAGCATGACGTCATCACTGACACTTGTCAGGTGACACGTGGCACGTTCTGATTGGTCCCTGGTCTGACAACATCTGACAGGATGACATCATCATGACGTCAGAAGTGACGTCAGCATGATGACATCATCAGTGCTACAGTACCAGGTCGACCCGTTTGACTGGAACCGGGTCACCGTCGACCCACGGTTTGACCCGATTCCACCGCACGATTTCGGCCACCATTTTCGACGGGGTTGATCCCTATGGGTTCGTCTAGGTCTGTCCTATGGTTCTGTGACCTCAAAATAAGAAGAAAGTGGGAAGAAACTCACCAGAATGTCTCTGAAACTCACGGTCACGGTCCGGTCGTCGTCCCCGGTGATCCACGTCGTCTCCGTCGTCCAACCCGGTCCCAAACGACTCGTCTCCCACCCTAGGACATGTCTATCACCTAACAATCAATTTCTAATCATGAAAAACGGTCGGGTCGAACAGGGAATGAAAACGGGCTTGTCGGGTTTTGGGTCTTACCGCCGCCGTCACGCCGCCGTAGCCCTCGCCGTCGTCCAGTTAAGCTCCTAGGATCCCCACGGTGCAGACTGGAGCTCCTCCCGCGTCGAGGTGAGGTGGTTATCGAGGTTTGCTTCTTGGACCCGTTTCCTTGAGGTTTTCGGGTCTGAGTTTGCACGGCGGTTTCGGGGCTGGGAAGTGGGGTGGTGGCTGCCGGTGATGCTCGGTGATGGTTAGTGGATGTTGGTGATGCAGCTGGTGATCGGGTGGTGGTGTGAGAGGCGTGGGTTTGTGTGTTTGGATGGAGAGAAAATGGGAAGAGACGCACGGGTTAGGGGGGGATGGATGTGTGTTTGTGAGAAAAGCAGGGGTGATCGTGCTTGAAGAAGAAAATCAGACAAAATGAAGGGCTGGGATTCACTTGGGCAGGGGATCTGACGGCTGGGGTTAAATGGAGGAAAATATATGATTATAAAATGAGAGAATAGTGAAATGTTGCTTTATTGGAATAGTGTGGCCTTGGATGGGTGACACTTGTCACTCATCCACTGGTTTGATTTAAATATTAATTTGGCACGGATTCCCATAATTAATTAATATTTTATTCCGTCGTTCTCGGTTCGTAAGTTCCGCTAAAACGCTTCCTTGACCATAACTTCTTCATACGAACTCCGATTTCGGCGTGCCTCCTGTCTACGGATTCGTGACGTCCCGATCTACGTCATAGTCATGGGTCAAAGTCCAAATTATTTCCCGAGAAAAAGTCAAAGTTTTCCCCCCAAGGGTAAAACAGTCTTTTTACATTAAAATATTATTATTTTGGTTCGGGTCGTTTCATAGTTCACAGAGTAGGACTTGTTTCTTTAACTTGTTTTGTAATATCGCTCTGTGAAACTGTGGACTTGACGTCCAGTCGGATGTATTTGTTTAATCTCCCTGGTCTGACAATGGGTGTGTTGTATTAATAATTAGTTTTCCAATCTTTTGGGTTCGATTGTCAGACGGGAGCAGGATGCTTCCCGATTATCGAGGCGATAATCGGGGTGGGTCCTGTCAAGAACCCACTACTCCTTTAACACGTGTCACCATCCCAAAGTCCCTCTCACAAATGTCTCAATCCCAGCCATCCATCTGTTCTCTCTCTGCACAATTTCCAGAGCACAAGGACCAAACTGCCCCTCCTTTTAACTTAAAATTACGGTTTTGCCACTAACTTTCTAGACCCGTATCTCACACATCGTAAGTCCGATGAATACGTGCCGCCTGTCATCGAACTCAGGACGACGAGATCTACCTAACCGTCCTCGGTCAACGTACCAAAACCCGATCGTCCAAAAAGTCAACTCTTCCCCTTATTTTACCAAAATTACGATAATGCCCTCAACCTTCCGAACATCACAACTTCCTCCTCGGATGTCGGAATCGGGCGTACCACCTGCCTATGGATTTGTGACGCCCTAAACTACGTCCTAGTCACTGGTCAACACTCAATAGACCACCCGAACTAAAAGTCAACTATTTACCTGAACTAGGGGCAAAATCGTCATTCTAGGCTCACGGACCTATCGGGACCACCACCGATTAACCTCACTAATCACACCTTAATCACTGTACTAATCTCGGTTCTCGAGATCATCAAAACAACAAAAATGTGAGTGGACAAAAATAATTTCGATTGAAAATACATTTTCAAAAGGAATCCTTTTCCCCCTACATTTATAAAATATGCATGCATAGAATAGGATATGAACAACCAGATTTCAAATCATATCAGATAGAATATCAAGCATAATGATCAAACCTCACTATTCACAAGTGTATAGACATCAGTCACAAGATCACAATATCCGCAATACTCACAAGTGCATAGACACCAATCACAATAGCACAATATCAGCACTACTCGCAAGTGCACAATCATCACATAATCACATGTCGCATCATCCCTATGCGTAGGCAACCAACAAGCCACATTCTCGGGATCAGACACATATGGGCTCAACCCTTGGGATCAGTCACATCTAGGCCCATAACCCACAGGTCCCAGGATCAGACACATCCGAGTGGTACATCCAGGCTCAGTCGCATTCGAGAAGCCAGCTTACCATGAAAACAACTTACAAAGCTAACCACTAGGCTTTCATAAGGTTCTTGACTCAAAACCAAGACAACCCATTTACAAACAGGGTCTCAAGCCCGAAATATGCTTTTCAATAGGGTCTCAGCACAAAATACCATTTTCACAAAAATCTGTAAAATCACATCCAGAAATCATTAAGTAAATCCGTATAATCATTCTTGACTCATAATCCAAGTCAAACACCATTTTCAAACTCGGGTCTATGCCCAAAACATAGCTTTCACTGTTCTCGTAAATCGTGTCCACAAAACGATAATTTAATCCATAAAATCACCAAATAATCATATCAAATCATCAATCTAATTATTGCAACTCAAATCATGCAATAAATCATGGAAACCATTTACAATGCATGAATAATAGTTTATAAAACAAACGTCCACTCACACACTGTCCAAACTGTTCAATCTCGAGTTGTATGTTCCTTAGGGGTCTCGAGAATATTCCACCCTGTCAAACACAAAAATTTAAGGTCACTAGGCCGTTACATAACTTTGTATAACAATCCCCTAAACTTTGGGATTTAATAACAATATTTAAACGCAAACCACACTTCGGACACCCAAAAATACCCCGAAACGGTGTCCGATCGACTTGAAACCTGTGTCGTTAGGTTCGAAATGTCGAAAACATTAAAAGGTGTGTTGAAAACTTCCACAAAAACTCATCCACGCATGGCCTGAATGGGTTACGTGTGAAATCACGTGCCGATGTTGTTCATCATCGTCCCAACTCGGAAACCTACAAACGGGTTGCCCGACCCAGTTTCAACCCGTTTTCAAACTCGTCCAATTCTGTCCAATTTCTCAATTCCATTCCATGGAAAACGATTCTAGGACTCTTAGAAACATAATTCCACGTTCAATTTAACGATTCCTCACCTCAATTCGATCTAATTTCACTTCGAAAATTCGAAGACTGTCGTAGGTCCGTTCTAGGTCAATACTGGGCAATTCTCTTCGATTTTGGGCGGGTTTCACTCACAAGGAACTCAGGAAGCTCATTCTAAGCTTGGTTCCAGCAATCAAAATCAAGAAATTCAAGCTCGAATTTTGGACAATTTGAAGGTTTCTGGGTTTAGGTTCTTCGGGGTTCCTCTATGTGTTTCCTCTTTTTTTCTTTTCTTTCTACTCATTTTTCTCTCCTAAATCTCCTCAAAGTCTCAGGTTTGTAATTGGTCTCCAGGATTGAAGTAATTGATGCAAATCAAATAACCCTAGCTTTCAATTTTGTTCGTCGAGTTACTCCACAAGGATTACACCCAGAAACCCACATGGCTTGCCACGTGCAAGCCAACAATCTGCTGGTGGTGGTGATAGGAGTCACATTTTTGCACAAATATAATGACTCGTCATAATCATGAAAAAGACCATTTTACCCTTTCTTGCAAAAATTACCAAAATGCTCTTGGCCTACTCAGACCCATAACTATTCAATCTGAACTCTGATTTCAACGTGTCACCTGTCTACGGACTCAGTGTCCCGAGATCTACACAACAGTCCTTGAAAATGTGCAAAAATGATGGCGCAGGAAAAGTCAATTTTTGACCACAACATATACAAAGGCAAAAATGTCATTTTACACGATTTGAAGTTCTGGGTCGTTACATTGGAGCCAACGGTTAAATGTTGCACTTTGGTCATACAGGTCGGTCAAAAAAACCCTATAGGAATGTCACCCTATAGGCTGGTCTATGGCAAAGCATGCCACCTCCTAGTGGAATTAGAACTCAAAGCATGGTGGGCCGTACAAACTTTCAATATGAAGTTGGATGAGGCCGGGTTGCATTGCAAGCTCCAGCTAGGTGAGCTTGAGGAGATCAGGAATGATATATTCGAGAATGCTCTAATATACAAAAAGAAGACTAAGGCGTTGATAGGTCCTCAAATAAGCATTATTTTATATTATTTTATACCCTTTATACTTGACTTTTAATATTAAAATATTAAATAAATAGATAAAATAATTTATTTTGTGTTATTTTTATTTAAATAAATAAAGTTTTTAATTTGGAGTATGTTGGCGAAAGAATCGTCTCGATCGGAATTATAACGAAAAAATTATGGATGAATTTTTCGGTGAAATATTACTAAATTAACTAATTAATTAAATTAAAACTGTGCAGCCCAATTGAACCCAAGCTGCAGCCCAATAGAAAAAAGAAAAAGAAATAAAGCCCAGCTCGCAGCCCAGGCCCGTGGCCCGTCAGCCCAGCGGCTCAGCTTCTGCCCAGCCCAGTGCTACCTTCGGAAGGCGCTTGCCGAAGCCTCTCCCTCCCGCTCGACCAGCGCCCGCCGAGCTCCAGTTCGCTGCTTCAGCGCCGCCCCGCCGAGTCCCTTTTCCTCCATTCAGCCAGCTCCTGCCGATTTTCCTTCTCTCTTTTCAGCAGCTCTCTGCTGAATTCTTTTCCAGCAGCTTCCACCCAATTTCCATCCAAATTCCTTCCACTTTCCAACCCAATTTTGCAACTTTACAACTCAAACCACTTCTAAACATCATCACAAATCTTTATTACTCATCATTCCATTATTCCACATTTTTATTGTATTTTTATATTATTTTTGATAGCTTTTTCCACCTATAAATAGAGATTCAATTTTTGTATTTTGGGAGCCCCCCATTAGCTCCATTTCTTCCATTTTGCTTAGTTTTTAGTTCTCTTCTTTTAGTTCTTTTGTTTCTCTCTTTTGAGAGACATTTTTGGGGACCATTTTAACTTCTTGTAGATTTTCTTATTAATTAGTTTCCTTTTAATTCTTATTCTTAATTTATGTTATTTTTTTGTTATTTTCATTTCTTCTTTACTTTGTTCTTGGTATTTGCTTTCTAACATTTGTAAGTAAGAATACAATCTCCATGTGTTTTACTTTTTGAATTTCTTTTACTTCATATGTTTTAGTTCTTAAACTTCAATTCGATGTTAAGTGTTTTATCCGCTGTCGGTGCACTTAGAGTAGAATTGAAGAGATTAAATGTTGATCGCTGTCGGCGCATTTAATTATAAACTTAAGGTGAATCATGTTGTAAATATTTGAAGCATATTGATGTTTAACACACATTAATGGTTGATGCATTTATAATATTGAAAGATATATATAAGTATTTGAGATGATGAAGATAGAATTTCGTGATTGGTTTATTATGAGCAAAATGTTAGAGTGTTGGTAAAATTGTATTTGAAGGAAGTCTATTTTTAGGAATAGTTTAATTAATGTGATTGTTAATTCGAAATTACTTACGTAAAAGTGTGGGTTTTGTCTATGAAACTACTCTATGGTTTGTAAGTTCTAATTAGCATGAACATTTGCATTTTAATTCTTAGTTAGTGTTGTCTTTAGTTTAGATTACAAATCTTTTCAAAACCCCCCTTTATTCTTTATTCTTTTATTCTTTATCCTTTTATTCTTTAATTCTTTAATTCTTTTATTCTTCTTTCATACTTTTAGTTTATTATTCTTTAATTCTTTCATCTCTTTATTCTTTTATTCTTTTATACTTTTAGTTTATTATTCTTTGATTAATTAATTCTTTAATTCTTTTTCTTTAATTCAGTAATTTATTCATTATTCTTTTATTCATTACTCTTTCTCACTAACACATTATTAATGTTCCCTAATTTCCCCGGTTAAGAACGATCCCTATTTATCAATACTACACCTACACGAAAAGGGTTTAAATTGCATAATACTCGAATTACATGTTTAATTTAATGCGTAGTTTGGGCGTAGTCAGGCGTTTCATGACAAATAGATCAAGAGTAAAACGTTTGACATTGGCCAGAAAGTTTTGTTGTTCAATTCATTAGTTAGACTCTTTCCTAGTAAGTTATGCTCTAGATGGGTATGTCCTTTTGTTGTTACTAATGTATTTTCCCATGGAGCCCTACAGATCAAACACATCACAACTGGAAAGGAGTTCAGGGTAAATGGCCACAGATTGAAGCCTTACATCGAGGCAATAGGAGAGCACAATGTGGAGTCGAAAAGAGTGTTCCGATCTCCATTCGTATGAACAGACTGAAGCACTTGGTCTAGGATTATTGGACATTAAACTTCAAGTGCTTGTGGGAGGCAATCCAGTGTATTCCCGAGTTGTGAAAGAGACATCAATGCAAATTTGCTTTCTTTCAACCCTTCACTCTTTTACTTTGTTTATTTAATGTTTTTCTTGCTTTAATTTTGTCAATCCTCCTCCTTACTTTGATTATATGATCATTTACTTTCTACTTTCTACTTTCTTACATTGAGGACAATGTAGAGTTTAAGTGTGGGGGAAGGATTTACACTTTCATTGTTTTACATTTTCACATTTTCTTTACATTTAAAAAAAAAAAAGCTTTCTCGAGTCTTTCCATTTTAACTTAGTGTTTTTACGAGTCTTATGATGCCCTTTAACTTGTCAATTATAATAATGGAGGGAAAACACTTAAATTATGGCTATAATGATGATCACTACAACTTGAATTCGTTTGTCACTACTTTGTGATTAAGTGTTTTTTGATTTGTAGATGATGCATGTAAATTGGTACAAAAACAAGCATGATAAGATAAGTATGAATCATATGAACTTTATATGAGCTTTAGATATTTATATACATCTTTGATGAGTGATTCATAAGTTCTTTGTTTAAATTGATATACATATGCCTCATAACTACTTGTTATAGCTTTTAATGAACTCTAGAGAACTAGAACTTTTTTTTATGAATTTTCAAAGCTTTTAAGTCAATAAACTCTCTGATTTTGGACATGATTAAGGCATTAGAGTTAACACCACATATTCAAACATCCATGTTTACTATTTGTGCCCACCAGTTGTGACCCTCTTAGTTTTAAACCTCTTTGAGCCCACACTAAGCCTTTCTTTCATCACCATGATTATCTAAACACTTGAACTTAGTATAGACATCTTTCACCCTTGTTCCAAGGACTCGACTGAAGACATGAAGATGGTGTGAAGAGAAATTGATGATATTTTGAAAACTTATATGTGGATTTACTTACTCAAAGTTTGTTATATTATTGGAGCATGTGATTACCTTGATCTAAAAAAAACACAATTTTTTTAGTCTCTATCAAGGTAATAAGGTTTGATTATGTAAAGTTTGAGTTAAAGTCGTATATTTGTAAATCTGACACAAAGAATGAATACGAGGTCCAACATAATGAAACTTGACCTTTGTTCGAAGGGTTGGATTATTGACATAATTGCACTAAGTAAGGGGAGCTATATTACGTTTTGGGAGTCTATTGAGTCATGAAACGAATTTGAGCACCATTTATCATATATATTCCTTACCTCTAAACTTAGCCCCACTATAACCTTGATAAAAACCTTATGATCCTTAAGATGGTAAATTTTGATTAGTTGAGTTTATCACTTGAGTAAACTTATGGTTTTGGTTCATTTGTGTAAGTTTTTTTTATTTTTATCTTGAGTTGTTTGTTTGAAATTTTACAAAAGTACTTTATTCTATTATGTGAGCATTTTTCTCACATATTTTGAGTGCAAACACAAATCCTTACAAATTGAGTGAATTTATGAGCTCATATCCTTATGAGTTGATTCATACTTGTTTTATTCATGTTGGGATCCATTTCACCATGTTTACTCATTGTTTTACTTGTTGAAACATTTTGTTACCATGTATTAACTCTTGAATTTCATATGCTTAAATGCCTTCGAGTGTAAATATTTTATGTCATGATTATAATAAGGAAATTTTGAGACAAATGGTTAAGGGCTTAGTTGTTTAAAATTCTTATTTTAATTTTAGTATCTGCTAGGGACTAGCAAAATTTAAGTGTGGGGGTATTTGATAAGTCGTTAATTGAGCTTTATTTTATTCTATTTTATACCTTTATACTTACCTTTTAATATTACATTACCAAACAATTAGAGAAAATAATTTTTTTCCGTGGGAAATTTGCATAAATAAATAAAGTTTGGAATTATGATCATTTTGGCTAAAGAATCATCCCAATTAGAATTATAACAAAGAAATTATGGATGAAATAAGGAAGGCCACGGAAAATCTTTTGGAATTTCAGTGGGAAGCTGTTGAAGCCCATGTCCCTGCGCAAGCCCAGCCCACACCTGAAGCCCAGCAAGCGGCCCAATTCCTTCCATCCATCAGCCCGCGTCAATATCAGAGCTCGCCTTCGAAGATTCGGCACGCGTGTACAGAAAAAGCAAACTCAGCCTTGGCGCGCGTGCGTTGAGCAACCCATGCCCTGTACCCGCTTGTCCCGCCAACTCCCACGCCCAATGTCAACGCCTACCTACCAAAATGATGTTCTTTTTTTTTTTTCCAGCTGCAGCCTGTCCTTCCATGCCCTGCTCTCACTAGATCAAACCTGCCCTTTTTGGGCAAGTTTTTCACCATAATTTCAGTCCCAAAATCAGCTATTCTCATCATTTCACTTTTTACTTTTTTCAATTGTAATTTTCAATTTATTTGCACTTTATTTTTTAGATTTTTTGGCACTTTCCCTAAAAATAGAGGGGTCATTCTCATTGTTTGGGGACTTTTTTTAGGCACACTTTGAGCCTTCCTTAAGGGAAACTTAGGCAAAATATTTCCAATACAAGTTTAGAGTTTGAGTCCGAAATTCCCGTGTTTTATCTCTCTATCTTCACAAGGTTCCTACCGATATTCGGTGATCCTTGTGAATAACAATCCATTACTTTCATCCACCCTGAAAGTGTAACATTTGTTCTCATCTACTTAAACTCTTTTATTTGTTATTGGTTATATTTATAATGCAATATATGTGTTAGTATTTCATTTATATGATTTGTGAATATGAATACAATCTTCATGTGTTTTACTTTTTAAATTTTATTTACTTCATACGTTTTAGCGCTTAACCTTCATTTCAATGCTAAATGCTTATTCACTGTTCGGTGCATTTAGAATAGAATTGAAGATGATTTAATGTTTGACCACTGTTCGGCATATTAAATCACAAACTTAAAGTGAATCATATTGTAAGTAAAAATTCATTGTTCAGTGCATTTATAATATGAAAGATGTATGAATGAATTTGAGATGATGAAGGTAGAATTTCGTGATTGATTCAAATATATGCAAATGCTAAAGTGTTGGTAAATTTTGTATTTGAGGAAAGTCCACCTGTACAAAGGTTAAAGTAAGAGTAAAATTAATTTTATAAGTGTTTTAGTATTTTTATGTCTACAAACTCTTTTCTAAACCCCATATTTTATTCTTTAATTATTTAATTCATTTATTCTTTGATTCCTTTATTCTCTAATTCATTTCATTCTTTAATTCATTTATTATTGTATTTCTTTGATTATTTATTATTCCTTTTTGCTAACCATTATTTAATGTTCCCTAATTTCTCCGGTTAAGAACGATCCATATTTACTAATACTACATCTACACAAAAAAGAGTTTAAATTGCATATACTCGAAGTACGTATTTATTTTAATTTGTAGTTCGCGCGTTATCAAAGTCTGGGTCTGTTCTGAACATCTCCAACTCCCACGCTTTTTTTTAATATATGACAAACTGAAGTAAAAGACTGACCCATTTGATAACTTTCGAAGCTGCTCTAGCTAAATTTATAAGATAATAGATTATAAAAAATTCATATAAGAATCACATAATATATAAAATAATACTTTCATAACATATAGTGCTTATGAATCTATTCTAAAGCCTTCATAAAATACGCCTCAATCATGTATGTTTTTTCTTTAAATTTTGTTAAAACCGAGATAATCATAAAATAACATAAAATAATACAACTGTTTGCTAAAAATGAAACTGAAATAATCTTAGAATAAATCGAATAATACAGTAGAACAATGATGGGGAACTCAAATATGAGTATGGTTTAGATAAGATAGTTACTACAAAGCACTTTTATTATTAACCCAAAAGAGAAAAAGAGAAACGGTGGAAGGGAGGAATTGAATAAAAACTGCAAAGCAAGAACTAAGCACAAATAGCAAAACGCCTTAGGGAGTAAGCTCAACTTGCAACGAAAGTACAAAACCACCCTAGAGGCCATACACCTAATCGGTGAAAACCCAACCAGACCCATGGGGGGAACAAACATAGCTCTAACGAACCAATTCTTACATTCCATGTAACAACCTGTAAACTTAAATAGGGATTTTCTTGAAAATTATTTTGGTAAATGATGAATTTACCTATATTTTTATAAGAGGTTTGGAAATCAATTTCTATTCGGAAACACTTTATAAGTTTTCCTTAGAATGTTGTGTGTGTATCGAATTCATGAGTTTGAAGATAGACGACATGCGAAAATTGGAGTTCATATAAAAACTTATGGGTCTGAAACAGAAACGCTTTATTTGTGTAATGATGTGAAGGTATTTTGGTCTTTTGGGGTGTGTCATATTTTTGGGAAGGATTTAATCCTTATTGCTCTTAGATTGTTTCCAAATCGAGAACAATTCCTCAACACACATTCTCTCTCTTCGATTTTAGCAACCAAAACCCAAAAATCCTACATATTTGAATTTCAATTGGAGACAAACCTTGTCCAATTTCATTCAACCCATTGAATTCTATTCCTCTAAGTGAGCGAAACCATACGACCCATCGAAGTAAACGGCCTCGGGAATCCCAAGATCGTGATGAGAAAAATCTAAAACTTTTGACTGATTTGTCGGCCAAATCAGGCAATACTGCTCCAGGAACTTCAGAGGAGCGTACAACTCAGAATTGATCTCAATTGAACATTCGGCAAGTGGACTTTGGTTTTATAAGTTATGATGCATGCATAAAAGTACATATTAATTAATTTATTGTTAACTATGAGTTTTGATGGATTAAAATAATTATTCTAAAATGATTATTAATTTTTAGTGAACTTCGGGAATTTAGAATAATTATTCAAGTAAATTATTTTTTGGACACAGATTTCCAAAAAAAGTTGGAAATGATGTTTAGGGCTTAGACCTGGGTTTTTCCATGATTTTCAGCTTAGGTCCCTATTTTTCTAAAAATTTTGGCTTAGGCCATGAAATAAGGATTTCAAACTGGATTTTGGATTTTGTTTCACAAGTTTGTATTTAATATGTAGATCATCATCGAGGGTCATGATGTTTCCTTTGGCACGTGATAAGGGGCATTTCCAATCACGTGTTTATCGGGTTTTCATTGATGCTAGTATTGAAGGGTATTTCTATGATGGATCTTTGACATTGTCTACTCGTAGTACATGGTAACATGTGCACAATCTGAGGTACTATCGAGCGAGTCAAGGGTGGGTCTCCAGACCAGTTAGCTCAAGTGATGAGCTATGACTTGGGATTACATTCGGGGAGTGGTAGGATTAGTCCATGGTATTTTGTGTCTAAATCTTTTCACATGATTTTATTTATGCTCTTTTGAGGAGTGTTTCCTTGGACCAGAAATTGCTCTTCAATCTTGATTTTGAGAGCTTCCAGCTGATTCAAGATGTTGATCATCATCATCAGATGCTCACGGATGGTACAGTGTCCTTCAAATTTTAGTGACATCAACTCTAAGAGGTAATTGTTAGTCTCAGCTTTCTCAGATTCTTTGTTCTTCTCACCAATAACATCCATATGTTATTTTGTTGTCATCTTCCCCCGTTCATCACCCCCCCCCCCCCCCCCCTTTCACATTCTCAATCATGGACTTTTCCATGATCAGTATACTCTGCATATTTTATTTTTGCCCATTTCTCATAGGCTTCCACTTGTTTCTCTGAGCTGGTTAGTGTAGGGGTTGCAGGTGCCTCTTTCATCAATGGATCCCCCCATCCACGATAAGCCAGGTGCAGGAGAACATCCTCCTTCCACTTCTTGAAATTACTCCCAGTTAAAGTCTCACTTGTGGAGAAATCAGTGGTTTGTTTTCTTGGAACTCATTTCATTCAATAGTAAGTTTCAGATTCTATGTTCAAATGAATCAATGCAGAACCTTAGGCATTGATTCACTATCAACATCGTATGACAATAGATTCACCTTTGGGCAAAATTTCTGTCATACATTCATGTGTGAACATATAACCAAAAAACACAGGTTCATCACATTCGTGCAGGTGAACCTATGTTATCCATACATCCATCGCATTCATGGATTGCATTAGACCAAAATGGGCCCCTCTTTAAAGAACCAGCATTTTATCATAGCATACAATCCACATTAGGGACTCTCTTAGAACCGTGCAACAACGTGGCATTGAAATCGACTATGGCCGAAAACCAGCTAGTCCCTGCACGATTGAGCCTCAACATTCATTCCAAGTCATTATGGAATGGTTCCAACATTAGAAACACATCATCAGATGAAAATATCAGTAACAAGAGAGTTATGATCATAAGTTAAATTTATATAACAATATTTCACATAATCGTATCAGATATGCACATAACAAGTTTGATTGAAGCAATCAACAAAAAAATCAGATACATGTAAGCCTTTTCATACCTCAATTACTTAACTGATCCCAAAAAATTAACGTGATAGCAGCGGAAACATGTATCCAGCTTTCAAAACAGCACAATGACACAATTTCATTAGGTGTGTTCAACTAATTGAGGCGAAAAAATTGTTGGGGAAAAAACCCTAAATCAAAAATTTTGGGAGAAAATAGATGACATGACCCATCCCAATCCCCCTGAATTATCGTGGTACGTGCTTGCTCCCGTCTGACACTGCGTGTTAGACCAGGGATAAACTCATCACCCGCTCGGGGTCAATCAGAGTACTCCAGGATTAGTGGTGGCATGTGATGTCTTGATCTCTTCTACAGCCCGCATCTGCAAACAACCTAAAGGGTATCAAAACCATAAAAGCTGTGAGTGAACAAAACAAAAGTTCATAAAACTCATTTATATTGAAAATACATTTATACCCTTCGCGTAAAAGCATGCTTGCATCATAAAACAGTTATTTCAAACACTTTCTCTGAACAAGACGTATTGCTTCCCAAATCAAAACCAATAAAAACTACTTCTCAATCGAAGCCCTCATCTTAGTAGGGTTTCAACCCAAAATCCAAAATCAAGGAAAACCAGAACGGAACTCAGTCCAAATAGAAAACCCAAACAGAACCTTGGTCCAAACCATAGAACACGCAGGAACACATCCCATGTGTAACGACCCGGAAATTCGAATAAGGAAAATTTGGAAAATTTGAAGGAAATGACGATTTTGCCCCTAGTTATAAGGGCCAAAAGTTTACTTTTTGATCGGGACCTTATTTGGACTTTCCGGGAGAACCGTTGGATAGGTCTCGGGACGCTGAATCCGTAGACAGGCGGCATCCGTCAATCGGAGGTCGGATGTGAAAGTTATGGGTCTCGAACGGTGAACGGCATTTTGGTCATTTTGTTGGTAAGGGCAAAAAGGTAATTTGGCTGGGATATTTGATGAATCACCCATCATTGACTCATTCCACCTGCCAGTGACATATGTCACCTCAATTTGAGGCTTAGTGGCTGAGATTGCCACAGATTATCTATCCAAATTCGTATTAATCCATAACTATCAGTTTGAAGAAATAAAAATGAAAACAAAAAAACAGAGAACAAGTGTGTGTGTGTGTGTGTGTGTGTGTGTGTGTGTGTGTGTGTGTGTGTGTGTGTGTGTGTGTGTGTGTGTGTGTGTGTGTGTGTGTGTGTGTGTGTGTGTGTGTGTGTGTGTGTGTGTGTGTGTGTGTGTGTGTGTGTGTGTGTGTGTGTGTGTGTGTGTGCGCTTGATCGATCGTCCCAGCAACCAATTGAGAGAATATGAGAATATGAGCGGGTTGAGAGGGTGAATTCGTGAGAGAAAAGAAAGGAGAGAGAGGAGAAGAGAAAACTGGAAAATACCTCAAGAACCCGAGAAGGTGTTGTTGAAATTGAGAATCGAAATTTGAGTTTAAGACGTTAATTGGACAAACTAAGCTTTAATTAAGCTTCTGGAGGAAGGGACGAGTTGAACTACCATTGAATTCGAAGGAAATTGATGAAGAAACACTAAGAACACACCTTGCGACATCTTCGAATTTTGGAGGTTGAGTTCAAGTATTCGGAGGTAAGAAATCCTGAAATTGGTTTTGAATTCATGTTTATAATGAAGATATGATACTTCCTAGGTGATTAATTTAAGGAAATGGCTTGAAATTGGGTGGAACCCGATTAAGAAGCCATCGGGTATTCACTTCGAGTCGAGTGATTTGAGGACCAATTTCATGAAATTGAGCATATAGATCCCTAATTAGGATTGAATATATGAAAACCAGTGAAAGAAACGAAGAAATTGGGGTCGAATTGACTGAGAACGGATCGGGTTGCACCGCGGGTTGCAGACCCGTTTACCAGGCATCAATCGGACACCGTTTCGATATTGTTTCGAGGGTCCGAAGGTTTAGGTTATGTTTTAAATTAATATTTAATTCCTGAGAAATTATGGGAAATTGATATGATATTCATTGAGTCATTAGTGACCCTTAATGTTGATTTTGGACAGGATTCGAGATTCCTAGAAAGTATTAGAAATTACGGAAACGCGTGCAGCTCGGAAAGCGAGCGGTTTGGACGGTGTGTGAGTGGACGTTTGTTTTATAAACTTATATGCATGCATAGTTAAATATTTTACATAATTGATTGCATGATTTGAATTGCAATGATGTCATGGTGATTGGCATGACTATTTATGATTTAATGATTATTTTAATCGGTCTTTCGGGCACGTTTTACGAGGAATGTGCAAATGATATTTTGGGCTAGGCCCGGAGTCAAAATGGTTTCAAAAATGATATTTTGACTTAATTGATGTGTCAAGGATGATTAATGATATTTTACGGATTGACGTGTAAATGGTATTTGGGCTTGAGACCCGGTCGGGAATATTTTTGACTTGGTTTGAAGTCAAGGATTTGATTGAAATGTTTTGGGATGTAATCCCGGGATGTTTTCATTGTATGATTGTGAGTGCCCAGATGGTCAGAGCTAGGGGATCACCCAAACGACCGAAGCTTGGGGGATATGATTGTGAGTTGTTTCTATGGTAAGCCAGCTTCTCATATGCGACTGAGCCTGAATGTACCACTCGGATGTGTCTGAGCCTGTGGATGTGTTCGCCCAGATGTGACTGAGCCTGAGGGTTGAGCCCAGAGGTGTCTGATCCCGAGAATGTGGCTGGTTGTTGGCCTACACGCAGTGCAGATGTGACTATGTGATTGTTCGTGCACTTGTGAATAATGCAGATTGATTGATTGATTGATTGTTCACTTTTGAGTAGTGTTGTTTGATGTTGATTGTGATTGCGTACTGGTATTGAGTACGGGTTCTGGTCTGTGTGGCCAAGTGATTATATTTTCACATGTTTTGGCTTGAGAGCCAAGATTTGATACTTGTTATGTGATTTGGCTAGAAAGCCAGTGATTGTTATACATATGTTTTACCCTATGCATGCATGGTTTGATAAACTGGAGGGTAAATGAGGTATTTTGAAATGCATTTTAAATGATATTATTTTTGTCCACTTACATCTTTGTTTTTTATGACCCTGCAGGCCGTGGCACGACTTTCGGGGCTGATCCAGAGGCAGAGGCATGAGCGGAAATCAGTGCAGTTATCCCTTGTCTAACAGGTACTGAGGGGTAGTTTCAGGACTTCAGTTGACTTGTCAGACGGGAGCAGGACGGGGCACGGTTACCAAAGTCCAGTTAGGACCGGTCCTGTCACCATGGGAACTCATCCCAAAATCAGTCACGATTCTCATCCTATCACATATGCATACTGCTCAGGACCGCTCACAATTCTAGCATGTCGTCGTGAACACATCACTCGCCACGACCGTCTCTAGATCATCGCGAACACATCGCTGATCGATCTCAGAGTATCTCATCAGCACTCCTAAGTCGAGCCTCCCTCGATCATTGCTTCTTGCGGCTACTCGATAACAGGTAATGCATCGTGACCTCTTCGGAAGGAACACTTCACAGTCTGGAGGCGAGCACTGTAACACCCAGGACGAACCCGAATGTTATAATCATACATGGGGGATCAAGCACAGAACATCATCAAATGGGTCACAGCTCGCAACCTAGTGTCCAACGACACTCCATATACCAGGATTCCTCGAATCCTATCAAATCCACAACTGGGTCTCATGCCCAAAATAATTTTCGTAAAACTCATAACTGGGCCTCTACCCGACTTATCTCGCATTTGACTGTACTCTAAGTCAAATTTCAAATCAACTAGGTCATACGCCTGAAAGATATTTCCAAACTTGAAAACCAGTTTCCATTTCCAAAACACTTTCAAATCATCCTTGACTTCATGCTAAGTCAAGGTCTTTCAAATGGGTCTCGTGCCTGAATCTCGATTTCACGCATCCCCGTGAAATCCTCAAAACCATAACTCAATTCTTCGGTTTCACGCTTCTCTGTGAAACCTTCGGAATCACATAAAACAAAAGAACGTAGAACACTCGGCTGAAGCCCAAACATCATGTAAAACAAAAATCTCGAACTACGTGCAATACACCATTTTCCTCCAAAAATGCCCAAAAAATCATAATTAAATCACATGCACTCATGACATCTCAAAAGATGTTCATAAACACATATAAAACATTTATGCATGCATCATATTCATAAAACAAAGTCCACTCATAGACTGTCCATGTTGCGCCTCGATACGCGTGCCATAAGTCTCTCCGGGCTAATCTGACCTCTCCGGGTCATCCAAACCTGTCCAAAACATACTCAAAGGTCACTACCAACCTAGAAAAGTCTAAATCAAGAACCCCCAACATTCCCGAAAAAGTCAACGTGTCTTAGACACGCTTTCCTAGGCTTTAAACCTCAATTTGACCAACCTAACAATCTCTGATCGACTCGAAACCACCACAATTGGACTCGAATCATTGAAACCTTTAAAATGGTCCTAGTCCCAACTCAAAATGTGTGCCAACGTGCCCCTACACGCGGGTCAAAGTGGTTGGTCAACGTTGACGTCAGCATGAACAGTAAAAGTCAATGATGACGTCATCTCTGACATCTGACACAAACCCGTGTCTGTCTGACATGTGAAACCTGACTGCCATATGTCACATGCTCATTGGTCCACGTGTCAGGCTGACTGGACACTAACAAGTGCCACGTGGCAGCCTCACATTGGCCACGTGGCTTGACATCTGATAGATGTTGATGTCATCATGCCACCTAATCATCGCCTTCACTAAGTCGACTAGAACTGATTGCACTGTAGCGAGTTGCGCAGACCCACGGACCCGACCTGGATTTTTCTCCCAACTCTAGCCCCCATTTTCGATGCCGTTGGTACAAATACGATCGTCCAATCCTTCCTAAGCGTTCTATGGGTTCAAAACAGAGAAAACAGGACTAGAAATTACCTGTTGGATCATGAACCTCACAGCCCAGTTTCCAAGCCTCCATCCAGGCTGCTCTGCCATCCATATCCTCTGATCTTGATCCTCCTCAACTTGCAAGGATCCCATGAACATCATCCAATCATCAGAACTCACACAAAACGTAAAACTCAAAAAAAACCAAAATTTGAATTAAAATGGGTTCGAGCTTACCTGGGTTTTCCGGTTTCCGTCGCGGTCCACGATGGTCCTACCGCCTCCCACAACGGCTCTCAATCCCTCACTCACCCTCACCCATACTCTTGGCCTCACACTAGATCAGTTGGGGGAAAAAGGGTTGGATTTTGGGGCTTTTGGGTTTTGGTGAACAAATGGGGGAGACAGAGAGGTTTGGTGCATGAATGTAAAAGGGATGGGCAATGGATGAGTGAAACTTGTCACTCATCCATTGGGTCTGGTAAAATATTTAGGGCCCACTCAAGACAAAAGTCCTCTCGTCTCGTAAAATGTGCAATAGTAACTCGAAACTTCAGTGACCTATAACTTTCCCGTCGAATGTTTGATTTCAACGTGTCGCCTATCTATGGACTCGTATCCACTCGATCTATGTAACGGTCCTTGGTCCACGTGTATTAGACCTCCTGGGTCAAAAGTTAACTTTTTACCCTCGTCTAGTGGTAAAATTGTAATTTCACCATGAACGTCTGACAATCCTCATCTAATTGTAACGACCCGTCCCTAAATTTAAGGATTATTTAAGACTTAGTTATGGATTAGCAGGGCTAAGCGGGGATTAGTCGAGGATTATCGGACGTTCAGAGTGGAATTACGATTTTATCCCGAGACGAGGGTAAAAAATTTACTTTTGACCCGGGAGGTCCGATGCCTGAGGGCCGAGGATCGTTAAGTAGATCGGGTCGATACGAGTTCGTAGATAGATGGCATGTCGAAATTGGACATTAAACGAGAAAGTTACGATTTACGGAAGTTCTGAAATACTATTACTCGTTTTACGTGACGGGGATTTTTGTCATTCAGTGGGCCCCAAATATTTTAGATAGGCCCAAAGGTGAGAGAGGAGGCTGCAACGCCGTGAACGACAGAGGAATGGTAAACCGCGCAGGAACTGTTTTGAATTCAAATTCTGATTTTCGTGCAGGGTGAAGGGTTAGTATGAACGCCTAGGGAATGGTTTGGACAGTGGATAGTGGTTTAAGAGCTTAGGGGAACGACTGGAAGTTGGGGCCGTGAAGGGTGAATTGAACTAGAGGGGTTTAGAGGGTTTTTGTAACAACCCGTCCCGAGAGCCGGGATTAGTAGTGTGATTAATGTGGGATTAGTGAGGTTAATCGGTGGTTAGTTGGTCCTGATAGATCCGTAAGCATAGAATGACGATTTTCCCCCTGGTTTGGGAAAAATGTTGACTTTTAGTTCGGGTGGTCAAGTGGGTATTGACCAGTGATCAGGACGTAGTTTAGGACGTCACGAATCCGTAGGCAGGTGGCACGCCCGATTCCGACATCCGAGGTTGAAGTTGTGATGTTCAGAAGGTTGAGGGTATAATCGTAATTTTGGTAAAATAGGGGGAAAAAGTTGACTTTTTGGACGATCAGGTTTTGGTACGTTGACCGAGGACGGTTAGATAGATCTTGTTGTCTTGAGTTCGACGACAGGCGGCACGTATTCATCGGACTTACGATGTGGGAGTTACGGGTCTAGAAAGATAGTGGCAAAACCGTAATTTTGAGTTAAAAGGAGGGGCAGTTTGGTCTTTGTGCTCTGGGAATTGTGCAGAAAGAGGGACAGATGGATGGCTGGGATTAAGACAATTGTGAGAGGGGCTTTGGGATGGTGACACGTGCTAAAGGTGGAGTGGCTTCTGGTTGGTTCCAGTGTGTGCACGGTCCACTAATTTGGGTGCAACCGTGCTGTGTGTGTTGTGTGTTCGCAGAGAAGAACGGAAACAGAGGGAGATTGTGAGGGAAATTGAGGGGTGATCGTGGATGTTGAAGGCTTCTGGTGAGTGAGGAGTGATCAGAAAGAGTGAGAGAGATGTTGGGGTGGTGCTGAGAGGGTTAGACGGTGTGGTGGCTGTGTGTGAGGGAGTGGAGAGCTGCGGGAAAATCAGAGGAAACAGGGAGAAACTCAGGGAGTTTGTGAGAAATCGTGGCGGTGGTGGCCGTGTACGGTGCACTTGGGCTTGTGGTGGTGTGGTGAAGGGTGAGAGGAGTCGACCAGCCCCAGCGGAGCTCACGACGGCGACGGGAGGCAGGTAATTCCTTATCCTTGTTTCTTTGCTCTGTTTTGTAGACTGAGTCCAAGTTGGAAGTCGTGGCTTGAGAGGTAGAATCGAAGTTATGGGGAGGTCTAGGGGACTCAGGTGAGGTCTGGGAGTTCTCTGGTTGTGCTGCCGTGACGGGGAGTGAACGGTAGGGGTTAGCACGACGGAGGAGACTCTGTGTGCTCTGTTTTGGCCGCGAGTTTCAGACGGGGAGTCGTGAGCCTAGGGACTGAGTCGAAGGTTTAGGAGAGTTGGGTTAGGTTCAGAATGGTCCTAGGAAGAGTTTGGTGTAGCCACCGTGATGGGAGGTGACCTGGGTGGCCGGGAAGGAAAACAGGGGCAGAGTACGGGTTTTCTTTCGAGCTTGAGTCGACGATGTAGGTGCCGTGTCGAGGTCTGAGGACTTGGGGAAAAGATGGGGTAGGTCTGGACGAAGCTGTGGGTGAAGAAAGGAGGTGAAATGGTGGCTGGACAGCGGAGAACAGCTCTCGCCGGTCCGATGTGCAGCACTGGTGCGAACCGGGTTTGCTCGAGGAAAGGGGTGCATTGTAGCTGGTGCGTGAGGGCCACGCGCAGCCACTTTGGGCGGCGCGTGGGGCGCGTGCGGTAGTTTCCGGCGAAGGTGTCAACATGGTTTTTAGTCTAGGTATTTTGACGAGTCTAATGGAAGTGGTTTCGAGTTATTCGGACGTCATTTGAGTATAGTTTCATGAGGGTGAAAGCTTAGGGTCCCGGTTTATTACGTTTAGGATTCGGGGATTTTTAGGGGAATTTAGGTGAATCCTCGTAGACTTGTTAGTGACGTGTTTTGGCGGTTGTTGACAGGATCGGATTTCCCGAGGAAGCCGAGGAACGTGCTGGACGTTCAGGACGCGATTGAGGGCTCGGTACTGTGAGTGGACCCTTTCCTTAAACTCGAGCATGCATAACTGTTTTCTATACCTATTTATTGGTTTTATATGTGATTGAAAATTCGTTCTACGTATTTGCACGGTTTTCGAGAAAGGACGGTTTTAGTACGTTTTACGATAAAAGGTTGATTCCTGTTTATAATGTTATAGTTTCGGAATTTCAAATGATAAATGATTTCTAATGGTTATAAGGGATTTGGTAACATGATTTCGATGATCAAGGATTTTCGGTTTTCGAATCGGATTTCGTAAAGCGGAATTTGGTTTTAAAGTTGAAAAGTGATTCCGGATTTGGGTTCAGAATGGCGGTTTGGGATGCCGGAAGGGTATCGGACCGGTGATTTCGGATTCGGGCCTGGATATGGATTTAGAAATGGTTTTCAAATGGTTTTTATTGGATTTGTTGGATCTGGTTATTGGGTTTAAAGACCCGGATATTGATTTGACGGGGGACGGGCCCGGATTGGGTTTAAAGACCCGGATTGAGTTTAAAGACTCGGGAGTTTAAAGACTCGGATATATTGATATTTCCCCCGTAGGCCTGTTGAGTTTAAAGACTCGGGAGTTTAAAGACTCGGATATTATTGAGGCCTGGATTGAGTTTAAAGACTCGGATAGGTCCAGCAGGTTTGATCGGAAAATGAGGTTTTACGCTATTGTTTTATGATGCTTGTGATATGATTTCTATAACTGTTTTATAGTGTTTCTGTTTCTTATAATGTGGTTTATGGTAATTTGGTTTATAATTGTTTTATGAACTGGGTTATGCATGTGGTTTCAAAACGGAGGGTGAAACTTGGTTTTTATTCAAATGGTTTTAGAACGTTTTTTTATTTATGGTCCACTCACACTTTCTGTTTTAAATTTCCCTCCAGGTCGTGGAGCTAGAGCGGGGTTTCAGCGTCGAGGCAGGTTCTGAGGCATAGGAACTACGAGAGGGATTCCGGAGTGTTTAAATTTTCTTCCGCGTGCGTGACATTATTATCGGTGTTTGGTTTCTTTATATTTGGTACTATGCTCTGTAAAACTGTGACTTTGGGATGTGTAAAAGATTCTCCTGCATCTGACAGTGGTATTTTAGTGAATTCCATGCTTTTCTTTTGGCTTTAGTGTTGGGGTGTCAGACGGGAGCAGGATTTTACCTCAGGTTTCGGGGTGAAACCGGGGTGGGTCCTGACAGTTTTTCTTAGCTCTAATCATATGGGTAGATTACTAGGGATGAGACAAAGGGATTAGAATCGAAAAGGGATGAAAACGGGTTGAAATGAGGGAGGAAATCGCCTGGATCGGTCACGCTAGTCCGGTCGGACCGCAAACCAGAGACTTAGTTCGGACCGGGTCTACCAAAGGTTGAAGATGCACTGTATAGGGCGCATGGGCCACACACGCAGCGCCTTTGGGCAGCGTGTGGGGGTACGTACAACATTATTCGAGTCGATTGGACACCGTTTCGATATAGTTCGAGATGTCCGAAGGTTTAGGATCAAGTTTAAAATATGATAAAAATCCCGAAAAATTAGGGGGCTTTAATGGGAGGTTATTAAAGTAGTTAGTAACCCTCTAGTATGATTTGGACAAGTTTGGGAAGCCCGGAGATGGTGATTGGCGCGGGAAGGGCTTATTGCTCGTTTATCGATGCGCAGCAAGGACGGTCTGTGATTGGACCTTGTTTTCTAAATTGATGCATGCATAAATGTTTTATATGCGTTTATGAATATGTTTTAAGATTCCATGAGTGCATACAATTTAACTATGATTTGTTTGGCATTTTCGGAGGAAAATGTGTTAGTGCACGTAGTTCGAGATTTATGTTTTATATGATGTTTCGGCTTTGGTCAAGTGTACTACGTGCGTATGTTTTACATAGTTTATATGTGATTCTGAAGGTTTCACGGAGAAGAGTGAAACCGAGGAACTGGTTTACCGTTTTGAGGTTTTCACGGGGATGCGTGAAATCGAGATTCAGGCACGAGTCCCAGTTGAAAGATGATTTGAAAGAGGTCTTGGAAATATGGAATCGGGTATGAGACCCATTTGATTGGAAACCATCGGACCTGGAGTGTAACAACCCGTCCCGAATTCCGGGATTAGATTGGTAACTAATCATGTTTAGTGAGGTTAAATTGGTGATTAGTTGGGCGAAATCGGACGAACGATGCAAAATGACCATTTTTCCCCTAGTCATGGGCAAAACGTTGACTTTTCATTCGGGCGGTCAAACAGACTTTGACCAATGACCGTGACATAGCTTGGGTCGTCACAAGTTCATAGACAGGTGGCACGTTCAATTCCGACGTTCGAGGAAAAAGTTATGACGTTCGGAAGTTTAGGGGCATTTTGGTAATTTTGATAAAAAGGGGCGAAATGTTGAATTTTTGACTGGGATGTCCGATGGTCGAGGGCCGAGGACCGTTATGTAGATCGGGATGATACGAATCCATAGACAGGCGGCACGCTGAAATCGGACTTCGAACGGGAAAGTTATGGGTCACAGAAGTTCGATTTCACTATACACGTACTTCGAGGCGATGATGAGGTGGCCTATTCTGATTGGCCAGATATTTTAAATGGGACCTATGGATGAGTGACAAGTGTCACTCATCCCATTGGCCAAACCCCTAAATTGTGGATCTAACTCAATTGAATAATAATATTTTAATATTTTATAATTAATCTAATTACCACTCAATCTTGGCCCTCCATTCTAATTTGATCTCTCAATCCTCACCCTTCATTCCTATCACCCTCCCACCTGATCAGCCAACACTCTCTCTCTGCTCCCTCATCTCCCGAAACCCATTTCCCTCACCTCCCATTTTCTTTAGCAAGCAAACACCCAAAACACGGCTTACATGACCATTACCATAGGAGTGTGTGAGAGTTAGGGAGAGACTAAAATGAGGAAGGACTGAGATGACAGGATGGAGGGCGGCTCACGGTGGTGGACGGCGGGGCATCGTGAACCCGTGAGGTAGGTTTGGTTCAAAATTCGGGTTTTTGGATTTAAAGGAGTTTTAATCGATTCTAACGAATGGGTTGACTTCCTGGTGAACTTTTGGGAAGGTCTGGATCATTTGCTAAGGATGGGACAGCAGGAGGCCAAGACGGAGGGTAGTTGCAGGTGGTGGTTTAGTTTTCGATCGTGAAGGTAAGTCTTACCTCGTTTTATTGTGTTTTGAAGACGTAGATCGATTAATTTTAACACTAGGAAGCTAAATGAATTAAAAAGGGATGAAATGGAGTAGAAACGGTCAAGATTGGGCCTTGAACCGATCCAGGCCGGTTCGGCTGGTTCACACCAGTCGAACCCGGTTCGGCTGGTTCACACCAGTCGAACCCGGTTCGGCTGGAGGTTAGGGACACGTGTATAGTGCTGCGCGTGGGCTCATGCGCAGCACCTACCTAGGGCGCGTGGGGGCACGTGCCTCATCTTTTGGGGATGTTTTCAACACGTGAAATCTTCTATTCGATGTAACGATCATTTTGGGACTCGTTTCGTGTCGATCGGACACCGTTTCGATAATGTTCGGGGTATCAGAAGGTTTCGGAACAACATTAAAAATAGTTAGAAAATCGGGAAAATTATGGGACTTCAAGGAGAAGTTAATGAGGCTATTAGTAACCATCTAGACTGATTTGGACAGGTTTGGAAGTCCCGGTGATAGTGACGATGCCTAAGAAGGCCTATGGCACGCGTATCGATGTGCATCGTAGGACGGTCTGTGAGTGGACTTTGGTTTTATAAACTTCATGCAAGCATAACTATTTTATATGGATTATGATTGTGATGGCATGATGTCGATTCGGATATTGATGAATTATATGGTTTCACGCATTTCGAGGCGATTTACGTGCTTGCACGTAAATCGAGGTTTTCGATTTTACTCTGATTTTCCGTACTTATGGATTTGGAAATAGTAGAACGAAATGGTTTTGAAATTGGAAAGATTAACTCGAGCATGAGGCCCAATTGTTTTGGAAATCTCGGACTTGGAGTCCATTTGAGTTATATAATCGGGCTGGGGGCCTAGTTGCTTTATGAAATCGGGCCAGATGCCCAGTTGGTTATGAAATCGGGCTGAGACCGATTTGAGTTATATAATCGGGCCAGGGGCCCAGTTGATTTACGAAATCGGGCTGTCGGCCCAGTTGATTTACGGAATCGGGCATGAGGTCCAATTGGTTTATAAATGTGATTTCGGGTCGGGGACCCTAAATGGATTTAAATAAATGGTTTTGGATTGGAGGAATTAGATGTTTGGACTTGTGATGGTTTTATGGAAATTCCGGGCAGGGCCCTTGAGATGTTTTTAAATGATTTGATAAACTATTTTCCATAAACCATCTTGATACGAGGATTTGGTTATGGTCTCCTCCAGGTGTCTGGGACACTGGGGAAGTCACGGTGCATTGCCTGCGAGGGGTCATTATACGGAGCTACCAGACCGTATGATGACTCAGGAGTAGGATTGCTATGATTGGACATCTGGGATGTCAGATATATTGACTCGGTGAGACCCCGGGTAGCACGCGTTGCTTGATACCGTGAGATATGGCGTCTGGGACGCTAGGCATCTAGGATGCCCATGATGGTTTAAATATGTTTTGTTTTATTGAACGGTATTTATGGTTATGGTTTTGGGCGGTAGCCACTTGGAATTGGAATTTGGTTTTACGGTTTTAGGCTGAGTTCCCACATTTGGTTTTGAATCATGGTTTCTGGGCTAAGGCCCTAACGGTTGTTTTTAGTAAATGGTTTACTTACTGATTTCGATGCATGCATACATTTTAATGAAGGTCATAATTATCTTGGTGAAATGTGTTTTATGAACTTACTTATTTTTGTCCACTCACAGCTTTTGGTTGTTTTTAATGCCCTTCAGGTTGATTACTGATGCGACTGCAGCAGAGACTGGGACATTGCATGCCTCCTCCATCGATCCTTGTGCACTCTGGAAGCTTGTTGGGGGCAGTGGCCTTAGGTTATCCCTTGTCTGACACTTCGTGTCAGATGGGAGCATGACACATCCCACGGTAATCCCAGGGGGATTGGGATGGGTCGTGTCAAGTGGTATCAGAGCCAGGTTGCCCTTCTTGTGCGCACAGGTCGAGGATGTGATGTCTCATTGGGCTGCAGTTCGTTATCAACCTAATAGTTAGGGGGTCAGATGGATAGTTAGTGGGAATGAACCATGAATAGTGGATAGAGTATGATTGGCCTGATACGTCGTGTGTTAGTGTGATTCGACCCAAGTGGGGTTATATGTGATGAACTGGTGATGTGGGACCATCAGTTTGGTCATCTGACATTTGATTGTTGTACTGCTGGGAGCAGCCAGGTTTTCCACGAACCCCAATTGAGTGATGGGAATCCTATTTGAGTAGTAATTTGGAAATGTGAACCCTAGTGGCGATTTCTAGTGTAAGGGATGTTGGTACATCGAGGTTAGCCGATGACCTTAGTGGTGGAACCCACATTGAGTTGATGGTGGGATTGGATTTGACGTCTATACGATGTCAGGACCGTGGGGTCGGTCAGGTTGTGGACTACACTGTAGGGGACAGTGGGGTTCAGAGGAACCCTAGGGTGTAATTGTGGAACCCTAGTTATGATGGTTTGGAAAGGCGAACCTTAGTTGTGATAGATGAACTAGTATTGTGAGTTCGTAATTGCTGAGGATTGGATGACTTTCCGAAGTCGGGGTAGTCAGTCGAGTCGAACCCCGGATTATGACTAGTGGATTGGAACTTGTGCTGCGACGAGCGGCTAAGGTCGTGGATGGCCATGTGGATGACTCTAGTGAGTCTAGTCAAAACTATAGAGATTGGTATCAGATGTGAAGTGAATTGGTGGGATTCGATCCATGGGTACGGTTATGAGATAAGATATGGAATCCAGAGTTGGACTGAATAATAGTGTGATGGGTGGATGCGGATCTCGACAGCGATGACTGTTGGTAGACAGTCGTATAGAGATGGCTGGCTATCGAGGGTGATTAATGTAGTTGTGTTAATTGAGGATTGGGGAACGTTCAGGGAGCGTTCAGTACCTTGTTGTGGTTTGGCAGAGTGGTGGTACCTAGAATGGTTGGGTACGAGGGAGACAGAGTTTCTCCAACTTGAGCAGAGGTACGGGATTGTCGCTTGGTATGAGCGGAGATCCAGAGTTGTCTGATTTGCACACTTCGTGCTGATGCTGATAGGTGATAATGATGGTATTGGTACTAGTGCTGGTACTAGTGCCGGTGATTGTTCGGTATCTGTCATTTGGGAGTGGATCATGGATAGTGAGGAACTAGATAGGATCCAACGGTAGTTGAGACGTGAGGATCGAGTACAGTCATGAGGGATTAGTGACCAGTCGGTCAGTGTTGGCCAGAGTTGGCCAGTTATGGTGGCATGCAGAGATTTGACTGCAGATCACAGCAGGGGTCTATTGTGACTTTCCAGTCGAGCGATACATCAGATTACGATAAATTGACATGCTTTTGGATGTACTTATTCGGTCATAACCGGATAAATGAGTTGATTGTTACTGACACGTGGATGATGTTAGGATGAGCTAAGGACTTGAGAATCCATTCCGGATTGGTTATGGTTGATTGCGGTTGACCATATCACCTGAGTCTCGGATAGACTTGTTGTGGAGAAATCGGATGGTGAGAAATGAAACAGGTCATTATAGTAGTTATCGACAGTCATTGTTGGACGAAAAGTTCGGAGACAGATTTATAGCTCAGGAATAGAAACTGTTAGGCGTGGTCCCTATATTGTTGTGACTTCAAAATCGAGAGATACGGTGTTTGAGGTGACACGAGGAATGCGGGTTTTCCATATTGGTAATGGGTATATTGAAGTCATTTTGGGTGACTTCTCAGGTTCTGCTAGGGCAGAAGATATGTGTATCACCAGTACATTGATTGTGTATTGGTTGGTGGATCCAGGATTTGTTTTTGGGTCATCAGGTGTATATTGAAGTTAGGTGAACGAGATTTCTCATTTTCTGCTTGGTGACAGACGATGTTGGTTTACAGGGCGTGGTGAGTGCAGCGAGTTTTGTTTGCATTCACGTAGGACGAGTTTTGGCATCATCGTTTTGGATCATCCTTGGTTTTCCTAGGTGGAATGGCAAGGATCGATACGAGGTAATCAGTGAGGAATCACAGTCTCGGCGTGTCCCATCGTTGACTGATCTGTTAGATGTGGAAATTGGTTGTCGAACGATGTGTCAGTTTGCAGATTCATTGAGGGTGTAAGACCCTATGGTTTGGAGTCTGGTAGTTAACTGTGTGGATCCTAGGTGGATCAAGATTTTGATAATGAGGACTTTGGGCGTTGTGACGATTGAGGACCGTGACGTTCATGGTCGGGTGACGTAGTGATGGATCTGGATCGTGATCTTGATGATCCAAATAGGTGGAGAGTTTATAACTCTTACTTGGATGTTTGAGTTGAGGATGTGGGGATTAAACTCTTTTCGAGGTAAGTCCCATATGGTTTGTTACTCGGGTGAGTAGGTTTTCGACGTGGTCGGATTTTGTCAACCTTAGACGTGTGGATGTTGGGATTGGCTTCTCTACGAAGTCAATCGAGTGTATTGAGCAGGTAACCGATAAGTTTGGTTTTGGTGTGTCTTGGTAGACGTGAACGAGATTTCGAGTTTTGGAATCGAATTTCTGGGTGACGATTCAGGATTCGATTTTGGAACTTGAAAGTGGATTTCTGGATTTGGGTGCGGAATGATTATTCCAAATGCTAGCTTACGGAATAATGATTTCGGATTCGAATTCGGATTTGGAACTGTTTATAGATATTATTTCTGGGTTTGGATCCGGGATTCCTTACGAATTGCGAATTCGGATTTGGATTTCGAACTGGATAATTGGTTGGAGTCCTGTTCTATCCAGTACTGGATTGGACAGATGGATTTCATCATAGGAACGTGATTGGCTACCACCTAGGTCGTCGTGTTGTTGTTATTGTTGTTGTTGTGGTTTAGTTTGGTCGATGGATAGATGTGTGTACCTTGTACATGGTTCGGGTACGATACTTTGCAGGCTTGTGGTGCCTGGTGACGGTATACGAGTTATACCAGGGGTATGTCGGTGAACGTGTTGGTAGTCGGATTGGTTCCGTTACCATTGGATTAGTCGAGGTCGTGGACTGGACATTGGATACTGTGCAATGGGTCATGATATTTCTGATGGGTCTAGTTACACACGAGTCGAGTGAAATGTTAGTTAGTATATACGCTGAGTGAGTAAATTGGTGGTTAGTGTAACCACAAGTGGGTAAGTATCAGTTTTCGACTGGCAACTATCAAATGGTGACGGTTTGTCGGATGTTTCATCGTGGATCGATGAGTGAGTTGGTGACTCCCAGTGGGAGTAGATATCAGGATAGATTGGTGATTGAGAAAGGAACCGTCGAGTTGTTGTGTCAACGAAATGGTAGATTTGACAAGTGGTGTCAATTCGAAACGTGTGGTTTCTGTCATTCGACGGGGTCGAATGTATTCGATACGACGTGAGTACTAGTGGTACGTCTGGGTGCAGACAAGTCTTGGTTCTGATTAGTTGGTGTACGAGTGTACACGTGTTGCGAGGTCGATTGTACTTTCCACGGGGTGATTGTGGAATCAGGATAGTGGAATTTCGAGAATGAAACAAATTAAGGAGGGAAGAACGGTCGAGATTAGATCGGTTGGAATTTCGAGGATGAAATTAATTAAGGAAGGAAGGTTGTAACGACCCATCCCGAATTCCGAGATTAGATTGGTAACTAATCATGTTTAGTGAGGTTAAATCGGTGATTAGTTGGGCGAAATCGGACGAACGATGCAAAATGACCGTTTTGCCCCTGATCATGGGGAAAATGTTGACTTTTCATTCGGCCGGTCAAACGGACTTTGACCAATGACCGTGACATAGCTTGGGTCGTCACGAGTTCATAGACAGGTGGCACGTTCGATTCTGACGTTCGAGCAAAAAAGTTATGACGTTCGGATGTTTAGGGGCATTTTGGTAATTTTGGTAAGAAGGGGCGAAATGTTGACTTTTTGACTGGGATGTCCGATGGTCGGGGGCCGAGTTCATAGACAGGTGGCATGTTCAACACGTTAAATCTTTTATTCGATGTAACGAATATTTTAGGACTGGTTTCGTGTCGATCCGACACTGTTTCGATAATGTTCAGGGCATCGGAAGGTTTCGAAATGACTTTAAAAATAGTTAGAAAATCGGAAAAATTATGGAACTTCAAGAAGGGATTAATGAGGCTATTAGTAACCCTCTAGATTGATTTGGACAGGTTTGGAAGTCCCGGTGATAGTGACGAGATCCGGGAAGGCCTATGGCATGCGTATCGAGGCGCATCGTAGGACTGTCTGTGAGTGGACTTTGGTTTTATAAACTTCATGCATGCATAACTATTTTATATGGATTATGATTGTGATGGTATGATGTCGATTCGGATATTGATGAATTATATGGTTTCACGCATTTCGAGGCGATTTACGTGCTTGCACGTAAATCTAGGTTTTCGATTTTACTCTGATTTTTCGTACTTATGGCTTTGGAAATAGTAGAATGAAATGGTTTTGAAATTGGAAAGATTAACTCGGGCATGAGGCCCAATTGTTTTGGAAATCTCGGACTTGGAGTCCATTTGAGTTATATAATCGGGTCGGGGGCCCAGTTGCTTTATGAAATCAGGCTAGAGGCCCAGTTGGTTATGAAATCGAGCTGAGACCCATTTGAGTTATATAATCGGGACAGGGGCCCAATTGATTTACGAAATCGGGATGTGGGCCCAGTTGATTTACAGAATCGGGCATGAGGCCCAGTTGGTTTATAAATGTGATTTCAGGTCGGGGACCCTAAATGGATTTGAATAAATGGGTTTAGATTGTAGGAATTAGATGTTTGGACTTGTGATGGTTTTATGGAAATTCCGGGCAGGGCCCTTGAGATGTTTTTAAATGATTTGATAAACTATTTTCCATAAACCATCTTTATACGAGGATTTGGTGATGGTTTCCTCCAGGTGTCTGGGACACTGGGGAAGTCACGGTGCATTACCTACGAGGGGTCATTATACGGAGCTACCGGACCGTATGATGACTCAGGAGCGGGATTCCTGTGATTGGACATCTGGGATGTCAGAGATATTGACCCGGTGAGACCCCGGGTAGCACGCGTTGCTTGATACTGTGAGATATGGCGTCTGGGACGCTAGGCATCTAGGATGCCCATGATGGTTTAAATAGGTTTTGTTTTATTGAATGGTATTTATGGTTATGGTTTTGGGCGGTAGCCACTTGGAATTGGAATTTGGTTTTACGGTTTTGGGCTGAGTTCCCACATTTGGTTTTGAATCATGGTTTCTGGGCTAAGGCCCTAACGGTTGTTTTTAGTAAATGGTTTACTTACTGATTTCGATGCATGCATACGTTTTAATGAAAGGCATAATTATTTTTGTGAAATGTGTTTTATGAACTTACTTATTTTCGTCCACTCACATCTTTTGGTTGTTTTTAATGCCCTTTAGGTTGATCACGGATGCGACTGCAGCAGAGACTGGGACATTGCATGCCTCCTCCATTGATCTTTGTGCACTCTAGAAGCTTGTTGGGGGCAGTGGCCTTAGGTTATCCCTTGTCTGACACTTCGTGTCAGACGGGAGCATGACACATCCCACGGTAATCCCGGGGGGATTGGGATGGGTCGTGTCATGGAGTCCATTTGATTTGATGAAAAATCAAGCTGGAGGCCCAATTGGTTATGATATCAGGCCAGAGGCCCCGTTGGTTTACGAATTCGGGCTTGAAACCGAAGTGGTTATGATATCGGGCATGAGGCCCAATTGTGGTTCATAAATGTGATTTCGGATCAGGGACCCCAAATGACAGGACCCGTCCCAATTGGACGTCAAAAACCGTACCCGGTCCTGCTCCCGTCTGACAAGTCAACTAAAGGTCCGAAACTCCCCTTCAGTGCTTGCCAGACAAGGGATGTTTGCGCGGATTTCTGCTGCTGTCACTGCCTCACGATCAGTCCCGAACGTCGTACCACGGCCTGGAGGGTCACAAAACAGAAATGGTGTGAGTGGACAAAAATGACCTCTTATAAAAACATTTATCAAAATACAATCTTACCCTCCAGTTTTCACAAACTTGCATGCATATCGTAAAACATGAGTGACCGATAAAATCAAAACATATTTTCCCATGGTCCATAAAACTCATGTTCACCAAATCAGTTCATGTTATAAAACATCAAATCCCGGCTCTCAGGCCAAAACATGTGAAAACATAATCACCTGGCCACAAAGACCAAAAACCCGTACTCCATACCAGTACGTCATCACAAATAACATCAATCAGCACTAATCACAAGTGCACAATAAATATATCAATCCAATCAATCCGCACTACTCACAAGTGCATCAAATATCACAAATCACATCTGCACTACTCACAAGTGCACAATCAATCAAACTGCACTACTCACAAGTGCTGCACTACGCGTAGGCCAATATCCAGTCACTCTCTCGGGAATAAACACCTCTGGGCTCAACCTCCTCAGGCTCAGTCACCTCTGGGCGAACACATCCCCAGGATCAGACACCTCCGAGTGGTACATCCAGGCTCAGTATCATCCGAGAAGCTGACTACCATAGGATCAACTCCCGATCCTACAATCACATCCCCCAAGCTCCGGTCGTCTGGGTAATCCCCCCAAGCACCGACCGTCTGGGAATATCACAATCACAATGAAAACCATCCCGGGAATTACATCCCAAAACATTTCAATCAAATCTTGACTTCATACCAAGTCAAGGTCATTCTCAACTAGGTCTCAAGCCCAAAATACCTTTTTACACATAAACCGTTAAAACCACATTTAAATCAATAGAATAATCCGGAAATCATCATTGACTCACCAACCAAGTCAAAATATCATTTTAGAAATCATTTAGACTCCGGGCCTAGCCCAAAACATCATTTGCACGTACCTCGTAATACGTGCCCGAAAGACTGATTAAAATAATCATAAAATCCCAATAAATCATTAATTTCACAATTTCACAAATGACTCCAATTCCGAGTCAAAATCACTATTCATTTGGGTTCTCATGCCCAAAATAACATTATCACGCAAATCCATGCGTTGCAACCTCCGTTGCCATTTTCACGTAAATCCACGAAATTGACCCTCGACTCATTCCCGAGTCACCACATCATTTTTCAATCCATAACTCAATAATCCGAGTCCAAACATTATTTTCAATCAATTTCAACCCCGGACTCATAAGCCAAGTCCAAACATCATTTTTACCAAATTTCGTAATTTCTCGAAAATCGCCCAAAATAATAATATAATAATCATAAAACCGAGAAATTACCGGATTGAAACACAAATCATGCCCAAGCATATAAAATCATATAATAAGGCATTAGAAATCATATATGCATGCATCACGGTTAAAAAACAAAGTCCACTCACACACACCGTCCAAAACGGTCCGTTTCCGAGCTGCACGTTTTTCCGTAAAATCTGGAAATCACAACTCCTGTCCAAAACCATTATAGAGGGTTACTAACATCTCAAAATACAACATATAATTTTCCCCAATTTTTCCGGGATTTAAATACGTATTTTTAACGTAATACAAAACTTCGGATACGCGGAACATTAACGAAACAATATCCGATTTTATCGAAATCAACGTCAAAATGTTCGTTACACTGAGGGGATCAAAAGTCATGTTGACCTCACCTTGAGACTAGGCCGGACGCGCCCCCACGCGCCGCCGTGAGTGGCTGCGCGTGAAATCCACGCGCCTGCTACAGTGTCACCGTCCCAACCCGTTTGTCTGTAAAACGGGCCATTTAACCCGCGAGGCGACCCGGTTCGTTTTCTGTCAATTCGACATTGATTCCACCAATTGAACATTCAGTCAGTTTCGATTCAAGTCTAATTAGAGTTCTGTGGACTTAATTACAAGAAACATTACCTCTAACCTCTCGATCACAGATGATCAATCGAAGGACATCCGGCCACTGTTCATCCTTCGAAAACCATCAAACCTTCTTGATTTCGTTCAATTGATTCAAGCAGAAGCATTAGTGGACTCCGTTAAACATTTCCCCCAACTCAATTGCATCAATCCAATGCTCAATCTTCACGACTCAAACTCGAACATCCGTACACTGTGCAACCATGGAGCTTCATCAATCTCCAGTGTTTTCCTTCAATTGATGAACCCAGAAGCATCGTGGGATCCTCAGGAACACAATCCCCACATCAATTTCATCAATCAAAGCCTCAATTCCCTCGACTCAACCTCGAATTTCATCCTCTGTCACCAAGTGTGTTCATAGTCAAAACAACACCAATTTCCTTCGTTCTTTCGACGTTTCTGATCGTAATGATCCCAGGAAGCTCGAAGTGAGTTCAATTTCGATCCTCACGGCTCAATTCCCAGTATTTGAATTTCCCCGCAATTTTTCTAAATTTTCGATTCTCAGTCTCCAGCCCCCAATCGACCCTCAGTGTTTCCCCAGTTTAATCCTCACTCACAATCTCATAAATTCCCCTCAAAACTGGATGTGAAAGGGAGCTCAATTCTCCCAATTCTGATTCCCCCTCTCACGGGTAAGAAAACAAAGAAGAAGAAAAATGGGGAAAAAGATGGAGGAATGATGGTGTAGGAATGATGATGTAGTAATGATAGTGTTGGGAGGGAAACATGGAGCTGGAATTAAGGGATGGGTGACACTTGTCACTCATCCGGATGTGCACAGTCACTGGGTACTGTTCATATTAAAATATTATTTTATTCCCGGTTCGTTCGGTTAATCGAGCCTGATTCCGTGACCATAACTTCGTCGTCGAATCTCCGATTTTGGCATGCCGCCTGTCGTTGGATTCGTATCGACGAGACCTACGTAACGGTCCTTGGCCCTCGTCCATCGGACCTCCCGATCAAAAAGTCAACATTTGGCCCCTACTATGCCAAATTACCAAAATACCCCTCATCATCCGATCATCATAACTTTCACTACGAATGTCGGAATCGAACGTGCCACCTGTCTATGAACTCGTGACGTCCCGAACTACGTCACAGTCATCGGTCAAAGTCCGTTTGACCGTCCGAACTAAAAGTCAACATTTTGCCCACGCTAGGGGCAAAACGGTCATTTTGCACGTTTCGTCCGATTTCACTCAACTAATCCCCGATTAGTCATTCTAAATCATAATTAATTACTATTCAATCCCGATATTCGGGACGGGTCCTTACACCAAATGAATTTGGATTTACGATGGTTTATGGAAAACCCGGGCGTAACCCTTTGAATAGTTTTGAAATGAATTATGAAACGTTTTTTCATGAATTATGAAACGTTATTTCGTACTTATGAACGATTGCATTCCAGATGTTCCGTAGTATCTTGGAGTGGCTGGTTGGTCTCCTCCAGACGTCTCGTAGTATTCTGGAGTAGTCACGGGGCATTGCTTGCGAGGGGTCATTGCACAGAGCGACCGGTCCGTATAGTGACTCAGGAGTAGGATTGCCAATGGTTAAAACCTCCCCCAAGGAGGGTCATTGATCTGCGAGTCATTGACCTGGGTGGACCTTGGGGAGACTTGGGATTTGAGACCCCGGGTAGCACGTGTAGCTTGGAATCGTGACACGGTGTTGATTGTGACATCTGGGATGTTAGGCATCAGGGATGCCGAAGATCAGTTTTAGGCTGAGATCCACATATATTGGTTTTGGGCTGAGACACACATGTATCGGATTTCGGCTGAGTCCCTACTATTTTGATTTTGGGATGAGTTCCCATTGGTATTGGTTTTGGGCTGAGTTCCCATATGGTTTGATTCACGGTTTTGTGCTAAGGCCCTAATGGTTTGATAACTGGTTTTCGAATGCATGCATGCTTTCTTGTGGAGGCATAAACGTCTTTTTATGAAATGTTTATAATAAATTATTTGGTTTCGTTCGCTCACAGCTTTTCGTGGTTTTAATGCCCATCAGGTTGATCGCGGATGCTAGCTGTAGCGGAGACCGAGACATCACATTCCTCCTCCGATCCTGGCGCACTCTGGAAGCCTCGGTGGGGCTAAAGTTGGAATTATTCTTTGTCTGACACTTCGTGTCAGACGGGAGTAGGCACGTCCCGCGTTAATCCTGGGGGAATTTGGGACGGGTTCTATCACTAATCTCCAATTAGCCATGCTAATCCATAATTAATTCTCAATTAATCCCAAAAATTTGGGCAGGTCGTTACAAACTTCCCTCCTTAAAGAATTTCGTCCTCGAAATTCAAACGGACCCAATTCCACAACCAAACCGTGGAATTCCAATCCTGCCTCCACTCGAGGGCACTCTCATGTCAACAAACACGTTTGACACAACTACAGTACCCGTCGGTACTCCCTATCACTTGAGCTCCCCAAGCTCCAACTCAACTCTCAAGAAACCACACGTCGGCTCGTAAGTCTCACTTGAGACACCAACACTAATCGATCTTGCCAACCACTCACTCTGACAGGTCAACTATATTGAGCTGTCATCAATTCGCCTTTTCAACCTAATGGTTCTTCTCATCCGACATTCGAAGCTGACTTCCTGCTCAGCATCTGATCAGACAACATCTGTTAGACCCTGCTGCCACAATGGCACAAATCTCACCTCGTAGGCCATACTCAAATAAGTGGCATTCAGCAGCCTCGGTACTCACATCAGTCAACTTCCTCAATTTTCCCATACTCAGGCTAACTCTCACTGTCCATAGAGATGTACTCTCTTCTAAAAACCTCCAAGTCCACAACAACTATCGTGACTAGCCAGCAACTCCCGGCTCCACTGCTCTGTCACTGCTCCATTCTGATCTCAACTCACTCCCGAGTCCCCAATCGTATCTCATGTCACTTAGCGAAGGTTGCTAAAATCTTGAATCCTCTCGAGTCTCCAAACTGTTATCTCACGTATCTTGTCGAAACACATTCGACACCTCACCCATCCTGGGTGTATCTAGACCCCATCGAATACTTGCTAGCAGAGCTAATCACACAGATAAAAACACTAGGGTTCCTCTGGCCCACATGGCCCTGAGCTCTCGGCTCACATAATCACTGAACCCTCTCAGTAGACTCTACTCGAGCACACAATATTCGACGTCTAGTAAACATCTCAATATGTCGGAACACATCCGATTATGATCCTCGTCGAACTGTCACTATTGGATTCAATCCGATCACCATCTCATGTCCATTTAGGACTCTATCCATCAGACAAAACATTCATCCTCTCTGGTAACACTCAACCCAAACTTACCGAACAACTGTGGTCAATCCCATCATCCAACGTGTACTACTCACAGGTGCACCCACATCATCTCAATCATCAAGGTACTACTCGGCCTGCTCAATGACTGCACTCGGGCGACGTCCAATCACGTACTACCGTTCATCACGAGGCTAACCTCAATCCATCACGATCTCTATTATCATATCCAGCTCGAGGCATCGGCTATTCATCTCTTCCTGATCGATACCGTCCTCGTCTCATAAGTATTCACATATCCAAGACAGATCAATACTCCTTCACATATTCAAGACAGATCATACACACATCCCCATATCCAAAACATATCAATATTCTTTCACATATCCAACACCTACCAAGACAGAGGTTGGATAATCATTTCGTTTTACCTCGAGGTCGTTACAATACGATTCTCCTCGTTAGGTCACTACTAGCTCTCTCAGCCAATGTAACATGACCCATAATACAAACATGGGTCCACTACCCCAGACTCTCACTTGTCACATCCAGTGACGCTAAGTACCTTCTGCTCATCAAGTCATTCAAATTTGACTCACAACTTAGGTGTTCGGTTTTTACACCCTCTTCGAACCCTTTTCATTGTCATATCACCCGTCGTCATCCTACATAGGGAAGAATCAAGGATGATTCAAGATGATGACATCAAATTTCATCCTATGTCATCCTGCGGCATTATGCATCACCTACTAAAGAGTAGGAAACAAGAAGTCTCCCTCATCGACTTCGGAATACCCATTTACTAATGCGGAAGCAAGCAGTCTTATCTTTGTCTCAATCACAACCTCTATTGTCCACAGACCCAAAGCCAAACATGGGTCCACCCATCAATACGTTATCACCGTACTGGTGGCACCCAAAATCCTCTGACACAGAGTAGAAAACGCTAATCTGCCTCACCGACCTTGGAATCAAGATAAGTTGCAACCATGTTGGAAGCATATCCATCTTTTCCAACTATTGGACTTTCCAGTCCCTAACTCACTCAGACAACATCCACCTATGTGTCCCATAAATCGTCTAAGACTCAACTCGCCTGTCTGATTTATACCGTTTATGCACATCCAAAAGGCTGAGTGATGGATGACATCCTTCACTACCTAATTCTCACGTTTCCACCTTTAGTTACAACTCCTGAGCACACCCTTGTGTCTCAAGTCTCGCATCATGTTGACAGCCAAACCAGAAGTTTTGACCCATCAAATGGAAAAAGCGAAGTCACCTCATCCGACTAAGAGTATCCTTTGATAATTACTATAATGCTTAATCTTTTTCTCAAAACTAAACACTTCCATTGATTCTCTTCGGCTTCTTCCATCACCAACCACGTTGGTATACTAGTTCATACATCCCAACATTCGTGTCATCCGTCCCCAACGAGCTAAGGTACCTGCCACTAATCCAGGCATTCCTCAGGTCTTGTACTGAGCCACTCAGGATCCTCCTTGTCCCGCTCAGTGCCCACTGAACTCACATGTTTGCCACTCTAAGCACATTTACCATCTTGGTCACAATCTAAGTCTTCCTTGGTATCACAATAGTCAGACACACTCAGTTTCATTCGAGACATTCCAATCATTGATGGATTACATCCAGCACGTCTCTGACATCTCCCACTCGTCTCCGTCACTTCCACAGAGGTAGTGTGGCACACATGCCAACACCTAAAGCTCAACATCTCTTCATGTGATCATACTCAGTCGTAATAGAGCCAAATCCAAAAATCACCGCTCATATTGTTTTATGACTGTTTACCTCAAGATCCGGTACCGAAACTCCAGACTCACGCGGTCAACTCACTGCAGGCACTAACCGCTCAACACGTAAGATTCACCGATTGGTCTACCTCAGGATATGATCCCCAACTACCACTCTCCTGGTAACTTGTCCAATCAATCTCAAACTAGGGTTATCACAAACCCGGCTGCTCATTGAAGCACAACCATCCTGACCGATCCATCACTCTCGACTCTGAAAAGTCACCACAAGGGGTTAACTGGTACATAACCACCCAGTAACTACAATCTGAGGACCTCATCCACTCGTAACTCTGCGGTTTTCTAGTCGTCGGACCCACAAGAACTTGGCACTTCCTACTCAGTGCCTAATACTACACTGCCATGACACGCCACAACCACGGCATGCCATACCAAGCCACACAACATCTATCGCGTGACATCCCCTGCCATTCGACATCCCTCCGGGATTCGATGCCAAATAGGATCAAACATTCCTATTCCCAACAATGGCAACTAGGGTCGTCCACGACCTCCATTGATACCATTTTGGCACAATCCTCTATTTGACATGACCACTCACGGTCCTGACTCTCAAAGTCGTCATACTAGGACAACTGGCCGACTAGGTAGATGTGTCCTATCCATAACACTGTAGCTCTACGCCGTTGGATTCACACGAATATCAATCCTACTCGGGATCAAACCTCTAGAAAACGAGGCATCATATGCCAATCAAACTCTAAACCATCGCACCACGTGCCAAACATAACTTAACCGGGGTTCGATTGCACTAAATCCTCATACTCTCACGCTAACTATCAGGTTGATGACGGGTTGTTACCACTGCAAAGACATCACATCCAGCACCTGCGCGTCACTTTAAGAGCAAACTCATGCTCTAATACCAACTATGACAGGACCCATCCCAATCCCCCTAGATTATTGTGGGATATGCCTACTCCTATCTGACACCGCATGTCAGACTAGGGATAAACTCGTCACCCGCTCGAGGTCCATCAGAGTACTCAAGGATCGGTGATGGCATGTGATGTCTCGATCTCTGCTACAGCCCGCATCCACAATCAACCTAAAGGGTATTAAAACCATAAAAGCTCTAAGTGGACAAAACAACAGTTTATAAAACTCATTTATATCGAAAATGCATTTATACCCTTCACGTAAAAGCATGCATGCATCAGAAAACAGTTATTTCAAACACTTTCTCGGAAGCAAGACGTATTGCTTCCTAAATCAAAACCAGTGAAAACTGCTTCTCAATCGAAGCCCTCATCTCAGTAGGGTCTCAGCCCAAAAGCCAAAATCAAAGAAAACCATAACGGAACTCAGTCCAAATAGAAAACACAAACAGAACCTCGTCCCAAACCATAGAACACGCAAGAACACATGCCATGGGAACTCATCCCAATATTAGTCACGATTCTCATCCTAGCACATGTGCATACTGCTCAGGACCGCTCACAATCCTAGCATGTCGTCATGAACACATCACTCGCCACGACCGTCTCTAGATCATCGGGAACACATCGATGATAGATCTCAGAATATCTTATCAGCACTCCTAAGTCAAGCCTCCCTCAGTCATTGCTTCTCGCGGCTACTCGATAACAAGTAATGCATTGTGACCTCTCCGGAAGGAACACATCATAGTCTGGAGGCGAGCGCTGTAACACCCGGGACGAACCCAAATGTTATCATCATACATAAGGCCTCAAGCACAGAACATCATCAAATGGATCACAGCCCGAAACCTAGTGTCCACCGACACTCCATATACTAGGATTCCTCGAAGCCTATCAATTCCACAACTGGGTCTCATGCCCGAAATACTTTCGTAAAACGTATAACTGGGTCTCTCCCCGACTTATCTCGCGTTTGACTGTACTCTAAGTCAAACCTCAAATCAACTAGGTCATACACCCAAAAGATATTTTCAAACCTAAAAACCAATTTCATTTCCAAAACACTTTCAATTTATCCCTGACTTGATGCTAAGTCATGGTCTTACAAATGGGTCTCGTGCCCGAATGTCGATTACACGCATCCCCGTGAAATCCTCAAAACCATAACTCAATTCCTCAGTTTCACGCCTCTCCGTGAAACCTTTGGAATCTCATAAAATACAAGCACATAGCACACTCAGCCAAAGCCCAAACATCATATAAAATAGAAATCTCGAACTACGTACAATACCACATTTTCCTCCGAAAATGCCCAAAAAATCATAATTAAATCATATGCACTCGTGGCATCTCAAAACATGTTCATAAACACATATAAAACATTAATGCATGCATCATATTCATAAAACAAAGTCCACTCACAGACCGTCCATGATGCACCTCGATACGCGTGTCATAAGCCCCTCCAGGCTAATTCAACCTCTCTGGGTCATCCAGACCTGTCCAAAACATATTCAAAGGTCACTACCAACCTAGATAAGTCTAAATCAAGAACCACCAATATTCACAAAAAATTCAATGTGTCCCAAACACACTTCCCTAGGCTTTAAACCTCATTTGACAAAACTAACGATCTCTGATCGACTCAAAACCACCACCATTGGATTCATATCGTCGAAACCTTTAAAATGGTTTTGGTCCTACCTCAAAATATGTTCCCACGTGCCCCCACGTACAGGTTAAAGTGGCTGGTCAACGTTGACCAAAAAGTCAATGCTGACGTCAGCAAAGTTAACGCTGACGTCAGCATGTACAGTAAAAGTCAATACTGATATCATTGATGATGTCATCTTTGACATTTGACACTGACACATGTCAGAATGACATGTGAGACCTGATTTCCATGTGTCACACGCTCATTGGTCCACATGTCAAGCTAACTGGACATTGAAAACTGTCATGTGGTAGCCTCCCATTAGCCATGTAGCCTGACATCTGATAAATGATGACGTCATCATGCCACGTCATCATCATCTTCACTAAGTTGGGTCGACCAGATTGCACTATAGCGGGTCACGCAAACCCACAGACCTGACTTGAATTTTTCTCCCAATATGATCCCCCGAACTTGTTAGTACCAATACGATCGTCGAATCCTCCCTAGGCATTCTATGGGTTCAAAACAGGGAAAACAGGTCTAGAAATTACCTGTTGGATCATGAACCTCATAGCCCAGTTTCCAGGCCTCCATCCAGGCTGCTCTGCCGTCCTCAGTCTCTGATCTTGATCCTCCTCGACTTGCAAGGATCCTATGAACATCATCCAATCATCAGAACTCACCCAAAATGTAAAACTCAAAAAAACAAAAATTTGAATTAAAACAGGTTCGAGCTTACCTGGGTTTTTAGGCTTCTTCCGCCATCCATGGCGGTCATGCTGCCTCCCACAATGTCTCTCAATCCCTCACTCACCCTCAACCACACTCTTGGCCTCACACTAGATCAGATGGGGGAAAGGGTTGGATTTTAGGGCTTTCGGGTTTTGGTGAACAAATGGGAGAGAAAGAGAGGTTTAGTGCATGAATGCAAAAAGGATGGGCAATGGATGAGTGACACTTGTCACTCATCTATTGGGTATGGTAAAATATCTAGGGCCCACTCAAGACAAAAGTCCCATCGTCTCGTAAAATGTGCAATAGTACCTCAAAACTTTCTTGACTCTTAACTTTCCCATCGAATGTTCGATTTAGACATGTCACCTGTCTATGGACTCGGATCGACTCGATCTACGTAACGGTCCTCAGTCCACGTGCATTGGACCTCCCGGATCAAAAGTCAACGTTTTGCCTCGTCTAGGAGCGAAATCATAATTTCGTCCTAAACGTCCAACAATCCTCGTCTAATCTCCGATTAGCCTCACTAATCCATATTTAATTCTCAATTAATCCCAAAAATTTGGGATGGGTTGTTATAGCAGATACCCATGCACCAGTTTTCGATTTCAGTTTTGATCACCAATGACCATATTTTAAAGTAAGTACAATTTTTTTTAATTGAAAAAAGAAAACGACATGTCGGTTTGTTCATAAAAAAGTTCAAAAAAGGATTCACAAATCCTCTTAGGTCGAAAATGTTTTTTATGCAGGTTTTCAATTAATCAATTTGATTAAACAGAATCTAAAAGCACATTGAAGCTCTGATACCACATGTAGAAATACACATAGGATGTTCTACATACCTATCAACTAAATCTCTTAAGATCACAATCAAGCATAAGAACAATTGCTTCTAACACAAGTAATCACACATACAATGGATTATACTCATACTAGATACTGCCATGGATAGTAGATGGCACTATGTTCGTCTTCTCCTCTCGACCAATAAGTGTATGTCCTTTTGCTAATCAATAGGGATTAGCTCTCAAAAGGATGTCTTATTGGCAAAAGTAGGGACTAACTTATATAGAAGTCTAACCCTAATATGACTTCCTATTATAGTCACACTAGGATTCCTTAAGAGACTAATTAGGCAAGAAGGAGACTGTACTAATAACCAAGTGTCAAGTTCAATATGGAGTCCTTATTCAATCATGATTCAATGACAATGACTCCATCATTCCAACTAGACTAGGACTAGGACTAGGAATGAACACGATAGATGATCAATCCATACTCATAATTCCAACATTAAGTTCCCCCAAAATTAGGTTTTTCTTATGGCATTGGCTTGCAATACAGGGGAAGTTATTAACTAATGACAATTGAGTTCGAAGGCACCTAGTCACTAATGCTGCTTGCTTTTCTTGTGGCAATGACATTAAGAATGCGAGTCATGTTCCTTAGGGATTTTCTGGTGGCTAATACAGTTTGGTAGGAAGCCTTAGTCCTTGCAAGCTTGGTTGCTAGTTGGGATGTGGAGTTGAGTCAGTGGTTTTTACTCAACTTACAGAATGAATCTATTGATTCTGATGGTGTTCCATGGCCTACGTAAAGAATGAATCTCTGGGTGTAGAGGAATAAGAGGGTCTGACTCATCAGAAATTTCGAGGGAGCTTGGATTCATGGGTTTGGTAAGATTATTAAGGTGGAACTCTGGGGAATTTATTAAGGATTAAATCTTTCTTGGGAGTTGGGGGAGAGACAGGTTATGTTGGAGTCAGACTTGGCTACGGCAGTTTTCCTTGTATGCTCTGACTCATCGAAAACCCATCCGATGAGAATACTAATTTCTGAAAGTCGGAGCTTTATGTTGAAGGACTGGGATTGTCGGGTGGATCATGTGCATAGAGAATGGAATGGAGTGGCAGATTGGCTTGCGGGTTCAAGTGTGGATGTGTCGTGGGAAGTGGATTTTTATGGTTGGCTTCCAGGCTCAGTCATTGATTTCTAGTTTGGTTGATATTCATGTAACCATATCATCGACGGTATAGCATAAAACTATGTAAAGAACCAATTGTGCCATCTGCCACGTAATAATATATATATATATATATATACTCATATATTTAATTCAAATATTAGGTTCGATTTGTATTATTTTGACCTTTGAAATTTTTGGTGAAAATTAAGGTATCCTTCACACGTAGACGATAATTACCCTTGAACCTCGTAGGACCCCGACATGGGGGCAGCTCTCCCCAATATTGGCTACTTCATTCACAAGGCTGGAACTCAAAACTTAAGGGGAATGAGATCCATTCCACTTAAACCATCAACCATAGGTAACTTTTCATTTTTCAAATCACAAACAAAAGTATCTTAATTAACTAGTTATTTTTTTTGTTCTCTACACCAAAAACAAATTTTTTTTATTATTTTGGACCGGATTTGTCATTTCACTTGCCCAAAAACCCTTAACACAATGATCACCAGTGTAATATGCACGTATAATATATTGATTTTCTATTTATGAAAATCGAGCGTAAATTTTAAAAATATGCTTGTAAACTCCAATTACAATTTGAGCTCACATGTAATTGAGTTCAAGTTTCATGCACTACAAACCAAGAAAAAATTTGGAAGTAAAAATGAGTTTTTAATTCATTGGAATTGCAAAAAGGAAAAAAAAATAGAAAACTTTGAAAAATTCAAAAATTATATTTATAGATTTTTTGATACAAAATAAAATAAATATTTATATGAAAATCGAATAGCAAGAAAAAAGTTGATTTATGTTTTTCCCTGTCCCTGAGACCGGCCTCCTTTTATTTTATATTTTCTCGTATTTATTGTTATATTTATATATATAAAGTAAATTGCATTTTAGCATTATGTCTTTTACACCAAATTATAACATTATATTCGAATTTTAAATTTTACATTTAAATATTATGAATTCTTAAAGTATTATGTATTATAAATTCCATTAACTGATGGTGTGTCTCATACGAGAGCTGTCATAAATGACTCTAAAGTAAGAAAGAAAAAAATTTGTTATTTTGCATCCTTTTTCGGCCCAAATATAGTTGTATATGAAAAATTACTATTTTGTTTCTACAGTTATACAAAAGGACTACTTTTCTTACATTTAGTTGCATAGCCGTTTGGGTGGCCCTATATAAGATACTTCATGAATTAAAGTGATTTTTGACGGAAATTTTAACAAATGGGCCATGATGAAATATCTTAAAGTTTAGGATATTTGAATGAAAATTTTGAAACTTAAAGTATACCGCTTTACTAAAATATATAGGATACCAAAATATAATTTTTCCCCCAAAAAAAAATTCTCAGATAGATAATAACTATTCCCTCCCTTATCCCTCTCGGATGAGTGACTTCCACCCCATATCTTGTTGTAACACTGTGTTGAAGATTATTTCCAACAAACTAAAACATATCCTTCCTTCAATCATATCCCCCAGCTAGTCTGCCTCTGTCTCTGAGCGAAGGATTGGAGACAACATCCTGCTAGTCCAAGATCTTTTCAAAGGCTACCATCTGAACACGGGTTCACCTCGATGTGCTGTTAAAGTAGACATTATGAAGGCTTATGACTCCCTAGCCGGGAATTTCATCTGATGCTTTGGAAGTTTTTGGTTTCCCTGATGTTTTTATTGGATGGATCCGTATGTGTATCACTACGGCTCAGTTTTCTATTGCTGTGAATGAGGAGTTTGCTGGGTTTTTTCCAGGAAAGCGTGGCATCAGATAAGGGGACCCCATTTCGCTGTATATATATTTTTTTGTGATGGAGATCCTATCTTTGAAGTTCCAAGCGGAGATTAATGCGAACCCCCGGTTCCGTTACCATTGGAGATGCGAGAAGGTAAAGCTCTCTCACTTATGCTTTGCTAATGATCTTATTGTGCTGCCCCATGGAGATTTATTCTCTTTAACTGTTTTGAAAAACACCATTGATGATTTTGCCAATGTTTCTAGGCTTTCACCCAATCTGGAGAAAAGTCATCTATTTATGGCAGGTATGGGACCCTGGGAAAAATTTAGGTTATTGAGATGCTTTGAAGTTCATGAGGGGGTTATCCCTATTCGGTACCTCGGGCTCCCTATTATTCCACGAAGTTAAGCTTCAACAACTGCACCCCTTTGTTGGAACGGATTCAAAATAGGATCAAGGCTTGGGAACATTGTGCCTTCTCATTTTTCTGGTAGGTTGTTACTCATTCAGGCTATTTTAAGTAGTATTATGGTGTACTGGGGCTCTCATATGTTCCTTCCAAAGAATTTTAATTGTAATATTGAGGGTTCTCTTCAGTGTTTTCTATGGTCTAGGAAGTGTATTGGTACTTATCTTATCATGCCAAAGTCGCTTGGGAAGTTGTTTGTAGTCCAAAAGTTGAGGGGTGTCTGGGAGTTCGTAATTTGCATTTGTGGAGCTTATCCATGATGGCAAGATACATATGGTTTCTTGTTAATCATTGTTCTTCTAATCTCTGGGCTAGATGGGCTCACTCTATATTCATCCGAGATAGGTGTATTTGGACTATAAAAAGTCCTATAGTATGTTCGTAGAATTGGTGGAAATTAATGAAGATTAGGGAGCTAGTCAGACCTTTTATCCATTCTCGTGTGGGCAATAGTGAGTGGATTTTCTTATGGCATGATTAGTAGAGCCCTTTCGGCCCCCTCTTAAATCATTTTGGCCTTGGGGCTTTGGTAGCGACTGGTAGTTATACTGATACTCGAGTCTCATCCGTGTTAAGTTGTGGCACATGGGATTGGTCTATGTCACGACACGCTGCTATCACTTCTATTCTATCAGGCTGCTCCCTTATTCATCCTCTCAACTCCGGGGAGGACATTTTATCTGGAGTCTAACTCCTAATGGATCCTATTCAGCTAAGTCCTTATGGGAGAGTTTCACAGTTAGTAGTGTAAAAATGCATTTGTATCATATTTTTTGGCATCGTGCTGCACTTTTAGTAGTGGTATTTGGAGGAAGGTGAAGCAGAAATGTGGGGTTAATTGGGTAAACCCTCCTTGGGCCGATTTTGTGGATTCATGTGCTATGAATTGGAAAGGTAGTTCATTAGCTATAACCATAAGGAAACTTACTTTGGCTACTATAGTGTACTCTGTTTGGATCGAGAGCAACTGACACGACCTACCCCCAATCCCCCGGGATTAAGAGATAAGTCACGCTCCCGTCTAACGCACGTGCGACATGAAGGCTAAACACATGTCTAACCTCCATGGAACACGTAAACCAGACAAGGTGTAACGACCCGTCCCAAATTCCATGGTTAGATTAGTGACTAATCACGATTAGTGAGGCTAATCCGTGATTAGTAGAGCGAAATCGGACGAACGATGCGAAATGACCGTTTTGCCCCTGGTGGTGGCAAAACGTTGACTTTTCAATCGGGCGGTCAAATGGACTTTGACCGATGACCGTGACGTAGTTCGTGACGTCACGAGTTCATAGACAGGTGGCACGTTCAATTCCGACGTTCGGGGAGGAAGTTATGACGTTCGGAAGGTTAGGGGCATTTTGGTAATTTTGGATAAAAGGGGTCAAATGTTGACTTTTTGACCGGGAGGTCCGATGGCCGAGGGCCGAAGAACGTTACGTAGATAAGGACGATACGAACCCGTAGACAGGCGGCACGTCGAATTTGGACGTTCGACGGCGAAGTTACGGTTCACGAAAGTTTCGGGATACTATTCCCAGCGACACGTTTTACGAGGGCCATTTGTGTCTAGTGGGCCCAGATATTTGCTGGAGGCCCAATGGATGAGTGACAAGTGTCACCCATCCAATGGACATCATTTTTCCTTCATGCATCTCACCTGCCTCTTCATCGATCATTCCTCTCCATTTCAAACCATTTTCACCCGATCCCATTTCACCCAAAATCCCAAAACCTTCATCCCTTATGATCTAAGGAACCAGGAGAGTGAGAGAGGAGGACTAGGACGGCAGCTGGTGGCTGGAACCGCCGTGGGCGGTGGCGGGAGCCCAAAACCCGATCGGGTACCCGGTAAGCCCGTTTTTCCTCATTTTTCGATGTGAGCATTATGGTTGGTTTTAAATGATTAGGGAATGATTATTAGGATGCTAGGAAGGTTTTAAGACGGTTTTGGTGAGGGTTAACGGCTGAGAAGCCGTGGGGGACCGATCGGAAAAATGGGACCGTGAGGTCCATTTTGAACCAAGGGGTTTCGGGTAGTTTTCTTAGGTTGTAAGGATTGGGATAGATTGGAAATGAGAAAATAGGAATTAAGGAATTGGAATGGAGGAATTCGGACCGAAAATGAGGGAGAAGGAGGCCTGGACCGGTTACGCCGGTCCAGTTGCAGAGGTTGGACCGGACCGGCCGGCCCAGACCGGTTCGATCGCTGGAGCAGGTGACACTGTAGCGGGGCGTGAGGCCCACGCGCAGCCGCTTCAGGCGGCGCGTGCGGGCGCGTGGGGGAGAATTTGGGGAAGGTTCCAACATACGAAATCTTCTATTCGATGTAACGAACATTTTGGGACTGGTTTCGTGTCGATCGGACACCGTCTCGATATGTTTCGGGGCATCGGAAGGTTTAAGTTCGGGATTAAAAATAGTTAAAAATACGGGAAAATTACGGGGCTTTAGTGAGGGGTTATATAAATAGTTAGTAACCCTCTAAATTAATTTGGACAGGTTTGGAAGTCCGGGTGACAGTGATCGGCTCAGGGAGCCGTATGGCACGCGTATCGAGACGCGGCTTCGGACGGTCTGTGAGTGGACCTTGTTTTCTAAATTGGTGCATGCATAAATGTTTATTATATGTTTTAAATGCTTGTTTGTAATGCCATGGGTGCATTTGTATGTGGTTACGTATAAGCACGTATTTCGAGGTTTCGGCCTTATACGGTGCTTATACGGGTCTGTATTTTTTTATTGATTTAAATGATTTGATTTTGGATTTCTAAAAGGATTAACTCGGGTATGAGACCCATTTGGTTTTGTCTCGGGCATATGACGCTATTTACGACCTTCGGGTCTAAATCGTGGTCGCAGCAGGTGCTATGTGCACGGCGATCGACGAGACGACGCTCGCCTCCGGATTGGGATGTGTTCCTTCCGGAGAGGTCACGATGCACGATTCGTGGTCGAGCAGCCTGGGGAGGCTCGACTTCGGAGTGCTGACGGTTCAGGATAGCGATCGGTGATGAGTGCACCATGGTCTTGCGATGGTCGCGTCGGTTGATTCGTTCACGGCGACATACCAGGATTGAGGGCGGTCCTGGATGGATGGTTGCACGCATCACTATGATCGGAGTCGTGACTGACCCTTAGATATCGGGCACGGTGCCCAGTTGAGTCATATGTTCAGGCACGAGACCCAGTTACTTTATGGTTTATGATTTCGGGTCAGGGACCCTACGTGGATTTCCAAGTTCATGACGGTTTATGGGAACCGGCATGAACTCTGGAAAGGTCATTGTGGTTCGTGACGGTTTATGGGAACCGGCATGAACCTTTGTCAGGTCATTCAGGTTCATGACGGTTTATGGGGACCGGCATGAACCCTGGTTATATTATTACGTTACATGACGGTTTATGGGAACCGGCATTTTACCTGATTATGGATATTATGGATCATGACGGTTCAGGGGAACCGGTCATGAATGTTTATGTTATGTATATATATATATATATATATGTTCGTCTACCTTCCTTTACTTCTATTATCTCCTCCGGGGAGGGTCGTTGGCCTGGGTGGACCCCGGAGTAGTCACGGAGCACCGACTGAGTGGAGTCACCCCCAGTTGGGTTCCTTACTCTCAGGAAGGCTATGATTACTATTACCTCGGGTAGGGTCAGTGGTCTACGGACATTGATCTTGACTTTGAGAAGACTCGGATTGAGACCTGGGTAGCACGCGCGTAGCTTTGGAAACCGTGACAGGGTTGGTTGTGTGACTTATATATATGTATGTGATGGATATATGATATATGATATGTGGTGTGTACAGGTGTGCACAGGATTTGAGCAGTGGCTCGTGTGGTCGTTTTCATAGTGGTCCTTTCGACCTTGGTTTATATCTGCTTTGGGCTTAGTCCCACATATGGTTGTTTTGGATAAATGGTTTTCGAATGCATGCATGCTTTTAGTGGAGGGTACAAATGTCTTCGTTAAAATGTTTTATAAACTTTTGTTTTGTCCACTCACAGTTTTTAATGTTTTGACTGCCCTTCAGGTTGACATCGGATGTGGACTGTAGCAGAGACCGAGATATCACATGCCTCCTCCGGATCCTGGCGTACTCTGATAGCCCGGGAGGGCAAAGGTCGGAAATATCCCTTGTCTGACACTTCGTGTCAGACGGGAGCAGGGTCATCCCGCACTAATCCCGGGGGGATTGGGATGGGTCCTGTCACAAGGGGTACCCAGGTCAACATACCAAAATCAACGTCTAGTTTCCCAGATTGCGCAGAAACCACTGTGAATCGCATGTGTGATGTCTCAGTCTCACTAACAATAGCCCGCACGGCATCGACCTGGAGGGTATCGAAAACATAAAAGACTGTGAGTTTACAAAAATAAAGAATAAGTTTAGAAAACATTTTATAAAAAAAGACGTTTATACCCTCCACGTAAAACCAATGCATGCATTCGAAAACCATTTCATAAAACCATTTCATTTCCAAGATAATAAAACCGTTTATAAAACTGAAAACACTTATTTTCTCAAATACCAGGCCTCAGCCCAAATCATCTGGAATGACAGGACCCATCCCAATCCCCCCAGGATTAGTTCGGGATGACCCTGCTCCCGTCTGACACGAAGTGTCAGACAAGGGATATTTTCGACCTTTGCCCTCCCGGACTATCAGAGTACGCTAGGATCCGGAGGCGGTATGTGATATCTCGGTCTCTGCTACAGTCCACATCCGATGTCAACCTGAAGGGCAGTCAAAACATTAAAAGCTGTGAGTGGACAAAACCAAAGTTTATAAAAACATTTCCATGAAAGACATTTGTACCCTTCACTAAAAAGCATGCATGCATAGTAAAACCATTTATTCCAACACATATGTTTAAACAACCATAAATAGGGTCCCAGCCCAAAGTTCCGTAAATCCAAGTCACACGGGCTCCTGCCCAAAACCATTTACAGAAAACCAGAACATAGTAAACATACGTGAGATCTCAGCCCAAATCCGTTTATCATTATAAACACAATTTCCGAAACAAATTGAAATCATGTTTATCCATTATATTTCATATCCAGAACCTGTCACGGTAAAATAAAGCTACACGTGTGCTAACCGGAGTCTCAAACCCAAGTCTCTCCAGGGTCCACCCAAGTCAATGTCTGTAGATCAATGACCCTCCCTGGAGGTAACGAACCATGCCCATCCTGAGAGTAAGGAACCCAACTGGGGGCGACTCCACTCAGTCAGTTCTGAACCGGTGAGAATTGTGAACCTCTGATCGTGTATTGGTTGGTGGTTTTTTTCTGGTTTTTGGACCGGTTACTGTAGCAGTACTGTTCTGAACCGGCGAGAATTTTTCAGAGGTTTTCTCCCTCTATTTTGGTCCGATTTCAACCCTAAGTAATCCTATAATTCCTATTTCTTCATTCCCTATCATTTCCAATCATCAAAACAATCTAAAAACATCAAAATTCCATGGTTCAATTCTTGAACCATACGGTTCAAACGTCCTAAAATTCTCCCATGGCTTCACAGCCATCCAACCCCATTAGAAACCTTCCTATTAAGTTCCTAGCAACCTAATAATCACTTCCTAGGCACCCAAAAGCATCCATAATGCAAGAATCGAAATTAAATGGAAAAATGGACAAACCGAGCTACCTTCGGGTTTCTCCTCCTCTCGCCGCTGTGGACGGCGGTTCTGGCCGGAAACCACCTCCTCTTGTCCTCTCTTCCATCCCTGGTCTCAGTCCTGGTCCCTTGAGTGAAGGTTGGGTGGGTTTTGGGTGAATGGTTTGGATGAGAATGTGAGATCGGGGGAATGGTTTTGAAATGAAGAAAATGGAAGGAAATGCACGGTGCATGAAGGGAGAAATGGTGTCCATTGGATGGGTGATACTTGTCACTCATCCATTGGGCCTCCATTAAATATCTGGGCCCCACAAAAGTCCAATAGTTAACTCGTTCCGTAATTCGTGCAATAGTGCACTTGAACTTCCGTGAACCGTAACTTCGTCGTCGAACGTCCGAATTCGACGTGCCGCCTGTCTATGGATTCGTATCGTCCTTATCAACGTAACGGTCTTCGGCCCTCGGCCATCGGACCTCCTAGTCAAAAATTCAATTATTTACCCCCTTTTAACCAAAATTACCAAAATACCCCTAAACTTCCGAACGTCATAACTTCCTCCTCGAACATCGGAATTGAACGTGCCACCTGTCTATGAACTCGTGACGTCACGAACTACGTCACGGTCATCGGTCAAAGTCCATTTGACTTCCCGATTGAAAAGTCAACGTTTTGCCCACGCCCAATTGCAAAACGGTCATTTCGCATCGTTCGTCCGATTTCGCCCTACTAATCACGGATTAACCTGACTAATCGTGATTAGTCTCTAATCTAATCTAGGAATTTGGGACGGGTCGTTACAACCTTCCCTCCTTAATTAATTTCGTCCTCGAAATTCCAACCGACCTAATTCCAACTGTTCTTCCTTCCTTAATTAGTTTCGTTCTCGAAACTCCAATTATCTTGATTCCACATCCACCCCGTGGAAAGTAGAATCGACCTCGAAACTCGTGTACACTCGTACACCCACTAACCAGAACGATACTCGTCTGCAACCAGACGTACCACTAACACTCACGTCGTATCGACTACATTCGGCCACGTCGAATGACAGAAGTCGTACGCTCCGAACTGACACCACTTGTCAGATCTACCGTTTCGCTGACACAACCAACTAGACGGTTCCCTGCTCAACCACTAACTATCCTGTCGTCTGCTCCCACTGGGAGTCATCAGACCTCACACCGCGATCCACGCTGACACCTCCTACAAACGGTCACCACTCGACAGTCGTCAATCAAAAACTGTCACTATACTCACTCGTGGTTACACTAACCACCAACTCACTCAACCATGGGTAAACACTCACCCACAAAGCATTTCACTCAATCTGTGTGTAACTAGACCCATAAGAAATACTATGACCCAATGCACAGTATCCAATGTCTAGTTCACAACCTCGACTAATCCAATGGTATCGGAACCAATCCGTCTACCAACACGCTTACCAACATACCACCAGTATAACCTATATATCGTCACCAGACACCACAAGTCTACCTGGTATTGTACCTCGAACAACGTACAAGGTACGTACATCTACCCATCAACCACACTACAACCACCTAGGTTATAGCCAATCACGTTTCAATCATGGAGTTCCCACTGTCCAATCCAGTACCAGACAGATCAAAACTCCGACCCATTATCAATTTCCAAATCCGAATCCCAATCCGCAATTTCGTAAGAAATCCCGAATCCAAACCCAGAATTCATATCCATAACCATGTCGAATCCGAATCTGAAATTGTCATTCCGTAAGCTAGCATTTGGAATAACCATTCCGAACCCAAATCCATAAAAGAAAATCCACAGTCAAGCTCTAGAATCAAATCCTGAATCGTCACCCAGAATCCGATTCCAAAACCCAAATACAAAAATCCTCTTTCAAGTTCCAAAATCAAATCCTGAATCGTCATCCAGAATTCTGATTCCAAAACTCGAAATATCGTTCTCGTCTACCGAGACGCACCAAAACCGAACCTATCGGTTACCTGCTCAACCGATTACACAAAACATCTGATTGACTTCATAGGGAAGCCAATAACATCATCCACACATTTCTAAGGCTGACCATATCCGACCACGTCGGGAAACTACTCACCTGAGTAATATACCACACGGAATCACTTCGAATAGAAGTTCAGTCCCATCATCCTCAACTCAAACATCCAAGTAAGAGTGATAAACTCTCCACCTATCTGGATCATCCAGATCCATAACGATACCCAAAGTCCGAAACCAATTCCCACATCTAAACAGATTAGTCAACGATGAGACACGCCGAGACTGTGGGTTCTCACTGATTACCTCGTATCAATCCTTGGCATTCCACCCAGAAAATCAAGGATGATACAAGACTATGACATCAAAATTCAACCTACGTGAATACAACCAAAACTCATTGCACTCACATCGCCATGTAAACCAACATCGTCTGCCACCAGGCAGAAAATGAGAAATTTCAGTCACCTAACTTCGATATACTCACTCCACCTGATGACCCAAGACAAATCACAATTCCACCAACCAATACACGATCAACGTACTGGTGGCGCAACCGTCATCTACCATCATCCACATCATCTACCATCATATACCATGGCAGAACGTGAGAAGTCACCTCAATCGCAACCTCCCGCGATTCCGAAGCTTCAACCAGATTGGAAACAACATACCCGGACATCAACCACGTGTCCCCTAACCAATTTAACGCTATCTGAGATCCACTCTGGAACCACAGATACCAAACTTATGCCCATTGGACGGAATCACATCCCGACTTGTGACTCACTGTCATCACAATCACCAGCACTAGCACCAACGCCAGTACCAGCACCAACGCATTACCATCTGCACTAGTATCAGCACACAGGCATCCACACTAGTAGCAGCACACTAACACCAGTATCAGTATCAGAATCGGCACACAGGGTGCAAATCTGACAACCTTGGATCTCCGCTCATATCGAACGACGATCCCGTACCTCTACTCGAATAGGAGAAACTCTACCTCCCTCGTACCCAACAATTCTGGGTATAGTCACCCCGACAACTCATACGAGAAAAGGAAACGTCCCCTGAACGTCCCCGATTCCCAACAACCGTAACTACAACCATTCTTGGTAGTAGCGCCTGCCACAAACTCATGCAGACCTAACTACCAGATATAGCGATCTAGACTCCGCATCCAACGGAATCCATCGACCGTACCAACTACTCCGAATCCCCGCTCCGGGATTCCATCGACAAGTACCAACCCTGATAACTTGTCTAACCAATCACTAACCAGTCGTAACTCGACTAACCAATGTCGTCTACCAGGTCATCCATGACCTTAGTTGCACCAACTATCCATCGCAACTAAGGTAGTACGACGACCAACTAGGTCTAATCGATTAGTACAACCCGACTGCGAAGTGCAGTCCCATCACTAAGCTGGCATGACTCGACCGACTAACGGCCTCAAATCTGAATAGTCGTCAAAGTCAAACCACTCGTCAACTCATATTTCCGAACCATACCCACCAAGGTAGGGTTCCACGATCACACCTAGAGTTCCTCGGAACCCAACTGCGAAAAGCAGTAAAATCAACAATCTGACTGACTCCGCGGTCCGACATCGTAATGACGTCAATCCAATCCTACTGTAAGTCCAATCAGGATCCTCGAATCCGGCTGCTAACTGCCAACTGCAGTAAATCCATCCAACTCAACCATATCCGAACATCGGATGGTCATAATTCCCAACCAGTCGTTGGAACCGATCCTACGACATCGTGAAGACGATCCCAACTAACCATCTCACGATCAAAATCTATAAGAATACGTTTTTCCCTTTGTAGGGTCCCACACTGTCATCCACGACAGAACTATGGCAACCCCGACATCGAATGCCGAACCAAGACGTTCCACGATCCAATCCTACTAACTATCGTATCGGCACCCCAACTATCAGGTTGATCACGAACTGTAGCCCATTGAGATATCATATCCTCGACCTGTGTACATACTCCAAGAGCTCCGCGGTTGCTCGAATAGAGACAACCCCGCTCTGATAAGCATCCTACGAGCAATCCTATACTCTGATACCACACTGACAGTATCAGAGCATCCTGGGTATCCGATGAGCTATCCGAGCTCTGATACCACGCTGACAGGACCCATCCTAATCCCCCCGGGATTAGTGCGGGATAACCCTGCTCCCGTCTGATACGAAGTGTCAGACAAGGGATATTTTCGACCTTTGCCCTCTCGGGCTATCAGAGTACGCCAGGATCTAGAGGAGGTATGTGATATCTCAGTCTCTGCTACAGTCCACATCCGATGTCAACCTGAAGGGCAGTCAAAACATTAAAAGCTGTGAGTGGACAAAACCAAAGTTTATAAAAACATTTCCATAGAAGACATTTGTACCCTTCACTAAAAAGCATGCATGCATAGTAAAACCATTTATTCCAACACATATGTTTAAACAACCATAAATAGGGTCACAGTCCCAAGTTCCGTAAATCCAAGTCATACGAGCTCCTGCCCAAAACCATTTACAGAAAACCAGAACATAGTAAACATAAGTGGGATCTCAGCCCAAATTCGTTTATCATTATAAACACAATTTCCGAAACCAATTGAAATCATGTTTATCCATTATATTTCATATCCAGAACTTGTCACGGTAAAATAAAGCTACACGTGTGCTAACCGGGGTCTCAAACCCAAGTCTCTCCAGGGTCCACCCAGGTCAATGTCCGTAGATCAATGACCCTCCCTGGAGGTAAAGAACCATGCCCATCCTGAGAGTAAGGAACCCAACTGGGGGGCGACTCCACTCAGTCAGTGCTCCGTGACTACTCCGGGGTCCACCCGGGCCAACGACCCTCCCCGGAGGAGACAATCATATATAAATGATGGAATATGAAAAACCTTTTGAAATCATTCTTTAAACCTTTCCAGGATTCACGCCCAGCCCCTCATAAGCCGTCATGAACCATAAAATCCTTTCAAGGGTTCATGCCGGTTCCCATAAACCGTCATGACCCGTAAATCCATTTCAAGGATTCATGCCGGTTCCCATAAACCGTCATGAACCATAAAAACCATTTGTAACACAAAACTGGGCCCTAGGCCCGAATCCACATAGAAACTGGACCCCCGGTCCGAATCGTAAACCAATTGGGGTTCCAGCCTGATTCCGTAAATCAAATGGGTTTCAAACTCGAGTTTACCTTTTCGAATTCAAAACCATTTCATGAAATCATATCCCAAACTATAAGTATGGAAAATCAGAGTAAAATCGGAAAACCTCGATTTACGTGCTTGCACGTAAATCGCCTCGAAATACGTGAAACTATATAATTCACAAATTCACAAATTCCCAAATCAATATCATATAATCACAATCATAATCCATATAAAACATTTATGCATGCATCACAGTTTAGAAATCAAAGTCCACTCACAGACCGTCCGAGCTGCCGCCTCGATTTGCGTGCCATAGGCTCTCCCGAGCCGATCGTTATCACCGGGACTCCCAAACATGTCCAAATTTTAATAGAAGGTTACTAACTACTTAATTAACCTCCTATCAAAGCCCCGTAATTTTCCCGAACTTTTAAGTATTTTTAAACCAACCCTAAACCTTCTGACACCTTGAAACATATTGAGACGATGTCTGATTAACACGAGACTAGTCCCAAAATCTTCGTTACATCGAATAAAAGATTTCCCATGTTGAACACTTTCCCAAATTATGGACCACGCATCCTCACGAGCCCCTAGAAGATCGAAAATACTATTCATCATCACCTACCCCTGAAAACCGGTTTTTTTTTTCTGTTTTTTGGACCGGTTACTGTAGCAGTACTGTTCTGAACCGGCGAGAATTTTTCAGAGGTTTTCTCCCTCTATTTTTGTCCGATTTCAACCCTAATTAATCCTATAATTTCTATTTCTTCATTCCCTATCATTTCCAATCATCAAAACAATCTAAAAACATCAAAATTCCATGGTTCAATTCTTGAACCATACGGTTCAAACGTCCTAAAATTCTCCCATGGCTTCACAGCCATCCAACCCCATTAGAAACCTTCCTATTAAGTTCCTAGCAACCTAATAATCACTTCCTAGGCACCCAAAAGCATCCATAATGCAAGAATCGAAATTAAATGGAAAAATGGACAAACCGAGCTACCTTCGGGTTTCTCCTCCTCTCGCCGCTGTGGACGGCGGTTCTGGCCGGAAACCACCTCCTCTTGTCCTCTCTTCCATCCCTGGTCTCAGTCCTGGTCCCTTGAGTGAAGGTTGGGTGGGTTTTGGGTGAATGGTTTGGATGAGAATGTGAGATCGGGGGAATGGTTTTGAAATGAAGAAAATGGAAGGAAATGCACAGTGCATGAAGGGAGAAATGGTGTCCATTGGATGGGTGACACTTGTCACTCATCCATTGGGCCTTCATTAAATATCTGGGACCCACAAAAGTCCAAAAGTTAACTCGTTTCGTAATTCGTGCAATAGTGCACTTGAACTTCCGTGAACCGTAACTTCGTCGTCGAACGTCCGAATTCGACGTACCGCCTGTCTATGGATTCGTATCGTCCTTATCTACGTAACGGTCTTCGTCCCTCGGCCATCGGACCTCCTGGTCAAAAAGTCAACTATTTGCCCCCTTTTAACCAAAATTACAAAAATACCCCTAAACTTCCGAACGTCATAATTTCCTCTCCGAACGTCAGAATTGAACGTGCCACCTGTCTATGAACTCGTGACGTCACGAACTACGTCACGGTCATCGGTCAAAGTCCATTTGACTTCTCGATTGAAAAGTCAACGTTTTGCCCATGCCCAGGGGCAAAACGGTCATTTCGCATCGTTCGTCCAATTTTGCCCTACTAATCACGGATTAACCTCACTAATCGTGATTAGTCACTAATCTAATCTAGGAATTTGGGACGGGTCGTTACAACCTTCCCTCCTTAATTAATTTCGTCCTCGAAATTCCAACCGACCTAATTCCAACTGTTCTTCCCTCCTTAATTAGTTTCGTTCTCGAAACTCCAATTATCTTGATTCCAAATCCGAAATCATCATTTTGAATCCAAATCCAGAAATCACGTTTATCGAAATCACTTTTCCAAATCCATTTATAAACCATTGAAATCAAATCATAATTCAAATCCCAAAAAAATAGTACCGAAACCATTATCAAATCATAGCATAAAACCATAATCTCGTAAAACGTGTAAATACGTAAAATATCTCGAAATATGTTCAAATCATAAATCATAGATATCACAATCATAATTATAGAAATCACATATAGAAAACATATAAATGTATCACAATCATAATCATAGAAATCATATATAGAAAACTTATAAACATTTATGCATGCATCATAATTTATAAAACAAAGTCCACTCACAGACCATTCCCGCAGCTACCTCGATACGCGTGCAATTACGCTTTCCCGGCTAATCCACTATCACCGGACTTCCCGAACCTGTCCAAATTGCATTCTAGGGTCACTAACCACTCCAATATGCTTCCACTAAATCCCCGTATTTTTTCTGAATTTTTAACTATCTTTAAACTCGATCTTAAACCTTCGGACATCCCAAATCATATCGAAATGATGTCCGATCGACTCGAAACCAGTCCCAAAATGTTTGTTACATCGAATATATTAAATCACATGTTGAAAACTTCCCCAGGAACAGTGCCACTCGCTCCCACGCGCCGCCCAAAGGCGCTGCGCGTCGACTTCACGCGCCGGTACTGTTTGTCTTCAACCTCAGGCAAACCAGGTTAAGACTGGTTCAAACCGGCTCGGTCCAACCGACCCGGTGAGACCAGTTCAACGTCCAATTCGACACCATTTTCAACCCTGTTTCATCCTACACCTTCGTCCCATCATCTCTAATCGATCTATAACGTCTAAACATGAATTAAGCACTAGAAAGTACCTTCTAAACAAATGATTAAATCTTCAAACTTCCTCCTCTGTGTTCTAGTGATTCTGTGTAACGACCCGTCCCAAAAAATGGGATTAGATTAGTGGTTAATGACGAATTAGTGAGATTAATCGGTAATTAGTTGGGTGATTTCGGACGGACGGTGCAAAATGGCGATTTTACCCCTAGAATTAGGTGAACGGTTGACTTTTCGTTCAGGCGGTCAAATGGACTTTGGCCCGATGACTGTGACGTAGTTCGGAACGTCACGAGTTCATAAATAGGTGGCACGATTGATTACGACATTCGAGGAACAAGTTATGATGTTTGGAAGTTCGAGGGTATTTTGGTAATTTGGTTTTAAAAGGGGCAAAATGTTGACTTTTCATACGACAAGGAGTTGTCACATATTTCGAGGACCATTAGGTAGGTCTCGATTCGATGAGTACAACGATAGGTGGCACGCCTTCATCGGACGTCGGACGATTTAGTTATGGAGCTAAATGCGCGAGGGGCAAAACGGTAAATTGGACGTTAGGGGTAAAATGGTCTTTTTGCAACTTTGAATTATGTGAGCAATTGGATGAGGACACCTGTGCTAGAGGGATTGGTTATTTTGCTGAGAACCAGGGAGATGAGGACATATGTCCATCCTCCAGTGGGTTCTAGCCAAATCTCACACGGTTAATCCATTTTAAAATTGGCTGAAATCGATCAACAGGGGAAAACAGAGACAGAGATGGAAATCTTCCATTTCCATTTGAGTGAGTCGTGTATGAGGTCAGTGTGCTTGAGTGAGAGATTAGGGGCTTGTTGTAACCTATGTGAGTGTGTTTTAGTGAAGGATTGAGTGAAGAGTGTGTGAGAAGTGAGAAAACCCAGATACAAAGAAGGAAAACCGTGAACCACCGTGAACAGCGGTGAACTCAAACGATCAAACCAACCGAAATCTTAGCTGTGGTGGTGTTCAGTGAGCAGGAAGTAAACCTAGGACATTAAGAAACCACGGTGGAGGTCATGGCGGAGGACAGGGAGCAGGTAAGCTATCTCAATTGCTCTGTTTTCCTGAAATGGTTCCAAATGAAAATTGAGAGTTTTGGCGTGTTGTTGAAGAACTGTGTTGATCTTTATCATGTTAGGAGGTTTCCCCTGAACTCAGGGATTCAAAACCATGATCGGAGAGGCTCGTGGTGGCCGGGAACAGAGAGATGAAATTTCTGTGTTTTGTTTTGAATTTGATAGGTAAGAATCTAGGGCTCATTTTGTGTTTTTGTTAGTTAAATCATCTCTAAATTTACGAAAGAAGCTAAGGGTGAAGAAAGAATAACAAATGGTTTAAAATTGGACAAAACCGGCCGTGTCGATTCGAGCTGGACCAGACCGATCTGGGCCGGGTTTACCCGAGGATGAAGATGAACAGGAGCCGGCGCGTGGCTCCCACGCACAGCCCCTTTGGGAGGCGCGTGAGGGCGCGTGGCACTATTCATGGGGAAGTTTTCAACAAAACTTTTTATCTTATCGATGTAACGAACATTTTAAGATTGGTTTCGAGTTGATCGGACATCGTCTCGATATGTTTCGGGATGTCCGAAGGTTTTAGGGATCGTTTAAAAAGAGTTAAAATTCAAGAAAATTACAGGGCTTTAATAGAATCATTATGAAGTAGTTAGTGACCTTCTTATGGGATTTGGACAGGTTCAGGAAAGCCGCTGATAGTGGATTAGTCGGGAAAGCGTAATTGCATACGTATCGAGGCGGCGACACTAATGGTCTGTTAGTGGACTTTGCTTTCTAACTCTTGATGCATGCATAAATGTTTTTATATGTTTTCTATACGTGATTCTATGTTTATGATTATGATCTTGATGCTTTACGTTTTTACACTTATTTCGAGATAATTACGTATTTGCACGTTTACGAGTTTAAGATTTATGCTGCGATTTGATCATAGTTTTGATGATTTGAATTTAGGATTTGAAATATGATTTGATTTTAATGATTTATAATGGATTTTGGAAAATTGATTTCGGGCTTGAAGCCCTGTTCATGTGATTTCGGTAAATGTGCTTTTGGTTTTGGCATCGAAGTTCGGAAAAATGATTCGGATTCAGTTTTGAAACTTGAAAGTGAAATTCTGGATTTGGGTTCGGGATGATGGTTCCGGATGCTAGCTTACGAAATCATTATTGCGAATTTGAATATGGATTTTCTATGGTTTTCACTTGGTTTTGGGTTTAAAGACCCGTTGAAAACTGGTTTTGGGTTTAAAGACCCGGATATGGATGGATCTGGTTTTGAGTTTAAAGACTCGGTTATTGTGATATCCCCCGAGGCCTGTTGATTGTGTTTTGAGTTTAAAGACTCATTGACATGCTAGGAAGGCCTGATTATGCGCATGTGTTTTGAGTTTAACGACTCAGGCGCACTTGAGATCCAGCAACTTGATTGATTGATGTTTTTCACTGGTTTTTCACTAGTTTTCAGATGTTTTGGGCAATGACCCGGAAGAGTTGGATTTGATGAGTTTTGGGCTAAGTTCCCGTACTTTGATGAGGATTTATGATTTTGGGCTGAGGCCCTGGATTTGAGTTACGGATTTGAGAAAAAGAAATGATTCCGGTTTTCATTTATGGTTTCTTATCTTGGATATGAAATGGTTTTCATATGCATGCATTGGTTTTCGTGGAGGGTATAAATGTAACTTCTTATAACCTATTTTTGTCCACTCACAGTCTTTTGTGTTTTCGATACCCTCCAGGTTTGATGCGGTGCGAGCTGTTGTTAGAGTGAGACGAAGACATCACACACGCGTTCCACAGTAGATTATGCGCACTCTGGGAAGTCCGAAAGTTATTCGCTTGGGAATCCCTTGTCCGGTTTACGTGTTACATGGAGGTTGGACGTCGGTTTAGTCTTCATGTCGCATGTAGGTTAGACGGGAGCATGGCTTATCCCTTAATCTCGGGAGATTGGGGGTAGGTTGTGTCATTCCGGCCACCGTTGGTCGTGGTTTCAAGCCCAACAGCTTCGTCTTAAGGTCCAGAACCTCACCTGACCAATCAATTCGATCAACACACAATATTTCACAGGTTGCCATTTTCAAACTTAAAAAAGCTTTTCACGGGAATTTCACTTATCGTCCATCTCAGGCCTCGAAACCAATCTCCATAGTTTCCTTATAACCTCAAAAACATCATCCAGTGAACCAAATCGATCATCAGCCCTCAAATCAAGCTTTACCATTTTCAAACTCAAACAGAACATTCACGATTAAAGGCCTTAACTTCACCGTCGTGCCCCGTTGTGGCCACCACCACGTTCGACTCCTTTCCCCTTTCCATTTTTCCTTCACAACTCACGGCAAATGATGAGAATCGAGGGAATTGGGTTTCACTCACACACACGACCACTCTATTTTTCTCTGTTTTCATTCAACCCATGTAACAAATATAATTCCCCTTTTTAAAAACATATAAGGCGGTGTCCAAGCTTCCACAGACGTCTAGAGAGGGAACAAGTGTCCCAATCTTACTGGGCACATATTCCAATGCAACAGAAATGACCAAACTACCCTTACATGGCAAATTACCAAAATACCACTCAACTTCCGAACATCATAACTTTCACGTCGTATGTCGGAATCAGACGTGCCGCCTGTCGACGGACTCGTGACGTCCCGAACTACGTCATAGTCATCGACCAAAGTTCATTTGACCACCCAAACTAAAAGTCAACAGTTTTCCCATTCTAGCGGCAAAACAGTCATTTTGCACCGTCCGTCCGCAATCACTCAACTAATCACCGATTAACCTCACAAATCCTTCATTAAACACTCATCTAATTCCAATTTTCGGGACTGGTCGTTACAGTAACAACAGTATTTTCTCTAACGAAGGTGCCCTCCCTACTGTAATCCGTAACCGGGTTATTGAGTTGATCAGATTGAAGATTTGAAGTATAAATATTAAATGGAATGATAGAAATACCCATGTTTCCAGGATGTGGAATATCCCTACTCGGCAGTGTCTATTTATGTATTGATTATGTTGTGATGTTGCTTACCATGTTGTTGCTTTGTTGGGCTTGTGGTCTGCGCAGGTGTTGGTGTTGGGTGGTCTCCCGGTTCTAGGTTGGTGTCTTATTGCTGGGGCTATGTTCTCCTGCAAGCTCATTCCTTTGTTGCTTGGCTGCGTGGCTAGCTAGATGGTTCTTGTCTTTTTCTGTTGGGATTGGGTGCTGGTTTGCTCTTTCGCTTGTTATTTGTAGTTTGCTTTGTTTCTTGGGGCTTGACCCTTTATAAAATTTTGATTTAACAAATAAAAAAACAACAAAAACCTGATGAGTTATGAGGTTAATCTGGACTCTGGAGGATATTTAAAATTTGGGTACGGATGGCCCACTATTGCATGCCAAAATAGGTGTAAAATCTTATGGATTTGAATATCATCCACATAGCAACTCCATGTAGACCCATGACTTTTGTTTTAATAATTTCCATATTAATAAAGGTAATTATTGCATTAAATTATTTTTAAACCATAGAATTTTTTTAAAATTATGCACTAATTACAGATGAATTAAAAATTAATCATTCAAAATTATGGATCGAAAACAATATTTCACTTCCATCTACTTCTAGTTCATCCACATACCTTACAGTTGATTTCATCAGAGGAACGCAGTCATAATTTCAATTATAAGAGAGCATTTCATAAAGTACTTAAAAAAAACTAAAATTTTGATGTAATTTAACTTGTAAATTAATTCAAATGTTTTACGTTAAGATACTAATATCAAATTAAATAAAAATCTAAAAAAATCATATTATATATTTAGTGACTCATTACTTAAAAGAAATCATAAATACAAAATTTACCGGTCTAATCATTAATTAATAATAAATTAAAAGTACTTTCTTAAAATAAGATCAATTTAATACTTATATCATCATACTTTATAAATTGACTGATAATTTTTACACGAAGTTGTAAATGCACAAAACAGAAATCGAAAATCAAAAGTAAAAGTAAAGGTATATATATACTTGCTATCACATGCATTCTATAGAACTTTGTATCAACCATCAATCAAAACCATCGACCACCAGAGGGAAATAAATGTCTTAAAAATCAACGGCTTGTAGTATATGGCAAATGGCCCACTTTTTGGTGTGTTCAAGTATTAATGACGTCACTGCCTTGTACCACCTATACTAGGAATGATATTAGCAAAAAAAAAAATCTATAAAAGAAATGTACGGCAACTAGAAGGACTTGAAATCTTATATATGATCAAGACATTAGTTATTATTTTTCTCCCTAAGCGATTTTAGATTTGATTATTTAGGCTACATCTGATATATTGAATATGAGATTGAATATAATAATATAGTACAAAATTTACAATTTACATTAATTACTCATTGTATAAGTTAATACTATTAAGTATTTTTATATAGTCAAAATACGTTAAAATAATAATATCAAAATTATCAGTGATAAATGATCGGATGATTAGTAATTTTGAAAAGTATATTAATAATAATTATTACGATAATAATATAGTAATAGTAATAAAAATAATTTAATAAATAGTAATTATAATATATCAATAATTAATTAAAAAATAATAATATACATAATTAATATTTATGATATCAATATTCTTTTATCAATTATTATAATATAGTCCGGCTAGTATAATATATTCGGCATTTTAATTCGTTAGAATATCAAACGGCCGACTAAATAATTAGTATATATAATGGACATATTTGTTTATTCGATTGAAATAATCAGTATAATAAAGTATATTAAATGTGGCTTTAAATAGTACTACAATTTATTGGTGTTTATTTTCAGATGTTAAGAAGAAAATTTCGAATTTAATACTCATAAAAAGTAAGATGTATTCCATATATAATACAATCACCTCGCTTTATATCATGATATAAAAAATTTTAAAAAAAGGGAGTACTTTTTCAGATTTAAGTACATAAAAAATTTTAATCAAATTTTTTTTTTGGGGCATTTCATTTCATACTGACATTTCCATAAATTTTCAAATCAAATTGTTCACATAATTAAAAGAAGAGTAAAAAAAATAGAAAAAAGAGAAAACTGAAAATCTTCAGCTTCCCCATTTTCGTAGTGCCTATATATTCTTCAGACCTCCAAAGCCTGCTCTTTCTTTCCCTCTCTCTCTCAAGCCTCTGTTTCTCCCTCTAGAAATACACATTTTTTTAATCTTAACTCATCTGTTTGATAACTGAATTTCATTTTGTAATCAAATAATCACCATTGAAAGAACGAATAAAAGGATTGGAGGGGGCATACATGGAGAGGAGGTTGAACATGCCCTCTGTTCGTATTCTTACAGTGCCTCCTCTCAGATCTTAGCTTTCTTCAAGATTTGGCATCTGGGTTTTCATAAATCAGTGGCTACGGTGGGAATCTGATTTGGGTTTTTTCATTTGATTATTTCTTCTGTATTGGTTGTGGTTGTGGATTTTGATCCTTTTGTTTTTTTTTTTTTCTGATTGAAATAGTTTCTTGTTTATTATTTTTTTTCTTCTTCTTCATTTAGGTGTACTGAATTCTGGGTCCAGTTTATGATCGGTGAAGGATCGGATGCTTCTAAATTGATCCAGGAGTACTTGTTTTGAATCTGGTTGCAATCTGTGTTCGTAATATTTCAAAAATTAGGTACTCGTCTTTCTAGATTGGTGGTTATATATATTTATCTGCATTTGATTCCAGTTAGGTTGATGGACAAAAAGGGGGACTTCATTTGAGCTGTTGGTGTTTCTGCTGGATTTGCTTGGATATTTTTCAGCATTTCATCGTGCTGGAATACTTTTGTTTATATTATAGAATTGAATTGGATCCATTACTGAATGCTCCATCTTTTTCGAGTTGAGTTTGAGATTTCGATTCAAAGTTTGCATTTTTTTTTAGTTGGTTCAAGTGTGGGTGGATTTTGTGAATTCTCTCAAACTTGAATTGATGACGTACGTTATGGCTTGTAGAGAAAATGCAATCCGATAGTGGTAAGCTGTTTATTGGCGGCATATCTTGGGACACAAATGAAGTGCGCCTCAAAGAGTATTTCAGCAGTTTCGGGGAGGTGGTAGAAGCAGTTATCATGAAGGATCGGACCACAGGGCGTGCTCGTGGTTTCGGTTTTGTAGTTTTTTCAGACCCGGATGTTGCGGACACTGTCATTGTGGAGAAGCACAACATTGATGGAAGGATGGTAAGAATATATATATATATATTTCTGCGACTGTAATTTTCTTCAATTGAATGACCATGCATCGTTATGATTTTCCTTTTAATCTCTGCAATTGTAAAGTAAAATTCATTTCATAATAGGAGTTATGGGCCTGAAATTGTATTTGTATGAGTTCATTTCCTATAGTTCTCTATTCAACTAAATTTCAAATATAGCAAGAGTAAATATGGTTCTTGGTATTTTATCTTCTCTGATCAGTTGAGTTAATGCATTTTTTTGTTCTTCTGATCTCATAACTTAATTATAGAGCTTGTGTAATCTTTTTTTTTTTTTTACCAGTGCATTATCTATTCTCAGGTTGAAGCAAAGAAGGCTGTTCCCAGGGATGACCAGAATATTTTGGGTAGAACCAGTGGGAGCATCCATGGTTCTCCAGGTCCGGGTCGCACAAGAAAGATTTTTGTTGGAGGCTTAGCATCCACTGTCTCGGAGAGTGACTTCAAGAAGTATTTTGAACAGTTTGGGACAATCACAGATGTTGTGGTGATGTATGATCACAATACCCAGAGGCGAAGAGGCTTTGGATTCATCACTTATGATGCAGAGGAGGCAGTGGACAAAGTTTTGCTTAAGACATTTCATGAACTGAACGGGAAGATGGTTGAGGTCAAGCGAGCAGTTCCTAAAGAGTTATCACCTGGGCCCAGCCGTAGCCCGCTTGGAGGATACAACTATCGTCTGAGTAGGGTCAATAGCTTCCTTAATGGCTACACTCAAGGGTATACTCCAAGTACAGTTGGAGGCTATGGACTTGGTAGATTCAGTCCTGCGGGTGGTCGAAGTGGGTTTCCTCCTTTTGGTTCTGGTTATGGAATGGGTATGAATTATGAACCAGGGTTGAGTCCAGGTTTTGGAGGAAATGCAAGTTTTAATAGTAATATCAGCTATGGACGTGGGACGGGTCCGTATTATATCAACAATTCTAATAGGTTTAGCAGTCCCATTGGATATGATGGTGGTAACGGAGGAAACACGTCATCCTTTTTCAGCTCTGTAACTAGGAATTTGTGGGGAAGTGGGGGGCTTAATTATGGAACAAACTCCACAAACGCCAATGCTTACAATGGACCCGGTAGTGGGAGTATTGGAGGAAGTACATTTGGAAATAATGGGGTTAATTGGCGTTCATCGGCAATTTCAAGTCAGGGTGGGGGAAATAATGTTTCTAACAATAGTGGGGGTTTTGGTTATGGAGCTGGTGATAACAGTTACGGTTTGGGAACTGGAGGGTATGGAAGAAACGGTGGTACAATTGTGCCCCCCACATCCTCATTAGCTGCATCGAATGGTGGTTTTGATGGGGCCTTCACGGACTTTTACAGTAGTGGTTCAATTTACGAAGACCCCACTTGGCGTTCTTCGAATTCCAAGCTCGATGGGCCTGGTCCCTTTGGTTATGGGCTTGGTGGTGCAGCTTCTGATGTTTCAGCCAAAAGTTCTCCTGGTTATGTTGGAGTTTATAGTGTTAATAAGAGACAACCGAATACAGGTAAGAGCCACCTAATTAACTACCTATGCAACTTATTTTTTTGATCTTTTTAATAACCTATGCAACCTATGCAAATACATGTTTTGTTCTTTTGTTGTTGAAAGCTAGGGGACCCTTTTTGTTTTTTCCTTCTTCCAATAGATTGTTAGTTGGTTTACCGGATCATAGTGGAAATAAGGACCCTCTAAACTTCTGAAATACAGTGGAAATATGGACTTTCATGCCAGATCATGCCAATCTCTAGCTAAAAGGGAGACAAAATATCTAGGAATGGGTGTTTGGCAGAAATACTATCTAATTACTGCAAAATAATTTGGGTCCAGTTTATACTGGTAACATATAATCACACTGTTCTCTTTAGCTTGATCGTTTTGCTACCCGTGCATGGCATCATCGGATTAACGGACAAAATTGTTGCATCCGAGCAATACTTATTTCTTCACTATCGGATGTTCCACGAAATTGGACTACTTTAATACTGGGTTTAGTTTGTTTTAGCATACAGTTGAAGTGAGGAATTCTGCTCTAATCAGTTGGTTGTTTTGGTTATGCTCCATCTTGTTAACTAGAGTAATTTGAATATGGAAATATTTTATAGGCTCATGGTGGTGCTGTATAATTCAGTAGATCGAGTTAATCATGATATTACTAACCTTAAGGTTGGACTCATCTAAACTGAAATTGATTATCTACAGTGTTTTTCTCATTGTTCAATGGCTATTGATATCTATACACCTTGTTATTTGATTGTTACATAGGTTGCCTAGTTGGTACTTTACTTACCTTTCATCCTCTAGCTTATTCCATGGCCTTCTTATCAATTGCCTTATTTTGGATGATAAATTTGTTACTACTTAGATGTAGCTTTTAACCTTTTATCCTCTATCACGAGGCTTTAGCAGCCAGGTTTTTATGCTGGCCAGGAAATGTGCTGCTTTGGAGTTGTAGGTTTATTAGGCTTTAAAGTTTACTTAGGCTAAGTTTGGGGGAACTACAAAATACCAAGGGATTAAGCTATAGAATAAATGCATTATAAACAATTAAGTAGAGAGATTTTTAAGTATCTACATGAACGTAACAAAACCCCTGAACAAAGGAGTTTCAAGTTACTTATAAATACCTGTTTAGTGTATTGCATCTAGTCATTTGAAAACCGTCCATCTAATGTTTTGTAGAACATTTTTAATTATTTAGCCTAAATATCTTGGTACTTTGAAGTACCTCATCCAACATGACGAATGTAGAAACTATAGGACTAAACTTAGAAGGAAAATTCTTTCAATCTTGAGTCATTGTAATTAGATTTCATTGGTGTTGGTGGAAGCAGCTGGCCTGCAACTTTTACAACTCGACTAGATATGATTATTAACCCTTTGGTGAGCGGGGTCAATGGCCCCAACTGGGTATTGATTGTGCACTGTGCTGGGGTGTAGAGACAATACCTGGTATCTCTCTCTCTCTCTCTCTCTCTCTCTGTGCAGATGTGGGTGTTTTGGGTCAAATAAGTTTGGTTTTTCTTTCTTTTAAACAAAATAAGAAAAGCATTTCCTTCTTGAATATGTTGGGATACTTATCTCTCTATTCTGCAATCGCTATCCCTAACTAGTTGAAAATACTTGTAGATCTCTGTCGTAATAAGTAGTTTTTGACCTTTTCTTTACCAAGTTCAGCTTGTTCCTTCACAGCATAAACTTGCTTTTTTTTCTTCCCCCCAATCTAGGTTTGCATATACCAGTAAATGGCTAGCAGTATGCGTTTTTAAAGAGAAGCTTTCCTTTTCTACACTTGGCACACAATAAGTATACTCAATGGTGCATTGCAGTTTAGTATACTGCATGTATTGTGGTTCTCTGAGTTTCATCCTTCTATTTTGTTCTTTCAATGCAATCAAGGAAGAAACTAAGGGCCGTTCATTTATGTAGGGATTTGGAATATCAAGGCTATGTTTATTATTTAAATTGTCTGCATATAATAATTGAAAATCCTTTTATATAGTACTGCATCTAGTTAACATCTAGTTATTTCAACTGCATTCAATCGAGTGTTTTTTAGGGTTAGTAGCAACTTAGCCTTGTTATCAAATCCAAATCCCTACCTAAATAAATGGACCCTGCCAAGCTAGAAATATAACAGAGTCTAGGATAAAGGTTGTTGAGTCTACAAATACAAATTCAGCTAAGCCTATGGTTAAAATATGTCTGGGATCTCTCTATTTCTATCTTGCGTGTTGCTCATTGGAAATTAACCAAATAATATTAATATTCCACCAAATTTCCAATGACCTTTTAGTTTAAAGTAATAAACTGACTAATTTGGGGCCTGGAAATGAAGAGGAAAGATTTAGTTGAGCTAATAACTATGGTTTACTATCTCATTGATACATGTTCACCTGCTGCAATTAGGAATGTGCATCAAAGTAACGACAGAGGGATGAATAAGTGGAACAGAGAATTTAATCGAACATTGAAATATCATTTTTCATAGCCTTGCCGTCATCGAACTAATCAGTGATTCACAGCGTACATTGTTATAGTTGTATATTGCTTGTTTGATGGAATGTTGCGACAGTTCTAAAAGTAATGTAATCTTAGCTTAGCTTAAGCTCTCTGATGGGATACTCATTCTAATTATATTTTTTGGATTCATCTGAAAGGTTATTTCACAGTTCTACTTGATAGTCTTAGGCTGTACCCATGAGTTGGCTGAATGGTTACTGGAAATACATGTTTGGCTTAAATTTTGCTTGAAATAATTTCCTTGAATGGAAACATATTGCTCAATTGATTCACTTAAAGTTCCGCCTCCTATTGCTTTTTCAGGAATTGCTGCCTAGGATCGTCATTTCTGATATCACGACATTGTAGGTGAAGATAATCTGGTGAAGCAGGTGAACTGTGAATTTTGCACACCACCCTCTCTCATTTATGTATCTCAGTAAAAGAAATTTGGTTCGTAAGAGCTAACTGGGAGTGGTTTTGAAGAGTTAAAAGTTAAGAGTTAGAAGTTAAGATGGATTTTGTGGTAATGCTTGAGTTTTGAGTTACCATTTTAGGTTTTTGTGTTTTGGTCTTTGAGTGAGATATAAAATCAGATTGCGGGATATAGTCAGAAGTGTATCATGCATCTCCGGCGAGGCGGCGATACCCAAAAGAAACCAGAAAAAAAGACCCAAAAAAAAAGGCAAAAAAGAGATAGACTGATAAATATGTTTTTTTTCCTTGTAGAATATTATCTGTAAAATCTCTGGCCAAGTTGTGGGTTCCGGTCAGGGATTTGCCTCTTTTTTTTGTCTTTAAAAAAAAAAAATCATTCTTTGTTCCCATCATTGGTTTGTTTTTATTGTACCTGAGATTAATGATTTACTACTAGTGTGAAACATTTTGAGGGTTACCCATGTCGGGACCCCATGAATAAGTAATTGCAATTCTCTTCTTAGCCTCTAATGCAACAATTTTACTGCATTTACCCATTTAAAAGAAACAAAAAGTTTTACTGCAGTTCGCCCTATTTATTTTTTAACTCTTCTGCTAAGACTTAAAAATTAAGATGTCCTTTGCTATGCCATGCATGTAGTCGTTTAGCGATATTTCTCCTTCTCCTTAATTTGTAAGTGAAAGATCTCGAGTTAAGTTCTGACGAATATTCTTTATTTATAGGAGAAAATCGACTGCTTTGGAATAGTTCTAATTCCCAACTTTCCAAAAGAAAATAGTAACAAATGGTAAGTAAGTAACTTACAAATTTATTGGGAATTTGAAGGATTCTTTAAAAACAATTTCGTTTAGGGTTTGTATTTTATTTGTCGAGCTTGAAACATGTAGGAAATATGAGAAAGGTGGAAGGGATGATGGAAAATTGGGGTAGGGAGAGGAAGAAATAATGAAGAACGAAATGGGAAAATTAGAAATTGGAATTCCCAAAAAATAAGTTTTGGTTTTTGATTTCTTATTTTATAAGAAAGGTAGAAGGGATGATGAGAAATTGGGTTGTGGACAATTAGAAGGGACAACTAAAAATTGAAAACGAACTGGTTATCACTTTAACAAATTCAGTTTGTCAAATTGAAAAAGGGGAAAAAAATTGAAAGACACCAACGCAGAAGGAAAAGTAATATTGTGGTTTAAGGAAAATTGTTTCTAGTGCCCCCAAACGTTACAGCAATTTTAATTATTGTCCATATAGTTTTTATGTTAAATATCTCAACGATTTATGTCAAGAATAAAGATAAAATTGGAGTTGTTTTAGATATATAACATGTGTTTTTTTTAATAGTAATTATTGAGAAAGTTAACGGAAAGATATCGCAAATCCGAACCGTGAAAGGAAAGGGAGGTTCTGTGACTGGACCTGTCCCTAAATTTCCTTGGAAATCGAATCGGTTCTACTCCTATCTTGTCAGGCAAGAGATATTACCAATTTTATCTTTATCCATATCTTATTATATTAACCAAATTAAACCCATTCTTGCGGAGTTACTGCCCACATCCAACCTACTTATCGCGATAAGTAGTGTGGAAACTTTGGATTTTATTTAGGGGGGTGGATTCAATTTGGGGGTTTAAATGATTTTTGAAGTTTTCAAATTCAGATATATTCAATAAGGATTTTAATAGATTCTATATAAATCAAAGTGTATTCGATCTATCTTCTGATAGATTGTTTTAAAATTCTTTAAGATCTAGGTGTATTCAATCAAGATTGTAAAATACAATTTACAAATATAGGTGTATTCAAAAGTTTCATTGGATTTTAGGAGAAAAAAATACACATATCTACCCTTCAACAAAATACCACATCTCATCCTAATATTTCATTGGATTTGGACAAAAAAAAAAAGCATATTTCTCGAAACATTTTTCTTCAACTACCCCAAGTTAGGCGATTGCCCTTGTTTGCCGGGGCTTTCCAATCTTGATATTGTGTCCTTGTGTTTCTGTGTGTGTTGTGTTCTTGGGAGGATTTCTCCCTACTTTTTTGGATCCTAAAAAAAAAACCAAAAATTCTACAAAAATTTTGGGGAGAGAAAAAAGTATTCTGTTGTGGCATATTATCTGCTCAAAATCTCTCCCTGCCCAAAAATTCTGCAAAAGCACCAACATATTATATGTTGTGACATATCATCACTTGCTCAATGCTATTAAGTAAATACATAGACTTATCTCTGCCCAAAGAAAAACCACCAACAGAACACGCTAATTAATCAAAACATTTAATCCCAAAAAAAAGGTTAAGGATGGGCGGATAAGCATGATCGCTTATGTGGTTGTGCTGTCACAACCTGATTTTGTGCGTCTCTTTGTTGTGATTTTGATTCATTTACTAAAATGATGAGGATAATGGAGGAATACATTGGAATTTGGTGAATTTGAATGGTTATTGAAATGGAATGTTTTGAGTCTTCTAAGGAAAAAAAAGGTATTCAATTGGCTTATAGTAGGTTTTTTTTTTTTTTGTGTGTGTATATGTAGATAAGCAAAACACTTTAAAATCCAATGAAATTTTATTATGAAATCTAATAAAATTTGGCATGAAATCGAGTAAACTCATATAAAATAATAAGAAATCAATTAAAATCCATTACAATTTTAAATCATTTAAAACACATTAAAATATATTAAAATCTCAATTGAATATGCCCCCTTAATCTGAATTTTATTATTAATAAATATTATGCCCACAAAATGATTACTATAAATAGGGTTATTTGCATATTTACTGAATGAACACTATTCTCATAACCAAACCTCCTCTTTTCATTTTCGTAAAATTTTCCTTTTATCACAATTAATTGTTATAAGTTTATTAATACTCAAATATAACCATAGTCAAGTTTTTAACTTCATAAATAAACACCACAATATAATCGCATATACCTTTCAACAATATCCCCAAATATTCATTCTTTAATTTTATCATAATTTGTTTTCATTTTTATTTTCTTACTCAAATCTCATCTCGAATATATATATATATATATATATATATATAGAGTATAGCTACGGGGACGACTAGCGTCAGGGTAAAGCTCCCTTCCATTGGGGCATTAACACTTGCTAGAATTGAAGACTTTGAAGAGTCTTAGAAAACCAGTTTTTTACTTCTAAAGTATTCTTCATATAATACTCATGTAATAAAAATCTTATAATAGTCATAATTTCTTACTTAGAAAACCAATTACATACTATTCAAATAATAATTCTTTGTAAATTCCTTGTATAAAAATAATTTTAAGGGCTTTTTAATGATCAAATTAACCTTAATTTATACTTAATTTCCTTATACTAATTGTTAATTTAAATATAGACATAATATATTGGAATTTCGGAAATATATTCAAACGTTATCCAATTAACTCAAACTTAGTATCAATGAACTCAGAATTTTAAGACAAACAACTTTCATGTTGACAGTAGTCTGAGGCGCTGCCGCAAGCGCCCCCAGCACCACCACAAGCCTCTACGCTTGGTGGCCACACGCGTGCACAGTTCTTCTTCAACCCAGAGCGGGTCGACCTATTTTCCAGCAATCGGGTTGTTCGACCTGTGACACATATCCAGCTTAAAATGTAGAAACCTTACCTCAAAAAGTTCTAGCACAACTTGTTTTCCAGAGCTTCCTACGTCTAGAACGTCTCCTCCTCGTTCGAAAATGATGACATGGGCTTATACAGCATGCTAAGATCCTCAACATTGAGTATAATAGCCCAAAACCGTTCGACAACCCACAACCAGTACTTGAAATATATGGTTCTCTTCTTGACCATGGGTATGGAGGGTCTTAGCCCTTCTTGCAGCCTCCAAATCCTCTTTTTTCTCTTTTTTCTCTTCTCTCTCTTCCCTTTCTTTTATTTTTCTTTCCTATTCTCTCTTCTCCTTGCTAGCTCTCTCTCTCTCTCTCTCTCTCTCTCTCTCTCTCTCTCTCTCTCTCTCTCTCTCTCTCTCTCTCTCTCTCTCTTAGGTGGCTTGTTTTTCCTTTATTTCGATTCATTTTCACCGAATACCTTCAAACACACACCCCTCATATTTATAAGATGGGTAATTCGGTGGAAGCATGTGGGAGGGAATTATGAGGATAATTCTAGAATTTCCTAGGCATTTCTTGCAAAATGGCTAAAATATGTGTTTTCCCAAAATTACTAAAATGCTCCTACATTGTTTAAAACCAAAACAAACTTATCTGAACTTCATTCCTGACATACTGCCTGTTTATGAACTCAGAAGTTTGAGACTTTAGTAACGGTTCTTTTGAATTGTCTAGAAATTGTCTGGATAAAAAAACTCAATTTTTGACCTTTAGGGGCAAAACCGTCAGTTTTACTTTTCCCAAATTTTTGGGTCATTACATTCAGCACATGTCTGCTTTACACGTTTAGACATAATTCAGCTTTTCTATCTATCAAAAATAATTTATTTCATTAATATTAAAATGACTTATTACTCAAAGTACTCTCCAAATCAGAACTCAAGTCTCAATTTGCTCATCGAACGCGAAATAGTAATCAGAACCCTCCTTCTATCAGCTCTATTGCACCAAAAGCTAACATTATTACAAACACTCTTTAGGATACTTAGTGCCAGCAAAAGATTGAATGTTTTATTCCTTTTTTTTGGTAGAAAAATGTGAAATCTAAATATTAACAAAAAAAAGTTGAAATACGAAGATAAAGTAAACATTATCAAGGTGGCACAACGTAGAAGCATGGATGATGAATGGTAAAGATAACAAGCACGATCATTTTTTCCATTCCACCCAAAATCGAGAATAATTTCTTGTTAGATCTCATAAACAAACACTTTATTGAATTGCAAAATCAATGGCTTTATACAAGCTTGTTACAAGGAAATTAACAAAAAACAAACTCCACGTTCACAACTCTTAAGAACGTGTTGAGTGGTTCTATGACCAATTCAAAAAATAGATTACCCTACAAATTAGGGCATTAATAATAGAGAGTAAATCACTAAGAAAAAGACTTAGTCATCATTAATATACGGCTTTGCAAAATTCCCGAAGGGATTAAAACCATCAGTAGTAAGTTCTAATCTGACATTTCTAGGTTCCGCATTAATATCAAGATACATATTATGTAATTCCTACCAAGCTTCTCCATTAGCTAGATGCCTCAATGTATCAACATCAATGTGCTCATCTTCGCGCCACCTCATATCACGAGGTGTGTGAGACGAAATGTAGAATCATTGTAGCCTTGGCTTTAGTGGAAAATAACGCATCATTTTATTTTTTGACCTCGTTCAAGGACAAAATCGTAATTTCGCCCTGAATGTCCATTAATGCTCGGCTAATTTCCGATTAGCCTCACTAATCCGTAATTAGTCTTAATTAATCCTTTAAATTTGGGACGGGTCGTTACAGTAGACCTTGGCCGATTTTTCTGGGCTTTTGGGTCGATTTTCTGGGCTTTTGGGCTAGGCGCAAATGGGATGCTTTTGGGCTGAATTTTCGGGTCATTGGTTCTGCTATTTGGATTGGGCTTCAAATGTGGGCTGAATTTAATGGATTTTAAATTTTAAAAAATGGATTTATACAAATCCATCGAATTTCGTTCATAATTTATTCGTTCGAACTCCGATCGGGACGATTATTTCGCCAAAATTCCAAGTTTTATTTAATTCTACAAAAATCCCACAATATATATTTTTTTCTCTAATTTTTTATTATTTTAATATTAAAAGTCAAGTATAAATGGTATAAAATAATATAAAATAATACTTAATTGATGACCTATCACTCAGCCCCTCCGCGATGGCCACTCTCGGCATCGACTCCATGGCCGCCTCCAACCATTAGCCTCACTCTGTCTCTCAAGCTATAAACCACGCCCACAAGAGAATTTGCGATCAATAAAATAAAATCAGCCACATGCATCACCCACCATCATCATGATCTGATCTCTATGTTCTTCATTTATCTACAATTTATTCTAATCTAATTTAAGAGCAATGAGAGCTTGACTTCGATTTGGGAATACGAGGTAAAGATAAATTGAATGGGCGGTGATCCTTAGTGATTTGGCTATTTTCCATTCAGTTTCGAAGAACACAAGGGGAAGGATGATGGGTGATAACTTGAGGGAAAAAGAGGATGATTGGGTGATTGATAACCAATTGAACCAAAAAAAAAAGGGTATCATTTAACTTGTTTCACCCAATCTCCGGGTTTTACCAAATTGTCCACAATTTTTTGTTTTATTTTATACCACTTATTTCACCAACCGTTGGATTTTAGAGAGTTGGATCCAATGGTATTAATGGACACCGCACTTAGTCCGGTGTTGGATTGTAGAATTCCCGTATATTATCTTCCTGTCGCTCATCACTATTCTATTCCTCTCTCCCTAAACCCAAAGAGATTCAAGAGTCCATAACACAAGACAATGTCAATGAAGACGATGGTGATGAAGACGAGACCAGAAACAAGACCACGTCGATGGCAATGGCGATGTTGATGAAGATGATGTATCTCGCAAACTCGCAATGCCCCGAACGGTGGTGCGATGGCGATGCTGGGTTCTCCAAAGCTGGGTGAATCTCGAATTCAAAGATGGGTTCTTCACTTATTCTGAAAATCAGGTGCATTTTGAGTGAAATTTTGGGTGAGATTTTGAATTCTAATGTGATTTGGGGAATTTTAGGTGAATTTGGGTGAAATCTTGCTGAATTTTGTGTGGATTTTTTGTATAGACGTGGTGCCGCCTAGCTCACCCAGGACCGCCAAGTTGCCAACAAGTCCGCCTAGGCACCGTCTAATTCCCCTCCCACCTTTTGCTGTCGCAGAGCCATTTTGCGTGGCGGCTGAGCCCCGCCTAGCATCTAGGCGGTCGCCCAGGTCACTGTTTAGAACATTGATAAATACATACCTTTTGTATTGATGAGAGATGGAGTGGTGAGAAGATGAATTAATGTTGTGAGATAGCGGGGGGAGAGAGAGAGAGAGAGAGAGAGAGAGAGAGAGAGAGAGAGAGAGAGAGAGAGAGAGAGAGAGAGAGAGGAAGAAGAGTGGGTTGTGGGTGTTAAATGCTGTTAGCATTTTGCTCGACGAAGGTATTCGTAGGACCAATTTAATGATTCATCGGACAAACTGTCTATTTTGGCGTTAAAGGAAATTCCCTCCCACCAAAATCGTTACCCAACGAATATCATCGTCGGGTAACATTGGTCAATGTTTTACGTTACCCGATGAATAATATCCAACATATTCGTCGGGTTGAAAAATATTACCCGACGAGCACTCTTTTTTAGTCAAGTAATCTTCAGAGTTTTAGCGTGCGAACCACTTTCCTTTGCGCTAGAATGTTACCTGACGAGTCTCTCATATTCGTCAGCCAACATTGAATTTAACAACGAAATTTTTATCGTTGGGCAAAGTTTTGTAGGGTCTATCTCATTATCTCAATTTCTTATAGTGACTCCATCTATCTCATTATCTCAATTTCTTATAGTGAATTTAACAACATATGTGACTTCATAATACAATTAAAAATGAAGTGACAAGGTGATTCGAACTTAACTATAGTTCCATAATACAATTAACATGAAACTTCATAATTGCTCCTAAAGCTGAAGATTGAAGCCACAAATTTAGGGTCGACCTGTTTCGATTCAAGAACAGATATCTCACTTATAACTTCAGCTTTGTCTCTCTCAAATCGCTCATCTTCTGCAACAAAAAATTTTACAGTTTGATCTTTAAAGTGAGTTGACAAGAAAAATTCAAACTAGACAATGTGGTAGATAAGATCTGAAGAGACACAAACAGTTCCCACGTACCTTTGTCGACCGTAAAATCTTCTAAAAAACGGAGAAGCTTTGCCCGATTTGTGACAAGCACATTAACAATCTCAGGAGGCTTATTTTGATTTGCAACAAATAGCTGCAAAAGAGAGAAAATAAAAACAAGAAATTAGTCATACCTTAAATGGATAACAATAATAATTGACGATACTGATCTGCACAGACCTTGAACACATGGAAAGCTTCTAATTTGATTGTCTTCTTTGGATCCTGCAAGTACCCCAAAAGAAAAAAAAAATTCATTAATGAAGTGCATATTGTACAGCCTTGAACATGAATATTGATGCAAGTGTTTGTGTGTGGGAACTAGCTAGATGTAGAGAGTTTATATATACCCTAAGAAGATTCATCAGAATTCTAATGTTATTTAGAGAGCAGACGTATCGAACCATCACTTCTGCGTTTGACCGATCCAGTAACATATCACTTAACAGCTGAAAGGATCAAGATAAGATCATAATCTGTCCAGGAATATTAGAATTGTTTCGTCTGTGAAAGCTTAATTAATGCAATGGTACCTTAATGCCCTGGCGTTTGGTGACGTAATTTGGAGACTCAAGCAACTGGGAATTGTACTCTTGGAAAAACTGAAGCCACTCAGCATATATACATGCAAGTTATTAGTATTTGAATTTCTAAAATGTGAAAACTAGTTAAAAAAATTCGGATTATGAATCTATAGCTCACCCATTCATAGTTTTTCAAAAGAAATTTAGCAACAGTTGATTTGTGCCTCGTCATAAGTTCCTATTAAAATCACCGCGTTGAGCTAGTTAGGGATTAAATTACGCGTAATAAATACTTATTAGAATTTAATAAGCCATTCAACTTGGAAACAAACCTTAAAAGTAGCTGAAGCATCCGACGCCACGACGAAATTTGGTGTTTGTATATAATTGAAAAATTTCTTCATGTGCTTTGAGTCCAAGACGTAACTGTAAAAGTTTAAGAAGTTCTAATCAAATATTTTGTAGTAACACGTACACAAATTAACCTACTGAATCACAAACTGACCTTGCAATTGTTTGATGACGAATACACTCTCTTGAAATTGCACCGCAGGAGAGAGCAATATCACCAGCTTCTTCATACCTAAACCAAGTCGGATCAAACCAAACCAAACCAAACTGAAATTCGATCTAATCGTGTTTCTTTATATTTCGATCTCTCTCATGAGTACGTACCGACCATTTATTCACTTAAATTTAGAACTTGTTACCCTTTAATCAAAATGTCCATAAGATCGATGTTCTTTTCCAAGTACTCTAGTCCAATCAATCGCGATTGAACTCGCTGCTTGAACAAATTTGCAACGATATGAGTTGCGTTTTTGCGAGCCTGCAACATATAAATATAATTAAGAACCTACTTAGAATCTAATTAATTGATCATTTTCCTAAGTAACATCAGTTAATTATGCTTATTAATTGATTAATTGAATTACCCCAAGGTTGAGCTTTGAAAGGCAAACAATGAGAAGCCTGAAAGTGTCCCCTTTGAAAAACTCTTGAGTAAGTTGTGCACAAGACTCTTTATTTGCTTCTGATTCCTCAGTTCCATATAGAACTGTTCTTATCTCCAACATTGTTTTAGTCAATCTATCCATCTACAAAAAACTTCAAAGTCAATGCCATAATCCACATTTCCTTTGATGCAATCATATATATAATCTATACAACGACTCCGATACGGAGGACCTCTCCATAATGTTGGTTACTCCATTCACAAGGCTCGAACTCGAGACTTTGCGTAAAGAGAATAAGGTCATTTCTACTTGAACCACCAACCATTGATTGAATCAGTTAATTAGATTCTACTAAATTTCGACACATAAATGTCATGGTATGTAAATTACATTTCAATTTTATCATATAAGAAAAATACTGATTAAAATAGAATGATATTTAAACCTTGTCTTTGTCCTTTTGCTCGGAAGCATTCTTCTTTTGATCAACAAAAACCAGGAACTCTTGGATGCGCTTTACAAGTTCTGTTGGCGTTCGCAGCCTTGGCCTGAAAAATGCCTTCATTGTCAATATTTTCGTCATCATAACACTCAAAGGCACTACATTAAAATCGTCTTATCTTGCCTTTCATACACTTTTGGATTTCAGAAGTTGAGAATGTTAGGGTTTAAGGGGAGGAAGAAAGATGAGATTCGAAAGTTTAGAATCTACAGTCCGTTAGCGGTTTTTTTGGGACGACAAAAAGGTTGTTAAAATCCACAAATATAGAAACTGTTGGTACGGGGGATTTTCCACCTGGTGCGCGTGTGGTCCACGAGCGAATCAATTTATAACACGTGGAATGCAGAAGAGAGTGGGCGCCAATTTACAACTATGGCAGTAAAAAAAAAAAATATAGTAAATACAGTGCTATGCGTACAGTTACACATAAGATAAGTCTGATAAGAAAGCCATAAATAGTATATACCAGTTATGACTACAGTTACTAAAAGGATTACAACGCCAAAAATAGCGGAAAATTTGTTTTTTCCTCGCTTTTTTTTTTTTAGCTTTTTTGTTATGGGTTTTTTTTTTAAGCTTAAAAATGAATATGAGATACATGGGTTCTTATTATGTAGTTGCTAAAAAAGTATTAAATATATACTCATTTTTACGTGTAAGGTAACTCAATTAGTTAAAATTTCTTATTGCCTAGTAGTGGATAAAAAATTCTACATACTCAAAATTACAAGTGACAGTTGATTTTTCAGAGTTAAAATCACTTTCTTTGAAAGTTGCCCGTCAGCTTGTTTGGTTAAACAAAATTTGATATATTCAATAATGAATTGAGTAATCTAGGCATCCCAAAAAAAATACATCAAATTGAATCCCAAATGATATGATTTCTTCCACATCATAACTTTACTACCGCCATTAGTCTCATCGACGTCGAGGCATGCCGACGGCTGCTCCACTGCTTGTGTACAATAAACTAGCTGTCCTTCTTTAATTAAACCAGGCAATTCTATCAATGTTAGATTCACAATTGACATGAGATAAACCATGATTTTCAAATAGAAAAAAGGACTAAGATAAAGCACGTTTAGTCTAGGTGTCGAATTCAAAAGCTACACTGAACTTGGGAGCGGAGGTCGAATTTGACGCTGAATATCAAAGCGAAAAATATAAGAAAAGGTAGTAGTAGAATAAATCTCAAGAAATTTAAGAGGGGCAGTCAGTTTACTATATTTTATGTCGAAGAGACTAATGGTGCCAATAAAATTATGTTGTTTAGGGTTGATTGATTAATTAGGAGTAGTTAATTTTAAATTCGAGACCTATTCTAAACATGCTCATCTGTAGTCCTTTTTGCTATATGACAATCATGGTTTATCTCTTGGCAATTGTGAATCTAACAGGTATACTCCATTTTCATTGTAGTTAATGATATATATATATACATATATATATATATATATATATATATGTTGATACACAAAATGTGTCAATTTAGGGTGTGAATTCTGCTCAGCCATATGTTTTTAAACTGACTCGTCAAAAGAGAGTAACTGACCGTCAATCAGAGGTAGGTACCGGTGTGGTACCAGTCTAAGGGTACTCCGATGTCCAAGTTAGTGATGGGTCTGTGTATAAGGAGTGGGTGGTGAATAGTAATTCGTAAAGTAGGTATGACTAGTAAATGCTCAGTTATCTTTATAGAGAAAAGTGACTCCTTTTGTATGGGTGTGAGGGTGATAATAAATATATTCTTCCGATGTGGGAGTGAGCATTCATTGTGAGGCTGACACGTGCCCTGATGATGGACGAAGGGGGTGTGTCCACGTGTTAGTGCTGATCAGTCCTTACTATGGTTCGTTTATTAGTGTGGGCTTGAGCTCCTTGAGCTTCATAAGTGTGTGCTGAGCTAAAAGTATTGGAGCCAAATGAGTCAGTACTGATATGTTATCAACAGAAATCCCCCAAGTTCTTGACTGAGATGAAATTTTTCGGTTGGGGACTTGTAAAACTGCCCCAGACTCGGTGTAGGGAATATACCCCTAGTCCCCCAAGTAAGAAAGATTGAGCGACATGTCCAGTCGGTATGGAGGGGAGTTGGACTGGTCAGTGGACTGGTGGGACACTAATCTGTGTTCCTTTACTGGGTGGTGGGTGTGGTGTGACCTGCTAGTGGTGACTGCCTAATAGAATGCGTGTGAGCCAGTCGATGTTGGTAGGGCAGGTTAGAGGTCACTAGCTATGCAGCTCAGTTGGTACAGTTTAGTCTTTCAGCGTCTTCTGGGTTCCTAATGGTTGAGCTTAGGGACGTGTGAGGTCAGTGCGAGCGTGACACGTGGCAATGGTAATAAATGCTGATTTTTACCGAAGTGACCTTTCGCATGCGAGACGCCTCTATAAATAGCGGGGGAAAAGTGAGAAAGGTTTTTACTTTCACTTTTCATGCTTTTGCTCTGGAGGAAATTCTCCTCTTCCATTTAGGCGAGGATCTATGCAGCAGCGTGTGTGGTGGTGCAATTTTCGGCAAGGGCGACTGCTGTGTAAAAACAAGGTATGACCCTTTCTGTCTTCCTTTTTCTATTAAAATTTAGTTTTGGGGATGAATTGGGGAAGAACTAGGGGGCGGACATTGGTTCTGACACGACCCATCCCAAATCCCCGAAGGATTAACGCGGGATGTGACAGAACACGTCCCAAATCCCTCGGGATTAGCGTGGGACGTGCCTGCTCCCGTCTGACACGAAGTGTCAGACCAAGGATATTTTTGTCCTTTGCCCAACCAGGGCTATCAGAGGGCGCTAGGATCCGAAGGAGGAATGCGATGTCTCATCTCTGCTACAGCCGCACCCGCGATCAACCTGAAGGGCATTCAAAATACAAAAGCTGTGAGTGGACAAAACAATTATTTTATAAAAATATTTCATAAAAGACCTTTATGCCCTTCATTAAAAACATATGCATGTGTAACGACCCGTCTCAGAAATTAGGGTTAAGACCGTGATTAAGATGAGATTAGTGAGCTTAATCGGGGGTGAGTTGGTCCTAATAAGGTCGTTAAGGTAGAATGAATATTTTGCCCCTAGTTCGGGTAAATAGTTGACTTTTAGTTCGGGCGGTCAAGTGGGTTTTGACTGATGACCATGACGTATTTTAGGACGTCACGAATCCGTAGACAGGTGGCATGCCCGATTCCGACATCCGAGGAGGAAGTTATGATGTTCGGAAGGTTGAGGGCATAACCGTAATTTGGTTAAATTAGGGGGAAAAGTTGACTTTTCGTACGAACGGGCTTTTGTACGTTGATCGAGGACTGTTAGATAGATCTCGTCGTCCTGAGTTCGATGACAGGCGGCACGTATTTATCGGACTTACGATGTTTGAGATACTGGTCTAGAAAGGTAGTGGCAAAATGGTAATTTTGGCTTAAAAAGGAAGGGCATTTTGGTCTTTGTGTTTTGGGTCTGGTGCAACAGAGAGGGACAAATGGAGGGCTGAGATTGAGCCACTTGTGAGAAGGCTGAAGGGATGGTGAAGAGTGTAGGGGTTTTGGTTGGTTCTAGGCGTGTGCACGGTCCCAATTATTTGGGGTTGAATCGAGGAGTCTAGTGAGGTCTAGGGGACTCAGTAGGGTCCTAGGTAGCTACTGGTTGTACAGCCGTCACGGAGGAGTGCACGGCGGAGTCCAGTACGACGGGGAGTACACGACGTTCTCTGTTTTTCAGTCTGGGTTCAAACGTTGAGTCGTGGGTTTTGGGTGTGAGTCGACGGTTTTGGTGAGTGATGTGAGGTTCAGAAAGGTCCTAGGAACTGTCTACGGTGGTTGCCATGGTGGGGGAAGACCTGGTTGGCCGGGAGGAAGAACAGGGGACAGTTTGGGTTTTGGTTTCGAGCTCGAGTCGACGGGTTTGGGACGGTGTCGAGATGTCTGAGTACGGGGAATGGGTTGCTTAGGACGGGACGAAGAAGATGGTGAAGAAAGGAGCTGTTTTGGTGCAGGTACGGCGGTGAACCGGTCACACCGGTTCGAGTTACAGCGACTATTTCGAACCGGGTCGACCAGAGGTTGCTGGTGACACTGTAGCTGGCGTGTGAGGGCCACGCGCGTCCACTTTGGGTGGCGCGTGGGGGCGCGTGCGGCGGCGGTTGGGAAAACGGTCAACATGGTTTTTGGTCTAGGTGTTGTGATGAGTCCATTGGAATTGGTTTCGGGTTGTTCGGACGTCGTTTGAGGATAGTACCGCGAGGGTGAAGGTTTAGGGTTTAGGTTCGCTACGTTTAGGACCCGGGGATTTTTGGGGAAAATTAGGAGAGTCTTGGTAGACGTGTTAGTGACGCACTTTGGTGACTTGTGACAGGATCGGGGTTGCCCGAGGAAGCTGAGGAACGTACGAGACGTACGGGACGCGATTGAGGGCTTGGTACTGTGAGTTGACCCTTTCCTTAAACTCGAGCATGCATAACGGTTTTCCTATAATTTTTTTTATGGTTTTATATGTGATTTTATTATTGTTTAATATGTTAGTTTTACATAATTGCACAGTTTTCGAGAAAATTACGTATTTGTCACATTTTACGAGAAAGGCTGGATTTCTGATTATGATGCCATGATTTTGGGATTTCAAATGATAAATGGTTTTCAATGATTATAAATGGATTTGAGTAAAGATTTTTGGTTTTAGAATCGGATTTCGAAAAACAAGATTTGGTTTTAAAGTTGAAACGTGGAATTCCAGATTTGGGTTCGGAATGACGGTCGGGATGTCGAAAGGGCATCAGACCAGTGATTTCGGATTCGGGTTTGGATATGGATTTTGAAATGGTTTTCAAATGGTTTTGGATTGGATTTGCTGGATCTAGTTATTGGGTTAAAGACCCGGATATTGTGATTGACGGGAGACGGGCTCGAATTGGGTTTAAAGTCCCGGATTGGGTTTAAAGACCCCGATTGAGTTTAAAGACTCGGATATATTGATATTTCCCCCGTAGGCCTGTTGAGTTTAAAGACTCGGGAGTTTAAAAACTCGGGAGTTTAAAGACTCGGATATTATTGAGGCCTGGATTGAGTTTAAAGACTCGGGAGTTTAAAGACTCGGATAGATCCAGCAGGTTTGATCGGTTGGTTATGGCTTGGTACTTATGTTTTCTGATACAGTTTTATGACGCTGATGCTATAATTTCTATAACTGTTTTTATAGTGTTTTTTTAAATGTTTTTATGATGAGGTTTATGTGAATTATAACTGTTTTAGTAACTGGGTTATGCATGTGGTTTCAAAACGGAGGGCTAAACCGGGTTTTCTTATAAAATGGTTTTGGAAAACTTTTCCTTTATTCTGGTCCACTCACACTTTTCTGGTTTTAACTTTCCCTCCAGGTCGTGGAGCTAGAGCGGGGTTTTGGCGACGAGGCAGCGTCTGAGGCATAGAAGTTACGAGAGCGACCCCGAAGTGTTTTAATTTTTCCGTGTTCGTGTATCTAGTTACTGGTTTTCTTTCTTTTGGTACTTAGTACTATGCTCTGTAAACTTTAACTTCGGGATATTTTGTATAGGTTCTCCTGCGTCTGACTGTGTTCTTTGGTGGTTTAGAGTGAGTACTTTTGTGTTGTGTCGGGGTGTCAGACGGGAGCAGGATTTACCTCGGTTTTCGGGGTGAAACCGGGGTGGGTCCTGACAATTGGTATCAGAGCATAGGTTTGTCAAGTTTGTTGGGTTTGTCGGTCTGTGAGGTTGTGTTTAGGTTGTTTGACTGTTTCTATGCCTCTTTCAGCGTGCGATTGACGATGCCTCCGAGACGTAGACCCTCTCCACGACCTGAAGACGAAGCAGCTAGGGGGATAGAGAGTGCTACAATTGAGCGAGCCCAGCGGCTCGGTGCTACTACTTTTGGTGGCGGGGCAGATCCTGAGGAAGCCCAGAGGTGGATCACGAGACTTGAGCGTATCTTTGCAGTGATGCATTGTCCACCGGAGGATCGAGTGTTACTGGCTACGTTTTTACTGGACGGTGCGGCGTACGAGTGGTGGTATACCATCGAGTTGTCTGGTTGGGACGCCCACACTGTGACTTGGGAGACGTTTAGGGAGCGCTTTTTGGATCAGTATTACCCTCGTTCATTCCGTGATGCCAAGGAGGCTGAGTTTCTACAGCTTCAACAGGGAAATCTGAGTGTGGCTGAGTACGAGCAGAAGTTTCAGATGTTGTCTCGGTTTGCTCCTGCGTTTGTGGCTACTGAAGCCGAGAAGTGCCGTAGGTTTGAGTTGGGCCTGCGAGGTGAGATTCGAGCCATAGTGATGGCTGGATCTTTTACTACCCTCCGAGAGTTGTCGGACGCTGCGGTGAGGGTTGAGGCTAGCTTGCTGGTACGACGCCGAGAGCCACCTTTTTCGGGAGCTTCGAGTCTGAGGACACCGAAGAGAGGTAACTTCAGTGGAGCGTCGTCGTCGGGCGATGATCGTTTCTGTAGACCTGGTAGTTTCCAGAGTTCAGGATTTCGTGGTTACCGAGCACAACCTACTCCACAAGCTAGTGCGACGTCTGTTGCGTAGACAGGGAGACCGAGTCCGTCTGATCGGGATGTTTGTTTCTACTGCGGAGAGCGAGGTCACTTTCGACGTGAGTGTCCACTGTTACCACAGGAAGGTGGTGTAGGTCGAGGAGCTGCGGAGCCCGGAGAGAGTACAGCGTCAGGGACAGCGGGCACTAGAGGAGGTGGTGGTGCCACTAGTAGTTCGACGGGACGTGGTAGAGCGTCGGGATCTCAGGCCCGAGTGTTTTCGATGACACAGCAGGAGGTTCAGTTGGCACCAGGTGCGGGGACAGGTATTTTTACTATTCTTGGTTGTGTTGTACTCACTTTTTGCTGGATTCCAGGGTAGAGTCTAGAATTGTCCCTATGTGACCTGGCGTGTTACGGTAAGTTCTGTTGAAGGATGACGGAAGAATGGGAAAGGAGTGACTATAACTGATCGTTATGAGGTTATTGAAAGAGAGAACCCACAATCTAGAGTTTGCCTTTAGGACTTTGTAGATTTATCCGACGAGTGGTCAAGTGGGTTTTGACCGATGACCAAGACGTAGTTTAGGACGTCACGAATCGGTAGACAGGTGGCACGCCCGATTTTTACATCCGAGGAGGAAGCTATGATGTTCGGAAGGTTGAGGGCATAACCGTAATTTGGTTAAATTAGGGGGAAAAGTTGACTTTTCGTACGAACGGGCTTTTGTACGTTGACCGAGGACTGTTAGATAGATTTCATCGTCCTGAGTTCGATAACAGGCAGCATGTATTCATCAGACTTACGATGTGTGAGATACGGGTCTAGAAAGGTAGTGGCAAAATGGTAATTTTGGCTTAAAAAGGAAGGGCATTTTGGTCTTTGTGTTTTGGGTCTGGTGCAACAGAGAGGGACAAATGGAGGGCTGAGATTGAGCCACTTGTGAGAAGGCTGAAGGGATGGTGACACGTGTAGGGGTTCTGGTTGGTTCTAGGCGTGTGCAGGTCCCAATTTTTTGGGGTTGAATCGAGGAGTCTAATGAGGTCTAGGGGACTCAGCAGGTCCTAGGTAGCTACTGGTTGTGCAACCGTGACGGAGGAGTGCACGGCGGAGTCCAGAACGACGGGGAGTACACGGCGTTCTCTGTTTTTCAGTTTGGGTTCAAACGTTGAGTCGTGGGTTTTGGGTGTGAGTCGACGGTTTTGGTGAGTGATGTGAGGTTCAGGAAGGTCCTAGGAACCGTCTACGATGATTGCCGTGGCGGGGGAAGACCTGGTTGGCCGGGAGGAAGAACAGGGGAAAGTTTGGGTTTTGGTTTTGAGTTCGAGTCGACGGGTTTGGGACGGTGTCGAGATGTCTAAGTACGGGGAATGGGTTTCTTTGGACGGGACGAAGAAGATGGTGAAGAAATGAGGTGTTTTGGTGCAGGTACGGCGGTGAACCGGTCACGCCGGTTCGAGTTACAGCGACTATTTCGAACCGGGTCGACCAGAGGTTGCTGGTGACACTGTAGCTGGCGCGTGAGGGCCACACGCAGCCACATTGGGCGGCGCGTGGGGGCGCGTACGGCGACGGTTGGGAAAACGGTCAACATGGTTTTTGGTCGAGGTGTTGTGACGAGTCCATTGGAATTGGTTTCGGGTTGTTCGGACGTCGTTTGAGGATAGTACCGCGAGGGTGAAGGTTTAGTGTTTTGGTTCGTTACGTTTAGGACCCGGGGATTTTTGGGGAAAATTAGGAGAGTCTTGGTAGACGTGTTAGTGACGCACTTTGGTGACTTGTGACAGGATCGGGGTTGCCCGAGGAAGCTGAGGAACGTACGAGACGTACGGGACGCGATTGAGGGCTTGGTACTGTGAGTGGACCCTTTCCTTAAACTCGAGCATGCATAACGGTTTTCCTATAATTGTTTTATGGTTTTACATGTGATTTTATGATTGTTGGATATTTTATTTTACATAATTGCACGGTTTTCGAGAAAATTACGTATTTGGCAGGTTTTACGAGAAAGGCTGGATTTCTGATTATGATGCCATGATTTTGGGATTTCAAATGAATATGGTTTTCAATGATTATAATTGGATTTGCGTAAAGGTTTTCGGTTTTAGAATCGGATTTCGGAAAACAAGATTTGGTTTTAAAGTTGAAACGTGGAATTCCGGATTTGGGTTCGGAATGACGGTCGGGATGTCGGAAGGGCATCAGACCAGTGATTTCGGATTCGGGTTTGGATATGGATTTCGAAATGGTTTTCAAATGGTTTTGGATTGGATTTTCTGGATCTGGTTATTGGGTTAAAGACCCGGATATTGTGATTGACGGGGGACGGGCCCGGATTGGGTTTAAAGACCCGGATTGAGTTTAAAGACTCGGGAGTTTAAAGACTCAGATATATTGATATTTCCCCTGTAGGTCTGTTGAGTTTAAAGACTCGGGAGTTTAAAGACTGGGATATTATTGAGGCCTGGATTGAGTTTAAAGACTCGAGAGGTTAAAGACTCGGATAGATCCAGCAAGTTTGATCGGTTGGTTATGGCTTGGTACTTATGTTTTCTGATACAGTTTTATGACGCTGATGCTATAATTTCTATAACTGTTTTTATAGTGTTTTTGTAAATGTTTTTATGATGAGGTTTATGTGAATTATAACTGTTTTAGTAACTGGGTTATGCATGTGGTTTCAAAACGGAGGGCTAAACCGGGTTTTCTTATAAAATGGTTTTGGAAAACGTTTCCTTTATTCTGGTCCACTCACACTTTTCTGGTTTTAACTTGCCCTCCAGGTCGTGGAGCTAGAGCGGGGTTTCGGCGTCGAGGCTGCGTCTGAGGCATAGAAGTTACGAGAGCGACCCCGAAGTGTTTTAATTTTTCCGTGTGCGTGTATATAGTTACCGGTTTTCTTTCTTTTGGTACTTAGTACTATGCTCTGTAAACTTTAACTTCGGGATATTTTGTATAGGTTCTCCTGCGTCTGACTGTGTTCTTTGGTGGTTTAGAGTGAGCACTTTTGTGTTGTGTCGGGGTGTCAGACGGGAACAGGATTTACCTCGGTTTTCGGGGTGAAACCGGGGTGGGTCCTGATAGTATGCATTCGAAACCATTTCTAGGGTTCATGCCCGGTCCCCTTAAACCGTCATGAACCATAAAACCATTTGGGCCTTGGCCCGAAATCCTTAAATCAATACATGGGACCTCAGCCTAAACCAAAACACGTGGGAACTCATCCCAAATCCAGCTCATATGGGTCTCAGCCTAAACCAATACGCGTGGGTCTCAGCCCAACGCCATCTCAGTGAAAACTCATACACATATACATATATACATATATAACCCATCCTAGGCACTTCCTGAGAAGATGCCAACTCGGGGCACACAGTCCCTAGGGAACACATCCCCGATATATGTCACGATGTCTCTCTATATATAAGTATGCATACTACTCGGGGTCTCACTCCGAGTCTTTTCTCAAGAATTCTCCATTTGGGAGGCTCTATCTTCGGACCTAGTCCGATCATCTCTCCGGAATCTGGTCCGGGACCACATCATAATGCCTACTACTGGACCGGGATCCCTATGGGGATACCCACTCTGGTCTGTGGATCGTGACTCTCCAGGTCGACGTCTGGAGGAGACCAATCAATAGGCTCGTACGGAGGGTATATACATACTAGTATAAGAAAAACCATAAAACGGGACTCACGCCTGATAACATAAAGCAACTGGGCCTCCAGCCAGAACATAAGACTCAACAAGGCCTCTAGCCCGATTTCACAGTAATTGGGCATCGAGCCCGAACTCGTAAATCAACAGGGCATCGAGCCCAATATCTCAGGATCAGTCACGATCCCGATCATAGCGATGCGTGCCACTATCAATTCAGGACCGCTCTCAATCCTGGTATGTCGCCATGAACACATCACTGCCGCGACCATCTCGAGACCATGGTGCACACGTCGCCGATCGATCCTCTAAACCGTCAGCACTTCGAAGTCAAGCCTCCATTGGCTGCTCAACAACGGGACGTGCATCATGACCTCTCCGGAGAGAACGCATCCCAATCCGGAGGTGAGCGTCATGTTGTCCGTCCCCGTGCACACAGCACTCGTCGCGACCACGACTCAGACTCGTAGGTCATCAATAGGGCCACATGCCCAAGTCAAAACCAAATCCAAATGGGTCTCTTGCCCAGTTTTACCTTTTCAAAACCATTTCATGAAAACCGAAAGCGTAACAGCGTATAAGAACGTATAAAATCGAAAACCTTGAAATATGTGCCAATACGCACGCACACACAAAAATGCACTCAAGGCATCCCAAAACACATATTAAAACATATATAAAACATTTATGTAAAGACCCATCCCGGTAGTCGGGATTAGTGAAGGGATTAGTGATGGATTAGCTAGGTTAATCGGTGGTTAGTTGGTTACTTTGGACATTAGGCGCAGAATGACGATTTTGCCCCTAGTTTGGGCAAAATGTTGACTTTGAATTTGGGAGGTCAATTGGGCATTGACCTATGCCAGTGACGTAGTTTGGGACGTCACGAGTCGGTAGACAGGTGGCACGCCCGATTCCGACATCTGAGGAGGAAGTTATGATGTTGGGAAGGTTGGGGGCACTTTCGTAATTTGATTAAAATAGGGGGAAACGTTGACTTTTTGTACGATGAGATTTTTACATGTAGACCGGGGACCGTTAGGTAGATCTCGTCGTCCTGAGTTCAACAACAGGCGGCAGGCCTTCATCGGACGTAGGACGAGTGAATTACGGGTCTAGAACGACCAAGGGCAAATTGGTAATTTTGACTCACAAGGGCATTTTGGTCTTTTTGCACATTGGGAATTGTGCAAACCAGATTGGGACAAGTGTACATGAGGGATTGGATATTTTGAGAGGGGACCATGGGATGGTGGACATGTGGGCTGTGTGTAGTGGCTTCTAGGGTGCACGGTGCAATTATTTGTGTGTGTGCATTGTGTTTGTTCGAAGAGGGAAAAACAGAGACTGGGCAGAGAGGGAGGAATCGATAAATTGCAGGGAGGTGTGACCCTTGTGAGTGTGTGAGTGTGATCAGAGGGAGGTTGAGAGTGAACAGAGACTGAGTGTGAGTTAGTGAATGGTTTTTGGTGGAACTAGAGTGTGATTGTGTGTGTGTGAGGAAGGAGGAGTTCTCAGGAAAACAGAGAGGGTCGAAGTGGTGGTGCAGCCATAGACGATCGATTTGACCCAATCAAGTTCGAAGGGAGGCTAGGACGGCTAAGGACAACTCTGTGGACGTAGAGGAGTACGGCGGCGCGTACGGCGGAGGTTGGAATGACGGTTCGGGAAAGTCGAGGATAGCGGAATGGTCGGGGACGGCGTAAGTGCTTGCGTATCGAGGTGACGTCGGAATGGTCTGTGAGTGGACTTTTCTTTCTAACTCTTGATGAATGCATATATGTTTTAATATGTTTTCATATGTGATTCTATGATTTGTTTTATGATCATGATCGTTTACGATTTTTCACGATTTTCGAGGTATTTTATGGAATTTCACGTTTTACGAGGTTCGATTTTTCTTGTGATTTGACGATGGTTTTATTAGTTTGATTTCGGGATTTGAAGTGTGATTTGATGTCAATGATTTGATAAGGATTTATGAAAAAGTGATTTCGGGCTTGGAGCCCTATTTATGAGCGTTTGGTTTGAAACTGGATTTCAGATTTGGTTTTGAGACTGAGAAGGAAGTCTGGATTTGGGTTCAGGACAGTGGTTTTGGATGCCGGCTTACGGAATCATTGTTGCGAATCTGGAAATGGATTTTCTGTGGTTTTCATGGTTAATTGAAAAATGGTTTTGGGTTTAAAGACCCGTAAAAAGAGAAAACCCACTGGATCTGGTTTTGAGTTTAAAGACTCGGATTGATTGATGGGGGGAGGGCCCTGGATTGATATGTTTTGAGTTTAAAGACTTGGTATATGTTTTGAGTTTAAAGACTCGGATATGATACCCCCCAAGACCTGTGATTGTGTTTTGAGTTTAAAGACTCGGATATCCCGGGAAGGCCTGGCTATTTGCGCATTGTGTTTTGAGTTTAAAGACTTGGGCGCACTTGAGATCCAGTAAACTTGTATGACTGATATTTTCACTGGTTTTCTGATATTTTGGGCAGTGGCCCGGATGAAGTGGGTTTGACGAGTTTGGGACTGAGTTCCTGGATTTGAGATTGGTTTGTGATTTGAGGCTGAGGTCTGGATTTGAGGATTTGAATAATGGTTTTGATACGGGTTTTCAAATAGTTTTTCTTGGATGGTTTTTGATATGAGTGGTTTCATGACTTGAAATAATATGCATGCATTGTTTTTTGAAACGGAGGGTATAAATGTCATTGTTTTATGAAATGTTTTTGAATTCAAACTTTATTTTTGTCCACTCACAGTCTTTTCATGTTTTCAATACCCTCCAGGTTGTTGCGGTACGAGCTGTCGGTCGAGAGAGACGGAGACATCACACATACGATCCATAGTAGACTCTGCGCACTTGGAGAAGTTCGGATGTTTTTGGACGGTCGGATCGAAAGTCCCTTGTCCGACTTACGTGTCACATGAGAGTTGGACGTCAGTTTAGCCTTCGTGTCATACGTAAGTTAGACGGGAGCAGGGTTCCACCCTTAATCCCGGGGGATTAGGGGTGGGTCCTGACAATTTTGTATCAGAGCGAGGTTGCGTATGTTTTGTGCGAAGATTGGTTCCCAGAGTTGTGGTTCGTTGACTTGGGTAGTGTGATGCTACTGTGGATGTGATGTCTCGACGCGGAATAGCCCGACAGCAACCTGCATACGACATTGATAGTATGTTTGAGGTGGTTAGATAGCAGCTTTTGAGGGTGCTAGTCGCTCGATACGCGATGTGAGGTAAGACGTTTGCTTGATGAATGGACCATAAGGGTCAGAGATATACGAGCAAGGTTAACCTGGATGGTAGCCGGTGAGCTACAGATGTGTAGGTTTGTCGGCCTGAGGGGCCTGAGAGTAGCTTGTTGAGTTAGTAAGATACGTAGGCCAGGGAGGCCGGTTGACGGTGGCCGGTTGGGTCGGATAGTGTTTGGATGTTGATCAGATGGATTGGTGACCTTTGGTCAGTTGGGTGGAGTTTGGAATTGTGAGGCTACGAGTAGTCGGATGCCTTGATGGCAGGGTCTAGGAACTACTGTGAGACTCGAGGGATTTTCCCCCCTAGTGATAGTCTTAGACGGGTGCGCATTGACAGAACCCATCCTAATCCCCCCGGGATTAGTGCGGGATGACCCTGCTCCCGTCTGACACGAAGTGTCAGACAAGGGATATTTTCGACCTTTGCCCTCCCGGACCATCAGAGTACGCCAGGATCCGGAGGAGGTATGTGATATCTCGGTCTCTGCTACAGTCCACATCCGATGTCAACCTGAAGGGCAGTCAAAATATTAAAAGCTGTGAGTGGACAAAACAAGAGTTTATAAAAACATTTAATAAGAAGACATTTGTACCCTCCACTAAAAAGCATGCATGCATTCGAAAACCATTTAACCAAAAGAAACCATATGTGGGAGCTAAGCCCAAAACCAATATTGAAAGAATTATAATGAAAACGACCATACGGGACTCAGCCCAAACCATAGTAAAACCACGTACATGGGCCACTGCCCAAAACCTGTGCATATCACATATCATATATCTCATATAGCATACATCATATATACATATAATTCACACAACCAATCCTGTCACGGTTTCTAAAGCTACGCGCGTGCTACCCAGGTCTCAATCCGAGTCTTCTCAAAGTCAAGATCAATGTCCGCAGACCACTGACCCTACCCGAGGTAATAGTAATCATAGCCTTCCTGAGAGTAAGGAACCCAACTGGGGTGTGACTCCACTCAGTCGGTGCTCCGTGACTACTCCGGGGTCCACCCAGGCCAACGACCCTCCCCGGAGGAGATAATAGAAGTAAAGGAAGGTATATGAATACATATATATACATAACATAAACGTTCATGCCCGGTTCCCTTGAACCGTCATGATACATAACATCCATTAACCAGGGTTCATGCGGGTTCTCATAAACCGTCATGAACCAGAATGACCTTTCCAGAGTTCATGCTGGTTCCCATAAACCGTCATGAACTTGGAAATCTATCTAGGGTCCCTGGCCCAAAATCATCAGTGTAAAACAATTGGGTCTCGTTGACAGGACCCGTCCCAACTGGACGTCAAAAACCGTGCCCGGTCCTGCTCCCGTCTGACAAGTCAACTAAAGGTCCGAAACTCCCCTTCAGTGCTTGCCAGACAAGGGATGTTCGCGCGGATTTCTGCTGCTGTCACTGCCTCACGATCAGTCCCGAGCGTCGTACCACGGCCTGGAGGGTCACAAAACAGAAAAGGTGTGAGTGGACAAAAATGACCTCTTATAAAAACATTGATCAAAATACATTCTTACCCTCCAGTTTTCACAAACTTGCATGCATATCGTAAAACATGAGTGACCGATAAAATCAAAACATATTTTCCCATGGTCCATAAAACTCATGATCACCAATTCAGTTCATGTTATAAAACATCAAATCCCGGCTCTCAAGCCAAACCATGTGAAAACATAATCACTGGCCACAAAGACCAAAAACCCGTACTCAATACCAGTACATCATCACAATCAATACCAATCAGCACTAATCACCAGTGCACAAGAAATATATCAATTCAATCAATCCGCACTACTCACAAGTGCATAAAATATCACAAATCACATCTGCACTACTCACAAGTGCACGATCAATCAAACTGCACTAATCACAAGTGCTGCACTACGCGTAGGCCAATATCCAGTCACTCTCTCGGGAATAAACACCTATGGGCTCAACCCCCTCGGGCTCAGTCACCTCTGGGTGAACACATCCCCAGGATCAGACACCTCCGAGTGGTACATCCAGGCTCAGTCTCATCCGAGAAGCTGACTACCATAGGATCAACTTCCGATCCTACAATCACATCCCCCAAGCTCCGGTCGTCTGGGTAATCCCCCCAAGCACCGACCGTCTGGGAATATCACAATCACAATGAAAACCATCCCGGGAATTACATCCCAAAACATTTCAATCAAATCTTGACTTCATACCAAGTCAAGGTCATTCTCAACTAGGTCTCAAGCCCAAAATACCTTTTACACATAAACCGTTAAAATCACATTTAAATCAATAGAATAATCCGGAAATCATCATTGACTCACCAACCAAGTCAAAATATCATTTTAGAAATCATTTAGACTCCGGGCCTAGCCCAAAACATCATTTGCACGTACCTCGTAAAACGTGCCCGAAAGACCGATTAAAATAATCATAAAATCCCAATAAATCATTAATTTCACAATTTCACAAATGACTCCAAATCCGAGTCAAAATCACTATTCACTTGGGTTCTCATGCCCAAAATAACATTATCACGCAAATCAATGCGTTGCAACCTCCGTTGCCATTTTCACGTAAATCCACGAAATTGACCATTGACTCATTCCCGAGTCACCACATCATTTTTCAATCCATGACTCAATAATCCGAGTCCACACATTATTTCCAACCAATTTTAATCCCGGACTCACAAACCAAGTCCAAACATCATTTTTACCAAATTTCGTAATTTCTCGAAAATCGCCCAAAATAATAATATAATAATCATAAAACCGAGAAATTACCGGATTGAAACACAAATCATGCCCAAGCATATAAAATCATATAATAAGGCATTTAAATCATATATGCATGCATCACGGTTAGAAAACAAAGTCCACTCACACACACCGTCCAAAACGGTCCGTTTCCGAGCTGCACGTTTTTCCGTAAAATCTGGAAATCACAACTCCTGTCCAAAATCATTATAGAGGGTTACTAACATCTCAAAATACAACATATAATTTTCCCCAATTTTTCCGGGATTTAAATACGTATTTTTAACGTAATACAAAACTTCGGATACGCGGAACATTATCGAAACAATATCCGATTTCACCGAAATCAACGTCAAAATGTTCGTTACACTGAGAGGATCAAAAGTCATGTTGACCTCACCTTGAGACTAGTCCGGACGCGCCCCCACGCGCCGCCGTGAGTGGCTGCGCGTGAAACCCACGCGCCAGCTACAGTGTTGTCTCCCTCACCCGTTTGTCTGGTAAACGGGTCGTTTAACCCGCGATCAGACCCGTTTGGTTTTCTGTCAATTCCACACTGAATTCATCAATTGAACATTCATACAGCTTCGAATTAAGTTCAATTAAAGATCTGTGGACTCAATTTCAAACAACCTTACCTATAACCCCACGATCACAGTTGATCGTTCGAACGTCCTCCGGCCATAGTTCATCCTTCGAAAACCATCAAACCTTCTTGATTTCGTTCAATTGATTCACCAGTAAGCTTCAATGGACTCAGGTAAGTATTTTCCCCAACTCAATTGCATCAATTCGTGGCTCAAACGCCACGACTCAAACTCGATTCTTCGTCACTGTGCAACTATGGAGTTCAGTCAATCTCCAGCGTTTTCCTTCAATTGATGGATCCAGAAGCATCGTGGGATCCTCAGGAACATAATCCCCAGCTCAATTTCAACAATCAAAGCCTCCAATTCCTCGACTCAATCTCGAAAATTCTGAAAGTTTCCTTCCTCAGTTCTACCTCAATTCGATCTCAATTCCACTTAGTTCCTTCTACAAAATGGATCGTAGTAATCCCAGAAGACTGAAACTGAACCCAATTTCGATCAGCAAGGCTCAATTCATCCAATTTGATTTTTCCTCCCAAAAACCCAATTTTCGAATTCCCAGTTATTCAGCCATTAATCGATCCCAGTGTTTCCCCAGTTTAATCCCCTCTCTCAAACTCACAATTTCCCCTCAAAACTGGTTGTGAAAGGGAGCTCAATTCTCCCAATTTTGATTCCCCCAATTTGCACGGTTTGAAGAACATAGGGGGTTTAAGGGATGAATTAAGAATAATTTAGGATTAATTAATTAATTAAACATCATAATTGTGTTTTCCCCAAAACATGGGATCTGGTTTCATGCCTGATTTTAGGGGATGAGTGACACTTGTCACTCATCCAAGTGTGTTCAGTCACCGGGTACTGTTCATAATAAAATATTATTTTATTCCCGGTTCGTTCGGTTAATCGAGTCTGATTCCGTGACCATAACTTCGTCGTCGAATCTCCGATTTCGGCATGCCGCCTGTCATTGGATTCGTATCGACGAGACCTACGTAACGGTCCTTGGCCCTCGTCCATCGGACCTCCCGATCAAAAGTCAACATTTGGCCCCTAAGTCGCCGTGCAACCATCCATCGGACCTCGTCCTCGTTCACGGCAACATTTGGTCCTTGGCCCTCGTCCATCGGACCTCCCGATCAAATCAATGCGTGCAACCATCCATCCAGGACCGCTCTCAATCCTGGTATGTCGCCGTGAACGAATCAACTGACGCGACCACCACAAGATCATGGTGCACTCATCACCGATCGTTATCCTAAACCATCAGCACTCCGAAGTCGAGCCTCCCTAGGCTGCCCGACCACGAATCGTGCATCGTGACCTCTCCGGAAGGAACACATCCTAATCCGGAGGCGAGCGTCGTATCGTCGATCGCCGTGCACATAGCACCCGCCGCGACCCCGATTTAGACCCGAAGGTCGTAAATAGTGTCATATGCCCGAGACAAAACCAAATGGGTCTCATACCCGAGTTTATCCTTTTAGAAATCCAAAACCATTTCATTAAAACCAATAAAGAAATACAGACCCGTATAAGCACCGTATAAGGCCGAAACCTCGAAATACGTGCTTATACGTAACCACATACAAATGCACCCATGGCATCATCAAACAAGTAATAAAACATATAATAAACATTTATGCATGTACCAATTTAAAAAACAAGGTCCACTCACAGACAGTCCGAGCTGCCGCCTCGATTTGCGTGCCATACGGTTCCCCGAGCCGATCACCGTCACGGGGACTCCCAAACCTGTCCAAATTGTAATAGAAGGTTACTAACTACTTAATTAACCTCCCACTAAAGCCCCGTAATTTTTCCGTATTTTTAACTATTTTTAATCCCGAACCTAAACCTTCCGATGCCCCGAAACATATCGAGATGGTGTCTGATTGACACGAAACCAGTCCCAAAATGTTCGTTACATCGAATAGATGATTTCACATGTTGGAACCTTCCCCAAAATATCCCCCACGCGCCCGTAAGCGCCGCCTGAAGTGGCTGCACATAGGCTTCACGCGCCAGCTACAGTATCGTCTCCTACTTCAGTTAGACCGGTCCGAACCGGTCCGGTCCGGTTTTTCCTGCAACTTGGACCGGCGTAACCGGTCCAGGTCTCCTTCTCCCTCATTTTCGGTCCGTTTGCTTCCATTCCAATTCCTAAATTCCTATTTCTTCATTTCCTATCTAACCCAATTAACCAAAACTCCTAAAACCTTCGAAATCCGACCGGTCCAATTTGGTCCTCACGGTTCAAAAATCCAAAACCCTCCACAGAGCTTCCCCGACGTCCAACCCTTCTCCAAACCTTCCTAAAAACACCCTAGTAACCTAATTAGTTTAACCCAAACGTCCAAACAAGCCCCTAATAATTAGAAATCGAAAATGGATTAAAATGGGTAAAACCGATTACCTCGCGGTTTGGCCACCACCGCCGTCCACGGCGGCGCTCCCTGGGCCGGCCACCGCATCCAACCGCCTCCCCATTCTCTGGTCTCAGTCCTGGTCGAAATGGATGGGTTTTGGGGTTGCACGGGAATGAGAGAAATGGTAAGATCGGGTGAGTTTTGGGTGTGTGTTTGAAATGGACAAAATGGATTGGTTTGCACGGTGCATGAAGGAAACATGGTGTCCATTGGATGGGTGACACATGTCACTCATCCATTGGCATCAGGACAAATATCTGGGCCCACTAAAGACAAAACTGCACTTTTTGTCTCGTAAAACGTGTCGCCATAAATAGTATCCTGAAACTTCCGTGAACCGTAACTTCGCCGTCGAACGTCCGAATTCGACGTGCCGCCTGTCTACGGATTCGTATCGTCCTTATCTACGTAACGGTCCTTGGCCCTCGGTCATCGGACCTCTTGGTCAAAAAGTCAACTATTTGGCCCTTTTAACCAAAATTACCAAAATGCCCCTAAGCTTCCGAACGTCATAACTTCCTCCTCGAATGTCAGAATTGAACGTGCCACCTGTCTATGAACTCGTGACGTCACGAACTACGTCACGGTCATCGGTCAAAGTCCATTTGACCGCCCGATTGAAAAGTCAACATTTTGCCACCACCAGGGGCAAAACGGTCATTTCGCATCGTTCGTCCGATTTCGCTCTACTAATCACGGATTAGCCTCATTAATCGTGATTAGTCACTAATCTAATCATGGAATTTGAGACGGGTCGTTACAACCTTCCCTCCTTAATTAATTTCGTCCTCGAAATTCCAACCGACCTAATTCCAACCGTTCTTCCCTCCTTAATTAGTTTCGTTCTCGAAACTCCAACTATCCTGATTCCACATCCACCTCGTGGAAATAATTCGATCTACCTCACAACACGTGTACGCTAGTACACCCACTAAACAGAATAATACTCGTTCGTACCCAGACATACCACTAACACTCACGCCCCATCGACTACACTCGACCACATCGAATGACCGTAGCCATACGTTACGAATTGACACCACTTGTCAAATCTACCAAGTCGCTGACACAACCACTAGACGATTCCCTACTCAATCACCAAACTATCCCGATATCTACTCCCACTGGGAGTCATCGGACCTCACTCAACGATCCACGTTGACACCTTCGACAGACCGTCACCACTTGACAGTCGTCAGTCGAAAACTGACACTATACTCACACGTGGTTATACTAACCTCCAACTTACTCAACCATGGGTAAACACTTACCCACAAAGCATTTCACTCAATTTGTGTGTAACTAGACCCATCAGAAATACCATGACCCACTGCACAATATCCAATGTCTAGTTCACGACCTCGACTAATCCAATGGTATCGGAACCAATCCGTCTACCAACACGCTCACCAACCTACTACGGGTATAACCTATATACCGTCACCAGGCACGAAAAGTCTACCCGGTATCGTACCTCGAACAACGTACAAGGTACATACGTCTACCCATCAAACAGCCTACAGCCATCTAGGTTGTAGCCAATCACGTTTCTATAATGGAGTCCATCTGTCCAATCCAGTACCAGACAGATCAAAACTCCAACCCATCATCCGTTTCCAAATCTGAATTCGAATCCGCAATTTCGTAAGAAATCCCGAATCCAAACCCAGAAATCATATCCCTAACCATTTCCCAAATTCGAATCCAAAATCATCATTCCGTAAACTAGTATTAGGAATGACCATTCCGAACCCAAATCCATAAAAGAAAATCCATAGTCAAGCTCGAGAATCAAATCCTGAATCGTCACCCAGAATCCGATTCCTAAACCCAAATCTAGAAATCCTTTTTCAAGTTTCAAAATAAAATCCTGAATCGTCATCCAGAAATCTGATTCCAAAACTCGAAAATCTCGTTCTCGTCTACCGAGACGCATCATATCCGAACCTATCGGTTACCTGCTCAACCGATTACCACATTACCATCGATTGACTTCATATGGAAGCCAATCCCAACATCAACACATCTAATGCTGACAAAAACCCAACCTCGTCGGACACTTACTCATCGGACAACTACTCAGGCGAGTAATAAGCCATATGGGATTTACCTCGAAAAGAAGTTCAATCCCATCATCCTTCACTCAAACATCCCAGTAAGAGTGATAAACTTTCCAACTATCTGGATCATCCAGATCACGATCCAGATCCATCACTACGTCACCCGACCATAAACGTCACGATCCAACATCGTCTGCCACCAAGCAGAAAATGAGAAATCTCAGTTACCTAACTTCGATATACTGAACTCCACCTGATGACCCAAGACAAATCTCGGGTTCACCAACCAATACACGATCAATGTAATGGTGACAAAACCATCGTCAACCGTCATCTGCCATCATCTACCATGGCAGAACCTGAGAAGTCACCCTAAGGACTTCGAAATACTCATTACCGATGTGGAAAACCCGCATTCCACTTGTCACCTCAGTCGTAATCTCTCGAGATTCCGAAATTCCAACAAGATTGGAAGCAACATACACGGACATCAACCATGTGTCCATAAACAATCAACTTATCTATCCGGTTATGACCGTATATGTACATCCAAAAGGATGTCAATTCATCTTAATTTGATGTACCGCTCGACTAAAGAGTCACAACAGACTCCTGCTGTGATCTGCAGTCAAATCTCTGCAAACCACCATATCTAAACAATTCTGACCAACTCTGGCCAACACTGACCAACTGGTCGCTAAACCCCGTGACAGATCGAGTCTGACCAACCGGTCACTAATCCCCCATGATATTACTCGATCCCCACTCCTCAACTACCGCTGGATCCTATCCAGTCCATCACTATCCGTGATCCACTCCCGAACCACAGATACTGAACATACCGTGTGCAAATTGATAACTTTCGATCTCCGCTCACACCGATCGATGACCCCGTACCTCTGCTCGAATAGGAGAAACTCTGTCTCCGTCGTACCCAACAACTATGGGTACAGTCACCCTGATAACTCATACGAGAAAAGGAAACGTCCCCTGAACGTCCCCGATTCCCAACAACCATATCTACGACCACTCTCGGTAGTAGCGCCTGCCACAAACTCATGCAGACATAACTACCAGACATCGCTATTGAGATTTGCATCCAACGGAATCAACCGCCCGTATTAACCACTCCGCATCCCACTCAGGGATTCCATCGACAAGTACCAACCCTTATAACTTTTCCAACCGAACTCTAACCAGTCGTACTCCGACTAACCCAAATGTCGTTTACCAGGTCGCCCACGACCTTAGTTGCACCAACTGTCCATCAAAACCACCGTAGCACAACAACCAACTAGGTATAACCGATAAGTATAACCCCGACTGCAAGTGCAGTCCCAACACAAGCTGACATGACTAGACCGACTAACGAACCCCAAATCCGAATAGTCGTCAAAGTCACACTACTCGTCAACTCACATTTCCGAACCATACCCCCAAGGTAGGGTTCCATAATCACTAACTAGAGTTCCTCAGAACCCAACTGCATAAGACAGTATATCCCACGATCTGACTGACCCCGCGGTCTTGACATCGTAAAGACGTCAATCCAATCCTACCGTAAGTCCAACCACGATTCCTCAAATCCGGCTTCCAACTGCCATAAGTTCAACCAGAGTTCCCCGAACTCGACTGCTCACAGCAGTAAATCAATCTAACTCAACCAAATCTGATAATCCGATGATCACAATTCCTAACCAGTCGTCGGAACCGATCCTACGAAATCGTGAAAGACGATCCCAACTAACCATCTCACGATCCAAACGTTAACGTACAGGTACGTCATCCCCTCCGAAGGGTCTCACACTGTCAACCCTGACAGAACTATGGCAACCCCGCCCTCAAATGTCGAACCAAGGCATGCCAATCCTACTAACTATCGTACCAGCACCTCAACATCAGGTTGACCACGAACTGTAGCCCATTGAGATATCACATCCTCGACCTGTGTACATACTCCAATAGCTGCACGGTTGCTCGAATGGAGACAATCCTGCTCTGATACCACGCTGACAGGACCCATCCCAATCCCCCCGGGATTAGTGCGGGATGACCCTGCTCCCGTCTGACACGAAGTGTCAGACAAGGGATATTTCCGACCTTTGCCCTCCCGGGCTATCAGAGTACGCCAGGATCCGGAGGAGGTATGTGATATCTCCATCTCTGCTACAGTCCACACCGTATCCAACCTGAAGGGTATTAAAAACAGAAAGACTGTGAGTGGACAAAAATAAAGAGTTTATAAAAACATTTCATCAAAGACCTTTATACCCTCCACTAAAAAGCATGCATGCATAGTAAAACCATTTATCCAATCATACATGTTTAAAACATCCATAATTAGGGTCTCAGCCCCAAATTCTATAAATACAAGTTCTACGGGCTCCTGCCCAAAACCATTTACAGAAAACCATAACACAGTAAACATATGTGGGATCTCAGCCCAAAACCATTTATCATCATAAAACATAATTTCCCAAACCAATTTAAATCATGTTTATCCATTATATTCATATCCAGAACCTGTCACGGTAAAATAAAGCTACACGTGTGCTAACCGGGGTCTCAAACCCAAGTCTCTCCAGGGTCCACCCAGGTCAATGTCCGTAGATCAATGACCCTCCCTGGAGGTAATGAACCATGCCCATCCTGAGAGTAAGGAACCCAACTGGGGGGCGACTCCACTCAGTCAGTGCTCCGTGACTACTCCGGGGTCCACCCAGGCCAACGGCCCTCCCCGGAGGAGACAATCATATATAAAGGATGGAATATGAAAAACCTTTTGAAATCATTCTTTAAACCTTTCCAGGATTCATGCCCGGCCCCCACAAGCCGTCATAATCCATAAAATCCTTTCATGGGTTCATGCCGGTTCCCATAAACCGTCATGACCCGTAAAAACCATTTCAAGGGTTCATGCCGGTTCCCATAAACCGTCATGAACCATAAAAACCATTTGTAATATATAAATGGGCCCTAGGCCCGAATCCACATAGAAACTGGAGCTCAAGTCCGAATCGTAAACCAATTGGGCCTCCGGCCCGATTCGTTAAATCAAATGGACCTCAAGTCCGAGAATTACCTTTTCAAATCCAAAATCATTTCATGAAATCATATCCAAAACCACAAGAATGGAAAATCAGTGTAAAACCGGAAAACCTCGATTTACGTGCAAGCACGTAAATCGCCTCGAAATACGTGAAATCATATAATTCACAAGCATCCAAATCAACATCATAAAATCATATGCATAATCCATTTGGAAATCCAAGACCATTTCATTTAGACCAATAAAGACATACAGCCCCGTATAGGCACCGTATAGGGCCGAAACCTCGAAATACGTGCCTATACGTAACCACACATCCAAATGCAGTCATGGCATCACAAACAAGTATTTAAAACATATAATAAACATTTATTCATGCACCAATTAGAAAACAAGGTCCACTCACAGACCGTCCGAGCCGCCGCCTCGATTTGCGTGCCATTCGGCTCCCCGAGCCGATCACCATTACCGGGACTCCCAAACCTGTCCAAATTTTAATAGAAGGTTAATAACTACTTAATTAACCTCCCATAAAAGCCCCGTAATTTTTCCGAACTTTTAACTATTTTTAAACCAATCCTAAACCTTCCGACACCCCGAAAACTATCGAAACGATGTCCGATTGATGTGAGACCAGTCCCAAAATCTTCGTTACATCGAATAGAATATTTCCCGTGTTGAACACTTTCCCAAATTATGGACCACGCGTCCTCACAAGCCCCTAGAAGGTCAAAAACACTGTTTATCGGCACTAACCTCCAGCAGACCGGTTTTACTGTTCATGGCCGGTTCACCTGGTTTGGTCGGTCCAACTGGACCGGCGTGACCGGTTCACAGCCCTAGACACCCCATTTTTCATCCTAGTTCTTCCTTTTTGGTTCCTTTCATCCTATTTTGATGTTTTCTATCCATTCCAATCCTTAAACGCAACCGAAAACGTCTAAATCCTATGGTTCGATTTTTAACCAAACGGTTCAAGTTTCCAAAACTGCACCCATGGCTGCCCAGCCATCCCAAGCTTCCTTAAACCTTCCTAACATGTCCCTAGCAACCTAATGGACTCATTAAAACCATTAAAAACCAACCATAACAACAAAAATGGAAAAATGGGTCAAAATGGACTAACCGTGAACCTCACGGGTTCCTCCTCCTCTCGCCGCCGTGGACGGCGGTTCTGGCCGCCCAGCAACCTCCTCAGTCTCCCTGGTCCTCTGCCTGGTCATGGGTGAAGAGTGGATGGGTTTTGGGTTGCACGGATGGGAGGAAAATGGGTGAGATCGGGTTGTGTTTTTGTGTGTGTTTGAAATGGAGAAAATGGAATGGTTTGCACGGTGCATGAATCAATATAGGTGGCCTGTGGATGGGTGACACTTGTCACTCATCCATTGGGCCTCCCTTAAATATCTGGGCCCCACTAAAGTCCAAGAGTTAACTCGTTTCGTAATTCGTGCAATAATGCACTTGAACTTCCGTGAACCGTAACTTCGTCGTCGAACGTCCGAATTCGACGTGCCGCCTGTCTATGGATTCGTATCGTCCTTGTCTACGTAATAGTCCTCGGCCCTCGTCCATCGGACATCCCGGTCAAAAAGTCAACTTTTGACCCCATTTAACCAAAATTACCAAAATGCCCCTAAACTTCCGAACGTCATAACTTCCTCCTCGAACGTCGGAATTGAACGTGCCACCTGTCTATGAACTCGTGACGTCACGAAATACGTCACGGTCATCGGTCAAAGTTCATTTGACCGGCCGAATGAAAAGTCAACGTTTTGCCACGACTAGGAGCAAAACGGTCATTTCGCATTGTTCGTCCGATTTCACCTAACTAATCACCGATTAACCTCACTAATCGTGATTAGTCACTAATCTAATCTAGGAATTTGGGACTGGTCGTTACAACCTTCCCTCCTTAATTAATTTCGTCCTCGAAATTCCAACCGACCTAATCTAACCGTTCTTCCCTCCTTAATTAGTTTTGTACTTGAAACTCCAACTATCCTGATTCCACATCCACCTCGTGGAAAGTAGAATCGGCCTCAAAACTCGTGTACACTCATACACCAACTAACCAAAATAATACTTACTCGTCTGCACCCAGACGTACCACCAACACTCTCGTTACATCGACTACATTTGACCCCGTCGAATGACAGTAGTCACCCGTTTCGAATTGACACGATTTGTCAAATCTACCCTTTCGCTGACATAAACAACTAGCCGGTTCCTTGCTCAATCTCTAACTATCCTGACGTCTACTTCCACCCGGAATCATCAGACCTCACTAACCGATCCACGCTGACACCTCTGACAATCTGTCACCACTTGACAGTCGTCAGTCAGAAACTATCACCATACTTACCTGTGGTTATACTAACCACCAACTTACTCAACCATGAGTGAACACTAACCAACCATTCACTCGATATGTGTGTAACTGGACCAATCATAAACACTATGACCCAATGCACAGTATCCAATGTCCAGTCCACGTCCTCGACAAATCCAATGGTATCAGAACTAATTCGACTACCAACACGCTCACCAACATACCTCTGGTATGACCTATATACCGTCAATAAACATGACAAGTTTGCCCAGTATCGTACCTCGAACAACTTACAAGGTACGTACATCTACCCATCAATCAGCTTACAACCACCTAGGTTGTAGCTAATCACATTTCTACTATAGAGTCCATTTGTCCAATCCAGTATTAGACAAATCGAAACTCCGACCCATTATCCATTTCTAAATCCGAATCCGAATCCGCAATTTCGTAAGAAATCCCGAATCCAAACACAGAAATCATATCTATAATCATGTCCAAATTCGAACCCGAAATCATCATTCCGTAAGCCGGCATTTGGAATAACCATTTCGAACCCAAATCCATAAAAAGAAAATCCAGTGTCAAGCTCTAGAACCAAATCCTGAATCGTCACCCAGAATCCGATTCCAAAACCCAAATATAGAAATCCTCTTTCAAGTTCCAAAATCAAATCCTGAATTGTCATCTAGAAATCTGATTCCAAAACCTGAAATCTCGTTCTCGTCTACCTAGATGCAACATATCCAAACCTATCGGATATCTGCTCCACCGATTACCACATTACCATCGATTGACTTCATAGGGAAGCCAATCCCAATATCGACATATCTAGGCTGACAAAATCCGACCTACGTGAATGCAAACAAAACTCGCTGCACTCACCACGCCACGTAATCCAACATCTTCTGCCACCAAGCAGAAAATGAGAGATCTCAGTCACCTAACTTCGATATACTCAATTCTCCGGATTGCCCAAGATAAATCACAGGTCCACTAACCAATACACGATTGGTGTACTAGTGGCAACCAACAACATCTACATCATCAACATCATCTACCATCATCAATTATGGTAGAACCTGAGAAGTCACCCAAAATGACTTCGAAACACCCAATACCAATACGGAAAACCCGCATTCCACGTGTCACCTCAATTACAACCTCTCGCGATTCCGAAGTTCCATCCAGATTGGAAACACCATACTTGGACATCATCTACGTGTCCCCCTTTTTGACTATTTACGGACACATGCCCATTTACGATCGTATATGTACCTCTCGACTAGAGAGTCACAACAGACACCTGCTCTGATCTGCAGTCAAATCTCTGCAAACCACCATATCTAACCAATTCGGACCAACTCTGGCCAACACTGACCAACTAGTCGCTAGTCCCCCATGATAGTACTCGATCCTCACGTCTCAACTACCGTTGGATCCTATCTAGTCCATCACTATCCGAGATTCACTCCCGAACCACAGATACCAATCATAAGCCCATCACGTCGGAGTCACATCCCGACTCGTAACTCATCGTCGTCACAATCACCGGCACCAGCACTAGCACTATCACCTGTCAGCATCAGCACACAAACATCCTCACTAGCATCAGTACTGACGCTAGCACACCGGGTGCAAAACTGACAACCCTGGATCTCCGCTCATACCGAACGACGATCCCGTATCTCAACTCGTATTGGAGAAACTCAGCCTCCCTCGTACCTACCAACTATGAGTACAGTCATCCTGACAACTCATACGAGAAAAGGAAACGTCCCCTGAACGTCCCCGATTCCCAACAACCACAGCTACAACCACTCTCGGTAGTAGTGCCTGCCACAACTCGTGCAGACCTAACCACCAGATATAGCGATCTAGACTCCGCATCCAACGAAATACATCGACCGTACCAACTACTCCGTATCCCCGCTCCGGGATTCCATCGACAAGTACCAACCCTGGTAACCTGTCCAACCAAACTCTCACTAGTCGTAACTTGACTAAACCAATGTCGTCTACCAGGTCATCCATGACCATAGCTGCACCAACAGCCCATCACAACTACCGTAGTACAACGACCAACTAGGTCTAACCAATAAATACAACCTCGACTGCAGAGTGCAGTCCCAACACTAAGCGGACATGACTCGACCGACGATCTCATCAAAGTCGAGACCACACGCCAACTCACCTTTCCCAACCATACACCCAAGGTAGGGTTCCACAATCACTAACTAGAGTTCCTCAGAACCCAACTGCGAAAAGTAGTAAAATCAACAATCTGACCGACTCCGCGGTCATGACATCATAATGACGTCAATCCAATCCTACCGTAAGTCCAATCAGGATCCTCGAATCCGGCTGCTAACTGCCAACTGCAGTAAATCCATCTAACTCAACCATATCCGAACATCGGATGGTCATAATTCCCAACCAGTCGTCGGAACCGATCCTACGACATCGTGAAGACGATCCCAACCAACCATCTCACGATCAAAATCTATAAGAATACGTTTATCCCTTTGTAGGGTCCCACACTGTCATCCACGACAGAACTATGGCAACCCCGGCATCGAATGCCGAACCAAGACGTTCCACGATCCAATCCTACTAACTATGGTATCGGTACTCCAACTATCAGGTTGATCATGAACTGTAGCTCCTTGAGATATCACATCCTCGACCTGCGCATCCTACGAGCAATCCTATGCTCTGATACCACATTGACAGGACCCATCCCAATCCCCCCGGGATTAGTGCGGGATGACCCTGCTCCCATCTGACACGAAGTGTCAGACAAGGGATATTTTCGACCTTTGCCCTCCCGGACCATCAGAGTACGCTAGGATCCGGAGGAGGTATGTGATATCTCGGTCTCTGCTACAGTCCACATCCGATGTCAACCTGAAGGGCAGTCAAAACATTAAAAGCTGTGAGTGGACAAAACAAGAGTTTATAAAAACATTTAATAAGCAGACATTTGTACCCTCCACTAAAAAGTATGCATGCATTCGAAAACCATTTAACCAAAAGAAACCATATGTGGGAGCTAAGCCCAAAACCAATATTGAAAGAATTATAATGAAAACGACCATACGGGACTCAGCCCAAACCATAGTAAAACCACGTACATGGGCCACTGCCCAAAACCTGTGCATATCACATATCATATATCTCATATAGCATACATCATATATACATATAATTCTCACAACTAATCCTGTCACGGTTTCTAAAGCTACGCGCGTGCTACCCAGGTCTCAATCCGAGTCTTCTCAAAGTCAAGATCAATGTCCGCAGACCACTGACCCTACCCGAGGTAATAGTAATCATAGCCTTCCTGAGAGTAAGGAACCCAACTGGGGGGTGACTCCACTCGGTCGGTGCTCCGTGACTACTCCGGGGTCCACCCAGGCCAACGACCCTCCCCGGAGGAGATAATAGAAGTAAAGGAAGGTATATGAATACATATATATACATAACATAAACGTTCATGCCCGGTTCCCTTGAACCGTCATGCTACATAACATCCATTAACCAGGGTTCATGCCGGTTCTCATAAACCGTCATGAACCAGAATGACCTTTCCAGAGTTCATGCCGGTTCCCATAAACCGTCATGAACTTGGAAATCCATCTAGGGTCCCTGACCCAAAATCATCAGTGTAAAACAATTGGGTCTCGTGCCCGAACATATGACTCAACTGGGCACCGTGCCCGATATCTAAGGGTTAGTCACGACTCCGATCATAGTGATGCGTGCAACCATCCATCCAGGACCGCTCTCAATCCTGGTATGTCTCCGTGAACGAATCAACCGACGCGACCACCACAAGATCATGGTGCACTCATCATCGATCGCTATCCTGAACCATCAGAACTCCGAAGACGAGCTTCCCCAGGTTTCCCGACCAGGAATCGTGCATCGTGACCTCTCCGGAAGGAACACATCCCAATCCGGAGGCGAGCGGCGTATCGTCGATCGCCGTGCACATAACACCCGCCACGACCACGATTTAGACCCGAAGGTCGTAAATAGCGTCATATGCCCGAGACAAAACCAAATGGGTCTCATACCCGAGTTTATCCTTTTAGAAATCCAAAACCATTTCATTAAAACCAATAAAGAAATACAGACCCGTATAAGCACCGTATAAGGCCGAAACCTCGAAATACGTGCTTATACGTAACCACATACAAATGCACCCATGGCATCATCAAACAAGTAATAAAACATATAATAAACATTTATGCATGCACCAATTTAGAAAACAAGGTCCACTCACAGACCGTCCGAGCTGTCGCCTCGATTTGCGTGCCATACGGTTCCCCGAGCCGATCACCGTCACCGGGACTCCCAAACCTGTCCAAATTGTAATAGAAGGTTACTAACTACTTAATTAACCTCCCACTAAAGCCCCGTAATTTTTCCGTATTTTTAACTATTTTTAATCCCGAACCTAAACCTTCCGATGCCCCGAAACATATCGAGATGGTGTCTGATTGACACGAAACCAGTCCCAAAATGTTCGTTACATCGAATAGATGATTTCACATGTTGGAACCTTCCCCAAAATATCCCCCACGCGCCCGTAAGCGCCGCCTGAAGTGGCTGCACATAGGCTTCACGCGCCAGCTACAGTATCGTCTCCTACTTCAGTTAGACCGGTCCGAACCGGTCCGGTCCGGTTTTTCCTGCAACTTGGACCGGCGTAACCGGTCCAGGTCTCCTTCTCCCTCATTTTCGGTCCGTTTGCTTCCATTCCAATTCCTAAATTCCTATTTCTTCATTTCCTATCTAACCCAATTAACCAAAACTCCTAAAACCTTCGAAATCCGACCGGTCCAATTTGGTCCTCACGGTTCAAAAATCCAAAACCCTCCACAGAGCTTCCCCGACGTCCAACCCTTCTCCAAACCTTCCTAAAAACACCCTAGTAACCTAATTAGTTTAACCCAAACGTCCAAACAAGCCCCTAATAATTAGAAATCGAAAATGGATTAAAATGGGTAAAACCGATTACCTCGCGGTTTGGCCACCACCGCCGTCCACGGCGGCGCTCCCTGGGCCGGCCACCGCATCCAACCGCCTCCCCATTCTCTGGTCTCAGTCCTGGTCGAAATGGATGGGTTTTGGGGTTGCACGGGAATGAGAGAAATGGTAAGATCGGGTGAGTTTTGGGTGTGTGTTTGAAATGGACAAAATGGATTGGTTTGCACGGTGCATGAAGGAAACATGGTGTCCATTGGATGGGTGACACATGTCACTCATCCATTGGCATCAGGACAAATATCTGGGCCCACTAAAGACAAAACTGCACTTTTTGTCTCGTAAAACGTGTCGCCATAAATAGTATCCTGAAACTTCCGTGAACCGTAACTTCGCCGTCGAACGTCCGAATTCGACGTGCCGCCTGTCTACGGATTCGTATCGTCCTTATCTACGTAACGGTCCTTGGCCCTCGGTCATCGGACCTCTTGGTCAAAAAGTCAACTATTTGGCCCTTTTAACCAAAATTACCAAAATGCCCCTAAGCTTCCGAACGTCATAACTTCCTCCTCGAATGTCGGAATTGAACGTGCCACCTGTCTATGAACTCGTGACGTCACGAACTACGTCACGGTCATCGGTCAAAGTCCATTTGACCGCCCGATTGAAAAGTCAACATTTTGCCACCACCAGGGGCAAAATGGTCATTTCGCATCGTTCGTTCGATTTCGCTCTACTAATCACGGATTAGCCTCACTAATCGTGATTAGTCACTAATCTAATCATGAAATTTGGGACGGGTCGTTACAACCTTCCCTCCTTAATTAATTTCGTCCTCGAAATTCCAACCGATCTAATTCCAACCGTTCTTCCCTCCTTAATTAGTTTCGTTCTCGAAACTCCAACTATCCTGATTCCACATCCACCTCGTGGAAATAATTCGATCTACCTCGCAACACGTGTACGCTAGTACACCCACTAAACAGAATAATACTCGTTCGTACCCAGACATACCACTAACACTCACGCCCCATCGACTACACTCGACCACATCGAATGACCGTAGCCATACGTTACGAATTGACACCACTTGTCAAATCTACCAAGTCGCTGACACAACCACTAGACGATTCCCTACTCAATCACCAAACTATCCCGATATCTACTCCCACTGGGAGTCATCGGACCTCACTCAACGATCCACGTTGACACCTTCGACAGACCGTCACCACTTGACAGTCGTCAGTCGAAAACTGACACTATACTCACACGTGGTTATACTAACCTCCAACTTACTCAACCATGGGTAAACACTTACCCACAAAGCATTTCACTCAATCTGTGTGTAACTAGACCCATCAGAAATACCATGACCCACTGCACAGTATCCAATGTCTAGTTCACGACCTCGACGAATCCAATGGTATCGGAACCAATCCGTCTACCAACACGCTCACCAACCTACTACGGGTATAACCTATATACCGTCACCAGGCACGAAAAGTTTGCCCGGTATCGTACCTCGAACAACGTACAAGGTACATACGTCTACCCATCAAATAGCCTACAACCATCTAGGTTGTAGCCAATCACGTTTCTATAATGGAGTCCATCTGTCCAATCCAGTACCAGACAGATCAAAACTCCAACCCATCATCCGTTTCCAAATCTGAATTTGAATCCGCAATTTCGTAAGAAATCCCAATCCAAACCCAGAAATCATATCCCTAACCATTTCCCAAATTCGAATCCAAAATCATCATTCCGTAAACTAGTATTAGGAATGACCATTCCGAACCCAAATCCATAAAAGAAAATCCATAGTCAAGCTCCGGAATCAAATCCTGAATCGTAACCCAGAATCCGATTCCAAAACCCATATCTAGAAATCCTTTTTCAAGTTTCAAAATCAAATCCTGAATCGTCATCCAGAAATCTGATTCCAAAACTCGAAATCTCGTTCTCGTCTACCGAGACGCATCATATCCGAACCTATCGGTTACCTGCTCAACCGATTGCCACATTACCATCGATTTACTTCATATGGAAGCCAATCCCAACATCAACACATCTAATGCTGACAAAAATCCAACCTCGTCGGACACTTACTCATCGGACAACTACTCAGGCGAGTAATAAGCCATATGGGATTTACCTCGAAAAGACGTTCAGTCCCATCATCCTTCACTCAAACATCCCAGTAAGAGTGATAAACTTTCCAACTATCTGGATCATCCAGATCACGATCCAGATCCATCACTACGTCACCCGACCATAAATGTCACGATCCAACATCGTCTGCCACCAAGCAGAAAATGAGAAATCTCAGTCACCTAACTTCGATATACTCAACTCCACCTGATGACCCAAGACAAATCCCGGGTTCACCAACCAATACATGATCAATGTAATGGTGACAAAACCATCGTCAACCGTCATCTGCCATCATCTACCACGGCAGAACCTGAGAAGTCACCCTAAGGACTCCGAAATACTCATTACCGATGCGGAAAACCCGCATTCCACTTGTCACTTCAGTCGCAACCTCTCGCGATTCCGAAATTCCAACAAGATTGGAAGCAACATACCCGGACATCAACCATGTGTCCATAAACAATCAACTTATCTATCCGGTTATGACCGTATATGTACATCCAAAAGGATGTCAATTCATCTTAATCTGATGTACCGCTCGACTAAAGAGTCACAACAGACTCCTGCTGTGATCTGCAGTCAAATCTCTACAAACCACCATACCTAAACAATTCTGACCAACTCTGGCCAGCACTGACCAACTGGTCGCTAAACCCCATGACAGATCGAGTCTGACCAACCGGTCACTAATCCCCCATGATATTACTCGATCCCCACTCCTCAACTACTGCTGGATCCTATCCAGTCCATCACTATCCGTGATCCACTCCCGAACCACAGATACTGAACATATACGTATCTCGATGGATGTGACTCGGCGTCATCACAATCACCAGCACTAGTATTAGCACTGACACAAGCATACCGTGTGCAAATTGATAACTCTCGATCTGCGCTCACACCGAGCGACGACCCCGTACCTGTGCTCGAATAGGTGAAACTCTGTCTCCGTCGTACCCAACAACTATGGGTACAGTCACCCTGGTAACTCATACGAGAAAAGGAAACGTCCCCTGAACGTCCCCGATTCCCAACAACCATATCTACGACCACTCTCAGTAGTAGCGCCTGCCACAAACTCATGCAGACATAACTACCAGACATCGCTATTGAGATTCGCATCCAACGGAATCAACCTCCCGTATTAACCACTCCGGATCCCACTCAGGGATTCCATCGACAAGTACCAACCCTGATAACTTTTCCAACCGAACTCTAACCAGTCGTACTCCGACTAACCCAAATGTCGTCTACCAGGTCGCCCACGACCTTAGTTGCACCAACTGTCCATCACAACCACCGTAGCACGACAACGAACTAGGTATAACCGATAAGTATAACCCCGACTGCAAGTGCAGTCCCAACACAAGATGACATGACTAGACCGACTAACGAACCCCAAATCCGAATAGTCGTCAAAGTCACATTACTCGTCAACTCAAATTTCCGAACCATACCCCCAAGGTAGGGTTCCATAATCACTAACTAGAGTTCCTCAGAACCCAACTGCATAAGACAGTATATCCCACGATCTGACTGACTCCGCGGTCTTGACATTGTAAAGACGTCAATCCAATCCTACCGTAAGTCCAACCACGATTCCTCAAATCCGGCTTCCAACTGCCATAAGTTCAACCAGAGTTCCCCGAACTCGACTGCTCACAGCAGTAAATCAATCTAACTCAACCAAATCCGATAATCTGATGATCACAATTCCTAACCAGTCGTCGGAACCGATCCTACGACATCGTGAAAGACGATCCCAACTAACCATCTCACGATCCAAACGTTAACGTACAGGTACGTCATCCCTTCCGAAGGGTCTCACACTGTCAACCCTGACAGAACTATGGCAACCCCGGCCTCAAATGTCGAACCAAGGCATGCCAATCCTACTAACTATCGTACCGGCACCTCAACATCAGGTTGACCACGAACTGTAGCCCATTGAGATATCACATCCTCGACCTGTGTACATACTCCAAGAGCTGCACGGTTGCTCGAATAGAGACAATCCTGCTTTGATACCACATTGACAGAACCCATCCCAATCCCCCTGGGATTAGTGCGGGATGACCCTGCTACCGTCTGACACGAAGTGTCAGACAAGGGATATTTTCGACCTTTCCCCTCCCGGACCATCAGAGTACGCCAGGATCCGGAGTAGGTATGTGATATCTCGGTCTCTGCTACAGTCCACATCCGATGTCAACCTGAAGGGCAGTCAAAACATTAAAAGCTGTGAGTGGACAAAACAAGAGTTTATAAAAACATTTAATAAGAAGACATTTGTACCCTCCACTAAAAAGCATGCATGCATTCGAAAACCATTTAACCAAAAGAAACCATATGTGGGAGCTACGCCCAAAACCAATATTGAAAGAATTATAATGAAAACGACCATACGGGACTCAGCCCAAACCATAGTAAAACCACGTACATGGGCCACTGCCCAAAACCTGTGCATATCACATATCATATATCTCATATAGCATACATCATATATACATATAATTCACACAACCAATCCTGTCACGGTTTCTAAAGCTACGCGCGTGCTACCCAGGTCTCAATCCGAGTCATCTCAAAGTCAAGATCAATGTCCGCAGACCACTGACCCTACCCGAGGTAATAGTAATCATAGCCTTCCTGAGAGTAAGGAACCCAACTGGGGGGTGACTCCACTCAGTCGGTGCTCCGTGACTACTCCGGGGTCCACCCAGGCCAACGACCCTCCCCGGAGGAGATAATAGAAGTAAAAGAAGGTATATGAATACATATATATACATAACATAAACGTTCATACCCGGTTCCCTTGAACCGTCATGATACATAACATCCATTAACCACGATTCATGCCGGTTCTCATAAACCGCCATGAACCAGAATGACCTTTCCAGAGTTCATGCCGGTTCCCATAAACTGTCATGAACTTGGAAATCTATCTAGGGTCCCTAACCCAAAATCATCAGTGTAAAACAATTGGGTCTCGTGCCCGAACATATGACTCAACTGGGCACCGTGCCCGATATCTAAGGGTCAGTCATGACTCCGATCATAGTGATGCGTGCAACCATCCATCCAGGACCGCTCTCAATCCTGGTATGTCGCCGTGAACGAATCAACTGACGCGACCACCACAAGATCATGGTGCACTCATCACCGATCGTTATCCTAAACCATCAGCACTCCGAAGTCGAGCCTCCCTAGGCTGCCCGACCACGAATCGTGCATCGTGACCTCTCCGGAAGGAACACATCCTAATCCGGAGGCGAGCGTCGTATCGTCGATCGCCGTGCACATAGCACCCGCCGCGACCCCGATTTAGACCCGAAGGTCGTAAATAGTGTCATATGCCCGAGACAAAACCAAATGGGTCTCATACCCGAGTTTATCCTTTTAGAAATCCAAAACCATTTCATTAAAACCAATAAAGAAATACAGACCCGTATAAGCACCGTATAAGGCCGAAACCTCGAAATACGTGCTTATACGTAACCACATACAAATGCACCCATGGCATCATCAAACAAGTAATAAAACATATAATAAACATTTATGCATGTACCAATTTAAAAAACAAGGTCCACTCACAGACAGTCCGAGCTGCCGCCTCGATTTGCGTGCCATACGGTTCCCCGAGCCGATCACCGTCACCGGGACTCCCAAACCTGTCCAAATTGTAATAGAAGGTTACTAACTACTTAATTAACCTCCCACTAAAGCCCCGTAATTTTTCCGTATTTTTAACTATTTTTAATCCCGAACCTAAACCTTCCGATGCCCCGAAACATATCGAGATGGTGTCTGATTGACACGAAACCAGTCCCAAAATGTTCGTTACATCGAATAGATGATTTCACATGTTGGAACCTTCCCCAAAATATCCCCCACGCGCCCGCACGCGCCGCCTGAAGTGGCTGCGCGTGGGCTTCACGCGCCAGCTACAGTATCGTCTCCTACTTCGGTCAGACCGGTCCGGTCCGATTTTTCCTGCAGCTTGGACCGGCGTAACCGGTCCAAGTCTCCTTCTCCCTCATTTTCGGTCCGTTTTCTTCCATTCCAATTCCTAAATTCCTATTTCTTCATTTCCTATCTAACCCAATTAACCAAAACTCCTAAAACCTTCGAAATCCGACCAGTCCAATTTGGTCCTCACGGTTCAAAAATCCAAAACCCTCCACAGAGCTTCCCCGACGTCCAACCCTTCTCCAAACCTTCCTAAAAACCCCCTAGCAACCTAATTAGTTCAACCGAAACGTCCAAACAAGCCCCTAATAATTAGAAATCGAAAATGGATTAAAATGGGCAAAACCGATTACCTCGCGGGTTGGCCACCACCGCCGTCCACGGCGGCGCTCCCTGGGCCGGCCACTGCATCCAACCGCCTCCCCACTCTCTGGTCTCAGTCCTGGTCGAAATGGATGGGTTTTGGGGTTGCACGGGAATGAGAGAAATGGTAAGATCGGGTGAGTTTTGGGTGTGTGTTTGAAATGGAGAAAATGGATTGGTTTGCACGGTGCATGAAGGAAACATGGTGTCTATTGGATGCATGACACTTGTCACTCATCCATTGGCATCAGGACAAATATCTGGGCCCACTAAAGACAAAACTGCACTTTTTGTCTCGTAAAACGTGTCGCCATAAATAGTATCCTGAAACTTCCGTGAACCGTAACTTCGCCGTCGAACGTCCGAATTCGACGTGCCGCCTGTCTACGGATTCGTATCGTCCTTATCTACGTAACGGTCCTTGGCCCTCGGCCATCGGACCTCTTGGTCAAAAAGTCAACTATTTGGCCCTTTTAACCAAAATTACCAAAATGCCCCTAAGCTTCCGAACGTCATAACTTCCTCCTCGAATGTCGGAATTGAACGTGCCACCTGTCTATGAACTCGTGACGTCACGAACTACGTCACGGTCATCGGTCAAAGTCCATTTGACCGCCCAATTGAAACGTCAACATTTTGCCACCACCAGGGGCAAAACGGTCATTTCGCATCGTTCGTCCGATTTCGCTCTACTAATCACGGATTAGCCTCACTAATCGTGATTAGTCACTAATCTAATCATGGAATTTGGGACGGGTCGTTACAACCTTCCCTCCTTAATTAATTTCGTCCTCGAAATTCCAACCGACCTAATTCCAACCGTTCTTCCCTCCTTAATTAGTTTCGTTCTCGAAACTCCAACTATCCTGATTCCACATCCACCTCGTGGAAATAATTCGATCTACCTCGCAACACGTGTACGCTAGTACACCCACTAAACAGAATAATACTCGTTCGTACCCAGACATACCACTAACACTCACGCCCCATCGACTACACTCGACCACATCGAATGACCGTAGCCATACGTTACGAATTGACACCACTTGTCAAATCTACCAAGTCGCTGACACAACCACTAGACGATTCCCTAATCAATCACCAAACTATCCTGATATCTACTCCCACTGGGAGTCATCGGACCTCACTCAACGATCCACGTTGACACCTTCGACAGACCGTCACCACTTGACAGTCGTCAATCCAAAACTGACACTATACTCACACGTGGTTATACTAACCTCCAACTTACTCAACCATGGGTAAACACTTACCCACAAAGAATTTCACTCAATCTGTGTGTAACTAGACCCATCAGAAATACCATGACCCACTGCACAATATCCAATGTCTAGTTCACGACCTCGATGAATCCAATGGTATCGGAACCAATCCGTCTACCAACACGCTCACCAACCTACTACGGGTATAACCTATATACCGTCACCAGGCACGAAAAGTCTGCCCGGTATCGTACCTCGAACAACGTACAAGGTACATACGTCTACCCATCAAACAGCCTACAACCATCTAGGTTGTAGCCAATCACGTTTCTATAATGGAGTCCATCTGTCCAATCCAGTACCAGACAGATCAAAACTCCAACCCATCATCCGTTTCCAAATCCGAATTTGAATCCGCAATTTCGTAAGAAATCCCGAATCCAAACCCAGAAATCATATCCCTAACCATTTCCCAAATTCGAATCCAAAATCATCATTCCGTAAACTAGTATTAGGAATGACCATTCCGAACCCAAATCCATAAAAGAAAATCCATAGTCAAGCTCCAGAATCTAATCCTGAATCGTCACCCAGAATCCGATTCCAAAACTCGAAATCTCATTCTCGTCTACCGAGACGCATCATATCCGAACCTATCGGTTACCTGATCAACCGATTACCACATTACCATCGATTGACTTCATATGGAAGCCAATCCCAACATCAACACATCTAATGCTGACAAAAACCCAACCTCGTCGGACACTTACTCATCGGACAACTACTCATGCGAGTAATAAGCCATATGGGATTTACCTCGAAAAGAAGTTCAGTCCCATCATCCTTCACTCAAACATCCCAGTAAGAGTGATAAACTTTCCAACTATCTGGATCATCCAGATCACGATCCAGATCCATCACTACGTCACCCGACCATAAACGTCACGATCCAACATCGTCTGCCACCAAGCAGAAAATGAGAAATCTCAGTCACCTAACTTCGATATACTGAACTCCACCTGATGACCCAAGACAAATCCCGGGTTCACCAACCAATACACGATCAATGTAATGGTGACAAAACCATCGTCAACCATCATCTGCCATCATCTACCATGGCAGAACCTGAGAAGTCACCCTAAGGACTTCGAAATACTCATTACCGATGTGGAAAACCCGCATTCCACTTGTCACCTCAGTCGTAACCTCTCGAGATTCCAAAATTCCAACAAGATTGGAAGCAACATACCCGGACATCAACCATGTGTCCATAAACAATCAACTTATCTATCCGGTTATGACCGTATATGTACATCCAAAAGGATGTCAATTCATCTTAATCTGATGTACCGCTCGACTAAAGAGTCACAACAGACTCCTGCTGTGATCTGCAGTCAAATCTCTGCAAACCACCATACCTAAACAATTCTGACCAACTCTGGCCAGCACTGACCAACTGGTCGCTAAACCCCGTGACAGATCGAGTCTGACCAACCGGTCACTAATCCCCCATGATATTACTCGATCCCCACTCCTCAACTACTGCTGGATCCTATCCAGTCCATCACTATCCGTGATCCACTCCCGAACCACAGATACTGAACATATACGTATCTCGATGGATGTGACTCGGCGTCATCACAATCACCAGCACTAGTATTAGCACTGACACAAGCATACCGTGTGCAAATTGATAACTCTCGATCTGCGCTCACACCGAGCGACGACCCCGTACCTCTGCTCGAATAAGAGAAACTCTGTCTCCGTCGTACCCAACAACAATGGGTACAGTCACCCTGATAACTCATACGAGAAAAGGAAACGTCCCCTGAATGTCCCCGATTCCCAACAACCATATCTACGACCACTCTCAGTAGTAGCGCCTGCCACAAACTCATGCAGACATAACTACCAGACATCGCTATTGAGATTCGCATCCAACGGAATCAACAGCCCGTATTAACCACTCCGGATCCCACTCAGGGATTCCATCGACAAGTACCAACCCTGATAACTTTTCCAACCGAACTCTAACCAGTCGTACTCCGACTAACCCAAATGTCGTCTACCAGGTCGCCCACGACCTTAGTTGCACCAACTGTCCATCACAACCACCGTAGCAACACAACCAACTAGGTATAACCGATAAGTATAACCCCGACTGCAAGTGCAGTCCCAACACAAGCTGACATGACTAGACCGACTAACGAACCCCAAATCCGAATAGTCGTCAAAGTCACACTACTCGTCAACTCACATTTCCGAACCATACCCCCAAGGTAGGGTTCCATAATCACTAACTAGAGTTCCTTAGAACCCAACTGCATAAGACAGTATATCCCACGATCTGACTGACCCCGCGGTCTTGACATCGTAAAGACGTCAATCCAATCCTACCGTAAGTCCAACCACGATTCCTCAAATCCGGCTTCCAACTGCCATAAGTTCAACCAGAGTTCCCCGAACTCGACTGCTCACAGCAGTAAATCAATCTAACTCAACCAAATCCGATAATCCGATGATCACAATTCCTAACCAGTCGTCGGAACCGATCCTACGACATCGTGAAAGACGATCCCAACTAACCATCTCACGATCCAAACGTTAACGTACAGGTACGTCATCCCTTCTGAAGGGTCTCACACTGTCAACCCTGACAGAACTATGGCAACCCCGGCCTCAAATGTCGAACCAAGGCATGCCAATCCTACTAACTCTCATACCGGCACCTCAACATCAGGTTGACCACGAACTGTAGCCCATTGAGATATCACATCCTCGACCTGTGTACATACTCCAAGAGCTGCACGGTTGATCGAATAGAGACAATCCTGCTCTGATACCACGCTGACAGGACCCATCCCAATCCCCCGGGATTAGTGCGGGATGACCCTGCTCCCGTCTGACACGAAGTGTCAGACAAGGTATATTTCCGACCATTGCCCTCCCGGGCTATCAGAGTACGCCAGGATCCGGAGGAGGTATGTGATATCTCGGTCTCTGCTACAGTCCACATCCGATGTCAACCTGAAGGGCAGTCAAAACATTAAAAACTGTGAGTGGACAAAACAAAGAGTTTATAAAAACATTTCATAAGACATTTGTACCCTCCACTTAAAAGCATGCATGCATTCGAAAACCATTTATCCAAAACAAACCATATGTGGGACTAAGCCCAAAGCAGATATAAACCAAGGTCGAAAGGACCACAATGAAAACGACCATACGGGCCACTGCCCAAATCCATAAGGGACTCAGCCCCAAACCATAAGGAAACCAAGTACACGAGCCACTGCTCAAATCCTGTGCACACCTGTGCACACGACATATCATATATCGTATATACATATAAGTCACACAACTAATCCTGTCACGGTATCCAAAGCTATGCGCGTGCTACCCGGGTCTCAATCCGAGTCTTCTCAAAGTCAAGGTCAATGTCCGCAGACCACTGACCCTACCCGAGGTAATAGTAACCATAGCCTTCCTGAGAGTAAGGAACCCAACTGGGGGGTGACTCCACTCAGTCGGTGCTCCGTGACTACTCCGGGGTCCACCCAGGCCAACGACCCTCCCCTGAGGAGATAATAGAAGTAAAGGAAGGTAGATGAACATATATATACATAACATAATATCCATGCCCGGTTCCCCTGAACCGTCATGATCCATAATATCCATAGCCAAGGTAACATTCCGGTTCCCATAAACTGTCATGTACCGTAATAACATAACCAGGTAACATGCCGGTTCCCATAAACCGTCATGTACTGTAATGACCAAACAAGGGTTCATGCCGGTTCCCATAAACCGTCATGAACCATGATACCATATTAAGAGTTCATACCGGTTCCCATAAACCGCCATGAACCGGGAAATCCATTTAAGGTTCCCTGACCTGAAATCAAAACCGTAAAGTAGCTTGGGTCTCGTACCCGAACATAGGACATCAGTTGGGCACCGTGTCCGATATCTGAGGTCATATGCCCGAGACAAAACCAAATGGGTCTAATACCAGAGTTTATCCTTTTGAAATCCAAATCCAGTTCATTTAAATCAATAAAGAAATACAGACCCCGTATAAGCACCCTATAAGGCCGAAACCTCGCAATACGTGCTTATACGTAACCACATAGAAATGCACCCATGGCATCATCAAACATGTATTAAAACATATAACAAACATTTATGCATGCACCAATTTAGAAAACAAGGTCCACTCACAGACCGTCCGAGCTGCCGCCTCGATTTGCGTGCCATTCCGCTCCCCGAGCCGATCACCATTATCGGGGCTCCCAAACTTGTCCAAATTTTAATAGAAGGTTAATAACTACTTAATTAACCTCCCATCAAAGCCCCGTAATTTTTCCGAACTTTTAACTATTTTTAAGCCGACCCTAAACCTTCCGACACCCCGAAAACTATCGAAACGATGTCCGATTGACGCGAAACCAGTCCCAAAATCTTCGTTACATCGAATAGAAGATTTCCTGTGTTGGAAACTTTCCCAAATTACTGTTCACGACCCTCACGCGCCCCAAAAAGGTCGAAAATACTGTTCATCGGCACCAACCTCCAGCATACCGATTTTACTGTTCATGGCCGGTTCACCTGGTTTGGCCGGTCCAACTGGACCGGCGTGACCGGTTCACAGCCCTAGACACCCCATTTTTCATCCTAGTTCTTCCTTTTTGGTTCCTTTCATCCTATTTTGATGTTTTCTATCCATTCCAATCCTTAAACGCAACCGAAAACGTCTAAATCCTATGGTTCGATTTTGAACCAAACGGTTCAAGTTTTCCAAAACTCTCCCATGGCTGCCCAGCCATCCCAAGCTTCCTTAAACCTTCCTAACATGTCCCTAGCAACCTAATGGACTCATTAAAACCATTAAAAACCAACCATAACATCAAAAATGGAAAAATGGATCAAAATGGACTTACCGTGAACCTCACGGGTTCTTCCTCCCCTCGCCGCCGTGGACGGCTGTTCCGGCCACCCAGCAACCTCTTAAGGCTCCCTGGTCCTCTGCCTGGTCATGGGCTGAAGGTAGGATGGGTTTGGGTTGCACAAAGATGGAGAGAAAAGGGTGAGATCAGGTGGGTTTGGGTGTGTGTGTTTGAAATGGGAAAAAGGAAATGGCTTGCATGGTGCATGAAGGAATATGGTGTCCATTGGATGGGTGACACTTGTCACTCATCCATAGGGCAATGATTAAATATCTGGGCCCCCACTAAGTCCAAAAGTTAACTCGTTTCATAATTCGTGCAATAGTGCACTTGAACTTCCGTGAACCGTAACTTCACCGTCGAACGTCCAAATTCGATGTGCCGCCTGTCTATGGATTCGTATCTTCCTTATCTACGTAACGGTCTTCGGCCCTCGGCCATCGGACCTTTTGGTCAAAAAGTCAACATTTGACTCTATTTAACCAAAATTACCAAAATGCCCCTAAACTTTCGAACGTCATAACTTCCTCCTCAAACGTCGGAATTGAACGTGCCACCTGTCTATGAACTCGTGACGTCACGAACTACGTCACGGTCATCGGTCAAAGTCCATTTGACCTCCCGAACGAAAAGTCAACGTTTTGCCACGCCGAAGGGCAAAACGGTCATTTTGCGTCGTTCGTCCGATTTCGCCTAACTAATCATTGATTAGCCTCACTAATCGTGATTAGTCACTAATCTAATATAGGAATTTGGGACGGGTCGTTACAACTTTCCCTCCTTAATTAATTTCGTCCACGAAATTCCAACCGACCTAAATCCAACCGTTCTTCCCTCCTTAATTAGTTACGTTCTCGAAACGCCAACTATTCTGATTCCACATCCATCTCGTGGAAAGTAGAATCGACCTCGAAATACGTGTACACTCGTACACCAACTAACTAGTACAATATTTACTCGTCTGCAGCCAGACGTACCACTAACACTCACGTCGTATCGACTACATTCGACCATGTCAAATGATAGAAGTCGTACGCTCCGAACTGACACCACTTGTCAGATCTACCGTTTCGCTGACACAACCAACTAGAAGGTTCCCTGCTCAACCACTAACTATCCTGTCGTCTGCTCCCACTAGGAGTCATCAGACCTCACACCGCGATCCACGCTGACACCTCCTACAACTGTCACCACTTGACAGTCGTCAATCGAAAACTAACACTATACTCACTCGTGGTTAAACTAACCACCAACTCACTCATCGTGAGTATGCGTATACCAACCAAGCCTTTGACTCGACCTGTGTGTAACTAGACCCATTAGAAAACCATGACCCAGTGCACAGTATCCAATGTCCAGTTCACGACCTCGACAAATCCAATGGTATCGGAACCAATCCGACTACCAACACGCTCTCCAGCATACCACTGGTATAACCAGAATACCGCTACCAGACACCACAAGTCTGCCCAGTATCGTACCTCGAACAATGTACAAGGTACATACATCTACCCATCAATCAGCTTACCACAACAACAACGACAACACGACCACCTAGGTCGTTGCCAAACACGTTTCTATAATGGAGTTCATCTGTCCAATCCAGCATTAGAAAAATCGAAACTCCAACCCCTCATCTATTTCCAAATCCGAATCCGAATCCGCAATTTCGTATGAAATCCCGAATCCAAACTCAGAAGTCATATCCATGTCATGTCCAAATTCGAATCCGAAATCATCATTCCGTAAGCTAGCATTTGGAATAACCATTCCGAACCCAAATCCATAAAAGAAAATCCATTGTCAAGCTCTAGAATCAAATCCTGAATCGTCACCCAGAATCCGATTCCAAAACCCAAATCCAGAAATCCTCTTTCAAGTTCCAAAATCAAATCCTGAATCGTCATCCAGAAATCTGATTCCAAAACTCGAAATATCGTCAACGTCTACCGAGACACACGATATCCGAACCTATCGGATACCTGCTCAAATGATTACACATTACATCTGATTGACTTCATAGGGAAGCCAATCCCAACATCCACACATCTCTAAGACTGACCATATCCGACCACGTCGGAAAACTACTCATCGGACAACTACTCAGGCGAGTAGTAAGCCATATGGGATTTACCTCGAAAAGAAGTTCAGTCCCATCATCCTCAACTCAAACATCCCAGTAAAAGTAATAAACTCTCCACCTATCTGGATCATCAAGATCATGATCCAGATCCATAGCAATACCCAAAGTCCTAAACCAATTCCCACATCTAAACAGATCAGTCCACGACAAGACACGCCGAGACTGTGGGTTCTCACTGATTACCTCGTATCAATCCTTGTCATTCCACCTAGGAAAACCAAGGATGATCCAAGGTAATGACATCAAAAGTCATCCTACGTGAATGCAACCAAAACTCGCTGCACTCACCACACCACGTAATTCAACATCGTCTGCCACCATACAGAAGATGAGAATCTCAGTCACCCGACGTCGATATACTCAATACCAATGCGGAAAACCCACATTCCACTCGTCACCTCAATCGCAACCTCTCGCGATTCCGAAGTTCCAACAAGATTGGAAACAACATACCTGGACATCAACCACGTGTCCCCTAACCAATTTAGCTCTATCTGAGATCCACTCTGGGACCACAGATACCGAACACATACGTAACTCGATGGAGTCATATCCCGATTCGTAACTCATCGTCGTCGCAATCGCCGGCACCGACACTAGCACTAGCACTAGCACTAGTATCAACACTATCACCTATCACCATCAGCACAAAGTGTCCACACTAGCATCAACAATAACACTAGCACACCATGTGCAAAACTGACAACCCTGGATCTCCGCTCATACCGAGCGACGACCCCGTACCTCTGCTCGAATAGGAGAAACCCTGCCTCCCTTGTGCCCAACTCTAGGTACAGTCACCCTGATAACTTATACGAGAAAAGGAAAACGTCCCCTGAACGTCCCCGATTCCCAACAACCATAACTACGACCACTCCGTATCCCGCTCAGGGATTCCAGCGACAAGTACCAACCCTGGTAACTTGTCCAACAATCTCTAACCTGTCGTAACTCGACTAAACCAATGTCGTCTACCAGGTCACCCATGACCTTAGTTGCACCAAACCACAACTATGTCTAACCGATAAATATAACCGCGACTGTGAAGTGCAGTCCCATCATAAGCTGACATGACTAGATCGACTAACGAATCCAAATCCGAATAGTCGTCCAAGTCAAACTACTCGTCAACTCACATTTCCGAACAATACCCCCAAGGTAGGGTTCCACAATCACTAACTAGAGTTCCTCAGAACCCAACTGCATAAGACAGTATATCCCACGATCTAACTGACCCCGCGGTCTTGACATCGTAAAGACGTCAATCCAATCCTACCGTAAGTCCAACCAGGATTCCTCGAATCCGGCTGCTAACTTTCGACTGCAGTAAATCCATTTAACTCAACATAATTCAACCATCTAATGGTCACAACATCGAATCAGTCGTCGGAACCGATCCTACGACATCGTGGAAGACGATCCCAAAATGATCGTCTCACGGTTAAAACTCGAAAATACTGTTTATGTTCATCCATTCATAGGGTCCCACTCTGCCAACCCTGACAGAACTATGGAAACCCCGGCATCAAATGCCGAACCAAGGCATGCCAATCCTAATAACTATCGTACCGGCACCTCAACATCAGGTTGACCACGAACTGTAGCCCATTGAAATATCACATCCTCGACCTGCGCATCCTACGAGCAATCCTATGCTCTGATACCACATATGGTTTGTTTTGGATAAATGGTTTTCGAATGCATGCATGCTTTTTAGTGGAGGGTACAAATGTCTTATGAAATGTTTTTATAAACTCTTTGTTTTGTCCACTCACAGTTTTTAATGTTTTGACTGCCCTTCAGGTTGACATCGGATGTGGACTGTAGCAGAGACCGAGATATCACATACCTCCTCCGGATCCTGGCGTACTCTGATAGCCCGGGAGGGCAAAGGTCGGAAATATCCCTTGTCTGACACTTCGTGTCAGACGGGAGTAGGGTCATCCCGCACTAATCCCGGGGGGATTGGGATGGGTCCTGTCAATGTGGTATCAGAGCCAGACCCCGACCGGGAAGTGTGCCAGCGAGGACGCTGGGCCCTAAGGGGGGTGGATTGTAAGACCCGTGTCCTGGAGGGAACGGTGAACAATCCCACATTCCTGCGAGGGGGGAATGGTCTGGGAAGGGAATGGTTGTGTGCCTTAAAGGTGTAGGCACACACCTATCTAGTATGAGGCCTTTTGGGAGCTCAGTGGCTTTGGGGGGGATTGGAACCCCAAAGTTAAGCGAGTTGAGGCTGGTGCAATTCCAGATGGGTGACCCCCTGGGAAGTTGCACCGTGAGCTCCTGAAAACAAAACCGTGAGGGCGAGGCCCAAAGCGGACAATATCGTGCTAGATGAATCGGGACCTGACAGAAGAGGGTCGGGTCCTGACAATTTGGTATCAGAGCCAGACCCCGACCGGAAAATGTGCCAGCGAGGACGCTGGGCCCTAAGGGGGGTGGATTGTAAGACCCGTGTCCTGGAGGGAACGATGAACAATCCCACATTCCTGCGAGGGGGGAATGGTCTGGGAAGGGAATGGTGGTGTGTCTTAAAGGTGTAGGCACACACCTATCTAGCATGAGGCCTCCCTTGGCTGCGCTGGTTAAGGTGGTTACCTTCCAGGCGTGAGGTCTTGGGGTCAAAACCTTGCGGGCGCAGGTGCGCCTAAAGAGGACAATATCATGCTAGATAGAGCGTGCAGGTGCACGTCTCTGATTTAGATGAGGCCTTTTGGGAGCTCAGTGGCTTTGGGGGGGATTGGAACCCAAAACTTAAGCGAGTTGAGGCTGGTGCAATTCCAGATGGGTGACCCCCTGGGAAGTTGCACCGTGAGCTCCCGAAAACAAAACCGTGAGGGCGAGGCCCAAAGCGGACAATATCGTGCTAGATGAATCGGGACCTGACAGAAGAGGGTCGGGTCCTGACAGCGACGACCCGAGTGGTAAGGTTGTAGTGAACCAGTGACAGTTGAGGGTGTGGATAACCCGGACGATGGGGATGATTTGAGAAACCCCGTGGGATCATTGGATTGTAGTGAGAAGTACCTGAGGGAAACCGTGAGTTGAGGTTTGTGGTACCGTAATCTTTGTGGTTTGGGCCGACTTACGGCCGGATCGGAAATGTTGCTGCTAGGTGCAGCCGAGGTAGTGGGTGCCTCGTGGATGACTCTGGACGAGGATTCATACTCAAAGCGAGGTAGTGATCCGTAGAAGTTGAGGATCACCTACGGTTAGTGATGATTAGTTGGAAAACTCGTGGTTGAAATGCCAAGATTTATAAACCCTCCTTAACTTGTGTTGTGTTCCGAAGTAGAGAAGTACTTGGTGACGCTGAGCATAGGGAGTGTTAGGAGATGGTATTTAGATGGATTAAGTACTTGTGATGGCATGGTTGAGGACCATGGTGAGTTTTGTTGACGGATGACTGAAGGGAAGGAGAAATAAGTGACTATAACTGATCGATATGAGGTTATTGAAGGGAACTCACAATCTAGGAGTGCCTTTAGGACTTTGTTGATTTATTCCGACAGGGTGGCCGGAGCAGTCAAGGGAAGTGAAGGCAAGTAGTGAGTCGGTAGGTAGAATTCCTTTTTAGGTAAGTAAGCAGGACTGGATCGTTTTGGGTAAAAGGTTAAGTTGAGTAGTGTTTGAGATAAAGTAGGAGACCACACACCTGAGGTACGAGTTGTGGAATTTCGGGGACAAAATTCTTTGAAGGATGTAACGACCCGAACTTTCGTAATTCTTATTTCATTGTAAAATGACCGTTTTGCCCCTGAGGGAAGGAAAAGTTGACTTTTACCTCGGGAAGTATTTAGGACTGTGACACGTTACCGTGACATAGCTTAGGACGTCACGAGTTCATAGGGAGGTGGCACGTTCGATTCCGACGTTCGAGGAAGAAGTTGTGACGTTCGGAAGTCGAGGGGCATTTTGGTAATTTGGCCATTTGGGGGCCAAATGTTGACTTTTGACCCGGGAAGTCCAACGGACGAGGGCCAATGACCGTTACGTAGGTCTCGTCGATACGAATCCGTAGACAGGCGGCACGCCGAATTCGGACTTACGACGAAAAAGTTATGGTCAAGAACGTAACCGAACTAACCGAGACTCGGAACTTAAAATAATAATAAAATATTAGAATCTGATTTACTTTAACCCAATCAATCTGGACCCTTGATGAGTGACACATGTCACTCATCTACCTCATCCACATCATCCCCAAAAATCAGGATCTGTGTTTGCCATTCCATTAATTAATTAATTTAACTTCCTTAAATCCTCACCCTTCATTCTTAAATCAGATTGAATCTCAGCCCTTCATCCCATTTTCTTTTTCTGTTCTTAAACCATCAGAGAAACATATTTTTCATTTTCATTTCTCTCTAAACCGTGCATCCTCTCACTCTCTGCACAAACACACCAGCGATCACACCACCCCTCAGCCACAACCCACACACCAGACTCCCTCTCAGCCACCTCCAGACGGCCATCACCACCACCACGGACGGCGGCGCAACCCGGAAAACCCATAAACCCGAGAAGGAACCCGTGCAGCCCAAACTAACCAAACCGTCCAAACCGTGACTTCTGGGCTCGAACAAACGTAGGGTTAGGATCAGTGTGACCTCTGGACGGCTTAGGACTGGAATGGGCAGCCCACGGCGGCGACACGGCGGCGGTAAGCCTGTAAACCCGAGAGACACCGATTTCCTTCCCTGTTTCGAAACTTCCGTTTTTAACGTTAAAATTGTTTGGTTGCTTTTGAGACATAACCTAGGGGACTAGACGAGCATTTTGGACCAGAGTTTGTGGCTGGAAGCTTGACGGCTCGCCGAAGAAGACGAACCAGAGCCGGCAGCTGGTTTCCCGTCGATTTTCAGGTGGTACCTTCAACTTAAAAACCTGTTTTAATTACGCACAGCCATAGAACATGTTTAGACGAGTTCATAGGAACAAATCCCATCGATTTTGGTGGTCGGGTTGATGAGAACTGGTCGGGTCGAACCGTGGGTCTACGGTGACCCGGTTCTCAGACCCGGTACTGTAGCTGATGACGTCATCATGCTGACGTCAGCAGTGACGTCATGATGACGTCATCATGTCAGAATATTGTCAGACCAGGGACCAATGGGCTGTTGACACGTGTCCTCTGACACTGTCAGTGATGACGTCATGCTGACGTCAGCATCACTGTAGCACTGTTGACCAGGGAGTTGACCGGCGCGTGGGGGGCGCGTGTGAACAGTATTTTGTGTGGGACCAGTGCCGTTTTCAAGGTTTCGACGATACGGATCCAATGGCGGTGGTTTCGTGTCGATCGGAGATCGTTAAGTTGGTCAAATTAGGGTTTGACGCCTTGGGAAGCGTGTTCGGACGACTTTCCCGGGCCGGTTTCAGTCTAGGGTTTCTTAGTTGTTTAGTAGGGACTTAAAGTGACCTTTACGTATGTTTTGGGCATGACAGGAATTGTACTTTAACCCTTGGACGGGGCTTTACACTCGGGATTGCAGCGGGATTGTACTGTGAGTGGGCCTTTGATTTCACTAAACTTCGGCATGCATAACTGTTTTACTTTCTACTATATCTATATGTGATTCAAGTAAAAGTATCTGTTTATCTTGAGTATGATTTATGGCACGTATTACGATGTTTGGGCATGAGACCCGTCTGGTTGTTTATGAATGGTTTGGAGTCATGTATATGTATAATGGATCTCGATATTATCTGTGGTACTGCACTGTATAGATCTACCCTAGGATTCTATCTCCTCCGGATGTAGGTACACCGGAGTGGTCACGGCGCATTGCTTGTGAGGAGTCATTCTACGGAGGGACCGGACCGTAGAGTGACTCATGAGCAGGATTGCTACTATTGGACGTCTGGGACGTTAGGCATCTAGAATGCCTGGCTCGGACTAGGTTCGGGATTTGGACTCGGGATTGAGACCCCGGGTGGCACGCGTAGCCGTGAGACTGTGACCTTATTGGGCGTCTGAGACGTCGGGCATCTGTGATGTCAGGGTTGGGATGTATAGTGCAGTGACTAAGATTATATTATGTTGATATTATTCTGCTTATGATTATATGGTTTTGTGGTTTATGATACTATGCATGTCTTTTCGGAAAACGGAGGGGAAAAGCTATATGTTTTCGAAATGGTAAACTACTTTGTAAACCTTGAGTTTCAGCCCACTCACCTTTGTTGTTTTACTACCCCTCCAGGTAGTGCTATCGAGGAGGAGGATCCCGAGGAGGAGGAGGAGGAGGATCCCGAGGAGGAAGAGGCATAGGTTTACGTTGCGTACCTGAACCCTACTGCTGGGTAGGTTGGCACGTAGTGTGTCTAGAGTCGTGCTCAATAAACTGTATTCGGGAGCTATCCCTTGTATGACACTATTTGTATTCGAGTATTTGTGTGGCGTGCTATGTAAGACTTAACTTTGGTTTTTCTTTATGCATTTCATCTTCAATAAGGGTATTTTTGGTATTTTAATGTCGGGTGTCAGACGGGAGCAGGGCAAGTCCCGGGTGGTCCCAGGGGGATTGGGGCGGGTCCTGTCAACTTGGTATCAGAGCACTAGGTTGTGGTCAGCATGCTAGACTAGTGGTCAGTACTTAGTTTAAAAGATGTCAGTCTCTAATCTATGCCTCTTAACAGTGGGTTATGCCTCCAAGGAGAATTCCTCAAACACGAACTGACGAGGAAATCGCGAGAGAGATGGAATGTGCTAGCATTGAGCGGGCTCAAAGGTTGGGAGCCACACCGTTCAGCGGGGGATCAAACCCCGAGGATGCCCATGAGTGGATTGCGAAATGGGAAAGAATCTTCACCGTGATGCACTGCCCACCCCGCGAGCGGGTGGCACTGGCGGCCTTCTTACTGGAAGGCGGAGCTTATCAATGGTGGCATGGTCTTGAGATGTCCGGATGGACTGTTCACACCACCACATGGGAGGTCTTTCGTGTCCGATTCTTAGATCAGTATTACCCGCGTTCATTTCGCATGGCACGAGAGGCAGAGTTCCTGCAGCTGGAACAGGGAGATATGTCCGTGGCAGATTACGAGCAGACTTTCGGGAAGCTTTCCCGTTTTGCCGCAGCTTTCGTGAGTACTGAGGAGGAAAAATGTCAAAGATTTGAGTTGGGACTCCGAGGAGAGTTACGGGCAAGTGTGACGGCTACTAGTTACGCGACTCTGAGGGACATGGTCGACGCTGCAGTTCGTGTCGAGGCCAGTCTGGCGGCACACCAGGCGCGACAATCATCAGGCGAGGGGCAGCGCCGGGATCGTCCACATCCTGGACCAACGGGCCCAAAGATCTCTAAGGGGGGAAATTACCGAGGAGCACCCTCATCTTTACGTGGTCGTGGCTGGTCAGGTCGACATGGGAACTCTCAGAGGGGCGGATCGAGATTCAGTTCTGGACAGCATCAGGCTTGGAGTGGTACATCAGGAGGGTCTTGGGATGGACCGAGGACAATTAATTGCTTTGCTTGTGGAGGAGCGGGCCACTATGCCCGAGATTGCCCTTTACTGTCAAGGAACAACGAGACTAAAGGTGTTAGTGTGACACAGAGTTCGGCTTCTCACCCTGCCAGAGGCCGAGGACAGAGTGCTGAGCGTGGCGCGCGTGGGCGCGGACAGACTACGGGACCCAGAGCTCGTGTTTTTGCAGTGACTCAGCAGCAGGCGAGGTCAGCCCCTGGTGTGGTTACAGGTACTCTTCATATCTTAAATATTGTTGTACGGGTGTTAATGGATGCTGGGGCTACTCATTCTTTTATTTCGAAAAGTTGTGCGGGTATGTTAGATCGCGAGGTGTCAGCCTTGGATAGTGAAATGGGTGTTGGTACACCGATGGGCGTTGTGTACATAGTGAATCAGGTGATCCGGAGATGCCCAGTACGGGTGGAGGTTGTAGATCTGCTAGCTGATCTAATCCTTATGGATATCCATGACTTTGATGTTATCTTGGGAATGGATTGGTTGACTGAGCACGGTTCGCTCATCGACCGTTGTAGTAGGCGGGTGATATTGCGGAGTCCGGGTTTACCGGAGGTTACTTTTCAGGGAGAGCGCGACGGTTCGCTACCTGAAGTAATTTCTTCACTTGCCGCTACGAAGCCTCTACAGAAGGGATGCCAGGGTTATTTGGCGCATGTTGTGACGACGAAGAGTGATACTTCGGGTGCCGATGATATACCTGTGGTGCGAGAATTTCCGGATGTGTTCCCGGAAGATTTGCCTGGTTTACCACCACATCGGGAGATTGAGTTCACGATTGAACTACTTCCCGGCACACGACCTATATCGCAGGCACCATATCGAATGGCACCAGCGAAGTTACGGGAACTGAAGATCCAATTGCAGGAGTTGGTGGACTTGGGATTCATCCGACCGAGTTCATCACCGTGGGGAGCACCGGTATTATTTGTGAAGAAGAAGGAGGGGAGCCTCCGTTTGTGTGTGGATTATCGACAACTCAACAAGGTCACGGTAAGGAACCAGTACCCCTTACCCAGGATTGACGATCTCTTTGATCAACTGCGGGGAGCACAGTACTTCTCGAAGATTGATTTACGATCTGGCTATCACCAGTTGAAGATTGCTGAGGGGGATGTCCCGAAGACAGCGTTTCGGACCAGATACGGGCATTATGAATTCCTTGTGATGCCTTTTGGCTTGACGAATGCTCCAGCAGCATTCATGGATCTGATGAATAGGGTCTTCCGATCTTATTTGGATAAGTTTGTGATCGTGTTCATTGATGACATCCTTGTGTACTCGAGGAGTGCTCAGGCTCATGAGAAACACTTACGATCGGTGTTAGGGAAGCTGAGGCAGAACCAGTTATACGCCAAGCTGAGTAAGTGTCAGTTTTGGCTAACCAGCATTGGTTTTCTGGGACATGTAGTGTCAGCAGACGGGATTAGTGTGGATCCCCAGAAGACCGAAGCGGTGACAAATTGGGCTAGACCGACAACCGTGACAGAGGTACGGAGTTTCGTTGGTTTGGCAGGATACTACCGGAGATTTGTTGAGGGCTTCTCTAGTATCGCTGCACCGTTGACTCGTTTAACCAGGAAGGGAGTAAAGTTTGTTTGGGATGAACGGTGTGAGCAGAGTTATCAGTAATTAAAACGTCGGTTAACTACCGCACCTGTTCTTGCTTTGCCGGATAACAGTGGAGAGTTGGAAGTCTACAGTGACGCATCGTTGCAAGGGTTGGGTTGCGTACTGATGCAGAATGGCAGAGTTATCGCTTATGCATCGAGACAACTAAAGACACATGAACTGAACTACCCTACGCATGATCTGGAGTTGGCGGCGGTGGTTCACGCTTTAAAGATCTGGCGACATTATCTGTACGGGGTGACTTGCAGGATCTTCACCGATCATCAGAGTTTAAAGCATTTGTTCACTCAGAAGGAGCTGAACGTGAGGCTGCGACGGTGGCTAGAACTAATCAAGGACTATGATTGTACGATTGAATATCATCCAGGGAAGGCGAACGTTGTGGCAGACGCACTCAGCAGGAAGTCAGCAGGATCGATTGTACACCTGAGGCTGGTGTACCTTCCTTTGCTTGTGGAACTCCGAAGAGCTGGAGTTATGCTGGGGATGGATGAGCAGGGAGCTTTGTTGGCCAGTTTTCATGTACGACCTGTGCTAGTCGATCGGATTATCGAGGCACAATTGGAGGATCCGACACTTTGTATCTACAGGATCGAGGTCGAAGCGGACGAGAGGCAGGACTTTACTATCCAACCAGATGGAGCTCTGGTGAAACTGGGCCGTTTGTGTGTTCCTGCAGTGGCAGAGTTACGGGCAGAAATTCTCGAGGAAGCCCACAGTTCGGCTTATGCCATGCATCCGGGAGGTACAAAGATGTATCGTACCCTCCGGGACCACTATTGGTGGGCAGGAATGAAGAAGGAAATTGCAGTGTTTGTGAGCAGATGTTTGACCTGTCAGCAGGTCAAGGCGGAGCGGCAGAGACCGTATGGAGCTATGCAACCGCTTCCGATTCCCGAGTGGAAGTGGGATCACATTACCATGGATTTTGTCTTCAAGTTGCCAAGGACTCAGAGGGGATGCGATGGAGTTTGGGTGATTGTCGACCGATTGACCAAGTCAGCTCATTTCTTACCAGTACAGGAGACATTTAAGCCAAACCGACTGGCTCAGCTGTTTGTGAAGGAGATCATTCGACTTCATGGTACGCCGGAGTCGATAGTGTCTGATCGAGATCCGCGTTTCACATCTAGGTTCTGGCGAAGTTTGCAGAACGCCTTGGGTACAAACTTACATTTCAGTACAGCGTTCCACCCACAGACTGATGGGCAGTCAGAGAGGACTATCCAGACACTGGAGGACATGATGAGGTCTTGTGTACTGCAGTTTCAGGATTCGTGGGATACTCATTTGCCTTTGATGGAGTTCGCATACAACAACAGTTATCAGGCAAGTATCGGGATGGCACCCTACGAGGCACTGTATGGCCGACAGTGCAGGACACCTATCTGCTGGACGGAGGTAGGAGAGCGAGCAGCTTTAGGACCGGATTTGATGGACATGACCCAGGAAACAGTTCGAATCATCAAGGAAAGATTGAAGGCAGCGCAGGATCGCCAAAAGAGCTATGCGGATCTACGAATTCGAGACTTGGAATTCGAGGTGGGAGATTTTGTGTTCCTTAAGTTATCTCCATGGAAAGGAATTATCCGTTTTGGCCGACGCGGGAAGTTGAGTCCACGTTATTTTGGGCCGTTCGAGATCATTGAGAGGATTGGACTAGTGGCATACCGGTTGGCATTACCTCCAGAACTTGCCAGAGTGCACGATGTTTTCCATGTGTCCATGTTACGGAAATACCTACGGGACGATTCACATGCCTTGCCGGAACAACCAGTAGAACTGATGACTGATCTGAGCTTTGAGGAGAAACCAGTGCAGATTCTGGATCAGAAGAACAAGGTTCTGAGAAACAAGACGATTCGGTTGGTGAAAGTACTATGGAGGAACCATGACGTCGAGGAAGCGACGTGGGATCCCGAAGACTTGATGAGGGAACAGTACCCGTTTTTATTCGAGTAAATTTCGAGGACGAAATTTTTGTAAGGTGGGTAGATTGTAACGACCCGAACTTTCGTAATTCTTATTTCATTGTAAAATGACCGTTTTGCCCCTAGGGGGGGGGGAAAGTTGACTTTTACCTCGGGAAGTATTTAGGACTGTGACACGTTACCGTGACGTAGTTTAGGACGTCACGAGTTCATAGGCAGGTGGCACGTTCGATTCCGACGTTCGAGGAAGAAGTTGTGACGTTCGGAAGTCGAGGGGCATTTTGGTAATTTGGCCATTTGGGGGCCAAATGTTGACTTTTGACCCGGGAAGTCCAACGGACGAGGGCCAATGACCGTTACGTAGGTCTCGTCGATACGAATCCGTAGACAGGCGGCACGCCGAATTCGGACTTACGACGAAAAAGTTATGGTCAAGAACGTAACCGAACTAACCGAGACTCGGAACTTAAAATAATAATAAAATATTAGAATCTGATTTACTTTAACCCAATCAATCTGGACCCTTGATGAGTGACACATGTCACTCATCTACCTCATCCACATCATCCCCAAAAATCAGGATCTGTGTTTGCCATTCCATTAATTAATTAATTTAACTTACTTAAATCCTCACCCTTCATTCTTAAATCAGATTGAATCTCAGCCCTTCATCCCATTTTCTCCTTCTGTTCTTAAACCATCAGAGAAACATATTTTTCATTTTCATTTCTCTCTAAACCATGCATCCTCTCACTCTCTGCACAAACACACCAGCGATCACACCACCCCTCAGCCTCAACCCACACACCAGACTCCCTCTCAGCCACCTCCAGACGGCCATCACCACCACCACGGACGGCGGCGCAACCCGGAAAACCCATAAACCCGAGAAGGAACCCGTGCAGCCCAAACTAACCAAACCGTCCAAACCGTGACTTCTGGGCTCGAACAAACGTAGGGTTAGGATCAGTGTGACCTCTGGACAGCTTAGGACTAGACTGGGCAGCCCACGGCGGCGACACGGCGGCGGTAAGCCTGTAAACCCGAGAGACACCGATTTCCTTCCCTGTTTCGAAACTTCCGTTTTTAACGTTAGAATTGTTTGGTTGCTTTTGAGACATAACCTAGGGGACTAGACGAGCATTTTGGACCAGAGTTTGTGGCTGGAAGCTTGACGGCTCGCCGGAGAAGACGAACCAGAGCCGGCAGCTGGTTTCCCGTCGATTTTCAGGTGGTACCTTCAACTTAAAAACCTGTTTTAATTACGCAGAGCCATAGAACATGTTTAGACGAGTTCATAGGAACAAATCCCATCGATTTTGGTGGTCGGGTTGATGAGAACTGGTCGAGTCGAACCGTGGGTCTGCGGTGACCCGATTCTCAGACCCGGTACTGTAGCTGATGACGTCATCATGCTGACGTCAACAGTGACGTCATGATGACGTCATCATGTCAGAATATTGTCAGACCAGGGACCAATGGGCTGTTGACACGTGTCCTCTAACACTGTCAGTGATGACGTCATGCTGACGTCAGCAGTGACGTCATGCTGACGTCAGCATCACTGTAGCACTGTTGACCAGGGAGTTGACCGGCGCGTGGGGGGCGCGTGTGAATAGTATTTTGTGTGGGACCAGTGCCATTTTCAAGGTTTCGACGATACGGATCCAATGGCGGTGGTTTCGTGTCGATCGGAGATCGTTAAGTTGGTCAAATTAGGGTTTGACGCCTTGGGAAGCGTGTTCGGACGACTTTCCCGGGCCGGTTTCAGTCTAGGGTTTCTTAGTTGTTTAGTAGGGACTTAAAGTGACCTTTACGTATGTTTTGGGCATGACAGGAATTGTACTTTAACCCTTGGACGGGGCTTTACGCTCGGGATTGTAGCGGGATTGTACTGTGAGTGGGCCTTTGATTTCACTAAACTTCGGCATGCATAACTGTTTTACTTTCTACTATATCTATATGTGATTCAAGTAAAAGTATCTGTTTATCTTGAGTATGCTTTATGGCACGTATTACGATGTTTGGGCATGAGACCCGTCTGGTTGTTTATGAATGGTTTGGAGTCATGTATATGTATAATGGATCTCGATATTATCTGTGGTACTACACTGTATAGATCTACCCTAGGATTCTATCTCCTCCGGATGTAGGTACACCGGAGTGGTCACGGCGCATTGCCTGTGAGGAGTCATTCTACGGAGGGACCGAACCGTAGAGTGACTCAGGAGCAGGATTGCTACTATTGGACGTCTGGGACGTCAGGCATCTAGAATGCCTTGCTCGGACTAGGTTCGGGATTTGGACTCGGGATTGAGACACCGGGTGGCACGCGTAGCCTTGAGACTGTGACCTTATTGGGCGTCTGGGACGTCGGGCATCTGGGATGTCAGGGTTGGGATGTATAGTGCAGTGACTAAGATTATATTATGTTGATATTATTCTGCTTATGATTATATGGTTTTGTGGTTTATGATACTATGCATGTCTTTTCGGAAAACGGAGGGGAAAAGCTATATGTTTTCGAAATGGTAAACTACTTTGTAAACCTTGAGTTTCGGCCCACTCACCTTTGTTGTTTTACTACCCCTCCAGGTAGTGCTATCGAGGAGGAGGATCCCGAGGAGGAGGAGGAGGAGGATCCCGAGGAGGAAGAGGCATAGGTTTACGTTGCGTACCTGAACCCTACTGCTGGGTAGGTTGGCACGTAGTGTGTCTAGAGTCGTGCTCAATAAACTGTATTCAGGAGCTATCCCTTGTCTGACACTATTTGTATTCGAGTATTTGTGTGGCGTGCTATGTAAGACTTAACTTTGGTTTTTCTTTATGCATTTCATCTTCAATAAGGGTATTTTTGGTATTTTAATGTCGGGTGTCAGACGGGAGCAGGGCAAGTCCCAGGTGGTCCCAGGTGGTCCCAGGGGGATCGGGGCGGGTCCTGTCAAAGGAGGGTAGATTGTAACGACCCGTCCCGGGAGTCGGGATTAGTGAAGTGATTAGTGACAGATTAGCAAGGTTAATCGGTGGTTAGTTGGTTACTTTGGACATTAGGCGCAGAATGACGATTTTGCCCCTTGTTTGGGCAAAATGTAGTTTGGAAAAATTGGGCATTGACCGATGCCTGTGACGTAGTTTGGGACGTCACGAGTCCGTAGATAGGTGGCACGCCCGATTCCGACATCTGAGTAGGAAGTTATGATGTTCGGAAGGTTGAGGGCACTTTCGTAATTTGATTAAAATAGGGGGACAATTTGTAAATTAATGAATGAATTGATGTTTTTACCCCTGTGAATTGTATTGCCCAATTTGTTGACTTTTTGATTGGTGGGTCAAACGGACTTTGACCAATGACCGTGACGTAGTTTGGGACGTCACGAGTCCATAGACAGGTGGCACGTCCAATTCGGACGATCATGGAAAAAGTTATGACTATCGGAAGTTTAGGGGCATTACCGTAATTTGGATGATAAGGGCGAAAATGTTGACTTTTCGTTTGGCAACTGATTTTCACACGACTCAGGGACCGTTGGGTAGGTCTCGATGTCCTAAGTCCGTTGACATGCGGCACGTGGGAATCGGACATCGTATGGTTGAGTTACGGATCTGGAAAGTGAAGGGCATTTTGGTAATTTCTGAACTAGGGGCATTTTGGTCATTTCACCCCTGGTCACTGTAGCAACCGCGGGGGAACACGGGCTGCACCACCATGTGCGGTGGTTCTGAGTGCCAATTGTTTATTGTAGTCGTATGCTGGAAAGTAGAGATTGTTTCAAGCCTTATAGGCATCAGCACATGGCTGGATTCATCTAGCAAAGCCACCATTTTTAATTTGAAGATTCGAAGCTTTTCGGGGAACAAATCTCAGTGGACAGATTGGACTTCCACGAGCTTCTGGGACGGCTCATTTGGTTTAAACAGAATAGAATTTGAGTGAACTTCACTTTGCTGTTGAAGGAGCTGAAAATTTGAGAGAAAAACCAGAGATTGAGTTTCGGGAAAATTGGAGGGAATTTTGGATATAAATTTATACGGTCTGTTGGAGCAATCTAAACACTGAGTGAGCTTTCTGGGAGTGTTTAGAACACATCCATACCGAATTCGAAGGCAACCAGCCACGGTGGAACTGGGACGGAGGTTGCCGTTTTCAGAGGAATTTCAGAGGTTTAGACGGCTACTTCCAGGTAACGTTTTGTTCAATTGATCATTCCTTATAGTTCGTATTAGCCCAAGGATGCCCCCTGTTAAGTTAATTGGACAATGGTTGGGAAACCAGCAAGTTATGGTGATTGACCCGTTTGGTTGATCACGGGTCGAATGGTCGATTGGGGACTTGTCGAGGCAAATTATTGACTCAGAACCTAAATTAGATGTTTATGGAAGATAATAGAATCAAAAACGAAGGAATTTGATTAAGAATTGGTGGGTAATTAACCGGGTCAAGCCGCGGGTGGCAGGCCCGTATTACAGACAAATAGGTGAAGGTGGTGACACTGTAGCTATAGTGTCAGGCGCATGAATTTCACGCGCAGCCACTTTGGGCGGCGCGTGAGGGCGCTTTGGGCCTTATCTCCGATCACGATCAACATGAATTTTATTCCTCTCATCATTCTGAACATTTTTGGTGAATTAACCATGTTGATCTGAAATAGTTTGATGGGTCATTTTAGGGCCGGTTGTCTCGGGAAACGTGTTGGACGGTTTCCCCGGGCCGGTTTCTGTTTCGGACTTTTTGGATAAATGTTTAAGACTTGTAGTGACCCTTACGTGTGATTTGGACTGACAGGAATTGTACGATAATCCCGGTACAGGTCCGTACTCGCAGATTCGCAGCGGGATCGTACTGTGTGTGGGCCCGATTTCATTAAACCCTTGCATGCTTAAATGTTTTCTGATTTACTTATATATTCACATGCTGGAATCAAGAAACGATTTTGATGATATTGAAATTATGGTTATGGCACGTTTCACGGTTTTTGGGTTTGTGACCCGTCTGATGAAACTTAAAGATTGGTTTTGGAATTTATCTATGTATATTGTTTTGCATGTGGATATCAATAAAATTCATTTGGTACTGCACTGTATAGATCCATTCTTGCGATACTGTCTCCTCCGGATGTGATACCCCGGAGCGGTCACGTCGCATTGCCTGCGAGGGGTCATTCTACGGAGGAGCCAAACCGTAAAATGACTCAGGAGCAGGATTGCTATAATTTGACGTCAGGGACGTCGAGCGTCTAGGACGCTAGGCATTTGAGATGCCGTACCCGGACAGGGTTCGGGGATTGGATTCGGGATTTAGACCCCAAGTGGCACGCGTAGACTTGAGACTGTGACCTTATTGGACGTCAGGGACGTCAGACATCTGGGATGTCAGGATCGGAGTGTATAGTGCAGTGGCTAAAATTATGTTTATGGTTTTATTACATGCCTTATGGTTCATATTATATGATTTATGGTTTTAAATTCTGATGCATGCATGTTTGGAAAACGGAGGGGTAAATTATATGTTTTACTTATTAAACGGTTTTATAAACTTGAGTTTCGGCCCATTCACCCTTAATGTTTTGGTAACCCCTCCAGGTTGTGCTACTGAGGTAGAGGAGGATCCTGAGGCTGAGGCATAGATCTACTTCTGCGTATCTGAACCCCTGTCGGGTGGTTTGACCCACAGGATTATTTTAGAGTCGTGCTCGCAATTTGTAATTTTGTTTTCATCCCTTGTTTGACATCTGTTATATTTGGATTTGATGTATAACTTTAATTTGTATGTTATTTTGGGTGTCAGACGGGAGCAAGGCACGTCCCTTGTGGTCCCCGAGGGATCGGGGCGGGTCCTGTCAGGAATGGCTGGGGACGGCGGAAGTGCGTGCGTATCGAGGCGACGTCAGAATGGTCTGTGAGTGGACTTTTCTTTCTAATTCTTGATGCATGCATATATGTTCTAATATGTTTTCATACGTGATTCTATGATTTGTTTTATGATCTTGATGGTTTACGATTTTGCACGATTTTCAAGGTATTTTACGGAATTTCACGTTTTACGAGGTTTCGATTTCTCTTGTGATTTGACGATGGTTTTATTGGTTTGATTTCGGGATTTGAAGTGTGATTTGATGTCAATGATTTGATAAGGATTTCTGAAAAAGTGATTTCGGGCTTGGAGCCCTGTTTATGAGCGTTTGGTTTGAAACTTGATTTCGGATTTGGTTTTGAGACTGAGAAGGAAGTCTGGATTTGGGTTTGGGACAGTGGTTCCGGATGCCGGCTTACGGAATCATTGTTGCGAATCCGGAGATGGATTTTCTGTGGTTTTCATGGTTGATTGAAAAATGGTTTTGGGTTTAAAGACCCGGAAAAAGAGAAAACCCACTGGATCTGGTTTTGAGTTTAAAGACTCGGATTGATTGACGGGGGGAGGGCCTTGGATTGATATGTTTTGAGTTTAAAGACTCGGTATATGTTTTGAGTTTAAAGACTCGGATATGATACCCCCAGAGACCTGTGATTGTGTTTTGAGTTTAAAGACTCGGATATCCTGGGAAGGCCTGTCTATTTGCGCATTGTGTTTTGAGTTTAAAGACTTGGGCGCACTTGAGATCCAGTAAACTTGTATGACTGATATTTGCTCTGGTTTTCTGATACTTTGGGCAGTGGCCCGGATGAAGTGGATTTCACGAGTTTGGGACTGAGTTCCCGGATTTGAGATTGGTTTGTGATTTGAGCCTGAGGCCTGGATTTGAGGATTTGAATAATGGTTTTGATACGGGTTTGTTATCTGGCCCCACTTGCTGCCAAATATCCTCCGTCTCGTAAAACGTGCAATAGTACGTTCGAACTTCCGTAAACCGTATCTTTTCAGTCGAACGTCCGAATTCGACGTGCCGCCTGTCTACAGATTCGTATCGTCCTGATCTACGTAACGGTCCTCGGTCCTCGGCCATCTGACCTCTTGGGTCAAAAGTCAACTGTTGGCCCATTTTCAACCAAATTACCAAAATACCGCCGAACTTCCGACCGTTATAACTTCTTCCTCGAATTTCGGAATCGGACATACCACCTGTCTATAAACTCGTGATGTCCCGAACTACGTTACAGTCATCGGCCAAAGTCCATTTGATTGTCTGAACGAAAAGTCAACGTTTCGCCCATTTTAGGGGCAAATTCGTCATTTCACCCTAGACGTCTATTAATCCTCGTCTAATCCCCGATTAGTCTCGCTAATCCATCATTAAGTCTTAATTAATCCCAATAATTTGGGACGGGTCATTACAAGATGTGCCATACTCCCGTCTGACACGAAGTGTAATAACTTAAACCTCAGCATGTTCGGTGCTTCCAGAGTGCACTAGGATCGGTGGAGGAGTGTGAAGTCTCGATCACTGCTATAACCCGCATCCGCGATCAACCTGAAAGGTATTAAAACCATTAAAAGCTATGAGTAGACGAAAAATCAATAACTTAATAAAACACATTTCATAAGAAGACATTTATGCCCTTCACGAAAAAGCATGCATGCATTCGAAAATCAATAATCAAACCATTTACTTTAATTAAATCATTAGGGCCTTAGCCCAAAACCATAAACCCAAATATGTGGGAACTCGGCCCAAAGCCATAAATACAATCATGTGGGCCGCTGCCCAAAACCACCAACACTGAAATACCATTTAATAAATCTAATAAATCTAAAATCTAAATACGTAATCCTGTAAATCCATAAATCACAATCCAATCAAACACCGTTATATACCATTCCTCGGCATCCGATATTCCTAGCGTCCCAGACGTCATGTCACGGTATAAACTACGTGTGCTGCCCGGGGGACTCAACCCGAGTCAATCTCTGACAAGCCAGATATCTGACGTCTCAGACGTCTAGCAATCCTGCTCCTAAGTCACTATACGGTGCGGTCGCTCTGCGTAGTAACCCCTCGCAAGCGATGCGCCGTGACCACTCCAGTGTCTCAAACGACTGGATGAGACAATCCATAGATATAAGGATGGTATATAGAAAACATTTCATAAATCCTTTTAAACCTTCCAAATGGGCCTATGCCCGGGATTTCCATAAAACCATCGTATATTCACAAATCCGATTTCTCAAATTCAAATCCATTTAGGGTCTTCGAAACCGAAACCACAGTTGTAAACCACAAATGGGACTCATACCCGATATCATAATCAACTGGGCCCCAAGCCCGATCATGTGAATCAAATGGGCCTCCAGCCCGATATCTCATTAAATCGAATGGACTTCAAGTCCGATAGTTTCCAAATCAAATGCGTCTCATGCCCGGTTCCATATTTCCAAATCTAAAATCATACCATCGAACCATTATTAAAATCACTATCACGTAGAAATACAATGTAAAATCGTAAACCTCGAAATACATGCAAATACAGAAATCACCTTGAAATACGTGCAAATATGTAAATCACCTTGAAATATGTGCAAATATGTAAATCACCAATACCACAATCATCATCATAGAAATCACAGATATAAAGCATATAAAACAATTATGCATGCATCATAGTTTAGAAAAGAAAGTCCACTCACAGACCGTCCTAACAACTGCCTCGATACACGTGCTATATGCCTCCCTGGATAAATCACCATCTCCGGAACTTCCGGACCTATCCAAATCACACCTGAAGCTCACTAATCAACGCTACAAGTCTATTGGATAAACCCCCAAAACTCTGGAAAAGTCAACGTATCCTAGGCACATTTATCGAGGTGAAAAACTTTGATTTGACCAACTTAATGATCTCTGATCAACACGAAACCACTGCCATTGGATTCATATTGTCAGAACCTAAAAGATGGTGGTGGTCTCACCTCGTGTACTATTCCCACGTGCCCTCACGCGCTAGGTCAACGCCATGGTCAATCCTGCTACAGTGATGATGACATCATCATGACGTCACTGCTGACATCATCATCCCTAACCTTCAGCCGGGTCGGCCCGAAAGCCTGCAACTAGGTCATCGTGACCTGCGGCTTGACCCGATCGGTTCTCCCAACTCTAGCCACCATTTTCAACGCGGTTTTCACCTATCTACTCGTCTAATCCTAACTAAAGGATTCATTGATTCAAAAACAAGAAAAACATTCGAGATTCATACCTACGATTCAGATCGCGAAGCCCAAAATTCCTCCTCCTTGTTCTTCACTTTTCGGGCCTCCAGGATCCACGAAACCAACACCAAACAGCTCGTTCGTGACCCTAGAGTGATCCCTAAGACATTACATCGATCCATACACATTAAAATTGCAAGTTTCAAAAATGAGAGAAAATAATGGTTTTGGGTTTTCCAGCTTACCTCCGTCGTGAACGGTCGTGAGCTCCTGTTTGTCTTCTCGTCCTTGTCTCACCGTCTAAACCTCACAGTCACACACTCACGGGCTTCCTCAGTTGGCCAGTGATAGATGGTGGTGATGGTTAGGGTGTTTGTGTGAAATGGGGGGTTTTTGTTCTTCACGGGTTGGGGTGGCAGTGAGATGATGAAAATGATAAAGATGATGGAGATGAAGGGTGAGGATGAGAGGGCTAAGAGAGATCTGAATGGTGGGTGGGTGGGGAAGGGGGGGGGGGGGTGTGAGAGATGTGTGAATGGTGGGGGAGTTTAAAATACAAAAAGGGGCCAATGGGTCATAGATCCATAAATTAAGGGTAAAACGGTCATTTTACACTGTCCGTCCGATTTCTTTCCACCAATCCCTGATTAGTCATGCCAATTCATAATTAATTAATATTTAATCCCGATATTCGGGATAGGTCGTTACAGGTTTGAACCGAGGAGCACAGCGGTCGGTGACTGAAAACTATTTGGTTTTTCTTTCCTTAGATTGCTCCAATATCTGACTTGGATTGCGAGTCCAACAAGGTTCAAGATGATACTGGTGATGAGCAACAAGGCTCATCTTCTTCGTTTACCTCTTCGGAATCAGAGGAAAATAGTTCTTCGGTGGAAATCAGCGATAGTGGGAAGATTATTAAGAAGCCCAATCGGGGCGATCAGATTGGGGTATTGGCGTCAAGTCGATCTGGCTACAATGAAGAGGTTGTGGAAACAGATGAGGAGCCGTCTGGGGTCGTCCGTGTTGTGAGAAAGATAGGTGGTCAGGATAAAGAGCCAGTCAGGTTGATTGGTGAGCCGACCAAAGAGGCCCCTGAGGAGGAGATCCTCACCACAGTGCCGATAAGGAAGGGCAAGTTTTCTATCGACGAGCTCAGGATAAAAAATACAAACGCGACTGTGGAGAAGTTCCAGTCCGCCTGGAAAGTTCTGGCTGACGTGGAGTTGAGGGTTGTCGGTCCCACTGAGGTGTTGAGTAATTTTTCTCGGGGGTATGCCCTTTTCTACTCGAATTGTACACACACGAGTTGGGGTTCTCCCAGTACCCCCGTTTGAATTTTATGGTTTGAACACTGGGTGTGGCCTTTGGTTAGCTCGACGCAAACATCTGGATCATATTGATTAGTCTGTATGCCGCATTTTTGAAGGCAAAGCAAATTTCGCCAACGTGTGGCTAGGTGGTAACTAGGGAGGAGGGGCATCCCGTTTGAGTTCTAGTACCTAAACGATGAGGGTCAGTCTTTGCAATAGTTGTATTATTATATATGTTTTGTGTATATAGGTCGGTATTCTTTTGTTTGACTTTATTGTTTGGATGTAGGTATTTGTCAAAAGGTGAGGACCTCGGACTAGAGGAGGGTGGTCTGTGACAGGACTCGGTGTACAATCCTTCTCGAATATCGGGATTAAATATTAATTAATTATGGATTTAGTGTGACTAATCGAGGATTAGTCGAGAGAATTCGGACAGACGGTGTAAAATGACCGTTTTACCCCTAAAATTAGGCAAAATGTTGACTTTTGACCCAAGGAGTCAAACATACAAGGATCGATGACCGTGACGTAGATCGGGACGACACGAGTCCGTATACAGGCGGCACGTCAAATTCGGACGTCGTATGGGAATGTTATGGTTCACAGAAGATTTCGAGAACCATTCACGGATCGTTCGATTTTTAAAATGGTTTATTTTTAGTGGGACCCAAAATATCTGATTTTGGACCATAGGATGAGTGACACTTGTCACCCAACCTATGGCCCATTTAATTAATACATGCATCACCATTTCATTACTCTTCATTTTTCTTCACCCAAAAACCCGTACCCACCCCCCATGGCTTCATCTTCTTCATGTTTCGATTTGAGAGGGAGAGAGTGAATGAGTGGGATAGAGAGACGAACCAGGAAGATGGCTTGGATGGTGGAGCCGTCGCGGGAGGTGGCCAGAATCACGAAACAAGGTAAAACCTTAGGATCCAAAATTTTGGGTTTTCGATTTTGATGTTTTTGATTGAAACTAAGCTCATCTTCATGTTCTTTGAGGTGAGGGGAGTCTGTTGAGCCAAGTTTGGACAGTTTTGGACGTCGGAGGTGGACGTAAATGATGATCGGAATTCTGGCCGAAACTTTGAATGACCATAACTTTCAAGCCAGGTACTGCCTGCAATTTCTGGGTTTATAATTGGAATCCTTGGCTTGAGTAGATGGATTTACATAGGTAGAACGTCGAATTTGGTTGAGAAACGAGTAAGATATCGAAGTTTGAATTTTGGGGCATCAATGGAGTTTTTCAGCTAGACATTTCAGTGAGTCGCCAGTGAGTTGACTCAGTGACCGGCGAGTTGACTCGTTGACTTTTGACCATTGACTTTTTAGAGTTGACTTTTGGTTTGACCTCGCGCGTGGGGCGTGTGGGCTTGAATTTCAAGTTGGACCCAGTGTCATTTTAAAGGATTCGACAATCTGGATCCAATGGTGGTGGTTTTGGGTCGATCGGAGATCGTTAAGTTGGTCAAATCAGCGTTTATCATCTTCAGGAAACGTGTTCAGGACACGTTGACTTTTTTGGGAGTTTTGGGGGTTTATCCTATAGACTTGTATAGTTGATTAGTGACCTTCGAGTATGATTTGGACAGGTCCGGGAGTTTCGGAGATGGTGATTTAGCCGGGGATTCTTATGGCGCGCGTATTGAGGCGGCAACTAGGACAGTCTGTGAGTGGACATTGATTTTCTAAATTGATCCATGCATAACTATTTTGTATGTTTTAAATAAGTGATTTATGATGAACATGATTTTGGTATTGACGATTTACGTATTTGCACGTATTTCAAGATTTATGGTTTTATAATGTGCTTATACATGCTGGTTTGATGGAATGGTTTTAAATTTGGAAATATGGAATTGGGCATGAGACCCATTTGATTTGAAAACTGTCGGACTTGGAGTCCATTTGATTTAATGAGATATCGAGTTGGAGGCCTTTTTGATTTGCATGATCGAGCTGAAGTGTGACGACCCCTCCCGAATTAACGGGATTAATTAAGGATTAATGACGGATTAGCAAGGCTAATCGGAGATTAGACGAGGATTAGCGGACGTTCGGGCGAAATGACGATTTTACCCGTAGAATGGGCGAATCATTAACTTTTCGCTCAGGCGGTCAAATGGACGTTGGCCAATGATTGTGACGTAGTTCGTGACGTCACGAGTTCACCCGATTCCGACAATCATGGAGGAAGTTATGACGTTCGGAAGTTCAAGGGCATCTTGGTAAATTGGGCTAAAAGTTGACTTTTTACCCGAGAGGTGCGATGGACGAGGGCCAAAGACCATTACGTAGATCGGAACGATACGAATCCGTAGATAGGCGGCACGTCGAATTCGGACGTTCGACGAAGAAGTTATGGTTCACGGAAGTTCCGGGGAACTATTTACGACGACACGTTTTACGAGACAAAAATTGAACCTTTGTCTTTTGTGGGCCCAGTTACTTTTCAAGGACCTATGGATGAGTGACAAGTGTCACCCATCCACTGGCCCTTCCTTTACATTCATGCACCCACCATTCTCCTTCATCGATCATTCATCCTCCATTTTTCCAACCCAAAAACCCGATCCACCCTTCGCCCAAATACCAAACCATTGACCCCAGATGATAACTGAGAGAACAGAGGGAGGAGAGGACGGTGGACGATGGTGACTGGCCAAGGGCACGGTGCCGTGGACGGCGGAGCCATAAACCCGAGAAGGAACTCGGTAAAGCCCCATTTTCATTTTAATTCAATTTTTTCATTAGGACCTGTTTTGTATGGTTTGGTTGAGATTATTAGGTTTCTAGGAGTGTGAGTGGACCTTTTTTGACCGCTGATAAGGGCGGTGCTTCCCTGGGGGTAATCGGAAAATTTAGACCGATTAGGGGCGGATTGAACGGACGGGTTTTTGCCGGTTTTTCTTAGTTTTCTTCATTGGTTTAGATAAGAAAATTGAAAAGAGGAATTTTAGGATTGAAATGGAAGCAAACGGACCGAAAATAAGGAGGGAAAACACCTGGACCGGTCACGCCAGTCCGATTCGGTTCGAACCAGGTGGACCGGCCAGTTCACCTAAGGAAGAAGAAAACTGTGCAGGGCGCGTGAGGCCCACGCGCAGTCCCTTCTAGGGGCGCGTGCGACCGTGTGAGGTGTCCTTTGAGGGTGGTTCCAACATGTAATTTCATCTATTCGATGTAACGAACATTTTGGGACTGGTTTCGTGTCAATCGGACATCGTTTCGATATAGTTCGGGACGTCCGAATGTTTAGGTTCGCGTTTAAAAATAGTATAGGTGGGCACGGTTCAGTATGGTACAAAATTGATCGATACCAGAACCATACCATTAATTTTAATCGGTACCGTACGGTTCGGTATTTAATATTTTGAAAGTGAAACCAGATCGTACCGTACCAATTAAGTTCGGTACGGTTTCGGTATGGTTTCGGTTTTGAGCCAAAATTTTGTTTGTGATTATAAAGCAAGGAAAAGACTAAAGAAAAAGCAAAACTACATTTATGAAGGACTTAAGTTTTCAAATATGTATTGAAAAAGTTGCACTAAGTTGAAGATATCAACTCTTAGAAGCTAAATTAAGACATGTATGGTCATATCAACTCTTGAAGAAGGCCTAATAAACCAATAATAAATAAATTTAATTATTAAAAAAAATATTCTAATTCGATACGGTATCGGTACGGGACGGTTTTTTAAAATATCGATACTGAAACCGTACCGAATTATATCGGTACGGTTTCAGTACCGTACCAATCATACAACGGTTTTACTATTCGGTTTTTTTTCGGTATGGTTTGATCTGAAACGGTACGGGTTCGGTATTTTGGTTCCATGTGCCCAGCCCTAAAAAATAGTTAGAAATTTCGGAAAATTAAGGGGCTTTAGTGAGGGGTTATATAAGTAGTTAGTAACCCTCTAAATTAATTTGCACAGGTTTGGGAATCCCGGAGGCGACGATTGACCCAGGAGACGATTATGGCATGTGTATCGAGGCGCGGCTTCCGACGGTCTGTGAGTGGACCTTTCTTTCAAATTCGATGCATGCATAAATGTTTTATAATTGTTTTGATATATGTTTTGTGATGCCATGAGTGCATTTGTTTTTGGTAGCTTAGGATCGACATGATTGCACGTATTTCGAGGTTTTCGGCTTTATGTCTTACCTTTGCGTACCATGTTTTCAACAAGGGTTTAATAAACGGATTTTGGATTTGGAAATATGAAATTGGGCATGAGACCCAATTGATTTACAAACTCTCGAACTTGGAGTCCCTTTGATTTGACGAGGAATCGGACCTAGGGTCCATTTGTGTGATACGATCGGGCCGGGGGCCCAGTTGGTTTACGATTTGGGTTTGAGGCCCCGTTAGTGGTACTATCGAGCTTGATGCCCCGTTGATTTATGATGTCGGGCCTGAGACCCATTTGGTTGAGATATCGGGCTTAAGGTCCTGTTGGTTGTGAAATCAGACGTGAGGTCCTGTTGGTTTATGGTTTCGGGCTTAGGGCCCAGTTAGTCGTGATATCGGGCTTGACGCCCTGTTGATTGTAACATCGAGCTTGAGTCCCAGTTCAGTTTATGAAATGGGTATTCGGGTATGAGACCCTGTTGAACTGTGGATTTAGGCCGAGGCCTATTAAAGTAATTTGAATAGGATTCGAGGAATCCTGTTGAAATGAATCGGGTATGAGTCCTAGTTGAGAAATGAGTTTTGAGAAAGAAAGAGAAAAAGAAAGAATCTATTTGAAAATGAATGAACCCTCCATATGATTATATGGTCTCCTCCAGCGTCGACCTGGAAAGTCACGATCCACAGACCAGAATGGGTATCCCCATAGGGATCCCGTTTCAGGTGTGGAGGTTACTTATGTTGTGGTCCCGGACCAGATTCCGGAGAGATATGTGGACTAGATCTAGAGAGAGAGCTAGGACTAGATCCAGAGATTGAGCCTCCCAGATGGAGATTCTTGGGAGAAGACTCGGAGTGAGACCCCGAGTAGTGTGCACACTAGATAGATTGATGTCATCGTGACTATATCGGGGATGTGATCCCTAGGGGCTGTGTGCCCCGAGTTGGCATCTTCTCCGGAAGTGCCTAGGATGGGTTATACGTATGTTGATACGTATGAGGTTTTATGGAAAAGTGATTTGAGGGCGGAGACCCTGTGTTTTATGATTTAGAAATGATTTGGGGCAAGAGACCCCGTACTTGATGTTTTGGTATTTCACTGAGAACGGATTGGGCTGAGTCCCCACATGTATTGTTTTATGGTTTTGAGTTGTGATTTCGGGTCGCGGACCTAAATGGATGTATGGGTCATGACGGTTTATGGGGCCGGGCATGAACCCTTGAAAAGGTTTTCACGAATGTTTGATAAATGTTTTCGAATGCATGTGTATGTATTCATGAAGGGCATAGATGTCTTTGTATGAATTTTTTTTAATAAAATATTTGTTTTGTCCACTCACAATTTTCGTGTTTTAATGCCCTTCAGGTTAATCGCGGATGCGGGCTGCAGCAGAGACGAGACATCACTCCCCTCCTCCTACGATCCTTGTAACAACCCGTCCCCTAAGTTGGGGTTAGGGAACTGATTAGTGACGGATTAGCTGAGTTAATCGGTGGTTAGTTGACTATTGTTGGACTTGGGGCATAAAATGACGATTTTGCCCTTAGTTTGGGCAAAAAGTTGACTTTGAGTTCGGGAGGTCAATTAGGCGTTGACCGATGACCGTGACGTAGTTCGGGACGTCACGAGTCCATAGATAGGTGGCACGCTCGATTCCGACATCGGAGGAGGAAGTTATGGTGTTCGGAAGGATAGGGGCACTTTGGTAATTTGGTTAAAAGTAGGGAAAAAGTTGACTTTTTGAACGACAAGGTTTCTTTCCTCGAACCAAGGACCGGTAGATAGGTCTAGGCGTCTTGAGTATAACGACAGGCGGCACGCCTTTATTGGACTTCGTACGGATAAGATATGAGTCTAGATAAGTGAAGGGTATAATGGTAATTTTGGCTTTATAGGGGCATTTTGGTCTTTTTACAACCTTGGAAGGAGTGCCAATCAGATAAAGACACATGGGGATTTGGAATTGGATAGTTGTGATTGTGTCCACTTGGTGTGTGACACCTGGTACAAGCCTAGAGGGTTCTAGTTGATTGGGTGTGCACAGTTACATTTTAAATGGATGGTAACCGTTCACAGAGAATAGGGAAAAAAGAGACTCTGGCCGTGAGGGAAAAATCGATCGGTTTCAGAGTATGAGAGGCTTAGTGATTGAGTGTGTGTGCTCTGAGGGAAGCTGAGAGTGTAGTGAGTATTTCTGGGTGTGTGTTGAGTGAGGAAGAGGCTGGAAAAGGTGAGGAAACCGAGGGAAACATAGAGGTCTGTCGTGCACGGCTGAGAGCCCACTTGATCAAACTCATCGAAGTTGAATTTGTAGTGATGTTCATAGAACCGGAGGAGTGCTTTAGGGGAACCTGAGACCCACGGCGGAGCTTACGGCGGTGAGCAGAAGGAAGGTAAGCTTCGGTCCCCTGTTTTCCCGTTTTGGTTCAAAACAAAAGTCGTAAAGCTTAGGCACTGGTTGAGAACTTTTGTGGATACTAACGGCTACAGGAGGTCATTACCTAGGTTAGGAACTTGAACCCGTGGCTGGACGGATGATGGGCGGCCGAGAATCGGAAATCGATTTTCTGGGTTTCTGTTCAAGCTTTGGGAGGTAAGATTTAGACCGTAATTTCGTGTTTTAACTATATGGATCGAATGCTTAGAGTATGACGGAACAATTGGGCTAAAATGGAATAGAAAACAGGCTGAAATTAAGGTAAACTGTGAACGTCGGTTCACGACTGGACCGGACCGGTTCGAACCAAGTGAACCGGGTTCACCTGAGGTTGCTGGTGACACTGTTCACGCACGTGGATTTCACGCGCAGAACCTTCCAGACCCGCGTGGGGGGCACGCGAGGTGTAATTTGGGAAATTAGCCAACATGACTTTTAAAGTATTCGATGTAACGAACATTTTGGCGCTGGTTTCGAGTCAATCGGACATCAGCTCGATATATTTTGGGCTGTCCGAAGGTTTTAGGCGTCGGTTTAAAATAGTTAGGAATACGAGAAAATTATGGGGCTTTAGTATGACCTTTGTGAAGTAGTTAGTGACCTTAGTATGGGATTTGGACAGGTTCGGGAAATCCGAGGATAGCAAACTGGCCGGGAACGGTAGAAGTGCGCGCGTATCGAGGCGACATCGGAATGGTCTGTGAGTGGACTTTGTTTTTTAACTCTTCATGCATGCATATATGTTTTTATATGTTTTCTATACTTGATTCTATGATTTGATTTATGATTGTGATGGTTTACGGTTTGTGCACGTTTTCCGAGGAAATGACGGTATTTCACGTTTTACGAGATTTGACGGATATTGTGATTTGAACCTGGTTTTAATGGTTTGATTTCCGGATTTGAAATACAATTTGATTTCAAAGAAAGTAAAAGGATTTTGGAAAGTGGTTTTCGGGCTTGAAGCCCAGTTCAGAAAAAGTGGTTTTGAGAAACATGATTTCGGGTTTTGGAATCGGAATTCAGGATGGCGATTTGGGATTCGATTCGGGACTTGAAGTGGATTCTGGGTTAGGGTTCGGAATGGTTATTCCGGATGTCGGCTTACGGAATGATGGTTGCGGACTCGGATCTGGAAATGAGGTGGAGATGATTCTGGATTTGGATTCGGAATGATGGTTCTGGACGCCGGAAGGGCTTCAGACCAGTGATTTCAGATTCGGGTTTGGACATGGATTTAGAAATGGTTTTCAAATGGTTTTGGATTGGATTTGCTGGATCTGGTGATTGGGTTTAAAGACTCGGATATATTGTATTTCCCCCGTAGGCCTGTTGAGTTTAAAGACTCAGAGTTTAAAGACTCGGATTATTGAGGCCTGGATTGAGTTTAAAGACTCGGGAGTTTAAAGACTCGGATAGATCCAGCAGGTTCGATGGATGAAAATGTGGTTCACTGTGTTTCTATGGTTTTGGGCTTAGGCCCGGGATTTGAGAAAAAGGAAAATGTGTTTGGTTTTTCGTACATAGTTTTATGACATGAAATTAGTATGCATGAATTGGTTTTGAAACGGAGGGTATAAATGTTATTTTTTTATTAAATGTTTTTAAACTTAAACTTTATTTTTGTCCATTCACAGTCTTTTCGTGTTTTCGATACCCTTCAAGTTGTTGCGGCGCAGGCTGTTGGTTGAGAGAGATGGAGACATCACACGTACGATCCAAAGTAGACTTTGCGTACTCTGGGAAGTTTGAAAGTTTTCGGACGGTCGGATCGAAAATCCCTTGTCCGACTTACGTGTCACATGTGGGTGCCTACGTGTCATGCGTAAGTTAGAAGGGATCGGGATTTAGCCCTTAAACCCGGGGGATTAGGGGTGGGTCCTGACAATTGGTATCAGAGCGAGGTTTCAGGTGTTCTGCGCGAGGTTTGGTTCCCAGAGTCGTTGGTTCGTCGACTTGGGTGGTGTGATGCTACTGTGGATGTGATGTCTCGACGCGGAACAGCCCGTCAGCCACCTGGATACGATAGTGATAGTACGGTTGAGGTGGTAGATATCAGCGATTGAGGTTGTTAGTCGCTCGATACGCAGTACGAGATTTAAAGTACGTCGGCTTAGGGCCGGGATGGTTAGTGCGTTGGTGTTTGTTCTGTTTGATGGATGGCCCTTAGGGTCGGAGATACGCCAGCAGGATTAACCTGGTTGGACGTCTGTTTAGCCTACGTGTCATGCGTAAGTTAGACGGGATCGGGATTTAGCCCTTAATCCAGGGGATTAGGGGTGGGTCCTGACAATCCTGACGCACTCTGAAAGCTTCCAGTGGGCTAAAGATGGAATTCTCCCTGGTCTGACACTTCGTGTCAGACGGGATGAAGCGTGTCCCACGTTAATCCCGGGGGATTTGGGACCGGTCCTGACATGAAGGCCCAGTTTTTTATTATATCGGGCTTGAGGCCCAGTTAGTTTATGAAATGTAAATTTGGGCTGAGTCCCTTGAATTTGGAAATTGGATTTGTGGAAATTATATTTGAAAATTATACTTCGGGCACGAGACCCAATTATGGATTTACGATGGTTTTATGGAAATCCCAAGCATAGGTCCCTTTGAACGGTTTTGAGATGATTTATGAAATGATTTTCCATATACCATCCTCACGAGTGGTTTCCCTCCAGACATCCCGTAGTATCATGGAGTGGTTGGTTGTCTTTTCCTTACGTCTCGTAGTATCCCGGAGTAGTCACGGCGTACTACTTGAGAGGGGCTGCCTCGAGGCGTATCTCTTGATCAGGAGTGCATTTATGGTTGATACCTCTAGGGAGGGTCATTGATCTGCGGGTCATTGACCTAGGTGGACCTTGGGGAGACTCGAGATTGAGACCCCACAGTAGCACGTGTAGCTTTGGAACCATGATGGTATTGATTATGACATCTGGGATGTCAGGCATCAGGGATGCTGAGGATTAGTTTTGGGCTGAGTTTCCATATACTTGGTTTTGGGCTGAGTTTCCGTATATTTGGTTTTGGGCTGAAATCCCACATGGTTGGTTTTGGGCTGAGTTCCCATATATTTGGTTTTGGGATGAATTCCCACATGGTTGGTTTTGGGCCGAGTCCCCATATATTTGGTTTTGGGCTGAATTCCCACATGGTTGGTTTTGGGCTGAGTTCCCATATATTTAGTTTTTGGCCGGGTTCCCATATATTTGGTTTTAGGCTGAGTTCCCATATACTTTGGTTTACGATTTTGGGGCTAAGGCCCTAATGATTTAATTAATGATAAATGTTTTGACTACTGGTTTTCGAATGCATGCATGCTTTTTAGTGAAGGGCATAAACATCTTTTTGACGACTCGGAAATTTGAAAAAGGAAATTTTGGAAAATTGGAAGGAAAGGACGATTTTTCCCCTCGTTATAAAGGCCAAAAGTTGACTTTTTGATCGGGAAACTATTTAGACTAGCCATAAGGACCGTTGGATAAGTCTCGAGACGCTGAATCCGTAGACATACGACATGCGTCAATCGGAGATTGGGTGTAAAAGATACGGGTCTGAGACGGCGAAGGGCAATTTGGTAATCATGTAAAAAGGGTAAAATGGTAATTTGACTGGGCTTTTGATGGGTCAACACAATTATGACTCACCTAGGTTGTTAAGTGACATATGTCACCTTGTGAATGAAGATTAGTGGCAAGTGGATGTGTGTGCAGTGGTGTGAATTAGCTAAGTGCAAGTAAGGGAGAATTATACCCCCGTGTGTGTTTTGGAGGAAAAAATAGAGACCTCAATATACCCAAACAAAGGCATCAACAATTCTCCTCTGATCGATCAAATTGAGAAGGATAGAGAAAGGGAGAACAAAGACTTAACAACGAGAGTGGGGGTATGAAATCGTGAAGGAAACCTGAAAGCCAACCCTTCGAATTTCGAAATGGATTAAAATGTAATTTGGAATTAGAGGCTCGAATAATCGAAATGGAGACCTGTATAAGCTTTCTGGGGTCCTTTGGAATGGAACCATCCCAAAATTGAGAAGAATCGATGCAGGGAAGACCACGAACAGACATGGCGGAATTGGGAAATTTTGGGATTGAGTTCAGGTACTTAGAGGTAAGGGAACCTGAAATTGGTTGCGATTCTATAGTTAAAATCATCTTAATATGCTTCCTATTCAAGTGGAGTGAATAATTGAATTGAAAATGGAGAGCATTGGATTTTGATTTGTCGGACATGAAATTGTGAATTGATGAAGTTTAAGTTCGATTTCATGAATTAGAGGTTACAAAACCTAAATTAAGGTTGTATATATGATATTGGATGAAAGAACAAGCATAATTAAGGTCGAATTGATGTATTTCTAACCAGGTTGCTTCGCGGGTTGCAGGGTCCAATTGCAGAGAATCGGGTGAAGATGGTGACACTGTGCACCACTGTAGCGGGCGCGTGACTTTCAGCCACTCACGGCCGCGCATGAGGGCGCGTGAAGCCTCGTCTCAAGGTGAGTTCAACATGAAACTTACTTCTTTTGATCTCATGAACATTTTGGCACCAGTTTCGAGTAAATCAGATATCGTTTCGATAGTGTTTAGTGTATTCGAAGTTTTTGTATATGTTTAAAATACGTATTTATATCCCGAAAAAATTGGGGAAAATTATATGAGGTATATTGAAGTGTTAGTGACCCTCGATAATGATTTTGGACAGGAATTATGATTTCTGGAATTTATAGAAAACGTGCAGCTCGGAAGCGGGCCGTTTGGACGGTGTGTGAGTGGACTTTTGTTTTCTACCCATAATGCATGTATATATTTTTTAAATGCTTTATTATATGATTTGAAATGATTTGGTATGATTGATGCCTCGGTGTAATGATTTCTGGATTTTTGGGAATATTATATTGATTTTGGGCACGATTTTCAAGAAAATGTGCAACGGAGGTTTTGGACGAAGGCCCGGGATTTGAGATTGATGTTTTGACACGGATTATAAGTCAGGGATTGATTTGATGGATTTACATAATGTTTTTCGGATATATTTTGTGGATTTATGTGAAAATGGCAACTCAGGTTGCGGTTGCACGGATTTGCGTGAAAATTTTATTTTGGGCTTGAGACCAAATGGAGATGTGATTTTGATTGGATTGGTATTTACATGTGATTATATGATGATGTTCATGGTTTTCGAATTTATGAAATAATCGGGACTCTGGTTTTACCAATTTTGAGGAAACTATATTTTGGGGCTGAGACCCTGTGTTGATAATGGTTTTGGTTTTAAATGCAACTATTTTCACTAGTTTTTATGATAGTGATGTGTTGCGGATATTTAGGGCATTCAGTTGGGAATATGTTTCCCCCAGAGTGCACCTTATGTTGTGGATATTAGGGCTTCCGGTTGGGAATGTGTTTCCCCAGAATGAACCCTGGAGATAACGCTCGCCTTTGGGATGGGATGTGTTCACAAGGAGAGGTCACGTGGCACGGTCTGTTGTCGTGCAACCGAGGGAGGCTCGACTCAGATCAGATGTGCTGGTATTATGTGGAGATCGATCAATGATGTGTTCATGATGATCTAGAATGTCGGTTGGTGATGTGTTCACAGCGACATGCTCGGATTTGAGCGGTCCTTAAGCCTATTGATTTGCACGTGTTGCAGGGATAACGTGACTAATGAGATTGAATATGGAAATGAGTCCCGTGGTTTTATTGAGATTTGTGATTTATAAACAATTGGGCCCAGATATATTTTACTCATGTTTTATGATATGCATGCATGTTTGTGAAACTAGAGGGTAAGAATGTGTTTTGATAAATGTATTTACAAAAGTTTGTTTTGTCCACTCACACCTTTTCTGTTTTATTGACCCTCTAGGTCGTGGCTCGATGATCGAGCTGATCGGGAGGTGGATGCATGAGTGGGCACAAGTGCGGTTATCCCTTGTTTGGCAAGTGATGAGGGTAATTTCAGAATTTCAGTTGACTTGTCATACGGGAGCAGGATCGGGTACAGTTATCTATGTCCTTGGATAGGTCCTGTCCTATTTTCGTGAAATGTTTTTTATAAATTATTTGTTTCGTCCACTCACAGCTTTTAATGATTTTAATACCCTTTAGGTTAATCGCGGATGCGGACTGTAGTAGAGACCGAGGCATCATACTCCTCCATTGATCCTGGCGCACTCTGAAGGACCTGAATGGACGGAGGTTTTAGGTTATCCCTTGTCTGGTCTTTCGTGTCAAACGTGCGTTAGACGGGAGCATGACACATCCCTTATTAATCCGGGGGTATTGGGATGGGTCGTGTCACTCGTCCCTAATTTCGCTGAAGTCAGCCTGACAAATCTTGTCAAACAATGGATATTACCAACTTCATCTAAGTTCATATTATATTAAATTAACCGAACTAAATCCACTCTTACAAGATTTCTGCCCACGTCCAACCCACTCACCACGACAGGTAGATAAACTTACTATTTTAACTATAATCGGTGTCTTACTCTCGATATTAAAAATTAGCACTATTTACCATTCTACTTACATATACATATATGAAAATAATAACAAGTTTAACCAAATGTCTACAATACAATTTTAGACATTCCTCATAAGGTTATTAAAGACCTTCAATTTAGAATACGCGTATCACCTCCTATTCCTTATCTGATTTAATATTATCCAATTTTGTAGATTGCATAGTTTAAATCATAACCATATAACAATTTTAGTTTAAATCACACACCCATCTTTATATAACACTAGCTTTAATAGTTCAATTGATCTCCTTACACATATAATTCCATAAATCTTTCACACTTCCATAAGTCCTTTTATGACATTCAAACTATCATGGAATTCCATTTACAACCAACTATAATTAATAATTACATATAAGCACATACACTAACCCTTAGTCACCTTATTTCTCACATATGTTTCACCCTTCATCATATTCATCATAATCATCATCAATTCAAGCAACATCATATCATCAACAATTATCAAGAAGCCTATTTACACATTATTCATATTTAGCACTTCTCTCAATATTGTTCATATCCTAAATAATAATAAGTTACATAATGATCTTGCAACAATCCCTTGGAATTCATTTCTTGAATATACTTATATTATTTTAAAGACTTTTAATAGTCAATTTAACTCTAAATTTATGTACTTAAAGTCCCTTCTAATAAGCCTTAATATAATTATAATCAAATTGTATATAAACATATTACTTAAAATTCGATAGTATATTCACACAATGACCAATTAACTCAAATTTAGTACCATTAATTTTGTAATTAAGAAACAAACATTTTTCATGTTGATCGGACGAACAAAAAGGCCGCGTGAGCTGCCACACGTTGGGAGAAGGTCAATGCGTGTGGTGGTAACGCGCTAGTCTCAAGGTCGTCTTCCAAACCCGTTTGTATAGTTTTCTAGTCGTTCGACCTGCGATGGTGACCCAACAATATCTCGCAATTTCACATCCAAAGTGGACGTTCCAATACTTTGTCAGCATCTACTCGAGCTCAAGAAGGGTTATGTGATGTTTAAACAAGGAGAAACATACCTGAAATTGTGATTTGAGAGCTGAAACTTTCGACCATGGCTTCCTTCTATACTTTTACAGAATTATTACCTCCCAAAATCCTTCCTGGGACTCCTTAATGATCATGACGACTCACTAGTCACTATGGCATCTTTAATTTTGAGTTAGAAAGCTTTGAAACAAAGTGATAACCCACAACCATCAAAGAACTCTACGGGTTATGGAGATTTCTTTCCTCCATCTTCATCGTCCTTTTCAACTTTCCTTTTCTTCCTTCTGTTTCATTTTCTTTCCCTCTCCCCTCCTTCCTTTCATCCCCAAGTTCCCTCTCATCCTCCTCACGACTTTCATTTTTCTTCTTTTTGGCTCACCACCACCAAACTCTCTATCTCTTACAAAACACATATATATATAGTACATGCCTAAGTCGGTGGGAGTAGGATATATTTAGAGGGAAATGTGTAGAAAATTATAGGATTTTCTAGGACATTCTCGTTCCTTTGTGTGAATTTACCAAAATACCCTTATGGCCAAAATTACCAAAATGCCCTTACTCCTCTTTGACTCTTAACATACTTATTTGAACTCTTTTTTTTTGGCATACTGCCTGTCTATGTACTCAAGAATTTGAGACCTTCGTACAAGTCCTTGTACAACTTTTATAAGGTCTCCTAGTCAAAAAGTTAACATTTTAACTTTAAGGGGCAAAATCGTAATTTTTCATTTCCTTAAATTTCCAGTGTCTTACAATCTATTCCCCCCTTAAAAAAATTATCCTCGAAATTTTAAACTACTAGTGTGATCCAATGATTGGAATTAACAACACCAGGTTCCCTAATACGGAATCAATTATAGAAAATAGATCTCGTCTTATCTCCATATACAGTTTAGACAACGATGTTACTACTACAAGGCGACAACATCGACTCTCAGTAATTCCAGAATCTCATGTAATCTAACTATCTATATCACAAAACCGCCCTTGAAATCAGATCCCGTACTGCTCGTCTAAGTCTAGGAACATACGTTTGAACATGTCTAAAAACACTCATTATACTTTTCAAGGCCTAGTCTCTACTATCCATCGCAGAATATTTCAAGTACTAAGGATTAATAATAGGATACATAAACTTGTTCCCCGAATATCCTTGAAAGAAACCTTGCCATTATAGTAAGCATATTCCACAAATTAATTCACATAACTATAGATCATAGGACCACAACACTTATAAAATTTCCTTAAATAGTTTGTGGCCCACATTTTCCCGCGATCTTTAATCATTAGGTCACACCAATTAACTTAAACACAAAAATCAATAGAGTATCTGGTCAATTTGTGATATTTGAGTAACATAACACATAGATATGTCATCACTTCAAGGCACACTATCGTACTTTATCATAACATCATCAAATTATTATCATATACCCACAAATCTATGATCACTAGTCCTCATATGTTCATAATAAGCTTAAGAAAAGACTGTCCAAAAGGAAGTCCATTTCTATACTAAAACTTCATAACAACACTAAACATTCGCTACTAGAGCATCAATAATCTAAAGACATCCTTAACTTTGACCACTTGAGAAAACATATCATCCTAATTGCGGATACATTTTATGAAATAAGTCGTATAGGCTTCACAATTAGACATAATCTTTGACTCACAATCCAGGCGAAACATCACAATCATAGGGTTAAATCCCAATGTCATTACTATACACGTCAGGTCCGACGTAAGATCTATTATTAATGCATCAAGTACTCAACCCAAATAGTTCGTTTTTCTGTCATAACTGGGTTCATCTAACGTGAACACACTATGGTTTCTCATATAATTTTGTAACCTTATGATTACCTTGGGTTTTTCTCGTCTCATTACTAGGCTTAACCAAGCAATTACTCAATTTTCCAAACATAATGCATAAAAAAACTACGTGTATTGTATCATCCCAATCTTTATCAGAATTTATACAAAATTCACTTCTCGGGTTATAACTATATTGCTGGTCAGCATACCACTCAGGGATACATAATCCAAGTGTCCCCTCAGGGATACAAGATTTGAGCGCTAACCACACAACTCATCTACTCGGGGATACAACATCCGAGTGGCCACCCAGCGATACAACATCTGGGTGTCACACACATAGTCATACGACACTGTCGGTAAGCCAATCATCATGTCATATAACCACTCAGGGATATAACATCTGAGTGGCCACCCTGGGATACAACATCTGGGTGTCAACCACATAACTCAACCTCTTAGGGATACATCATCTGAGTGGCCATCTAGGGATATAACATCTGAACATCAACCCCATAACTCAACCATTGGGGAATACATCATCCGAATGACCACCCATGTATACAACATTCGGGAATCACTCAACAATCCAAGGTAACATGTTCATAACATAACAATGCATGAATATGGAGAAAATGTACGTTTACAACAGACAACACTTGCTTAACCAATTTTATATTTCAAAATTTGGCCTAAGCCCATACATAACTTAACTATGCATATGAAACAATCAACACTTTCCTAAAGATCATTGTGTCATTATTTGATTATCCAATTCAATTTATTTCCATAATTTTCGATACATAAAAATCTGGTTACCATTCAACATGTTTTCATTCCTGAAAACCAAATCATCATTTTCATAAAAATTTCTTATTACGAATAAGTAACTTAAAATTTTCGATAATTATATGAAAACTAATTTCCATTTATTGTGATGAAAATCATATAATAACCTTAGGTAATATTCCAAATCAACCCAACCTTTGGCCACGAATAATCGCGTAAAGCGTATACTTAAATTAATTTTAAGGCATGTTCTTCCATTAATTCCATTAGATTATCGAAGAATGTTTTAAAAAAAGATTAATCAAACTATCATGACATACAGTGTTCACCTTTTAAAGACATTAGTTCAAAACCATGCTCAGATACCAAGTTGACATAACTCGTTCCTAATTTCTTTGAAAACCAGACCGGCCCGGACCGGCCCTCTATCGCCTAACAAATCTTGTCAGACAAGAGATATTACCAACTTCATCCAAATTCATATTACATTAAATTAACCGAACTAAATCTTTCCTTGCAGGGTTTCCTTCAACGTCCAACCCTCTCACCTCGACAAGTAGAAAAAATTACTATTTTAACCATAGTCGGTGTCTTACTATCGATAGTAAAAATTAGCACTATTTACGACTTTACTTATGTATACAAATATGAAAATAATAACAAGTTTAACCAAATGTCTACAATACAATTTTAGACATTCTTTATAAGGTTATTAAAGACCTTCAATTTAGAATACACAGATCACCTCCTATTCTTTACCTTATCTAAGATTATCCAATTTTGTAGTTTTCATAGTTTAAATCATAACAATATAAAAGTGATAGTTTAAATTACACACCCACATTTGTATAACACTAGCTTTAATAATTCAATTGATCTCCGTACACATATACATCCGTAAATCCTTCACCCTTCCATAAACCCTTTTATGATGTTCCATCTATCTTGGAATTCCATTTACATCCAACTATAATTAATAATTACATGGAATCACATACATTAACCCTTAGTCACCTTCTTTCTCACAGATGTTTAACCCCTCATCATATTCATCATAATCATCATCAAATCAAGCAACATCATATCATCAATAATTATCGTGAAGCCTATTTACACATTATCCATATTTAGCACTTCTCTCAATAATGTTCATATCCTAAATAATAATAAGTTACATAATGATCATGCAACAATCTCCTTTCATGAGTATACTTTATTTTTTAAAGGACCTTTAATAGTGAATTTAACCCTAAATTTATGTACTTAAAGTTCCTTCTGATAAACCTTAATATAATTATAATCAAATTGTATATAAACATAGTAAAAATAAGCATATTAGCTTAAAATTCGACAATGCATTCACAATGATCAATTAACTCAAACTTAGTACCATTAATTTTAGAATTAAGAAGCAAACGTTTTTCATGTTGATTGGATGGCTAAAAGAGACCGCACGCATCGCCATGTGCCGGAAGAAGGTCACTGCGAGTGGTGGTCACGTGCCAGTCTCAGCTTCGTCTTCCAGACTTGTTTGTCTGGTTTTCGGGACATCTGACCCGCGTTGGTGACTCGGCCATATCTCAACCATTTCGCATCCAAAATAGTCAATCCAATACTCTATCCACATCTACTCAATCTTAGGAAGGGTTGTGTGATGTTTAAACAAGGAGAAACATGCCTGAAATTGTGATCCAAGAGTTGGAACTTTCGGCCATGGCTTCCTTCTATGCTTTTCCAGACTTCTTACGTCCCAAACTCCTTCTTGGGGCTCCTTAATGATCATAAAGACTCACTAGTCACTCTGCATCTTCAATTCTGAGATAGAAAGCTTTGAAATGTAGTGATGATCCACGATCATCAAAGAACTCTACGGGTTATAGAGGTTTCGTCCCTTCATCTTCATCGTCCTTTCCAGGTTTCTTTTTCTTCCTTCTTTTTCCTTTTCTTTCTTTTTCTCCTCCTTTCTTTCCCCCCTAAGTTCCTTATCATCTCCCTCACGACTATCATTTTACTTCATTTCGGCTCGCTACCACCGAACTCTCCATCTCTTACAACATACACACACACGCACGCACGCACGCACGCACGCACGCACGCACGCACGCACGCACACACACACACACACACACTCACACACACACACACACACACACATAGAGAACATGCCTAAGTCAGTGGGAGTACAAAATATTTAGAGAAAAATGTGTAGAAAATTCTAGGATTTTCTAGGACATTCTAGGCCATTTGTGAGAATTTACCAAAATACCCTTATGGGAAAAATTACCAAAATTCCCTTACTCCTCTTTGACTCACAACGTACTTATCCAAAATCCTTTTTAAGTGTACTGCATGTCTACGTACTTAGGAATTTGAACCTTTGTAAGGGTCCTTGTTGAACTTTTATAAGATCTCCCAGTTACAAAGTCAATATTTTGACTTTATAGGGGAAAAATCGTCATTTTTCATTTCCTTAAATTTCCTGGTTGTTACACTCTGTTAGCTAGTCAGGAAGAGGCTCAAATCAACTTGGCTCCATCAGGAAATACTTCGAGTGCCACATACGTCGCTTGAGGTCGACCTCATTCCAAACCTAGGTAGGTTTGTCGAAGTAGTGTTCTGTTAATAGCTTTGGTCAGTGTACTAATTCCTTTGTGTTTTGCTTTCAAGTTGTTCCTAAAGACGCCAAAAGGCGTATTGACCGGTCGCCGAAGGAAATGTTGGAAGCAGACAAACAGGAAATGGCTAACTCAATTGAGTTGGACTCAAAGTCTGAGCCGATTGTGACTTCTCCTCCATTGGATTCTGTTGGTAAGAAGAGGAAGGCGATATTGTGCGCCAGTGAGGCGCTTTAGCCAAAAAGGACTCCGATCGTCGATTCGAGGGTGGCCAAAAGGATGCACCATCTGCTAGAGGTTAGCAAGACCAAGAAGCTTAAGAGGTGCTTGTAGGGACAACGACCGTAGTGGTCAATCCACTTTCTGAGTCGACCTCCCGCCTTTATGAGCTGGTCAGTGAGCCAGCGATCCAAGTCATCGTGTTGTATAAGGAGGGGACCGAGGGCCTTAGGTAGACGGGGCAATCCAAGGAAACAATAAGGATTGAGGTCTTGAAGGATGATGCCAAGCGGGAGAGGCAGGTTTGGAACATCCTTGAGCAGGCCGCTGAACATGCGAAGCATACCCGGGTTGGTGTGAGTGGGGATAGTGTGTTTTCGGAGCCTCCCCTTTTGTTTCGCAGTCAGTCCTATCTTCCCCCGCCATATCTGACCGGATCTCATTCTCTGCCACTATCTCATTAGCAAGCTCAACCATCATTCGTCTTCCCCGTTTTACAATCTCATCTTCTACCACCATCTTGTCATCAAGCCGGTTGGTGCAAGGAAGAGATGGTTGACTATGTGGGTGCGGAGCTCGGCAAGTTCACCAAGCCAAGCGCTAAGTGGGGGGACATGTCGAATGCTATCTGACATAAGATGTTTCCAATCATCAATGGCCTAGCGACCTGTTACTCTATGTAGTTCTCTGAGCTGTATGATCAGCTTAGGAGCTCTATGTTCGAGCGCATGGAGAAGTCTCTCCTCATGGCCTCCCTCATAAGTGCTCCGTTTGATTCAGACTTGTGTTTCTAGTTTTTTTTTTCGTATTGTTGCTAACATGTGCTCTGTCTGTGTAGTCCCCAGTGAGATGTTCATCAATTACACTTATGTGCTGAGGCGAATCACTATTATCGATAAAGAGAATGCAAAGTTCAAACAGCAGTCGATGGCCATGGGTTGGTAGACTCAGAAGGCCGAGCTGGCCCTTAAGGCCAATACCAACCTAGAGTGGAATATCCACGTCTAGCAGCAGAGATACACCAGCAGCAGACTCAGTTGGATTTGTACTTGGGAGAGACTGATGTAGCTTGATCGGTTATGGCAGAGGCTAAGCGCCTGAGGGCCGAGCTTGGTCCGGTTGAGGTAGAGTGCAACTAGAGTGAGTCGGAGGTGGAGTAAACGGATGCTGAGGTTGAGTGTAAGACCCGTGTCCTGGAGGGAACGGTGAACGATCCCATATTCTTGCGAGGGGGGAATGGTCTGGGAAGGGAATGGTGGTGTACCTTAAAGGTGTAGGCACATACCTATCTAGCATGAGGCCTTTTGGGATCTCATTAACTTTGGGTTTGGTTGGAACTACAAAGTTAAGCGAGTTGAGGCTAGTGCAATTTCATGATGGGTAACCCCCTGGGAATTTGCACCGTGAGCTCCCGAAAATAAAACCGTGAGGGAAAGGACAAGGAGGCCCAAAGAGGACAATATCGTGCTAGATGAGTCGGGTCCTGACCGAGGAGGGTTGGGTCCTAACAGATGGTATCAGAGCCAAACCCCAACCGGGAAGTGTGCCAGCGAGGACGCTAAGCCCTAAGGGGGTGGATTGTAAGACCAGTGTCCTGGAGGGAACGATGAACGATCCCACATTCCTGTGAGGGGGAATGGTCTGGGAGGGGAATGATGGTGTACCTTAAAGGTGTAGGCACACACCTATCTAGCATGAGGCCTTTTAGGATCTCATTGGCTTTGGGTTCGGTTGGAATTCCAAAGTTAAGCGAGTTGAAGCGAGTGCAATTTCATGATGGGTGACCCCCTGGGAAGTTGCACCGTGAGCTCCCGAAAAAAAACCGTGAGGGCAAGGACAAGGAGGCCCAAAGAGGACAATATCGTGCTAGATGAGTCGGGTCCTGACCGAGGAGGGTTGGGTCGTGACACTGAGCACTAGAAAAAAGAGGCCAAGTGCCTAAAGGTAGAGGCCGAGCGCCTGAAGGATGAGGCAGAGTGCTTGAAGGAGGAGGCCGAATGCCTGATGGCTGTGGTGGTCGATTAGAAGGTGGAGATGGAGGTCCTCCAGGGCAAGCTTGCGTCTGTCAAGTCTGAGGCTATGGTCGAGTTCAAGAAGTTAGAGGAGTATAAGGACAAACATGATGACTTTAATGTGGCAGTCGAACATGAGGTGTACATGAATATTTTCCTCGCCTATCCCGACCTGAAATTAGACACCACTTCCTGGCTCGGCTTCCAAATAATCTTGGAGGTTGCGATGGTGGGCGACCCGGATGATGAGGACAAGGGGCAAGATGAGGAGTTGACTGAAGCCCCTAGGAAGACCTCCGCTTCTGAGCAGACCACCGATCCTAGAACAATCCTTTCAAATCTCTGATGAAGAGGTTGCTCATGATGTGAACTAAGTGAAGTCAGCCACGGAAGCCGTTGGCCAGATTTATCCCCCTCCTTCCTGAATTGAAGCAAGTGTAATCTGACCGACATGCGTGTCAGAGTAGTGTAAGCTTTCTCTTTTGTATTTTTTTTTGTAATCTTGGCAAACCAAGAGTTTATTCACCCTTCAATAATGAAATAAGTTTTTTGATCTTAGTAGTGATCAATGTTGTATGTACTTAGCCACGTAAGTGTATACTTATTTTAGATCGACTACAATATTTGGTTTGCATGTATTTAACTTAATAAATGTATGCTAGTGTTTTGACCGACCTAAATGTGTGGTTTGACCAAAGTTGGTCCTCGTGTATTTAAATAAATGTATGCTTGTGTGGTCTTACCAATATGCATATATTTAAGTAAATGTATGTTTAATGAGACTAGCCGATAAGGTGTCTGGTCTGCATAAGTGCATGCCTTTGTAAACTGACCGAGAACGTGTTCGGTCGACGTGTGTTATACATAGAAAAAACATAGTGTACGCCAGTGTGTCTGTAAGGTAATCTCAGCTCAGTATTTTTTGAGCTTATACAGTTGGAAAAGTTCCCGGTGTGTAGGCATCTGCCTATGTTGAGGACTTGCGCAAACCTCTTGAGTGTTGGAACTCGGTGTATGTCTCTCAGTCCCCAAAGTGCTCTTTTGAGGTGGGCCGTGTAACAACCTAGACCTTTGAGGAAAGCAAAATTAGAAAGATTGGGTAAAATGACGATTTTGCCCTTGGAAGGTCAAAATGTTGACTTTTTAACCAAAAGTTAAAATGTTGACTTTTTAACCAAAAGTCAAAATGTTGACTTTTTAATCGAGATCTTGTTTAGAAAATTCGAGAAAATCGTTACGAAGGTCTCGGGACCCTAAGTCCATAAACAAGCGGCACGCCAAAATCAGAAAGCATATGAGTTGTTTCAAGTAAAATACCTTTAGGGGTATTTTGGTAATTTAAGTTGGCAGGGCATTTTGGTCATTTGCATTATGAACCTATTTAATGCTGCCACGTGTCAAGACCTAGAGAGTTATGATCTTTCTCTCTCTTACTGACTTGTTCCCTTACTTATAAATGTGGGTATGTGATGTGTATGTTGGGTGAGTTTTGGTGGCCATGGGCCGAAAGCTATTAAAGGCTAAGAAAACACACACACACACACACACACACACACACACACACACACACACACACACACACACACACTATGAGGGGAGGTGTTTAAGAGAGATAGGAAGTATGAAAAGGAGGGAAGTGAGGAGAAACAGAGAAAGTGTGTTCACAGCTAGGTGGAAGGGAGGAGGAAAGTTGTCCAGGAAACCTGAAACCATGGATTTCATGGTTTTTTTTTTCGGGTTCTTAGTGTTAAATAAGAAGCTTGGGAACTAAGAAACTACAAGTGTTTTGGAGGTCAGTCCGATTGTTTTGAAGAAACAAAGGAGGAGTTTGGATGCTGGAGTTGGTCCACGACGAAGGATGGAAGTTGGCCGAAAATGAAGGTATGGTATCTCGATCCTTTTATTGTTTTTTCTTTGTTTTGAAATCATAGATCCAATCTAGAGAAGGATTAGAGTATAACAGTAAAAAAATGGATGAAAAGTATGAAGAAATGAGCATTGTAGGGTCGGGTCGAGTTATGCGTGCATACTCGTGGCTTAACCCGACCAGAGGTTGACGATCACTGTAGCTGGCGTGTGACACACCCTAAACCGAAAATTCCAATAGTGGCACGAGGATCCAGGCATGCTAGCGGTCGCCTGGATAATGGCATCCAGATGACAAAGCCATTTGGGGTAGCACAACGCGTTTCAGAGAGTCGAGTGAAGCCGACCTTGTGAAAACTGAGCACATTTCACCTAATAGCGGAAACTTAGAGCATGGATGCAAATAATTGATGATCATACACTTCAAATTTTACTTGTCGATACCCAATCATTTCGTTAGCTTCACCCCGCACCAGGGAGTGAGTTTTAGAGTAGCATTGGAACTCCTCGAAGTATGTACGCGGCGCCAATACCTGAGGGGTTTAAAAACCAAGGTGAATGGATCCAGTTGTTATTTCAGTGTAAAAAAATTTCCAATAAATAATATTTAACCCCTCGTTTTTCGTAATAATCCCGGAAACATGTTTATGTGATCGAGGAGATGAAATTTGTTGTATAATTTATGAGATCGAGGAGATGAAATTTGATGTATAAAACATGAAAACTGGACATGAAACGATTAACTTCTAGCTGGATCAACCTCGTAAGTTGGGTAGGAAGTGCAAGAAAATGAATCGACCCATTGGAGGATGAATCAGATGAACAGTGCCCTAACGCGTAGGGCCCACTTGTAGGGAGCTAGGGCAGTGTGTGGGGATGCGTGCCACCTTATCTTGAGATTTGGTCAATATGATTTTTGATGTATACAATGTTAAGAACATATGGTCAATATGATTTTTGATGTATACGATGTTAAGAACATATTGGTGCAGTTTTCGAGTCAATTGGACATCATTTGGCTATAGTTCTTGGTATCCGAAGTGTTATGCGTAGGTTTTCAATTCGTATTTAATCCCGAAAATTGGGGAATTTAAATGTAAAATTGTTTGGTACACTAGTGACCTTTAGTGAGGATTTATAAGAGGCGGTACAATTCTCTGAATTTACTAAGGAGCGTGCAACTTGGAATTCAACTACAAGGATAGTATATAAGTGGACTTTCATTTTATAATTATTATGCGTGCATAGTCAAATATTTTAATTGCCTTATTGCATGAGTTTTTTGCCATGATTTGAGTAAGATTTTGGAACGATTTTTGATGATTTTCTTGATTTATAGAATGATTACTGGACACGATCTTACTGTAGTTTTGCGAAATTGGTGTTGTGGGCTTAGGCCCGACTTTGAATGTGTTTTGACTTTGTTTGAGTCAAAGATATGTGTTAAATGAGTTTCTTGGGTTGTGGTGTAACGACCCGTCCCGAATTCCGGGATTAGTTTAGTGATTAATCTTGATTAGTGAGGTTGAACGGTGGTTAGTAGGGCGGAATCGGAAAAATTGTGCAAAATGACCGTTTTGCCCCTAGTCGTGGGCAAAATGTTGACTTTTTGACCGGGAGGTCCGATGGACGAGGGCCAAGGACCGTTACGTAGGTATCGTCGATACGAACTAACGAACCAAGGCTCGGATTAAAATAATAATATAATAATAAATAGTAACTGTTGACTGTGCACATCCGGATGAGTGACAAGTGTCACCCATCCCTTGTTTCCAGCTCCATGTTTCCCTCCCAACACCATCATTACAACATCATCATTCCTTATCCATCATTCCCCTTCCTTTTCTTTGATTTTTCTTCAAACCGTGCACGAATTGGGGGAGGATTGAACTGAGAGAATTGGCTCCCTCTCTCTGCCGTTCCTGAAAGAAAACTGAGAGACTAAGATGATTGAATTAACGGGGAAACACGAGGGGTTGTGAGAGTGCTGAATTTGGGATTTTGGATTTCGGGAAAATTAGAGGGAAAATTCGAATTGGAGGAATTGAGCCGTGAGGATCGAATTGGTGATTACTTCGAGCTTCCTGGGATCACAACGATCATAATTGTCGAAGAAACGAGATGAATTGGTGCTGTTTTGGCTCTGATCACACTTGGTGACAGAGGAGGAAATTCGACCTTGAGTCGTGAAGTTGGAGGCTTCGATGGACGAAATTGAGGTGGGGAAACTACTTCTCATGATCCCACGATGCTTCTGGGTTCGTCAATGGAAGGAAAATGGCTGTGGTTGACAGAACTCCATGGTTGAACAGTGACGGTGTTCGAGCTTGAGTCGTGACGATTGAGCACTGGATTGAAGCAATTGAGTTGGGGAAAAGGTTTAAGGGAGTCCATGGAAGCTTCTGGTTGAATCAATTTAAGGAAATCAATTGGAATTGAAGGAATTCCATGATTGAACAGTGACCGGAGTGTTCTTCGTGTTCGTCGTGGAATCGATGGAATCTGGGTAAGGATTTGTGTAATTGAGTTTACAGACCTGTAATTGGACTTAAAATGAAACTAACTGATTGATCAATTGAAGGAATTAAGGCTGAATTGATGGACATTGAACCGGGTTGTATCGCGGGTAAATTGGACCCGTTTACCAGAGATACGGGTTAGATGGTGACACCGTAGCAGGCGCGTGGGTTTCACGCGCAGCCACTCACGGTGGTGCGTGACGGCGCGTGGGCACGAATCTCGAGGTGAGGTCAACATGACTTTTAATCTATTCGATGTAACGGACATTTTGGGATTGGTTTCGTGTCGATCGGACACCGTCTCGATATTGTTCGGGATGTCCGAAGGTTTTAAATTAAGTTTAAAAATAAGTAAAAATTCGGGAAATTACGGGATTTTGATAGGATGTTAATGATGAGGTTAGTGGCCCTCTAATGTGATTTGGACAGGATTGGGAGTCCCGGTGATAGTGGTGTAGCCCGGGAGGGCCGGTGGCACGCGTATCGAGGCATACCGTTAAAACGGTCTGTGAATGGACTTTGGTTTTATAAATTCTATGCATGCTTAAATGTTTTATATGGATTATGGTTGTGATTGTATGATGTTGGTTTGGTTGTTGGTAAATTGTACGGTTTCACGTATTTCGAGGCGATTTACGTGCTTGCACGTAAATCGAGGTTTTCGGTTTTACATGGATTTTCCATATTTATGACTTGGATATAATATGATGAAATGGTTTTGAAATTGGAAATATGAACTCGGGCTTGAGGCCCACTTGTTTTGGAAATTTCAGACTTGGAGTCCATTTGAGAATCGGGCCGGGGGCCCAGTTGGTTAATGAAATCGGGCCAGGGGCCCAGTTGGTATGAAATCGGGCTGAGACCCATTTGAGTTATGTTATCGGGCCAGGGGCCCAGTTGATTTACGAATTCGGGCCGTGGGCCCAGTGGGTTTATAAGTCGGGCTGCAGGCCCAGTTGGTTTACAAATCGGGCCGTGGGCCCAGTGGTTCATAAAATCGGGCATGAGGCCCAGTTGGATAATAAATGTGATTTCGGGTCAGGGACCCCATGTTTAATAATTGTGATTTTGGGTCAGGGACCCTAAATGGAATTACATGGTTTTATGGAAATTTCGGGCAGGGCCCAATGGTAATGATGTGATAAAAGGATTTAATAAAACTGTTTTCCATATACCATCTGGATACAAGGATATATGATGGTCTCCTCCAGATGTCTGGGACACTGGGGAAGTCACGGTGCATTGCCTGCGAGGGGTCATTATACGGAGCAGCCGGACCGTATGATGACTCAGGAGCAGGATTGCTATGATTGACGTCAGGGACGTCAGACATCAGGGACGTCAGACATCAGGGATGTCAGATATATGGACCCGGAGAGACCCCGGGCAGCACGCGTAGCTTATGAAACCGTGAGATATGGCGTCAGGGACGTCAAGCGTCTGGGACGCTAAGCATCTGGGATGCTGGTGATGGTAATGGTAAAATATGGATTAATGAATCTATGAAATGGCTTTTCGGTTGGATATGTGTTATGTGGTAAAAATGGATTATTGGTTATGAAATGGTATGTCGGGTCGGGGACCCTAAATGGTTTTGGATTTATGGATTTATATGTATGGCTTTGGGCGGTGGCCCACATGGTTTTTAATATGTATGGTTGTGGTATTCCACTGTTTTGGGCTGAGTCCCCACACTTGGTTTTTGGTTAACGGTTTTTGGGCTAAGGCCCTAATGGCTCGGTTGAGCAAACGTTTTGGTTACTGGTTTTCGTGGCATGCATACGTTTTTATTGGAGGGCATAAATGTCTTATAAATGTATTTGGTAAACTTATTGGTTTTTGTCCACTCACAGCTTTTGGTTTTAATGCCCTTCAGGTTGATTACGGATGCGATTGCAGCAGAGACTAGGACATTGCACACCTCCTCCATCGGTCCTTGCGCACTCTGGATGCCCCGTTTGGGCAGTGGCTCTTGGTTATCCCTTGTCTGACACCCCTTGTCGGACGGGAGCAGGGCATATTCCACGGTAATCCCAGGGGGATTGGGATGGGTCCTGTCATGTGGACTGTTTTTCCACGATCAGCCATCTTCGTATATGATCAGCGGTCAAATGTCCTGAGCAAGACTCTGTTTCCTTTGTAAACTATGTGGTACAATCTCGATACGAGATTTTGTTGAGTAAACTCAAGTTATTTGGAAAAAAAACGTAAAACGTCACAATAATACCTTTACACGAAAAAGTAAACATCTTAAGTAAACCAGTGGTAAGAACAAAGCAAAGTAAAACTTTTTTTTTCTTCAAAATCTGTTAACCTTATTTTAAAACGTTTGAAGGAACAATGACTCGGTTAAATAGAACGTTTCTCGAGGCAAGGGCGTATAATGCAAGGAACTTTTGGAACAAAAAAGTTAGAAAGTTCCCAAGGCTCGTACTACGGGATCTTTGGTCACACCACTTATGGTGATAGGGTTCCTAATCTAAAGACACAACGACCACAAGATTTAATAATAGGAAACCTTTCGACAAGCCGTTTGATCTCAATTCGAGGTAAAAGTCCCTCGAGCATGATAATCAAGAAAGATTTCATTTCGCATCACTTAAGGCATCACAAATTCATACTGAAGTTTAATTGCAAAAACCTTCGCAGAAATTCCTAAAGGAGGTTCCTATGTTTGAAAAGGACGACTTAATTAGTCAGTCATAGCATCACAGTTCCGGAAAATCTTGGTCAACATAGTCAAATTAAGCGGGCAACACGATGCATGTGATTTTGCCAACCACAAACCGTCACACAAGTTTTTCCAAAAGCTGTAGATTCCTCACATCGTAGAATGACTCGTTCACACCCCCCATTACGAGATCTAAGCTCGTAAGCACCACCCGAACGCGAAAATTCGATGAAATACAATCTCACTAATATCATAAGTATGTCCAAAAATGATTAAGTCAAACCTCGATTTAACTTGTTGGAATGCTCAATTAAACCGTAAACCATTAGCAACTAGCATTCTAAATGGCGTAACAACTACTTGAGGAATGGTTCTGACACCGGATATCGGGTCTTATGATCATCAAGCGTTTGAAATCTAATGACGTGTTCTAGAACCATGCCCTGATACGAAATTGACACACCCCAACCCAGAAATTTTGTTTAAGACACGCATGTCGAGGCATGTTGTCCGACATCTGGGCGATGACGTCCAGATGATGAAGACATTTGAATTAAAAAGACGCATTTTGGAGAGCTGGATGAAACCTAACTGGTTAAAACCGATCACATTGTACCCGTTAGCGGAAACTTAGATCATGGATGAATTCAAGTTGATGATCATACATAAAACTTACCTGTTAATATCAGATTGGACTGTCAGTTTTACTCTGCGTCCGGGAATAAGTGCCAGAGCAACCTCTGAACTCCTCGAAGTACGTGCACGTCACCAAAACCTGAGCAGTTTAAAGCACAAGAGTGAGTGGACCCAGTTGTTATTTCAGCGTAAAACCATTTCTAATGAACAACATTTAACCCTTCGTTCAATAAATGTTAAATTAACTGATATGCACAAAATGAGCCATGTATAACCATAAGTATGTCACAATATCAATCCACATCATCAATGCTCATGAGTCAACTCGAGTCTCATACTCGGAACATACACTGAGAATCCTTGCTCGGTACCACGACCACGTGAAAGTTAGGTGTCTCACACCGTTACCTCATGTCCCCTAGAGCTCGGGGTACAAGCTGGCGCACTTTTAACTAGTATTACGAGCGGCGCGGGTGATCAATCACGTGGAGGCTAGTTTGTGGCCATACAGACGAGCACATGATACTAGCGACTCCTAGATGGGTTCTAAACATCTCAATCTCATCAATTCCCCGAGGACTGTATTCAACCTAAGGGCTTTGAAAACGAGAAAAAACTGTGAGTGGACGAAAAGTAATAATTCAGAAAACACATTTTCTAAAAGACCTTTATGCCCTTCACTAAAAAGCATGCATGCATAGGAAAACCATTTACCAAACCACATATGTTTCAATAACCAAATCCATACGGGCCCCTGCCCAAAACCATTTACACAAATCCATAACATAGTAAACATATGTGGGAACTCAGCCCAAATCCATTTATTATCCATAAAACACAATTTCACAAAACCAAGAAATCATGTTTATCATAAATATCATATAACCAATCCTGTCACGGTATCTAGAGCTACGCGCGTGCTACCCGGGGTCTCAAAGCCCAAGTCTCCCCAGAGTCCACCTAGGTCAATGTCGGTAGATCAATAACCCTCCCTAGGGGTTATAATCCATAGCCTTTCTGAGAGTAAGGAACCCAACGGGGGTGACTCCACTCGGTCAGTGCTCCGTGACTACTCTAGAGTCCACCCAGGCCAACGACCCTCCTCGGAGGAGACAATCCATATATAAAGGATGGTATACGAAAAACTAGGCATGGGCATATTGTCCCGAAAAACTGAAACCGTCCCCGTTCCGTATCATACCAAACCGAAAAAAAAAACCGAATGGAGGATCGGTACGGTACCGAAACCATACCGGTTGAAATCGGTACGGGACCGGTTCTAGTGTTGGAGAATACCGTACCGAACCGGAACCAAACCGGTTTAAGTTTGTTAATTAATTAAATAATTAAATTAAATATAACAATATGCCGAGACCTGTAAAACCGTAATTAGGCCTAACTAGGTTTAATTATTGCAGGCCTAGGAAAAATATTACGAACCCAGTTCTACAATATTGTTTAATTATTTTTATGTTTAAACAAGTAAAACCTTAAAAGCTAGTTATCAGTTCACAAGTTCATCACTTTCTGATTTCTCAGTTTCTCTTATGCACAAGCATAGCCGCTGCACACAAAAGAGAATGAAGAAAAACTAAACCGGTCGGCTGTCGCACTCGTCCATCTCTCCATACGCCGCTGCTCTCTCTCTCGTTCCTCGCCCATCTCTTCGTCGCTCCTGGCCGCTGCTCTCTCTCCATTGGCTCTCCTTGATGGCTGAGGTAAGAATCTCTGTTGGCTCTCTCTCTCCATTGCTTCTTTTTATTGTGTATGATGATCAGATTCGGTAATGTCCTTGATGTTTGTAAATTAGTACCTCTCTTCCACAAAAATGAAATGGTGAATGAGGTGGAATTTTATAGTTAAGAATTTGAGGTGGAATATTTAGAATGATATTTTATGGCTTAATGTTCTGCTGTTTTCCACTAATAGAAGGCCGTGGAGGTAACATAAGGTAGAGCTTACATGGAGATTTTTAGGTAGACCTTACCTGGTGATATTTGTTTGCATAGGGTAGAGGTTACCTGGATGTATTAATTTCCTCTTTGTTTGTCTTCTTTTTCTATGTTTCAATTGTGGTGGTCCTGCTACGTGGTCTAGCTTTAGCAGATACTTCTCTAATGTTTTATGTTCCATTAGGGTATAATCACACCATTCATTTCATGATTGGATTTGGAACCTTCCAGTCATGTTCTAAACTTAAGTTCGTTGCACATATTATTCTTCAATTGAGTGGGTCATTTGTGTTTATTTGCTTTAGTTCTGTTCCAGATTCATGGTTAGCTCACCTCCTGTCATGTGGAGGTAACATATGGTTGGCCTTACCTGGTGAAATTTGTTTCCCCATAACCTGAACTTATTTGGCTGTATTAATTGGCTCCTCGTTGGGTCTTTTTCTATGTTTTCAGCAGGGGTCAATCCTCCTAACATGGTCTAGCTTTAGAAGATATCCTCCAGTGTTCTTTGTTTCAATTTGGGTAGAACTGTACAATTTGTCACTAACATGTGGAGGTAACGAATTTTTCGAAAGATTAAGCTTACTTTACAGAGTTATATGCACACAAACAAACATCTGAAAAAGTTCAACCTCAATCCAGACGGGCATATGTTAAAGAAATTCAGAGTGAAATGATGACTTAAATGGGTTGTTCCTTGAAATTTTAAGATATAGGACTTATGTTTTGTAGACCATAAAGAAGCCAGACCACATTTTCTGTTTTCCACCCAACAAAGACATTAATGTGAAGAAACCACCACCTTTGATCGGTACCCAACGTCAAGAATGCCAAAACCCCAGCTTTGGACTGGAATTTCTTCAAACTCCTCTGTTATCTGAAATAATATACAAAAGATTAGCTTTAACAATACTAGAACAACAAGGTTACAGGGTGAACTCTCCTTGCATGAAAAGGCTACGACACAAACCAGTATTTACTTACCCTGTACCTTTACTCAGATAATGCCCCCCTCCACGAACAAGAAGCCAAAGCCCACCATCAGCTCTCCAACCCATGTTTTGAAGTCTTCTTGCTACTGTTATGTTATGTGGCTGCTAGAATGGCTGAAAATATAAAGAAACAAATGATGCAAAGTTCGTAGGAAAGCACTGTGCATACACACATAAACTTAACAATTAAAATGACAACAAGGAGAAGCGAATAAAAGCATAACTTTCAGTGGAAAAAAAAATTGACAACACTTTTAAAGTGCTTGTAGCATTTAAGCACTGTGTCTTCTTTTTCTTAAAAAGAATGATTAAACAGAAGGATGGCCATATAGAGAAGAAGAGGAGAAACCTACCTGGCCAGGCTCCTAAGTAAGATAGAAGTTACCACGACTTGAGACAGCAACGTAGCTGCCATTGGGTGAGCGGTTCACGGAATTGAAAGTCCCGGTGTAGTAACTTGCACCATTAATGCCACTAGAAACTGTTCTGAAAAAGCAATGAAGTTACATTAATCTTGCTGGCTTTGCATCATTTATAAAAGAGCAGTCAAGTAACCAACTCAAAAAAAATGTACAATGGTGAGCAACATTAAAAGAAATCATCTTTTTCTATGTTTTCAGCAGGGGTCAGTCCTCCTAACTTGGTCTAGCTTTTGAAGATATCCTCCAGTGTTCTTTGTTTCAATTTAGGTAGAACTGTACAATTTTATTTTTGATCCAAGGTTGATTTGGAACCTTTGTCATGTTATAAGCTTTAAGTCGTTGCACAGATTGTTCTAAAGTTGATTTGTAAGATCCATGGCTGGTTATGGAACCTGCTGCTAGGGATCTTGTTCCTTACCTTTGTTGAAGCTTGGTTCCTGGCACTCCAAGGGATAAAAAGAACTATATTTGTGAATAGATCACATGGCATAGTCAACTTCTGAGCCTCCCTATTTTGTTCTTTGTTATTAACTTTAGGGCTTTATAGTTTTATATATTTCTTCTGATTTTAGGCATCAGAGTTGTTGCCACTGTTAAAGATGATATATATTTCTCTTTCTATATATGAAATGGTTATGGTCTCTGTGTTCTGTCTACATGCAATTTGGTTTGACCTTAAACCCAAAGGAATTAATAAGAATGTAATCGTTGATCTTAGTAATCTACTCTATTAAATTGCTAGTTTGAATTGTCAGTTTGCTACTTCAATGATTTTATTCAATCCTCGTCTATTGGTATTCATAAATTGATTAATTTATGCTTCATTTATATGCAGTCTTCAATCAAGTCCAAGACTTGGCATCAACAACTTAGTGTTGGTTTTGCATGTTCTTCCGCAGCTAGTGCATCCTCACCTTGTCCTATTGAAGGCCAAAGACCTAGTTACCCACAATCTGAACTTCGAGTAGAAGATGATGAAGGAGAACAACATGTTGAGTCCACAGCTAAGGAGCCCTTTTCTGCAGTGGAGGAACTTGTAAGTGACCCTACAATCTCTATGCCTTCTAGAGTAGGGAAGAAACGTAGTCTTGTTTGGGATCATTTTAAGATTTATGAAGTCAAGACATTAGAGAAACGATTGGATGATATGGGGAAAGAAAGAAAGGTTGAAGTAATACATAAAAGGGCTAAGTGTATTTATTGTCCTATGGGTTCAGAGGGGAATTATGTTGCAGATACTAACAAAAATAGTACTCGTGGGATGCTGAACCACATTACGAACTTGTGTAAATATTACCTTGTTAATCAATCAAAATCTCAGAAAATTCTAGCATCTGATAAGTCTCATGGAAATAAGGTGGTTGCTAGGGGGTTTGTGCAGAGTGATTGTTTGTCTGCTTGTGTTGAGATGGTTGTCCTAGATGAGCTTCCATTCTCATTTGTAGAGAAGATGGGGTTTAGGAGGTTTTGTAGTGTTACTTGTCCAATGTTTAATGTCCCGAGTAGAAGGTCTTTAGTAAGGCAGTTTTTAAAGATGCATGACAACATTAAAGAAGAGTTGAAGAAAGATTTGTGTAACCATAGGGTATGCCTTACAACTGATACATGGACTAGCTTACAAAACATCAATTATATGGTGTTGACTGCCCATTTTATTGATGGTGACTGGAACATGCACAAAAGAGTTTTGAACTTTTGTGTGATACCTAATCACCAAGGTGCAACCATTGGTAGTCTTATAGAGTCTTGTTTACTAGAATGGAAAATAGAAAAAAGTGTTAACTATTACTGTTGATAATGCTGCTGCAAATAAGACTGCTTTGGATTGGATTAGGTCAAAGATGAATAGATGGAATGATTCAAAAGCTGTGTTGGAGGGGAAATATTTACATGTGAGATGTTGTGCTCACATTACCAACTTGGTGGTAAGCAATGGGTTGAAGAGACTGAATAGGTCAATTCTTGCTATTAGGAATTCTGTAAAAGATGTGAGGTCTTCCCCAAATAGGTTGGAGTATTTTAAGCAGTCTGTGGAGAAGGAGAAGTTGTCCAACAAGGGTTTAGTGTGTATGGATGTCCCTACAAGGTGGAATTCGACTTATATTATGTTGGAGGCAGCATTGAAATTTAAGAAGGCTTTTACTAGAATGGGTGAGGCTCCAGATAGCTCCTTTTTATCTTACTTTAAGGAGTCTGACGAAGAATTTGATGAGGATGGGAATTTAGTGCCTACTTGTAGTAGGATACTTAGAATTGGGCCACCAAGTGAGGAAGATTGGGATAAGGCAGCATTCTTTGTTAAGTTTTTGAAGGTGTTTTATGATGTAACATTGAGAGTGAGTGCTTCTAATCACCCTACTGTTCACACAACCTTCCATGATGTACTAGCCATGGAACATGAAATTGATAAGCTCTTTGTCTCTCCTGAAATGCTTAGTGGCTCACTAACAGAGAAAGTTTTGATGGATATGGCAGCCCATATGAAGGAAAAGTTCAAGAAATATTTTGGATCCTATAAGGATCTAAACAAGTTAGTGGTTATAGGGCTTGTTTTAGATCCAAGATTCAAGTTGAGGCATATCACTCATTTGTATCGAAAAGAGTTGTTTGATGAGGATGAAGTGCAATATGTAACCAAGGATCTAAAAGGATTGTTAATGGCGTTGTATGAGGTGTATGGAGGAAATGTGGAAGAGGAAAAACAGTAAAACAATTATGTTACACAGATTTCAACATCTTCTATAGGATTAGAGCATAGTGGTGGTGGATGCAGAGATGATATTTTGGATGATTGGAGAATGGTTGTGCAAGAGAGTGAAGAGGCAGTGGTAGCACATGAAGTTGATCAATTTTTGTTGGATCCTTTGGTATTTACAAATAAAGACTTTGACATTTGCTCGTGGTGGAAGTTAAATGGTTCAAAATACCCAGTCTTGGAAAAAATTGCAAAGGACATGCTTGCCATTCAAGTGTCAACAGTAGCTTCTGAGTCGTGTTTCAGCACTAGTGGGAGGGTGATTGATTCCTTTAGGAGTTCATTAACTCCTTCTTCAGTAGAAGCTTTGATCTGCATGTATAGTTGGCTACGATGGGATGAAATTATTCAGTCTTTCGAAGATAAGCCTTCAATTGAAGAACTTGAGTTTTATGAAGCAATTGAACAAGGTAATTTGTCTCTTAAGTACTTAGTATTATTTATTGTGTTATGTTAATTTCCATTTTTCAGCTTTATAAATTAATTCATGATGTTTTTCAATTGTAGAATACAAAAGTGGTGAGAGGTCTATAAACACATGAAGTGGGAAGCACAAGTATGGATGTCTTGTGATGTTAATTCTGTTTGTTGTATGCTGCAATTTTCAACAAGTAGCTATGTGATTGTGGTTCGTTTATAATCTTGGATTTTAGGGAATTATGGACTGTAATTATATGGGCTATGAACTATATGTATTTAATGAACTATGAACTATATGTATTTAATGGACTATGAACTATATGTATTTTAGTTGTATGGACTATGGACCATATGAATTATGCAATATGGATTGTATGAATTTGTTACGAATTCAGAGATCTTGGTACGAATTGTGAAATATAACTTACTTTAAGGAGTTGGGGAATTGTATGAATGAAATATGAGCAGGTCTTGGTACAAATTTGTTACCACAAAAAAATTCGAATGGATAGATTATTTAGATTTTTTTGCTTTTGCATTGAATTTGACTCAATTTTTTCTTGAGTAGTTTTACCTCAAAACTGAAACCGTACCAAACACAATTGGTACGGTATCAATTTTATATTTTGAAAAACCGTACCATACCGAACCGGTTAAAATTATTTGGTACGGTTCCGGTATTACCTCTATACCGAACCATACCGAACCATGCCCAGGCCTACGAAAAACCATTTGAAATCATTCTTAAATCCTTTTAAGGGTTCATGCCCAGTCCCCATAAACCGTCATGAACCATAAAAGCCTTTCAAGGGTTCATGCCCGGTCCCCATAAACCGTCATGAACCGAAAATCCATTTATACGTCCCCGACCCAAAATCACAGTATTAAAATGTAACTGGGCACTAAGTCTGAATCCACATACAAACTGGGCCTCCGACTCGAATCGTAAGCCAACTGGGCCTCGTGCCCAATTTTGTAAACCAAATGGGCCACGTGCCCGATATCGTAAACCAAATGTGCCTTGTGTCCGGTACGTAAGTCAACTGGGCTTCGAGCCCGATTCATAAACAAATTGGGCCTCGTGCTCGATATTGTAAACCAAATGGGCCTTGTGCTCGATACGTAAGTCAACTGGGCTCCGAGCTCGATTCGTAAATCAACTGGGCCTCGAGCCCAATACGTAAATCAACTTGGCCTTCGGTCCGATGCCTCGTTAAATCAAATGGACTTCAAGTCTGAGAGTACGTAAATCAATTGATTCAAGAACCAATTGGGCTTCTAGCCCGAGAACGTAATTAAATGGACTTCGAGTTCGAGGGTTTCCAAAACAAATGGGCCTCGAACCCGAGTTTACCTTTTCAAATCCAAAACCATTTCATGAAATCATTTCCAAAACTATAAGCACGAAAAATAAGTGCAAAATCGTAAACCTCGATTTACGTGCAAGCACGTAAATCGCCTCGAAAAGCGTCAAAACAATATAATTCACAAATATCCAAATCAACATCACAGAATCATGTCTATAAACCATATAAAACATTTATGCATGCATCACAGTTTAGAAATCAAGGTATACTCACATACCGTCCTATGTTGCCTCCTCGATTTGCTTGTCATAAGCCTCCTCGGCTAAATCGACCTCTCTGGGTCATCCAGACCTGTCCAAATCATACCCTAAGATTACTACTAACCTATACAAGTCCATATTAAGAACCCTAAACTTTCCTGGAAAAGTCAACGTGTTCTGGACACGAATCCTGAGGTGAAAACCCTCGATTTGACTAACCTAAAGATCTCTGATCGACCCGAAACCACGACCATTGGATCTGAATTGTCAAAACCTTTAAAATTCCATTGGGCCCACCTCGATTTCTGTTCACACGCACCCACACGCGCTGGTCAATGCAAAAGTCAACCCTATTGAAAAGTCAACGTTGACGTCATGCTGACGCTAGCACTGCAACCTGATAGTGCCACGTGGCAAACCCCATTGGTCCCTGTTTTGACATGTCAGTTTGACATTGTCAGATCTGACAAGCTGACGTCATCGTGATGACATCATCAGTCATCGCTGAGGTTGGTCTGGTCGGCCCGAAGTCTGAAACTGGGTCACCGTGATCCGCGGCTTGACCCGGCTGGTTCTCCCAGCTCCGGTCACCATTTTCATCGTGGTTTGTCCTTATGTGTTCGTCTAAGCCTAATCTAAAGTTCTATGGGCTCAAAAACTAGAAAAGGGTTCGAGATAAATACTTGTGATACCAAAGCCAAAGCCCAGAATGCCCAGTCGTCCTCCCCGTCGACACAGGCCATCCCTTGCCTCGAACCCACGTCCGTTGAGCTCATACTGGCCCAGGAATCATACATGATCGACTAAAACGGTTGTTAGACATTAAATATTGCAGTTCCAGAAAATGGGTTCGAACGGGTTCTCGGGTTTGATTTTCTCACCTCCGCCGTGTCGCAGTCGTGCTCAGTCCATCCAGTCGCGTCGTCCTAGTCCATCAGGTCTCTCTCTCTCTCTCTCTCAGTCGCCCACAAAGGCAGATGCAGATAAGGGGTTGCGGTGGTGTTCGTGTTCTTCGCGGTTTGGGTGATGTCGAGAAAGGAAGAGAGAGATATTTGAGTTTGATGATGATGGGTCAGATGAGAGGAAAGGAACAGTGAGGATGAGAAGAGGGGTTAGAGATAGATGGTTAGGATGAGAGGTGGGTGAAAATATTATAAAATATCCGAAAGATTAATATTATAATAATAAACCTACCAATCATGATTAAGATCTACTTTTTCTAGTTAAAGACCAATAGGATGAGTGACACTTGTCACTCAACCATAGGTCCCACTTAAAAAGTCAACCAATCAGATAATGCCACATCATCCTTGTCTCGTAATGCGTGCATAGTGCAATCGAACTTCCCTGACCCATAACTTTCTCGTTCGACGTCTGATTTAGACGTGCCACCTATCTATGGATTCGTATCGACCCAATCTGCGTAACGGTCCTCGATCCTCGGCCATCGGACCTTTCGGGTCAAAAGTCAACAATTTACCCACGGCTAGGGGCAAAACGGTCATTTTACGTCGTTCGTCTGATTTCGCTCAACTAATCACTGATTAACCTCACTAATCCTTGATTAGTCACTAATCTAATCCTGAAATTCGGAACGGGTCGTTACAACCTTCCCTCCTTAATTAATTTCGTCGTCGAAATTCCAACTATCTCGATTCCACAACCACCTCGTGGAAAGCAATTTCGACCTCACATCAAATGTACACTTGTACACCCACTAGTCAATACCGTACTTGTCTACACCCAGACGTTCCATCAATACTCACGTCACATCGACTACACCCGACCACGTCGAGTGAAATTGATCACACGTTCCGAGTTAATACCACCAACAATTTTACCATTTCGCTGACACAATCAACTTGATGGTTCCTTTCTCAATCCCAAATCTATCCTGACGTCTGCTCCCACTGGGAGTCACCAAATCTCACGCATCGATCCACGTTGACACATCCCGCCAACTATCACCACTTGATAGTCGCTAGTCAAAAACTGACACGATACCTACTTGTGGTTACACTAACCACCAACTCACTCAACCTGAGTATACACTTCCGACAAGGGACTCGACCTGTGTGTAACTAGACCCATCAGAAATACCATGACCTGGTGCACAGTATCTAATGTCCAGTTCACATCCTCAACTAATCCAATGATATCAGAACTAAGCCGACTACCAACACGTTCACCAACGTGTCCCTGGTATATCCTATATACCACCACCAGGCACCACCAGCCTGCCTAGTATCGTACCTTGCACAATGTACAGGGTACGTACATCCATCCACCAATCAGCTTACAACCTAGGTCGTAGCTAAAACACGTTTCAATTCTGGAGTCCATCTATTCAATCAAGTACTAGACAGATTAAGAACTTAAATCCATCGTCCATTTCGAGTCCCATGGTCACCAGACCAGTAACAAAAAGTCTACTCCTAATCACTTAATCCAATACGTACCAATCCGACTCACGCCCACCAAGGCGTACCCACTCATTCCGACTGGCATCCAATCTCATCCACGTCTACCGAGACGCACTAACTCCAAACCTATCAGTTATCTGCTCAAACGATTACCGCAATACATTCGATTGACTTCATAGGGAAGCCAATCCCATCATACGTACATCTAAGGCTGACCAAATCTGACCCCATCGGAAACCTACTCGCTCGAGCAATACTCCATACATGATTAACCTTGAAAAGAAGTCAGCTTCATCGTCCTCAACATCAGAATCTCGATCCACCTAGGATCCACACATGTCCACTCAGCTAACAATCTACCTGAAATCAGTTCATAGGGTCTTACACCCTCATGACTCCTTAGTCAGCCACATCAGTCCTCAACTATTTCCCATATATAAACAGATCAGTCAACGATGAGACACGTCGAGACTGTGGGTTCTCTCCAATTACCTCGTATCGATCCTTGTCATTCCACCTAGGAAAAACAAGGGATGATCCAAGACATTGATATCAAAATTCGTCCTACGTGAATGCAACCAAAACTCGCTGCACTCACCACGCCATGTAAACCAACATCATCTGCCACCAAGCAGAAAATGAGAACTCTCATTCACCTAACTTCAAATACTCAACTCCTCTTGATGACCGAAACAAAACCTAGGTCCACCACCTAGACACGACCAACGTACTGATGGCAACAACCATCATCTGCCATGGCAGAACCTGAGAAGTCACCGTAATGACTTCGAAATACCCATTACCAACGCAGAGTCAAGCACTCATCTCGTCACCTCAATCACAACCTCTCTCGATTCTGAAGTTCCAACCATGTTGGAACCAATACATTCGGACATCAACCACGTGTCAGTAACCAGTCTAACTCATTACCAAGTTTGCCTATCGACTTATACCAACATGTACATCCAAAAGGATGTGGCCCATTACTACTCGGTCCTCGCGTCTCAACTATTGCTGGATCCCATCCAGTCCAAACCTATCCGTGGTCCACTTCCGGACCACAGATAACGAACACATGCCCATCTTGACGGAGTCACATCCCGACTCGTGACTCATCGCCCTTACAATCACCGGCACCAGCACTAGCACTAGTACCAGTACCATCACTAACACCAGCACACTGTGTACAAATCAGATAACCCTGGATATTTGCTCATACCGAACAACGACCCCGTACCTCTGCTCGAATTGGAGAAACTCTGCCTCCCTCATACCCAACAACTCTGGACACAGTCACCCTGACATCTCATACGAGAAAAGGAAACGTTCCACGAACGTTTCTGATTCCTAAGAACCGTAACTACAACCACTCTCGGTAGTAGTGCCTGCCACAAACTCGTGCAGGCCTAACCACTAGAAGGAATCAACCGCCCGTACTAACTACTCCGTATCCCACTCTGGGATTCCATCGACAAGTACCAACTCTGGTAACCTGTCCAACCAATCTCTAACCAAACTTAACTCTACTCAACCAATGTCTTCTACCAGGTCGTCCTTGACCTTAGTTGTCCAATTATTCATCACAACTAAGGTAGTACGACGACCAACTAGGTCTAACCGTTTAACACAACCTCAACTGCAGAGTGCAGTCCCATCACTAAAGCTGACATGACATGACCAACCGACGGTCTCGACTCCGAAAAGTCATCAAAGTCAAACCACTCGCCAACTCATCTTTTCAAACCATACATCCTACATTAGGGTTCCACGATCACTACCTAGGTTTCCTCTGAACCTAACTGCAGAAGGTAGTATTATCCACAATCTGACCGACCCCGCGTCCCGACATCGTATGGATTCCAATCCATTCCTACCGTCAATTCAACTAGGGTTCCCCGAACCTGGCTGCTCCCAGCAGCATAGCCACCAAACTCAACAAAATTCGACCATCGAATGGTCACAACACCGAACTATCGTCAAAATCAATCCTACGACATCGTGAAAGACGGTCCCAACCTAACCGTCTCACGATCAAAACTCTAAAGTACTTTTACGTTCATCCCTTCATAGGGTCCCACACTATCATCCACGACAGAACTATGGCAACCCCGACATCAAATACCGAACCAAGACGTTCCACGATTCAATCCTACTAACTATCGTATCAGCAACCTAACTACCAGGTTGATAACGAACATCAGCCCATAGAGACATCACATCCTCGACTTGCGCGACACTCCAAGAGCAAACCTTGCTCTGATACCACTTGTCAGGACCCATCCCGATCCCCCCAAGATTAAGGGACGCTCCTAATCCCGTCTGACACGGAGTGTCAGACTAGGGAAAATTTGAACCATTAGCCCAACCGGCTTCTAGAGTACGTCAGGATCCAGATGGGGTATGTGATGTCTCGGTCTCTGCTACAGTTCGCACCGTATTCAACTTGAAGGACATTGAAAACTAGAAAAATTGTGAGTGGATGAAAAGTAATAATTCAGAAAACACATTTTCTAAAAGACCTTTATGCCCTTCACTAAAAAGCATGCATGCATAGGAAAACCATTTACCAAACCACATATGTTTCAATAACCAAATCCATACGGGCTCTTGCCCAAAACCATTTACACAAATCCATAACATAGTAAACATATGTGGGAACTCAGCCCAAATCCATTTATTATCCATAAAACACAATTTCACAAAACCAAGAAATCATGTTTAGCATAAATATCATATAACCAATCCTGTCACGGTATCTAGAGCTACGCGTGTGTTACCCGGGGTCTCAAAGCCCAAGTCTTCACAGGGTCTACCCAGGTCAATTTCCGTAGATCAATAACCCTCCATGTGGGTTATAATCCATAGCCTTTCTGAGAGTAAGGAACCCAAAGGGGGGTACTCCACTCAGTTAGTGCTCCGTGACTACTCCAGGGTCCACCCATGCCAACGACCCTTCCCGGAGGAGACAATCCATATATAAAGGATGGTATACGAAAAACCATTTGAAATCATTCTTAAAACCTATTAAGGGTTCATGCTTGGTCCCCATAAACCGTCATGAACCATAAAAACCATTCAAGGGTTCATGCTCGGTCCCCATAAACCGTCATGAACTTAAAATCCATTTATGGGTCCCCGACCCAAAATCACAATCTTAAAAAGTAACTGGGCCCTACGCCCGAATCGACATACAAACTGGGCCTCTAGCCCGAATCGTAAACCAAGTGGGCCTCGTGCCTAATTTTGTAAACCAAATGGGCCTCGTGCCCGATATCGTAAACCAAATGGGCCTTGTGCCCGATACGTAAGTCAACTGGGCTCTGAGCCCGATTGGTAAACCAACTAGGTCTCGAGCCCGATACGTAAATCAAATGGGCCTCCTGCCCGATGCCTCGTTAAATCAAATGGACTTGAAGTCCAAGAGTTCGTAAATCAAAGTGGTCTCATTCCCGATTCTATATTTTCAAATTCGAAATCTATTCAAGAACCAATTGGGCCTCTAGCCCGAGAACATAATTAAATGGACTTCGAGTTTGAGGGTTTCCAAAACAAATGGGCCTCAAACCCGAGTTTACCTTTTCAAATCCAAAATCATTTTATGAAATCATTTCTAAAACTATCAGCACGGAAAATCAGTGGAAAACCACAAACCTCGATTTACGTGCAAGCACGTAAATCGCCTCGAAAAACGTGAAACCATATAATTCACAAATATCCAAATCAACATCATCTAATCATGTCTATAAACCATATAAAACATTTATGCATGCATCACATTTTATTAATCAAGGTCCACTCAAAGACCGTCCTAAGTTGCTACCTCGATTTGCGTGCCATAAGCCTCCTCGGCTAAACCGACCTCTCCGAGTCATCCAGACATGTCCAAATCATACCCAAAGGTTACTACTAACCTATACATGTCTATATTAAGAACCCCAAGCTTTCCCAGAAAAGTCAACGTGTCCTGGACACGAATCCCGAGGTGAAAAATCTCGATTTGACTAACTTAAAGATCTCCGATCGACCCGAAACCACGACCATTGGATCCGAATCATCGAAACCTTTAAAATGGAATTGGGCCCATCTTGAGTACTATTCACAAACGCCCACACGTGCTGGTCAACGCAAAAGTCAACCATATTGAAAAGTCAACGCTGACGTCAGCATTAACAACCCGATAGTGCCACGTGGCATGCCCCCATTGGTCCTTGTTCTGACATGTCAGTCTGACAAGATGACGTCATCAGTCATCCCTGACCTTGGTCGGGTCGGCCCGAAGTCTGCAACCGGGTTGGCGTGACCCGCGGCTTGACCCAACTGGTTCTCCCAGCTCCGGCCACCATTTTCATCGTGGTTTGTCCCTATGTGTTCATCTCAGCCTAATCTAATGTTCTATGGGCTCAAAAACTAGAAAAGGGTTCGAGATAAATACCTGTGATGCCAAACCCGAAGCCCAGAATTCCCAATCGTCCTCCCCGTCGACACGGGCCATCCCTTACCTCGAACCCACGTCTGTTGAGCTCATCCTGGTCTAGAGAATCATACATGATCGACCAAAATGGTCGTTAGACGTTAAATATTGATGTTCCAGAAAATGGGTTCAAACGGGTTCTTGGGTTTGATTTTATCACCTCCGTCGTGTCGCAGCCGTGCTCAGCCTATCCATTCGCGTCATCCTAGTCCATCAGGTCTCTCTCTCTCAGTCGCCCACAAAGACAGATGCAGATGAGGGGTTGCGGTGGTGTTTGTGTTCTTCGCGGTTTGGGTGATGTCGAGAAAGAGAGAGAGATATATTTGAGTTTGATAATGATGGGTCAGATGAGAGGAAAGGAACGGTGAGGATGAGAATGGGGGTTAGAGATGGATGGCTAGGATGAGAGGTGGGTGAAAAGATTATAAAATAATCAAAAGATTAATATTATAATAATAAACCCACCAATCATGATTAAGATCTACTTTTTGGGGTAAAAGACCAATAGGATGAGTGACACTTGTCACTCATCCATGGGTCGCACTTAAAAAGTCAACCAATCAGATAATGCCAAATCATCCCCATCTCGTAATGCGTGTATAGTGCAATCGAATTTCCGTGACCCATAACTTTCCTGTTCAACGTCCGATTTCGACGTGCCCCCTTGTCTATGGATTCGTATCGACCCGATCTACGTAACGGTCCTCGATCCTTGGCCATCGGACCTTCTGGGTCAAAAGTCAATATTTTTCCCACGACCAAGGGCAAAACGGTCATTTTGCATCTTTCGTCCGATTTCGCTCAACTAATCACCGATTAACCTCACTAATCCTTGATTAGTCGCTAATGTAATCCCGGAATTCGGGACGTGTCGTTACATTTAGGGAAAGGGGTCCACGCACACTAGTCAGGGAATTGGATCACCTAACAAATTAAATGTCTCTCAAGCTCCTAACTTTGATTTTCCCTAGGAAAACACCCACAATGGTTGTAATTAATAACTTGCCCGAAATACAAGTCAAATAACCTCGGAGATAGCACCCACACGTTGTCAGGACCCGAAAAACAAAGCCTATACATTGCTGAGGGTTGAAACTCCATTTTAAGCACCTTTTAGGGGCTAGAAAATTGCCTAAAACGATCCTAAATGATCTGAAAATGTGCCCATGTGCCGTGGTGGGCTGGGAAAGAGTCCCACGCACCGTTAGAAGGTTGGAAAACCCTCTCACGCGCCCTCATGCACCAGCAGAAAGTCACGTGTGAGGCCACGTGTAACCACGGGCCCCCACGCACCTGCATGTGCCACACGTGTGAGCCACATGAGCCACACGTGTGGGGGAATATTCTATGGAATATTTGATGGAATATTACATTTGTTGACCGTTAACTTTGATGTTGACCCTAACGTTGACTAACATCATACTAACAGTGTTGACCATTGACTGGTCGTTGCTGGAACCCCACTGTAGACGGCAGTTCGATCACTCCACAGCGATGCCATCCACGGTGGTCGGAATCTGGGTTTTCACCAGAAAAATTCCAAGATTCTAATGAAGCATAAAACCTTGGAATTCCCAACCAAAATAACCAAAAAATTTATCAATCTAAGTTTACTTAGTGTGAGGATTATGAAAATCTATTTAGAAGTTTGAAAATCTACCTACTCTGATCACCACTTCGCTGGGAATGATAGTGGTTTCCCTACGACTGCTTATCAATGTTCCTTGTCGACTCTCCTCACAGCAGACGACATAAATAAATAGCTCCAAAAGGGTTTCAACTAGAATAAATTCAAATTCATAATCCAATGGGTCGATTACCTAGTTAGTCTCTCAGGTTCTAAATGGGTCGCCTTGGGTCGAAGCCTATTCAAGTTGGGGATCATTCTCATCGTCGCTGAGTTGCATGTCTCACTACTCGAACCAATGAATTCGCAGAGCCCAATTGAACACAAGGACGGAAAATGACTGGTCCTCCTCGACATTCTTACAAACCACCAGTTTCCAGCTACACTCTGTGGTCACCTCTACATCATCGCCATAGAAAATGACATTCAAACCACTCATTAGCATCCAGTAGAGATAATGAGGATCAAAGGGCGAGCTCGTCGTCTCGGGTCACGGTGATTTTAGAGCCTCTATGATGAGTTGAGCGATCAAAGGGTGTCGAGATGATGCCATGGTGTCATCTGGGTCTTAATTTTCGGTAACAGGTCTGCTAGTTCGTCATTAATGGCTGTATCGATGTTGTGGGCAATGGTTAACACGGAGGTGGATGATGGTTCAGTCGATGGTGAGGGTGGAGAACGGTGGTCATCATTTCTTGTTCTTCTTCGAGAATGAACGGCGACTGGTATTCAGGTCTCACGGGGGTCATAGGTTTGGTCACGGGCATGCATGTTTGTTCATCTTGGGTTTCCATGAGAGACTTCAAACTCTTTCTCGAGAGTTCTACAAGGGATGAGACAGGGGCAACATGCTGGTCAATGGGTCTTAGGTTCTTAGGCTGATTGTCAACAAACAAAAATGGGTTTTGTAAAATAGACTATTTGGGTCAGGAGAGAGTGAGCTTAACCAGCCACTATTCCCAACTAAATCTTAATCTCTAGAATAATGGGTTTGGCTTCCAAATTGGGCTCTAAGTAGCCTGGGCCTACTGGTTATTTCGGAACTTCCAAAATGTACACACAATTACCAATCCCAACCAATGGCCCAAGAGCAAGAAAATCAGAAATCAGGGCCTAGGGGCACCTATGAGGGTAAAAAATGTAATCGTGCATTTTAGGTTCCTAATTTCGGTACGGGATGTATCATGCTGAGTATCCTACACGTAGTGATGTTGTTCATTGTGATTGATGCTCGAGTTGAGAATTGGTTAAGCCTAATTATGAGGCTTGTGTGATCTAATTCATGGGTTATGCTTATTATTGTTGTGATAAGTTCCTGGACGTGACTCAGACGGTAGTTAATGTAGTTCCCGAGGTTGCCTATTCAGTTTGCATATCGAGATTAGTATTCGAGTATCGAGGATTAGTTGGTTGTGTTTGATTATTGATGCTTGTGTTTAGATGTTTTTAGATTGGTTCGATTTATTGATATTTGTGTCTCGATAATTTTATATGATTTAATAAACTTGGGTTTCCTGGAAACGTGGGGCCACGAGCTATTTACTAATTTTTTCGTGTTTTTCTGGACCCCACGGTTTACGATCTATTCTTAAATGAGATTCGATTATTTTAGTTTATTATAGGCATGCATGTTTTTCTTCTTAGAAATGGAGGGTAAAAGATTTATGTTTCTCAAACTATATTTAAATTTTTTTTTTTTTAATCTACTCACACTTTTTATGCTTTCAATGACCCTCCAGGGTCGTTGGACAGGAATCAGAGCGGTTTGAGAGGCGAAAGCATGAGTTGAAAGGTTGTACGATATTCTTTATTTGACAACTATTAAGGGTTATTTCGGTACTTGCAGATTGTTGTTCAGACAGAAGGAACTACGCGATTATCTAAGTACTCTATGAGCGGGTCCTGTCATCTCCTCATTTTCTTCATGTCTAGGTCATCGAAGAAGGATATATGAGTATGATCATATTCTTCGACATGTTTCGTAGTGACTCCCTCCTGGAATCGCCATGAATTCTGCATAGTAACAACAAGAGCTTCCTGGTTTTATTGCCGAGAAGTGAGCAGTCACCCGATAAGCAAACCGCACCTCAACCGTCCGTGAAACCTCTTCCACCACATCGCGTTCTTCCGCTTCTATAGATGATATCACCAGGTTTAAATAAAGAGAATTAAAGAGCATGTCCATAACCATCATCCACACTATGGTCAACAAAGAGCAAAGAAAAGAGAGCGGAGTAAGCACACGGCTGCAACGCCATTGGCGGTAACGCATGGACGGACTGCGATAAGGAAGCAAAACCCTAACATAGCTTAGTAAACCCTAATTGAAAATGAAGGGACTATTCGATTTTTTTTTAAGAAACTCTTTTTTTTTAATTAAAGGGGAAGGAGAATTTTTGGAAATTATTCATACAATATGTCATCGGGATTTGAATTTGAAACTAATAATCTATAAGTAAACATTAGAACCAACTAAACTAAACTCACTCAATGAGCTATCCAACATAATTGGATACTGTAGGACTTTATAAAAGTATTTTAAAATATATAAATCTTTTAATTAAATATACCTATATTTTAATTTTTTTAATATTTAAATATTCTAATTGAATACATCTCGGAGAATTGTCTACCCATTTCTTTTTCTTCTAAATTTTTTGTGCTATGATTTTGGCTCCAATTTAAAAACGAACTTATATGTGACTGTTAAATGTGAAGCCACAAGGGCGTCCTTGAAAACTCCAAAGCCAAACCTCCACCTTACAAAAGTCGCAACCACAAACTTGCAGTCACTCTCATTTTTCAAAACCATATACTCACTCACAGAAGACGACCAAGATATGTTAATTCTTCAGAGAATGGCCACTTGTTCTTCTTCTTTCCTCTCAACCCCTCTCCTGAAAACCCCTTCTTTCCTTTCCCCAGTTAAACACTCCGTTTTGCTGTTGAGCACCGATTTCAGGGCTCTAGCACTTTACAGGAGCAGAAATGGCGTCTCCACCTCGTCTGCTGTGGCTATGGAGGCTCAGGTTTCGGTCCAAGACGTGGAATTGAAGGAGACCCGCAAGGAGAAATCTGAACAACTTGAGTGAGTCTTGCTTCCAACCAACGAGGCATCTGAGAGCCTCCTCAGAATTCGCCACACGGTATTTTAATTTTCTTGTTGGTTTTCTTTCCTTTTAATGGTCTATTGTGTATCATTTAATTTTTTTTTTCTGGGGTTTAAGCTGTTTATGTGGTTGGTCTATTAATTTTAATTTTTCGTTGTAATTTTGCTAATATTGTGTTGATGTGATATGAACTAGGAGGTACATTTAGGAAGTGAGGTTTTTCAAATATTTATGCTTTTGTGCCACTACTTTCAGTTATAAATTACTATTTGTTACCTAATAATTCTATTCATTTTTATTTTTGTGAACATTGAGCAAGTGAGAAAGAAGAAGAAAAGAAAGAACATAACTTTTGGGTAATTAGATAGTTTAGGACTGAGAAAAATCGGTGTACAGATTTAGATAAGCTGGGTAAATGTGAGAAGATGCATGGGTTTTTGTCTTTTGTTTAAGTCTTAATCTATAATTCTTTTTAACACATGTCCTGTAATATGGTATCAATGGTGCCGTCTTTTTTCATGAGGATGAGCTATATATAGGCATGGTTGCAGTGTGCTCACATGATGGACATGGCTGTTTAACAGACGTATCCAGATAATTACTTATAAGCAACAACTTCGAATTCGTTGTTACTAATTATCACCTAAGAATTCTATACATTTTGATGTGGAAGGAAGTGAGAGAGAAAAAGAAAAGAAGGAACATAGCGTTTAGCTAACTCGATTCTTTAGGACTCAGAAAACGTTTAGGAACATAACGTTTAAGGATGTAGATAGGCTGGGGAGTTAATTTTTTTATTTTATATAATTTTTCAGCTACATTTTTTTTTAACAAAGTTCATGAGGATTTAGTATCAATGGTGCCTTTTTCTGTTGATATGAGGATGAATTACTTATATGGACATCAATGCAGTGTGCACACGTGATGGCCATGGCTGTTCAAAAACTCTACTCAGATGCAAACGTTACAAATGGTCCATGGATTGATAATGGCTTCTATTATGATTTTGATATGGATCCTTTGATGGACAAAGAGTTGAAGAGGATCAAGAAGGAGATGGTAAGCGGAATTCGTGTATCAGTCACTATACTTTGTCAAAACTTTGGATCATTAAAAGCATTGAAAAGTATTCATTAGCCTTTTTACTTGATCTTTAGGATCAAATCATTGGTAAAAATTTGCCACTTATAAGAGAGGAAGTTTCAAGGGATGAAACTGAGAAAAGAATTGCTGCTCTCAACGAACCATACAAATTGGAAATTTTGGATAGTATTAAGGAAGATCCCATTACCATATATCACATTGGTAAGGGTTTCATCTTCATAAGTCTCAATGTAGAATTGAAGGTGGTGATTTCATATGAAGGAGCTGTTCATAAATGATTTAGTTATAGAGAAAACAAAAGTTTTTCTATTTCTTTTGAGCTATAGAGCAGAAGTTACAGTGGTATGGGTTGGTAGTCTGAAGATGGAAAGTTTTGGTAAGACAAATTATCAAAAGAATGAGAAGGCTGGGTGTGCTTAGGGAAAATACTTTGGCGTAAGTGTTCTCATTAGTTATGATACGATCTTATAGAAGCGAAGATTGATTGAGGATCTGGGGAATCTTCTCTCAGGCCAATTAAATTATACTTAGCATGTACATTTGAATTGATTTTTAACTAGCATTGGTTGGATTAGATTAAAACTTCTGTCATAATTCCTTACGTTATGCTATATTCTTCACAGGCAATGAATGGTGGGACCTGTGTGCGGGGCCTCATGTTGAATATACAGGAAAGATTAACAGAAAAGCTGTTGAGCTCGAGTCTATTGCTGGTGCTTACTGGAGAGGAGATGAAAAGAAAGCCATGCTGCAGAGGATCTATGGCACTGCATGGGAGAGTGAAGAACAGTTGAAGGAATATCTTCATTTCAAAGAGGAAGCCAAACGTCGTGATCACCGGCGCCTTGGGCAAGTTCTTGATCTGTTTTCTATACAGGTACTCGAATTGAATTGCACTGAATCTCGTTATGCTATATGTATAGTTATCAGTGAGCAGTGCCATTAGTTGCAATTATTTGGTACGAGGATTTTTGCATTGAACATTGTAGTAGGTAAATTTTGGCAGAATGATGCTGGTGGGGGTTTAGTATTTTGGCATCCAAAGGGTGCTATTGTGAGGAATATAATAGAAGATTTGTGGAAGAAGATTCATACACAATGTGGCTATGATCTGCTGTATACCCCACATGTTGCAAAGGCAGATCTTTGGCAGGTAAGTGGTCATCTAGATTTCTACAGAGAATATGTACGATCAAATGAAGATTGAAGATGAACTTTATCAAATTCAACCGATGAACTGCCCATATCATATCTTGTTTTACAAAAGGACGCATCACTCTTATCATGAATTTCCTATTCGAGTTGCTGAGTTGGGAACGGTATATAGATATGAATTATCTGGAAGCTTACATGGCCTTTTTCGTGTCAGGTTTTACTCAGGTAGGGTTTTAGTATCTCATTTCTGTGGCTTCATGAACTTTGATTTATACCACTGAGTGATTGCGTATTTTCCAAAATACCCTTTGTCCTGAGTTATGAAATGTTTTTTCTAACTGGAGGACCTTTTGCAGGATGATGCACATATATTTTGTCTAGAGAATCAGATAAAGGATGAAATCAGGGGTGTCCTAGATCTTACTGAAGAACTACTACTGCAATTTGGCTTCAGCAAATATGAAGTCAATCTCTCTACGAGGCCCGAAAAAGCTGTTGGAGATGATGATATATGGGTAAAAGCAACATCTGCCCTCAGAGATGCTTTGGATGATAAGGGTTGGAGCTATGAAATTGATGAAGGTGGTGGTGCCTTTTATGGTCCAAAGATTGATCTAAAGATTATGGATGCTCTTGGAAGGAAGTGGCAGTGTTCAACTATACAGGCAAGTCCTGCACTCATTGCAGGCAGATTTTAATGTGTTTTTTTTTTGGTGTTTTTGTTTTAAAAGGTATCATAGCTCTTTGTCCTTTCTAGTAAGAATGAGAAAATTCCGTAGGTTATTCGATAGATCAAAACCATTAAAACTCCTTAGTTTCTTAACTTTTAATTAAAGTAGTTGATAGAAAAGGTTGTTTGATTGGTTTTTTGATTCCACAATCCGTACAGGTTGATTTCAACCTACCACAGCGTTTTGACATTACATATATCAACTTAAACTCGGAAAAGAAGCAGCCTATCATGATCCATAGAGCTGTTTTCGGGTCCTTGGAGCAGTTCTTTGGAGTCATTATAGAGCACTATGCTGGGGATTTTCCGTTATGGCTTTCACCAGTGCAAGCTCATGTTTTACCAGTTACTGACACTCAGGTATGCATAGCAGTTGGCACATTAAAGACAGTCTCAAGTCTCAACACCTACATAGGGCCTCTTTGATTGTCCCTTGAAATTTGAATGACTCAACTTAGATCACATACGTTTTTCATTGCTATTACCTTTTCATCCAACTCATGAGTGATTTTCCATAGCATGAATTAAAGTTTTAAACTTGCAATGCTTTCAATATCATATTGTTTAGGATAGTTTACTTTTAAGATGAAGAATTCGTGACTTTGAGTTGATTATCTTCCAATTAAGGCAAGAATATACATTTTGTCTACAGCTTGCTTACAGCAAAGATGTAACCAACAAACTGAAAGCAAATGGTATCCGAGTTGAACTTTGCCAGGGTGAACGCTTGCCAAAACTGATTAGAAATTCAGAGGTGCAGAAAGTTCCATTAATGGCTGTCGTCGGTCCCAAGGAAGTTGAAACTGGCACTGTTACAGTATGATCCAGGTTTGGAGGGGATCTGGGTACCATGCCAGTTGATGAGTTTGTCAGTGCAATCAAGTCGGCCATCGAAAGCAGAGCATCAATTTGAAGAGCCCGCTCATCCCCTTTCCAATTCTTGAAAGAGGTCGTTTGATAACTAAAAGCAATTTTGTTGGCATTTGTAGGTTTGCGTACGACAGTAGCATTGTTACCCATTTATTGTTTAGTTAGTGGCTCAGTTCGGAGATGGGATTCATCACATTGGACATTGATTTGCAGAGAGCTTGAAGTTGCTACGGATGCAAAAGGATCTCTCAGGTCAGAGCTTATGCCTAAGTTTCCTTACAGGTTTTGTAATAATATTTGTATATATTCATAGACCAAGGGGCAATAGTTTCAGCGAGAAATTGGATAGCTTGATTAAGCATTTCAAAATAAAAAAGATAATTTGATTCCTCCCTTTGTAAGTTGCAGCACCTGCGTTATTATTATTATTTTTTATTATATTTTTTAAGAATAATTTGTCAATTTGCTCATTCGACGTGTAGCCAATTGACTATCTATTTATACCCGTGAACCATGTATTTTTGCCTAGTTCTCTCTACACCATGTAAACGGTCTAATTCCCGTTCTAGTACATTTACTTACATTTCATCTAATTTTTTGTCCAAAAGAGTAGCCTGTTCGTTGCCTAATGCGCATGTCGAAATGTCAAATATCTTAGAATGCACTATGCCATGCAATGCATACACGAGTCTCATATCTTGTTTGTGGCTAAATATCGCACCACATCACTCATTTGATATGGTTCATTTGTTTGTGATCCTACCATTATTTTCAAATGTCAAAACCTTGGAGTACCAAGATTACCACTCAAAGCATCAAATGTCAAAACTTTAGAGCACCAAGATTACCACTCAGCATCAAATTTGCGTGATTGAAAAATAAAATAATATCCAATTTACATGTTCATATGAGACTTTGTAATGTGCCCTAAATGTAATAGTAGCAAGAATTAATAACCCTTCACTTTATTTTGAGGCCAGCAAGCTCTTCCACACACGTAGGGTCTCATAAAAAGCAAAGCATGAATCTTTGTACATGTGAATGGTTAGAGCTTCAAAGCCCTCAATAATTAACACCTAAATTTGGAGGTCAGTATTCGAGGAGGTTTTAAAGTCATCATCCCCAAAACACGAGGACCTCACACAGATTCAATTCCTCCAAAAAGTTTAGATGTAAGATTTTGTGGTTTTCAGCTCCCTTTGCTGCACTATAAAATTGAAACCCTTTGAGAGTAATGATTCAAATCAAATCGAATCCAATCAAATCCATTCGATCTTCATTCTTTCAATCAGTTCGATCTCCAAGCATATCAGAAGCTAATATTTCAAACGCAGGAGAGTAAGATATGGGTATAAAATTAGTTCTTGGAGCTACATTCTTCTTGTTCTATTTCAAACGCAGGAGAGTAAGATATGGGTATAAAATTAGTTCTTGGAGCTACATTCTTCTTGTTCTTCGGGGCGTGGGTTGTGAAAGTGAAAGCTGTAGATTTCGATATCAAGAAGTATGGAGCCAAGGCCGATGGTAGAACAGATGACAGCCAGGTAAAAATATTTGTATGTTATGTTGTTAAACTACAAATGTGCACATTACTTTTTTAATGCATATTGACGATGTTTTAGGCGATTAATAGCGCTTGGAAAGAGGCGTGCGCCTCCACAACCCCGAGCAAAGTTGTTATAGCAAAGGGGAACTACATGGTTGGTCCAGTGAAGTTTCAAGGACCCTGCAAAGCACCGATTAACATTCGGGTTGAAGGAACACTGCAGGCCCCGGCAGAACCTGAAAAGCTCTAGGCACAAGATGGGTGGGTTGTTTTCCAAAACGTTGATGGGTTAACGGTATCAGGAGGTGGAATTTTCGATGGCCAAGGAGAAATAGCTTGGTCCAAAAATGATTGTGCCAAAACTGGAAAATGCAATCCACTCCCTATAGTAAGTTTTCGAAATTAACACAAATTCATTTTCGAATAATTAATTTCTTGTTAATCTCTTGGCCGAATTGCAGAGTCTGAGACTCACTCACCTGAGCAACTCACATTTTCAAGACATAACATCACTGAATAGCAAGTTGTTCCACATGAACGTTTTGAACTGCAAAAACGTGTCCCTTCAACATGTGAAGATCAATGCCCCTAAAGAAAGCCTAAACACAGATGGAATCCACATCGGACAGTCCATAAACATCAACATCACCAGGGTAGACATTAAAACCCGCGACGATTGTGTCTCCCTAGGGGACGGAAGCCAGCAAATCAACATCGAGAAGGTTACTTGCGGCCCAGGTCATGGCATCAGCATTGGAAGCCTAGGCAGGTGTCACAACGAGGAACCTGTCCAAGGAGTGACGGTGAGAAATTGCACCATTTCAAACGCTTCAAATGGTATTAGGGTAAAGACATGGCCTGCCTCTCCAAATGGTGTGGCCTCAGATTTGCATTTCGAGGACTTGATTATGGACAATGTGACAACTTCCCCTATTATCATAGACCAAGAATATTGCCCGAATGGTCAATGCCCAGCGAAAATCCCTTCCAAGGTTAAGATCAGAAATGTGAGCTTCAAGAACATTCGGGGTACCTCTGCTGACCCAGTTGCTATGAAGCTTGCTTGCAGCAGAGGCATCCCATGCCAAAATGTGCAAATTCGTGACATCAATTTGACATACAATGGAAAAAATGGCTTAGTCACATCTCTTTGTTCAAATGTCAAGCCCGCACTGACTGGCCAAGTTTTACCACCTGCTTGTGCAACCCCTGCTTAATTTTTGGTTTAAGCCCTTTAGCTGAACCTAATCACATCACATCTCTATGATAGATGACAAAAGTAAAAAAAATTAGGAACTAATTCGGTAAAAATAATTTGCTGGCGCCCCGAATGACAGGTGGCGAGGAACGTCCATATATATATGCATGCATACACAACAGTATAGATGTTGTCTTGTGTATATACATTGGAATTTATATGTTTTTATGTAATTACGAAAGAACATGGTAGAGAGATGTAAGAACAAAATTTTGTTTGAGGAAAAAAAAATGAATAATTTATGCTTCATTTGGTAAGTTTTGTTTTCCTGTGCTCACGCATCCAACATTACACAATGAATGAAGAGAAAAAAGATTCAGTGGTTCACATATAAATTGTTATTAATGTCTAACATGACTAGGAATTTTATATGAACATCCAAATCACCATAACGAACATTTTCCAAGCACAGGAATGGGAAATATTTATTTGTATTTGTTGAAGCACAATATACACTAACTTAGAGATTAGGTTATGCCCAATCACCGAGTGTCATATTTTTCTTGAACACGAAGACTCGAAAGAGCAGTGGGTCGTCCATTAGAAGTAGGCACCGGTGTGGTGTCGGCCTAAAGATGATTCAATGATGAAGTCAATAAGTGGGTTCGTATAAAGTAAACAGTAAATGATAATTTTGACAGAGTAATGGAGAATGGTCAATCTTAGTTATCTTTTCAGAAAATATGTACCCTTTTTGTATGGCTAGTTAAGGGGGTTTTGAAACTTTTGATGAATAGTTTCGATGTGGAATTAATGCACTTATATTTTAGTGCTGACACGTGAGATGTAGATAGATGGTGAAAATGTGTTCACATATCATCCCATGTTTGATCCCTAGAAGGGTTGTTTGGCTTTGTAGGCTTGGACTCAAGTAATACTTCCAATTGTGTGATTATATTGGGCTTTTCACTCATCTTGGTGTTTGGACTTTGGGTATATGGCCTAGTGAGTCTATTCCAATATAGTATCAACAGAGGTCTACCAAATTCTTAACCGAGGTGGAACTATTCGGTTAAGGACTTGTCGTGTTCTTCAGACTCGGTGGAAGATGTACTTGAAGTCCCTTAAGCCCTTTGGTCGAGAGAGGTCGCTAAGTCATTTGGTCGGTGACATATATTTTTGCATTTGTATGCATAGATGTCCTCAATGCTCAGTGGTCGTTGTCCAAGCTAATCGACATATGTCTTGGTTGGCCTATTATGTTTTGAAGTGATTGTTGGTTTGTTGCAAGTTGTTGTGGGCTGATAGGCAGAGTAGGATGTCCCTAATGTAAGCATGTCGGTCTAAGCTACTAGGGTTTGCATGGTGGCGGTAGATCGGCCTATATGCTCAGCCGATCAGTCAATTTTCCTTGGCCGTTTGGTTGCTTGAAATAGTAATTTTTGTTTGGAAAGTGGTCGGCCTATTTTCAATTGGTCTGCTCGTATGTGTCGTGGCTCTTGCATACATGACACATGTCAGTTTCTGGTGGTGTGTAATGGGAGTCCATTCGAAGTCTGTGCCACCATCCATAAATAGTAAAAAAGTTCAAAAGAGCACTCACTTTTAACTTTTGAAAAATTACACCGCGGTGCTGTCGATTTCAAGGGAAATTTGTGTGGAAGTGTTAACGACAGTTCTCATGGGGGTGCAATTTTCGACAAGGTTTCTCAGTAGTGAAACACATAGTTTAGTGCTTTGGTTTGCTTTGTTTTTCGAATGAAACTTAGAAGAATGATGAACTTGGCATGAACTTGTTGCGGATGAGTTACTTGATCTTCTAGGTTGTAGTTTCTCTTCTATTTATAACTGTTTTTTTATCATTAACGTAGATGTCAGAGTCTAGCGGCTCGGTTGAAGTGCATGGTTACACTTCAAAAATTGAATTCTAGATGTGCACCAAAAGAGGCTCAAACTATTGTGATCAGATTCTAGTGATGACAAGTTGAATGCTACTGAGGGTAATAAAGCTAGAAGTCGGCCGAATGTGGACATGGTTGATCGATGTGATGATGATGATGAAAGGACAGTGCCATTTGTGGAGTTGGTCGATATTATTGGATTAATTTTTCATTACTGCAGTTTATGTTGGATATTATTGGATTATTGAAAAGTTTTGGAAATTATTGGATATTATTGGGTTATTGGGTTGATGTAGGATTCTGGTTGGATTATTGGATATGTTAGAATTATTGATTATTGAATTATTTAAATGTTGATGTTTCAATTAAAAAATAGGGTGTTAATTATTGTTGGAATTAAAAAATAGGGATTATTGGATATTTATCATTTTTATTATTCGTTTATTTATTAGATTATTATTGGAAATTAAAAATAGGGTGTTATTTATTTACTTATTTAATTATATTAATTAATTAAATTTATTTTATTAATTATTTGTTGATTTATTTAATTATTTTTTAGTTATTTGATTAATTAATTATATTAATTATTCTAAATTTTTTATTGCAGATGTCTCAACGTTGATTGATCACATCGAGGGTTCGTTCTTCGGTGTCGACAGAGCACCCATCACCTGGATTAGCATCTTACCTGACAGAGCAGTAATCTCCTACTGGTGCACCTTCATTAGTAGAGCAGCCCGTCCCTTCCTCAACACCCCCTGCCCTTCCTGATGGTCGGTGGTACTAGGGGCGCGATCCGCGAGGCGCCATCATAACAAGCAACAAGGGGAACCCGGTACAAACCCTGAGACCATTCAAGCCGAAGTAATAGAAGAGGTCGTTGATGGACAACTCTCGTCAGGTAAGTTCAATGTTTGACTAAAGTTTAAATTTTTTATTTAGTTTATTACTCAAACGTTCTACTTATGTTCACCAAATTTGTAGGAAGAAACCCAAAGGTGCGCGACATCAACAAAGGGTTGGCATCCTTGCGGATATGTAGGTCGATCAACAATGGGATCTCGATTGTGTGGGTGGAACGACTGAAGTCACCGCCCCCCAAAATGCATGCTTTCCTGGTGCAGGACATTGGTGCGATTCTTCGTACCAAATCGATGTTGATGGAAGACACCTTTAGAAGCAATCCTTGACGGAGCTCGATATATGTTGGTCCGCTTTACAGGTATGACTTTCTTCTTATGATTTTCATTATTTTTAATTTTTTTAATAATTTAACATTAATATTTTATTGTAGAATAATTTTGAGTTGGATGAAAACAACACGAATCTCATGGTCCACATAAACCACCATTGGCAGAAAGGGTTTCACTGGCTAGAAGTTCGAGCTCCACGCGTACTACCAGATCTGGAGTTTGAATGATGAACCTCGTGCAAATCCTCCAGAGGACTTGCAGGGGGGACAAGCTGGTTTGGTGCATTTGGTTTTTTGACCATTATATATTCTAGAATTTTCTAGTAATTTATCTTTTTATTTATTTTTTTAGAATATTACTTTACGTTTGGAGTATTAGTAATGATTTTTTTTCCTAAAGTGCAAACCGTGCAGCGAAGAAATTTGAGCACAATGGGGATTCGAGCCTTGTTGGCTCGACATAAGGCCCGTCGCGTGACCTAGTCATGAGACCAATTCGGACTTCCCAGAAGTAGATACCTAAGGGGAGGTTTATGCTGGGCGAGATAATCAGGTGGCTAATGCTATTAATGTATGTTCGATGTTTGTGGCCGTTAAATGTTCAATTTTTTTATAATTAATTTTCTAGTTATCAATTTATTCTAATTTTTAGGAAGCGATGGTGAAAGATGCGCAATAGATTTAGGAACAGTAGACACAACAACAACCTAAGGTCCCGATGCAAGACCAGCTACTGGATCTCGGGAGGACGATTATCATCCAAGAGCGCCTACTTAGTTGGCTTCCCAAGTTGGTTGTCCGGGGCAATGGGGAAGGGCTCGTTCGAGTAGTGTAATGACCCGTCCCGGAAGTCTGGATTAGATTAGTAGTTAATGACGGATTAACGAAGGTAATCAGTGATTAGTTGGATACTTTTGGACAGTTGGTGCAGAATGACGATTTTGACCCTAGAAGGGGCAAAATGTTGACTTTCAGTTCGGGCTATCAAATGGACTTAGACCGATGACAGTGACGTAGTTCAGGACGTCACGAGTTCATAGACAGGTGGCACGTCCGATTTCGACATCTGAGGAGGAAGTTATGATGTTCGGAAGGTTGAGGGCACTTTCGTAATTTGGTTTAAAAGGAGGAATTTGTTGACTTTTTGCACGACAAGTTTTCTTCACGCAAACTAAGGACCGTTAGATAGATCTCGATTTCCTGAGTACAATGACAGGCGGCACGCCTTCATCGGACATCGGACGGGTAAGTTGTGGTTCTAGAAAGGTGAGGGGCAAAATGGTAATTTGGACTTACAGGGGCATTTTGGTCTTTTTACCCCTTAGACTATGTGCAATCAGATAAGGCCACATGGATATATCTTATTGGATAATTATGGGCTGTGTCCACAGGGTGTGTGACACCTGACCTCTGTCTAGTGGCTTCTAGCCAAAACAGCCGTGTTCTTTGATATTTTTTAAAAAACGTTTGGTCGATCAATAGAGAAAACATATACAAAGAGTCTTAATCCAAAAGCCAGTGTGTGTGAGTCGTGGACATTCCTTGTGGTGATTTTTGAGTGAGAGTTTAGAGAGGTAGGGTGATTGAGGAAGTGAGAGTACGGTGATGTGGTGTTGGGCTGCCACGAGGGCCATCGTGGGCGGTGGCTTCGACTTTGAAAAACATAGAGGGAAGCTTAGTCTTGGATTCAAGCTCCTCAAAACTACAGCAATTTCTTATGATCTGAGAACAAACATTGGAAAAGAAGATGGGACAAAGTTCTTAGACTCGACATCAAGGCTTGAAATAGACGATAATGTCAAGAATTGAGTGAGAGCTAAGTTGAATTCGATTATGGTAAGTTGACTTCAGTGGACTAATAATCGTATTGGTTGATAAGAACTTGTTTCTAGGAGTCCCAGGAATGAGTTAGGACCAAAAAATAAAGAAGAACGGTGCAGGAGCCATGGAAGCTCACGGGAGAAAGTTGGTGTGTTGACAGAGGAGCTAACAGGTATTTTTTAGACCTTGTTTTTCGTGTTTTAGGTTATGGATCAATAGGAAAACATGTAGGGAAGCTATGGGAATTAACTAGGGAGGAAAATGGATAATACTAGACTAGGTAGACCCGTGAACCGGCCACGCCGTTCCGCCTGAACCGTGAACCGGTCGGACCGGTCGAAGCAAGGTTGAAGATGACACTGTGCAGGCACGTGAGGCCCACACGCAGCCCCTTTGGGCAGCGCGTGTGGGCGCGTGGTACAGTGTTTGAGAATGGTTCCAACACGAATTTTAAAGTATTCGATGTAACGAACATTTTGGCGCTGGTTTCGAGTCAATCGGACATCGTCTCGATAGGTTTCAGGATGTCCGAAGGTTTTAGGCCTCAGTTAAAAGTAGTTAAAAATTCAGGAAAAATATACGGCTTTAGTATAAGCTTTATGATGTAGTTAGTGACCTTATTATGGGATTTGGATAGGTTCGGGAAAGCCGGTGGTTGCGGATTAGCTGGGAAAGCTTTAATGCGCGCGTATCGAGGCGACGATGCTGTGGTCTGTGAGTGGACTTTGTTTTCTAACTCTTGATGCATGCATATATGTTTTTATATGTTTTCTATACGTGATTCTATGATTGATTTATGATCTTGATGATTTACGGTTTTGCACAATGTTCAGGATATTTACTAGATTTCACGTTTTACGAGATTTTGAACGATGTTGTGTTGTGAACCTAGTTTTAATGATTTGATGTCGGGATATAGAATATGATTTAATATCAAAGATTTAAAAATGGATTTCGGAAAAATGACTTTGGGTTTAGAGGCCCAGTTCAAAAAGTGGTTTTTAAGAAACGTGTTTTCGGGTTTTGGAATCGGATTTCCGGATGATGATTTGGGATTCGGTTTGGAACTTGAAAATGGATTTCCGGGTTGGGTTCGGAATGGTTATTCCGGATGCTAGCTTACGGGATGATGGTTTCGAACTCGAATTTGGAAATGGTTATGGATATGAGTTATGAGTTTGGATTCTGGATCCTGATGAGGTTGCTGATTCGGATTCGGAAATGGAAAATGGTTTTGTAATGGTTTATGGATTGGATTTGCTGGATCTGGTTATTGGGTTTAAAGACTAGGATATGATTATGAAGGGGTGGGCCCGGATTGGGTTTAAAGACCCGGATTGAGTTTAAAGACTCGGGAGTTTAAAGACTCGGATATTGATATTTCCCCCGTAGGCCTGTTGAGTTTAAAGACTCGGATTATATTGAGGCCTGGATTGAGTTTAAAGACTCGGGAGTTTAAAGACTCGGATAGATCTAGCAGGTTCGATGGGTGGTTATGTGGTTTCAAATGTGTTTGTTTTTCACTGAGCTTTGATGATGACAGTTTTCGGTCATGGTTTTTCGATGTTTTGGGCTCTGCCCGAATGAAATGGTTTTTGATGGTTTTGGGCTGAGGCCCGGGATTTGAGGAAAGTAAACCGTGTTCAATTTTTCTTACATGGTTTGCTTGACCGGAATCTTGAATGGTTTTATGATATGAATTTGATATGCATGCATTGCTTTTTAATTGGAGGGTATAAATGAAATTATTTTATTGAATTGTTTTTGAATTCTATCTTATTTTTTCCACTCACAGTCTTTTGTGTTTTCGATACCCTCCAGGTTGTTGCGATGCGGGCTGTTGGTCGAGAGGGGCGGAGACATCACACCCGTGATCCACAGTAGATTCGGCACACTCTGGGAAGTCTGGACACGTTTAGGACGGTCGGATCGAGAATCCCTTGTCCGACTTACGTGTCACACGAAGGTTGAACGTTGGTTTAGCCTACGTGTCATGCATAAGTTAGACGGGAACATGACTTGGCCCTTAATCTTGGGGGATTGGGGGGTGGGTCCTGTCAATTGGTATCAGAGCGAGGTTTCGTGTGTTTTGTGCGCGGTTTGGTTCCCAGAGTCGTTGGTTCGTTGACTTGGGTGGTGTGATGTTACTGTGGATGTGATGTCTCGACGCGGAACAGCCCGTCAGCAACCTGGATGCGATAGTGATAGTACGTTTGTTGTGGTTCGTAAGCAGCGATTGTTAGTGTCAGAATGATAGTCACTCGATACACGGTACGAGGTATGACGTACATCGGCTTAGGGCCGGAACGGTTAGTACGTTGTCGCTGGTTATGCTTGATGATTGGACTATAGGGTCGGTGGTATGCCAGCAGTTAACCTGGATGATAGCCAGTGAGCTATGTTTGAGTAGACTGGTCGGCCTGTGGGGCTGATAGTAGTTTGTCGAGCTAGTGGTATACGTGGGCCTAGGAGGCTGGTTGACGGTGGTCTGTTGGATCAAATGGTGATGGGATGATGAAAGTATGGACTTGAGTGGCAGGGTTTAGGAACGACTATGAGATTCGAGGGATTTCCCCCCTAATGTTGGCTACTAGTTGACGTTGGTGAGTAGAGTCACGATAAGGAATGGTCTTAGTCGGGTGTGATGACCCTAGTGGTAGTGGTAAGATTGTAGTGAACTAGTGGTAGTTGCGGGTTTGGATAACCCGGACGACGGGGATGATTTGAGGAACCTCGTGGGGAGTAATGGATTGTATTGAGAACTGTGAGTTAGGGTTTGTGGTATAGTAGTCATTGTGGTTTGGGCCGATTTACGGTCGACTTGAAGATGATGCTACTAGGTGCAGCCGAGGGAGAGGATGTTTAGTAGAAGACTCTGGACAAGTCCAGTGAGACAGATAGGGACATTGAGTTGAGATTATGGTCGGTAGTGAGGACCATTGGTAGGTCATGGATGGGACAAACAGCCAGGATACTGTGAGTCTAATGAGGTTGGCATTTGGTAATGCCGAGGCCCGTGCTTGGAAATTGTCTGAGACTGGTGATCGACGACTTCGAGGGTAATGACTGAGGAGTCCGAGGTGAGTAACCGTTGATTTTGATCCCGAGAGTCGGGTACGAGCTTAATAGTGGTGCTTGGAGTTGAACCTCGGAAAGGTTGAGACGTAATGACTGACATTCTTTTGGATGAGCATACACGGTGTAAAATAGACAGGTGAATTGATCGATGAGTTAAGCTAGTTACGAACACGTGGCTGTGATCCGTAGGAGTTGAGGATTACCTCCACGTAGCAGAGGAAGTAACGCTTGGACAATTAGTCCGGAGGTGGTATACTTGTGGATCATGCACCGTGATTGGAATCTCCGAAATCAGGAGACGTAGTGGCTTAGACGATGAGTTGTTGTGCTGATTTCGAGTTGGTGTTAATTGTCGAGTACCTGTTTGGGAGATTTAGTGGAGGTATTTTCGGAGTTGTAAACCCCCTTGAGCGTGGGCATTTGTGGATGAGTTCGGGAGTAGAAAGAGTACTTGGTGACGTTGAGAATTAGGTTGTGTGGTGGATAGGTTAAAGTTGAGTAGGAAAATTCATGGTTGAAATGCCAGGATTTGTAAACCCCTTTTTAAGTGTAGACTATTATGCGTTCTGTTGAAGGATGAAGGAAGGAGATGGAGATTGAGTGACTGTAACTGATCGATATAAGGTTATTGAAGAGAACCCACAATCTAGACGTGCGTTATGTCAGATCGATTGGATTGGATGCAGTGGTCTGAAGCTGAGGCAGTAGGATCCACTTAGGAGTGAGTGGATCGGGACTGGAGTGTTTTGACTCAGGAGTGGTGCAGAGGTTGGATGATAAGATAGAGGTTGGGAATTGCCAGGATAAGTTGGTTTGGCAAAAGATGGACATCGGGTAGGAGACCCAGGTGTAAGATCAGTGGATTTCTCCCCGCTAGTTACGGAGGTACGAGATGCGGAATTTCGGGGACGAAATTCTTTTTAAGGAGGGTAGATTGTAACTACCCGTCCTGGAAGTCTGGATTAGATTAGTAGTTAATGATAGATTAACGAAGGTAATCGGTGATTAGTTGGATACTTTTGGACGGTTGGTGCAGAATGACGATTTTACCCCTAGAATGGGCAAAATGTTGACTTTTAGTTCAGGAGATCAAATGGACTTAGACCGATGACTGTGATGTAGTTCAGGACGTCACGAGTTCATAGACAGGTGGCACGTTCGATTCCGACATCCGAGGAGGAAGTTATGATGTTCGGAAGGTTGAGGGACCTTTCGCAATATGGTTTAAAGGAGGAATTTGTTGACTTTTTGCACGACAAGTTTTCTTCACTCAAACCAAGGACTGTTAGATAGATCTCGACGTCCTGAGTACAACGACAGGCGGCACGCCTTCATCTGACATCAGACGAGTAAGTTGTGGTTCTAGAAAGGTGAGGGGCAAAATGGTAATTTGGACTTACAGGGGCATTTTGGTCTTTTTACACCTTGAGCTTTGTGCAATCAGATAAGGCCCCATGGATAGAGCTTATTGGATAATTGTGGGCTGTGTCCACAGGGTGTGTTACACCTGGCCTCTGTCTAGTGGCTTCTAGCCAAAATAGTCGTGTTCTTTGATATTTTTTAAAAAACGTTTGGTCGATCAGTAGAGAAAACAGATACAGAGAGTCTCAATCCAAAATCCAGTGTGTGTGAGTCATGGAAATTCCTTGTGGTGATTTGTGAGTGAGAGTTCAGAGAGGTGTGGTGATTGAGGAAGTGAGATTACAGTGAGGTGGTGTTGGGCTGCCACGAGGACCACCGTGGGCGGTGGCTTTGACTTTGAAAAACAGAGAGGGAAGCTTAGTCTTGGATTCGAGCTCCTCAAAACTACAGCAATTTCTTATGATCTGAGAACAAACATTGGAAAAGAAGATGGGGTCAAAGTTCTTATACACGACTTCAAGGCTTGAAATAGACGGTAAGGTCAAGAATTGAGTGAGAGCTAAGTTGAATTCGATTTTCGAAAGTTGACTTCACTGGACTAATAATCCTATTGGTTGATAAGAACTTGTTTCTAGGAGTCCCAGGAATGAGTTAGGACCAAAAAATAGAGAAGAACTGTGCAGGAGCCATGGAAGCTCACGAGAGAAAGTTGGTGTTTTGACAGAGGAGCTAACAGGTATTGTTTAGACCTTGTTTTCATGTTTTAGGTTATGGATCAATAGCAAAACAGGTAGGGAAGTCATGGGAATTAACTAGGGAGGAAAATGGACAAAACTGGACCAGGGACCCGTGAACCGGTCGGACCTGTCGAAGCAAGGTTGAAGATGACACTGTGCTGGCGCGTGAGGCCCACGGGCAGCCCCTTTGGGCGGTGCGTGGTGGCGCGTGACACAATTTTTGAGAATGGTTCCAACACGACTTTTAAAGTATTCGATGTAACGAACATTTTAGCGCTGGTTTCGAGTCAATCAGACATCTTCTCGATATGTTTCGGGATGTCCGAAGGTTTTAGGCCTCGGTTAAAAATTCGGGAAAAATACGGGGTTTTGGTATAAGCTTTATGAAGTAATTAGTGACCTTATTATGAGATTTGGACAGGTTCGGGAAAGCCGGTGGTAGCGGATTAGTCGGGAAAGCTTTAAAGAGCGCTTATCGAGGCGACGACGCTATGGTCTGTGAGTGGACTTTGTTTTCTAACTCTTGATGCATGCATATATGTTTTTATCTGTTTTCTATATGTGACTCTATGATTTGATTTATGATCTTGATGATTTACGGTTTTCGGATATTTACTGGATTTCACGTTTTACGAGATTTTGAACGATGTTGTGTTTTGAACCTAGTTTTAATGATTTGATGTCGGGATTTGGAATATGATTTAATATCAATGTTTTAAAAATGGATTTCGAAAAAATTACTTTTGGTTTAGGGGCCCAGTTAAAAAGTGGTTTTTAAGAAACGTGTTTTCGGGTTTTGGAATCGGATTTCCGGATGACGATTCGGGATTCGGTTTGGAACTTGAAAATGGATTTCCAGGTTGGGTTCAGAATGGTTATTCCGGATGCTAGCTTACGGGAAGATGGTTTCGAACTTGAATTTAGAAATGGTTATGGATATGAGTTCTGGATTTGGATTCGGGATCCTGATGAGATTGCGGATTCGGATTCGGAAATGGAAAATGGTTTTCAAATGGTTTATGGATTGGATTTGCTGGATATGGTTATTGGGTTTAAAGACCCGGATATGATTATGACTGGGGTGGGCCCAGATTGGGTTTAAAGACCCGGATTGAGTTTAAAGACTCGGGAGTTTAAAGACTCGGGAGTTTAAAGACTCGAATATTGATATTTCCCCCGTAGGCCTGTTAAGTTTAAAGACTCGGATTATATTGAGGCCTGGATTGAGTTTAAAGACTTGGGAGTTTAAAGACTCGGGAGTTTAAAGACTCGGATAGATCCAGCAGGTTCGATGGGTGGATATGTGGTTTCAAATGTGCTTGGTTTTCACTGAGCTTTGATGATGACGATTTTCTGTCATGGTTTTTCGATGTTTTGGGCTCTGCCCGAATGAAATGGTTTTCGATCGTTTTGGGCTGAGGCCCGTGATTTGAGGAAAGGAAACGGTGTTCGGTTTTTCTTTCATGGTTTGCTCGACCGGAATCTTGAATGGTTTTATGATATGAATTTGATATGCATGCATTGCTTTTTAATTGGAGGGTATAAATGAAATTGTTTTATTGAACTGTTTTTGAATTCTACCTTATTTTGTCCACTCACAGTCTTTTGTGTTTTCGATACCCTCCAGGTTGTTGCGGTGCGGGCTATTGGTCGAGAGGGACGAAAACATCACACCCGCGATCCACAGTAGATTCGGCACACTCTGGGAAGTCTGGACACGTTTAGGACAGTTGGATCGAGAATCCCTTGTCCGACTTATGTGTCACACGAAGATTGAACGTTGGTTTAGCCTACGTGTCATGCATAAGTTAGACGGGAACATGACTTGGCCCTTAATCCCGGGGTATTGGGGGGTGGGTCCTGTCAGGTAGTCTTGAGTTGGACTTCGAGTTCTTCTTGAGAAGCCAATCGTGAGGAGGTTTCTCAACTGAAGGGTAACGTGGAGAACCTCCACACTAAGAATGTCGAGCTTAAGGTCCATTACGCCCGCCTTCAAGCGCAACACGACCAAATTTATGCCCAGCTTGCCGTCTTGTTCAACTAAATAAGTCAGCGTGGGATGGATGACCTTGGCTCAAAGCCCCAAGAATCGAGTTACCACCGACTATTTAGTTTTTTATTTTTTTAAATTTTAATTATGTAAAAATATTACATTTATATATATATATATCATTTTAATTTTAATGTTGCTATTATTATTTTATTTGCATTTATTTAAATATATATATATATATTAATTATATATAATTATTCAAATATTATAAATATTATAAAAATATTTTAAATTTGGCCCCACGAAGCCTCTGTCGATCAAAACTTGTTATTTGCAAGTTTTGCTCGACGAAGCTTCATTGGGCAAAGCATTTAATATCCACTTTTTCTCGACGTATCTTTGTTGGCAAGATTTTGAACGCTCATTACCCGCTTGTTTCTGATGGCTTTGCTCGGTGAATGTCCCTTCCAAGCAACTGTCGTTGATTGTAGTCTTGCTCGCTAGACTATCCTTCTGCATCGAGCAAGGCCCTAGCCCGATGACCTTTGCGTGATGCAGTCACCTAGTGGAGCTTTGCTACGTAAACTTCTAGCTCAGCAGATACTCCTTCTTGCTGGATGGAGCCATTTCTCTAGGCCAGCCCCTTTCCTTGTTGTGGCTATGCAGCCAATCATTGAGATAATTTAATGGGCATATATATTATCTTTTTTTCCATAAACAATAATATCACTTATTTTGGAAAATAAAAACTCACATACTTTACTAAGACTCACAATAATCATTTAGTACTCACTTATTAATACTACAATCTAATAATATTTTTCTTCACGCGTTATGTGGGAATGTTAAGTTTAGCTCTCATAAAGAGCGAGGTCTGTAATATGTATAATGTTATCTCTCTAATCCCCATATCATTATTGTATCAAAAAGAGAGTAAAAGTTGATTGATCTTTCTCCTTTTTTGCACAATCGATGATCAGTTATAAAAAAGATTACCCTCAACCGTAATTTATTATTGTCCTTTACGGACAATATTTAGGTTGTTACTAGTAAAAATAAGAATATTTTTTGTACACTCCAATATTAACATTACATTATTTTTTAGAAAAAATTAATTAATAAATTAATAATGCATGCATTTTTTGTTTAGAAATTGAATATAATTCAAGATAAATTTTATCTTCACTTTAGCATATGTGTAGATGAAGAAGTTTAAAGTTACATGGAATTTAGGTCATATTACAAAGAAATGCACTAGAAAAATTAAAAGATATAGGCATTGTAAGTAGGTAGTCAAGCAAGTAGAGTATCGAAAGCACATGCATCGCATGTACATAGCATACTAATAAACAAGAAATTTCCAAAGTAATACCTACATAGATGGAACTTAGAAATTCAAACTATATGCCTTGCATCTAATCACACTACTAGAAATGAAAGTTTTCTTGGCGAAACAGCTCCGTCAAGCAAAATATAAACTCTGTCGGGTGAAAAATGGACTTGGCGATCCTCCGTCAGGAGTCCTTCATCACGCAAACCGAGCCAAGTGCATTTTTCCCGATGGACCACTGCATCGCAATATGTTGGTCGTGCAAGGCCATCTCATCTAGCAAACCCCTAGCCTCGCCCGACAAAATATTATGTGTATTCATGGGGAATTTTTTTGAGATACTTTTGTTAGTTTGAATAATTTGTTAACTTTGCTCAGTAAATTAATTCTCCAGGAAAAAGTCTAATTTAGTAACTTTGCTCGACGAATTAGTTCGCTGGGCAAAATTCAAATTAGTGCATATGCTCGACAAATTAATTCTTCGGGAAAATTTTCAATTATCAAATTTGCTCAACGAATTAATTCGCTGGGAAAATGTATAAAATATTTTTAATTTTATTAATTTTAAATTATTTTTAAATTATTTTTAAATATTTGATTAAATATATATAATTAATATGATTATTATATACATTTAAATAAATACAAATAAAATAATAAAAGTGAGCATATGAAAAGATACCCAATTGAGGGCGGATCGGGGTGGGTGATGTGGTCAGCATCTTGGGTGGGCTGTTGGACCAGAGCCTGGGCTGTGAAACAAGGCCTTCTAGCCCACACTCACTCAAGCAATTAGGCATTAAGGCGAGCTGGGCCTGTGTTTCCTCGTTCTCGGCCTTGATCTCCGCAATTTGGCCTAGACGGTCTGCACATTTTGCTTCAGCCTCAAGACATCCATGAGATTGTCTTTCCAAGAAGAGCTAAAAGATCGACTCAAAACATCTCGAGCTAGCCCTTCGCTTGTCCCCTGGACGATTTTCGCTAGTTGCCTATCAAGTGGATGCTCTAAGATTGAGATTGACCCCCCGATATTCGGTAGCTATTCCTCCAACGGGGCCTTGGGATGCTACTATGTCAGCTTATTCTGAGTCTCCTAGAGGTCATGCTCTATTGTCGCCTACAAATTGGAATAATTATTAATTATAAAGTTTACTTATCAAACTAAAAATTAATATTTAATTTGTAAAAAATAAACTTACGTTTATAGCGTTAAGCACGTCGTTAGGATAGACTTCCTTCTAGCCATCCACCTCTGGGAACATTGACCTGACCATGCACTAACTAATGCCGGACTTTCAAGGATTGTGATGACTCATGATGATTGAATTTCTTTACTCTTCCGTACATTGTGTTAGCCCTTGATTTTTTCTATTTATTAGTGAAAACAATCATTATTGTGTCAAATGTAGAAAAATCACAATAAATAAATGGAAAAAAATAAAATAACATATACCAACAAGTTAGGGTCAACGAAGCGATCATACAACCATTCCCACCCCTGCACTTAAGGCCTCGAAAACACCTCCAGAGGATTTGCACGAGTTTAGCTTGAGGAACGCTCGCTTTGATAGTAGGCGTGGAGCTCATATTTTCAGTTGGCGTACTGCAAGCAGAATAATAATGTCGATGTGTACTAGTGGTAGGCTAATATCATTCGAGAACTAACAGTGCCACAGGCTCAACGTTCAACTGTGTACCGGCTCAGGAACTAACGGAGTCCCAGGCTCGATGCTTGAGTCACAGTCTTAGTCTCAAGAATTACAGAGCATGACCTCAACGTATAAGACTATGCACTAGTCTCGGGAATTACGGAGCATTACCTCGATGTTCGAGACCGTCCATCACAATATCGGCATCTCAAAGAGGGTTTGCACATCACATCATATCACACACACACACACACACACACGCACGTACGCACGCACGCACACACACACACACACACACACACACACACACACACACACACACACACACACACACACACACACACACACACACACACACACACACACACACACACACACACACACTCAGAATCACATGACCATATCTCACATCCATGTCATTTCCATAATCCAACCCAAATTCAAAAACCCGAATAAAATAACAGAACGCGGGCCTATGCCCAATTCATAAAATATGGCAAAACCCTACAAAACGAGCTAGTAAAATATTCCAGAAAATCACATGAACTAAAATGTAACGACCCGTCCCGGAAATCGAGATTAGATTAGTGGTTAATGACGGATTAGTGAGATTAATCGGTGATTAGTTGGATGCGTTCGGACGGACGGTGCAAATCTTTGTGAACAAAAACAAAAGAGTGAGCAATGTGGAACAGGGTTGTGAAGTCGTGGATGCCCGCCGTGCACGGTGGCAGTTGAAGGAGGAGAAAACCCACGAACGTCCCTGTTAAGGTCCAAGTGACTCGTGACAATTTCGTTCTTCTGGATTGATTTGGAGTATTGAACGAGGTCTCAGAGGTTGAAAGAAGTTGAGAGAGCTTCGTATCGAAGCCTGCCATGGCTGGTAGTCGTCAAACCCGTGACTGGTAAGTCAAGAACTCAAACATGGAAATTTACTTTTGGATGCTTAAGACTCAAATTAGTGGTTACAGTGAGGTTTTGGACATTGATAGGAAACTTTTGGACGTAGAAGGGACGATTGAGGTGACTGGAACAGTGAGAACAGAGCAAACAAAAAATTGAGGATTGAAGGTTGATCGAGGAGGTACATTCCAGTTCTCATTTTTCAACTGTGAAATTAGAAATCAGGTAGAAAGGAAGGGTCGAAATTAATAGGGTCGAAAGAGTTAAAATTGGACTGAAATTGACGGAAAACCGCCCACGCCAGCTTGGTCGAACTGGGTCGTCGAGAGGAAGATGGTGACACTGTTCACGCGCGTGGGCTTCACGTGCAGAAGCTTCCAGAAGCGCGTGGGGGAGCTTGGAGGGTAATTTGGGGAATTTTCCAACACGAATTTTAAAGTATTCGATGTAACGAACATTTTTCGCTGGTTTCGAGTCAATCGGACATCGTCTCGATATGTTTCGAGATGTCCGAAGGTTTTAGGGCTCGATTAAAAATAGTTAAAAATACGGGAAAATTAGGGGGCTTTAGTATGACCATTGTGAAGTAGTTAGTGACCTTAGTTTGGGATTTGGACAGGTTCGGGAAAGCTGATGATAGTGAATTGGCTGAGAATCGGCGGAGAATGGCGAAATGGTCTGTGAGTGGACTTTGCTTTCTAACTTATGATGCATGAATATATGTTTTTATATGTTTTCATACGTGATTCTATGATTTGCTTCATGATCTTGATGATTTACGGTTTTGTACGTTTTTCGAGATTCTTACGTATTTGCACGTTTTACGAGGTTTCGATTTCCCTTATGATTTGACGATAGTTGTAATGTTTTGATTTCGAGATTTGAAATATGATTTGATTTCAATGATTCGAAAAGGATTTCAGAAAAGTGATTTCGGGCTTGGAGCCCTGTTCATGAGCTTTTGGTTTTGAAACTGGATTTCGAATTTGGTTTTGTGATTTGGAAAGGAAGTCTGGATTTGGGTTCGGGATGGTGGTTCCGAATGCTAGCTTACGGAATCGTTGTTACGAATCCAGAGAAGGATTTTCTGTGGTTTTCACTGTTGCTTGGAATGAAAAATGGTTTTGGGTTTAAAGACTCGGAAAAAGAGAAAACCCCACTGGATCTGGTTTTGAGTTTAAAGACTTGGATTGATTGACGGGGGAGGGCCCTGGATTGATATGTTTTGAGTTTAAAGACTCGGTATATGTTTTGAGTTTAAAGACTCGGTTATTGTGATACCCTCCGAGGCCTGTGATTGTGTTTTGAGTTTAAAGACTCGTTGATATCCCTAGAAGGCCTAGTTATTTGCGCATGGGTTTGAGTTTAAAGACTCGGGCGCACTTGAGATCCAGTAAACTTGTATGATTGATGTTTTTCACTGGTTTTCAGATGTTTTGGGCAGTGGCCCGGATGACTTGGCTTTGATGAGTTTTGGGACTGAGTTCTCGTATTTGAGATTGATTTGTGATTTGAGGCTGAGGCCTGGTTTTGAATGGCGGATTTGACTCGGGTTTCTAAATGGTTTTCAATGATGGTTTTTGATATGAATGGTTTCATGACTTGGATTTGATATGCATGCATTGGTTTTTTAAATGGAGGGTATAAATGTAAATTCTTTTACGATAACTGTTTTGAACTATACTTTATTTTTGTCCACTCACAGTCTTTTTGTGTTATCGATACCCTCCAGGTTGTTGCGGTGCGGGATGTTGGTTGAGAGAGACAAAGACATCACAACCGCGATCTACAGTAGTTCCGCGCACCTCTGGGAAGTCCGGATACTTTTAGGACGGTTGGATTGAAAACTCCCTTGTCTGACTTACGTGTCACATGGAGGTTGGACGTCAGTTTAGCCTTCGTGTCATGCATAAGTTAGACGGGAGCAGGGTTTAGCCCTTAATCCCGAGGGATTAGGGGTGGGTCCTGACATGAAAACCATTAGGCACTACCCAAACCATGTAGAAATATTATACCGACTTTAAAACTATTATCCAAAACTCAGTAATGAACCAGAACATAGTATACCCGGTTTTCTTGCAAAACGTGCGAGGTTGCAATTTCCGTAAAATCATCAAGAATACACAAAATCATGCTTAAATAACCATCAAGAAATTCACTTAATAAATCATGTAAAACCATATAAAAATGCATGCATATGATTTAAGGAAACAAAAGTCCACTCACACGTACCGTACATGCAGTCGAACTATATTTCACGCTTCCCTGTAAAACTCAAGAATGTCATCTCCTGTCAAAAATCACTTCTAAGGGTTACTAATCATCCCAATTAACTCACACTTTAATCCCATAATTTTTCTGGATTTTTTAAATAATTAAACCAAACCTTCAACCTTCGGACAGTCAAAACTCCCCCGAGACAATATCCGATTGCCTCAAAAATTGTACCGTTGGACTAGTAACACTTAAAGGATGAACTTTCAAGTTTATTGTTTCTTGAGATGACGTGGCATGCGCCTCTATGCACCACCCAAAGTGGCTGCATGTGGAGCCCACTTGTCACATTACTATTCATTATCTCCTACGTTGAGCAGACCCTGTTTCCTACAAACTGGGTCGCTCGACCCACGGCTTTGACCTGGGTTTTTAACACTCATTTCTCATCGATGTTTCTCCAATTATCAACCAATATGTTCTTAACTATTTCTAGGTTGGATCTATGACTTCCACAACAATGAGAACCACTAAAAAGAGAGATATCTTACCTTTATTCTCGGCCAAAACTTCGACCTTCATCCTGGGAAACCTCCAGCTTTCACAACCTCTATTTTCAGGCTTTTTTTGATCACCAAACCTCCAGAATGACATCCGGATCCATCATATCAGGTGACTAAGCCTCGAATAGATAGCCAAAAATTGGGACCTGTTGAGGCAGTTTCGGGTTCGACAGTGCTAGGGGTTTTCCAACCACCCGACACCACTAAGACTCACGTTTCTTCCTCAGGGTCTCATCCCCTCAATCTCTTATTCATTAACTGGGTCTTCCACCTCAATCCAAGCTCTCTCTTCCTCGGCCAACATTTTCCATGGTGTTGGCCTATGACCACCAAAAACACCATCAACAAACACACCCACATTTAAATATCTTGAATGATGGTGGAAGGAGAGAGTTCTAGACTTCTCCAGGTTTTGACATGTGACAGCAACCCATTGGTCATTGTTGAAAATGACCAAAATGCCCTTAGTGGCAAAATTACTAAAATACCCTTAAGTGTTCTTGACCCAAAACAACCTCAAACGGTCACCGAGTTTGCGGTGGCATCTATCTACGAACTCAGGATTCTTAGACCTTTACAACTGTCTTCCTATAATTCTCAAAAGAGGTCCACGACAAAAAGTCAACATTTTGACTTTTCCAAGGGGAATACCGTCTTTTTACCTAATTTTTCCAAATTTTCGTCTCTCAGAGGTCCGGGTTGTTATAACCTACCCCCGTTAAAGAAAATTCGTCCTCGAAATTTCAAATCACTTGTTAGGGGGGACTCATGATTTTCCAATAGAGAATAACTTTTTTGGCACACAAGCAGTTTCTAAATTGTCACCCTGATATGTTCTCTCATCAAGGTTCAAAATCATCTCTCAACAATTAGCTAACCTCGAGAACTATGCGGATCACCACTTAAGTCACAATTATCAGTGCTAATAATAATCAATCATCAATTTCCAATGTCCATTATGGTGATCAAACAACACTGGTCATCAGTGCATCGACATCAGTCACAATATTACCATATCGATACTCCGCGAAGGCTAGCTCGGAGACTGCGCTCACGCAACATTCGAGCCATATCCGAGAACTGTATACATAACATCTAGATGTACCACCTGCTCGGGAACTGCACCCACGCAATATCCTAGTCATGTTCAGGGGTTGTACCCACATTATCCAGACCTGTACCCGTATCCACATTCACAAATTTTTATGTATGAGTTGTTCAAGAACCGAACTCAGCATCTGTAAGTATGTCTGAAACTTAATAACTTGATTTAAGCTTGACCTCTGCCAACCAGATAACACGAATTACTAACTCAAGCTTATGTTATAATAACCAACAACATAAGACATAAACTTGTACTTCAATCATATCTATCAAAATTCTAACAATGTAATCATCACCCAAGGTGAAAATCAACAACCACTTATGTTTCAACTCTTGTAACCACAGGCCAGAGTACTTGGAACCATGGCAACCATAACAATCCTCACAATATTTTATATCATATTTCAACATCATAAATCAACCCATAATTCAAAACCTCGACTAATTGGGCCTTACATTTTCAAATTTGTAAATGCCAGGTTAACACAACTTACTCAAAATAAAACTCCATAATTAAACTCTCTAATTCGTAGTATTTAGATACTGATCTTAATAACCGGATTGCATCAAGCACTTTGAAAATGGATCTACATTTTGTCCAAGTCACATTCAAGCACGCATCACAATGATAACAATAGCCCTAACGTTGCATCATACCAAGAACACATAATACTAAGTCAATACTACCATCATGAAATTCATATCACAAGCACAATATTCACATGTAGCCTCACGAATAGGTTGAATCCAATTCTTAACTCATCTTTTAATTTACTCCTTAAATCAAGACATCAATGAACTTGCGTTTAATCCGAACTCCATTCATTATGTAAGATCATAACCAACGAGTTCACTTCCCAAAATTCTATCAAAGTTATTAATTCCTTGATCTCCTCTCGTCTCTGAATTCTATATCGATATCCAAAACACAAGGGTTCTAAAATGGCAATACAATGCTTGTTTCCTTAACTTTAAGTTTATCACCAACACTCGGAAGTAGAAGCATATATAGCTTCTCCAATTGCCCTTCATTATTCATTCTTCCCTTTCTATGCATGGTTAACAACGTAACACATTCTTTTTCTTCTTTACTTTCTGAGATCCTATTCTTAGTTTCTTGCTCCTTATCTTATCTATCTCAAACTTGTAAAAGCCGTTCCTCAAATCTCAAAATCATCCAACTGCCACTTCAACACCGATGTTTGTTATATCCAAAGTTTCTATATCACAGCACCTCACCAGAAGGACTCGTAGAGTAATGCCAACTGTATCCATTCACCTTAACCTTCCAACAATTCCAACTAACACATTTACTGTTACCACTTCATATTCAACTGGACTTATCAATTGATCTCCATCCTCAAGATCAAACATCAGTCATGATATTGGTGTTGTGTGTAGAAACTCGAAATCTTCACATCTACATACATCCCCGGAATAAACGACATCCAGACAATGTCATAATCTAACACTCCCGTGACTGAGTTTCTCGCAGAACTACTCATCTCCAGACAATGTAATCATGACCTCTCTGGAATCACCAGACATCCAGAAGAAAACAACAATATACTCAAAGATGGTTCATGTGGAAAACAGTCATCTAATGCAATACTCTCATTCCCATAAACATTTCAACAAGTTATGTGCTCAAACATGGCCTTCAAGAAATAGTTTCCACCAAACCATTGTGAAACAGTGTCCCAAAATCATTTCCTGAATCCATAATTCATCAAATCATATTAAATAATTTCAATCCAATCATATGGTAAATATCCGGACAAATATAAATAATCATACCCAATCCTTAATATCTTGCTACCATTCCTCTGGATATTCTAAAACTAGAGTACCAGTTTCCCCACCAACAAATCCCACATCTTCCTATGACTCGGGAGTAACTACCACACTCATTTAGCTTGTATTACAACATAGCTTACACCTTGGCGTAACCAAATTTCTATCCTAACTCTGTCACCCTTATTTAGGCAACATCAAATAACATACTGACAAAAAATATCAAAAATTCGAATACGATATCCCTATCACCAATCCAGTCTACCGTTCTGGCTCCTATATAAAGTAGTCTATTTCATAAGGCACAAGCGTAAACATACATTGAAACAACAACAATTAATTTCCATGTTGCACAAGGCATGGATCATGAGGCCATAACAGCCATCACACTCTTTTCTCAACATGTACCAACAACCGTACATTTGTAGATATAGGCCCCAAACACAAGGAAATCCACCCTATGACCCAAGAATTTTCTTTCTCTTTATATTCAAGTTCCCTTCATAGAAATTACATGGTATGTGTACAATCTTTCTGAATTCATTTATCAACAATCACCTTACCAGGTTAACGGAAGACAATTAGATGTATCTATCACAAATATCTCTATTAGAGTAATGATCCTTATCACAATCAAGTCGAAGACAACCAATATACCCTTACTAATTCCCTAAGCATTATAAGGCATGAGTTAATCCAAACAACAATATTATCAGCATATTGCAGCCCTACTCATAAAAAGGTCTATTTGGGATCTCTTTCCCTTTTATTAATCAACTTATGAATCACAGATCAATCATCAAAACTTATTTAATCGACTTAAACATGAAAACATGTCACTTACCAAGGCAGGAGAGAAAGAGGGGGCGGGGGGGGGGGGGGGAGGGTTGGGGGTGTCTTCTGTACTACCATTGTTTCCAACTACAGAAAATCATGACATCTAATACGCCTTCCGGCTTTTCACAAATCTTATTCCTGCAACACAATTTACCTCCAAACCATAACTAGATATCTGGACTGGGACCTTCCATCACACTAATCCTCAAACACTTAATCCAACCAAGGAACATATTCACCCTTCTCAAGTCCAACATATCGAAGAGTACACTAACTTCTACCAAAGAGCTCATTCATTGTTTGGAGTCGTACAACTATCCCTATCTTCAGTGCGTGACTTCACTAGTCACACTGCTAATCCAATCCAACATCACAAATATCAGGTAAACACATTATCTTACAATACATATAACACCTCAACTAATCCGGGTAAATCACACTAACAACACATATCACATATAACCAATTAGAGTCTAGCCTAAAAACTACCCCGGGGCTACTATTCTCGTCTCCCTCCTAGACAGTGCATGATATTCACATCACGGAGGCATCACAATTTCACACACATATAAGAACTCAAGCTCTGATACTAAGTTCATTTGACCTAACTCCGAAAACACCATATAAAGCATACCCGGGTCCTTCTCCCATCTGACATGTAACCAAAATACCAAGGGTATCCTCAAAACCATGTCAGAAAAGGAATACTTGTATACTCGTGAGATCATGCCTCTGCTCCGTAAATAGCCTCGACTTCCGTGCAACGGCCCTGAAGGGTTTCAAAACCAAGAAAATGTGTGAGTGGACAAAAATAAAGGTTTTAAAAACATAGTTCGAAAGTATACTAATTTCCGTTTGTTTTATAAAACTATGCATGCATCAAAGTTACAAATAAAACACAATCTTGAAATACGTGCAGTACGTAAATCCAGTCATTTCTGAAACTTGTCCAACATAGACTCATAACAAGTACTAAAGCACATTCGTTCAAGCTAAAATATAAACACAACAAACATAGTGAATCAACTAACACATAACCATGCCACACTGTACCAACCATACTGAATTGATCAACATACTGAATCAACCAATCATATCAACTGACCCAACCTCGATGCCTACAAGCTGAATCATCATGTCAATGTGCATTACTAGTACGGTAATATCACTTGGGAACTAAGAGAGCCCTAGGCTCGATGTTCGTGTGTGGACCGAATCAGGAACTAACGGAGCCCCAAGCTCGACGTCTTAGTCACAGTCCTAGTCTCAAGAATTACGGAGCATTACCTCGATGAGGGTTTCCACATCACATCATATCACACACACACACACACACACACACACACATATATATATATATATATATATATGTATATATATATATATATATATATATCCAGCATCACATAACCATATCTCACATCCATTTCACTTCCATAATCCTACCCAAATTCAGAAACTCAAATCAAATACCAGAACACGGGCCTAAGCCCAATTCATAAAATATGGCAAAACCCAATAAAACGAGCTAGTAAAATATTCCAGAAAATCACATAAACCGAAAACAATTAGAAACTATCCAAACCATGTAGAAATCATATATCGACTCTAAAACTATTTTCCAAAACTCATTAATGAACCATAACATAGTATACCCAATTTCATCGCAAAACGTGCAAGGTTGCAATTTTCGTAAAATCATCAAGAATCCACAAAATCGTGCTTAAATAACCATCAAGCAATTCAAATAATAAATCATGTAAAATCATATAAAAATGCATGCATATGATTTAAGGAAACGAAAGTCAACTCACACATACCGTACGCGTAGTCAAACCATATTTCACGCTTCCTCGTAAAAATTAAGAATGTCATCTCCTGTCAAAAATCACTTCTAAGGATCACTACTCATCTCAATTCACTCACACTTTAATGCCTTTTCCAATATTTTTAAATGAATTAAAATGAACACTAAACCTTCAAACAGTCAAAATTGCACCGACATGATATCTGATCGTATAAAAATTTATACTGTTGGACTCGTAACACCGAAAGAATGAACAATCATGTTGATCGTTCCATGAGATAACATGGCACATGCCACCCAAAGTGGCTGCACGTGCAGTCCACATGCCTCATCACTGTTCATCGTCTCCTACATTGGGCAGACCCAGTTTCTTGCAAACCGGGTCGCCCAACCCTAGTTTTTAACACTCATTTCTAACCCGTTTTCTCTATTTTTAGACCAATATGTTCTAAACTATTTTTAGGTAGGATCTATGACTTCCAGAATAATGAAAACCATTGAAAAGGTCTAGATATCTTACCTTCATTCTCGGCCAAAACTTCGACCTTCATCCTTTGCAACCTCCAACGTTCATAACCTCTGTTTTCAGGTTTTTCTTGATCATCAAACCTCCAAAAAGACATCAGATCCATCATATCAGGTGACCAGGCCTCAAACTGATACCCAAAAATAGGGTCCCGTTGAAGGAGTTTCGGGCTCGACATGTTTAGGGAATCTATCATCTCTTCTCTTCTTTTCCTCTTCCTGGTTCTCCCTTTCCTTCCTCTTTTCTTTCACTCTTTCTTTCTTCTCTTTCTTTCCTCCTTGTAGTTTTTCTTCTTGGTACCAAAACACCGTCACACACCAATATATGCACACACACACACACACACACACACACACACACACACACACACACACACACACACACACACACACACACACACACACACACACACACACACACACACACACACACACACACACACACACACACACACACACACACACACACACACACACACACACACACACACACACACACACACACACACGCTATAAGTCGATGCACACATATATGGGATAAGAAGGACACTTGTCACCATCCCATGCAATCCACATAATATCTCCACTTTTGAAATTACCAAATTACCCCTAGTGCCAATATTACCAAAATACCCCTAATCAATTTAGACCCGTAACAAACTCACATGATCTCTGATTTTGACGTGCTGCCTGATACATCCCATCCTGGAAATGTCAAAGCTAAATTTTGAGAATTTACCAAATTACCCCTAAAAGCCTTTCGACTGGACTTTGTTGCTTGGGTATTTCAATTATTGTACCTAGGCGCAAATTAGAACCTTCTTAAGGGCCCAAGGGCTTGCATAAGCCCAATTTAGACAATATTCAATTCAATTCATTTTCAATAATCAATCCAATCCATTATACAAATAAACTATATTCAATTCAATCCAAATTCATAATTATCATTCCTATGGAAACGTAAATCCAATCCAAATTCAGAATATCAGTTCAAGCGAGAGATCGAGAGAGGTATTTACCGTGGAGATTGAGAGATGAGGAGTCCACAGGCTTGCAGCGGCGAGATTGATAGAGGAGGAGTCTAGTGAAGAAATTGAAATAGGAGGAGTGTTTAGGATTGAGATTAAGCATTTGGGTTGGGTTTGTGTTGGGTTTGGGTTTAGATTTGCAGAGAAGGCAGTGAGGAAAGAGTGTAAGTGATTGTGTTGGAGGGTTTGTGTTTGCTTGAAGAGAGGTGGAGGAGTCGAAGAGAGAAGATGAAGAGGACAAGAGTAGTTGCAACTATTTTAGTCGTAGTGGAGGACTTTTCCTGGCCAACCATTCGTCACAAAAAGTTTAATGATTCTCCAGGAATTTTGAAATTCAGTGCTCGATTCTTTGAAAGTTTGCCCAACGGATAATTATGTTCCCCAGGCAAGATGTCCACTGTGATATCATAAAAAACTAGGTCTAACGATTGAATTTTAAAGATCAAGATTTTTCATCTCATTGTTTTATGTGCCTAAACCCCCCTCAGATATTGGCACCTTTTGCAGAGCTTATGTATCTTGATCATTCTGTTTGTGAATTGAAATGGATTTTTGAAGTTTTGGTTCCATTGATATCCAAACGATGGAATTTCATCAAATTGACCGTTCAATGGTTACTTCTAAGTGCATAAACCTCACCTATTAAAAATGTTGATGTTTGGAGGATTTAAAACCGACGGATCGAGAACAAATGTTTTCTTATCCATGGCCATCAAATAATCCAAATTTTGAAACTACCCTTAACAGTTGTCAGACAATAGAGACGTGTACAACCTTTCTGTTCATGCCTCCTCCTTTTGATCCGCTCCGATTCCCATGCAACAGCCTTGGATGGTCATCAAAAACATGAAAATATATGAGTGGACAAAAAATATATTTTAAAATAACATGTTTCCCTAGAAAAATAAACATCTACCTTCCAATTTCTAAAATAAGCATGCATATAGTAAAATCAGACAATTGAATCTTAGTTGAAAACAATTAACAAAATACTAGGAAATAGCTCGTGGTCGAAATTTCCCCAAGTCCATGGTCATCAAATCATGTCACAAAATATATAGACAAAAATATCATTACACATCCAATCATCATCTCCCCCAAGCATCATCCGTCTGTAGAACACCCCGAGCTTCAGCTGCTTGTGAAACAAACACAATATAATTACCTTGAGCCACAATCGTATGAGAATACGCCCATATATTTGACCGTGTGGGAACTCATCACAACACCAATGAAACATAATCCACGGATTAAATCACACAAGCCTCATAAACAGGCACAACCAATCCTCATACTTAACTTTCAGTCACATGAACAACAGCACTACGCGTGTGCTAATTTGGAAACTACATGAAACACCATCTTAGCCATGTCTGGGAATTGTACGTAGTACCATCCAGAATATAATAATATACCCAGGAACTACACTCGCGTACCATCCAGGTCTTGTCTAAGAATTCACCAAATCTCCAGCCACACAACCTTAGAATTAGCAAATCCGAGCTTCAGATGTTGAGTATTGACCATATCTGAGGATGGTTGAACATGGAAAAGCAATTCACAAAACCAAGAAAACTCGTTTAACATAATCCTTGACTAAAAACCAAGTCAAAACAAATCCAGACCCGGGCCTAAGCCCGAAAAACCATTGCAACAAAGTAATCGTAAAATACGTGTCAAAGACCAATCAATAAGTCCACAATATCATAAAATAATCATTTAATAATGCAATAAATCAATTAAAATATTTAGCTATTCATGTATAATAATTTAGAAAAGCAAAGTTCACTCACACACCGTCCTCGCAGTTGAATATCTAGTTACAAGCTCTTCCGTAAATTTTAGGAATTGTACCGTCTATCATAAATCGCTATTAAAAGTCATTAATGTCCCAACTAATATTTCATTTTAATCCTCTAAGTTTTCGGGATTAGATATGAATTTAAAACCTAAGCATAACACTTCGAATACCCAAAACCTTGAGACGGTGTTTGATTGACTCAAAATGTGTGCCAATGGGTTCACAACATTGAAAGCATTGAAAAACATGTTGACTACACTTCAAGATAGGATGGCAAGTAACCCCACACATCACCATCACCTCCTTGAAGTGGGCCTCACGCGCCTTGCACTGGTCATCCCCGACCTCTAGCTAGGTCAGCCTGCGGGTCTACTTGCAAGACCCGATCCACCAGCCAAACCCTATTCAAAACCATCTTTTCACATCCAATTTTTACATTCCAAGTTTCCATATTCATCTCTTCTATCCTAGAAAAATATCCATAGATTTCAAATAGAGAAAAACATACCCCAAAGCTGAACCGAATTCCATCAATTTCTTCCATGGTTTGAAAGTCCCCCCTACAACCTTCCCACATCCACACCTTCGTATGTTCTGCCTCATAATGATCTTTGGGACTCAAAAAACACACTAGAATCATTAGTTTCACACTAAGAAGCTTTGAAACATTCTTCGACCACTTTAGATTTTTTTTTTCGAAATTTTTCAAGTTTTGGGGTTCTCATTTCTTTCCTGGTTCCCTCCTTTTTTTCTTCTCCCATCTCTTCTCTTCTCTTTCCTCCCCTTGGTTCTCCCCTTCTTTCCTCTCTTCTTCCACTCTTTCTTTCATCTCTTTCTTTCTTCTCTTTCTTTCCTCCTCTCAGTTTTTCTTCACGGGACCAAAAACACCCGCACACACCATAACAACATATATGCACACACACACACACACACACACACACACACACACACACACACACCCTATAAGTCGGTGTGCACATATATGGGATAAGAAGGACACTTGTCACCATCCCATGCAATCCACATAATATCTCCACTTGTGAAATTACCAAATTACCCCTAGTGCCAATATTACAAAAATACCCCTAATAAATTTAGACCCGTAACAAACTCATCTGATCACCGATTTTGACGTGCCACCTAATACATCCCATCCTGAAAATGCCAAAACTAAATTTTTAGAATTTGCCAAATCACCCCTAAGAGCTGTTCATCCGGGCTTCGTTGCTTGGGTTACTTAAATTATTGTACCTAGGCGCAAATTAGAACCTCCTTAAGGGCGCAAGGGTTTGCATAAGCCCAATTTAGAGTTTTGTTTTAAATAAAACCCAAGACTTGACCCATATTTTTAGACCAATTATTTTCATTACTTTATGTTGACGCAAGCCATTGTGGAGGCACAAATCTTGGTGAAGTACTACTTATTTTTTTTTAGAAAATTATGGTGGGGGACCGTGCTTTTAGACCCAAAATTTGTGGGTACACTTAATTTGAAAATAGAGAATTTTCAGCCCAAGCCCAAAAGGTGAAAACTGAGGTATTAGTCTTCTTTGAAAGACACATACCTCAGAGCCTTTGATCTTCCCCCCAACTTCACACTCGCATGCAACTTGTCTGAGAAGGTTTTGAGCTGGTTCTCGGTGAGCACCCACCGAAAATGGCGACAATCACCACCATCCCTTCCCTCTTTTTCGAGCAACCTCATTATGCCTTTACTCTCAACTCTTTGTTGGGTCAAGACCATAACGCTCCCACCATTCCTTCGACACTCCACATCAAACCAGGAACACTAGTGATGCCCACTGCCTTTTCTCACTTCTACGAGCCTCATGGACGTAACCACGAGACAGAAAGACCTCTAAGACCCTACCCAACAGACGACGTTGACCGTACTAGTATTCGACTTTGACCTGATTGGAATTGAGGAAGTTTAAGGTAGTTTCTCAAGCTCTAAAAAAATGTTTTCCTCTTCATCTTGTCTTGAGGAAACTAACCGGGAGCTTACCTACAGTTTCCAATGCAAGAATCGTCAATATCAACCTCGCTAGAAAATGACGAGTCGTGACCGTACCAGTAACCCAATAGGCGACCAAGTAGCTTCATAACCTCTAACTCCCATTATTGATTTCGTTTCATCGAAAGATCAACTGTAACACATTTGCATGTCGATTTTGTTAAGGATTTGCAGTGGTGACGCTCGTCAGAGTTGCAGGACCAATAGCTTTCCGACGAATTTCTGATCCCAAGAGGTACAATCTCAACCCAATGACTTGAGATTTGGAATCCACACTTCGAGTAGTTAAATTTTCATATATTGCATGTGGATTGTAGACTAGTTTTTAGGGTTTTAGACCTCGCAGGATACTGAGTTTTCCGGCGAGAATTTCCAAAAAACGGCCATCATGGAGGACAACGCTAGCGGTGTGTTAATGCCGTCTGTGGTGAGGCTCCGACGACGAATAGTCAATGGTAAGTGACATTAGTCAACCGATAGTTAACGTGAAAACTATCGGTCCAACTAATGGACATTAATGGATTTTACCATGGAATATTCGAGGAATATTCCCGAGCGTGTAACATAGTAGTCGCGCACGTGCAACACGTGTGACGCGCACGTGTGGACGTGTGGCCGTGCGTGGTCGGTGCTTGTGGGCTTCTACCAGCGCGGGGTAGCATATGGCGGCGCGTGAACCACTTTCGGTCCATAGAGGCGCCTAGGCATTGTTTCAGGCCATTCTATACTGTTATAGGCAATTTTCAAGTCCTAAATGGCACGTAGAGTCATTTTTCCAAGCTCGACAGCTTATATTCGCTATTTTCTTGGGTCCGGTACATTCTTAAACATGTTTATGTCTTTGTGGAGTATTTATAAGGACCATTTTAGAAAATCTTAAGGGATTTAGCCTATAGAATGTTTTTGAGGTAGTTCTAATCTATGTGAATGGTCTCCTTAGGGGTGGACCGGGTTGGAGTTTGTGAGTTGATTGATTTGTCAGGTGATCTAACTCTCCAACCAGTGTGAGTGGACCCCTTTCCCTAAAACTTGTTTTATATGTTTTACTACTCGTACGTTCTATGATGTTGGCACATTTTATAATTGTTTAGCATGCATGATTTATTATGTGATAATTTTGGTATGAGATTGTGATGAATGGAGGCCATGCATATCTGGTTATGTTTATCTATGATAATATGGTAAGTAAGCATAGTTGTATGTTTCGAGTCACATATATTGCATTGCATGAGAGTTCCCGCAGTATTGACGAGATTGAGACGTTTAGAACCCACTTAGGAGTCGCTAGTATCTTGTACCTGTCTGTATGGCCATATACCAACCTCCACATGAGTGATTACCCGCGTTGCTCAAAATACTAGTTAAAAGTGCGCCAGCTTGTACCCCGAGCTCTAGGAGATTTGAGGTGATGGTGCAAGGCACCCAGAGTTCACGTGGTCGTGCTACCGAGCAAGGATACTCAGTGTATGTTCTGATTATGAGACTTGAGGCGACTCATGAGCATTTATGATGTGGGTTGCTATTGTGACACACGATTGGTTTCTACTTGGCTCATATGTGCATATTAGTTAAATTATTATTTTACGATTGATATTATGTTTCTTGTATTACGTGCAAGTATCTTGTTAATGCTTTTGGGTTTTATACTAAAATGAGGGGTTAAATGTTCTTTTATTGAAAATAGTTTTACACTGAAATAACAACTGGGTCCACTCACCCTTTGTGTTTTCAACCCCTCAAGTACCGTTGGTACGCACGCATGTCAAGGATGCTTAGTAGTTGCTCTAACATCCGCTCTCGAGTCTTGGAGCAAATTTGACGTGACCGGGTGCTTCAGGTAGTAGGTATATTATCATCAATCTTCACCCTGCTCTATGCTTCCGCTGTGGGGTGAAACGTGATCGGTTTTGATCGAATATGTTTCCCTCGACTCATAACAGATCTTCATTTTATTTAATTGGCTTCGTCATCTGGACGTCATCGTCTAGATGTCGGCTAGCATACCTCGAGCTACATACCCTAAGTGGACTTTCTAGGTCGGCGTGTGTCACCACCTATGTCAGGACCTGACCCTCTTCTGTCAGGTCCCGATTCATCTAGCACGATATTGTCCGCTTTGGGCCTCCTTGACCTTGCCCTCATGGTTTTGTTTTCGGGAGCTCACGGTGCAACTTCCCAGGGGGTCACCCATCATGGAATTACACCATCCTCAACGCGCTTAACTTTGGGGTTCCAATCCCCCCCAAAGCCACTTGAGCTCCCAAAAGGCCTCGTGCTAGATAGGTGTGTGCCTACACCTTTAAGGCACACCACCATCCTCTCCCAGACCATTTCCCCTAGCAGGAATGTGGGATTATTCACCGTTCCTTCCAGGACACGGGTCTTACAATCCACCCCCCTAAGGGCCCAGCGTCCTCGCTAGCACACTTCCCTGTCGGGGTCTGGCTCTGATACCAAATTGTCAGGACCCGACCTTCTTTTGTCAGGTCCCGATTCATCTAGCACGATATTGTCCGCTTTGGGCCTCCTTGCCCTTGCCCTCACGGTTTTTTTTTTCGGGAGCTCACGGTGCAACTTCCCAGGGGGTCACCCATCACGGAATTGCACCAGCCACAACTCGCTTAACTTTGGGGTTCCAATCCCCCCCAAAGCCACTTGAGCTCCCAAAAGGCCTCGTGCTAGATAGGTGTGTGCCTACACCTTTAAGGAACACCACCATCCTCTCCTAGACCATTTCCCCTCGCAGGAATGTGGGATTATTCACCGTTCCCTTCAGGACACGGGTCTTACAACCTATCTACAGACCTAGAATTCAGGGACTTACATGACGATACGAACAAGAAATCTAAACAGTCCTTGGGAGAAAAAGTCAACTTTTGACCTACCAGGATAAAATTGTAAATTTCATTTTTAAATATCTGAAATTTGTTTTTTTTTTTTTGAAGTTCCATGCCTTTACAAAATATATGTGTCTTTGCCTCTCAATTTAATGTTTTTAAGAATTTTTGGATTTAAATATGTTAGAAAATTGTGATTTATTGTGAAAAAGGTGTAAAAATTGCTTCATTTTTGTGGAAATTGTTTAGGAAATTAAAAAGTTGTCAGGAAAATATGGAAATAGATTTTTTTTTTGAAATTAGGGAAATAGAAAATATGATAGGAAATTAGGAAAATAGAGAAAATGTTAGGAAAATAAAAATTGTTATGAAATTATGGAAATTCGAAAATATGTTATTAAATGAGGAAAATAGTTTAAATATGTTTATATTTCATAAACCTTCATGGGAAGTTAATAAGGTTAATTAACTTCGTATAAAAAAGTTAATAGAAAACCTTAAATGCTTTTGAAAGTTAGTGAATCAGATTGATTAACTGATTCTTGAATTTTCAATTTATTCGGACAGCTTAGGGCGTGCACAACTAATTTTTATGTAGTCAGCTGCCACAAGGTTAGATTTTGATTGTGGAAAATTTGGTTTGTATCCCTTCAATGTTCTCCGAATGCATACTATATATTTTTTTTTAAATATCTATATAGGGTATTTGTGGAACTCTAGGGGGATGTTAACAATGTTTTTCTCGATCAAAACGTAGTCTCCTAGGTGGCAAATACAACACATAACATGCACTCTCGAATGAGATAGACCTAAATCATGGGAAGCATAAGGAGATGAGTAGGTTATGATATTAACGTGTTCTAATTACGAGATAATATTAACGTATTTACTTACGAGGACTCTATTTGGTTAAAATAGGCATAATAGATAGATCCTAGATCCAAATGTTGGATAGAATTTGGATGAGATCGACATCTTTATTTCCTTTGCACATAGTCATTGCAGTGACAAAAGATATATCATGTGTCCATGTCGTAAATGTAACAACTGCAATTTCCTGTCATTGAATGATGCCCAAATGCACCTAACATGGAATGAGATCGTACATAACTATACAAATTAGATCTATTATGGTGAAAAAAAATTACTGCATCGACATCTACAGTTACTAGGAGCCGTCGGGAGGAAAGTGGCTTGGATGTGCGATGTGACCAATTTTTTGAGTTATTAAACAATATTTTTCCTCTACCATTGGATGATATGGACGATGTGGCACCTAGGTTTTAACCCAAATAGTCGAATCTCTATTGTAAGATATTGTTGAAAGAAGTTCAGAATGAGTTATACCATGGTTGCAAATCCTTTTCGGTTTTAGGGGCAGTTGTGGAGTTGATGCACATGAAAGTTATTTATAATCAATCAAACAAGCATTTTGATCATCTGATGGGCATCATCATCTGAATGCTCCCTGAAGAAAACTGTCTCCCTAAACATCAATATAACTCGAAGAAGCGGCTAAAGGATCTCGGTTTAGGGTATGTGAAGATCCATTCATGCATGAACAAATATGCATTGTTTTACAATGAATCCAAGCATCTTGACATATGTCTTGTGTAAAATGAGCGTAGGCTTTGAAATAACAAGATTCTAAACAAAGTGTTGCGGTCTTTTTCATTGAAGCCAAGGTTATAAAGATTCTTCATATCATCCCACACAACCCGTGATATGAGGTGGCACAAAATGGAGGCATTGATGACAATTCACTAAGGCATCCAGCTAATGGAGCTTGGAAATAATTTTATAAGATGTAGCCCGAGTTTTCCACGAAGTGAAGAAATCTCAGATTAGGACTTGCTAGTGATGGTTTAATCTTTTTGGGAGTTTTGCAAGGCCCTATCTCGTTAGGCCGATGATTATAGTTCCATATAACTTGCCTCCTTGGAGATGCAAGATGAAAAGATTCACAATTCTTAGTACTTTGATAACATGATACAAATCATCGAGTAATCCAATCGATTTTTATTTGCGAGTGCTGATTGATGAGCTCATGGATTTGTAAGAAAAGTGTATCTCAATATACGACAAGTGCAACAGAGGAATGTTCACTCTACAAGCGGTCGTAATATGGATAATTAATGATTTTCCTGCTAATGATACGTTGGTGGTGAAGCATGAAGGGCTATCCTGCTTGCCCGACATGTAGAGAAGACACAATATCCTTTGGGCACGCATTGAAGATATGCTACTTAGGAGCGAGAAGATTTCTATCTTGGGATCATTAATGTGGTATACAGTCTGACTCATTGGAAGGTAAAACAAAGTGACGGGCATGAACAAGGGTGAGAAACGATGATCAGATATCGGGAATCTTGAACAGTATCCCAAAGTTTGTCACGAAAGGCCCAAAACCTATTGAATAGAAAAATTGGATGACGACGAGCATATTCTTTCGATTGTCGTATTGGTCAAAATCGAAAATTAGACACATCGTGAATCCTATACACATTGAGAAGAATGTTACCAAGAGTCTTGTGAGAACGACTTTACCTATTGAAGGAAAGTGGAAGGACTCAAAAAGGACATCATGACTCATCCAAGTTATGCATTTAAGCTGGAGAATATGAAAAAAAAATCCCTAAAGTGGTTGCAAGGTGTATAATTTCTCGATAGGTATGCATGTAACATCTCCCAAAATTTTAGCACCAACAGAGGCACCTTGTTGGGTATGAAGAGCCGTGATTATCTTATTTTGGTACAACGACTCATTTTGATTGGTATTCAGCCTTATTGGAACCTATTGCTATCAAGACGATCGTTTATTTATCTTAATTCTTCCAGATACTTTGTGACAAATTTTGGAAAAGGTGGACCTAGAAGCAATGAATGAGGATATTTTCTACATCATGTGCCATCTCAATAAAATATATCCACAAGATTATTTGATTTAATGGTGCACCTACTAATACATCTCCTGAATGAGTCAAAACTAGTTTTCCTTGTTCATTATCCTTGGATGTACCCAAACGAGAGGTACAATTTATTCCTGCTTTTGGTACTATTTCCTTCTATAATGTATATATGTGAATCCTAATGTATTTTTATTGCAGAATGTTAGGTAGTTACAGGTGGTACATCTGCTAGAAGATACGTCTTGAGGGCTCTCTAGAAGAGAAGTACATTGTAAAGGAGTCACTCACATTTCGTGCAATCTACTTTTGAAATGTTGAAACTTCTTTCGATTGTGCCTTGTGCAACGGCAACATCGGTCAATGTCCAGAAACCCTAACAATATTTTTCTTACATACATGAGCATTTGGCAATGGTCCAATCTCGGATCTGCACACTAATACCGACCTTGAGGTGGCTCATTAGTTTATGCTAGACAACTGTGAAGAAGTCTAGTCCTTCCAAACCATAACGGGGCATTGATGAAGACCCAATATTTTTCTAGTTGGGGCGAAATGAACAAACAACTGTTTCCATGTTGGTTTTCCGAACATGTAAATCAAATATTATATTTGCAAATTTCTTAAATTGTTTTTAGGTTAATCAGACTCACTTCTTATGTGTATCTTACCATATGGAATAACCGAGCGTTAACGCTCACAAAATTTCAAAAAGGAATTAATGTAGCTCGTTATTGATCTGTTTTGAGGAGAAATGTACACTGGTTGTCACGTTAATGGAGTTTAGTACATGTGCGTGGAACTAACAAATTTTCTACTCAAAATAGCAGGTCTTCGTGCTGGGGGGATGAGGCAAATGTTTATATGGAGTTCTACGGCAAATTGTTAAGTGTGGTCAAGGTGTTTTTCACAGACTGCAAGGTAACCATCTTGTTCAAGTGTGATTAGTTTGATATGGTATCAAGTATCCCAAACATGATCATTAAATAAGATATATGTACCTATGTCAACATAAACACCAAGTGGATTGAGAATAATCACTACATCCTCACTAGTACCGCGAAATAAGTATTTTATATCATGATCCAAAAGCTTATGCTCATTGGAAAGTAATTGAGATGTGAAGCATAGAAATATCTGGGACTTGGATGACCTTTACCATGACGAAAATGGGAAACATATGATGACCAATTTTTTTTACCAATTATCTGGGACTTGGATGACTGATATATGAGGAATATGCTAAATTCAAAGAGAGATTTAGGGCTAGAATGGACCCTAGATTATTGGGTATGGTAATAGGTTCTCTGCTCCGGTATATGAGGAATTGTGTGGATCTTGCTAGTGAGCAAACCTAGAGGCTAAGCTTGAAGCATATACAGGCAAGTTAGACCCAAATAATATAGTTAAGTTCCTATGTTAGGATTATTTCCTTTTGGTGACTAGGCATGGCGGTGATGGCATGGATTACGAAATATCAAACTAGGAAACAAACATAATTCCGGTGACTAGGCATGCGTGTGCACCGACTTATAAGGTGTGTGTGTGTGTGTGTGTGTGTGTGTGTGTGTGTGTGTGTGTGTGTGTGTGTGTGTGTGTGTTTGTGTGTGTGCTATATGTTGTTATGGTGTGTGTAGGTGTTTTGGTCCCAAGAAGAAAAACTAAGAAATGGAAACAAAGAGAAGAAAGAAAGAGAGCAAGAAGAGAGGAAAGAAAGGGCAAACCCGGGGGAGATGAGAGATGGGAGAAAAGAACGGAGGGAACCAGAAGAGAAACGAGAAACCGAAAACCCAAAAAATTCTAAAAAAATTGAAAATGGACTAAGAAAGTTTCAAAGCTTTCTAGCGTGAAACTAAGGATTCTAGTGTTTTTTTAGTCATTAGGATCATTATGAGGCAGAAAGATAAAGGTTTGGATGTGAGAAGGCTATATGGATGACTTTTGAGCCATGGCTGAAATTGATGGAATCTAGCAGAGCTTTATGATAAGTTTATCTCGATTTTGAATCTATGGATCTCTTTCTAGGATCAACCAGATGAATTTGGACACTTGGTGCCTAAAAATTGGATGTGAAAAGAGGGTTTCCCAACTAAGTCAAGCCACCTTGGTCGGGTCCAACTCGCAGACTCGCGAGTTGACTCGGCTAGAGGTTAGGGATGACTTGCATAGGGCGCATGACGCCCATGCTTAGGGGGTTGATGGTGGCGCGTGGAGGCGTATATCACCCTATCTCGAATTGAGATCAACATAGTTTTCGATGCACTTGATGTGACAAATCCATCGGCATAGGTTTTGAGTTGATATGACACCGTCTCGAAAGTGGTTTTAGGTGTCAGAAGTGTTATGCATCGGTATTAAACTCGTATTTAACCCCGAAAACTTAAAGGATTTAAATTTAAGATTATTTGGGACATTAGTGACCTTTAGAGGTGATTTATAACAAGCGGTACAAATCTCGGTATTTACGGAGGAGCGTGCAGCTTGAAATCCTACTGCAAGGACGGTATTTGAGTGGACTTTGTTTTTCTAAATTATTATGCATGCATAGTTAAATGTTTCCCAAATGGTTGATGCTCATGGAGACGATCATTTTGTGACATGATTTGATGAATATGGATGACACGACCCATCCCAATCCCCCCGGGATTACCATGGAATGTGACGTGCTCCCGTCTGACAAGAGGCGTCAGACAAGGGATAACCGATTGCCATTGCCCAAACGGGCTTCCAGAGTGCGTAAGGATCGATGGAGGAGGTGTGCGATGCTCAAGTCTCTGCTGCAGTCGTATCCGGAATCAACCTGAAGGGCATTAAAAAGAAAAGCTGTGAGTGGACGAAAATAAACAAGTCTGCTTAAAACATTTATAAGACATTTATGCCCCTCAGTAAAACCATATGCATGCGCCAAAAACCAATGATCACACATTTATTTCGAAATAACCATTAGGGCCTTAGCCCGGAAACCAAAGCATAGTTTCAATTTCCAAAAGTCAATCCAAGAGTTATTTCATCAATCCAGTAATATGAACCATAAGGCATATAATATAAACCATAACCATAATTTTAGCCACTGCACTATACACTCCAATCCGACATCCCTGATGTCTGACGTCCCTGACGTCAATAAGGTCACAATCACAAGGCTACGCGTGCCACTCGGGTCTCAATTTCCGAGTTCAATCCCCGAACCCCGTTCGGGTACAGCATCCCCGATGCTTAGCGTCATAGACGCTGGACGTACTAGACGTCCGTGACCTCTCCGGGGTACCTCATCCGGAGGAGACAATATAATATGGAAGGATCTATACAGTGCAGTACCAAATACATTTTATTGATATCCACATGCAAAACAAATAGGTATACATAGATAAAATCCGAACCAATCGTTATGTTTCATCAAACGGGTCTCATGCCCAAATACCGTGAAACGTGCCATAACAGAAATATCATCGAAACCATTTATAGATTCCAGCATGTGGACATATATAAAATGTAAACCAGGAAACATTTATTCAATTCCATTTTAGGGTCCCCGACCCGCAATCGTATGTAGAAATCAACTGGGCCCTTGGCCCGATTTCGCAAGTTAACTGGGCCCCTGGCCCGATCCACATGTTAACTGGGCCCCTGGCCCGATTTCATAGTTCAACTGGGCCCCTGGCCCGATTTTACATTATTCAAGTTCGTAACCGTTTGATGAAATCATATCCAACCACATTTATGGAAATCGGTGCAAATCCAGAAAACCTCGGTTTACGTGCAAATACGTAATTCACCTCGAAATACGTGAAATCATTTTAAATTCACCGATATCCAAAGTAAATCATTTAATCATAATTATAACAATCATAAAACAGTTATGCATGCATCGAATTTATGAAACCAATGTCCACTCACAGACCGTTTAACCGAGCGCCTCGATACGCGTGCCATAGGACTTCCCGGGCCACACCACTATCACCGGGACTCCCAAACCTGTTCAAATCACATTAGAGGATTACTAACCTCATCATTAACATCCTATTCAAGTCCCGTAATTTTTCCGAATTTTTAAGTATTTTTAAAATGGATTTAAAACCTTCGGACATCCCGAACAATATCGAGACGGTGTCCGATCGACACGAAACCAATCCCAAAATGTTCGTTACAATGTATAGGATAAAAGTCATGTTGACCTCACCTCGAGATTCATGCCCACGCGCCGTCACGCGCCGCCGTGAGTGGCTGCCTGCTACAGTGACTGCTACAGTCACCACCTTCACCCGTTTGTCTGGTAAACGGGTCGAAAAGCCCGCGATAGGATCCGGTTCAATCACCCTCAATTCGATATCAATTCAATCCGTTCTTGATCCTATAACAATCATAAACAAATGAATTTCAGGTCTGTGACATCGATCAACATCAACCATTCCCTAATCAAGTCAACAACCCGTGATCACCCAAAACGGGTCGATCACCAAAACTCCTCCAATCCTCAACCATTATCGAATTAACTTCACCGGAAGTTAATAAGGACTAATACGAACCAATTACCATGATTAATTGAACTCGAAAATACCTCAATCGTCACAACTCAAGCTCGAGTTTTTCGGCCGTCCACCTCGTCCGTTCACGGCCCTAGGAGCCCCAAAGCTTGCCCCATTTGATCTGGTTCGACACGTTGAAGTTCCAGAAAGCTCAATCCACCATCAATTAGGCTTGGGCTGGCCTAAAACTGGAAATTCGAATTTGAATTTCCCAGAACCCAGTTTCGGGTTTTTGAGCATTCCTCCACCATTTCCACTCCATTTTTCCATCTCTCAATCTCAGTGAACTGCCCTCGACACACTCTTCATTCTTTTAATTCAATTTAGCCGTTAAAGGCGTCCAAAACCGTCCTCAATCCACTGTGTAAAGGTTCCCGCACTGACCCGAAAATCATAGAAAAACCCAGTGCCCACGTTCAGTGATCGATGCCAACACAACCCCATGTGCAATTCCACCTCAAACCGTCCCAATCCAGCCATTTAATTGATAAACAATCAAGGGATCAATCGCACAAAGCATCCACTACACGGCCAGTTCAATGGAACAGTGTCCCGTGTGAAATTACATTTCTGCCCTTGTGCAGAAAATTACCAAAATGCCCCTCACGCATCCTGACCCGTAACTCGGTCATACGGACTCCGATTGATGCGTGCCGCCTGTCATTGGATTCGTATCGACGATACCTACGTAACGGTCCTTGGCCCTCGGCCATCGGACATCCCGGTCGAAAAGTCAACATTCACCCTTATATCGTCCAAATTACGAAAATGCCCCTGGACTTCCGTACATCATAACTTTCACCACGAACGTCGGAACCGAACGTGCCACCTGTCTATGAACTCGTGACGTCCCGAACTACGTCACGGTCATCGGTCAAAGTCCATTTGACCATCCGAATTAAAAGTCAACGTTTTGCCCACGCCCAGGGGCAAAACGGTCATTTTGCACAATTCGTCCGAAATCGCTCAGCTAATCCCAGATTAGTAATCACAATTAAATATTATTAAATCCCGATATTCGGGACGGGTCGTTACAACCTTCCCTCCTTAAAGAATTTCGTCCTCGAAATTACCAATCTCCTCATTCCACAACCGCCTTGTGGAAAAACAATTCGACCTCGTGTCATGTGTACACCTGTACACCCACTCACTGGAACAACACCAGTCTCGTCTGCACCCAGACATCCCATCACAGTCATACGTCATAGTCAACGACACTCGACCACCTCGAGTGAAAATGATCACCTGATCCGCGATAAGATCGCTCAACCATTAAGCTGACTCCTTCAGCTAGATGGTTCCCTTCCATTGCCAATATATCTTACATTTGCTCCCATTGGGAGTCACCAAATCTCATTTGTCAGTCCATGCTGACACCATTAGTCAAACTGTCACCACAAAGCTTCACCATCTTGTAAAGCCCAACCTGTCGGTTAATCAATGACAACACCATGTACTACATCGCTCTCGATGCAGCGCAAGATCAACCACGTGATCTCAATTCGCAGGCAAGCCCATTCCTGCGACATAATACATCTCAATGTCCATAACTGCCGACTCCGTCAGCGAACCCTGACGTAAAAATGTCACGGCGTAGTAGCAACACGAAAGGCTACTCGTGGTTACTCTGACCACCACTCACTCATCCTGAGTGTACGTATACCGTCAAAATCAAGTGGTGTAACTGGAACACATTGAATACCAGCCCAGCAGTGAGCACACATCTCAAAACTAGGGTTCCACTAGCCAACCATGGCTAAGAGCACCTGCCCATACAATCACTGAACCCGACAAAATCGCTGTGCACAGCGCACAGTATCCAATGTCCAGTCCACAGTCACAACCAACAATGATATCGGAACCAAGCCGATCACCAACAAGTTAAATCACACACCACGGTACACCCCATGTACCGCCATTAGGCATCACTCAGCCTAATCAGTATCAATCCTTGTACAACGTACCCTGTACGTACATCAATCCATCAATCCACCTACAACCACCCAGGTCATACCCAAACACGTTCTAGTAACGGAGTACATTTTCCCGACCAACCTGTGACAAAAACGAACTCCACCCATCATCTAGTTCCAATTCCGAATCCGAATCCGCAATTTCGTAAGAAATCCCGAATTCGAACCCAACATCATAATTATAATCCATTCCCAAATCCGAATACGAAATCATTATTCCGTAAGCTAGCATTGGAATAATCATTCCGCACCCAAATCTAGTAATCCATTTTCGAGCTTTGCAATCGAATCCTGAATCGTCACCCAGAAATTCGATTCCAAAACCCAAAATCTCGTTTACGTCCATCAAGACGTAACATAACCGATCCTATCGGTTACCCGCTCAAAACACTCAATTGACTTCATAGGGAAGCCAATCCCAATATCCACACGTCAAAAGTTGACGAAATCTGACCACATCGGAAACCCTACTCACCTGAGTAACAAACCATATGGACTCCACTTCGAAACGAAGTTCGGTCCCGTCGTTTACGACTCGTATACCAAGGTAAGAGTGATAAACTCACACCCAATCTGGATCATCAAGATCACGACCCAGATCCAACACTACGTCATCCGAAACGTAATACCACGATCCTAGATCGTCATACCGTCCATAGTTAACAACATCACAAATCAGATCCACCTAGGATCCACACATGTCCACATAGCTAACAAACCATCTGAAAGCTGATCGTAGGGTCTTACACCCTCAATGAATCATTCGTAAAATTTCCCCTTAGTGGAAAGATGACCACGCATTTCGACACCAAATCCAAAATCATACACAACTTCTTCTGTCCAATGACCCCAAGCCAAACATGGGTCCACCTACCAATACACGCTCAACGTACTAGTAACAACAATCATGATCTGCCACGGCAGGAAATAGGAAGTCAACCCCAATGACTTCGGAATACCAATCACCAATGTGGAAGCGAGCACCCCTCTCGTCTCCCAATCATAACTCTCCCCGAATCGGGAGTTCCAACCATGTTGGAAACAGACATGCTCCCAATGAGATGTCAAGTCCAACCACTGGACTGCCCATGTCCATACCTCACTTGGACCACCACGTGTCCAAAATCAAATCATCACTCGGACCTCACGTTCGCCAATACTCATGTATGCACACACCCCGATTCCGAACGGATATTTCCATGACACTGCCTGGATGTGCATACCCAACTACCTTCGCCTCACATCTCAACCTTTACAGGTTCAATCCTCAGGTTCCAAGTGATCCACAATCACAAAATCACACGTCAATACCACGAACGGTTTCCCCGACTTTTCCAATTTCAATAATTTCCTTGTATTCTCAGGGGATATAAGCAGTACACAAACTTACCAATCTCGGAGCTGACAACAACTCCACAAATCCACCAATTCTCATGACATAGGGAACATCATCCCTAGATTCCACAAGTTTCAATCATACCTTTATATCCATTCATCACTTGTCATCATATACCTGTTAGGACTTATCCCAACACATCACGACCTCCACTGGATCCCATCCAGTCCAAGACTCAACCACCACTGAGTCGCAGATACCAATCATCTGTCCATCATGACAGAGTCACACCCCAACTGGTGGCTCATCGTCATCACAATTACTGTCACCAGCACCAGCGCTAGTACCAGCACCAACGCACCATCATCAACACTAGTATCAGCACACAGGCATCCATACCAGTATTGGCATAAAGGTATCACCATACCAACATCCATAAATAGCACACGAACATCCACACTAGCACACGAACACCCATGCTAGCACACTGTGTGCAAAGTTGTTACCCTGGATCTCCGTTCATTACGAACGACGATCCCGTAACACCACTCGTACCCCACGACTATGGGTACCTCCAATTTGACCACTGGCACATCAGGATAATGGACGTTCCCTGAACATCCCCTGATCCTCAAGTGTGAAAGCCACACAAAATACCCTCGATAGCCAGTCATCTCGACACAACTGTCGACCAACAGTCATCGTTGTCAAGATCCGTATCCACACATCATACTAACATTCGATCCAAACCAGGATTCCATATTTCCTAATATCCGTATCCGTAGATCGAAACCCATAAGACTCACTAGAGTCATCCACATGGTCATCCACGACCTCAGCCGCACGTCGCAGCACAAATCCTTAATTAAAGTTCACTTTTCCGGTCCATCAATATAAATTAGGGTTCCAAAAACACACCCTAGGGTTCCACCGAACCCAACTGCCTTTTGCAGTAAAATCCACAACCTGACCAACCCCGCGGTTCTGACATCGCATAGACGTCAAATCCAATCCAATCGTCAATCCAACGTGGGTTCCATCGTGGGTTCCACCACGAAGGTCATCGGCTAACTCCGATGCACCAACACCCCGTACACTAGCCAACACTACCAGGGTCCAAAACTTAGACCAATACTCAACTGAGTTTCGTACTTCCATAACATTATTCAAATGGGGTTCCCTGAACCCAGTTGTGCCCAGTAGCACAACAATCCATCATCACGTGACCGAACCGACGGTCCCGCATTACCAGTTAATCGTATTCAACCCCACTTGGGTTGAATCGCATCAAGGCACGGCGTATCGGGCCAAACACACCCAATTCACCATACAAACCCAAAACAATCTATCAGGTTGACAACGGAACAGCAGCCCAAAGAGACATCACACCCTCGTCCTTCGCGCACAAAAGAGCAAAACCTGCTCTGATACCACTTGACACGACCCATCCCAATCCCCCCGGGATTACCATGGAATGTGACGTGCTCCCGTCTGACAAGAGGCGTCAGACAAGGGATAACCGATTGCCATTGCCCAAACGGGCTTCCAGAGTGCGTAAGGATCGATGGAGGAGGTGTACGATGCTCAAGTCTCTGCTGCAGTCGTATCCGGAATCAACCTAAAGGGCATTAAAAAGAAAAGCTGTGAGTGGACGAAAATAAACAAGTCTGCTTAAAACATTTATAAGACATTTATGCCCCTCAGTAAAACCATATGCATGCGCCAAAAACCAATGATCACACATTTATTTAGAAATAACCATTAGGGCCTTAGCCCGAAAACCAAAGCATAGTTTCAATTTCCAAAAGTCAATCCAAGAGTTATTTCATCAATCCAGTAATATGAACCATAAGGCATATAATATAAACCATAACCATAATTTTAGCCACTGCACTATACACTCCAATCCGACATCCCTGATGTCTGACGTCCCTGACGTCAATAAGGTCACAATCACAAGGCTACGCGTGCCACTCAGGTCTCAATTTACGAGTTCAATCCCCGAACCCCGTTCGGGTACAGCATCCCCGATGCTTAGCGTCATAGACGCTGGACGTACTAGACGTCCGTGACCTCTCCGGGGTACCTCATCCGGAGGAGAAAATATAATATGGAAGGATCTATACAGTGCAGTACCAAATACATTTTATTGATATCCACATGCAAAACATATAGGTATACATAGATAAAATCCGAACCAATCGTTACGTTTCATCAAACGGGTCTCATGCCCAAATACCGTGAAACGTGCCATAACAGAAATATCATCAAAACCATTTATAGATTCCAGCATGTGGACATATATAAAATGTAAACCAGAAAACATTTATTCAATTCCATTTTAGGGTCCCCGACCCGCAATCGTATGTAGAAATCAACTGGGCCCCTGGCCCGATTTCGCAAGTTAACTGGGCCCCTGGCCCGATCCACATGTTAACTGGGCCCCTGGCCCGATTTCATAGTTCAACTGGGCCCCTGGCCCGATTTTACATTATTCAAGTTCGTAACCGTTTCATGAAATCATATCCAACCACATTTATGGAAATCAGTGCAAATCCAGAAAACCTCGGTTTACGTGCAAATACGTAATTCACCTCAAAATACGTGAAATCATTTTAAATTCACCGATATCCAAAATAAATCATTTAATCATAATTATAACAATCATAAAACAGTTATGCATGCATCGAATTTATGAAACCAATGTCCACTCACAGACCGTTTAACCGAGCGCCTCGATACGCGTGCCATAGGCCTTCCCGGGCCACACCACTATCGCCGGGACTCCCAAACTTGTTCAAATCACATTAGAGGATTACTAACCTCATCATTAACATCCTATTCAAGTCCCGTAATTTTCCCGAATTTTTAAGTATTTTTAAATTGGATTTAAAACCTTCGGACATCCCGAACAATATCGAGACGGTGTCCGATCGACACGAAACCAATCCCAAAATGTTCGTTACAATGTATAGGATAAAAGTCATGTTGACCTCACCTCGAGATTCGTGCCCACGCGCCGTCACGCGCCGCCGTGAGTGGCTGCGCGTGAAAGCCACGCGCCTGCTACAGTGACTGCTACAGTCACCACCTTCACCCGTTTGTCTTGTAAACGGGTCGAAAAGCCCGCGATAGGATCCGGTTCAATCACCCTCAATTCGATATCAATTCAATCTATTCTTGATCCTATAACAATCATAAACAAATGAATTTCAGGTCTGTGACATCGATCAACATCAACCATTCCCTAATCAAGTCAACAACCCGTGATCACCCAAAACGAGTCGATCACCAAAACTCCTCCAATCCTCAACCATTATCAAATTAACTTCACCGGAAGCTAATAAGGACTAATACGAACCAATTACCATGATTAATTGAACTCGAAAATACCTCAATCGTCACAACTCAAGCTCGAGTTTTCCGGCCGTCCACCTCGTCCGTTCACGGCCCTAGGAGCCCCAAAGCTTGCCCCATTTGATCTGGTTCGACACGTTGAAGTTCCAGAAAGCTCAATCCACCATCAATTAGGCTTGGGCTGGCCTAAAACTGGAAATTCGAATTTGAATTTCCCAGAACCCAGTTTCGGGTTTTTAAGCATTCCTCCACCATTTCCACTCCATTTTTCCATCTCTCAATCTCAGTGAACTGCCCTCGACGCACTCTTCATTCTTTTAATTCAATTTAGCCGTTAAAGGCGTCCAAAACCATCCTCAATCCACTGTGTAAAGGTTCCCGCACTGACCCGAAAATCATAGAAAAACCCAGTGCCCACGTTCAGTGATCGATGCCAACACAACCCCATGTGCAATTCCACCTCAAACCGTCCCAATCCAGCCATTTAATTGATAAACAATCAAGGGATCGATCGCACAAAGCATCCACTACACGGCCAGTTCAATGGAACAGTGTCCCGTGTGAAATTACATTTCTGCCCTTGTGCAGAAAATTACCAAAATGCCCCTCACGCATCCTGACCCGTAACTCGGTCATACGGACTCCGATTGATGCGTGCCGCCTGTCATTGGATTCGTATCGACGATACCTACGTAACGGTCCTTGGCCCTCGGCCATCGGACATCCCGGTCGAAAAGTCAACATTCACCCTTATATCGTCCAAATTACGAAAATGCCCCTGGACTTCCGTACATCATAACTTTCACCACGAACGTCGGAACCGAACGTGCCACCTGTCTATGAACTCGTGACGTCCCGAACTACGTCACGGTCATCGGTCAAAGTCCATTTGACCATCTGAATTAAAAGTCAACGTTTTGCCCACGCCTAGGGGCAAAACGGTCATTTTGCACAATTCGTCCGAAATCGCTCAGCTAATCCCAGATTAGTTATCACAATTAAATATTATTAAATCCCGATATTCGGGACGGGTCGTTACAATGGATTTCGGGAATCATGGGGCCATGAGCTATTTACTGGTATTTGATGATTTTTTTTAAGTGATATTTGATTCTCTAATTTTAATATATGCATGCATGTTTTAGAAATTGGAGAGTAGTTGCTTTTTTCTCGAAAAACGTGTTGTTTAAAGATATTTATTTTTTTCCACACACTTTTTCATATTTTCGATAACCCTCTAGGGTCGTTGTATAGGAACTGGGGCGAATCATAAGGCACGTGCATAAGCAGAAATCCTATATGAGTATCTCTTGTCTGACAACTATTGAGGGTAGTTTTGAAATTTGGATTATTTTTCAGATGGGAGCAGGACTGAAAACGGTTATCAAAATGTTTCAGGGAGTGTTCTGTCATCTTTTTATAAGTATTCGTTCAAATCAACCACAAATTTCCTAAAGTGCAAAACATAATTAGTTTCCAATAAAAAAAAATTTCAAACTTTCAAAATTGGTATCGGTGATTGAGAGACAAAGGGGTACTTACATGCTTTCTATAATGGGTTAGAGTGACCCTACGAATTCTAGAACGATGATGCTAATGGGGGCACATATATGGGCATAACTAAAGCTGATAAATGTGCGTTGTGGGAGAAGATGAGCTACGTACAATATCAAGACCAGGAACGAACTTCGGCACTAAAAATGAGGTGGGCTAAATTTTAACTAGGAAATTTTTTTTTGTCAAATTTCAATGATAAATTAATAAGTGGGCTACATAAACTAATATCACATAAAATTTTGCATTAGATCATTAATTTTGGATAGACTGGAGCGCACCCCAGCCCTTAGCGGTAGCCCTAAATGGAGCTGGAGGCCACATAATGGACAGTAACCATGTGATTCTTGAATGCAATAAAGGAAACCCCTGCGCTACCAACACTAAGAAAATTAGTATCAATCAGGTCTCCAGCTTTAACAATACACAAGAGAAACCATTATTCAAGTTCCTACAATTCCAGAAGGTTTAAAAATCCAAATTTCTTATGGACAAACAATTAAAGTTAATCACCGTATTTTCCATCACAAGAAAAGAAAAGATCCTTGGGAAGACCTTATGACACAACTTACCTCAAGCACCAAAGATTTTATGGAAACTGCTAACAATTCCATTGAGACAATAGCTACATTAAACAATCAGTCATCATTCTTGAAATCTGAAGATACAAGCGGGCCAATGAACTCAAGATCTAAGTGAAAGAGAGCTAGGTGACTTTCCTAGCCAAATTTGAATCTAATTCGATAAATCATGAGCAGATAAATTCACTTGAAGTCAAGCATGATCATCAAAGCTTGATGGAGGTCGATTTGAATGAAGAAGAACATGTGGAACAATACCCCATTAAACACTGCAATACTGCCTCGCCACAACTTCAGTCACATAGCCCTGTAGTAGCTGATTCCAAGACTATTTTATGGGATCGGTATGTTATCATATGAAAAACATGGATTGATGACAACAAATGCTCCTTCATTCAAATAGACTCAAAAATAGTTGCTACCTCCCTACGCACGATATTAGAATGCCACCTATCATATGCCATCTGGTATGTTACCATCATTCCTTGTATTGAATTAGATTTCTGTTAAGTGTCCTTGCAAGGAGTACAAGAGTTAGTTAGAGGCAGTTAGTAGTTACTTGATGAGTACCGCTTGTGTACTCCTAACGATGTATAAGTTCTCCTCTCTCTCTCTCTTTGTTTTCTATATCTTCTTGAATTCTCAACATACAAGCTTCTCTTCATCTTCTTTTCTCTCAACTATCTCGATCACCATTCCTTATCTCAAACTTGTTAATATGGTATCAGAGCCACGCTAGACGGCCTTAGTTCCTTCTTTCTCTCGCTTCCGCTGCTAGAAAAAAAAACAATCAAAGAAGATCATTGATTCACGAACAGTCTAAATCAGCAATCAAGCTGATGCACTGTCTTGGTGCCTACTTCAGAAAGGTTCAATATGTTCTCAAATAGTGTCTAAACTACTGCACAAAAAGTACCTGTTAATAGGGTTTCAAGTGCCTATCAAGAAGGTTTCAAAACCAGCTAGAAATCAGCAAACAAGTTGTAGCACTCCAGGTGTTTGTGTTAAAGATTCAGAAAAAAGTGAAAGATTCAAAGAAGGATTTTCACTTTGTGTCTTGAAAAAAAAAGAATGGTGACTTCTTCTCAGCTTCAAATCCTACAATCTCCTATTGCAAGCTTGATCTCTACTATTGGAAGCTCAGTTAATGTCAAGCTTGATGATCACAATTTCTCATATGGAACTTCCAGATGGAGCTATTACTAAATGTCCATGGTCTGATGAGATTTGTCACTGGATCTAATCATTTTCCTGCTCTGGTGGCTACTGATTCAGATGATGGAAATGTGGCAAGCATGGAGTAGATTCATATTTGGGGAATGCACAATCAAGCTTTGATGCAGCTGATCACTGCCATTTTATCTCCGTCTACAATGTCATGTGTTATTGGATACAAGATTGCTCAAGAAATGTGGGTGAGTCTTAAAGAAAGGTTTGCTTCCATCACTAAAGCTTCTATTTTTCAAATGAATACTGAGTTACATAATATTAAGAAAGGTTATGAAAATATGACTAAGTATATGCAAAGAATAAAAAATGCAAGAGACACTTTGGAATTGTGTGGGGTTCATTTTGGTGATGATGATGTAGTAATTTTGTCCCTAAGGGGTCTAGCAAGTGAATACAATACTTTTTGATGTGTGATTAGTGGCAGGGAGACTGCCATTTCACTCAAATAGTTCATAGCTCAACTTCTTGCTGAAGAAAGTGTCATTGAACAAGCAAGTGAGGTCCTTTTTCTGTCCGTTATGGTGGCTACAAAGGGCACGGGTCCTGGTTCCTCTTTTGAACATGGATCAACAAGTAACTCTCAAGGTCCACTTGCCGGTTAATCATCTGGATACACAAAAGAAGTTCCAAATCAGACATGTGGAAATAGCAGTCAGAATTCATAGTTTAATTCCCAACCACAGTTCAATTCCCAGTCCAATCCTCAGCATTTTAGTGGCAATTTTCAGCATTGTGGATACAATGGTGGTTATAACAATGCACCAAATTCCAACTACTACTATAGGAACAAAAATTACGATGGTGGAAGAAATAAAAAAGGAAGAGACAATGGTGGAGGAAAGCGAAATCAAAATCAAAATCAATAGTGGGGAAATCAAAATCCAAGACAGCAAAATTTATCTGGTTTCTCTGGTTTCTCTGTCCCTGATTACTCACAGGTTCATGGTGGTCCTGGTTATTCCTCTCTAGGGACTTGGCAGCAACAGCCTCCCCCAACCACACCTTCTGCTTCTTCTGAATCAGTAACAGCAGCGGGAGGTTCAGGTTTGCAAGTTGTACACTGTGGCACTTCAACTCTTGTTACTAATAATCCTGCTGTTCACACTTTCAAAATGCAACAAGTCTTACATGTTCCAAAGATTTCTCAGAATCTGTTATCCATAAACTGTTTTTGTAAGGACAATAACTGTCAATTTATCCTTGATGATCTGTGCTTTTCCATACAGGACAGAACCACAGGGAAAATATTGTACAAAGGTCTGAGCAATGAAGGACTCTATCTCATCCCTCGTCATTTTCCTAGTTTCAATCCCACATATATCTTTCCTCCTATCAGCACTGCCTTTCTGTGCAAGCAAGTTAACTCTCAGGTCTGGCACAGCAGGTTAGGACATCATTCAAATGAAGTTGTCTCTACCTTTTTGAACAAGTCTAGAACCCCATTCTCATCTGATGTTCATACAAATATCTGTGAACCCTGCCTAAGGAAAATTCATAAAACTGCCTTTTCTATTTCCAGCATCAAAATCTGTTGTTCCTTTTGAAGTTGTTCATTCTGATGTCTAGGGTCCTGCACCTGTCAAGTCTTCTGAAGGTTTTAGATACTATTTGAATCTCATTGATGAATGTACTAGATATACCTAGATTTTTTACATGAGAAATAAATCAGATTTTAGTTCCATCTTTGTATGTTTCTATGCTTTTTTTTCAACTGCATTTTCTACCAATATCAAAATTATTCAATCAGATAATGGTGGTGAGTACATTAGCATTCCTTTTCAACAATTTCTACTCTCTTAAGGGCATTGCTCATAAAGAATCTTGTCCTTATACCCCTGAACAAAAAGGCCTAGCAGAGAGAAAACACAGACACATTGTTGAAACTGCCATCACCCTTCTCCAATCTGCTTCACTGCTTTTATCGTTTTGGTCCTTTGCTTGTTCCACTACTGTGTACCTAATTAATAGAATTCCATGCACAACTCTTCACATGCATTCTCCCTTTGAAAAGCTTTTTGGTACAACTCCACCACTCCTGCACCTCAGAATCTTTGGCAGTGCTTGTTTTCCTTCTCTCAAACCATACATTCACCATAAACTTCAACCCAAAACAACCGAATGTGCTTTTATTCGTTATGCAGAGAAGCACAAAGGCTACATTTGCTATGATCATGTTTCTACTAAAACTATCATATCCAGGCATGTTTTGTTTAATGAGTGTGACTTTCCATATAGGTCTCTTCTTTCTAAATCTCAGTTACATTTGCATTCCAGTCCTATCCCAGATTATTTTCATTTCATTTCTTCAAATTTCTTCTCTTTACTTCCTTTCTCCATGCCAACTTTTCCATCTACTCAGCCTTCCAATGCTCATATCAGTACACTTCCTGGTTCACCTGCCTCCACACACTCAGAAGCTTCTGGTTTCTTATCTAAATCTTCTAGTCAGATTAGTGCACTTCCTAATCCACCTATCTCAACCCCGTCAACAACATCTTATTCCTCATCTGGTTCTTCTGGTAAGACAGTTGGTGCTATTACCTCAGATTCCAGCTGTGGAGTCCATCATTGCTTATCTGAGTCTAATCAGGAAGATGTTTCTCGTTCTTCCACTTTTCAGCCCAATTTCCTACAAGTAATGTTACCAATCACATGGGTCAACATGCACCCTATGCAGACTAGATAAAAAAATGGGATCTCTAAAAGAAAAGCCTTTTATTCTCAGGCAGGTGCTGATCTCATGGAAATTGAACCTACTTCCTTCACTTTGGCTGTTTCTGCTCCAGTATGGCAACAAGAAATGAAGGAAGAGATTGATGCGTTGCTTTCTCAGCACACTTGGGACTTGGTTTCTATACCTGTCAACAAAAACCTGGTTGGTTCCAAATGGGTTTACAGGGTCAAAAAGAACTCAGAAGGAAGTGTTGCTCGATACAAAGCACGGCTGGTTGCTCAAGGTTTTAGCGAGGAGCCAGTATTGGACTATGGTGAGACTTTCAGTTTAGTTGTAAAACCAACAACAGTGAGACTTGTTCTGGCCTTGGCAGCTCAATTCAAATGGAAACACAGGTAGATAGATGTTAAGAATGGTTTCTTCCATGGAGATCTCAAGGAAGAAGTTTATAGGAAGCAGCCCCTTGGTTTTGAAAGTGAAGCACGTAAGGACTATGTTTGTCTACTCATAAAATCACTCTATGGATTAAACAAGCCCCAAGGGACATGAATGAGAAGTTCACCAACTTTCTTCCTGGGCTAGGTTTCAATACAACTTAGGCTGATGCTTCCTTATTTTTCAAGCAAGCTCCTACTTGTATAGTCATCCTTCTTCTCTATGTAGATGACAACATTCTCACTTGAAGTTCAAATGTTGTTGTTCAAGAAGTGATTGATGTCGTCACTGATGAATTTGAGATGAAGGACCTTGGACACTCGAACTATTTTTTGGGAATTCAGATCTCTCGTATGAAGTCTGATATGTTTCTATCTCAATCCAAATACATTACAGAACTTCTAGTCAAAATAGATATACTTGACAGCAGTATATTGGATACACCGTCAATTCCTGGATCCAGGCTAAGGAAAGTGGATGGACCTCTGTATAACAATCCTCACAACTACAGAAGTATTGTGGGAGCATTACAATACCTGACATTTACCAGGCCTGATATTGCCTTTTCTGTCAATTAGGTATATCAGTACATGCATTCTCCTTGTGAAAACCATTTCATGGCAGTTAAGAGTATACTACGTCTTCTCAAGGGCACTCTACATCATGGCCTGCTATATCCATCTGGTTCTCTTAATCTCCAAGGTTTCATAGATGCAGATTGGGCTGGAGACCCAAATAATAGACGAAGAACTACTGGTATGGCTGTCTTCTTAGGTTCAAACTCCATTTCTTAGATTTCTAAGAAACAAAACACTGTTTCGTGCTCTAGTACGGAAGCAGAATATAGAGCCTTGGCAATCACAGCAGCATAACTAGCTTGGATTCGTCAGGTACTATGAACTCTTCACATTCCATTTCTCAAAGCCTCTCTCATTTATTGTGACAACATGTCTGCAACAAGTATGCTAGCAAACCCAATCTTCTATTCCTGTGCAAAGCACATTGAAGTTGATTATCATTTTGTACGTGAAAGAGTGGTTCGAGGAGATTTGGATGTTCAACATGTCAAGTCAGCTGACCAACTAGCAGACATTTTCACTAAGGCTGTCAGGACCAACCCCGATTATCACCCCAATAACCAAGGTGAACCCTGCTCCAGTCTGACAACCCAACACAAAAGACCGAAACGACCTCACGAAAACCACAAAGTACATTGTCAGACGAAGGAGAATTTAAAAACATCGAAGAGTCAACCGTTATACAGAGCATAGTACACAACGAAAAGACAGAAGTCCTACTCAGAGGTATTACACACGCCACGAAAAACTGGTAACACTCCGGGTCAACTCTCGAGGATAACTCTATGCCTCCAACGCTGCCTCAATGTCAACCCCCGCGCTAGCTCCACGACCTGGAGGCAGTTAAAAACCAGAAAGTGTGAGTGGACCAGTAGGAATAAAAGTTTCAAAAACCATTTCATAAACAACCAGGGTTTGGCCCTCAGTTTAGAAAACATGCATGCATAACCCAATTTCTGAAAACAGTTATAAATCATATCATTTTCATCATAGAAACCGCAGCATCATAAATACAGTAGGATAAACGTTATAAAACATTAGCAGTAAAGCATAAGATACCAATATAATCATCCGATCAAACCTGCTGGATCTATCCGAGTATTTAAACTCCCGAGTCTTTAAACTCAATCTAGGCCTCAATATCATCTGAGTCTTTAAACTCCCGAGTCTTTAAACTCCCGAGTCTTTAAACTCAACAGGCCTACGGGGGAAAATATCAATATCCGAGTCTTTAAACACCCGAGTCTTTAAACTCAATCCGGGTCTTTAAACAAAATCCGAGCCCGTCCCCCGTCAAACATAATCCAGGTCTTTAAACTCAATAATCAGATCCAGCAAATCCAATCAAAAACCATTTGAAAACCTTTTCTAAAGCCATATCCAAACCCGAATCCAAAATCACCATCCGGAAGCCTTTCCGGCGTTCAGAACCGTCATTCTGAACCCAAATCCAGAATTCCACTTTTCAACTTTAAAACCAATTCCGCTTTCCGAAATCCGATTCTAAAACCGAAAACCTTGTTTGTCAAATCATGTTCCAAAATCCACTTATAATCATTGAAAACAATTTATCGTTTGAAATCCCAAAACCATAGCATAATAATCAGAAATCAAGCATTTCTCGTAAAACGTGCCAAATGCGTAATTTCCTCGAAAAACGTGAAATCATATAAAACAGTTATAGCATAATCAATAATCATGAAATCACATATAAAACCATAAATCAAGTAATTAAAAGCAGTTATGCATGCTCAGTTATAAGGAAGGAGTCCACTCACAGTTACCGGGCACGTCACTCGCGTCCCGAATGTCCTGTACGTTCCTCGACCTCCTCGGGGATTCCCGATCCAGTCACAAGTCACCAAAGCGAGTAACTAACACGTCCACTAAGTTCCTCATATTTTTCCCCAATTTTCCCGAACTTCAAACGTAACTATCCAAGACCCTAAACCTTCAACCACGTAGAACTAACCCGAAACAACGTCCGGTTGTCCCGAAACCTATCCCAAAAGACTCATTACAACGATTAGACCAAAAACTATGTTGGAAGGTTTGTCGGAATCCTCCCCAAACGCCGCCACGCGCTGCCCAAAGTGGCTGCGCGTGGGCCTCACGCGCCTGCACACAATCACTCTTCATCGTCTTCTTCGATGGGTCGATCGGTCTGAACCGGCGTTCCCGGTTCTCCGTCCTTGGACTTAGGATGACGCATGTCGATGGGTCGATCGGTCGATCGGCCTGCACGCATGTCGCCTGTCGTTGGACTCAGGATGACGAGATCTACCTAATGGTCCTCGGTCTATGTGTAAAAACTCTGTCGTGTGAAAAGTCAACTTTTCCCCCTATTTTAACCAAATTACGGTAATGCCCTCAACCTTCCGAACATCATAACTTCCTCCTCGGATGTCGGAATTGGGCGTGCCACCTATCTACGGACTCATGACGTCCCGAAGTACGCACAGTCATCGATCAATGCCCAATTAACCGTCCGAACTAAAAGTCAACATTTTGCCCAAACTAGGGGTAAAATCGTCATTTTACGCCCAAGGTCCAACAGTACCCAACTAACCACCAATTAAGCTTACTAATCCGTCACTAATCACTTCCCTAATCCCGACTTCCGGGACGGGTCGTTACAATCTACCCTCCTTAAAAGAATTTTGTCCCAAAATTCCACAGCTCGTACCCTACAGCTGGTCTCCTACCCGGTGGTCAACGCTCGCCAACCACAACTAGTTTAAGTACGCCACAACACCCCTACTACCAATTCAGCACTTCTGACACTCTATTAAGTCGAACGTACCTAAAACTTCATGGTGTACGCAAGTTAAACTCTATGAAAAGAAAACAAAGGTATTTTAAAATACCTCATTTAGAGTACTCAATAGAGGTCTTAGAGTACATCCTCACGTACAACCACCTACACCCTTCGGGAACCAACTCATGCTTTCCCCAGACTCCCGGTTTCTTGGTCGCTAGGAAGTCCTAAGGTAACCCAACTACTTCGACCACCGTGTCGGAATAACCAACAAAGTCCTAAAGGCACTTCCTCGATTGTGGGTTCTCTCAATAACCTCATATCGATCAGTTATAGTCACTCTTTCAACGAAACTTACTGTAGTCCTCAACCTCGTCACTCCAAGTTACCTAGGGGAAAATCATAAACTCTACCCCGGGATCCAACAAAATGTTTACAACACAACCAAGGATAGTAAAGGTACCTGTCACTGCACCGGGTGCTGACTAAGCCTCCTGCTGAGTCATCGCAAACACTCGGCCCTGGGGTCCTGAAGATCTACCACGTCCTCTCAAACTACTAGTAGCACCACCACCTCCTCTGGTGCCTGCAGTCCCTGATGCTGACGCTGTGCTCCATCCTGGCTCCACCACTCCTCGGCCTACGCCACCCTCCTGGGGTAACAACGGACACTCGCGTCGGAAGTGACCTCGCTCCCCACAATAGTAACACACATCCCAACCGGGACCACTACTCGGTTTTCCGGTGGACGTAACAGACATCGCACTAGCTTGCGGAGTCGGCTGTACTCGTAGTCCACGGAACTTTGAACTCTGGAAACTACCAGGTCTGCCAAAACGATCATCGTCTGCCGACGATGCTCCATTGTAGTTACCCTTCTTCGGTGTCTTCTGGCTCGAAGCTCCTGAAAAAGGTGGCTCCCTGCGTCGTACCGGCAAGCTAGCCTCAACCCTTACGGCAGCATCTGACAACTCTCGGAGGGTCGCAAACGATCCAGCCGTCACTATGGCCCGAATCTCGCCTCGCAGGCCCAACTAAAACCTACGACACTTCTCGGCTTCAGTAGCCACAAACGCAGGAGCAAAACGAACCAACATCTGAAACTTCTGTTCGTACTCAGCCACACTCATACTCCCCTGTTGGAGCTGCAGAAACTCAGCCTCCTTGGCATCGCGGAAAGAACGAGGGTAATACTGATCCAAAAAACGCTCCCTAAACGTCTCCCAGGTCACAGTGTGGGCATCCCAGCTTGACAACTCGAGGGTATACCACTACTCGTACGCCGCACCGTCCAGTAAAAAGGTAGCCAATAACACCCGATCCTCCGGTGGGAATCGCATCACTCCGGAAATCCGCTCAAATCTCGTGATGCACCTGTGAGCTTCCTCAGGGTCTGCCCCACCACTAAACGTCGTAGCCCCGAGCCGCTGGGCTCGCTCAATCGTAGCACTCTCCGCACCTCTCGCCGCTTCGTCTTTAGGTCGTGGATGGGGTTCACGTCTCGGAGGCATAGTCAACCGCACGCTGAAAGAGGCATAGAATTTGTCAAAAAACCTAAACACAACCTCACAACAGACACAAACCAACAAACCCATTCTCTAATACCAATTGTCAGGACCCACCCGATTATCACCCCAATAACCGAGGTGAACCCTGCTTCCGTCTGACAACCCAACACAAAAGACCGAACCAACCTCACGAAAACCACAAAGTACATTGCCAGACGAAGGAGAATTTTAAAACATCCAAGAGTCAACCGTTATACAGAGTATAGTTGTAACGACCCGTCCCGAATTCCGGGATTAGATTAGTCACTAATCTTGATTAGCGAGGTTGAACGGTGGTTAGTAGGGCGGAATCGGACAAATTGTGCAAAATGACCGTTTTGCCCCTGGTCGTGGGCAAAATGTTGACTTTTTGTTCGGGCGGTCAAATGGACTTTGACCGATGACCGTGACGTAGTTCGGGACGTCACGAGTTCATAGACAGGTGGCACGTTCGATTCCGACATCCGTAGAGAAAGTTATGGTGTTCGGAAGTTGAGGGGTATTTTGGTAATTTGGCTTGTTAGGGGCCAAATGTTGACTTTTTGATCGGGAGGTCCGTTGGGCGAGGGCCAAGGACTGTTACGTAGGTCTCGTCGATACGAATCCAACGACAGGCGGCATGCCGAAATCGGAGATCCGACGACGAAGTTATGGTCAAGGACGTAAAACGCGATTAACTGAGACTCGGAATAAAATAATAATAAAATAATAAAATCTGATTACTTTAACCAAACCAATCTGGACCCTTGATGAATGACACATGTCATCATCTCCTTCCTTCCCTAATTCAGGGATCCTTGCTGGCCATTTAAATTAATTAATCTTTTCCTCCCCTCAAATCCTCACCATCCATTCAAACCACAGCTTGAATCCCAGCCCTTGATCTCATCTTCCTTTATTTCTTAAACCCTCAGAACACATTCCTCTCACTTTCATTTTCTCTCAAAACCGTGAGCACGGTTTCCTTCCAAGAACAAACACCACCACATCTCAGCCTCAACCCATGCACCAGACACGTCCAGATAGACCCCAGCCACCTCCAGACGACGGCCACCACCACCACGGCCGCCCTGCACGGCCGGAAACCACCCAGACCCGAGAGGAACCCGATCGGCCCAAAATTGTCCAACCATCCAAACCTTCATATCTGGGCTCGAACAAACGCAGGGATTGGTAAACTGGAACCTTAGGACGACTCAGACCACGACTGGACGGGCCACGGCGGCGCCACGGCGGCGGTAAGTCTGAAAAACCGTGAAGACCCGATTTACTTCCCTGCTTCGAAACGTCCGTTTTTGACGTTGAAATTGTTTGTTTGTTTTTGAGACATGTCCTAGGAACCTAGACGACCATTTTGGACCATGAACCACGGCCGGAATCTCGACGAGTCGCCGGAGAGGATGACCTGAGTTCTCAGCCGCTTTTCCCGTCAGTTTTCAGGTAGTTTAATCCACCTAAAAATGAGTTTGGATGTCACAGAACCGTAGAGGAGGTTATGACGAGTCCATAGGATCAAACCGCATCAAAAATGGTGGTCTGGAACTCGATCTGTGATCGGGTCAAGTCGCGGGTCGACGGCGACCCGGTTACAGACCCGGTTTCAGAACCCGGTTACTGTAGCATGACGTCATCAATGTTGACCTGAGTGTTGACCTGGCGCGTGGGGGCGCGTGAAGGGTATTTTGGGGAAACTTCCAACATGACTTTTAATCTATTCGATGTAACGGACATTTTGGAATTGGTTTCGTGTCGATCGGACACCGTCTCGATAGTGTTCCGGATGTCCGAAGGTTTTAAATCAAGTTTAAAAATAAGTAAAAATTCGGGAAAATTACAGGACTTTGATAGGATGTTAAAAATGAGGTTAGTGACCCTCTAATGTGATTTGGACAGGATTGGGAGTCCCGGTGATAGTGGTGTGGCCCGGGAGGGCCGGTGGCACGCGTATCGAGGCACACGGTTAAAACGGTCTGTGAGTGGACTTTGGTTTTATAAATCCTATGCATGCTTAAATGTGTTATATGGTTTATATACATGATTTCTATGATGGTATTTGTGAGTATTGATTTTGGGTATGTTGCACGTATTTCGAGGTGTTTTCCGTATTTCACGTGTATCGGGATTAACGGTTTATTTGTGGTTTTGCATGCTTGTGGTTAAATAAATATTATGATAAAATGGTTTTTATATTGGAAAGATGAACTCGGGCTTGAGGCCCACTTGTTTTGGAAATTTTGGACTTGGAGTCCATTTGAGAATCGGGCCGGGGGCCCAGTTGGTTAATGAAATCGGGCCAGGGGCCCAGTTGGTATAAAATCGGGCTAAGACCCATTTGAGTTATGTATCGGGCATGGGGCCCAGTTGGATTAAAATGATGATTTCGGGTCAGGGGCCCTATATTTAATAAATGTGGTTTCGGGTCAGGGACCCTAAATGGAAATGTGTTGTTTTATGGAAAATTCGGGCAGGGCCCATTGTGATGTTGTGAAATGAGTTAATAAAACTATTTTTCCATATACCATCTGTACACATGGATATATGATGGTCTCCTCCAGATGTCTGGGACACTGGGGAAGTCACGGTGCATTGCCTGTGAAGGGTCACCATACGAAGCAGCCGGACCGTATGATGACTCAGGAGCAGGATTGCTATGATTGACGTCAGGGACGTCAGACATCAGGGATGTCAGATATATGGACCCGGAGAGACCCCGGGCAGCACGCGTAGCTTATAAAACCGTGAGATATGACGTCAGGGACGTCTAGCATCAGGGATGCTGGTGATGGTAATGGTAAAATACGATTTAATGAAATGGCTTTCCGGGTGGATTTATGATTGTGTGATTTTAATGAATTAATGTTCATTTATGGTAGTGGGTGGTGACCCACATGGTCGTATATGTATGGTGGTGGTATTCCACGGTTTTGGGCTGAGTTCCCACACTTGGTTTTTGGTTAACGGTTTTTGGGCTAAGGCCCTAAGGGCTCGGTTGAGCAAACGTTTTGGTTACTGGTTTTTGTGGCATGCATACGTTTTTATTGGAGGGCATAAATGTCTTATAAATGTATTTGATGAACTTACTGGCTCACAGCTTTTGGTTTTAATGCCCTTCAGGTTGATCACGGATGCGATTGCAGCAGAGACTGGGACATTGCATACCTCCTCCATCGATCCTTGCGCACTCTGGATGCCCCGTTTGGGCAGTGATTCTTGGTTATCCCTTGTCTAACACCCCTTGTTGGACGGGAGCAGGGCATATTCCATGTTAATCCCGGGTGGATTGGGATGGGTCCTGTCAATAGTACACAACGAAAAGACAGAAGTCCTACTCAGAGGTATTACACACGCAACGGAAAACTGGAAACACTCCGGGTCAACTCTCGAGGATAACTCTATGCCTTCGACGCTGCCTCAACGTCAACCCCCGCGCTAGCTCCACGACCTGGAGGGCAGTTAAAAACCAGAAAGTGTGAGTGGACCAGAAAGAATAAAAGTTTCAAAAACCATTTCATAAACAACCAGGGTTTTGCCCTCCGTTTTGAAAACATGCATGCATAACCCAATTTCTGAAAACAGTTATAAATCATATCATTTACATCATCGAAACCGCAGCATCATAAACACAGTAGGATAAACGTTATAAAACATTAGCAGTAAAGCATAAGATACCAATATAATCATCCGATCAAACCTGCTGGATCTATCCGAGTCTTTAAACTCCCGAGTCTTTAAACTCAATCCAGGCCTCAATATAATCCGAGTCTTTAAACCCAATAAACAGATTCAGCAAATCCAATCCAAAACCATTTGAAAACCTTTTCTAAATCCATATCCAAACCCGAATCCGAAATCACCATCCCGAAGCCTTTCCGGCTTTCAAAACCGTCATTCTGAACCAAAATCCAGAATTCTACTTTTCAACTTTAAAACCAATTCCGCTTTCCGAAATCCGATTCTAAAATCGAAAACCTTGTTTGTCAAATCATGTTCCAAAATCCATTTATAATCATTGAAAACCATTTATCGTTTGAAATCCCAAAACCATAGCATCATAATCAGAAATCAAGCCTTTCTCGTAAAACGTGCCAAATGCGTAATTTCCTCGAAAAACGTGAAATCATATAAAAATTTATAGCATAATCAATAATCATGAAATCACATATAAAACCATCAATCAAGTAATTAAAAGCAGTTATGCATGCTCAGTTATAAGGAAGGAGTCCACTCACAGTTACCGGGCACGTCACTCGCGTCCCGAATGTCCTGTACGTTCCTCGACCTCCTCGGGGATTCCCGATACTGTCACAAGTCACCAAAGCGAGTCACTAACACGTCCACTAAGTTCCTCCTATTTTTCCCCAATTTTCCCTAACTTCGAACGTAACTAACCGGGACCCTAAACCTTCAACCTCGTAGAACTAACCCGAAACAACGTCCGGTTGTCCCGAAACCTAACCCAAAAGACTCGTTACAACGATTAGACCAAAAAATATGTTGGAAGGTTCGCCGGAATCCTCCCCAAGCGCCACCACTCACTGCCCAAAGTGGCTGCGCGTGGGCCTCACGCGCTTGCACACAGTCACTCTTCATCGTCTTCTTCGATGGGTCGATCGGTCTGAACCGGAGTTCCCGGTTCTCTGTCCTTCCTCCACCATTTTCATCCTTTTTTCCACCCGTAGTTTCGTCCAACCCTAAGCAACTAATCCCAATCCTAAAAACTAAGAATCACGGCTTCAATCCCATCTTCCCAACTCGAAACATAAACCCGTCCAAAATCTTGTTCAAGCTCCCGGCCAACCGTGCAACCCCCCATCACGGTTTCGAGTTTAAACGACTCCTAAAGACCTTCTGAACTCATTAGAACCTATAGAACACGTCGACTCAGCCCCAAAGGTCCCGGCTTTCAAATTGAAACAAAACGGAAAAACAGAGGAATTTGAAATTACTTCACCTGCCGCTCACCTCCGTGGGCTCCGCTGTGTCCCTAGGTGTCCACTCAACTCCTCAGGTCCTCCACCGTCCTCTGAACACCACCACTCAACCGTTTTGATCAAAACACGGCAGCACCCCACCAAACTCCCTCTCTGTTTTCCTGAGATACTCAGACCCTCCTCACATACTCACTTGAGGTCTCAATTCCTCTCACCACCTTGCTTGCACTCCTAGCCTTCCCCCGATCACACTCACACACTCAAGCACTCACACACTCACCCAGAACCCGATCAATTTCCCTCTCAAACCTCACTCTGTTTTCTCTCGAATGCACGACTACACTACACACAGCCCAAATTAATTTATCCGTGAAATCTTGTAGAACCCACTGGATAACCCCCACGTGTCAAAGCCCTGTGGTCCCAAACTCAAAAATATCCAATCCTTCCTGTACACTTGGCCTTATCAGATTGGCCCAATTCCCAAGGCACAAAAAGACCAAAATAGCCCTAATGTCCAAATTACGATTCTACCCTTACCGTTCTAGACCCGTATCTCGCTGGTCCCACGTCGGATGAACACATGCCACCTGTCGTTGGACTTAGGACGACGAGATCTACCTAATGGTCCTCGGTCTACGTGTAAAAACTCTGTCGTGTGAAAAGTCAACTTTTCCCCCTATTTTAACCAAATTATGGTAATGCCCTCAAGCTTCCGAACATCATAACTTCCTCCTCGGATGTCAGAATCGGGCGTGCCACCTGTCTACGGACTCGTGGCGTCCCGAACTACGCCACAGTCATCGGTCAATGCCCCATTGACCGTCCAAACTAAAAGTCAACATTTTGCCCAAACTAGGGGTAAAATCGTGATTTTACGTCCAAGGTCCAACTGTACCCAACTAACCACCGATTAAGCTCACTAATTTGTCACTAATCACTTCCCTAATCCTGACTTCCGGGACGGCTCGTTACAAAGGCCCTTGCTGAAAATCCCTTTCAAATGCATTCTTTAAATTTGACCTTGGAACCATCAAATTGAGGGAGGGTGTTAGAATTCCACCTGTCATATGGCATCTGGCATGTTACCATCAGTCCTTGTATTCAGTTAGATTTATGTTAAGTCTCCTTGCAAGGTGTACAAGAGTTAGTTAGAGGCAGTTAGTAGTTACTTGATGAGTACGGCTTGTGTACTCCTATCGATGTATAAGTTCTCCTCTCTCTTTGTTTTCTGTATCTTCTTGTATTCTCAATATACAAGATTCTCTTCATCTTATTTTCTCTCAACTATCAAGATCACCATTCCTTATCTCCAAGCTTGTTAATACACAAGTCATTGCCCTTGCATGGTACGCTTATCTCAACGAAATACTTCTTTGGTCAGAAAAAAATGCTCATATTCCCCACACCAAATGTCACTACCCATCCCAATCATCTCGGGATTAACACGGGATGTGTCATGATCTTGTCTGACACGATAATTCAAACCTTCAGCCCGACCAACTTCTAGAGCAGGCTAGGATCTGGTGGAAGAGTGTTATGTCTCGGTCTCTGCTATAGTCTGCATTCGTGATCAACCTGAAGGCCATTAAAAACAACGAAAACTGTGAGTGGATGAAAATCAATAGTTTAAAAAAACACATTTCATAAAAGACCTTTATGCCCTTCACTAAAAGGAATGCATGCATTCGAAAACCATTACCAAACCATTTGTTCAAATAACCATTATTAGGGTCTCAGCCCCAATTTCCGTAAATCCAAGTTATACGGGGCCCTGGCCAAATCCATTTACACAAATCCGTAACATATTGACCATATGTGGCAACTCAGCCCAAAACCGTAAATCCAAGTATGTGGGTCATTGCCCAAATCCATTTACTATTCATAAAACACAATTTCATAAATCCAAGAAATCAGGTTTACCAATTATCATATAACCAATCCTGTCACGGTTTCCAAAGCTACGCGCATGCTACTCGGGATCTCAAACCCCAAGTCTTCCCAGGATCCACCAAGGTCAATGTCTGCAGATCATTGACCCTCCCTGGGGTTATAATCCATATATGCCTTCTTAAGAGTAAGGTACCCCACGGGGGCGACTCCACTCTACTAGTGCTCCGTGACTACTTCAGGGTCCACCCAGGCCAACGGCCTTCCCCGGAGGAGACAATCCATAAATACAAGGATGGTATATGAAAAACCATTTGGAAATCATTCTTAAAACCTTTCAAACCTTTCAGAGGATCCATGCCCAGTCCCCATAAACCGTCATGAAACCAAAAATCCATGTTTCCAAATCCAAATCCATTTAGGGTCTCCGAACCTGAAATCACATTTATAAACTGTAACTGGGACTCAGGCCCTATATCATAACCAATTGGGCCTCAAGCCCGATCATGTAAACCAACTGGGCCTTAAGCCCGATTTCGTAAACCAACTGGGCCTCAAGCCATATTTCGTAAACCAACTGGGCCTCCGGCCAGATACCTTATTAAATCATATGGACTCGAAGTCCGATAGTTCATAAATCAAATGGGTCTCGTGCCCGATTCCATATTTTCAAATCTGAAATCAATTCACGAACCAATTGGGCTCCTGGCCCGATAAAGTAACTAAAATGGACTTCAAGTCCGAGAGTTTCCAAAACAAATGGATCTCGTGCCTGAGTTTACCTTTTCAAATCCAAAAAATTTCATTGAACCATTACCGAAACCATAAGCACGTATAACCAGTGCAAAACCACAAACCTCAATATACGTGCAAATAAGTAAATCGCCTCAAAATACGAGTAATTATGTAAATCACCAATATCCCAATCATCATGATAGAAATAATATCTATAGAACATATAAAACATTTATGCATGCATCACAGTTTAGAAATCAAGGTCCACTCATAGATCGTTCTATGCTGCCGCATCGATATGCGTGCCGTAAGCCTCCCTGGGCTAATCACCGTCACCGGGACTCCCAAACCTGTCCAAATCATACTAGAGGGTTACTAACTACTTCATTAACCTCTCATTGAATCCCCATAATTTTCCCAAATTTTAACTATTTATAAACTCGATCCTAAACCTTCGAACATCCCGAACTATATCGAAACGATGTCCGATTGACACGAAACTAGCCCCAAAATATTCGTTACATCGAATAGATGAAATTACATGTTGGACATTTCCCCAAAGGACAGATCACGCGCCCTCACGCGCCGCCCAAAGGGGTTGCGCGTGAAAGCCACACGCCCCTGCACTGTTCAGCCCTATCCTTCGGTAGACCGGGTCTACTGGTTTCGACCAAATCGGACCGGCGAGACCGGTCTAGTGTTCTATCTCCTCCATTTTTTATCCTTTTTCAATTTTTTCAATTCCTATAGGTTCCTATTATCATTCCCTATCGATCTACATCCTCAAAACACGAGGAAAACAATCAAAAATATACCTCCCATAATCAAACAGTGAGCTCGACTTTCAAGCTCAGTTCCTAGTCCTTTCAGCCTCCCATTTCTTTCGAAAATGATCCTCACCAAGTCCTCCTGGTCCCTAAGTCGTGCTAGAATCAAAAGAAACTCAAAACAACATCCAAAAACTAGGTTTCCAAATTTTGTGTAACGACCCGTCCCAAATTCCATGATTAGATTAGTGACTAATCACAATTAGTGAAGCTAATCCGTGATTAGTAGAGCGAAATCGGACGAACGATGCGAAATGACCGTTTTGCCCCTGGGCGTGGCAAAATGTTAACTTTTCAATCGGGCGGTAAAATGGACTTTGACCGATCACCGTGATGTAGTTCGTGACATCACGAGTTCATAGACATGTGGCACGTTCAATTCCGACGTTCGAGGAGGAAGTTATGACGTTCGGAAGTTTAGGGGCATTTTGGTAATTTTGGTTAAAGAGGAGTCAAAGGTTGACTTTTTGACCGAGAGGTCCGATGGCCGAGGGCCAAAGACCGTTACGTAGATAAGGACGATACGAATCCGTAGACAGGCGGCACGTCAAATTCGGACGTTCGACGACGAAGTTACGGTTCACGGAAGTTCGAGAGCACTATTGCACGAATTACGAGACGAACTAACTTTTAGACTCTAGTGGGGACCAGATATTTTATGGAGGCCCAATGGATGAGTGACAAGTGTCACCCATCCACAGGCCACCTATATTGATTCATGCATCGACCATTTTTCCTCGTTCAAACTCAAACACCCGATCTCACCATTCCTCTCCACCTTTGTGCAACCCAAACCCATCCCACCTTCAACCCATGATCAGCTGGGAGGACCAGAGAGTGAGGGAGGACGGGAGGATGTGGTGGCCGGCCCGGGACGGCGCAGCCAAGGACGGCAGGGCCAAGGAACCCGTGAGGTTCACGGTAAGCCATTTTCAATCCAATTTCCATTTTTAATTGCTATGGGTCATTTTGGTTGCTTCCAATGAATTAAATGAGTTATTAGGATTGTTTTAGGAAGGTTTTGATAAGCTTTGGGTGGCTGTACAGCCATGGTACAGTTTTGGAAAGCTTGAACCGAATGGTTCAAGAATTGAACCATGAGTTTCGTGTAGTTTTAGGTTTTTTTTTATTAGTAAAAATGATAGGGAATGAAGAGATATGAATTATAGGATTAATTAGGGTTGAAATCGGACCAAAATAGGGCAGGAAAACCTCTGAAAAATTCTCGCCGGTTCGGAACAGTACTGCTACAGTAACCGGTCCAAAACAAAAAAAAACGGTTTTTAGGGGTAGGTGATGATGAACAGTGTTTTCGACATTCTAGGGCTCGTGAGGACGCGTGGTTCATAATTTGGGAAAGTGTTCAACACGGGAAATCTTCTATTCGATGTAACGAAGATTTTGGGACTGGTCTCGTGTCAATCGGACACCGTCTCGATATGTTTCGGGGCATCGGAAGGTTTAGGGTCGATTTAAAAATAGTTAAAAGTTCGGGAAAATTACGGGGCTTTGGTAGGAGGTTAATTAAGTAGTTAGTAACCTTCTATTAAAATTTGGACAGGTTTGGGCGTCCCGGTGGTGGTGATCGGCTCGGGGAGCCGTATGGCACGCAAATCGAGGCGGCAGCTCGAACGGTCTGTGAGTGGACCTTGATTTCTAAACTGTGATGCATGCATAAATGTTTTATATGAATTATGAATATGATTTTATGATTTTATGATTTTGATTTGGATGCTTGTGAATTATATGGTTTCACGTATTTCGAGGAGATTTACGTGCTTGCACGTAAATCGAGGTTTTTCGGTTTTACACTGATTTTCCATTCTTGTGCTTTTGGATATGATTTCATGAAATGATTTTGGATTTGAAAAGGTAATTCTCGGACTTGAGGTCCATTTGATTTACGGAATCGGGCTGGAGGCCCAATTGGTTTACGATTCGGACCGGGGGTCCAGTTTCTATGTGGATTCGGGCCTAGGGCCCAGTTATGTGTTACAAATGGTTTTTATGGTTCATGACGGTTTATGGGAACCGGCATGAACCCTTGAAATGGATTTACGGGTCATGACGGTTTATGGGAACCGGCATGAACCCATGAAAGGATTTTATGGTTCATGACGGCTTATGAGGGGCCGGGCATGAATCATGGAAAAGTTTAAAGAATGATTTCAAAAGTTTTTTCATATTCCATCCTTTATATATGATTGTCTCCTCCGGGGAGGGTCGTTGGCCTGGGTGGACCCCGAACTAGTCACGGAGCACTGACTGAGTGGAGTCGCCCCCCAGTTGGGTTCCTTACTCTCAGGATGGGCATGGTTCGTTACCTCCAGGGAGGGTCATTGATCTACGGAGATTGACCTGGGTGGACCCTGGAGAGACTTGGGTTTGAGACCCCGGTTAGCACACGTGTAGCTCTATTTTACCGTGACAGGTTCTGGATATGAATATAAGGGATAAACATGATCTAAATTGGTTTGGGAAATTATGTTTTATGATGACAAATGGTTTTGGGCTGAGATCCCACATATGTTTACTATGTAATGGTTTTCTGTAAAGGGTTTTGGGTAGGAGCCCGTAGAACTTGTATTTATAGAATTTGGGGCTGAGACCCTAATTATGGTTGTTTAAACTTATGTGTTTGGATAAATGGTTTTACTATGCATGCATGCTTTTTAGTGGAGGGTATAAAGGTCTTTGAGGAAATGTTTTTATAAATTCTTTATTTTTGTCCACTCACAGTCTTTCTGTTTTTAATACCCTTCGGGTTGGATACGGTGTGGACTGTAGCAGAGATCGAGATATCACATACCTCCTCCGGATCATGGCGTACTCTGATAGCCCAGGAGGGCAAAGGTCGGAAGTATCCCTTGTCTGACACTTCGTGTCAGACGGGAGCAGGGTCGTCCCGCAATAATCCTGGGGGGATTGGGATGGGTCCTATCAACGTGGTATCAGAGCATAGGATTGCTTGTCAGAGCGGGGTTGTCTCTATTCGAGCAACCACGGAGCTCTTGGATTGTACGCAGGTCGAGGATGTGATATCTCAATGGGCTACAGTTCGTGGTCAACCTGATCATTGGGATGTCGGTACGATAGTTAGTAGGTTGGAATCGTGATATGTCATGGTTAGGCACTTGATGCCGGGGTTGACATAGTTCTGTCATGGATGACAGTGTGGGACCCTATGAAGGGATTATCGTAATAGTATTTTAGTGTTTGGATCGTGAGACGGTTAGCGGGATCGTCTTTCACGATGCCGTTGGATCAATTCCGACGACTGATTCGGTGTTGTAATCATCCGATGGTCGGATAGTGTCGAGTTAGATGGATTCACTACCGGGAGCAGTTGAGTTATGGATTACATTACAGAGGGCAGTTAGCAGGCGGTTTCGTGGAATCCTAGTTGGATTGACGGTAGGATTGGATTGACGTCTTTTCGATGACAAGATCGCGGGGACGGTCAGATTGTGGATTGTACTGCAGTTGGTAGCTTGCAGTTGGGTTCAGGTGAACTCTAGGTGTGATTGTGGAACCCTACCTTAGGTGTACGATTCAGGAATGTGAGTTGATGAGTGATTTGACTTGGTCGACTATTCAGATTTGGATTCGTTAGTCGGTCTAGTCAAGTTAGGTTGTGTTGGGACTGCACTTCGCAGTCGGGGTTGTACTTATCGGTTAGACCTAGCAGGTTGTCGTGCTACCATAGTTGTGATGGATTGTTGGTACAACTAAGGTCATGGACGACCTGGTAGACGACATTGGTTTAGTCGAGTTACGACTGGTTAGAGATGGTTTTGACAAGTTATCAGGGTTGGTACTTGTCGATGGAATCCCGGAGCGGGGATACCGAGTAGTTGGTATAGGTGGTTGATTCCGTTGGATGCGTAGTCTGGATATCGAGATGTCTGGTAGTTCGGTCTACACGAGGTTGTGGCAGACGCTACTATCGATAGACGTAGTCGAATTTTATCCGGTCGAGTAGACTCAGGTTGTCGTGACGATGGTACGAGGTGCGTGAATAACGCATATGTATGAGTAGTGATTCTGGATTCGACTTGGTTACGACTGAGTGCGATCGCAAAATGAGACGGGGACGTTCGGGAGACGTTTCCTTTTCTCGTATGAGTTGTCAGGGTGACTGTACCTAGAGTTGTTGGGTACGATAGAGGCAGAGTTTCTCCTTTTCGAGCAGAGGTACGGGATCGTCGCTCGGTATGAGCGGAGGTCCAGGGTTGTCAGTTTTGCACATGGTATGCTAGTGTTATTGCTGATGCTTGTGTGCTGATGCTGATGGATTATAATGGGATACTGGTACTGGTGTTGGTGCTGGTGCCGGTGATTGTGATGACGGTGAGTTACGAATCGGGATGTGACTCCATCGAGATACGTATATGTTCAATATCTGTGGTTCGGGAGTGGATCACAGATAGTGACGGACTGGATTGGATCCAACAGTAGTTGGGACTCGTGGTACGAGATGCGTGTGTTGGATGCCGTTTAGGCACATTTGTAAATAATATACAAGGTTTAACCTTGATTTGCTTGAATTCCACTCGGAATGAGTGTATCTAAATAAATGGTGTAAACCGACAGTCGAACTTGGTAGTGAGTTTGACTCGTTATGGTCGCATGGTTGATGTCCTAGTGTGTCGGTTCCGATATGATTGGAATTTCGGAATCGAGAGGTTGTAATTGTGGTGACGAGAGGAATGCGAGTTTTCCGCATTGGTATTGGGTATTTCGAAGTCATTTTGGGTGACTTCTCAGGTTCTACCATGATTGATGATGGTAGATGATGTTTATGATGTAGATGTTGTTGGTTGCCACTAGTACACTGATCGTGTATTGGTTGGTGGACCCGTGAATTGTCATGGGTCATCAGGTGGATGGTTAGCTGAGTGAGCTTATGTGGATCCCGATGGGGATCGGGATTGTGATGTTGTGGACCTTGGACATTGTGACGATTCTCGATCGTGACGTTCATGGTCGGGTGATGTAATGATAGGATCTGGATCGTGATTTTGATGATCCAGATAGGTGGAGAGTATATCGCTCTTACTTGGATGTTTGAGTTGAGGATGTTGGGACTGAACTTCTTTTCGAGGTAAATCCCATATGGTATGTTACTCAGGTGAGTAAGTGTCTGACGAGGTCAGATTTTGTCAGACATAGTACTAGTGTTGATGTTGGGATTGGCTTCCCTATGAAGTCAATCTAATGTGTGTCGAGGTAATTGTTTAAGCAGGTAACTGAAAGGTTCGGTTTTGACACGTCTCGGTAGACGAGAACGAGATTTCGGGTTTTGGAATCAGATTGCTGGATGACGATTCAGGATTTGATTTTGGAACTTGAAAGAGGATTTCTGGATTTGGGTTCGGAATGGTTATTCCTCATCTAGCTTACGGAATAATGATTTTGGATCCAGATTTGGATATGGCTATGGATGTGATTTCTGGGTTTGGATTCGGGATTTCTTACGAAATTGCGGATTCAGATTCGGATTTGGAAACTGATAATGGGTCGGAGTTTTGATCTGTCTGGTACGGGATTGGACAGATGGACTCCATTATTGAAACGTGATTGGCTACAACCTAGGTGGTTGTAGGCTGATTGATGGGTAGATGTACGTACCTTGTACGTAGTTCGAGGTACAATACCAGGTAGACTTGTCTTGCCTGGTGACGGTATATAGGTTATACCAGTGGTGTGTTGGTGAGCGTGTTGGTAGTCGGATTAGTTCCGATACCATTGGATTAGTTGAGGTTGTGGACTGGACATTGGATACTGTGCATTGGGTCATGGTGTTTCTGATGGGTCCAGTTACACACATGTCGAGTATTTTGTTGGTAAACGTATACTCAGGTTGAGTGAGTTGCTGGTTAGTGAAACCACAAATGGGTATAGTGTTAGTTTTCGACTAGCGACTATTAAGTGGTGACGGTTTGTCGGAGGTGTCAACGAGGATCGTTGAGTGAGGTCTGATGACTCCCGGTGGGAGTAGACATCAGGATTGTTTGGTGATTGAGGAAGGAACCTTCGAGTGTTTGTGTCAGTGACTTGGTAGATTTGACAAGTAGTGTCAATTCGGAACGTATGATTACGGTCATTCGACGTGGTCGAGTGTAGTCGATGTGACATGAGTGTTAATGGTACGTCTGGTTGCAGACGAGTACTGTTCTGGTTAGTGGGTGTACGAGTGTACACGTGTTTTGAGGTCAATTTTACTTTCCACGAGGTGGATGTGGAATCAAAATAGTTGGAGTTTCGAGAATGAAACTAAATTAAGGAGGGAAGAACGGTTGGAATTTCGAGGACGAAATTAAATAAGGAGGGAAGGCTGTAACGACCCGTCCCAAATTCCATGATTAGATTAGTGACTAATCACAATTAGTGAGGCTAATCCGTGATTAGTAGAGCGAAATCGGACGAACGATGCGAAATGACCGTTTTGCCCCTGGGCGTGGCAAAATGTTGACTTTTCAATCGGGCGGTCAAATGGACTTTGACCGATGATCGTGATGTAGTTCGTGATGTCACGAGTTCATAGACATGTGGCACGTTCAATTCCGACGTTCAAGGAGGAAGTTATGACGTTCGGAAGTTTAGAGGCATTTTGGTAATTTTGGTTAAAGAGGAGTCAAAGGTTGACATTTTGACCGAGAGGTCCTATGGCTGAGGGTCAAAGAGCGTTACGTAGATAAGGACGATACGAATCCGTAGACAGGTGGCACGTCGAATTCGGACGTTCGACGGCGAAGTTACGGTTCACGGAAGTTCGAGAGCACTATTGCACGAATTACGAGACGAACTAACTTTTGGACTCTAGTGGGGCCCAGATATTTTATGGAGGCCCAATGGATGAGTGACAAGTGTCACCCATCCATAGGCCACCTATATTGATTCATGCATCGACCATTTTTCCTCGTTCAAACTCAAACACCCGATCTCACCATTCCTCTCCATCTTTGTGCAACCCAAACCCATCCCACCTTCAACCCATGATCAGCTGGGAGGACCAGAGATTGAGGGAGGACGGGAGGATGTGGTGGCCGGCCCGGGACGGCGCACCCATGACCGGCGGGGCCAAGGAACTTGTGAGGTTCACGGTAAGCCATTTTCAATCCAATTTCCATTTTTAATTGCTATGGGTCATTTTGGTTGCTTCCAATGAATTAAATGAGTTATTAGGATTGTTTTAGGAAGGTTTTGATAAGCTTTGGGTGGCTGTAGCCATGGTACAGTTTTGGAAAGCTTGAACTGTATGGTTCAAGAATTGAACCATGAGTTTTGTGTAGTTTTAGGTTGTTTTAATTAGTAAAAATGATAGGGAATGAAGAGATATGAATTATAGGATTAATTAGGGTTGAAATCGGACCAAAATAGGGGAGGAAAACCTCTGAAAAATTCTCGCCGGTTCGAAACAGTACTGCTACAGTAACCGGTCCAAAACAAAAAAAACCGGTTTTCAGAGGTAGGTGATGATGAACAGTATTTTCGACCTTCTAGGGGCTCGTGAGGACGCGTGGTCCATAATTTAGGAAAGTGTTCAACACGGGAAATATTCTATTCGATGTAACGAAGATTTTGGGACTAGTTTCGTGTCAATCGGACACCGTCTCGATATGTTTCGGGGCATCTCAAGGTTTAGGGTCGGTTTAAAAATAGTTAAAAGTTCGGGAAAATTACGGGGCTTTGGTAGGAGGTTAATTAAGTAGTTAGTAACCATCTATTAAAATTTGGATAGGTTTGGGAGTCCCAGTGATGGTGATCGGCTCGGGGAGCCGTATGGCACGCAAATCGAGGCGGCACCTCGAACGGTCTGTGAGTGGACCTTGATTTCAAAACTGTGATGCATGCATAAATGTTTTATATGGATTATGAATATGATTTTATGATTTTGATTTGGATGCTTGTGAATTATATGGTTTCACGTATTTCGAGGCGATTTATGTGCCTGCACGTAAATCGAGGTTTTTTGATTTTACACTGATTTTCCATTCTTGTGCTTTTGGATATGATTTCATGAAATGATTTTGGATTTGAAAAGGTAATTCTCGGACTTGAGGTCCATTTGATTTACGGAATTGGGCCGGAGGCCCAATTGGTTTACGATTCGGACCGGAGGTCCAGTTTCTATATGGATTCGGGCCTAGGGCCCAGTTATGTGTTACAAATGGTTTTTATGGTTCATGACGGTTTATGGGAACCGGCACGAACCCTTGAAATGGATTTACGGGTCATGACGGTTTATGGGAACCGGCGTGAACCCATGAAAGGATTTTATGGTTCATGACGGCTTATGAGGGGCCGGGCATGAATCCTGGAAAAATTTAAAGAATGATTTTAAAAGGTTTTTCATATTCCATCCTTTATATATGATTGTCTCCTCCGGGGAGCGTCGTTGGCCTGGGTGGACCCCGGAGTAGTCACGGAGCACTGACTGAGTGGAGTCGCCCCCCAGTTGGGTTCCTTACTCTCAGGATGGGCATGGTTCGTTACCTCCAGGGAGGGTCATTGATCTACGGACATTGACCTGGGTGGACCCTGGAGAGACTTGGGTTTGGGACCCCGGTTAGCACACGTGTAGCTCTATTTTACCGTGACAGGTTCTGGATATGAATATAAGGGATAAACATGATTTAAATTGGTTTGGGAAATTATGTTTTATGATGACAAATGGTTTTGGGCTGAGATCCCACATATGTTTACTATGCTATGGTTTTCTGTAAAGGGTTTTGGGCAGGAGCCCGTAGAACTTGTATTTATAGAATTTGGGGCTGAGACCCTAATTATGGTTGTTTAAACTTATGTGTTTGGATAAATGGTTTTACTATGCATGCATGCTTTTTAGTGGAGGGTATAAAGGTCTTTGAGGAAATGTTTTTATAAATTCTTTATTTTTGTCCACTCACAGTCTTTCAGTTTTTAATACCCTTCAGGTTGGATACGGTGTGGACTGTAGCAGAGATCGAGATATCACATACCTCCTCCGGATCATGGCGTACTCTGATAGCCCGGGAGGGCAAAGGTCGGAAGTATCCCTTGTCTGACACTCCGTGTCAGACGGGAGTAGGGTCATCCCGCGTTAATCCCGGGGGGATTGGGATGGGTCCTGTCATTTTGGGTCAACACGGGTCACGAGTTACTTGTGTTCCAGTTTTCCTCCGCTGTCCACGGCGGTCACGCCGTCACTGCTGCCCCCCTCAGTCGCATGTCACTCTCAGTCTCTCATCTACTCTCTGGTCTCAGTTGCAGGTAATGGGTGAAGGTGGTATGAGGTTGTGTTCTTTACGGGTTTGAGAGATGTCTAGAGAAAGAGAGATTGAGTTTGATGATGATGATGATCAGATGAGATAGGATGGGTGGTGAGGATGAGGGGATTGAGAGGGATGGATGGCTGGGATTGGGAGAAAGTGTGTGAGTTGAACAAATTAATTAATTAATGGCTAAAGGACATAGATCCCCTTTTTAAGGAAAGTGACCAATGGGATGAGTGACACTTGTCACTCGTCCAAGGGCCCCACCTACAAATATCTACCCAATCAGAATTAATTATTATTTTATTCGAATCCCGAGACGTAAATCCCCGATTTTGATCCCGTGACCATAACTTTCCTGTCGAACGTCCGATTTCGACGTGCCGCCTGTCTACGGACTCGTAACGTCTCATCTACGTCACGGTCATCGTTCCTCATACGTTTAACTCCCCGAGTCAAAAGTCAACACTTTGCCCAAGATCAGGGCAAAACGGTCATTTTGCGTCGTTCGTCCGATTTCGTTCAACTAATCACCGATTACTCTCCCTAATCCTCCATTAGTCACTAATCTAATCCCGGAATTCGGGACGGGTCGTTACACCAAAGAAATTTGCCCCGCTGATAATTGATCTTGGTTGCTCGCTTTCAAAAGTCGGACTGAGGACTCTACACTAAGTGGTTGTTTGGAGGCAACCCAACTCAGTGACTTTTTTTCATACTTTACTTCTTATTATTTTTTCGTTTTTTGTGATTGTTCTAACTCCTAAATTTGATTAGCATTACTATTGTGCAATTTTTTTTTTTGCTTCAAACATTGAGGACAATGTTAACTTTTGGCTTTGGGGGTGAGAAAATCTTTTACTGTCTGTTTTTAGCACTTTCATTTTTTAAGTCATTAAACAAAGGTTTGAGAACTCAGATTTCCAAAGAGTCGCGTTTCCGGATGTTGGATGGTTGGAACATGTTTAAATGGGTACATTGGACTTTCTTCAGGCTTTGGATTGGTTATATCATATTTAGAGCCGATTTGGGTCATTCGGTTCCTATGTTTTTTTTTTAATATTGATCCATCGCCTAATTTGATGTTTTTTCAGGTAAAATCTGAGGCCTCCAATGCGTTTAAAAGGTCATTTATGATATCGATCGCGTAGGTTTGGGATTGAAAAGTTGCCTAGGGAAGATTTTGGGGTCACTAGAAGTGCAAAAAGTGACCAACAAACTTTTATTTCAGTGCATAAATTTTCTGCATAAATCTAGAAAATTTCCCTGAAATTTGCTCTCGCATTGTTCTTGCTTTCAGGTGAGAAAGTTCATAGAAATCCCAGATTTCGGAAAAAATAAAGAAAATTCAGAAAACTTCTAGAAAATTCTGAAAAAACCTTGGAACATTCAAAAGCATTCAAGAAATCAATTCTAAGGCGTGATCACTCTTTTCATTATTAAATTTAGAGTTTCTTGCATTTTATGTTAATTCTTGTCCATGCCTTATGTTTTATTAATTCCATAGGCTCTTTGATTAAAAATCAAACCTTTCAAGCCTAAGTTTATTTAAATTATAAATGAAAATTCAAATTTGATTTACATAAGCTTTTAGGTGCAAAACTTCAATTTCGAAGAATCAATTGGAAACTTATCGGGGACTTGGGGAATTTTCAAAAACTCAAATTTTTGTTAATTTCATTACTTTTTGCTTCGTACGTAATGAATATGCTTTTTTTAAACACCAATTCTTTGCTATGGATATGCCATGAACAATTTGTACGATAAATATTTGCACTTCACAATGCCATAGATAAATTGAGTATGCAAAGTTTCTACATTTGTTTGAACCATAGAAATCTAGTGGAGAATACCCATGTGAGTTCTTGACCCTATTTTCCATTCTTTGAGAGACTTTTAAATTGTTTCTACTCTTAAATACTCTTGGATTTTTGTTCTTAAAGGATGGTCTCATTAACATTCACTTCATTGCGTGTTAGCACTAACCTCTCATGTAGGTACTTTTAGTTCTGGAGTTTGATTTTCCATAAGAGATAGTGTAGGCTATGCATGTGTTTAAAACAAAGAAGTTATCTTAGAAGGTAAACAGAGCCATAAACCGAGTCCTAGACATGTCCTTGGACATGTCTCAACCAAGTTCATCCCTTGCCTCATCGATTGCTATCCATGATCCAGGACATATCCTAGCTGAGAACTAGCCAATCTCCTGGACATGTCCCTAGACACGTCCTAAACACGTCCTATGCCCAGCATGACACATTTTTGCCACCTACGTGCTAGCGATGTTATGAGTGCATCTTCGTCAACTAAGGGTTAGCCTGTGACCCTTACTCAATGCTCTATCCAAGTGCACAATTGGGTCCGTTTTGGAGCATCTCCCATAAATGAGCTAAAGATGTCCTAAGACATGTCCAGCAGCAAGACTTGGGGCCTAGATTTGGGATTCGATGCCTCCACTCGTTTCCAACTTTGCTCTGAACCTCAAATCTTCTACTAATGACATTAACAAACGTAAGGCATGGTTTGGCTATGTTCTTAAGGCCTAAGGTGCGCCCAGTTCTCGAAAGTTTTCGAAAAGCCTAAATTGAGTTTTTTTGGGGTCAAGATGAGTTCCAGCTATGTTCTTAGCATCTAAGGCAGATTCCAGGTATATGGGTAACATCCAAGCAACCTAATCGCACTTTAGAAATTTCCTTTGCATAAAGAAAGGAAAAAAGTTGTTTATCAAGTTTCCCTTGCTACAAATCATTCATCTCCTTACTATGAATCATCAGTTTTTCTGATCAAGTCTAGGTAGGAATAACTGGCTAGTCTGATTTTGGATGAGATTCCTTTTCAAACACTTCTCTTTAATCCTTTAGGATTCATACCCTATAAATAGGATCCAGTAGGGAATTACTCGGGTGTGCCGTTTTTTCCTTTAATTAATCATAGCCACAAATTGTAGCTTGACTTTCAATAAACGATTTCTTTGTTCTTCAATTGTCATGTGAACCTTGGAAATGAGGGCCTGTCATGTCTTCTGCTGTGCAACATTCTCCTCTTTCATTACTGTTTTGAACTTTTACTCTTATTACATTTTTAATCCAATTTCATATTATGTTTGTGAATTCAATTATGTGCGAGTCATCTTGTATAGGTTTAGGGTTGCTTGAAGCCCTAGTCATGTTAATTTTGTAATTAGATTTATGGCTCTTGATTTTGATTGCTATGCATACTAAATGAGTTGGATTACTATGCTTCACGAATTTAATTTATGTCTATAAGCCTGGATAACTCGTTTGCATATAATTATAAATGTAATTGCTTGAGTGGTCGTCATCATCTTGTGATTTGTAGCATCGAGGGTAGGTGGCGGGACACCTATTTGTAATCCTAACTTGCAAAACCTAGGATTGCATGTCAGTTTTCTAGGCTAATGTGGTATCATGAAATTCCCTTAGTACTTCCTGCGTTATCTTATGATAATAGATGTTATAGGCATATGCTCTCTCTAAAACATGGTAAGTAAAAGGGAGGAAATGTGTCGAGTGAACCAACGCTAGGTTTTAGGGATAGACATCTAATTCAAAGAATGCATAATAATTAGGTTAAGGAAATCAAATGAGGAACTATAATTGGTTAGAGTCGACAGTAAGCCCTGATTCGCTTTAATTAAATGAACTTTAATCAACCAACTTTCGTGTGTGTTTTAAGTCTTGTTTTTGTTTACTTGTTTGCGTGAAACATCAAACCATAAAACCATCAAACCCCTCTTTGTATTTTTGTTTTAATCTAAGTTACCTTGAATCTGACTTAAATGGAAATTATAGTTGAAAGAAGTCCTTGAGTGATCGATGTCAGGACCCGTCCCTATCCCCCCGGGATTAACAAGGAACGCTCTTGATCCCGTCTGACAGGGAGTGTCAGACCAGGGAAAATTTGAACCTTTAGCCGGTCCGGCTTCCAGAGTACGCCAAGATCCGGAGGAGATATGTGATGTCTCGGTCTCTGCTATAGTCTGCACCGTATTCAACCTGAAGGGCATTAAAAACAGAAAGACTGTGAGTGGACAAAAATAAAGAGTTTATAAAAACATATTTCATAAAAGATCTTTATACCCTTCACTAAAAAGCATGCATGCATAGTAAAACCATTTATCAAACCACATATGTTTCAATAACCAAATCCATACGAGCCCCTGCCCAAAACCATTTACAGAAATCTAGAACATAATAAACATATGTGGGATCACAACCCAAATCCATTTATCAATCATAAAACACAATTTCGCAAATCCAAGAAATCATGTTTATCTAATTCATATAACCAATCCTATCACAGTTTCTAGAGCTACGCGCGTGCTACCCGTGGTCTCAAAGCACAAGTCTCCCCAGGGTCCACCCAGGTCAATGTCCATAGATCAATGACCCTCCCTGGGGGTTATAATCCATAGCCTTCCTGAGAGTAAGGAACCCAACGGGGCGACTCCACGCAGTCAGTGCTTTGTGACTACTCCGGGGTCCACCCAGGCCAACGACCCTCCCCGGAGGAGACAATCCATATATAAAGGATGGTATACGAAAAAACCTTTTGAAATCATTCTTAAAACCTTTCAAGGGTTCATGCCCGGTCCCCATAAACCGTCATGAGCCATAAAAACCTTTCAAGGGTTCATGCCGGTCCCCATAAACCGTCATGAACCATAAAAACCATTTATGGGTCCTTGACCCCGAAATCACAATCTTAAAACATAACTGGGCCCTAAGCCCAAATACACAAACAAACTAGGCCTTCGGCCCGAATCATAAACCAACTGGGCCTCGTGCCCAATTTCGTATACCAAATGAGCCTCATGCGTGATACGTAAGTCAACTGGGCTCCGAGCCCGATTCGTAAACCAACTGGAGCTCCGGCATGATGCCTTGTTAAATCAAATGGACTTCAGGTCCGAGAGTTTGTAAATCAAAGGGGTCTCGTGCCCGATTCATATTTCCAAACTTAAAATCGATTCAAGAACCAATTGGGCCTCTAGCCCGAGAACGTAGCTAAAAGGGACTTTGAGTCCGAGGGTTTCCAAAATAAATGGGTTTTGAACCCGAGTTTACCTTTTCAAATCCAAAATCATTTCATGAAATCATTTCCAAAACCATAAGCACGGGAAATCAGTGAAAACCGTAAACCTCGATTTACGTGCAAGCACGTAAATCGCCTCTAACAGCGTGAAACCGTATAATTCACAATCATCCAAATCAACATCATAGAATCATATCCATAAACATATAAACCATTTATGTATGCATCGCAGTTTAGAAATCAAGGTCCACTAACAGAACAGACCGTCCGAAGTTGCCGCCTCGGTTTGCATGTCGTAAGCCTCACCGGGCTAATCGTCGTCACCGCGACTCCCAAACCTGTCTAAATCAATCTAGAGAGTTACTAACTACCTTATTAACCTCTCATTGAAGTACTGTAATTTTCCCAAATTTTTTACTATTTTTAAACTCGATCCTAATTCTTCGGATGTCCCGAACATTATCGAAATGGTATCCGATCGACACGAAACGGTCCCAAAATGTTCGTTACATCGATTAGAGTGTTTCACATGTTGAACACTTCCCCAAAATATGCTTCACGTGTCCCCACGCACCGTCCAAAGGGGCTGCGCATGAAGCCCACGCGACGCATTATTCATCATCCCCTATCTTTGTCCAGACCGGATCTATCCAACCAAACCGGCGGTCTGGGTTCAACGCTATAAACCCCCAATTTTTGGTCCATTCTCGTTCCTTTCAATCCTAAACTTTATGTCTCAACATTATCCATCAATTCACGACTTCAAATACCTAAAAACAAACCTAAAACATACCTTGATAAACCATGGACGAACTGGCCACCTGCAACCTTCCTCCACTGTCGACTCCGACCGTCCTAGCCCTCAAAATCAATCCTATTTGGCTCACATAACCACCAGAAGCATAACCCAATCATTAGGCTTGATCAAAAACCAACAAAAACTAAACTTTGAATTTTAAAATAAAAGCCTACCGTCTCGGATTCTCCGGCCACCGTGCGTGTCAGCCCTCGCCGTCAACGCCACCATCAACGCTTCACTCATCAGCGTCTCACATCTCTCACACATTCTCTTTCACAACCAAGTCCTACTAATGATGTTTGGAGGGGTTGTAGGGGGAAAGAATGGTTGTTCGGGTTTGAAGAAAAACAAAGAAAATGGTGAAGTGTTGGTGAGATTCAGATGATGGAGAGATGATTGAATGAAGGGTGGAGATGAGAGTAAGAATTAGGGATGAATGGCTGGGATTAAAAGATGAGAGGAGTGAGAATTATAAAATAACAAAAATAATATTATTTTAATCTCAAAAACCCACCAATCAAGAATGAGATCCACTTTTTGGGGTTAAAGACCAATGGAATGAGTGACACTTGTCACTCATCCATGGGTCCCACTTAAAAAGTCAACCAATCAGATAATGCCAAGTGTATTCGCCTCGTAATGCATGCATAGTACAATCGAACTTCCGTGAACCATAACTTTCCCGTCCGGTGTCCGATTTTGGCGTGCCTCCTCTCTATGGATTCGTATCGACCCGATCTACGTAACGGTCCTCGGATCTCGGCAATCGGACGTTGCGGGTCGAAAGTCAACTATTTGCCCCTTTTAACCAAATTACCAAAATACCTATGAACTTCCGAACGTCATAACTTCTTCCTCGAATGTTGGAATTATACGTGCCACTCGTCTATGAACTCGTGATATCTCGAACTATGTCACAGTCATCGGCCAAAGTCCATTTGACCGCTAGACTGAAAAGTCAACGTTTTGCCCATTCTAGGGGCAAAATCGTCATTTCGCGTCGTCCTTTCGAAAGTACCTCACTAATCACCGATTAACCTCACTAATCCTTGATTAGTAACTAATCTAATCCCGAAATTCAGGACGGGTCGTTACAACCTTCCCTACTTAATTAATTTCGTCCCCGAAATTCCAACTATCCTCATTCCACATCCACCTCGTGGAAACCAAATCGACCACACAACAAAAGTACACTCGTACACCAACTAACTAGAATAATACTTATTCGTACCCAGCCGTTCCACTAATACTCACGTCGCATCAACAACACTCGACCACATCGAGTGACAGTAATCACACATTCCGAGTTGATACCACTTGTTAAATCTACTATTTTGCTAACACAAAGAACTTGACGGTTCCTTGCTCAATCTCCAATCTATCCGGACGTCTGCTCCCACCGGGAGTCACCAAATCTCACTCATTGATCCACGTTGAAACATCCGACAAACTGTCACAACCTGAAAGTCGCTAGTCAAAAACTAACACAATACTTACTTGTGGTCACACTAATCACCAACTCACATAACCTGATTATAAATTTACCATACCTCACTCAACCTGTGTGTGACTGGACCCATCAGAAACACTATGACCTAGTGCACAGTATCCAATGTCCAGTTCATGTCCTCGACTAATCCAATGGTATGGGAACTAAGCCGACTACCAACACGCTCACTAACGTACCCCTGGTATATCCTATATACCGTCACCAGGCACCACATGCCTACCCAGCATCATTCTTCGTACGATGTACAGGCTACGTACATCCATCTACCAACTAGTCTACAACCTAGGTCGTAGCCAATCACATTTCTATTCTGGAGTCCATCTGTCCAATCTAGTACCAGACAGATCAAAACTCCAACCCATCATCCATTTCGAGTCCCATGGTCACCTGACCAGTATCACAATGTCTACTTCTAATCACGTAATCCAACGTGTACCAATTCGACTCACGCCTACCAAGGCGTACACAATTATGCCAACTAGGCATCCAACATTATCCACGTCTAACGAGACATACCAACTCCGAACCTATCGATTACCTGCTCATTACATTCGATTGACTTCATAGGGAAGCCAATCCCAACATCCACACGTCTAAGGCTAACCAAATCCGACCTCGTTGGACACCTACTCGTTCGATTAATACACCATACCGGATTAACCTCGAAAAGAAGTTTAGTCCCATCATCCTCAACTCAAATATCCAAGTAAGGGCAATGAACTCTCTACTTATCTGGATCATCAAGGTCATGATCCAGATCCATCACTACGTCATCCGACCATTAACACCACGATCCTAGATCGTCCCGACGCCCAAAGTCCTCAACATCAAAACCTGATCCACCGAGGATCAACACATGCTTCCCTTATCATAGGGTCTTACACCCTGTTGGCTCCTTTGTCAGTCACATCACTCCTCAACCAATTCCCACATCTAAACAGATCAGTCAACGACGACACACACAGAGACTGTGGGTCCTCTCCAATTTCCTCGTATCGATCCTTAGCATTCCACCTAGGAAAATCAAGGATGATCCAAGACGATGACATCAAATTCCATCCCATGTGAATGCAACTAAAACTCGCTGCACTCATCACTCCATGAAACCCAACATCGTCTGCCACCAAGCAGAAGATGAGAAATCTCATTCACCTAACTTCGAAATACCCAACGCCTCCTGATGACCCAAGACAATTCACGGGTCCACCAACCAATACACGACCAATGTACTGGTGACAACAACTATCATCTTCCATGGCAGAACTTGAGAAGTCACCTTAATGACTTCGAAATACCCATTACCAATGCGGAAAACCCACATTCCTCTCGTCACCTCAATCATAACCTCTCTATATTCCAAAGTTCCAACCATGTCGGAACCAACACACTCGGACATCAACCACGTGTCTGTAACCAGTCTAACTCTATCCATGATCCACTGCCTGACCACAGATATCGAACACATGCCCATCTCGACGGAGTCACATCCCGACTAGTGACTTATCGTCATCACAATCACTGACACCAGCACCAGCACACTAGCATCAACATCAACATCAGCATCTAGTGTGCGAAACATACAACCCTAGATCTCTGCTCATACCGAGCGATGACCCCATACATCTGTTCGAATTGGAGAAACTCTGCCTCCCTCATACCTAAAAACTCAGGGTACAGTCACCGTGACAACTTAACCAATAAAAGGAAACGTCCCCTGAACGTCCCCGATTCCCAACAACCGTAACTACAACCACTCTTGGTAGTAGTGCCTGCCACAGACTCGTGCAGACCTAACCACCAGGCATCGCTATCTAGACTTCGCATCAAATGGAATCAATCTCACGTACTAACTATGCCGTATCCCCGTTTTGGGATTCCATCGACAAGTACCATCCCTGGTAACTTGTCCAACCAATATCTAACCAATCGTAGCTCGACTCATCCAATGTCGTTTACTAGGTCGACCAAGACCTTAGCTGCAAAAAAAAATCCATCACAGCTAGAGTAGTACGACAACCAACTAGGTCTGACCGATAAGTACCACCCCGATTGCAAAGCGCAATCCCATCACTAAAGCTGTCAAGACATGACCGACCGACGATCTCGACTCCAAAAAGCTGTCAAAGTCAAACTACTCGTTAACTCACCGTTCCGAACCATACACCCTACCTTAGGGTTCCACGATCACTACCTAGGGTTCCTCTGAACCCAACTGCATTAGGCAGTATAATCCACAATCTGACCGACCCCGCGGTCCCGACATGGTATGGACGTCAACCCAATTGTCAGGACCCATCCCAAATATCACCTCGATACCCGGGACGAACCCTGCTCCCGTCTGACAATCACACTTAAAGTACCAAAAGAACCTCAAAATAACCATAAGCATAACTATCAGACAAGGGAGTATACATAATACAATCGTAACACAGAGCATAGTTTATACAAAACAGGCACAAAAGTCCTACTAGGATAATCTCGCAACGGAAGAACGTCGTAAGCTCTATGCCTCGATCCCTGCCTCAACGTTCACCCCAGCGCTATCACCACGACCTGGAGGGTAAGTTAAAACCAAAAAGTGTGAGTAGACTAAAGGAAATAAGAGTTTCCAAAAACAGTTTGACATCAAACCAGGGTTAAGAAAACAATAAGATTTTCCCTCCGTTTTAAAATAAGTTATGCATGCCTAACAAAGTATCAGAAAACCACAATATAAAACAGTATAACAAATAGGTTAAGATCGTATCATAAAACCAAATCCGTTAGTATCCAAGTCTGATCAAACCTGCTGGGTCTATCCGAGTCTTTAAACTCAAACCAGGCCTCAAATGTAATCCGAGTCTTTAAACTCCCGAGTCTTTAAACCCAATAGGCCTACGGGGGTAATATCGTAAATATCCTAGTCTTTAAACTCCCGAGTCTTTAAACACAATCCGGGCCCGTCCCCCGTCAAACATAATCCGGGTCTTTAAACCCAATATCCAGATCCAGTAAATCCAATCCAAAACCAATTTAAAATCAATTCTAAACCCATATCCAAACCCGAATATGAAATCCCTGGTTCGAAGCCCTTCCGGCGTTCAGAACCGTCATTCCGAACCCAAATCCGAAAATCCACGAAATCCAATTTAAAACTAAAACCGGGTTACCAAAATCATGTCTCATAATTCATTTATAACCATCAGAACACAATTATAAATTGAAATCCCAAAGTATAGCATCAAAATCAGAAATACAGCTTTTTCTCGAAAAACATGTAAAAACCCGAAAATGTCTCGAAAAACGTGCAAACATATCAACCACATATAATTACCATTAAAAAGCACAAAAACATACTTAATATCATAAAACATAATTAAAACAGTTAGGCATGCTCATAAGGAAAGAAAAAGTCCACTCACGAATCAGAAAGTGTCAATCGCGCTCCGTGCGCTCCTCGACCGTCTCAGGCATCTCCCGTCCTGTCAATAGGCACCAAATAGGGTCACAAATACGTCAAATATGCCAACCCTAATTTCCCCAATTTTTCGGGAATTTATACGTAATTTAAATTTAAACCCTAAACCGTCTGGATCCTCGAACTATCCCGTAACATCGTCCGATTTACCCGAAACTTGTCCCAATGGATTCCTTAGAACATTTAGAACAAAAACCATGTTGGAAGTTTGTTCAGAATCCTCCCCACGGGCCCCCATGCGCCGCCCAAAGTGGCTGCGCGTGGGCCTCACGCGCCCGCACAGTACCATCGTCTACCTCAAGTCACCCGGTTCAACTGTGTTGAACCGGCGTGACCGGTTCACCTCCATTCCTCCACCAATTTCCACCATTTCCATCCTGTTAGCTTCATCGAGTTCCCAGCAATCCTTTCCCCTCCTAAAATCTGGAAATCGAAACCGGAAACCCATCGTCCTCAACCTCGAACAAAACTGCCCGTAAGCCCTGTTCTGGCCTCCGGCCACCCAGACCTTCCCCCGTCACGGCACCATCCTCAGACGACTCCTGGGACCTTCCTGAACCTCACATCACTCACCAAAGTCCTCGACTCTAGCCCAAAGTCCACGACTTTCGAAATGAAACAAACGGGAAAAACAGGGGATTCGATACTTACCGTCGAATCGTCCTCCGTCGTCTGCACCGCCGTGTACCACGGTGTTCACTGAGTCCCCTACAGTCGTCATAGCCTCCTATTAGCTTGGTTTGAACCAAAACACGGCACAACCACCACCTATGTCCCACGATCTCTCTGTTTTCCCCGAAAATCGATCCTCCGACCACCGTGTTTCCAGTCACAATTTCACCCCCAAACTCAGTCACCAACTTCCTCTCTTCTCTCAATCACTCTCACAACTCACAACACTCTCACCCACACACTGAATCGATCAAATCCTCTCACTTTCTTCACTCTCTATTTTCTATTCTTCCCAAGCCAACACACGGTTTGAATGAGAACAAAATGTGGTCGTGTACATTTTAGGCCGTCCTAGAACCATCCAGCAATCCCCACGTGTCCAATTCTTATGGACCATCAGTACAAAATATCCAAGCCCATTGAAGCCACTTGTTCTTATCTAATTGGTCCTAAGAGAAAAAGACCAAAATACCCCTAGGTTTAGAAATTACCATTTTGCCCTCAAACTTTCCAGACCCATAACTATTCCGTCTGACGTCCGATGACAACGTGCCGCCTGTCGTTGTATTCAGGACGTCGAGACTTATCTAACGGTCCTCGGTCTACGTGAAAATCACAAGTCCACTAAAAAGTCAACATTTTCCTCTAATAGTCAAAATTATGGTAACTCCCTCAATCTTCCGAACGTCATAACTTTTTCTCCGATTGTCCAAATCAGACCTGCCACCTGTCTACGGACTCGTGACATCCTAAACTATGTCACGGTCAATGGTCAACACTCATCCAGCCTGAAATTCAAAAAGTCAACTTTTGACACACTATTCACAAGGGCAAAATCGTCCTTATATACAAATCTTTTACAAAATTACATTTGTACCCTTCCTGAAGGTACGAGTTGTTACAATCTACCCTCCTAAAAAGAATTTCGTCCCCGAAATTCAGTGAAACAAGTAAGGGTACTGTTTGCGCATTATGGCCTCGGGTTCCCATGTAGCTTCTTCCACCTGATCATTCCTCCACAAGACTTTAACTACGGGAACCGTCTTCCTCCGTAAAACTTTATCTTTCCGATCCAGAATCGCTACAGGCTGCTCTTCAAAGCTCAAGTCTTCCCTAAGCTCAACAAGTTGTGCTTCAAGAACATGTGAATCATCCCGTATATACTTCCAAAGCATAGATAAATGAAAGACATTATGTACCTTTGCCAAGTCTGCTGGTAAAGCCAATCGATAAGAAACAGGACCAATCCGCTCCAAGATCTCATAAGGTCCAATGTAACGAGGACTCAGCTCCCTCGCCTGCCAAACCGTAAGATTCCCTTCTAAGGAGATAACTTCAAGAAAACCCAGTCTCCTACTGCAAACTCCAGATCCCTGATCCTACGGTCGGCGTAGCTCTTCTGTTGGTCCTGAGCTGCCTTCTGTCGATCTCTGATCAGTGCCACTTTTTCTTGAGTAAGGTCTACCAGCTCGGAAGTAGTCAGTCTCCTCTCACCAACCTCGGTCCAACACAACGGAGTCCTACATTGTCGCTCGTACAGAGCCTCGTAAGGAGCCATCCCAATACTCTCCTGATAACTGTTATTGTAGGCGAACTCCATCAAAGGTAAATGTGACTCCCAAGTACCTTGAAACTGTAAGACACAAGCTCACATCATATCCTCAAGAATCTGGATGGTCCACTCAGACTGTCCATCGGTCTGAGGATGAAATGCAGTACTGAAGTGCAGCTTTGTCCCAAAAGCTTCCTGTACGCTCTGCCAAAACCAGGAAGTAAACCTCGGATCTCTGTCAGATACTATCGACTCTGGAGTACCATGCAGCCGAATAATCTCGTCAATAAACAACTGTGCAAATTGCGCCAACCTGAAGTTCTCCCGTACTGGCAAGAAATGAGCAGACTTCGTAAGTCTATCCACGATCACCCATACGCCATCGTGTCCATTCGGTGTCATGGGAAGCTTGAATACAAGATCCATCGTCAGGTGATCCCATTTACACTCGGGGATCGGCAAAGGTTGCATTGCTCTATAGGGTCTCTGCCGCTCGGCTTTCACTTGTTGACAGATCAGGCATCTACTGAAATACTCCACAATCTCACGTTTCATTCCTGACCACCAGTAATGCTCTCGAAGTGTACGATACATCTTGGTCCCACCAGGATGCATCGCATAGGCTGAACAGTGAGCCTCATCCAGTATCACCTTCTTCAGTGCTTCGTGCTCAGATACACACAACCATCCATCCTTAACCAAGGCTCCATCTTCGCGAATCCCAAAGTCCTGTCTCTCTCCAGCCTCTACCTCAATCCGTATGATGCCCAATATAGGGTCTTCAAACTGAGCATCAATAACCTGATCAATCAAAACAGGTCGCACGTGGAAACTCGCTAGTAGTGCTCCCTGACCATCCATAGTCAACTCTACTCCAAGTCTGCGGAGCTCAACCAACAAAGGTAACCGGACGGTCCTCAAATGCGACAAAGAACTAGCTGACTTCCTGCTCAAAGCATCGGCTACCACATTGGCTTTTCCTGGGTGATACTCGATAGTATAGTCATAGTCCTTAAGCAGTTCTAACCAACGTCACTGTCTCAGATTCAGTTCCTTCTGAGTAAACAGATACTTCAAGCTCTTATGATCCGTAAAGATCCTGCACCTCTCGCCGTACAAAGAATGTCGCCAAATCTTCAGTGCATGAACCACCGCAACTAGTTCCAAGTCATGAGTAGGGTAGTTCATCTCATGGGGTTTCAAGTGCCGAAAAGCGTAAGCAATCACTTTCATGTGCTACATCAACACAAAGCCCAAACCCTGTAAAGAAGCGTCACTATAAACCTCGAACTCCCCACTGTCGTCTGGAAGGGCCAACACAGGAGCCGATGTCAACCGCCTTTTAAGCTCCTGAAAGCTCTGTTCACAGTTCTCAACCCAATCAAACTGAACTCCCTTCCGAGTCAGCCGTGTCAACGGAGCAGCAAGAATAGAAAAACCCTCAATAAAGCGCCGGTAATAGCCTGCTAAACCCAGAAAACTCCTGATCTCCGTCACGGTCTTGGGCTGTTCCCAATGCGCTACCGCCTCAGCCTTCTGGAGATCCACTCTGATGCCCTCGGCTGAAATCACATGACCTAGAAAACCAACACTGGTCAACCAAAACTGGAACTTGCTCAATTTCGCATACAACTGGTGCTCTCTCAAGGTCTTAAGCACTATTCTCAGATGTTTCTCGTGCGCCTTCACACTCTTCGAATACACCAAGATGTCATCAATGAAGACAATCACAAAACGATCCAAGTACGACCGAAACACTCGGTTCATGAGATCCATAAAAGCTGCTGGGGCGTTAGTTAATCCAAAAGGCATCACAACAAACTCATAGTGACCGTACCTGGTCCGAAAGGCCGTCTTGGGTACATCCTCCTCTTTGAGCCGTAGCTGATGATAGCCGGAGTGAAGATCAATTTTCGAAAAGTACTGTGCTCCCTTCAACTGGTCGAACAAATCATCAATCCGGGGTAGGGGATACTTATTCCTAATGGTTACCTTATTCAACTGTCTGTAGTCAACACACAATCTCAAACCTCCGTCCTTTTTCTTGACAAACAGTACAGGCGCTCCCCAAGGTGACATACTCGGTCGAATGAATCCCATATCGACCAACTCTTGTAACTGGGCCTTTAGTTCCCTCAATTCTGCAGGTGCCATGCGGTAAGGAGTCTGTGAAATAGGCTGTGTACCTGGAAGAAGATCAATCGTGAACTCGATGTCTCGATGAGGTGGTAATCCTGGCAACTCCTCGGGAAAGACATCGGGAAACTCCTGCACCAGTGGAATATCCTCCGCCCTCACTGGCGTAACATGTGTATCCACCACGTGAGCTATGTAACCCTGGCACTCCTTCTGCAACAGCTTGCTAGCCTCAAGTGCCGAAATAACTCCTGTAGGAAGTGCAGGCTGATCCCCCTGAAACGTGGTCTCTGGTAACCCTAGACTCCGAAAGGTCACTTTCCTATCGAAACACTCGATAGAAGCATGATGTCTAGTCAACCAGTCCATACCCAATATAACATCGAAGTCCCGTAGATCCAACAGTAACAAATCCGCCACTAACTCAACCTCACCTACCATCACCGGACACTCTCTCAGAACCTGAGTCACTACCAACACCTCCCCAGTAGGTGTACTCACCCTTAAGGCACAATCCAAAGTAGACACCTCCCTCTCCGTCACCAGACTACAACTCCGGGCTATAAACGAGTGAGTAGCCCCGGGATCTATCAAAGCAAAAATAGTGTGGCCAAGTATGGTAAGTGTACCTGTCACCACTATAGGTGCTGATCTGGCCTCCTGCTGGGTCATAGCAAAAACTCGCGCCTACGGTCCTGATGACCGACCGCGCCCTCTAGAACTGCACGTGGCACCACTGCCAACTCTAGGGCCTGCCGCCCCTGACACAAATGCAGTACTCCGCCCAGGTTCTGCTATTCCTCGACCTGCTCCACCCTCCTAGGCTAACAATGGGAACTCTCTCCGAAAGTGGTCGCGCTGTCCACAATAATAGCAGACATCTCTACCGGGTCCACCGGTCTGTCTCCCAGTAGAAGCAACAGAAGTCGCACTCGCCTGAGGAGTCGGCTGTGCTCTAGCTCCCCGAAATCCAGAGCCCTGAAAACTGCCTGGCCTGCCAAACTGGGCACCACCAGCCGATGACGCACCACCATAGTTGCCCTGCTTCGGGGTCCTCTGACTCGACGCTCCAGAAAAAGAATGCTCACGGTGTCGTACACTGCCCGAGTACTGTGGCCTGGCAGGTAAACTGGCCTCCACTCTCACAGCAGCGTCGGACAACTCCCGGAAGGTAGCAAATGATCCAGCTGTCACAATGGCTCTAATCTCTCCTCAAAGACCAAACTCAAACCGACGACACTTCTCAGCCTCGGTTGCCACGAATGCAGGAGCGAATCGGGACAACATCTGAAACCTCTGCTCATACTCGGCCACTATCATGTTCCCCTGTTTCAACTGAAAGAACTCCTCCTCTTTGGCATCCCGGAAAGAGTGAGGATAATACTGGTCCAAGAACCGCTCTCGGAAAGTCTCTCAAGTCAAGGTATAAGCGTCCCAACCTGACAACTCCAACGTATACCACCACTCATACGCTGCGCCGTCTAGAAGAAAAGTAGCCAACAACACATGGTCTCCTGGAGAACAATACATCACCCCGAATATCCGCTCCAGCCGGGTGATCCATCGGTAGGCTTCCTCTGGGTCTGCCGCACCACTGAACGTATTAGCCCCGAGCCGCTGGGCTCGCTCAATCGACGCACTCTCTGCTTCTTCAGGTCGTGGATGGGGTTCACGTCTCGGAGGCATGGTCGATGGTACGCTGAAAGAGGCATAGAGTTAGTAAAACAACCTAAAAACGACCTCGTTCCGACACAAACCGACAAACCTATGCTCTGATACCAATTGTCAAGACCTGTCCCAAATATCACCTCGATACCCGGGACGAACCGTGCTCCCGTCTGACAATCACACTTAAAGTACCAAAAGAACCTCAAAATAACCATAAGTATAACTATCAGACAAGGGAGTAAACATAATACAATCGTAACACAAAGCATAGTTTATACAAAACAGGCACAAAAGTCCTACTAGGCTAATCTCGCAACGGAAGAACGTCGTAAGCTCTATGCCTCGATCCCTGCCTCAACGTTCACCCCAGCGCTATCACCACGACCTGGAGGGTAAGTTAAAACCAAAAAGTGTGAGTGGACTAAAAGAAATAAGAGTTTCCAAAAACTGTTTAACATCAAACCAGGGTTAAGAAAAAAAATAAGATTTTCCCTCCGTTTTAAAATAAGTTATGCATCCCTAACAAAGTATCAGAAAACCACAATATAAAACAGTATAACAAATAGGTTAAGATCGTATCATAAAACCAAATCCGTTAGTATCCAAGTCTGATCAAACCTGCTGGGTCTATCCGAGTCTTTAAACTCAAACCAGGCCTCAAATGTAATCCGAGTCGTTAAACTCAATCCGGGCCCGTCCCCCGTCAAACACAATCCGGGTCTTTAAACCCAATATCCAGATCCAGTAAATCCAATCCAAAACCAATTTAAAATCAATTCTAAATCCATATCCAAACCCGAATCTGAAATCCCCGGTTCGAAGCCCTTCCGGCGTTCAGAACCGTCATTCCGAACCCAAATCCGGAAATCCACGAAATCCAATTTAAAACCAAAACCGGGTTTACCAAAATCATGTCTCAAAGTTCATTTATAACCATCACAACACAATTATAAATTGAAATTCCAAAGTATAGCATCAAAATCAGAAATCTAGCATTTTCTCGAAAAACGTGTAAAAACCCGAAAATGTCACAAAAAACGTGCAAACATATCAACCACATATAATTACCATTAAAAAGCATAAAAACATACTTAATATCATAAAACATAATTAAAAACATTTAGGCATGCTCGTAAGGAAAGAAAGAGTCCACTCACGAATCAGAAAGTGTCAATCGCGCTCCGTGCGCTCCTCGACCGTCTCAGGCGTCTCCCGTCCTGTCAATAGGCACCAAATAGGGTCACAAATACGTCAAATATGACCACCGTAATTTCTCCATTTTTCCGGGAATTTATACGTAATTTAAATTTAAACCCTAAACCGTCCGGATCCTCGAACTATCCTGTAACATTGTCCGATTTACCCGAAACTTGTCCTAATGGATTCCTTAGAACATTTAGAACAAAAACCATGTTGGAAGTTTGTTCAGAATCCTCCCCACGCGCCCCCACGCGCCTGCACAGTACCATCGTCTACCTCTAGTCACCCGGTTCAACTGTGTTGAACCGGCGTGACCGGTTCTCCTCCATTCCTACACCAATTTCCACCATTTCCATCCTGTTAGCTTCGTCCAGTTCCTAGCAATCCTTTACCCTACTAAAATCTGGAAATCGAAGCCCGAAACCCATTGTCCTCAACCTCGAACAAAACTGCCCGTAAGCCCTGTTTTGGCCTCCGGCCACCCAGACCTTCCCCCATCACGGCACCAACCTTAGACGACTCCTGGGACCTTCCTGAACCTCACATCACTCACCAAAGTCCTCAACTCTAGCCCAAAGTCCATGACTTTCGAAATGAAACAAACGAGAAAAACAGGGGATTCGATACTTACCGTCGAATCGTCCTCCGTCGCCTGCACCGCCGTGTACCACGGTGTCCACGGAGTCCCCTGCAGTCGTCCTAGCCTCCTATTAGCTTGGTTTGAACCAAAACACGGCACAGCCACCACCTCTGTCCCACGGCCTCTCTGTTTTCCCCGAAAATCGATCCTCCGACCACCGTGTTTCCGGGCACGATTTCACCCCCAAACTCAGTCACCAACTTCCTCTCTTCTCTCTGTCACTCTCACAACTCACAACACTCTCACCCACATACTGAATGTCAGGACCCGTCCCAAATATCACCTCGATACTCGGGATGAACCCTGCTCCCGTCTGACAATCATACTTACAATACCAAAAGAAACTTAATACAACTATAAGCATAACCATCAGACGAAGGAGTAAATATATACAACAGTAAGTCAGAGCATAGTTCTACAAAATGGGCACCAAAAGTCCTACAAGTCTAAGTCCGCAACGGAAGAACGTCGGAAGCCCTATGCCTCGATCTCTGCCTCAACGTTCACCCCGGCGCTATCACCACGACCTGGAGGGAAATTAAAACCAAAGGTGTGAGTGGACCAAAAAGAATAAAAGTTTTAAAACCGTTTACCAGCAATTCAACGTAAGGAAAAAAAAATCATTTGTTCCCTCCGGTTTAAAACCAGGCATGCCAATGGAGTAATAGAAAAATCATAGTATGAAAAACATCATAAGAAACAGAGACACTATAAATACCATAAGAAACAGATACACTATAAAACATCATAAGAAACCAGAGTATAACCCGATCAAACCTGCTGGACCTATCCGAGTCTTTAAACTCAACCAGGCCTCACATATCAATCCGAGTCTTTAAACTCCCGAGTCTTTAAACTCAATAGGCCTATGGGGGTAATATCATAATATCCGAGTCTTTAAACTCCCGAGTCTTTAAACTCAATCCGGGCCCGTCCCCCATCAATATCAATCCGGGTCTTTAAACCCATATCCAGATCCAGCAAATCCAATCCATATCCAGTGTAAAACCAGTTCAAAATCCATTGCCAAATCCGAATTCGAAATCCCCGGTTCGAAGCCCTTCCGGCATTCAGAACCGACATTCCGAACCCAAATCCGGAAAATCCATTTCCACACTAAAAACCATAGGAAATCCCTAACCATGTTTCGTAACCCATTTACCATCATCAGAAAACATTTATAGGGTGAATTTCTCCTATATAGCATCAAAATCTGAAAACCGGCTTTTCTCGAAAAACGTGCAAAACCCCGAAAATATCTCGAAAAACGTGCAAACATCTCAATCACGTATAACCATCATTTAAAACATAAAAACACATATAGAATCATAAAACAGTAATTAAAACAGTTGGCATGCTCGGAAATAAGAAAAAGTCCACTCACAGTTTACGACACGTCACTCGCGCTCCGTGCGCTCCTCAACCGTCTCCGGTGTCTCCCGTCCTGTCAATAGATACCAAATAGGGTCACAATAACATCAAGGATACCTTCCCTATTTTCCCCAATTTTTCGGGAATTTAATAATATTTTAATCATAAACCCTAAACCGTACGGATTCCCGAACCATTCCGTAACACCGTCCGATTAACCCGAAAACTATACCATTGGACTCCTTAGGACATTTAGGACTAAACTCATGTTGGACGTTTAACCGGATTCCTTCCCACGCGCCCCCACGCGCCGCCCAAAGTGGCTGCGCGTGGGCCTCACGCGCCTGCTACAGTCACCTTCAACCTCGAGTCACCCGGTTCAACACAGTTGAACCGGCGTGACCGGTTCTCCGCCGTTCACCCACCGTTCTTCTCCATTTCAATCCCACTAGCTTCGTCCAGTTCCCTGCAATCAAACCCAATCCTAAAATCCAGCAATCACGGCCTAGAACCCTTCGTCTTCAACCTCGAAAAAACTTGCCCGTGGCTCTGTTTTCCTTCCCGGCCGTCCACAGCTTCCCCCTTCACGGTGGTGATACCAGCACCACCCTAGGACCTTACTGAGTCCTACCCAACTCACAGAATCCGTCGATTCATCCCCGAAGTCCACGACTTCAAGTTTGAAATCACGGCCAAAACAGAGTATTGGATACTCGCCGTCGAACCACCAGCCACCGTGAACCTCCCGTCACGGCAACCACCACAGACGACGCCTAAGACCTCCCTGAACAACACCCTGACCTCCTAATCCCTCGACTCTAAGCCCATCATCACGACTTTGCAATTGAAAAAACCACGAAAAACAGAGTAAACGGGCTTACCTTTCGATTCCGGCGCCGCCGTGAAAACCGTCACCCACCACCGTGCTCGTGGGACTCCCCTCAACCTCCTGAGTCTCCTACCGCCTCGGTTTGCCTCACCACACGGCACAACAGCCTCCACCGTCCACGATCTCCTCTGTTTTCCTCAAACGTTCGCCGCACCACCACCGTGCCGCCGTGCACGATGCCACTCCCAAAACACGATCAGCACCTCACCCACGTCTCTCTGTCACTCTCACCAGTCACTCCTCACTCTCCCTGGCCTCCAGATCGATCACCGCCTCACTCAACCTTCTCTCTGTTTTCTGTTGCCTTCGAATTGGTGCACGGTTCAAAAATGTCTAAGTGTGGCCGTGCACACTTAAGTTCCTCCTGGAACCATCTAGGGTCCCCCACGTGTCCATCAACCACTGGCCATCCCAAAATATCTGCCACTTGCCCTTATCTGATTGGGCTGAGGAAAAATGACCAAAATGCCCCTCCTGCACAAAATTACCATTTTGCCCTCAGACTTTCCAGACCCGTATCTTTTCCGTCCGACGTCCGATGACAGCGTGCCGCCTGTCGTTGAACTCAGGACGTCGAGACCTATCCAACGGTCCTCGGTCTACGTGAAAATCACACATCCTCCAAAAAGTCAACATTTTCCCTTTTAGCTCAAAATTACGGTAACGCCCCCCAACCTTCCGTACATCATAACTTTTCCTCCGGTTGTCCGAATCGAACCTGCCACCTGTCTACGGACTCGTGACGTCCTAACCTACGTCACGGTCAAGGGCGAACACTCATCAAATCAATATTACAAAAAGTCAACTTTTCGTTTACTATTCACAGGGGCAAAATCGTCCTTTTTACAAAACTTCACAGAAATTACATTTTTACCCTTCCCGTAGGTACGGGTTGTTACACTGAATCGATCAAATCCCCTCACTTTCTTCACTCTCTGTTTTCTGTTCTTCCCAAGCCAACACTCGGTTTGAATGAGAACAAAATGTGCCCGTGTACATTTTAGGCCGTCCTAGAACCATCCAGCAATCCCCACATGTCCAATTCTCATGGACCATCAGTACAAAATATCCAAGCCCACTCAAGCCACTTGTTCTTATCTAATTGGTCCTAAGAGAAAAAGACCACAATACCCCTAGGTTTAGAAATTACCATTTTGCCCTCAAACTTTCCAGACCCATAACTATTCCGTCCGACGTCCGATGACAGCGTGCCGCCTGTCGTTGTATTCAGGACGTCGAGACCTATCTAACGGTCATCGGTCTACGTGAAAATCACAAGTCCACTAAAAAGTCAACATTTTCCTCTAATTGTCAAAATTACGGTAACTCCATCAATCTTCCGAACGTCATAACTTTTTCTCCGATTGTCCAAATCGGACCTGCCACCTGTCTACAGACTCGTGATGTCCTAAACTACGTCACGGTCAATGGTCAACACTCATCCAACCTGTAATTCAAAAAGTCAACTTTTGACACACTATTCATAAGGGCAAAATCGTCCTTATATACAAATCTTTTATAAAATTACATTTGTACCATTCCTGAAGGTACGGGTTGTTACACAATCCTACCGTCAGTTCAACTAGGGTTCCTCGAACCCGGCTGCTCCTAGCAGCATAGCCACCTAACTCAACCAAATTCGACCATATAATGGTCACAACACCGAACTATCGTAAAAAACCGATCCTACTACATCGTGAGAGACGATCCCAACTAACCGTCTCAAGATCAAAACTATGAAGTACTGTTACGTTCAGCCTTTCGTAGAGTCCCACACTACCAACCATGACAGAACTATGGCAACCCCGACATCAAATGCCGAACCAAGACGATCTGCGATTCAACCCTACTAACTACCATACCGGCATCCTAACTATCAGGTTGATAACGAACTGCAGTTCACTGAGACATCACATCCTCGACCTGCACACACCGTAAGAGCAAACCTGCTCTGATACCACTTGTCAGGACCCGTCCCAATCTCCTCCGGATTAATGAGGTACGCTCACAATCCCGTCTGACACAGAGTGTTAGACCAGGGAAAATTTGAACCTTTAGCCTGACCGGCGTCCAGAGTACACCAGGATCATGAGGAGGTATGTGATGTCTTGGTCTCTGCTACAGTCCGCACTAAAAAGCATGCATGCATAGTAAAACCATTTATCAAACCACATATGTTTCAATAACCAAATCCATACGAGCCCCTGCCCAAAACCATTTACAGAAATCTAGAACATAATAAACATATGTGGGATCTCAACCCAAATCTATTTATCAATCATAAAACACAATTTCGCAAATCCAAGAAATCATGTTTATCCAATTCATATAACCAATCTTATCACGGTATCTAGAGCTATGCGCGTGCTACTCGAAGCCCATGTCTCCCCAGGGTCTACTCAGGTTAATGTCCATAGATCAATGACCCACCCTGGGGGTTATAATCCATAGCCTTTCTGAGAGTAAGGAACCTAACGGGGGCGACTCCACTCAGTCAGTGCTCCGTGACTACTTCGGGGTCCACCCAGGCCAACGACCCTACCTAGAGGAGACAATCCATATATAAAGGATGGTATACGAAAAAACTTTTGAAATCATTCTTAAAACCTTTCAAGGGTTCATGCCCGATCCCCATAAACCGTCATGAGTCATAAAAATCTTTTAAGGGTTCATGTCGATCCGCATAAACTGTCATGAACCATAAAAACCATTTATGGGTCCCTGACCCGAAATCACAATCTTAAAACATAAATGGTCCCTAAGCTCGAATCCACATACAAACTGGGCCTCCGGCTCGAATCGTAAACCAACTGGGCCTCGTGCCCGATTTCGTAAACCAAATGAGCCTCGTGCCCAATACGTAAATCAACTGGGTTCCGAGCCTGATTCGTAAATCAAATGGACTTCAGGTTTGAGAGTTCATAAATCAAAGGAGTCTCGTGCCTGATCCATATTTCCAAATCCGAAATCGATTCAAGAACCAATTGGGCCTCTGACCCGAGAACGTAGCTAAAAAGGACTTCGAGTACGAGGGTTTCCAAAACAAATGGGTCTCGAATCCGAGTTTACCTTTTCAAATCCAAAATCATTTCATGAAATAATTTCCAAAACCATAAGCACGGGAAATTAGTGCAAAACCGTAAACCTCGATTTACGTGCAAGTACGTAAATCACCTCGAAAAGCATGAAACCGTATAATTGACAATCATCCAAATCAACATCATTGAATCATATCCATAAAACATATAAAACATTTATGCATGCATTACAGTTTAGAAATCAAGGGCCACTCACATACCATCCTAAGTTGCCGCCTCGGTTTGCGTGCCGTAAGCCTCACCGGGCTAATCGTCGTCACCGCGATTCCCAAACCTGTCCAAATCAATGTAGAGGCTTACTAACTGCCTTATTAACCTCTCATTGAAGTCCCGTAATTTTTCCGAATTTTTAACTATTTTTAAACTCTATCCTAAACCTTCGGATGTCGCGAACATTATTGAGACGGTGTCTGATCGACACGAAACCATTCCCAAATGTTCGTTACATCAAATAGAGTGTTTCACATGTTGAACACTTCCCCAAAACATTCTCCACAAGACCCCACGCGCCACCCAAAAGGGCTGCGCGTGAAGCCCACATGCCGCACTATTCATCATCCCCTACCTCTATCCAGCTCGGTTCGGTCCAACCGAACCTGCGGTCCCGGTTCAACGCTATAAACCCCCCATTTTTGGTCCATTCTCGTTCCTTTAAATCCTAAACTCCATGTCTCAACATTATCCATCAATTCACGACTTCAAATACCTAAAAACAAACCTAAAACATCCCTTGATAAACCATGGACGAACTGGCCACCTGCAATGTTCCTCCACCATCGACTCCGGCCGTCCTAGCCCTTGAAATCAATCCCATTTGCCTCACATAACCACCAGAAGCATAACCCAATCATTTGGCTTGATCAAAAACCAACAAAAACTAAACTTCGAATTTTAAAATAAAAGCCTACCGTCTCGGGTTCTCCGGCCACCGTCCGTGTCGGCCCTCGCCGTCAACGCCACCATCAATGCCTCACTCATCAGCGTCTCACATTTCTCACACATTCTCTTTCACAACCAAGTCCTACTAATGATGTTTGGAGGGGTTGTAGGGGGGAAGAATGGTTGTTCGGGTTTGAAGAAAAACAAAGAAAATGGTGAAGTGTTGGTGAGAGTCAGATGATGGAGAGATGATTGAATGAAGGGTGGAGATGAGAGGAAGAATTAGGGATGAATGGCTGGGATTAAAAGATGAGAGGAGTGAGAATTTTAAAATTAAAAAAATAATATTATTTTAATCTCAAAACCCACCAATCAAGAATGAGATCCACTTTTAGAGGTTAAAGACCAATGGGATGAGTGACACTTGTCACTCATCCATGGGTCCCACTTAAAAAGTCAACCAATCAGATAATGCCAAGTGTCTTCGCCTCATAATGCGTGCATAGTGCAATTGAATTTTCGTTAACCATAACTTTCCTGTCTGAAGTCTGATTTCGGTGTGCCGCCTATCTATGAATTAGTATCGACCCGATCTACGTAACGGTCCTTGGCCCTCGGCCATCGGACCTCCCGGGTCAAAAGTCAACTATTTGCCCCTTTTAACCAAATTACCAAAATACCCATGAACTTCCGAACGTCATAACTTCTTCCTCGAATGTTGGAATCGAACGTGCCACCTGTCCATGAACTCATGACGTCCCGAACTACGTCACAGTCATCAGCCAAAGTCCATTTGACTGCCAGAACAAAAAGTCAATGTTTTGCCCATTCTAGGGCAAAATTGTCATTTCGCGTCGTCCTTCCGAAAATACCCCACTAATCACCGATTAATCTCACTAATCTAATCCTGAAATTCGGGATGGGTCGTTACAATCGACCTTTGCATGCAATATACTGCTATATTTGATTTTGTGCACTTACAAAGTTATAACTAGTAGAGTTATTGTTCATTTTAATTGTGTCCGACAAATCTTCTATCAAGCACGTCGTGATGAACCAGTTCATCTAGAAGACTACCGGACCACTGTATCGCTGCTCCTACATACTTAATTTCATCTATGCACTTCTAAGATCCGAAATCCAAGCTAAAAATTGGAAGAACATACCTAGTTGGCTGGATTCTATCAAAGAAGTTTCGACCCACTTTCTTCCTTCAATCCGCCGTCTCTAATGGTGTCTGTACGAAAAAATTGGCACCTTACAACTTGTAAGTTCAAGAGGATTCCACCTTAGGCTCAAGTTGGCTCGACACGACCACTAAGCAGATCGATGATGGTGGTGCTTGTGCAGTGATCACACAATGAGAGAGAGAGAGAGAGAGAGAGAGAGAGAGAGAGAGAGAGAGAGAGACTTTGGAAATTGTTGTGTTTTAAAATAGCTGACAGTCAAAATTACCAAACTGCTCCAGAAGCTTCTAGACTCATAAATCTCATGTACAAACTCATGAGTTTGAGACCTTCACAATTGTCCAAGAAAAACCTCCAAATGTACTCCCTAACCCAAATCAACTTCCCAACCCCCAAGCACAAGGGAAAATTTTTCATTTTCAAATTTAATTCTCAAATCACTATGATTCTTTGTCCGGGTCTCTACGATCCCCCATCCACCCAAACGACTCATCCACTGATCTGTCCATCCATCCACCTAAATGACTGATCCACCCACTTACCCATCAACACACTATCCATCCACCACCACCGACCATCCAACTTGTACAATCAGCCAATCTACAAACACATCCAAAGACTGACCAATAATTGCTAAATCACTCTGCTAGGACGAGGGCGTAACTCAACTATGAATATTTAATCTTTTTTTTTTTTTTGTATTAATTTCAATTTTCCTTTTGATGATTGTGTAATTTCTACTATGCTTTATGTTATCAAATGTCTGACCGTTAATTACTTGAAGAATTAAGTTGAGTTATAGCGTAGATACTTAATAATGCTTCTAGTTGAAATTGACATAAATTACATAGCCAATAGGATGAGAGTTGTGCGTATGGTGTATGCAGTTTTGTTCACTGTTTTCATATATCTTAATGTGTTCTTCTATATAGATCTCGTCCCTTAGCCAGATTAGGTTAATTAAAATTATAAAGAACATGGAATTGACATAAATTACATAGCCAATTGGATGAGAGTTGTGCGTATGGTGTATGCAGTTATGTTCACTGTTTTCATATATCTTAATGTGTTCTTCTATATAGATCTCGTCCCTTAGCCAGATTAGGTTAATTAAAATTATAAAGAACATGTCTATTAATGCCTTAGCCGGAATATTAGCAAAATTGAAGGGATAATACTGTAAACTGGGGAAGGTTAAATTGGAATCAGTTTGTGTACAGGAATGAAATAGGTTTGGTTGTGGGGAGATCTAGTATCCATCACCATATATTTTCTTTACATGTTTTATTACTTAGTTTTGTATTTAAATTCACCACCATCAAATTGGTTATCTAATCCAAATAAATAAAGGATTAAATTGGTAAATTGATTGAATTATTCGGTTTTGTGGGACGAAAATTCTGGACTTGTCGAAATACTCTTGATTGACATTTGTACACTTACAGATTAGCGTTTAAGAACCAATTCAATCGGCTAGTTCTTGACCATTTTTGTGTGTAGGTATTTATATACATGTTAATATAATGATATTGATGAGGAGAATTATAATATATTTATTGAGTATTAACTTCACATTTTACAAGAATAAAATTCGAAGTCTATCACATAATGTGTGCAGATGAATTGAATATATGAGCTTCTTTTCCGATAACCGTTAATTTTGTGTGTAGCACATTATTTATTATTTGACAAGTTTGACTACTTATTCGGGTCAATGAACACCAAATGATTAACACATGCATACATCATACATGTGAATTATCGAACAAATGTAGCAAAATTCACCTAAGACATAGGAACCCTTCAATGCCTTGGAAGGTAATGGATGTTACTAAAAATATAGGTTTGAAGTAGTACTGCACCACATATTTTTTGAGTCTTAATAAAAAATATCTTATAAAAATAGCTCAAAATTTTAGTGGTGTTTCTCTTCCCCGTTGGAGTATAAATTTGGATGAAATTAATCAAATGATTTTTCATCCATCATATAAATTTCCACATAAAAATTATAAAGTAAAAAAAAAAAGTGAAAATGGATTTGAAAATTAAGAATGTTTTTCCAGTATTTCTGGTCCTAATATTGTTAGCATCCACAGCTACAGCTCAAAATGGCATCTTCGACGTGACCAAGCCTCCATATGGTGGAAAGCCAGGCACAGATATCACACAGGTAATTGATTAAGCTAGCAAATTTGTGCTGTTTTTTTTTTTTTTTTGTTTTGGGTTGATATTACACGAGCTAGGTGTCCCTACAAACAATAGTTCTATGAGAGTAATCTCTAGCATCATGAAATCCTCGCGCCATGAAGGTAATGTATTTAGGTTGATATTGATTCCAATTTTATTTTCGAATTTTACGTGAACATTTTTAGGTTATGACGAAAGCTTGGACTGATGCATGTGCATCGACAACACCAAGCAAATTTGTTATTCCCAGCGGAATATTCAAGTCCATAGGAACAAGTTTCAAAGGTCCATGCAAGGCTCCTATAGAGTTTCAGGTCCAAGGCACATTGCAGGCTCCTGCAGACGGCAGCCAACTCGCAAAAAAGGATACTTGGTTTAGTTTCGATGACATCGACAAGCTCACCATAACCGGTGGTGGAGTTTTTGATGGCCAAGGAGCAATGGCTTGGAAAGCAAATGATTGCGACAAGAACAAAGACTGCAAATCCATTCAAATTGTAAGTTAATCGATGCACCAAACTTGAAGTGTGGTTCAGATTTACAATTATTCTATGTTTGACACTTTTAATATTTTTTTATTTCTTTGTATTTTTACAGAATTTGAGGTTCAACAAAATTACCAATTCCTTAGTGGAAGAAGTAACTACAAAAGACAGCAAAAATTTCCATGTCAATCTTTTGGGGTGCAGAAATCTACAATTCCATCGATTCACGGTGTCAGCACCTAAAGAGAGCATCAACACCGATGGAATTCATATTGGGCGCTCCACTGGGATCAACATCACAGATTCAATCATTGGAACTGGGGATGACTGCATATCTATTGGTCGCGGTACCCAGAACTTGAATATCAACAATGTTACTTGTGGACCTGGCCATGGAATAAGCATTGGGAGCCTTGGCAAGACTCCGAAAGAAGAACCCGTATCCGGAATCACCATCAAGAATTGCACCTTCACTAATACAGATAACGGTGTCAGAATCAAAACGTGGCCTGCTTCCAAAGACTTCACCAGTGCCTCAGATATTCACTTTGAGGGTTTGATTATGAATAATGTTGCTAATCCAGTCATTATCGACCAAGAGTATTGCCCATATAACCTATGCTCAAAACAGGTACCTACTTACTTACATTCAAATGTTCGATCATATGTTCCTTGTTCATCTAGTCAGTACTAAAAATTAATAGGGTTTTCGACATCACGTACAAGTAAGACAGGAGTCATTTGACAACAGTTCTGTTTTTTTGCTCACTTTTCACTTTTTGTACTTTACAAATGCAAAAAGTGTCTTAGTGGTAGAACGGTCCATGGACACGGGTGGTGGTTAATTAGAGATGAAGAAATACAGAAGGAAAAATGGAAAACAAAAATATGAAACCCACGTAAGTTAGGGTTGGGTTTGTGTTTCTTTGGTTTTTAGTTTTCAGTTTATCATATCCACTATTTCTTCTAAATTTGTTCTCTATCTCTTCCAAAATATCTGTCCTCTGTTCTCCTTAAGTACCCCTCATTTCTTCATTACTCGAACATAAAAAGTACCAAACTGAAAACTGAACAAATTGAAATAATTAGCAAACGTACGGCCCCTAAATTTGTCCACTGATCAGTATATATCGATTGATTAATTATGAATGATATTATTCATCACTGTTTTATATATGTAAATTTGCCCAGATGCCATCCAAGGTTAAGATCAGCAACGTTAGCATCAGGAACATTAGGGGCACAGCTTCAACTCCGGTTGCTCTGAAAATTTTATGCAGCAAAGCCACGCCATGTGAGAAAGTGGAAATGAGTGACATTGATATCAAATACACTGGAAACCAAGGCACTGTCACCTCCGAATGTTATAATGTCATACCCACAATTACTAACGTCCCAAAGGAGCTTGCTTGTGCTAAAACTGCTTAATCCATCCAATGCGTACTACTGATAAATGCTCATTATTCCTCGTAAATTAACTATTGCAATCAAATTGTAAATAATTGTGTTATCCACCTTTACCCAACTGGCATGAGATGGGTGCGGTGAATAAATCTTTTTTGTAGGAGTCGGCTCCGAAAATTAGAGGACTAGCTACTATGTATCATTTAGTGTGCTGCGTCTCTACTTAGACAGGACCTATCTACAAATTACAGAAGAGCTCTGTATTAAGCGTGTTATTATTGGAGACCGCTAATGAATAAACTTTTTTTTGTACTGGTATGTATTTAATTGATTAATTTCTTACTAATCTTGTTCACTCACCACTATTGCTTCTTTTCTATACCAAGTTTAACAGAGCGCGATTAGTCAGATAACAATTTGTATCATATATATGAAAACAGCATGACATATATTCTTCAAATCTATCTTTAAAATATCACCTAAAGCATCCTAACATGATATGCGAATTTCAAACAAAAATTGAGACTCGAAGAAGAATGGAATTGGAAAAAGAATGAGATCGACTCATTAAACAAAAATTTGTGAATCCAAATACGACTGAGCTACCACTGCAAAAAAAACAATCTTCAAAGTATGTACCACTGCCGTCAACTCCAAATCATGGGTGTGATAGTTCAGCTCATGAGATTTCAGCTGTTGCGAAGCGTAAGCGATCACCCTACCATGTTGCATCAATACACAACCCAAACTTTGTCGTGATACAATGCTATACACCTCAAACACCCCACCATCATCAGGAAGTGCAAGAATTGGTGCAGTAGTCAATCGTCTATTTAACTCCTAGAAGCTTTGCTCACACTGTTCATCCCAAACAAACTTAACCCATTTCCGCGTCAATCGGGTCAAAGGAGCTGCGATAGTAGAGAAACCCTCTAAAACCGCCGATAGTAGCATGTTAAACCTATGAAGCTCCGAACCTCAGTAATAGTTCTGAGCCTTTCCCAGTTGGATGTAGCTTCAGTTTTCTGGGGTCCACACTAATCCTCTCAGCTGAAATAATATGACCCAGAAAACCAATACTATTTAACCAGAACTGACACTTGCTAAGTTTAGCATATAACTGGTTCTGTCTCAGCCTGCCCAACACTAACCGTAGATGTTTCTCGTGCGCTCTGGCACTTCTCGAATAGACCAAGATATCATCGATGAAGGCTATCACAAACTTATCCAACTACACTCGGAGCACCCGATTCATTAGATCCATGAATGCAGCTGGTGCATTCGTCAACCCAAACGGAATTACCAAAAACTCATAATGCCCGTACCTCGTCCGAAAAGCAGTCTTCGGAACGTCATCCTCAGTAATCCTCAGCTGATGGTAACCAGATCAAAGATCAATCTTAGAGAAATACTTTGCTCCCCACAACTGGTCAAACAAATCGTCAATCCTGGGTAAGGGGTACTTGTTCCTTACCGTCACCTTGTTAAGTTGCCGACTGTTCACACATAATCGTAAACTTTCTTCCTTTTTCTTAACAAACAACACCGGTAGTCCCCATGGTGAAGTACTCGGTCAGATCAATTCCAGATCCAACAACTCCTGCAGTTTTACCTTTAATTCCCGCAATTCCGTTGGTGTCATTTGATACAGCGGTTGCGATATCAGCCCCGTCTCTGGAAGTAGTTCGATAGTGAACTCGATCTCTTGATGCGGTGGTAATCCCGAAAATTCATCCAAAAATGCATCAGGAAACTACCGAACTACCGGTATATCCTCAGTCCACAACTGATCATCACGCTTCTCAACCACATACGGTATTTCAGGACCCGACCCCCCTCGGTCAGGACCCAACTCTAGCACGATATTGTGGCTTTGGGCTTCCTCGCCCTCGCCGTTTTGTTTTCGGGAGCTCACGGTGCAACTTCCCAGGGAGTCACCCATCATGGAATTGCACCAACCGCAACTCGCTTATCTTTGGAGTTCCAACCGAACCCAAAGCCACTGAGCTCCCAAAAGGCCTCGTGCTAGATAGGTGTGTGCCTACACCTTTAAGGAACACCACCACTCTCTTCCCAGACCATTCCCCCTCGCATGAATGTGGGATCATTCACCATTCTTTCTAGGATACAGGTCTTACAATCCACCCCCCTTAGGGCCCAGCGTCCTCGCTGGTACACTTCCTGGTCGGGGTCTGGCTCTGATACCATTCTGTCAGGATCCGGCTGTCCTCGGTCTGGACCCGACTCTAGCACGATATTTTCCACTTTGGGCCTCCTTGCTCTTGCCCTCACGGTTTTGTTTTCGGGAGCTCACGGTGCAACTTCCCAGGGGATCACCAATCACGGAATTGCACCAACCGCAACTTTCTTAACTTTGGAGTTTAAACTGAACCCAAAGCTACTGAGCTCCCAAAAGGCCTCGTGCTACATAGGTGTGTGCCTACACCTTTAAGGCATACAATCATTCCCCTCCCAGACCATTCCCCCCTCGCAAGAGTGTGGGATCGTTCACCGTTCCCTCCAGGACACGGGTCTTACAATCCAGCCCCCCTTAGAGCCCATCGTCCTAGCTAGTACACTTTCCGGTGGGGGTTTGGCTCTGATACCATTCTGTTAGGACCCGACCCTCCTCGGTCAGGACCCGACTCTAGCATGATATTGTCCGCTTTAGGCCTCCTCGCCCTCACGGTTTTGCTTTCGGGAGCTCACGGTGCAACTTCCCTGAGGATCACCCATCATGGAATTGCACCAACCGTACCTCGCTTAACTTTGGAGTTTCAACCGAACCCAAAGCCACTGAGCTCCCAAACTTCTTCGTGCTAGATAGGTGTGTGCCTATACCTTTAAGGCACACCACCACTCTCCTCCCAGACCATTCCCCCCTCGCAGGAATGTGGGATCGTTCACCATTCTCTCTAGGACACGGGTCTTACACGCTAAATATCTCTGCCAATCCTTTTGTAAGAACTTGGTAGCTATAAGTGCGAAAATTACCTCCAGTCATGAGACTCCACGCTCCCCCTGAAAAGTCACCTCTGGTAGGCTTGGACTCTACAAGGTCACCAATTTCCTATAACAGTTTGTGATTTTCCCATGGTCTCCCAGCCAATCCAAACCAAGTATCACATCAAAACCATGCAGATCCCTGATAATCAAGTTAGCTAATAGTTCCAAGTCCCTAACTCTCACTGGGCAATCCCTCATCATCTGGTTCACAATGTATATTGTAACAACCCGTACCTTCGGGAAGGGTATAAATGTAATTTTTGTAAAGATTTATATAAAAGGACGATTTTCCCCTTGTGAATAGTGTGTCAAAAGTTGACTTTTTGATTTACTGGTTGGATGAGTGTTGACTGACAGGACCCATCCCAATCCCCCCGGGAGTAGTGCGGGATGACCCTGCTCCCGTCTAACACGAAGTGTCAGACAAGGGATATTTCCGACCTTTGCCCTCCCGGGCTATCAGAGTACGCCAGGATCCGGAGGAGGCATGTGATATCTCGGTCTCTGCTACAGTCCACATCCGATGTCAACCTGAAGGGCAGTCAAAATATTAAAAACTGTGAGTGGACAAAACAAGAATTTATAAAAACATTTTAACGAGAAGACATTTGTACCCTTCACTAAAAAGCATGCATGCATTCGAAAACCATTTATCCAAAACAAACCATATGTGGGACTAAGCCCAAAGCAGATATAAACCAAGGTCGAAAGGACCACAATGAAAATGACCATACAGGCCACTGCCCAAATCCATAAGGGACTCGGGCCCAAACCATAAAGAAACCAATTACACGAGCCACTGCTCAAATCATGTGCACACCTGTGCACACCACATATCATATATCATATATACATATAAGTCACACAACCAATCCTGTCACGGTATCCAAAGCTACGCGCGTGCTACCCGGGTCTCAATCCGAGTCTTCTCAAAGTCAAGATCAATGTCCGCAGACCACTGACCCTACCCGAGGTAATAGTAATCATAGCCTTCCTGAGAGTAAGGAACCCAACTGGGGGGTGACTCCACTCAGTCGGTGCTTCGTGACTACTCCGGGGTCCACCCAGGCCAACGACCCTCCCCGGAGGAGATAGTAGAACATGTAAAGGAAGGTAGATGAACATATATATACATAACATAAACATTCATGTCCGGTTCCCCCCTGAACCGTCATGATCCATAATATCCATAATCAGGTAACATGCCGGTTCCCATAAACCGTCATGTACCGTAATAACATAACCAGGGTTCATGCCGGTCCCCATAAACCGTCATGAACCAGGATGACCTGACAAAGGTTCATGCCGGTTCCCATAAACCGTCATGAACCACAATGACCTTTCCAGAGTTCATGCCGGTTCCCATAAACATTCAAGAACCAGAATGACCTGACAAAGGTTCATGCCGGTTCCCATAAACCGTCATGAACTTGGAAATCCACGTAGGGTCCCTGACCCGAAATCATAAACCATAAAGTAACTGGGTCTCGTGCCCGAACATATGACTCAACTGGGCACCGTGCTCGATATCTAAGGGTCAGTCACGACTCCGATCATAGTGATGCGTGCAATCATCCATCCAGGACCGCTCTCAATCCTAGTATGTCGCCGTGAACGAATCAACCGACACGACCACCACAAGATCATGGTGCACTCCTCACCGATCGCTATCCTTAACCGTCAGCACTCCGAAGTTGAGCCTCCCCAGGCTACCCGACAACGAATCGTGCATCGTGACCTCTCCGGAAGAAACACATCCCAATCCGGAGGCGAGCGTCGTATCGTCGATCGCCGTGCACATAGCACCCGTCGCGACCACGATTTAGACCCGAAGGTCATAAATAGCGTCATATGCCCGAGACAAAACCAAATGGGTCTTATACCCGAGTTTATCCTTTTAGAAATCCAAAACCAAATCATTTAAGTCAATAAAGAAATACAGACCCGTATAAGCACCGTATAAGGCCGAAACCTCAAAATACGTGCTTATACGTAACGACATACAAATGCACCCGTGACATCATCCAACATGTAATAAAACATATAATAAACATTTATGCATGCACCAATTTAGAAAACGAAGTCCACTCACAGACCGTCCGAGCTGACGCCTCAATTTGCGTGCCATACGGCTCCCCGAGCCGATCACCATCACCGGGACTCCCAAACCTGTCCAAATTTTAATAGAAGGTTACTAACTACTTAATTAACCTCCTACCAAACCCCCGTAATTTTCCCGAACTTTTAACTATTTTTAAACCTACTCTAAACCTTCCGATGCCCCGAAACATATCGAGATGGTGTCCGATCGACACGAAACCAGTCCCAAAATGTTCGTTACATCGAATAGATGATTTCGTATGTTGGAACCTTTCCCAAATTATGGACCACGTACCCTCACGGGCCCCTAGAAGAACCTGGTTACTGTTCATCACCATCATTCTCAGGAAAACCGGTTTTTCCTGGTTTTCCGGTCCGTTCACTGTGCTGAACCGGCGGAACCGGTTCAGCGTTCCTACTCCCTCAAATCTCATCCGTTTTCTTCCCAATTGATTCTAAACTTCCTAATATGATCCTAGGAACATGTTTGGATGATCAAAACAAGGAAAAACCCATAGAACCCGAGGTTTGATTTTTGAACCTCACGGGTTCAGTTTTCCCATTTTCCTCCCACGGCTTCTCAGCCGTCAACCACCACCAAAACCGCCTTAAAACTGTCCTAGAAACCTAACTAACTCATCCTAGTCATCAAAAATCAACCATAACGTCAAAATCAATTAAAATGGAAATTTGGGCCTTACCGTGCACCCGCACGGGTTCGTGGCTCCGCCACCCACGACGGAGCCTTCCTGTGCCGGCCATCTGTGTCAGGGACGGCAGGCCCTAGAGGTGGCGGTGGTGCCACGAGCAGTTCTAGAGGGCGCAGTAGGTCATCAGGACCTCAGGCGCGAGTTTTCGCTATGACCCAGCAGGAGGCCAGATCAGCACCGGGGCTGGTGACAGGTACACTTACCAGACTTGGTCACACTATTTTTGCTTTGATAGATCCCGGGGCTACTCACTCATTTATATCCCCGAGTTGTAGTCTGGTTACGGAGGGGGAGGTGTTGGTAGTGACTCAGGTTATGAGAGAGTGTCCTGTGTTGGTAGGAGAGGTTGAGTTAGTGGCGGACTTGTTACTATTGGATCTACGGGACTTCGATGTTATCCTGGGTATGGACTGGTTGACAAGACATCATGCTTCTATCGAGTGTTTCGATAGGAGAGTGACCTTTCGGAGTCCAGGATTACCGGAGACTACGTTTCAGGGGGATCAACATGCACTCCCTACCAGAGTTATTTTGGCACTTGAGGCTAGCAAGCTGTTGCGTAAGGGGTGTCAGGATTACATAGCTCATGTGGTGGATACACGTGTTACGCCAGTGAGGGCGGAGGATATTCCAGTCGTGCGGGAGTTTCCCGATGTCTTTCCCAAGGAGTTGCCAGGATTACCACCTCATCGAGATATTGAGTTCACGATTGATCTTCTTCCAGGTACGCAACCTATCTCATAGACTCCTTACCGCATGGCACCTGTAGAATTGAGGGAACTTAAGGCCCAGTTACAAGAGTTGGTCGATATGGGATTCATTCGACCGATTATGTCACCTTGGGGAGCCATTGTACTGTTTGTAAAGAAAAAGAACGGAGTTTGAGATTGTGTGTTGACTACAGATAGTTGAATAAGGTAACCATTCAGAATAAGTATCCCTTACCCCGGATTGATGATTTGTTTGACCAGTTGAAGGGAGCACAGTACTTTTCGAAGATTGATCTTCGCTCCAGCTACCATCAGTTACAGGTCAAAGAGGAGGATGTACCCAAGACGGCCTTTCGGACTAGGTACGGTCATTACGAGTTTGTTGTGATGCCTTTTGGATTGACTAATGCCCCAGCAGCTTTTATGGACCTAATGAACCAAGTGTTCCGGTCGTATTTGGATCGTTTTGTGAGTGTCTTCATTTATGACATTTTGTTGTATTTGAAGAGTGCAAAAGCGCACTAGAAGCATCTAAGGATAGTGCTTAAGACCCTGAGAGAGCATCAGTTGTATGCGAAGTTGAGCAAGTGCCAGTTTTGGTTGACCAGTGTTGGATTTCTAGGACATGTGATTTCAGCCGAGGGCATCAGAGTGGATCCTCAGAAGGTTGAAGCGGTAGCAAATTGGAACAGCCCAAGACGGTGACAGAGATCAGGAGTTTTCTGGGTTTAGCAGGTTATTACCGGCGTTTTATTGAGGGTTTTTCTATTCTTACTGCTCCGTTGACACGGCTAACCCGGAAGGGAGTCCGGTTTGATTGGGATGAGAACTGTGAGCAGAGTTTCCAGGAGCTAAAGAGGCGGTTGACATCGGCTCCTGTGTTGGCCCTTCCAGACGACAGTGGGGAGTTCGAGGTTTATAGTGACGCTTCTTTACAGGGTTTGGGCTGTGTGTTGATGCAGCACGAGAAAGTGATTGCTTATGCTTCCCGACAGTTGAAACCCCATGAGATGAACTACCCTACACATGACTTGGAATTGGCTGCGGTGGTTCATGCACTAAAGATTTCGCGACATTATTTGTACGGCGAGAGGTGCAGGATCTTCAAGGACCACAAGAGTTTAAAGTATCTGTTCACTCAGAAGGAACTGAATCTGAGACAACGCCGATGGTTGGAGTTGCTTAAGGACTACGACTGTACTATCGAGTATCATCCAGGAAACGCTAATGTGGTAGCCGATGCTTTGAGCAGGAAGTCAGCTAGTTCTTTGTCGCATCTGAGAACGGTCTGGTTACCTTTGTTGGTTGAGCTCCGTAGACTGGGAGTAGAGTTGACTGTGGATGGTCAGGGAGCACTCCTAGCGAGTTTCCACGTGTGACCTGTTTTGATTGATCAGGTTATTGATGCTCAGTTTGAGGACACTATTTTGGGCATCATACGTATTGAGGTCGAGGCTGGAGAGAGACAGGACTTTGAGATTTTCGAGGATGGAGCCTTGGTTAAGGATGGACGGTTGTGTGTACTCGAGGACGAAACACTAAGAAAGATGATACTGGATGAGGCTCACTGTTCAGCCTATACGATGCATCCTGGTGGGACCAAGATGTATCGTACACTTCGAGAGCATTACTGGTGGTCATGAATGAAACGTGAGATTGCAGAGTATGTCAGTAGATGCTTGATCTGTCAACAGGTGAAAGCTGAGCGGTAGAGACCCTATGGAGCCATGCAACCTTTGCCGATCCCTGAGTGGAAATGGGATCACTTGACGATGGATTTTGTATTCAAGCTTCCCAGGACACCGAAGGGACACGATGGTGTGTGGGTGATCGTGGATCGACTTACGAAGTCTGCTCATTTCTTACCAGTAAGGGAGAACTTCAGGTTGCCGCAATTTGCACAGTTGTTTATTGATGAGATTATTCGGCTGCATGGTGCACCAGAGTCGATAGTATCTGACAGAGATCCGAGATTTACTTCCCGGTTTTGGCAGAGCTTACAGGAAGCTTTTGGGACAAAGCTGCATTTCAGTACTGCTTTTCATCCTCAGACTGATGGACAGTCTGAGGGGACCATCCAGATTCTCGAGGAAATGATGAGAGCGTGTGTCTTACAGTTTCAGGGTACTTGGGAATCACATCTACCTTTGATGGAGTTCGCCTACAATAACAGTTATCAGGAGAGTATTGGGATGGCTCCTTACGAGGCTTTGTACGGGCGACAGTGTCGGACTCCGTTCTGTTGGACCGAGGTTGGTGAGAGGAGATTGACTACTTCCGAGCTGGTAGATCTTACACAGGAAAAAGTGGCACTGATCAGAGATCGATTGAAGGCAGCTCAGGACCGACAGAAGACCTACGCCGACCGTAGGATCAGGGACTTGGAGTTTGCCGTAAGAGACTGGGTTTTCTTGAAGTTATCTCCTTGGAAGGTAATCGTACGGTTTGGCAGGCGAGGGAAGCTGAGTCCTTGTTATATTGGACCCTATGAGATCTTGGAGCGGATTGGTCCTGTTGCTTATCGATTGGCTTTACCAACAAACCTGGCAAAGGTACATAATGTCTTTCATGTATCTATGCTTCCGAAGTATATACGGGATGATTCACATGTTCTGGAAGCACAACCTGTGGAGCTTAGGGAAGACTTGAGCTTTGAAGAGCAGCCTGTAGCGATTTTGGATCAGAAGGACAAAGTCTTACGGAGGAAGACGGTTCCCTTAGTTAAAGTATTGTGGAGGAATCATCAGGTGGAAGAAGCTACCTGGGAACCCGAGGCCATAATGCGCGAACAGTACCCTTACTTGTTTCATTGAATTTCGGGGATGAAATTCTTTTTAGGGGGGTAGATTGTAACAACCCGTACCTTCGGGAAGGGTATAAATGTAATTTTTGTAAAGGTTTGTATAAAAGGACGATTTTGCCCTTGTGAATAGTGCGTCAAAAGTTGACTTTTTGATTTACAGGTTGGATGAGTGTTGACCATTAACCGTGACGAAGTTTAGGACGTCACGAGTCCGTAGACAGGTGGCATGTCCGATTCGGACAATCGGAGAAAAAGTTATGACGTTCGGAAGATTGAGGGCGTTACCGTAATTTTGACTAATCGAGGAAAATTTTGACTTTTTAGTGGACTTGTGATTTTCACGTAGACCAAGGACCATTAGATAGGCCTCGACGTACTGAGTACAACGACAGGCGGCACGCTGTCATCGGACGTCGGACGAAATAGTTACGGGTCTTGAAAATTTGAGGGTAAAACGGTAAATTATTAACACTAGGGGCAATTTGGTCTTTTCCCTTATGCCCAATCAGATCAGAACAAGTGGCAATAGTGGATTGGGATATTTGTTCTCTGTCCATGGGTAGACACGTGGTGAGGCCTGGATGGTTCTAGGCACGTCTAAAATGTACACGGCCACAAAGTGTCCAAAATTAAACCGTGCATTTGGCTGTGAGAAACAGAAAACAGAGAGGAAGAATTTGAGAGTGGGTGATCGATTCTGTGTGTGTGAGAGTTCTGTGAATTGTGAGAGTAACAGAGAGAAGAGAGGAGAGACTAGTGATCGGGTTTTGGAGTTGAGATCGTGCACGGAACACGGTGGTCGGAGGTTCGAGTTTTCAGAGAAAACAGAGGAGCCGTGGGACTGTGGTGGTGGTTCTGCCGTGTTGTGGTGCAAACCAAGCCAATAGAAGGCCTAGACGACTGCAGGGGACTCAACGAGCACCGTGGCACTCGGTGGTGCAGACGGCGGAGAAGGAATCGACGGTATAACCCGAATCCCCTATTTTCCCGTTTTTATTGTTTTCAATAATCGTGGACTTTGGGCTAGAGTCGAGGGATACTGTGAGTTGGGTGAGACTCCTGAAGGTCCCAGGAGTCGTCTGAGTGTGGTACCGTGACGGGGGAGGAGCTGGGTGGCTGGCGGCCAAAACAGGGCTCATGGGCCGTTTGTTTCGAGGGTGAAGTCGAGGGGTTTTAGGCCGTGATTCTTCTAGTTTAGGATGGGGTTTGAATGCCGGGTACTGGACGAAGCTTCTGGGATTAGATTGGACTGAAATGGTGGAGGATTTACAGAGAACCGGTCACGCCGGTTCAACACAGTTGAACTGGGTGACTCGAGGAAGAAGAAGAACTGTAGCACGCGCGTGAGGCCCACGCGCAGCCACTTTGGGCGGCGCATGGGGGCGCGTGGGGAGGATTCCGGCCAAACTTTCAACATGGTTTTGGTTCTAAATGTCGTAAGGAATCCATTGGTGTAATTTTCGGGTTAATCGGACGAGGTTACGGGATAGTTCGGGAATCCGAACGGTTTAGGGTTTAAGTTTAAATTACGAATAAATTCCCGAAAAATTGGGGAAATTAGGGTTAGTATATCTAATGTAATTGTGACCCTATTTGGTGCCTATTGACAGGACGGGAGACGCCTGAGACGGTCGAGGAGCGCACGGAGCGCGATTGATATTTTACGATTCGTGAGTGGACTCTTTCTTTTCTTACGTGCATGCCTAACTGTTTTATTTATGTTTATGATATTAAATATGTTTTTATGCTTTTTGATGGTGATTATATGTGGTTGATATGTTTGCACGTTTTTCGAGACATTTTCGGGATTTTGCACGTTTTTCGAGAAAAAGCTGGATTTCTGATTTTGATGTAAAGTTTCATGTTTTCACTCTAGAATTGTTTTCTGATGGTTATAAGTGGATTGTGAAGTATGATTTTGGAAATCAAGATTTTGGTTTTGAAATCGGATTTCGAGAAATGGAATTTGGTTTTAAAGTCGAAAAAGGTGGATTTCCGGATTTGGGTTCGGAATGACGGTTCTGAATGCCAGAAGGGCTTCGAACCAGGGATTTCGGATTCGAGTTTGGATGTGGATTTAGAATTGATTTTAAATTGGTTTTGGATTGGATTTGCTGGATCTGGATATTGGGTTTAAAGACCCGGATTCTGATTGACGGGGGAACGGGCCCGGAGTGAGTTTACAGGCTCGGGAGTTTAAATACTCGGATATTTACGATATTACCCCCGTAGGCCTATTGAGTTTAAAGACTCGGGAGTTTAAAGACTCGGATTACATTTGAGGCCTGATTGAGTTTAAAGACTCGGATAGACCCAGCAGGTTTGATCAGACTTGGATATTTGTGGATTTGGTTTTATGATGTGATCTTGCTATACTGTTTTATGTTGTGGTTTTCTGATACTTAGTTGGGCATGCATATTTTAAAACGGAGGGTAAAATCTTATTGTTTTCTTTAAAATGTTTTACTTCTAAATTGTGTTGAAACTCTTATCTCCTTCAGTCCACTCACACCTTTGGTTTTAACTTACCCTCCAGGTCGTGGTGATAGCGCTGGGGTGAACGTTGAGGCAGGGATCGAGGCATAGAGCTTACGACGTTCTTCCATTGCGAGATTAGCATAGTAGGATTTTGTGCCTGTTTTGTATAAACTATGCTCTGAATTACGGTTGTAGTATATTTCTCCCTTGTCTGATAGTTATGCTTATGGTTGTGTTTGAGGTTGTTTTGGTACTTTAAGTGTGATTATCAGACGGGAGCAGGGTTCGTCCCGGGTATCGAGGTGATATTTGGGACGGGTCCTGACATATATAACTCTCATCGGGGTACCTACACCCATCTCCTGATCTAGTGTTGACACCTCACGGCCCAACATCGTCGAACAACCCCTCGAAATAAACGAATATGTAGCACTAGAATCCATCAGAACACAAACATGAATGTTAGATATAGTGAGTGTACATGTGACAACATGTAACGACCCGGAAATTTGAAAAAGAAAAATTTGGAAAATTTGAAGGAAATGAAGAGTTTTGCCCCTAGTTATAAGGGCTGAAAGTTGACTTTGTGATCAGGACACTGTTTGGACTTTCTGTAAAGACCGTTGGATCGGTCTCGTACGCTGAATTTGTAGACAGAAGGAATGCGTCAATCGGAGTTCGGATGTAAAAGATAAGGGTCTGAGACGGAGAAGGGCAATTTGGTAATTTGTCAAAGAAGGGTAAAATGGTAATAATTTGACTGGGATTTTGATGAGTCAGTACAATTATGACTCACCTAGGTTGTTAAGTGACATCTATCACCTTATAAACTTGATTGGTGGCACTGATAATTAGTAAACTATAATTCCATATGTAGAAATTTGAATATAACTTGATCGTGCAGGGGGGAGAACAACATAACAGAGTATGATTTTGTGTGAAAGCACTGAGCTCCCTTTCCACAGCTAACCTTGAGAGGAAATTTCAATTATGTTGATTATGAGAAGGAATTAAGAGAAATAATATGGAGAGCAAAGATGAGGGAGAAACTCTAAACTCGAAAGCCCAAACCTGTAGGAATTCAAATTCTCCTAAAATTCAAATTTGAATTTGTAGGTCGTGATACTCCAAATTGAGATTGGTTTGAGCTTTCTGGGACTGTCTCGCTCAGGATTACCTCAAGAACGAAGGGAATTGGTGTCCTTTTGACTCAGAACGGATATGGTGGAAGTGGATCAATTCGAGGATTGAGTTGTGTAATTGAAGGATTAGAAGGATGAAATTGAGACTTGGAATGTGTTTATCCGACTTCTATGAAGCTCCTTGATGAATCAATTGAGAGGAATTGATGATCAGTGAGAGAATCGAATGATGAAAAGACCTTGAAATCTCGAGGCTTGGTCGAATACCTTCGAGGTAAGGAATCATAAATTGAACTTACATATCTTTAATTAACATTAGAACGATATGATTAGCTGAATCAATTGAAGAAATAGAGTGGAAAGTGACAGGAATTCAGTCGGGTCAAGCCGCGGGCCAACCGGACCCGTTTTATAGACAAACGGGTTGGGACGATGACTGTAGCAGCACTGTTCCTTGGCGCGTGGCACCCACACGCAGTCACTCACGTCGGCGCGTGAGGGCGCGTGCAACCTCGTCTCAAGGTGAGTTCAACATGAAACTTACTTCTTTTGATCTAATGAACATTTTGGCACTGGTTTCGAGGAAATCGAATATCGTTTCGATAGTGTTCAGTATATCCGAAGTTTTCGTATACGGTTAAAATACGTATTTAAATCTCGAAAAAATTGGGGAAAATTATATGAGGTATATTGGAGTGTTAATGACCCTCGATAATAATTTTGGACATGAATGGTGACTTTCGGAATTGATAGAAAAACATGCAGCTCGGAAAGTGAGCGATATGGACGATGTGTGAATGAACTTTTGTTTTCAACCATAATGCATGCATATGTGTTTTAAATGCTTTATTATATGATTTGAAATCATTTGGCATGATTAATGTTTCGATATGATGATTTCTGGATTTTGGGAATATTATATTGTTTTGGGCACGATTTTTGAGAAAATTGTGAAACTGCTGTTTTGGGCGAAGGCCCAGGATTTGAGATTAGTATTGACTCGAAAAAGGAGCCAGGGATTGATTTGATGGATTTGTAATGCTTTTTGAATATATTTTATGGATTTATGTGAAAATGGAAACTTAGGTTGCGATTGCACGGATTTGCGTGAAAATAATATTTTGGGCTGGAGACCCAATTGGATAGTGTCTTTTACTTGGATTTGGAGTCACATGTGAATATGATTAAATTGATGATTTTGATTTATAAAGTGAATTCTGGACACTATTTTATGATGGATTTGTGGAACTTGCTTTGTGAAAGCTATGTTTCAGGCATAGGCCCTGTTGAAATGTTTTTTACTTGATTTGAGACATAAATGGTTTTAAAATGAGATTACTGGATTTGGTGACTGTTCCACATATACCATCCTCTGTGATTTGATAGTCTCCTCCAGATGTTGTAGATTCTGGAGTAGTCACAATCCACTACCTGGAGATGAGTAGCTCTGAGGGAGGCTCAATCTTAGGAGTGTGAGATTATGATGATATCCACCAGACGTCGTAGATTCTGGAGATGATATCACCCCAGACGTCGTAGATCCTGGGGATGTACTCGGACGTGAGACTCCCGAGTTTGCACGCGTTGCATTGATATCGTGACAGTTACGTGGGTATTGAGCTTGGATATTGAGGATTGGTGTGATTTATTGATATTTGTGTCCAGATACTTTATATCTTGAATAGATTTGATGAACATGAGTTCGTAGAAAATGTGGACCATGGGAAAACATGTTTTGATTTTATCGGTCCACTGTTCATACTTGATTGATTTCACGCGATTACTCATGTTTTATGATATGCATGCATGTTTGTGAAACTGGAGGGTAAGATTGATTTTTCTCAAATGTATTTATAAATGTTTATTTTTGTCCACTCACACCTTTTATGTTTTTATTGGCCCTCCAGGTTGTGGCGCGATGATCGAGGCTGATTAGGAGGTGGAGGCATGAGTGGGCACAGGGGCGGTTATCCCTTGTTTGGCAAGTGCTGAGGGTAAATTCGTAATTTCAGTTGACTTGTAAAACGGGAGCAGAACCGAGCACGGTTATCAAAGTCCTTCGGGGACGGGTCCTGTCAAATTGGTATCAGAGCACTAGGTTGCTAATTTTGTTGCCACAAAAATGGTGTTTCGATTTCTCACCTCTCCGTTGTGATCCCCGCCGTGTACAGCCATGCTGTCAGCTCGTCGGCCTCCTCAGGTTTCCCTTATAGTCTCAGTGATGCTCAATGAAGTGAAGGTATAGTAGAGAGGTGGTGGTGTGGTGTTTTGGTGTTTCACGAGTTAGACAGAGTTTGTGAGATGGTGAGAATGCTAATAATGAAAATGGAAGAAAAAAATGATGAAGATGGAACCTTAAACTGATCCACATGCATGGGGAAACGCATCAATGGGATGAATGACACTTCCAAGGGTCCCATCAGATTGCCCTTATCCAATAAGGACCTGCCAAGTGTGAATTTCTCGAGATTTTGTGAATAGTGCCATGTTCGCGTCCTTGACCATAACTTTCCCGTCTTGTCTCCAATTTCCGCGTGTCATTTGTCTACGGGCTCGTGACGTCCCGATCTACGTCCCGGTAATAGGTCAAAATCCAAAATATAGTCTGAGTTAAAAGTCAACAATTCCCTCAATTGGGGGCAAAATGGTCATTTTACATTAAAATTTCAACTTTACCAATTCATAAAAATTCGGGGTGTTACAAAAATGATAAGCCTTTATCAATGAGTTAATCAGTTTTGAGAGAGAAATCACAAAAACTAAAAATGCGATAAAACGACTTACCTTGAAAGTGAAATGAGTTTCGCTATTTATAGTGAAATTTTGTGTCTTAAAATATTCTGACTGGTCGATTGATTTTGAAATTAATAATTTATTTTTAAAAAAATATATTATTTAATAATTATAATAATTGTTCATTATTAAAAATAATGATGATAATTATGATGATTTAATATTAAATAATAATTTTTCATTTTAAAATAATGACAATTAATTCTGGGAAAGAATATTAATATCATTGAGATTTTAACCTAATTAAATAATATATTCAACTGGTAAATATATTAGTTATTGTGTAGGTATCTGTGAACTATAAATGTCGTTATTATGAGTTACGTGACAGCTCCACAAGTTTTTTGTCATTTATGATTCCACAAACTTCAAGAAACCAACAGCAAAACTTTTTCAATGTCAATAAGCTTTGAAGAATGCCAAGTGCCAATGGAAAAAAAAAAATTAAATCATTGTAAAAGTATTGCAAAACCGTTGTGATGATATTAATGTGTGCTAGTTTCACAATGAGATGTAAGTACAATAGACTAAATATCTGGGGTAGTTACCCAATAAGTACATATGGCGGCAAGCTCAACCAAACCACAATGTGAAAGCTACTCAAAATTCTAAACTTTTCATTTTTAGGTACGCATCATTCCTACATATGTAAAAAGTTTTACATGATCAATCATCTATTGCCACAAACATAAAATTTCATCAATAATACCATAAAACATATGAAAGTCAAAGAAATTCATAAGAGTAGCTGCTCTAATTCATATAAACTATGAAAAAATTTATGAAGAGATAAATCATAACTTATGATGTCAAGGAAAATGATACTCAAATTATAACTTGAACAGTGAGAGAGAAGGAAATCCAAATCAACACTTTCACAATGGATCGGAACTTCATGACTAACAATGGTGATGGTAGTGGTAGCCATGACAGTGGTGCCATGACAGTGGTGGCAACATACTATGGTGGTGGTTGTCGTATTTGGTAGGCGGTGGTGGTACGTAGTTGGGGAGGTGGAGGTGGAGATGGTGCAGTGGGGTGGGAATGTGGTGGTAAGGTTGACAGAGGTGCCACTACAAGAAATTGGTAGTGGCCCAATAGAACTATGCCCAACGAAGACATTTTCACCATCTAATCTAATATTTCTGGACAAAAAAAAGAAGCTCGTAAGGCCCAAGGATGGCAAGAAGAAAGTCCATTTGGTTCATAAAAATGGATAGCTTGCTCGATGAATTTTTCATGGGGCACCTTGAATATAACAATGAATTACCTTCATCAGGTAACATCAATAGTAGAAAAAAGGCTTTAGGAAACTGAGAAAATCCGTTGCTTATTCTCCCTTTGTACCGTGGTATTGCTCAGTGATTCCTATTGGGGGGTGTTTTTGCAATGAATTTTCTCAATTGCCTAAAGTGGTTTTTTGCAATGGTATTTCTTAAATATCGTTGCCTAAAGCACTTTGCCACAATGGTATTTATAAACAAACGTTGCCTATAGGAGTTTTTCTCAATGATTTTTAGATAGTACTGACAGGTTTCTAAAAAGACTGTTTCCTAAAGTAATTTTTTGCAACGCTATATTTGAAAATTGATGCCTAAAGCGAGTTTACGCAACGGTACTTATAAAATATCAATACCTAAAGTGAGTTTATGCAACGGTATTTATAAAATAGAGTTGCCTAAAGTACTTTTCCGCAACGGTGTTTATAAACAAACGTTGCCTATAACAATTTTTCATGACTTTTATATAATATTGATGATTTTTTGAAATATCGTTGCCTAAAGTGGTTTTTCGCAATAGGTTCTAATAACAACCGTTGCATATTGTTGTTTTTCGCAACAGTGTGAATGTTATACTAATGCCTAAAGCTAGCTTATGCAATGGTATATAACAACACTATATTTAACCTTGGTTTCTAATATTTCCCTGTTTTAATAGCAATATATAATACATATCAAAATTATACTTCAATACTCCATGAGAAACAAAACTACTCATACATAAATCATTAATCTCATTCACAAAGAAAATGTGGTATTATTTAGTATTGAATGCTCCTTAGCTCAATCTCGAGGCCACATATATATCACACATATATTTCCAAATAACTAGCTACGTACTAAGAAACAGTATTGAGAAGGCATATTGTCTCTAGGCTTTGCTTGCCACAATCTACATAATCCCCAAGAAAAAGTAGCAGGCCGGAGTGAGAAGGTAGTCCACAAAACTCAAAACGCCTCTGAAGATCCAAATATTGACCACAAATATCACCTGAATTATGTAAATACAATCATATGAATCCTTGGAACGCAACAACCATGCAGCCTGATCAAGCTACGCTCAAATAAAATTTCTTAACAATTCAATTCATCTTACAACAAAGTTTCTTGAGCTTTAAGTCATCTACTGGATTTACTACTGCAACATCATCGGTGAATGATGCCCCATCGCAATACCTAACTTTCACTCTATTCCAATTGTAAAAGTTTGGCATGGGAAACAGAATTTTAGTTTTACTCTTAAAGACCAGAGAGGAACTCAACAAAACAAAAGAAAATCACATCTATGTTGATCAATTATTCTTCATAGACATTCATTCAAAAGACTAAACTAATAAGAAATACTTTGTAAGAAAATATAAGGTTGAGAACAATATGCAAAGAATATTTTCTTTTTTCACTAAAAATAGATGATAAACCTAGATTCAACAGTCCCCTATTGCTCAAAATCCCAGACTCTTCGATGGAAGTTTTATTTTCCTAGAAAAAGGCAATTTTCTTCAACATTTGCTTAGAGGAACCTAAACGGATTTTTTTTTTTTTATGGCCAAGGAATGCTGTTACGTTGTTACACCAACCTTCTTCCTAGGAACCAAACAGAAACAAGAGTTCTTATTGCAATAGAAACATATATCACTCTAAGTGTTCAAGAAAATCTATGTTATAACTTGGTAACTTTACCGCCATACCTAACTAAACATTGTTACTATATCTTTTCCTCTTTTTTGTGTTATATCTGGTGAATTATATTATTTTTGGGAGCTGATAGAAACAGACATACCTCAGTGTGGACCAACCAATTATTAATTCCTGAACAAATGCCTCATCATGGTGGTAGGTTGGGGGACTCCCATCTAAACAAATTGCATAATATATGAAATTTCAAATGGTCTAGTATCTGATCGACAAAAAAGAAAAAAAACATACTAATGTGCAATTTTGCAGCAAAGTTCCCCATCGGCTCCCTTGGCCACTGCACTCTGAACGTAAGTTATTCCCACCATAAATGCTACCACTCTCAAAAGTATGACTGCAGATACCATAAGCAATGTTGCTCACTGGCTCCCTTGGTGACTATGTATCTCCTCCCTTCATTCGTTGAATCAATTAATAAAAACAAAATATCAGTCAGAGTTAAGATATTTTCAATCCATAAATTAACAGATGCAATGACAAACACTTGGTGTGCAAAATAATATTACAATGTTTTTTTTTTTGCAAAAATTGAACTAAGTGCATCACCTGAAGGATTCAATCCTAAAACTAAATACGACCATTTCAATTATAGCCTAAATCTTATTGTTTTCAACTAAAGATTTAAAGTTGTTTCCATACCCGAAGTTTCAACTTTCATCTTCGACTACTCTGAGCTCTAGATGCCAACATGTCTAGCTAAAGCACTTTTAACATTGTTAATGTACCTCTCTAGTATGATTATGCAGAATGAACTTTAGTGATGGACATGTGGCACTGATCCGATAAATTAGGTCGGCCTCTTAAAATTTTTCCAGAGGCGTGTTTGTGTTCACCCCAACTTCTTCAAACCCCTACATTATAAAAACTCAACAATTAAAAAAATACAATTAAGGGAAGTGGGGGTAAGAGGGCCACTTCCAGAAAGTACAAGCAGATCAATCAAGACAATCATGTCAAGCAATCTGAGAAATGTTTGTTGTGGCAAATGTGAAGAATAACCATAAAATATATGACTTTCGCCTTAGAACTATTGGTCCAATCAAAGTAAAGTTCTTGATCCTCAATAGGATGATACGAGTTTGTTCAAAACAGTCACAAATCTATCTATACACATGCACACACTCATATATGTACATATATATATATATATATATATATGTATATACACACACACACAAGATGGATACCAAAAAAGCCGACAGCAGCAAGCAAGTTATGTAATCAGGAAGCAAAATAGTTGACAACATGGATCTAAACAACTTTTTTTTTCGTTAACCAGTTAGGGGAACCAAGTTGTCAATACCAATCAGAGTATGATATAAAAGTTTAGTTCACCTAGAATGTAAATATAGTAAATTCACTAGAACTAGAAAATGAGAAACGACAACTCACTTGGCCCCAAGACTATTCTACATAGATTTGTAGGATCTGATGTAAACTTACTTCGGCTCCCACTTCCACATACTTGCTTTTTGCCGATTAATTCCGGAATAAACACACAAAAAAAACCAATTGAATTTATATATAATATATTACCTTGTTTTTCGTGATTTCTCAGCAAATCACAACTTTGCATACCTCGCTACAAGTCAAATAAATAGCGAGAAGAACATAGGCAAGCATCTACAAGTTCCACACCCACAACCAGGCGCAAAGGTCTAACCCGATTCAGGAGCTAGATTCGACTTCGGCGAACGATCCCAGTCGTGTTGCTCCACCGTGTAACAATCCATCCTGAATATCGGGATTAAATATTAATTAATTATAGATTTAGAATGACTAATTAAGGATTAATTGAGAGAATTCGGACTGAAGATGTAAAATGACCGTTTTGCCATTGGAATTGGGTAAAATGTTGAATTTTGACCCGGGGAGTCAAACGTACAAGGACGGATGACCGTGACATAGATCGGGACGTCACGAGTCCGTAGACAGGCGGCACATCAAAAACGGACGTTCAATGAAAAAGTTATGATCACGGGAGCGAAATCAATTAAATTACGTCTTGGGATTTGAGTAAAAGAATAATAAAATAGTAGAATCTGATGTTTAATTAAATTAACCCAGAACCCTTGGATGAGTGACAAGTGTCACTCATCCCACAGCTGCTTTTTCCCCATTTTGTGGATCTTGCCCCCATTGGTTGATTTTTGTATATTTTAACCCATCACTCATCTCTCATCTCACACACCCCCCAGCCGTTCATCTCTCTAAATTCCCTCATCCTCACCATTCATTTCTCTTAGCTGATTACTCATCTGAACATCTGCATCAAACACCAAACTATATCTCTCTCTCTCTGATATTCCTCTAACCCGTGAACTCAAGAACCATAACCCAACTCAAACCGTCCATCAACTTCATCAACATCACCAGATCGACTTCACCTTTATCATCAGATATCATCTTCATCATCAGCATGTCACCATCTTCATCTCTGTTGCTGCAAACCCCATGCACCATCCAAAATCGGGAAGAAAAAAAACCCAAACCACCTAAACATCCACGAACTTACCCCAACCCGTTGCTGTATTAAACATGGAAGGAAGCCAAGAAGCTAGGGGAGCCATCAGGGAGGACCCACAACGGTGACGCGACGACGGTAAGCAAGAAACCCCGAAAACCCGAAACCCCCCTATTTGTCTAGTTTTGAAACTAGCGTTCTTAACTTGTAGGGGCGGGTTTGTTGGTTTAAGTGTGATTCTAGGGGCAGAGACGAGCACATTGAGCCTAGTTTCGAGGCACGGGATGGTCTGAGTTGACGGGGAGGACGACCGGAAAACTGGGTTGTGGGTTTTGCATCACAGGTATAAATCTCGGGGTTTTTGGTGGGTTTTGAGTCCATAGAACTCTAGATTAGGCTGAGACGAAGATATAGGGACAAACCACGTCGGAAATGGTGGCCGGAGCAGGGAGAATCGGTCGGGTCGGCATCGCGGGTCTGCTCCACCCGGTTGCAGGAACTGTCTACAGGTTGAAAACGTGACGACGTCGGCGTGATATCATTAGATGATGTCAGCTGTCAGGTCTGACATGTTAGTCATGATGTCAACATGTGTCAGAGATGACGTCATCATATGTTAGTGATCATTCATGACAAGTGAAGCCAGAAGTAGAAGTGGAGGACGTGGTCGTCCTTTCGGAACACAAACTCGAGCATTTGGTATGATGCGATCAGAAGTTCGTTGACCACCAAGCTCGCTGACAAGTGTGTTATTTACTTTAGAGTATGATTCATGTGTTATGGTAGTTCTTAAAAGGTTATTTACTGTTTCCTAGAGAATCATGAATGTTGATGTTAAATTTGAATAGTCAGATATTTAGTAGGTTAAGATTGTGGGTTGGACAAACTTGTTTAAATTTCGAGGACAAAATTTTTTTATGGAGGGTAGATTGTAACGACTGAGATTTCCTAGGAATTAGAAAATGATTAATTTACCCCTGTCTCAAATGGTTGACTTTTTTGGTCAAAGTCAAACTGTTCAATTTTTTACCAGGACGATTTTTGAAAATTTCGAAAATGCCATTAGGAAGGTCTCAGACTCCCGAGTGTCCCTTATATATTCGGTGGGTATGCCACTAACTTGGGTTATGTGTGTGTGTGTGTGTGTGTGTGTGTGTTTTAGGTGGATTAGGGTGAGATGTGTGTGTTGTGTTTTGGGGAGTACACGGCCGAGAGTTATAAGCGAAAAGAAACAAGAGAGAAAGAAGAGAAAGAAAAGGAAGAGAGGAGAGGAAAAAGAGAGGATATGTGAACCCGGAAATAGAGAGTGATCGAGAGAGAAGGAGAAACCGAGAGGGGAAAATCTAGGAAACAAATTGAGGAGTGTGTTGCATATGAAATTTTTGTGGGGTAAAGTTAGTATAGGAATTTCAGGACTGCTTTGTGGGTGCATACAAACTTCCTCAGTGTATGGGAAGAAGTTCTAAATGTAAAACCAGCCCAAAAATCGAAGCAGGAATTCTGGGAAAATTTCTCAGCTCAGGTATGAATTTGCAGCTGTTATCCTTCGTTTAGGAATTGGTTGAACTGGTCTTGGGATTGATACGAAGTGATTGGTCAAAAAAGGGAAGGAAAAGATCGAAAAATGAGTGATTTGGAACCTAATCGACCCGTTGGGTCGAAAAACCATAAACCATAGGTTTGGGTCAACCCATCGCGAGGTGGACGATGATGAAATGGTCATATTAACGTGGCAAGGCCACGTTATAATGGGGTTATGACGACTGATGACATGGTGTTGACATGTCAGATGACGTGGTAGACATGTGGATGCCATGTGGGAGACACGTGGATGCCACATGGCAGCCACGTGGTGAATATGATAGAGTTGTTAGCTTGTGTGGCAACCATATTAGCAGTACTGTAGTCGCATGTGCGTGGGCGTGGGGTCGCACATGCGAGCAGGTGGCCACATGTGAATAGGCTGCCGGACTTCTTTTTGTGTATGGTGGCGCGTGGCTCAGATTTAGAGACATGAAGACGTATGTCTGATAGTTTTCGACCTTCTGAATTCAATGGATGTGGTTTCGAGGCAATTGGAGACAGTCTTAGGGTAGTTTCAGGTGTCCGAAGCATGTATTTAATAGTTAAAGATTAATATAATATTACCAGGAGTCAAGGTTGGTACAAGAAGGTTACCTAAGGGTTGGAAAACCTTAATGACCACGTCTTTTGTTTGTGGATTCGAAACGAAACACCCGGAGTCAACGACGAACGTCCAGAACGCGATTAAGCGACGAAATTGCACTTTAAGTGGACGTTTTATTTTACTAAAATATTGTGCATGTATATTTATGAGTCTTAAATGCTTTACTATGTATTTTGATGATAAGTGAGTGCTTGGGAATTTTATCGGATTTTCGTTGATTTATGTAAATTTCATTTTGTATTCCGATTCGAAGGTGGTTTGGGAATTTTGTATGAAATGTGATTTGGAAGATTTTAAAGTGGGTATATTGGTGATTTTTATATGAATTTGGATGGTTTTTCGGAAATCCTTTAATCGCTCGTTTTATGGAAATCTCTTGAGTTTATGTTCCCAAACTTTGTTTTAGCTTTAGATTTGGACTGAACAAGGTTTGAAATATCAAATTAGGTGACTTTGATGTATTTATGAATTTTCTATGATTTTTGAATGATTTTTATGCGAAATGATTTGTATGCACGTTTTACAAAGATTGGTCTTGTGCTTAGGCCTGAGGTCCTGAATGCGGGTATAACTTATGATATTGAGACTATATATGTTCTGGTATTGTGTGATTGGTTGTTAGTCTCAAACACCGAGCCAGCAGCTCCGAATCCTGAGACTTTTATTGTTGAGATAACTCAGACGTCGAGCAGGGCTCCAGTTCCTGAGTCACGATCACTCGGATGTCGAGCAGATCTCTAGTTCCCGAGTAGATTGCCTACCGGTAGTGCACCTATGATATGATGCTTTAGTTTGTGCTTTTTCTTTGAGGAGGGTTTAGTATGTGTGAATAATTATGATGTATGTGGTGGATTTATGGATATAGTGCGGTTATGTGGTGTTGATGTGATGGATAATTATGTATGTGATGTGTTTTTTTTGTCTTGTGACATGGTAACCATCAGACAGGAGTAGGATCCCTCATGATTGCCTAGTTGGTTCAAGAGGGGTCTTGTCAACCCGTGTTATTGGCCGTCAAATTTAGTATAATAACCTTTAATTCTAATACTCATAATTAGTAGACCATTTAACAAGCCCAATTCCAAGTTATTCGATCCCCATGATTTTCCCATCCACCACTCTAGTCAAGAATGTTGCTTGGAATTACTAAATGGCAATAAGAACCTCAAATCCAACCCCTTAAATTTTGGGTATAAATACACGCCCTAAATGCGTATAAAGTCGCTTTGTACACCTAAAAAATCCCCTAAAAAATTGGCGATTGACCCGAAACCTGTACCAAATTACTTGGAATGTCGAAAACAAAGCAAAACGTGTTGTTGCCGACATGGAACTGCCCCCACATGCTGAGGAAAGGTCGGCGCACTCCCCATGCGCCCTCAAAACTGCCACATGGCACCTACTCGTTGTCAAGACCCGACCTATCTAGCATAATATTTTCTGCTTTGGGTGCCCAACCCTCACGGTTTTGTTTTTGGGAGCTCACGTGCAACTTCCCAGTAGGTCACCCATCTTGGGATTACAACAGCCTCAACTCCCTTAACTTTGGAGTTACCAAGGAATCCAAAGCCAATGATCTCTAAAAATTCCTTGTGTTAGATAGATACATGCCCACACATATAAGGCACTTCACTTTTCCCTCGCCCGAGCGATGGGGGATTGTTCACCGATCTTGCCTTTATAAGTTCACGGGTAATGCTCACCGTTCCTACTTCTGAAGCTCACAAGTCTTGCTCACCGTTCTTGCTTCTAAGATCGGGTATTACAATCCACCTCCTTAGGGCCTAGCGTACTCACTAGCACACTTCCGGGTGGGTCCGTCTCTGATACCATGGAAACAAGAATGGTGAGCAAGACCTATGAGCTTGAGAAGAAAAAATGGTGAGCAAGACCCGTGAGCTTGGAAAGACAAGATCGGTGAACAATCCTACATCGCTCAGGGAGGGAAAGGTGAAGTGCCTTATATGTGTTGGCACGTATCTATCTAATAAGGCTTTTTGGGAGCTCACTGCCTTTGGATTCCTTGGGAACTCCAAAGTTAAGTGAGTTGAGGCTGGTGCAATCCCAGGATGGGTGACCTACTGGGAAGTTGCACATGAGCTCTCGAATACAAAACCGTGAGGGCTGGGCCCAAAATGGACAATATTGTGCTAGATGGGTCGGGTCGTGACACTCACGCCTATGTGCATCCATGCAATTGGTAGAGCACTGGAATATTCGGTTCTAATTGATTATTTATGATAGGATCTATCCCAATCCCAGTGGGACCACCCGGGGTCGTGTCCCGCTCCAGTCTGACAACAGCTCCAAACATACCAAAAGTACCCTTAACGAGAACTAAATATTTCAAATTAAGCAAATAACGTTCAACAACATAGTTCAGAGTAATAAGCTGTTAGACACGGGATAATACAACACCAAATATGAGCACAATAGTCAGGGTACATTATTTGGTGCTCAACCTACCCACTGGGGGTGTACAAGTGCAATCAAACTAGTCTAAGCCTCTTCCTCCAGATCCTCCTCTAATTCCGTGTCACGGCTTGGAGGGGTCAGTAAAACATTTAAAGAGTGACTCGGCCGAAAATAAACAGTTTATAAATCAATTTCATAATAAAGTAAATCATAAGGTTTTACCCCTTCCGTTTTCCAAATCTTGCACGCATTGAAATCATAATAGCATAATATAATCATAAACATAGAATCATATAATAATCAAAAGGGGAAAACCAACATATTAGTGCACTGTAAAACCCAACCCCAGCATCCCCGATGCCTAATAATGATGTCACGGTTCTAAGGCTACGCGTTGCCACTCAGGGTCTCAAACCCGAGGCTCCCCTAGGTCCATCAGTGCCCGGTATCCCGGTCACTGCCCGAGGTGTACTAAACATGACTTCCTGAGTAAGCAACCCAATGGGGGTTAACTCCACTCAGTAAATTCCCCATGACTACTCCAGGGTCCACCCAGGCCAACGACCCTCCCTGGAGGAGACAAGATAGAAAGGTAGGATAGTACAACACAATAATAGTATAGTTACCCTGTGTCCGCTGGACATCCCTGAAAACATTCCTTATATAATCCAGACAGGTCTCATGCCCAAAACATCATAATAAGTAATATAAGCATTCCCATATAGTACCCATCTAAATCATAAAGTGGAATAGTAAAACAGTTTATGCATGCAATCCTTTAAGAAATCAAATAGCCCACTCACACACGGTCCTCGCTCCTCAACGACCGCCTAAAACCTGTATTAACATATCCAAGAGTCACCAAAGGACCCAACTAGTTCAATACTAAAACCCTAGAACAGATCCGTCCCGAAAACATAGCCCGGGCACTATTCCCGAGGCTTCAAACCCCATTTTGACCGTTCTAACAATCTCCGATCGACACGAAATCACCGCCATTGGATTCATATCGTCGAAACCTTGAAAATGGTACTGGCCCCACCAAAATTACTGTTCACACGTACCCCCACGCGCCTGGTCAATGCGTGGTCAACACTGCTACAGTTTTGCTGACGTCAGCATGCCGTCATCTCTAACACATGTTAGAGGACACATGTCACTCTCTGGTTAGCCCCTGATCTGACAATTTTTGACATCATGACATCATCATGATGTCACTGCTGACGTCAGCATGATGACGTCATCAGTGCTACAGTACCGGGTCCCCGTCGACCCGCGGCTTGACCCGTTCCCAGAATCCAGTTCCGCCCACCATTTTTGACAGGGTTTTTCCTAAAGGGTCGTTTAAGTCTGTTCTATGGATCTAGGACCTCAAAAATGAAAAACAAGGACGAGATCTGTACCTGGGCTTCGAAGAAAACTTACGGTTGCTCTAGTCGTCTTCTCCGGCTGTCTCGTCGGTTTCCAACGTCGAAACCAGCTCCCAGCAGCTCGTCACCATCCTTAGATCGTGTCCCAAAAAAAAGAAATGAGACCCAGATGTTAAAAGAGTCTCACTCAAAAACTTAGAAAAACTGGGCTTCTAAGGTTTCGCGGTTTACCTCCGCCATGTGGCCGTCGTAGGCCGTGTCGACTGCCTCACTATCTTCCTGGGGTCCTAGCGGTCCTGTCAGGACCCGTTCCAATTATCACCTCGATACCCGGGACGAACGCTACTCCCGTCTGACAATCACACTTAAAGTACCAAAATAACCTCAACACAACCATAAACATAACTATCAGACAAGGGAGAATATAATACAACCGTAATTCAGAGCATAGTTTATACAAAACAAGCACAAAACCCTACTAGGCTAATCTCGCAATGGAAGAACGTTGTAAGCTCTATGCCTCGGTTCCTGCCTCAACGTTCACCCCAGCGCTATCACCACGACCTGGAGGGTAAGTTAAAAACAAAAGTGTGAGTGGACTAAAAGAAATAAAAGGTTTAAAACACGATTTAAGAATAAAACAGTTTAGAGAAAACAATTAGGTTTTTCCCTCCGTTTTAAAATATGCATGCCTAACTAAGTACCAGAAAACCACAAGATAAAATAGTATGATAAGTATGCTAAGATCGTATCATAAAACCAAGTCCGCAAATATCAAAATCCAATCAAACCTGCTGGGTCTATTCGAGTCTTGAAATTCAACCAGGCCTCAAATGTAATCCGAGTCTTTAAACTCCTGAGTCTTTAAACTCAATAGGCCTACGGGGGTAATATCGTAAATATCCGAGTCTTTAAACTCCCGAGTCTTGAAACTCAATCCGGGCCCATCCCCCGTCAATCAGAATCCGGGTCTTTAAGCCCAATATCCAGATCCAGAAAATCCAATCCAAACCAATTTAAAATCAATTCTAAATCCATCTCCAAACCCGAATCTGAAATCTCAGGTTCGAAGCCCTTCCGGCGTTCAGAACCGTCATTCCGAACCCAAATCCGGAATTCCACTTTTTAAACCGAAAATCGCGATTACCAAAAGTCATATTTCATAATCCATTTATACCCATCAGAAAGCAATTAAAATTTGAAATCCCCAAAGTATAGCATCAAAAATCAGAAATCCCGCTTTTCTCGAAAAACGTGCAAAACTCCAAAAATGTCTCGAAAAATGTGCAAACATATCAATCACATATAATCATCATTAACAAGCATAAAAACATACTTAAAATCATAAAACATAGATAAAAATAGCTAGGCATGCTCGTAAGAAAAGAAAGAGTCCACTCACGAATCCGAAAGTGTCAATCGCGCTCCGTGCGCTCCTCGACCGTCTCAGGCGTCTCCCGTCCTATCAATAAGAACCAAATAGGGTCACAATTTCATCAAATACGCTAACCCTAATTTCCCCAAATTTCCGGAAATTTATACGTAATTTAAACTTAAACCCTAAACCGTCCGAATCCTCGAACTATCCTATAACATCGTCCGATTAACCCGAAAATTGTACCAATAGATTCCTTATGACATTTAGAACAAAACCCATGTTGGACAATTTCTCAAACTCCTCCCCACGCGCCCCCAAGCGCCGCCCAAAGTGGCTGCGCGTGGGCCTCACGCGTCTGTTACAGTGCATCTTCAACCTCGAGTCACCCGGTTCAACTGTATTGAACCGGCGTGACCGGTTCTCCTCCAATCTTCCACCATTCCTCCCCATTTCGATCCCAGTAGCTTCGTCCAGTCCCCTACAACCAAACCCAGTCCTAAAATCCAGAAGTCAAGGCCTAAAACCCTTCGTCTTCGTCCTCGAAAAACACTGCCCGTGAGCCCTGTTTTGGCCGCCGGCCACCCAGGTCCTCCCCCGTCACGGCACCACACTCAGACGACTGCTGGGACCTTCAGGAGTCTCACCCTAACCTCCAAATCCCTCGACTCTAGCCCAAGGTCCACGACTTTTAAAAACAATAAAAACGGGAAAACAGGGGATTCAAACCATACCTTCGATTCTTCCTCCGTTGTCTGCACCGCTGTGTGCCACAGTGCTTACTGGGTCCACTGCAGTCGTCTTAGCCTCCTGTTGGCTTGGATTGAGCCACAACACGGCACAACCATCACCTCAGTCCCACGGCTCCTCTGTTTTCTCAGAAACTCAGCCTCACCACCGCCGTGTCTCCGTGCACGATCTCACTCCCAAAACTCGATCACCAGCTCCCTCTCTTCTCTCTGTCACTCTCACAACTCACCACACCCTCACCCTCACACTGAATGGATCACGGTCTCTCAATTCTTCACTCTCTGTTTTCTGTTCTTCACAGCCAAATGCACGGGTTAAATTTGAACGATTTGTGGCCGTGTGTATCATAGACACACCTAGAACCATCCAGCAAAGCCCACGTGTCCAATTTCCTATGGTCTTCAACACAAATATCCCACTCCACTCAAGCCACTTACCCTTATCTCATTGGCCATAGGGAAAAAAGACCAAATTGCCCCTAGTATTAAAAATTACCGTGTTACCCTCAAACTTTCCAGACCCGTAACTATTTCGTCCGACGTTCGATGATAGTGTACCACCTGTCATTGTACTCAGGACGTCGAGACCTATCTAACGGTCCTCAGTCTACGTGAAAATCACAAGTCCACTAAAAATTCAACATTTTCCTCGATTAGTCAAAATTACCGTGACGCCCTCAATCTTCCGAACATCATAACTTTTTCTCCGATTGTCCAAATCAGACATGCCACCTGTCTACGGACTTGTGACGTCCTAAACTACGTCACGGTCAATGGTCAATACTCATCCAACCTGTAAATCAAAAGATCAACTTTTGACACACTATTCACAAGGGCAAAATCGTCCTTTTATACAATTCTTTTACAAAATTACATTTGTACCCTTCCTGAAGGTACGGGTTGTTACAGGTCCTACCTTGGGCTTGGTTCGAGTCGAGAAGACGGGTTGAGGGTGTTCGGGTTTTCTGGATCCGTGTATCCTGTCTCGGGTCTGGAGGTTTGTTCTAGGTTTTCAGACAGAGAGAAGGGAGATGAGGGTCGGTGGTTCACGGTGGAGATGAAGATGATGATGGTGAGGACGGTGGTCGTCGTCTGGTGGCAAGGATGGTGGTCGGTTGTTGTCTGGGTGTTGGGTGCAGAGTGCAACCGTGTGCTCTTCACTGTGAGGAAAATGTGTGTGTGTGAGAGAGAGAGGTGAGTCATGCAAAATAAAGAAAAGGGGAGAGGAAATGGGCGGTTCAGATGAACCTAGGCAGGAAAGATGGAGGGTTGGGGTTAAATGAGGGAAATTTAATATTTAAAAACTGACCAATAGGTGTCCCAACTTGTCACTCATCCGACGGTTCAGATTAAATATAGGGATTTGTACAGATTTGAAAATTTAATTATTATTCAACGTTTTGTTCTCGGTTCGTAAATTTCGCTAAAATGCTTCCGTGACCATAACTTTTTTTCATACGAACTCCGATTTCGACGTGCCGCCTGTCAACGGATTCGTGACGTCCCGATCTACGTCATAGTCATGGGTCAAAGTCCAAATTATATCCCGGGTCAAAAGTCAAAGTTTCCCCCCTTTCAGGGGCAAAATAGTCATTTCACAATAAAATTATAATAAACAAGGTTTGGGTCGTTACAACCTACCCACCTTACAAAAATTTCGTCCTCGAAATTACTCAAATAAGTACGGGTACTTCTCCCTCATTAAATCCTCGGGTTCCTATGTCGCTTCTTCGATGTCATGGTTCCTCCACAGTACCTTAACTAGTGGGATCGTCTTGTTCCTTAAGACTTTGTCCTTCCAATCGAGAATCTGCACTGGCCGTTCCTCAAAACTCAAGTCTGTCATCAATTCCAGTGGTTGTTCTGGTAGTGCATGAGAGTCGTCCCGAAGGTATTTCCATAGCATAGACACATGGAACACATCATGTACTCGTGGAAGTTCTAGAGGTAGTGCCAAATGATAAGCCACTGGACCAATCCTCTCTGTGATCTCATAAGGTCCAATGTAATGGGGACTCAACTTCCCACGTCGTTCGAATCAGATGATCCCTTTCCATGGGGATAACTTCAAGAAAACAAAGTTACCAACCTCAAACTCCAAATCTTGGATCCGTCTGTCAGCATAACTCTTCTGACGATCCAGGGCTGCCTTCAACCTCTCTCTGATAACCCGGACTGTCTTCTGGGTCATATCCATCAAGTCTGGCCCCATTGCAATTCGCTCCTCGGCTTCCATCCAACAGACAGGTGTCCTGCACTGCCGACCATACAGTGCCTCATAGGGTGCCATCCCAATACTCGCATGATAACTGTTGTTGTATGCGAACTCCATCAATGGTAACCGATCAGCCCATGAATCCTAGAACTGCAGCATGCAGGCTCTCAAAATATCCTCTAATTTATGTATCGTCCTTTCAGACTACCCGTTGTTCTGTGGGTGAAACGTCGTACTGAAATGCAAGTTCGTACCCAATGCAGTCTGCAGACTCCTCCAAAATCGAGAAGTGAAACGTGGGTCTCAATCCGACACTATTGACTCTGGGGTACCGTGTAGTCGGATGATCTCACTAATAAACAGCTGAGGCAAATGGTTAGGCTTGTAAGTCTTACGTACAGGCAGAAAATGTGCTGATTTGGTTAACCGGTCCACAATTACCCAAATCCCATCGAATCCACTCTGTGTCTTCGGTAGCTTGAAGACAAAATCCATCGTAATATGTTCCCATTTCCATTCTGGGATCGGGAGTGGATGCATGGCTCCATACAGTCACTTCCGCTCTGCCTTGACCTGTTGGAAGATTAAACACTTGCTGACGAACTCAGTTATTTCCCTCTTCGTCCCTGGCCACCAATAGTGGTCCCGGAGGGTGCGATACATTTTTGTCCCCCCTGGATGCATAGCATACGCTGAACTGTGTGTCTCATCCAAAATCTCTCTCTGTAACTCCGGCACTGTAGGTACACACAGACGTCCAAGTTTCACTAATGCTCCATCGCCCCGAATGGAGAAATCCTGCCTCTGTCCCGACTCAACCTCACCTCTGTAATCACAAAATATGCGGTCCTGGAGTTGAGCCTCAATAATCCTGTCGACCAGTAGAGGTCCTATATGGAAGCTAGCCAACAAAGCTCCCTGCTGATCTATCTCCAACATAACCCCGCTCTTCCGGAGTTCCACCAGTAAGGGAAGATACACGATCCTCAGGTACAACTGATCTCGTTGATTTCCTGCTGAGTGCATCTGCTACCACATTTGCTTTTCCCGGATGGTACTCAATTGTACAATCATAATCCTTTATCAGTTCCAACCATCGCCATTGCCTCATGTTAAGCTCCTTCTGGGTGAATAGATGCTTAAGACTCTGATGGTCGGTGTATATCCTGCATGTTACACCGAACATGTAATGCCTCCAGATTTTTAGGGCGTGAACCACCGCTGCCAACTCTAAGTCATGGGTAGGGTAGTTCAATTCATGAGTCTTCAACTGTCGAGATGCGTAGGCGATAACTCTACCATTTTGCATCAGCATGAAACCCAATCCCCGCGGCGATGCATCACTGTAGACCACGAACTCTCCACTGTTATCTGGCAAAGCAAGGACTGGCGCACTAGTCAATCGATACTTCAATTCCTGGAAACTCCGTTCACACTGTTCATCCCACACAAACTTCACCCCTTTCTGGGTCAGTCGAGTCAACGGTGCAGCAATTTTGGAGAATCCCTCCACGAATCTCCGATAGTAACCTGCTAATCCGACAAAACTCCGCACCTCCGTCACGGTTGTTGGTCTGGCCCAGTTGGTCACTGCTTCCGTCTTCTGGGGATCTACGCTAATCGTCGGGTGATATGATATGGCCTAGGAATCCAATGCTGTTCAGCCAGAATTGACACTTGCTCAACTTGGCATATAACTGTTCCTGTCGCAATCTGCCCAAAACCAGTCGCAGATGTTTCTCGTGAGTCTTGGCATTCTTGGAGTACACCAAAATGTCGTCGATGAACACGATCACAAATTTATCCAAGTATGCTCGAAAGACGCTGTTCATCAAGTCCATGAATGCAGCTGGTGCATTCGTCAATTCGAAGGGCATCACCATGAACTCGTAATGCCCATACCTCGTCCGAAATACCGTCTTCTGAACATCTCCCTCAGCTATCCTCAACTGATGGTACCCTGACCGTAGATCTATCTTCGAGAAGTACCGCGCTCCCCGCAGTTGGTCAAACAGGTCGTCGATCCTGGGTAAGGGATACTGGTTCCTTATCATGGCCTTGTTTAGTTTCCGGTAATCAACACACAACCGTAAGCTGCCTTCCTTCTTTTTAACAAACAAAACCGGCGCTCCCCAGGGTGATGTATTGGGTCGGATAAAATCCAGATTCACCAGTTCCTGAAGTTGGATTTTTAATTCCCGCAATTCGGCCGGTGCCATACGATACGACTCCTGAGATATTGGTCGTGTCCCAGGGAGTAATTCGATCGTGAAGTCGATCTCCCGGGGTGGTGGTAATCCAGGAAAGTCCTTTGGAAATACGTCAGGAAATTCCCGTACCACTGGAATATCCTCGATCTTCAAAGATTCATCCAATGACTCTACCACATAATCTAGGTAACCCTCCCATCGTGCCCCGATGGCCCAAAAATCCCAAGTGAGGGCGATCAGTTCGCCGTGTCTCTCCTGCAGCTCGTTGCCTTGCCAGAAGGCTATTCTCAACCCTTGTTGTAGCATCGGTCAGATCCCTCATAGTGGCAAAGGGAGTCGAAGTCACCATCGCTTGTATCTCTGGTCACAGTCCCCACTCAAACCTGCGGCAACAATCATCCTCGGTGATCACGAAGTTCTCGGCGAAGCGAGACAGCATCAGAAAAGTCTCATCATACTCCGCCACTGTCTGGTCTCCCTGCTAGAGTTGTAAGAACTCGGCCTCCTGGGCATTGCGAAATGACCTCATATAGAACTGATTGAGGAATCGCTCCCTGAAGGTCTCCCACGGAATGGTATAGACAGTCCAGCCGGCTAGTACATGGTTGTGCGACCAACGGTAAGCGCTCCCATCCAACAGGAAAGTCGCTAGCACCACACACTCCTTGGGTGGGAAATGCATGACCTCAAAGATCCCTCGCAGCCGTCGATCCACTGGTGCGCTTCCTCGAGGTCGGTCCCCCCGCTAAAGATCATGGCACCCAGGCGCTGAGCCCTCTTGATACTTACAGTGTCTCTATTTCGCCCAACATCCTCCCCAACAAGTGCACGGGGATCTCGTCGTGGAGGCATATTAAAACTGTTAAGAGGCAAATGAGTTAAAAGACGTCTAAAGCGACAATGTACAAGCTACAACCCGCTAACCTAATACACTGACTGCTAATCGTAGTGCTCTGATACCAAGTTGACAGGACCTGTCCCAATCCCACTGGGACCATCCGGGGACGTGTCCCTCTCCTATTTGACAACGACTCCAAACATACCAAAAGTACCCTTAAAGAAAACTAAATATTTCAAATTAAGCAAATAACGTTCAAAAACATAGTTAAGAGTAATAAGCTGTCAGACAAGGGATAGTACAATACAAAATATGAGCACAATAGTCAGGGTACATTATTTGGTGCTCAACCTACCCACTGGGGGTGTATAGGTGCACATCGAACTAGCCTAAGCCTCTTCCTCCGGATACTCCTCTAATCCCGTGTCACGGCCTAGAGGGGTTAGTAAAACATTTAAAGAGTGAGTAGGCCGAAAATAAACAGTTTATAAATCAATTTCATAATAAAGTAAATCATAAGGTTTTACCCCTCTGTTTTCCAAATCTTGCATGCATTGAAATCATAATAGCATAATAGAATCATAAACATAGAATCATATAATAATCAAAAGGGAAAAACTAACATATTAGTGTACTGTAAAACACAACTCTGGCATCCCCGACGCCTAATAATGATGTCACAGTTCTAAGGCTACGCGTTGCCACTCAGGGTCTCAAACCTGAGACTCCCCTAGGTCCATCAGTGCCTGGTATCCCGGTCACTGCCCAAGGTGTACTAAACATGACTTCCTGAGAGTAAGCAACCCAACGGGGGTTAACTCCACTCAGTCAGTGCCCCATGACTACTCCAAGGTCCATCCAGGTCAACGACCCTTCCTGGAGGAGACAAGATAGAAAGGTTGGAAAGTACAACACAATAATAGTATAGTTACCCTGTGTCCCCCGGACATCCCTGAAAACATTCCATATATAATCCAGACATGCCTCATGCCTAAAACATCATAATAAGTAATATAAGCATTCCCATATAGTACCCATCTAAATCATAAAGTGGAATAGTAAAATAGTTTATGCATGTAATCCTTTAAGAAATTAAATAGCACACTCACACACGGTCCTCGCTGCTCAACGACCGCCTAAAACCTGTATTAACATATCCAAGAGTCACCAAAAGACCCTACTAGTTCAATACTAAAACCCTAGAACAGATCTGTTCCGAAAACATAGCCCGGGCACTATTCCGGAGGCTTCAAACCCCGTTTTGGCCGTCCTAACGATCTCGGATCGACATGAAACCACCGTCATTGAATCTGTATCGTTGAAACCTTGAAAATGGTACGGCCCCCACCAAAATTACTGTTCACACGCGCCCCCACTTTCCTGGTCAACGCATGGTCAATGCTGGTACAGTGTTGCTGATGTCGGCATGACGTCATCTCTGACACATGTCAGAGGACACATGTCACTCTCTCGTTGGCCCCTGGTCTGACAACTTATGACATGATGATGTCATCATGACATCACTGCTGACGTCATCAGTGATACAGTACCGGGTCAACCTGGATTTTTGAAAACAGGTAGCTGTCGACCCGCGGCTTGACCCATTCCCAGAATCCATTTCCGTCCACAATTTTTGACAGGGTTTGTTCCTAAAGGGTCGTCTAAGTCTGTTCTATGGATCTAGGACCTCAAAAATGGAAAACAAGGACGAGATCTATACCTGGGCTTCGAAGAAAACTCACAGTTGCTCCGGTCGTCTTCTCAGGCTGTCTCGTTGGTTTCCAACTTCAAAAACAGCTCCCAGCAGCTCGTCACCGTCCCTAGATCGTGTCCCAAACAAAGGAAATGAAACCCAAACGTTAAAAGAGTCTCACTCGAAAACTTAGAAAAACTGGGCTTCTCGGGTTTCACGGTTTACCTCCGTCGTGTCGTCGTCGTAGGACGTGTCGAGTGCCTCACTGTCTTCCTGCGGTCCTAGCGGTCCTACCCTGGGCTTGGTTCGAGTCGAGAAGACGGGTTGAGTGTGTTCGGGTTTTCTGGATCCGTGTCTCCTGTCTCGGGTCTAGAGGTTTGTTCTGGGTTTTCAAACAGAGAGAAGGGAGATTAGGGTCGGTGGTTCATGGTGGAGATGAAGATGATGATGGTGAGGATGGTGGTCGTCGTCTGGTGGCAAGGATGGTGGTCGGTTTTCTTTTGGGTGTTGGGTGCAGAGTGCAACTGTGTGCTCTTCACGGTGAGGAAAATGTGTGTGTGTGAGATAGAGAGGTGAGTCGTGCAAAATAAAGAAAAGGGGAGAGGAAATGGACAATTTAGATGAACCAGAGCAGGATAGATGGAGGGTTGGGGTTAAATGAGGGAAATTGAATATTTAAAAACTGACCAATAGGTGTAGACCCAACTTTATTGGAGTAGTAATCTCTAGGATGAGTGACAGTTGTCTCTTGTCACTCATCTGACTGCTCAGATTAAATCTAGGGATTTTGTACTGATTTGAATATTTAATTATTATTTAACGTTTTGTTCTCGGTTCGTAAATTTCGCTAAAACGCTTCCGTGACCATAACTTTTTTATACAAACTCCGATTTCGATGTGCCGCTTGTCTACGGATTCGTGACGTCCCGATCTACGTCATAGTCATGGGTCAAAGTCCAAATTATTTCTCGGGTCAAAAGTCAAAGTTTCCCCCCTTCAGGTGCAAAATAGTCATTTCACAATAAAATAATAAAAAACAAGGTTCGGGTCATTACAATTTATCCTCCTAACGACATATTTGTAGCTACCCATCCCAAATTCATAGGATTAATTAAGAATTAATTATGGATTAGCAGGACTAATCGAGGATTAGTCGAGGATTATCGGACGTTCAGGGCAAAATGTTAAATTTTGACTCGGGAGGTCCGATACACGAGGACCGAGGATCGTTACAGAGATCGTGTCGATACGAGTCCATAGATAGGCGGCACGTCGAATTCGGACATTAGATAGGCGGCACGTCGAATTCGGAAATTCGATGGGAAAGATACGGTTCACGAAAGTTTTGAGGTAATATTATACGAATTACGAGACGAATTGACATTTGTCCTTATATGGGCCTAGATATTTGTGCTAGCCCAATGGATAAGTGACATGTGTCACTCATCCATTGCCTATCACCCCACATACATGCACCTACTCTCCCTCTCTGTTTTATTCGACCACCCAGACCCGAGAAACCCAAAATCAATTCCATTCCCGCCTCCCCCCCCCCCCCCCCCCCCCCCCTCCCTCCCCCATCTATTTGATCCTGTGTGAGGCCATTATAGTGGTTGAGGGGAGTGAGGAACTCAGAGAGGCTGTGGGAGGCGGCGGAGGAGTTCACGGCAAAGGTAAACCTGAAACCCACTTTTATTTTTCAAATTTTGAATTTGGGTTGGGGACGGGTAGGATGTTGTCTGATCATTGGGTGATGTTTATTGGGTTTGTATGAGTGTTTGGGAATGTTTTTGGACTGTGGAGAATGGCTGAGCAGCCCAGGGGATGGGCTGGAAAAACAGGGTCGTGAAGGGTGAATCGAACCAGGGGATTCTAAGTGGTTTTTCTTGGGTTTAATCACCTAGATAGGTTGTAAATGAGGAGAGGAAGATATAGGAATTGAAATGGATGAGGTCGGGTTGAAAATGGGTGAGATATAGCCCTAGACCGATCACGCCGGTTCAGCTGGAACGGCTGACCAGTGGACCGGTCTGGACCACCCGGATCGCAAAGAAGAAGATGAATAGCCCTGGCGCATGAGCTCCACGCGCAGATCCTTTGGACGGCAAGTGGGGGCTTGTGAGGCACTATTTGGGGATGAGTTCAACGTATGAAATCATCCGTTCGATGTAACGAACATTTTGGGACAATTTTTTAGTGGAACAGACACCGTTTCGGGGTATTTTTTGGGGTCCAAAGGTTAAAAGTCTATGTAAAATACGTTTAAAAATCTAGGAAAATTAGAGGGCTTTAATGAGAGGTTATTGAAGTAGTTAGTAACCCTTGAGTATGATTTGGATAGGTTTGGGAGTCCTTGTAACGGTGATTTAGCCGGAGATGTTTATAGCACGTATCTCGAGGTGCAGCATGGACGGTTTGTGAGTGGACTTTGTTTTCTAAACTGTGATGCATGCATAACTATTTTATATGTTTTATGTCGATGATTTGAGATGTGTTAAGTGCATTTGATTGTGGTATTCATTATTTATATATTTGCACGTATTTCGAGATTTTTGGTTTTATACCATGCCTATACGTGCTTTGTTTTCTATGATGATTTAATGGAAACATTTTGAATTTAGAAATATGGAATTGGGCATGAGACCCATTTGATTTGGAAACTATCGGACTTAGAGTCCATTTGATTTCATGAGGCATCGAGTCGGAGGCCCAGTTGGTTTACATGATCGGGGTTGAGGCCCAATTGACTTACATGATAGGGTTTGAGGCCCAGTTGGTTTATGAAATGGAATTTCGGGCTGAGAAACGTAAGTTTGGAAGAAGTTAGATTTATGGATTTACGATGGTTTTATGGAAATCCCGGGCATAGCCCTTTGAACGGTTTTCGGATATTTTGTGAAATGGTTTTCCATATACCATCCTCATGAGTGGTTGCCCTCCAGAAGTCTCGTAGTATCCTAGAGTTGTTGGCTGTCTCCTCTAGACATCTCGTAGTATCCTGGAGTAGTCACGGTGCATTGCATGCGAGGGGTCATTGCACGGAGAGACCGGTCCCTATAGTGACTTTGGAGTTGGATTGCCAGAGATGAAAACCTCCCCCGAGGGAGGGTCATTAACCTGGGTGGACCCTGAGGAGACTTGGGATTGAGACCGTGAGTAGCACGCAAAGCTTGGAACCGTGACGGTGTAGATTGTGACATCTGGGATGTCAAGCATCAGGGATGCCAAGGATTGGATTTAGACTGAGACCCACATGATTTCATTTGGGCGGAGTCCCCATATATTTGGTTTGGGCTAGTTCCCACATGATTGATTTTGGGCTGAGTTCCCACATGATTGGTTTTGGGCTGAGCTCCCATGTACTTTGTTTTGGGCTGAGTTTCCACCGGATTGGTTTTGGACTGAGTTCCCATATATTTTGGTTTACGGTTTTGGGCTAAGGCCCTAATGGTATAATTAATGATAAATGGTTTGATTACTGGTTTTCAAATGCATGCATGCTTTTTATTGATGGGCATAAATGTATTTTTATGAAATGAGTTTTTATTAAATTATTTATTTTCTCCACTCACAGCTTTCAATGGTTTTAATGCCCTTCAAGTTGATCGCGAATACTAGCTGTAGTGGTGACCGAGACATCACACTCCTCCTCCGATCCTAGCGCACTCTGGAAGCCCCGTTTGGGCTAAGGTTTGAATTATCCCTTGTTTAACACTTCTTGTCAGACGGGAGCATGGCACATCCGCGTTAATCCCGGGGGGATTTGGGATGGGTCGTGTCAAAATGGTATCAGAACAAGGTTTGCACGTTGTACTCTGATACCAACGTGGTATCAGAGCATGGTTTGATCATGTTGTACGCGTAGGTCGAGGATGTGATGTCTCTCCGTGAAATCAGCCCGTTATCAACCATTATGTTAGGGTAAAGAGTATGAGAATTCGGTGGAATTGAACGATGGTTTAGGGTTCGATTGGCACGGAATGCCGTGTTTTCGAAAAGTTTGATCCCTAGTAGGATCGATGTTTATGTGAATCTAATGGCTTAGAGCTGCAGTATTACAGGCTGGTCCCATCTATCTAGTCGATGTGGTTGTCCCTGTATGACGACTTTGAGAGTCGAAACCCTTGAGCAGTCATATCAGATAGGGGATTATGCCAAGGCGGTATCCGTGGAGGTCGTGGACGACCGTAGTTGAGGCTGTTGGGAATAGGAACATTTGATTCTAGTTGGCGTGAGATACCATGTTTCAAAGTGTCGAGTCCCGGAGGGATGTCAACTAGAAGGGGATGCCACGGTACAGATATTGTGTGGTGTGGCATGCCATGATTGTGACGTGTCTTGGTAAAGCAGTAATACGCACCGAGTAGTGCCGAGTTCTTTTGAGCCCAGTGGCTTGGTGCCGTAGAGTCATGAGAGGACGAGATCCTCGGATTGTGGTTACTGGTTGGTTGTGCACCAGTATCGGAGTATTACGACTCTTCAGAGTCGAGCGCGATGGATCGATCGAGATGGATGTGCTGTCGTGAGCAGCCGGGTTCATGATAACCCTAGTTCGAGATTAAATGCTCTGACACTAAGTAAAATGATGGGATCCGATTCATGAGTACCATAATAAGATGAGATTTGGGATCCTGAGGTGGACCGATTGGGGATATTACGCGATGAGCAATTGGTATCTGCGGTGAGTTGACCGCATGGATATGGAGTCTTGATAGCAGAGTGTTTCTGGGATTGATCTACATGTGGTTGTGATAGACCCTGCTATCGATGGACGTAGTCGAGTATTATCAAGTGGATAGGCTCGTGTTACAGTGACGATGGATATTCGTCAGTCGTGACGAGGATACGGAGGTGCGTGAGTGACGCACAGTATGAGCATTGATTTTTGGATTCGACTCGGTTACGACTGAGTATGATCACAAAATGAGATGTTGGACTTTGGGTGTTAGAGAGTATGTCACGCTACCTTAGTGGAGATGACAAGATAGAGGTTTGATACATGAGTGGGTATAGTCTTGGATATGAGAATGTTGGGTCGACTTTTTTTTTTAAGTTAAGCTATTATAAGATGGTAGTTGAGTAAATTGGAGTGTGTAGGCTCTGTTTTGTGCGCGTATTGGATATAGGAGATGCTGGGGTTGACTTCTGTTCAAAGTTGATCCAGTATGTGGTTGGATATGTGAAGGAATATTCGTCTGTCTTAGATAGGTGGATGAGTATATGTGAATATGTAAATAAATATGAGACGAGGATGATACGTGGATATCGATCAGGAAGAGATGAATAGCTGATACCTCGAGTTGGATATGAGGATAGAGATTGTAATGGATTGAGGCTCGCCCGTGACGAACGGTTGAGTATCGAACTGTATTCAGAGTGAGGATTTGTATATGGTTGGACGTTTCCAGAGTGCAGTCCTTGAGCAGGCCGAGTGTTGCCTTGATGATTGATGTGAGCGGAGTGCACCGCTGTGTAGTGCACGTTGGATGATGGGATTGACCATGGTCAATCGGTATGTCAAGTTGAGAGTTATTAGAGAGGATAAAGGTTTTCTCTAATGGATCAAGTCCTAGAGGGATGTGAGGTGGTGATCGGACGGGGTCCGATGTTGATGGTACAGTGAGTATAGTGATCGGATTAGTTCTGATTGTGATAGTTGACGAAGGTTGTGATCAGATGTGTTCCGAGATGATAAGATGGTGACTAGACGTCGAATACTATGCTAGTGCAGAGATGATTGATAGGGTTAAGTGATTATGTGAGCCGAGAGCTCAGGGTCATGTGGGCCATAGAAACCCTAGTGATTTTTATGTGTTGTTAACACTGCTCGCAAGTATTCGATGGGGTCCAAATACACCCCGGAGGGGTGAGATGTCGAATGTGTTTCGACAGAGTACGTGATACAACAATTGGGACTCGAGATGAGTCAAGATTTCAGCGTAGGTCACTGAGTGACCTGAGTTACGATGTGGGGACTCGTGAGTGAGTCGAGATCACAGTAGCGCTATGGAAGCGCAGTGGAGCCAGGAGTTGTCGGGGGGTCACGATAGTGGTTGATGAGATTGGATTACGTATGAAGTCAATCTGCGACATAGGTTTGAGTATGGCCTGCGAAGTGAAATTTGTGTTGTTGTGACGATAGGATCTAGCGGATGTTTGTCGGATCGGACGCTGAGCAGAATGTTAGCTCGGATTTGATAGCCCTCAGTGGAAGTGCGTATTTCAGCCTGACGCCTCGAAGTTGGAAAGTGTCAGAGTGGTAGACTGAAAAACTGACTACGATGTCAACTTAGGTAGTCAACTGAGAAGAACGATCAGGCTGAAAAGCCGATTTGAGCTCAACTTAGTATCACTGACCTGTTAGAGTGGGTGACAGGCGAGACACCGACATTCTGTCTCGAGTGAGACTTACGAGCGAACGTGTTGTTTATGTCGGACGTGTATTATTACACGAGAGTGCCCGAGTAGGGGGACATGATTGGATTTCCATAGTTTAGTTGTGGAATTGGGTTGGTTGGAATTTCGAGGACGAAATTCTTTATGGAGGGAAGTTTCTAACGACCCGTCCCAAATTCTTGGGATTAATTAAGAATTAATTATGGATTAGCAGGACTAATCGGGGATTAGTCGAGGATTATCGGACATTCAGGGTGAAAAGTTAACTTTTGACACGGGAGGTCTGATGCACGAGGACCTAGGATCATTAGGTAGATCGTGTCGATACGAGTCCGTAGACAGGCAGCACGTCGAAATCAGACATTCGACGGGAAAGATACGGTTCACAGAAGTTTCAAGGTACTATTGCATGAATTACGAGACGAGTTCACATTTGTCCTCATGTGGGCCCAGATAATTGTGCTGGCCCAATGGATGAGTGACAAGTTGCATATCACCCCACATATATGCACCTACTCTCCTTCTTTATTTCATTCAACCACCTAGACCCGAGAAACCAAAAATCAATTCCCTTCCCCTCATTTGATTCTGTGTGAGGCCAAGAGAGTGGCTGAGGGGAGTAACGGACTGAGAGAGGCCGTGGGAGGCGGCAGGACCGTCGTAGACGACGGAGGAGTTCACGGCAAAGGTAAACCCGAAACTCCCTTTTATTTTTCAAATTTTGAATTTGGGCTGGGGACGTGTAGGATGTTGTATGATGATTGGGGGATGTTTATTGGGGCTGTATGAGTGTTTGGGAATGGTTTTGGGCAGCAAAGAGTGGCTGAGTAGCCCAGGGGATGAGCTGGAAAAACAGGGTCGTGAAGGGTGAATCGAACTAGGGGGTTCTAAGTGGTTTTCCTTTGGTTTAATCATATAGGTAGGTTGTAAATAAGGAGAGGAAGTTATAGGAAAATAGGTGAGATATAGCCATGGACCGGTCACTCCGGTTCAGCTGGACCGGCTAACTAGTGGACCGGACTGGACCAGCCGGATCGCAAGGAAGAAGATGAACAGCCCTGGCGCGTGAGGCACTATTTGGGGATGAGTTCAAAATATGAAATCATCCTTTCGATGTAACAAACATTTTGGGACAAGTTTTGAGTCGATCAGACACCGTTTCGAGGTAGTTTTGGGTGTCCGAAGGTTTAAAGTCTATGTAAAATACGTTTAAAAATCCCGAAAAATTAGGGATCTTTAATGAGAGGTTATTGAAGTAGTTAGTAACCCCTGAGTATTATTTGGATTGGTTTGGGAGTCCCAGTAATAGTGATTTAGCCGGAGAGGCTTCTGGCATGCATATCGAGGCGCAGCATGGATGGTCTGTGAGTGGACTTTGTTTTCTAAACTGTGATGCATGCATAACTGTTTTTATATATTTTATATCGACGATTTGAGATGCCTTGAGTGCATTTGATTGTGGTATTTAGTATTTACGTATTTGCACGTATTTCGAGATTTTTGGTTTTATATCATGCATATACGTGCTTTGTTTTCTATAATGCTTTAATGGAAAGGTTTTGGATTTAGAAATATGAAATCGAGCATGAAACCCATTTGATTTGGAAACTATCGGACTTGGAGTCCATTTGATTTCATGAGGCATCGGGCCAACGGCCCAGTTAGTTTACATGATCAAGCTTGAGGCCCAGTTGACTTACATGATCGGGCTTGAGGACCAGTTTTTTTATGAAATGGAATTTTGGGCTGAGACCTGTAAGTTTTGAAATTGGATTTATGGATTTACGATGGTTTTATGGAAACCCCGGGCATAACCCTTTGAACAGTTTTGAGATATTTTGTGAAATGGTTTTCCATATACCATCCTCATGAGTGGTTGCCCTCCAAATGTCCCGTAGTCTCTTGGAGTGGTTGGTTGTCTCCTCCAGACGTCTCGTAGTATCCTGGAGTAGCCACGGGGCATTTCCTACGAGGGGTCATTGAATGGAGCGACCGATCCGTATAGTGACTCAGGAGTGGGATTGTCAAAGATTAAAACCTCCCCCCGGGGAGGGTCACTGACCTGCGAGTCATTGACCTGGGTGGACCCTGGGGAGACTTCGGATTGAGACCCTGAGTAGCTTGGAACCGTGACAGTGTTGATTGTGACATCTGGGATGTCAGGCATCAGTGATACCGAGGATTGGATTTGGCCTGAGACCCACGTGATTTGATTTGGGCGGAGTCCCCATATATTTGGTTTGGGCTGAGTTCCCACATGATTGGTTTTGGGCTGAGTACCCATGTACTTGGTTTTGGGCTGAGTTCCCACCTGATTGGTTTTGGGCTGAGTTCCCATATACTTTGGTATATGATTTTGGGCTAAGGCCCTAATGGTTTAATTAATGATAAATGGTTTGATTACTGGTTTTCGAATGCATGCATGCTTTTTAGTGATGGGCATAAATGTCTTTTTATGAAATGAGTTTTTATTAAATTATTTATTTTGTCCACTCACAGCTTTCAATGGTTTTAATGCCCTTCAGGTTGATCGCGGATGCGGGCTGTATCGGAGATCGAGACATCACACTCCTCCTCTGATCCTAGCGCACTCTGGAAGCCCCGTTTTGGGCTAAGGTTTGAATTATCCCTTGTCTGACACTTCGTGTAAGACAGGAGCATGGCACATCCCACGTTAATCCCGGGGGGATTTGGGATGGGTCGTGTCAATATTTCATCCATTCTGACGAAGTATATCCTAGTTTGATAACTTAAACCTTAGTCCTTAACCACGACATAAATTATTGAATCAGATAAGTCGGTCATTTCCTTCGCTATCAACCATCAACTCACACCATGCCTCAATTATCTGATCTAATTTAGTGTACACGGCTTAATGGACTTAAAGACTCGTTAATCACATTCTGAGTCATAACCGATATCCTACTATACCTGACTCTTTTCGAGTCTTAATCTGAGATGTCCTTCTCTTCCTGAACCGTAATTCAATATCTCCAGCTCTTTCTGAGCCCTAATCTAATATCTTAATTCTTCTTGAGCCGTAACACGTAACATCTCGTTGGGGCTCCATCTACCCCACAATCCCTGCTTGGAACCCCAAATACCAATTATCACATGGGTCGATGTCCCAAAGACATAACCTCGGCCGAATCAGAAACCATAATTTGGATTTCCTTAAAACTGCCATTCTGGTTTAAGCCCAAGTTGTTCCTTATTGACATGCATAAGGAATAGCAGAACCACAAAACCGGCCTAAGACAACTAACTTCCAAAACATTGACCATAGCTAATAATGATCTATTAATCATAGTCCAAAACCAGCAGTTAAGGAGCATCCAATTAATCATAATCAACCTTTATTCTGAAGAAACATAATTAGTAAACAATTTAACGTGTCCAATTCGAAGTTATTTGGTCTCCATGACCTTCGGCTCGACCACTAAAGTCATACACAATCCTTGATATTACAAAATAGCAATAAGAAACTCATATCCTACCCCTTAAATCTCGGGATAAACACATGCCCTAAATGCACAAAAAGTAACGTTGGGAATGTAAAACAGCCCCCAAATGATCCCTGATTGACCCGAAACCTATGCCAAAATTTTCGGAACGTCACAAACATTGCACCCTTTCTGGATACGAACGTTAAACAAGTCTTCTTGATCTTCCAGATGAAAAGCTTTTGGGTCATGAGAGTCAACTTCGTGTCTGGTTGTACCATTTCTGGAATCTCCACAGTTTTGTTTCATTCCTCTTTTAAGATCTTTTTGGTTACCTCTTTTCTCCTTTTCTTTGTCCCTACGCTCGGGATGAAGATTGTAACATGTTTCTTTACTATGACCTAGCTTATTGCAATGCTCACAGTTTTTCTGCTTATTTCCAGAACTTTGGTCCTTATTTTTACTACTGCTACTCCCAACTTCAGATTTCTTTGAATCCTTCTTGTCCTCCTATTCGATGGAAATTGCTATTACTATTCCCTCTTCAAAGCTTTCAACCTTGAACAATCACAACTCTTTGCGAATATACTCTTGCAAGCCCCGATAAAATTCATGAGGAGTTCATGGTCTTCCATGTCTAGGTCCAACACCATAACCTAATTTTGAAACTCGGTTCCGTAATCTTGTACCGACTGTGCAAAATTCTGCCTCAAATGCTACCACTTGAACCATCTATCCTCCTCTAAGCCAACCGGGTGAAACTGCTTTCTTATGGCACGGTTAAAATTTTTCCACGTCATAGTCGCTATACTATAACGTTTGTTATAAGCCTTCCATCATGTCAAAGCATGCGTGGTTAACTTTAATGTCGCAAAGTTGATCCTATGACGGTTATTATATTCATAAATATTACAGTAAGTTTCTAACTGGTCAATCCAATTATCCAACTTCTTGGCATTGATCTCACCATCAAATGCTAGAATATCAATCTTAACATCAATTTTGAGACCATTCATAGAAGTTTTGGACTTACCAACTTTATAAAACTCATGCGTGGTTAGCTTATTGCATCTGATTCCTTCTCTTAGCTTTGATCTGTACCAAACTCCTCTGCAGTCTCCTCTTCCTCATCAAAATCTTCCTCTTCACTAAATTGCACCCTTTTCTTAACTTTGGATGTTTTAGTTCTTGAGGTCTCCCCCCCTGGAATCTTTGGGAATCTCATCTTGCGGTTTGAGTGCAAGATCCTCCACCAACTTTGCCATCATCAGCGTCATTTTCTCCATTTGTTGCGCCAATGACACAATCTTAACATCGATTCCTTCTCCTTTTGCCATTGCTTTCTTCTTCTTTTGTTGAAGGGCTTTTTCTGAAATTAATGGCCCAACAAGTTCTTCACCCGAAACTTCGATTTGTTTGCGAGTTGAGACCATAAACCACATGTGACAGCATAATTTATTTGCTCTGATACCACTTGATCAAAAGGTTTCTTGTGGAACTCTTAATCAAGAATAATAAGGAACACAATGATCATGGAAAATGGAATGGAATCGAATGAAAATTGATTTCTTAATTCATTCTAACATTTGATTTATTTACAAAATGAGTTTTCTAAAGTACTCTCAACCAAGTCTCATAAATTGGCTGATGCTTATTGGCCTTGTTCCATTAGGACTATACTTTAATTTTAGAATTTCAGAAATTCAAAAAGCTAACAAAGCCCCCAAATGTTTAAAATACCACAGAAAGACATAAAGGGTGGAAAAAAAATTAGGGAAATTCAAGCAAAATAGCGATTCCCAACTTGCTGTTGACAGTGTGTTGACATACAAATATACAGTATTGCTTATACAACATAAAATAAGTAAGCATTACCTTAATTATTAAATGTAAGATGAATAACTCTTAGAGCACCAAAACCATACCAAATCAAAACCCAGCCACGCTTAAATGTTAGACAAATCAATCCTTTGACCCTTCACCAATGACAGACAATGATGATAATATACGGCGGGCTAATTTGTTAAGCTTGGAAACTATATTAAAGTTGAATTAGTTTTTTTCCTTTTCTGCAATGCGGTGGGCGGCGCGCAGAACATGTTAGCCCCTCCCTCCGGTTCGTTCCTGCCTTCTCCCTCCTTACCAGTCAATTGAGACTTTAAAAAAGAATTCAACCAATACCTAGTAAAGTGGTCATTTTATGACCCAAAAAAACACCATATGTTGGTGATCGCAACCTATAGTCATAATAGGATATTTAAATCCAAAAAAAAAATACAAGTACATTACTTGTTTCACTACTTGATGAACTCAATAGGTAATATAAGCATTTTTGGTTTTAAATTTCTAAACAAAGAAAATTATACTGAGTCAAAACTTCAAGCCTTCAAGCATTAGACTTCAAAATAAATCAATAGTTGTTCCAAACCCATCTAAAACCCTATCGATCATTGATGCGAAACTTCTAGAGTAAATCATTGGGTAAAAGAGAAAGGGAATAGTTTTACATAAAGATGGGCAGTCGACATGAGTTTAGACTCTAGAATCCACGTCTTTACATGGAAACAAAGTTATTGTCGCACCCTTCGAGTCATTATGAACATGGGAATTGGCCTACATCCCATAGCAGATAGAAATACGGCGCGTGAAATAGCTCACAAGCTCCGATAATCAGGTGAGCATTGTTGGATGGCCGGTCTACAACTATCTCTTGATCATGTCCATCCCAAATGCAGAATCCAAGGAACTGACCAAAGCATCACAATATTAACTCAGCAGTCTATCATGAGCTTCAAGGAAATTTCCTAAATAGTCATAGCATTGACAACAATGACAAGAACTTTTTAAGCGCGCAGTCAGTCACATTCATCAGTTTACAAAAAAGCTAAGGACATGTTAAAATGTCAGACAGCGTATTAATTGACTAGACACTTGCATTCCCCACTTAATGTAAAGGACATAGTTTATGTGTATGAAGTCTACTCTATGATCCGTGTGTGGGAACATACGGGTTGTAAAGTCATGATGACATACAATCTTGATGAGCATCCTAAAGTGAAAAAAACAGATATTAGTGAACCAAGCTTACAATCCCATACTAAATGCCTTTTGTGATTTTTGTTTTTTCTCTTCACTCAAAGACAATATATAAGCTACATGTGCCCTGATTGAAAGTAGAATGTATAAAGGGAGAACAAACTTTAGGATAGTAATTTCATGGGGAAAAGAGACTACACCCTCAAGATTCAGTATATATTGGGAACATGATCTTTCTTCTCATTCAAAAATTTTATTATTTGGAACAAAACCTCATGAAGAGATTCTTCAAATGCTGCTCTGCGAGCCACTCGCTCCTCCAATGCACTCTCTACACTCAAACGTGCAACAAATGTAAAGTTTAGGATCAGCATGGAATCTAGAATCTGAAGCAAAGCATAGGAGAACGAAAATTATGTACATAACAAAAATTCTACCTCCTGGATCAACTACAACTTTAGAATTATGAGATTTTCTAGAATGTTCTTTAGGGTGTTGCGCCACATTCAAATTGATATACCACTGTTCCCAGTATAGCCTTTCTGTTTTGTGAGTGAACCAAGTTGCTTATTTGTTTTTTATTTCAAAAAAAGACAAGCAGATCTGCTACAAACCATGGTAGTTAATTAGACAAATAAACTTCATAAAATTATAAAAATGTTTAATTTGATGATAAGAGTACATTACAGGAAACAATTTTTCATTGAGTAATAAAAAATTATTATCGAATAACTCTGTCTCCTAATATCTATATATTCTACTTCGATACTATGAGTAGTAATATCTAAAGGAAAACACAAACTTGACTTTTCTTGTTTGTGTGTTTCTCTACCCATGTAATGAATTGCTCAATCTTCTCATCTATTTTCTTCTCAAGTTCCATATCTCCACATTGCGCCTATAGAAAAACAAAGATTTATCTAAAGATCAGGGATTGTAGCGTTTACCTCAATACATTCAGGATCGCTTAGAAAGCGGACCCTTACAATCATAAAGATTTATCTCAAAAAAGTAATAAACCGAGCTATCAATCTGATGCCAAATTTAACAGACAAACAAACAAACATGATGAAGGAACTCCGTCATTTCCTATATTGAGGTTACATAAGGAAATAGAATGTGCAGTTGGTATTTGACAGTTCTTCAAGAAAAACATGTAAGTAAATCTATAATTCAGCTCAGAACCCAATGCACAATATTATTCCACCAAAGGGAAAACTCAATTCTAAACACCTGATTAGTAATAAGACTACTATCATATGACTCATGGCTTCACAAATGCACATAAAAAAATATATTCAAAGATTAACATTAAGTTATCATATCCTCTATATTCAAAGACATCTTTAGAACAGCTTGGCTACTAATTATAATTGTAATTATATTTATATTATGGAGAGAGGAGCAAAAACCTTCGAAACAATTTTTTTTGAACAGAGTCCCAAAAATAGTTGATCCTCTCCCCCACCCTCTTCTTTATTTTTCTCTTCCTATCAGCCTGATAGGTCCTCAAATAAGCATTATTTTATATTATTTTATACCATTTATACTTGACTTTTAATATTAAAATAACAAATAATTAGACAAATTAATTTATTTTGTGATATTTTTGTAGAAATAAATAAAGCTCGGAATTTGGAGCATTTTGGTGAAAGAATCGTCCCGATCGGAATTATAACGAAGAAATTATGGATGAAATATGAGAAACCACCGAAAATCGCAAGGAAATTCGATGGGAAGCTGCTGAAATCCAGCAGCCCAAGCAAAAAATCCAGCAACCCCCCACTAGTCCCCAAAATCAGCATATTTGACCCAAAATCAGCCACTTTTCCCCAAAATCAGCATTTTTTTCCCAAAATGACAGGACCCGTCCCCGAAGGACAGAGATAACCGTGCCCGGTCCTGCTCCCGTCTGACAAGTCAACTGAAGTTCCGAAATTACCCTCAGCACTTGCCAAACAAGGGATAACAGTACCTGTGCCTACTCATGCCTCCACCTCCCGATCAGCCTCGATCATCTCGCCACGACCTAGAGGGTCAATAAAACAGAAAAGGTGTGAGTGGACAAAAATAAAAGTTTAGAAATACATTTATCAAAAGACATTCCTACCCTCCAGTTTCGCAAACATGCATCCATATCATAAATCATGAGTAAAGTAAATCTGGGCATAAACGTTCATAAAGCACAAATCATGAACAATAAAAACCACGGGGACTCATTTCCATATCCAGTATCATATCCAATCTCATATAGTCACGTTATCCCTGCAACGCGTGCAAATCAATAGGCTCAAGGACAACTCAAAATCCGAGCATCCACCGATGTGAACACATCACCAGCGGCAATCCAGATCGTTGTGAGCACATCACCGACCGATCTCCACATAATCCAGCACATCTGATCTGAGTCGAGCCTCCCTCGGCTGCACGACAACAAACCGTGCTACGTGACTTCTCCGGGGTAAACACTTCCATCCCGGACGCGAGCGTTATCTCCAGGGTTCATTCCGGGGAAACACATTCCCAACCGGAAGCCCTAATATCCACAATATATCATCATCATGAAAACCAGTGAAAAACAGTTGCATTTCAAATCAAAACCATTTTCAACACAGGGCCTCAGCCCAAAACATAATTTCCATAAAATCCATAAAACTAGAGTCCCGATTTCATAAATCCGAAAACCATCAATATCATCATGTAATCACATGGAAATACCAATCCAATCAAAATCACAGTTCCATTGGGTCTCACACCCAACATAACAATTTCACGCAAATCCGAGTAACCGCAACCTCAGTTGCCATTTTCGCAAAAATCCATAAGATATATCCAGAAAACATTACAAATTCATCAAATCGATTTCCCGACTCATTATGCGAGTCAAAACCAATCATAAATCCCGGGCCTTCGCCCAAAACAGCAATATCCGAGTTTTTTCGAAAATTGTGCCCAACAGAATATAAAATAATATAATATTCCCAAAATGGGGAAATCATCATATCGAAAAATCAATCATACCAAATCATTTCAAATAATATCATAAAGCATTTAAAACATATATGCATGCATTCAGGGTAGAAAACAAAAGTCCACTAACACACCGTCCAAACCGCTCGCTTTCCGAGCTGCACGCTTTTTCGTAATTTCTGACGTTTTCCAGGCCCGAATCCTGTCCAAAATCATTACTTAGGGTCACTAAGGGTTCCATTAACATCCTACTCATTCCCCATAATTTTTCGGGAATTTAATATTAATTAAATACGTAACATAAACCTTCGGACCCTCGAAACCTTGTCGAGACGGTGTCCGATCGACTCGAAACCAAAGCCAAAATGTTTGTTACATTGCATAGAATAAAAGTTGTGTTAAACTCACCACAAAAAGCCCGCTCACGCGCCCTCACGCGCCGCCGCAAGTGGCTGCGCGTGAAAGCCACGTGCCAGCTGTAGTAACCATGTCACTGTTCATCATCGTCTCTACCCGTTTCCTCTGCAAACGGGTCCTGCGGTGTAACCCGATTCAATTCCTATCCATTCCCAGTTAATTTTCACAATTGATCAATCCAGTAACATCGTTTTATATCCAATTAAAGATCTGACATCTTAATTTCACCATCATTTACCTCGAACCATTGAAATCCACTTCACAATTTCCTCTCTATCGCAGACGCTATGCAAACTTCAATTTCGATCAATTTCAATTGTTTCCTTGCAATTGATCCATCCAGAAGCATCGTGGGACACTGGGAAACATACTTGCAATATCAATTTCATCATTCTATACCTCCAATCCATTCGACTCAAGCTCGAATTTTCGAAATCTTCCTCTTCTCCGTTATAGGCCAAAACAACCTCAATTCCTTTCATTTTTAATCTGGTTCAACTCGCCTTGAGCCCAATAACCTTAATCCAAGGTCAATTTGATCAAATCGTGGCTGATTTGAACAACCCGAAATCGAAAAGTAAGAAGGGTTTATGAATTCGGGTTCCAAAAGTCTCAGTTTTCTTTCCTCTTTTCATTTTCTTATTCTCTCCTGTAAACCCTCTCAAAACCCTCAATTAATCAAGCATGGAGAGCTGTTGCCTGCTTCAATTTTGAATGATCTCCTCTGTTCATGATGAATGTATACAGTATATATATATATATATATATATATATATATATATATGAACATGTAGTTTGAATTAATCCTCATCACCCTTTGCCACTAATTCCCATCTAATGGTGACAGATGTCACTAAAAGAACTAACCTACTCACCAAATTGGCTTAATCAGACTTCAGCTGCACTGACTAATTAAAATCCAGTCAAATTACCATTTTACCCTTTCCTTCAATATTACCAAATTGCCCTTCACCATCGCAAGCCCATAACTTTTTAATCCGAACCCCGATTGACGCATGCCGCCTGTCCACAAATTCAGCGTCTCGAGACCTACTCAACAGTACTTACGGAAATTCCAAACACGGTCCCAATAAAAAAGTCAACAAATGGCCCTTTTGACCAATTTACCCTTAACCTTCCGAACATCATAACTTTCTCCTCGAATTTCGGAGTCGGACGTGTCACCTTTCTATGAACTCGTGACGTCCCGAACTACGTCACAGTCATCGGTCAAAGTCTGTTTGACCATTCGAACCAAAAGTCAATTGTTCGCCCAATTCCAGGGCAAAATCGTCATTTCCTTCAAATTTTCCAAATTTTCCTTTTTCGAATTTCCGGGGCATTACAACCTTCCCCCCTTAAGGAATTTTGTCCTCGAAATTCCAATCAGTAGTACCATGATAGTCATATCCATAATCAATCGCATGTGTATGTGAACCAGAAACATGATTAATCTCACACGCTCTTCTGGTTCAACCAAACCAAATATCAGTCCAAATCAGACTCATGGAATCCTCAATAAGCCATTCCCCATCATTAGGTCAACATCGGGACATATCTCTGTAACCCCTGCCCCATGGGCAGTTATATCCATGCTTACTCAGAATACGGAGCCTCGCTCAACGTTCGAGTACATACAATCCAAAAATCACAAGTATTAATATCATTATCCCAATCACATGTCATCCACTCATGACATGGTATAATGGCTTACATCACCACACATATGCCACTAGGCCATGAGGTCAATAACCTCATCAGGTTCAAGAAATTGGGAACTCATTCCCCTCATCAATCTGTTATGTTTATCCTTACGGGCCTCACTGATGCTATCTGGCACGCAATACAATTATTCATATGCTATCGTAAATCATCCATTCCTTAACCTCGACACCATCCAACTTCGTACACCAAGTATGATCCTACACTTAGACCCAATTAGTCTGATTGATCGAACATCATGTACCACTCCAACCCTATGGAGTTTCCATTAATAATAGGACTCACCTATCCTTACATGAGCAAACATGTTGATTCTCGATCGGCTATCTTATTAGCCTCCCCGAGCATAATACCTAACCCGACAACGCGGTAATCTCAATGTATCCCGACCATCGCCACATCACACATTCAGCTTTTCTGTTTATCAATCACATTTCCTTCTGATGGTCAATAGAGTACTTATACATTCATTCCCAGAGGTATAACCTCTGCAAACTCAATTCATAGGTTACTAGGATCGATCTCAAATCATGCAAGGAAAGTAAAACTCCTGAAGGGTTAGCTAGCATCGGCAATCCCAGCCCCCTGCTACCGAAGCACACCTCACCCAATCGCAAAGCTCATAGTGACTATGCACACAGAAAGGGTCGCATCGAACATAAGTCACTAGTTCTTCACTTGTCAGCATTCGGTTTCAGTGTTCATTTCCAATAACTCTGACCTCCTTCCGGGTCAATCACCATAACTAGCAAAACATTCTAGAGAATCCCTCTACAATCCTCCATGATATCTATTCGATAAAATAACTCAGGTTTCCCTGTGATAGTTTCCATTGGCCAATACATTCGTTTATCCCGGGATTCACACTAATCCCAACTGTTCTTAGTATGTGTTTCACAAACCTACTTTGGTCGACCAAACCTACTTTGGTCGACCAATCCTCACACTAATCCCAAAGGGGATTGGCTTCTTATTCTCTCCTGTAAACCCTCTCAAAACCCTCAATTAATCAAGCATGGAGAGTTGTTGCCTGCTTCAATTTTGAATGATCTCCTCTTTTCATGATGAATGTATACAGTATATATATGAACACGTAGTTTGAATTAATCCTCATCACCCTTTGCCACTAATTCCCATCTAATGGTGACAGATGTCACTAAAAGAACTAACCTACTCACCAAATTGGCTGGATCAGCCTTCAGCCGCACTGACTAATTTAAACCCGGTCAAATTACCATTCTACCCTTTCCTTCAATATTACCAAATTGCCCTTCACCATCGCAAGCCCATAACTTTTTCATCCGAACCCCGATTGACGCATGTCGCCTGTCTACCGATTCAACGCGTCGAGACCTACCCAACAGTACTTACGGAAATTCCAAACACGGTCCTGATAAAAAAGTCAACAAATGGCCCCTTTGACCAATTTACCCTTAACCTTCTGAACATCATAACTTTCTCCTCGAATGTCGGAGTCGGACGTGCCACCTGTCTATGAACTCGTGACGTCCCGAATTACATCACAGTCATCGGTCAAAGTCTGTTTGACCATTCGAACCAAAAGTCAACTGTTCGCCCAATTCCAGCGGTAAAATCGTCATTTCCTTCAAATTTTCCAAATTTTCCTTTTTCGAATTTCCGGGGCGTTACACAAAATCACCCAATATTTTCCCCTATTTGATAGGTCCTCAAATAAGCATTATTTTATATTATTTTATATCCTTTATACTTGGCTTTTAATATTAAAATAATAAATAATTAGACAAATTAATTTATTTTGTGATATTTTTGTAGAAATAAATAAATCTTGGAATTTGGAGCATTTTGGTGAAAGAATCGTCCCGATCGGAATTATAACGAAGAAATTATGGACGAAATATGTGAAACCACCGAAAATCGCAAGGAAATTCGGTGGGAAGCTACTGAAATCCAGCAGCCCAAGCCAAAAATCCAGCAACCCCCCAATAGTCCCCAAAATCAACATATTTGCCCTAAAATCAGTCACTTTTCCCCAAAATCAGGATCTTTTCCCCAAAATTACCCAATATTTTCCCCCAAAATCAGCCAACCTCATCATTTTACTTCGGAATATTTTTATTGTAATTATTATATTTTAATATTGTACTTTTATTTAAACAATTGTGACATTCCCTTTATAAATAAGGAGGTCATTTCATGTATTAGTGTCCCCATTAGTCTCCCTTAGTCCTCATTTTTCCCATTTTGTTTCTCCTTTTAGTTTAGGTTCTTATATTTTCTCTCTAGTTCTTCTCTTCTTTTAGTTCATCTTCTTTATTTTGTTCTTTATTTTTGGGGACTATTTTGACTTCTTGTAGATTTTCTTATTAATTAGTTTCCTTTTAATTCTTATTCTTAATTTATGTTATTTTTATATTATTTTCATTTCTTCTTTACTTTGCTCTTGTGATTTTCTGTGAGATCTCTTAAACACATTTTTATGCTTTTCTTAAGAAATACCTAGGCCAAGTATTTCCGAAATAATTCTAGAATTTAAGTTCGCATTCTAATGTTTTATCCTCCATCTTCAAAAAGTTATAACCGCTGTCGGTGTTCCTTATGAATAACATTCCATTGTTTCCATCCACTTTCGGAATCACAAGCTGTTCTTGGGTTCCGAAAGTGTAACTTTATTCCCTTTACTTAAATTCTTGTTATTGTTTTGGTTTTACTTATAATTCAATATATGTGTTGGTATTTTCTTTCTAACATTTGTATGTAAGAATGCAATCTCCATGTGTTTTACTTTTTGAATTTCTTTTACTTCATATGTTTTAGTGTTTAAACTTCAATTCGATGTTAAGTGTTTTATCCGCTGTCGGTGCACTTAGAGTAGAATTGAAGAGATTAAATATTGATCGCTATCGGCGCATTTAATTATAAACTTAAGGTGAATCATGTTATAAATGTTTGAAGCATATTGATGTTTGACGCACATTAATGGTTGATGCATTTATAATATTGAAAGATATATGTAAGTATTTGAGATGATGAAGGTAAGATTTTGTGATTGGTTTATTATGAGCAAAATGTTAGAGTGTTGGCAAAATTTATACTTGAAGGAAGTCTATTTTTAGGAGTAATTTAATTAATGTGATTGTTAATTCGAAATTACTTACGTAAAAGTGTGGGTTTTGTCTATGAAACTACTCTATGGTTTGTAAGTTCTAATTAGCATGAGCATTTGCATTTTAATTCTTAGTTAGTGTTTTCTTTAGTTTAGATTACAAATTTTTTCAAAACCCCCCCTTTTTAATTCTTTATTCTTTTAATTATTTATTCTTTTATTCTTTTATACTTTTACTATATTCTTTCAACTTTAATTCTTTATTCTTTATTCTTTTATCCCTTTATTCTTTAATTATTTAATTCTTTGATTATTTTATTATTTAATTCATTAATTTATTCATTATTCTTCTCACTAACATATTATTAATGTTCCCTAATTTTCCCTATTAAGAACGATCCTTATTTACCAATATTACATCTACATGCACAAAAAGGGTTTAAATTGCATAACACTCGAATTACGTCTTTAATTTAATGCGTAGTTTGGGCGTTGTCAATTTTTGGCGCCGTTGCCGGGGAAATTAAAAATCATTCTTAATGTGTTAGTATGTATACAATTGTTTATATATAAAATGTTCATACTTGTGAATAATGTTTACATATTGTAAATGTGTTTCACTTTTTTTTTTACACTATTCCATTATACTTGTTTAACTAGCTTTATTCCATTACATTTTATTTCATTACTATTTATTCCCTTAACTTTAGGTTCACACTTTAAATTTATTCCATTAACTTTTTTTTTTCTTTATTCCATTAACTTTAACTTTATTCCATTAACCTTTTTTTTTCCATTAACTTTGTTCCATTAACCTTTTTTTTCCATTAACTTTTTTTTTCCATTAACTTTTTTCCATTAACTTTAAATTTTTTCTATTAACTTTATTCCATTAACTTTATGTTCACAATTATTTTATTTTATTCTTATTTATTTATTTGTTTGGTTATGTCTCGATAACTTTAATTGTAAATAAAAAATTAAAAAAATTTTGAAATTGAAAAAAAATTAGAAATTATTTTATTTTATTCTTATTTATTTGTTTTAAATTTAAAAAAAAATAGAAATTTAAAAAAAAAACACCTTATCGTAGCTTTGTGTTAGTGTTAATTCATACTTGTAAATAAATGTTATATATATGTTACTTGTTACCTTTTATACTTGTTCATAAATTGTTCATATCTTTTTTATTTCATAGTATTCATTCATACTTGTTCATAATTTTTATTTTATTATTATACTTGTTCATACTTTGTTTATAATTGTACATCTTTATTCATACTTATTTGTTTATACTAGTTCATAAGTTGTATATTACTTGTTTATTTTCTTTTATTTGTGGATGAATTTATTTAAGTTTGTCTTTTTCTTCAAACCAAAAAACATAATATATTAAAAAAATTAAAAAAAAAATTAAAAAAAAATTTTATCTTAACTTTGTGTTAGTGTAAATATAAATTCTTAAATAAATGTTGTACATATATTAGTTTGTTAATGTGAAATTGTTTTGTAAATATCATTACTTGTGAATAAATTGTTCATACTTGTATAAATTGTTCATATGTAAATTGTCATGTTATATTTGTAAATTGTGCATAAAAATATACTTGTAAATAGTTCTTGCATTCATGCATTAGTCTCGGCTATATGTAGATCACTTGTGCTTCAGAGTTTAGATTTTGATCTTTAATCGGTGAAAACTCTTTTGTTAACTCTTACCTACGGTGATTGTTAACATTTGAGTTATCTTAATTCCTCTGGAGTAAGAAATTTTTGAGGGTGATGTCTAGGACATGAGACGGTACTCATAACGGGTTTTAGGTCTAAGAAAGGGACATCAATGGAGTTTAAGCCTCGGGATGTCTCGAAATTAGCCCTGCCTCTTGTGTTTATTCTTTCTAACCAGGTCACCTTTGAACTTTCCCAAACAGTTGAAATAATCCAAGATATTTACTTGGGCCGCACGGACGTATAAATCTCCATCTAAACTTTGAAGCTATGTGAACCATATATATCTTTGACTTCCCCCGACATGTAAATATTGTTTATATCTTAATTTACATTATTTGTCATGACAAAATTAATTTGTATCTTTAGTTTAACTAACTTGCATCTTTAATCTAATTTGCATATCTAACTTGCATTTTTGACTAACGTACATCTCTGACTAACTAACCTGCATCTTTGTCTAGGCTGGATGGACGTTAAACTTCAAGCGCTTGTTGGGAGGCAACCCAATGTATTCCCGGGATATGAAGGAATCATCAACGCAGATTTGCTATCTTTCACCCTTCACTCTCTTTATTTTTTTTACTTAATGTTTTTCTTGTTTTATTTTAGTAAATCATTTCCCTTACTTCAACTCTATGTTCAATTACTTCTTATTTTCCACATTAAGGAAAATGTAGAATTTAAGTGTGGGGGAGTGGTTTACAATTTTAATTGTGCAATAAAATTGTTTAAAAAAAATTAAAAAATAATTATTATTCACCAAAAAAAAATAAATTATCGCTTTCTTTAAGTTTTTTTGTTTTAACTTAGTGTTTTTACGAGTATTAAGTTGGCCTTTAACTTGTCAATGATATAAATGAACGGAAATGAATATGTTATGGCTATAAAGATGATCACTACAACTTGAATTTGTTTGTTAATATTTTGTGATTAAGTGTTATAACTTGAAGATAATGCATGTAAATGGCATATAAACGAGCATGATAAGATAAGTATGAATCATATGAACCTTATGTGAGCTTTAGAACTTTATATACGTCTTTGATGAGTGAATCATAAGTTTTTTGTTTAAATTGATATACATATGCCTCATAACTGCTTGTCATAGCTTTTAATGAACTCTAGAGTACTAGAACTTATTCTATGTGATTTTCAAAACTTTTAAGTCAATAAACTCTCTGATTTTGGATATGATTAAGGCATTAGGGTTAACACCACAAATTCAAACATCCATGTTCCCTATTTTGTGCGCACAAGTTGCGACCTCCTTAGTTTTAACCCCTTTGAGCCCACATTAAGCCTTTCTTTCATCACCATAATTATCTAAATACTTGAGCTTAATATAGACATCATTTACCCTTGTTCCAAGAACTCGGTTGAAGACATAAATATTGTGTGAAGAGAAAATGATAATGTTGAAAAGACTTTTATGTGTATCATTTGGATTTACCTACTTAAATTTTGTTGTATTGTTGACACATGTTATTACCTTGATATAAAAAAAAAATCAAAAAAAAAAAGGTTGAGTCTCTATCAAGGTAATAAGGTTTGGTTATGTAATGATTGAGTTAAGTCCCTAACATTTGTAAATCTGACACAAAGAATGATTGTGAGGCCCAACGTGATGAAATTAGGCCTATGTTCGAAGGGATGAATTACTGACATCATTGCACTAAGGTTGGGAAGTTATGATACGTTTTGGGAGTCTATTGAGTCTTGGAACGAACTGAGTACCACTTGTCCTATATTTTCCTTGCCTCTAAACTTAACCCCATTACAACCTTTATAAAGACCTTATGATCCTTAAGATGGTAAATTTTGATTAGTTGAGTTAATCACTTGAGTAAGCTTATGGTTTTGGATCATTTGTGCAAGTATGTTTTGTTTTTATCTTGAGGTATTTGTTTGAGATTTTGCAAAAGTACTTCATTTCGATTATGTGAGTATGTCTCACATACTTTGAGTGCAAACACAAACCCTCACAAATTGAGTGAATTTATGAGTGCATATCCTTGTGAGTTGATTCATACTTGTCTTATTCATGTAGAGATCCATTTCACCATATTTACTCATTATCCTACTTGTTGAAACATTTTGTTACCATGTATTAACTTTTGAATTCCATATGCTTAAATGTTTTAAGTGAAAATCTTTTATGCCATGATTATAATAATGAAATATTGAGACAAATGGTTAAGGGTTACTTGTTTTGAATTCGTAGTTTAATTTTAGTATTTGCTAGGGACTAGCAAAGTTTAAGTGTGGGGGTATTTGATAGGTCCTCAAATAAGCATTATTTTATATTATTTTATACCCTTTATACTTGACTTTTAATATTAAAATAATAAATAATTAGACAAATTAATTTATTTTGTGATATTTTTGTAGAAATAAATAAATCTTGGAATTTGGAGCATTTTGGTGAAAGAATAGTCCCGATCGGAATTATAACGAAGAAATTATGGACGAAATATGAGAAACCACCGAAAATTGCAAGGAAATTCGGTGGGAAACTGCTGAAATCCAGCAGCCCAAGCCAAAAATTAAGCAACCCCTCAATAGTCCCCAAAATCAGCATATTTGTCCCAAAATCAGTCACTTTTCCCCAAAATTAGCCACTTTTCCTCAAAATCAGCATATTTGCCCCAAAATCAACCACTTTGTTCTTTCAACTTTAATTCTTTATTCTTTATTATTTTATCCCTTTATTCTTTAATTAATTAATTCTTTGATTATTTAATTCTTTAATTCATTAATTTATTCATTATTCTTTTATTCATTATTCTTCTCATTAACATATTATTAATGTTCCCTAATTTCCCCGGTTAAGAACGATCCCTATTTACCAATACTACATCTACACAAAAGGGTTTAAATTGCATAACACTCAAATTATGTCTTTAATTTAATGTGTAGTTTGGGCGTTGTCACAGCCCTATATGTATTTGATAGATAGAGGAACAAGCTTGACAAAAAAATCAAAGATCTCATTCGAGCATATAGTATTTGACAGTTGACCTCATACGTATTAGAGAGATGTTAAATTAGTAATACGTTCCATATAACACCTTCACCTTTGGTTTCTAATATAGAATCTGGGTTTTTGTAATCATCCCAATTATATCAAATAAAGTCAAATAACGTCCAAATTGAATTCATATTAGTTAGGTGGGATGGCAAGTAAAACCTAATTGAAACAACATGAGAGAGTTTTCCCTCATCCAATCTTGCATCCATAACATCACAAAGCATCAGACAACTTAAGAATCAAAGAACAAACTAGCTTGTCAATCTTACATCTTATTACAAGGCCATTGTCAACAAACTTCAAATGGCCTGATTGGTTTTGCATCATATACATAAGGATATCAAATTGAATAAATGAAATTTGGGCCCCAAAATAAAGATTAGAGAGATTTTGGTTTATGGGGAAGGAAAAATGCGTAAGAAACTCTAATATCACAAACTACAAAGAGACATGGATATCAAATGAGGGCCCCATGTTTCTTAATCTTTGATTTAGTCAAAACATTAAAATTTCTACATCTTAACAACAACCCTAAAATTGGTAGACTTTTTAATAAACATTGGAATAAACCAAACACAATTTATCAAACATTGGAATACAATCAAACATTGGAATAGAAGTTTGAATAAGAGATTAGATGAAAGAATGAACATACAGATATGAAGGTGCTTCTAAGATTCTTCTTGAGCTTCGATTAAATTGATTGCGACAAAGGTCGTGCGCTCCAAGCGTGGAGACGAAGGCGTCCTGCTCGCTCCAAGAATGGAGACTAAAGACGAAGGCTGTGCAGTATATGCGGTCTTTGGTCGCGAATTGGAATGCTAAATATAATGTTTTTGGGGCTGAGAGACAAGGGGAGCAAGCGGAAACTGAAGACGAAGGTTGTGTAATATGTGCGGTCTTTTAGGTTTTTTATTTTTTGCAAAAAAAATTGGGCTCCAATTGGAGGGAAGCGAGCAGAGAATGAAGACGAGGGTTGCATTTGTTATCATTTTACGACCCTTATTGCGACGTTATTTAGAGTGGGGTCATGAAAATATTTGCACAAATAGTTAGAGCTCAAAATGACTTCTATTTGCGACGGCCGTGTCCTCCATTGCAAAAAATCAGTCGTAAATGGCCTTTTTTTCTAGTGATGGTAGGCAACATATTGAGATCGTAGGCTTGCAAAAAGCTGATAATTAGACGAAGACAATAAGCAACGGCAATTTTGCAAATGTAAATTAAAGGTTGGGAAAGAGTAACAGACAAGGGTGGAGGAGAAGAGGCTGGCGTCAGTGACGTACGTGCTGCAAGCCCATGAATCGAGATAGTGCAAAAGAATGATTGAGACCTCTTCTACACCTACATGCAAGTTGTGAGATAGGCGTTGAGCCAATGTGTGATGAAAGATCCACTATGTGCGGTACAAGCCCTGAGATATTGGGAGTCGAACACGAATCTTCAAATTGGGGGCCTAACATTCTTCAACGCTTAAAATATATGTATATGAACACTTAAAAGAATATCTTTTATATCATAATTCACAAAAAAATTAAAACGAGGACAAAAAATAATTACCAACCAATGTAATCAAATAAGTGCTTGAGTTCCTTATTAATGATTTCCAAAAAAAAAATACATATAATCAATTAATATAAGGAAGCTTTACAAAAATATTGCATTTCTTGCAATTTGAAAGGTAAAAAAAAATACAATATCTATTTGAATTAAAATTATTTCTTCAATTTATTTAAAAATTGAGAAGAGGAGAGAGATGGTCTAGGATTTAAAAACCAATTTAAATATAATAGAGGAAGTTATGTTATTATTTAACAAAAATGCAATATGAAAAGTTATTTGGTTTGAGTTAGGAAAAAAATTTTGGTTGATTTAGGAAAATAGAAAATAAAATAAAAGATCAAAAGAAAAGATAAAAGAAAAAAGAAAAAGGAAAAGAAAATACTATATTTTGAAAAAGGAAAGTAAAATCAGAAGAGAAATGAAAGAAAATAAATAAAATTACAAAAGGAAAAAACAAAAACAAAAAAAAAAGGAAAAAATAAACAAAGAAGGAGAAAAGAAAAACATTAAAGTGAAATGCACCCCCGTGCCTCGAACTTGGACCCCCTTCTAGAGGGCACACCTAAAACCAATTCAACCATGCAACATATATTGATATTGTCAAGACCCGTCCCAAAATCCCCCGAGATTAACGTGGGACGTGCCTGATCCCGTCTAACACGAAGTGTCAGACTAGGGAAAATTTCCGCTTTAGCCCACTCGGGGCTTCTAGAGTGCGCCAGAATCCAGAGGAGGAATGTGATGTATCGGTCTCTGCTACAACCCGCATCCACGATTAACCTGAAAGGCATTAAAAACCACGAAAGGTGTGAGTGGACAAAACAAATAATTTATAAAAACATTTTCATAAAAATACATTTATACCCTTCACTAAAAAGCATGCATGCATTCAAAAACCATTTATCAAAACATTTACAAAACCATTAGGGCCTTGGCCTAAAACCGTAAATCAAGTACATGGGAACTCAGCCCAAAACCAATTCATAGGGACTCAGCCCTAAATCCAATTCACGTGGGTCTCAACCCAAAACCAGTTTTCATGAAACATCGTACAAACGTATATATATATATATATATATATATATATATATCTATATATATATATATATCTATATATATATATATAACCCATCATCGGCATCTCGTATGCCCAATCAATAACTCGCCACGATATAACTAAGTATGCATACTACTCGGGGTCACAATTCGAGTCTACCCCCAGGATCTACGACGTCTGGGAGGATCGTCCAAATTCCAAGATCTACGACATCTGGAGGACTATCCGCGGACCCAGTCTGTGACTATAACATATCTAAAACTCATGGGCATGTGCTCCCTCTTGGAGTCACTCATCCCAAGCAGTGGATCGTGACACTCTAGGATCTACGACGTCTGGAGGAGACAAACCACACGGGAGGTATATACATTTCAATGAAAACATTTAACTGGGTCTCATACCCGATTATCTCAACAGGATTCCTTGAATCCGATTCAAATCCAATTTCACAAGCCTCAGGCCTAAATCCATATTTCAATAGGGTCTCGAAACCGAATTCTCATTTCATAAACCATAATTGGGATTTAAGCCCGATACCACAAGAACGGGGCTTCGTGCCCGATTTCACAATCAACTGGGCCTCTAGCCCGATATCACAACTAACGGGGCCTCAAGCCAGATACCATAAATCAACGGGGCCTCAAGCCCTATTTTACACTCATCTGGGCCTCAAGCCCAATACAAAAATGAACTGGGCATCAAGCACGAATTCGTAAACTAACCGGGCCCTCGGCTCGATCGTATAACTTAAATGGGCCTCTAGCCCGATTTCTCATCAAATCAAATAGAATCCAAGTCTAAGAGTTCATAAATCAAATGGGTCTCATGCCCGGTTCCATATTTCTAAATTCGAAATCATTTCATCGACTATCATAGAAAACACAACACGTATAGGCACGACATAAAACCGAAAACCTCGAAATGGGTGCATATATGTAAATACTAATCTACCACAAACAAATTCACTCATGGCATCACAAAACATGTTCATTAAATCATATAAAACATTTATGCATGCACCAATTTGGAAATCAAGGTCCACTCACAGACCGTCCAAAGTCGTGCCTCGATACGCATGCCACACACCTTTCCCCAGCCAATCACCATCTCCGGGGTTCCCGAACCTGTCCAAATCAAAGTAGAGGGTTACTAACTACCTCATTAACCTCTCATTGAAGCCTCGTAATTTTCCAAATTTTTAACTATTTTATAACTTGATCCTAAACTTTTAGACGTCCCGAACCATATCGAAACAATGTCCAATCGACTCGAAACTTGTCCTAAAATATTCGTTACATCGAATAGATGATTTTGTATGTTGGAAACTTCCCCAAATGGGGTCCCAAGTGCCCTCACAAGCCGCCCAAAGAGGCTGCGCGTGGGTTTCACGCGTCTGCGCACTATTCTTCTTCTTCATTCGGCAGATCGGGTCCGAACCAGTCTGCTGGTTTTCGGTCCGACCGGACCGGTGGAACCGGTCTAGTCCCATTTCTCCTCAATTTGTCATCCTTTTTCGATCTTTTCAATTCCTAACCCTTCCTACAATCATTTCATATCATCCTATATCCTCAAAAGCATGAAACACATGCAAAATTCGTACCTTTGGATTGAAAAACTCACGGCCATGCTTTCACCTCCTTGTCCATGTGTTTCCAGCCACCTCCAGCCATGCTCTCGATCCATACCAACCCTTAGGACCTCTAGAAAAACATCCCCATCATTATAATCGATCAAAACCAAACTTTGAATTTTCAAACCAAAACTTATCATTTTTGGGTTCTTTCGCCACCGTCCATGACGTTCGATGCTGTGAGCACCTTCTTCATCGTCTCCCTTCATTCTCTCATTTTCATTCTTGGTCCATGCACAGAGGATGAGATTTGGGGAAGGTGGGATATGTGGGTTGCACGGTTTAGGGGGGCTTTCAGGTTCAATGAAACAGACGAGAGGAAAGGGAAGAATTCATGTATGTGTGAAGCTAGGCAATGGATAAGTGACACTTGGGCCTGGGAAAAATACCTGGGCCCCACGCAAGACAAAAGTCCACTTTCCTCGTAAAACGTGTCATCATGAATAGTACCTTAGAACTTCAATGAATCGTAACTTTTGCGTCTAACGTCTGATTTCAACGTTCCACCTGTCTACGGACTCATATCAACTCTATCTACGTAACGGTCCTTGGCTCTCGGCAATCGGACCTCTAGGGTCAAAAGTCAACTTTTTACCCTAGGTCAAGGGCAAAATCGTAATCTCGCCTTGAACGTCCGATAATCCTCGACTAATCCCTGATTAGCCTTTCTAATCCGTCATTAATTTTTAATCAATCCCGATAATTCGAGACGGGTCGTCGCAAATATCAATTGACTTTTTGTTCGGGCGGTCAAATGGACTTTGACCGATGGCACGTCTGATTCCGAAATCCGAGGAGGAAGTTATGATGTTTGGAAGTTCGAGGGTATTTTGGTAAATTGGTTGAAATAGGGCAAATGGTTGACTTTTTAGACGACAAGTTATTTTCACACATTTCGAGAACCGTTAGGTAGATCTCGATCTCTTGAATACAACGACACGCGACATGTGTTAATTGGAGTTTGGACGATAGAGTTATGGGTATAGGAACATGAAGGGAAAAATGGTAATTTGAGAAGGCAGGGACATTTTGGTCCTTTTGATGCATTGGGATCTGTGCCCTGTTGGATCAGGACACTTGGCTATTCTTGGAAGTTTTACCCACAGTGAATTAGACACTTGGCCCCTATCTTGAGGCTTGTGGAACCCTCCCTGCCGCCTCACACGATTTTAAAAGGGGAGGAGTTGTGGTTGTGCTCGGTTTTGAGCAGAAAATAGAAAAACAGAGAGACCTCAATCTGTACATTCCTTTCAAACCTCATTGAAAACTGGTTCTGGGTTTAAAAATCCAGCAACTTGATTGATTGATGTTTTTCACTAGTTTTCAGATGTTTTGGGCTGAGTTCTCGTACTTTGATGAGGATTTATGATTTTGGGCTGAGGCCCTAGATTTGAATTACGTATTTGAGAAAAGGAAATTTTTCCGGTTTTCAATGATGGTTTTCTTATCTTGGATATGAATGGTTTTATGGAATGAGTTTTATATTGGTTTTTGCATGGAGGGTATAAATGTAATTTCTTATACACTATTTTTTGAACGTATTGATTATTTTTGTCCACTCACAGTCTTTTTATGTTTTCGATACCCTCCAAGTTGTTGCGGTGCGGGCTGTTGGTAGAGAGAGATGGAGACATCACCTTGCGATCCACAGTAGATTCTGCACGCTCTGGGATGTCCAGAACTTGTGGACGGTTCGTTTGGAAATCCCTTGTTCGGCTTAAGTGTTACATGGAGGTTGGATGCCAGTTTAGCCTTCGTGTCACGCGTAAGTTAGATGGGAGCATGACTTAGCCCTTAATCCCGGGGGATTGGGGGTGGGTCGTGTCAAATTGGTATCATAGCAGGATTTGTGCGCTCTGTGCGAGGTTTGGCTTCTAGAGTAGGTGGTTTGTCGACTTGTGTGTTGTGATGCTGCTGTGGATGTGATGTCTCAATGCGGAACAGCCCGTCATCAACCTGGATACACGAGTGTTAGCAGGTAGTTGTACGATAGTTAAGGGCTTAGTTGGTGGCGAGCTCACTAGTGGCTGAGTGCTAGTCGGCCGATACGTGGTGTGGGGTGTGATACGTGCCAGCTTAGGGCTGGAGTGGTTGGCATGTTTGGCATTTGGTTAGATCGATCATTGGTTGGCTCTTAGGGTGGTCGGCTGTGTGCTAGGGTGTTTAACCCAGATGGTGATCCAATGTGTGAGATACGATGACTAGTGGGCTGGTCAGCCTGTGGGGCCCAATAGTAGCCTGTTGAGCCGGATGGTACTCATGGGCTGGTTGGGGCTGGTTGACGGCGGCATGTTAGGCCGGATGGCGATTGGATGACGATAGTCTGGATTAGTGACCTTTTGGTCAGTTTGGTTGAGATTGGACTTGTGCGGCTACGATTAGCCGAATTCCTAGAGTCGTGGGGGCAAAGGAACCTGATATCTTATTGGATGTTCTTAGCCGAGCTGACGACCTGAAGGGTGAGGTTGTTGTGAGCTAGTGGATCCCGTGGGTTTTGATAACCCTAGTGATGACTTGAGGAAATCTGTTGTGAGGGCTGGCTTGTCACTGTGAGTATCTTGGTGAGAAAACCCCAGAGTAAATGCTTAATCTGGGAAACCTAAGTTGAGGTTTGTGGTTAGGGAGTTGTTGTGGTTGGGCCGATTTACGTCCGGTGGAGATGGTGCTGCTACGTGTAGCCGAGGTAGTGGATGGTTGGTGGATGACTCTGGACAAGTCTAGTGAGATGGTGTTATTTGGTTGAGCATTGAGTTTCTCAGAGGATTGGGCTATGAGGGAGGTTAGTTTCCCTGACCCGAGCGTAGATTAAGGGTTTCGGCTCGATTTGAGCAGAGATTCGGGACTGGTGTGCTGTGAGCCGAGAGAGGAGATGATGTGCCACGAGCCGAGATGCCTATAATGGTACGATGGGCACATCGTGAGTTGAGGTTGTGACCAGGCGTGAGGTGCCGACGTCTGGAAGGAACTACGAACATAGCTAGGAGATTTGATGACCATGGGCAGATCATGTTCGGTGCGAACGGTCAGGATACCATTGGTTGGATCAGAGTAGTGCAACGGAAGCACGATGGACCTATGCTTCGTGTTGGATCGGGCCAGGTTGGTATGGTCAGGTTTGACCATCCATGAGGTTGATTTTCGTGGACTCATCCTGATGTGTTATAGATGCCGAGGTTGGAATTTTGGTGATGCCGAGGCCCGTGCTTGGTGATTTCCTGAGATTGGTGATTGACGAACTCGAGGATCATGCCTCAGGAGGCCGAGGTGAGTGATCGTTGATTTTGATCCCGAGCGTTAGCTACTCGTACGATAGTGATGCTCGGAATTGAACCTCGGAAAGGTTGAGACGCTATCATCAGAAGGAGTGATGATTGACAACCTGTTGGATGTGCATAAATGGGGATAACCGACAAGTGAGTTGGTCGGTGAGTTGGTTTGGCCACGAACACGTGGTTGTGATCCGTATGAGTTGTGGATTTCCTAAGTGTAGTAAAGAAGATGACGTTTGGACAGTTAGTCCGGAGGTGGTATACTTGAGGATGAAGTCTCATGGTTGGAAAAGATGGACATACTTCCAACACGGTTGGAATCCCGGAATCAGAAGATGTTGTAGCGACGATGAGACCACTGTTGATTTTGGGTTGGTGTTAGATGTTGCATGTTGGATGTTCTGGAGGCGATTCAAGTGACTCCGTGATGGTACTTCATGAATTGTGACCCCCTTGATCATGGACACGTGTAGATGTGTTCAGGAGTAGGAAGAGTACTTGGTGATGCCCGGAGTGGCTTGTGTGGCAAGTGTCAGGGGATGGTGTTAAGATGGCTTAAGGTAGAATGACTTGTGATGACATGGTTGATGACCATTGTGTGTTCCGTTGAAGGATGATGGAAGGAAGCTGAGAAGGAGTGACTATAACTGATTGATATGAGGTTATTAAAAAGAACCCACATTCTAGATGTGTGGTATTCGTGATCGATTGGATTCGGTGCGGTGATCTGATACACAATAAGTGGGATCTACTTAAGAGTGGGTAAATCGGGATTGGATCGTTTCTGGTTAGGTTTGAGTTGTTGTGGATTAGGAGGATTGTATGTGAGACATAGGTTGGATATCTTGACCATCTTAGAGTCGTGCATGACGTGTGTGGTCCGTCTTGCATACGTATAGGTTTTGGTTTTGGATCTAGTGCTGGATCTAGTGCTGGGTCTGCCCTGTGTATGTAATTGAGATGTGATTGAGGTTCATGTTGGCTGGGAGACCCAGGAGACCGGGAGACCGGGAGACTCGGAAGGGATTTGAGTTGGACTTCCTCGGAAGACTTGTAGTTCAGCATAGTGATAGAATTAGACCGACGGACTGCAAAAGTGAAGCGTGATTGGCTTGTAGTCAGGTGGTGATCAGTATGGTTACGAGGATGTTTGTGTGCTCTGGAGATACACTGTAAGGGTGACAGGTAAACTATGGTGTTGTTGGATGAACTTTGGGTGTAGTAGAGCTCGGCTAATGCCGATGTGGTTGATTGGTGGACTTACCGTAGGATGTCATTGGAAGTACCTGGGGATGTACTCTACGAGCTGTGTTTGAGGTATTCTAAAATATCTTTGTTTTATTCAAGTTCGTAGGGTTGTTGTTGTGTGTGTGTTTGGTGGTATGCATCATGATTTTGGTTGGTTGTGATTCGTGCATGTACTTGAGATGTGTTTCGATGCGATTGGACGTGCATCGTGATGTTCTGGTAAGAAGTTGGTGATCGACTTAGTGCCGAGGAATGTTGTGGTTATCTTGATGAATCGGCGTAAGTCCAAGATGCTTGTTGGACTGAGCATGTGGACTGGATCAGAGCGATCTGATTAGTTGGTAGGAGTCAGTATTGTTGTTACCTGGATGCTCAGAGCCATGAGTGGCTGGTGGGACCCTGACATTGAGATGCATATTCATGGTTAAACAGGTATGTGATAGGGTGCAGTTGCAGACAAGTGGTGTGAAACATGAATGGTGTTCCCTAAGGTTCGTTGTGGTGGTGGTTAGTGGAACCACCAGTGAGATGATTGGTTGAGTTAGTGGTGTGAGCGAGTATGTTATGACTCCAGTGGGGTCGACGCAAATGGCTGACGGAAGTGATACGGATTTTTGAATAGGTATTGTTGCATGGAAGTACTGCGGTCGATAGATGTCGTCTTGTGAATTAATGTACTCGAGATTTGTGCCCGTTGACGGCAAACTCGCACGATGTACTGAAGTTTAGAGGTACGCTTGCCTCGAAAAAGGATCAAGGATGCTGAGACTGGAAGCAGCGGTGTTGTGGCACACCTACTGTTAGTGGAGCCGTGAGTGTCGACTGGTGCGACTTTAGACATATCACGGGTACGAGTTGGAATGTGTTGACCTCATTGAGTATGGGTTGATTCGCTAGATGGACTGAAAATTGGTAGATGGTTCGCTTGGCAGAGTTGTCGTGACAATTGGGAACTGTCAGGATAAGTTCAGATTGGCAGGTGATGGAGACCGGGTAGGAGACCCAACTGTGAGATTAGTTGGATTCCCCTAGTGAGTTACGGACGTACGTTATTCAGAATTTCGGGGACGAAATTCTTTGAGGGGGGAGATTGTAACGACCCGTCCCTAAAATCGGGATTATGTTAGTGGTTAATGATGGATTAGTGAATGTTAATCGGTGATTAGTTGGGTGATTTTGGACGGACGGTGTGAAATGACGATTTTACCCCTGAAATTGGGCGAACGGTTGACTTTTCATTTGGGCGGTCAAATGGACTTTCACCGATGAATGTGACATAGTTCGGGACGTCATGAGTTTATAGACTGGTGGCATGTCCGATTCCGACATCTGAGGAGGAAGTTATGACGTTCGGAAGTTCAAGGGTATTTTAGTAAGTTGGTTGAAATAGGGCAAATGGTTGAATTTTTAGACGACAAGTTATTTTCTTGCATTTCGAGGACCGTTGGGTAGATCTCGATCTTCTAAATGCAACGACAGGCGGCATATGTCAATTGGAGTTCGGACGACAAAGTTACGGGTCTAGGAACGTGCGGGGCAAAATGGTAATTTAAGAAGGTAGGGGCATTTTGGTCCTTTTGATGCATTGGGATCTGTGCTCAGTTGGATCTGGACACTTGGCTGTTCTTGGAAGTGTTGCCCACAGAGAATTGGACACTTGACCCCTATTTGGAGGCTTGTGGAACCCTCCCTGCCGCCTCACACGATTTTAAAAGGGGAGGAGTTGTGGTTGTGCCCGATTTTGAGCAGAAAACTGAAAAACAGAGAGACCTCAATCTGTACATTTCTTTCAAACCTCATTAATTGGTGGTGACTTGTGAATGAAAATGAGAGAACAACTGGTAAGGAGTGTGGTGGTCCTCCTACAAGCATTGTCGTGCACGGTGGTGGTCGAAAAGAGGTAAGGATAGTGAGCCTTGTTCTTGAATTTGAAAATGGATTTTTAGTTTAGCCCTTAATCCTAGGGGATTGGGTGTGGGTTGTGTCATTGACACACCACAAATTAATACATTCCAAACATGGTCGTGTTGGTCCAACCTGACACGACCCATCCCAATCCCCCCCGGGATTACCATGGAATGTGGCGTGCTCCCGTCTGACAAGAGGTGTCGGACAAGGGATAACCTGTTGCCATTGCCCAACCGGGCTTCCAGAGTGCATAAGGATCGATGGAGGAGGTGTATGATGTCCCAGGTCTCTGCTGCAGTCGTATCCGGAATCAACCTGAAGGGCATTAAAAACCAAAGTTGTGAGTGGACGAAAATAAACAAGTCTGTTCAAAACATTTATAAGACATTTATGCCCTTCAGTAAAACCATATGCATGCGCCAAAAACCAATGATCACACATTTATTTAGAAATAACCATTAGGGCCTTAGCCCGGAAACCAAAGTATAGTTTCAATTTCCAAAAGTCAACCCAAGAGTTATTTCATCAATCCAGTAATATGAACCATAAGGCATATAATATAAACCATAACCATAATTTTAGCCACTGCACTATACGCTCCAATCCGACATCCCTGATGTCTGACGTCCCTGACGTCAATAAGGTCACAATCACAAGGCTACGCGTGCCACTCGGGTCTCAATTTCCGAGTTCCATCCCCGAACCCCGTTCGGGTACAGCATCCCCGATGCTTAGCGTCATAGACGCTGGACGTACTAGACGTCTGTGACCTCTCCGGGGTACCTCATCCGGAGGAGACAATATAATATGGAAGGATTTATACAGTGCAGTACTAAATACATTTTATTGATATCCACATGCAAAACATATAGGTATACATAGGTAAAATCCGAACCGATCGTTACGTTTCATCAAACGGGTCTCATGCCCAAATACCGTGAAACGTGCCATAACCGAAATATCATCAAAACCATTTATTGATTCCAGCATGTGAACATATATAAAATGTTAACCAGAAAACATTTATTCAATTCCAATTTAGGGTCCCCGACCCGCAATCGTATGTAGAAATCAACTGGGCCCCTGGCCCGATTTCACGAGTTAACTGGGCCCCTGGCCCGATTTCATAGTTCAACTGGGCCCCTGGCCCGATTTTACATTATTCAAGTTCGTAACCGTTTCATGAAATCATATCCAACCACATTTATGGAAATCAGTGCAAATCCAGAAAACCTCGGTTTACGTGCAAATACGTAATTCACCTCGAAATACGTGAAATCATTTTAAATTCACCGATATCCAAAGTAAATCATTTAATCATAAATATAACAATCATAAAATAGTTATGCATGCATCGAATTTATGAAACCAATGTCCACTCACAGACCGTTTAACCGAGCGCCTCGATACGCGTGCCATAGGCCTTCCCGGGCCACACCACTATCACCGGGACTCCCAATCCTGTCCAAATCACATTAGAGGATTACTAACCTCATCATTAACATCCTAATCAAGTCCCGTAATTTTCCCGAATTTTTACGTATTTTTAAATTGGATTTAAAACCTTCGGACATCCCGAACAATATTGAAACGGGATCCGATCGACACGAAACCAACGCTAAAATGTTCGTTACATTGTGTAGGATAAAAGTCATGTTGACCTCACCTCGAGATTCGTGCCCACAGGCCGTCACGCGCCGCCGTGAGTGGCTGCGCGTGAAAGCCACGCGCCTGCTACAGTGACTGCTACAGTCACCATCTTCACCTGTTTGTCTGGTAAACGGGTCTGATTACCCGCGATAGGATCCGGTTCAATCACACCCAATTTGACATCAATTCAATCCGTTCTTGATCCTAAAACAATCATTAGCATATGAATTTCAGTTCTGTGACATCGATCAACATCAACAATTCCTTAATCAAGCCATCAACCCGTGATCACCCAAAACGGGTCAATCACCAAAACTCCATCAATCCTCAACCATTGTCAAATTAACTTCATATGAAGCATATAAGGATTAACACGAACCAATTAGCATGATTAATTGAACACGACATTACCTCAATCACCACAACTCAAGCTTGAGTTTTCCGGCCGTCCACCTCGTCCGTCCACGGCCCTAGGAGCCCCAAAGCTTGCTCCATTTGATCTGGTTCGACTCGTTGAAGTTCCAGGAAGCTCAATCCATCATCAATTAGGCTTGGGCTGGCCTAAAACTGGAAGTTTGAATTTGAATTTCCCAGAAACCAGTTTCGGGTTTTTGAGCATTCCTCCACCATTCTTACTCCAATCCTCTCATTCTCAATCTCAGAGTCATCCTCTCGACTCACTCTCCATTCTATCGATCTAAATCAACCATTAAAAGCATCCTAAAGTGCCCCTCAGTCCACTGTGTAAAATCCCTGCACTGACCCGAAAACATGATAAAACAGTGCCCATGCTCATTTGATTGATTGCCAGCACCAACATATGTGCGATTCCACCTCAAACTGACCCAATTAACTCAATTAAATTGATAAACAATCACGGGATCGATCGCACAAAGCATCCACCTTCACGGCTGTTCAATGAAACAGTACCCCCCGTGTGAAATTACAATTCTGCCCTTGTGCAGAAAATTACCAAAATGCCCCTCACGCATCGTGACCCGTAACTCGGTCATACGGACTCCGATTGATGCGTGCCGCCTGTCTACGAACTCAGGGCATCGAGGCCTTCCAAACGGTCCTCGGTCCTCGGCCATCGGACCACCCGATCAAAAAGTCAACATTTCCCCCTTATTATGTTTAAATTACGAAAACGCCCATGAACTTCCGTACATCATAACTTTCACCACGAACGTCGGAATCGAACGTGCCACCTGTCTATGAACTCGTGACGTCCCAAACTACGTCACGGTCATTGGTCAAAGTCCATTTAACCATCCGAATTAAAAGTCAACGTTTTGCCCACGCCCAAGGGCAAAACGGTCATTTTGCACAATTCGTCCGAAATCGCCCAACTAATCCCAGATTAGTAAATCACAATTAAATATTATTAAATCCCGATATTCGGGACGGGTCGTTACACAACCAGCCATAAAAGTCAAACCTTATCCTGCTGGTCCAACCAGCATGCTACTCACCTTAGCATCTCATATGTACTATCGGTAAACAACCATTTGTTCTGCAGAGTCCAACTCTGTCGGCACGTCTCGAGTCCAACTCTGAACACGTCCAAGCCCGTCCATTGGAATCATCGGAGTTCGACTTCAGAATAGGGATCCAATCGCTTGATGTTGACCAACTAGAAAACATAACCATAAATAAACCGAAAACACATTTTGACCTAGGTACTAGCCCAAAAAATTTACCTCTTGAGTACCTGCCCAAAATCTGATTTTCAAAACCACCAGTATAACTTATGTTTAGAAAACTACAACTGAATATCCATATATATATATATATATATACAAAATCCACCATATACTCAAAATCATCATATAATATCATATAACCATATCAAAGACATCTAATCCAAGCCATAAACCAAGCAAATATGCAAATATGCATGCACAACAGTTATGAAAGAAAGTGTCCACTCACATAACCACTGATCGCCCAAGACTTGAGCCGTAAGCTAATACGAAGTCTTTAGGACGTCATAACCTGTCAAAGTCATACTCAGGGATTACCAAAAATCTATATGGGTCTATACTTGAAACTCCAGAAAAAACCAAAATAGAAAACACGCCCCGAACACACTTCCTGAGGAGAAACCCCCCCCAAAACTACCATCAACCGACCTCCGATCGACCTGAAATCACTACCATTGGATTTAGGACATCGAAACTTTTCGAACATGATCGATTTCACTTCGAAATTTGAGCCATACACCCACACGCGCCGGCCAAAGTTTTCACGCGCCAATCAATGCTGATGGCGTTGCCTGCTGACATCAGCCCTTGTTGACCTTTCACTGACAATCCTTGACACCACCTGCCATGTGGCACCTTCTGACATGTGCCACGAGGCACTACACATCCCATGCGACGTGGCATTTAACAAGTCTCTGGTGACATCATCATGATGTCATGCTGGCGTCATCACTCGCTTGAAAAGACGACCGCCGTGGCCAGCCAGAAAACCTCCATTAAAGGTCCAATCTTCAATCCTTCATATCTCCCTCATTTCTCTACCAAATCTTACAAAATTTATATCAAAATTCATCTACTCAACCCGGGGATTTCAAAACTGAAACTAGAATTGAGGAATCTCATCTAGATTCAAACATATGAGCCTCAAATTTTTCGGGTTGCATCCGCCTCTCACTACGTCTAATCCTAGCCATTCCTCCCTTCAAACCTGACCTTGTTAGGATCGTGACAGTCCCCTGTGTAAGTTTATGACCTTGGTTTCACTCAAAACCCCCTCAAAATCAAGTTAAAAGGATGAGGTGATTTGTGGTGATTTTGTTTGTGTGTGTGTTGTGTGTGTTTCATGGGCCAAAAAGAGATAGAACAATGACCACCAACCTTATCAAATCCTTCCTAAAATATCTCCATAGTTCCAAGTTCCAAAAATGCACTTCCATTATAATTTTCGATAATTCCCGCAAATTTCTTACTTACAAGTCGGGTCGTTACAGCATAGTCTTAGGATCTGTTAAAAAGATATTCATTCTCAAGAGTTAAGGATAAATTAATGAAATCAAAACAAATAAAAAGACATAGTTGCAAACTGGAAAAAAAAAGTAATATGCTTGAAATTGAAACTAATTAATAGCATACCGTACACAATGTTTAATTCATTAATATTTTATACAATAATATTCAAGAAGGAGATTACATTATTATACATATTGGATATCAAACTCATCTTTAATTTTCATTTCGTATATTGTGGTATAAAACCACGTATTTGATTGCAAAAAAGTAATTCTTGAGACCGACTCTACATGCTTGGTACAATGTGTCACGATATGGGTGAGGGTTGATGCTAATATCAAAGGAGTTCTCTTTGATTTCTCGCAATGTAGCCCTTATTTGAGTCAGTCAAATTTAGATACACTTCTCGAAAGTATAATGTTGCAGCTCATAAAGTTATTGTTTTCTGTAAACACTCTATGCATTGTTCTAAATAGGAGGGCCTCGAGCCCTCCTGGTTATTTGATATCTTAGCTAACGATGAAAATGTTTGGATTCGTCTCCAAGAGTAGCATTCTACTATTTGGAAAAAAAAATAAAAAACCACCACGTATTTTCCAGGAAATAATCTAACCTTCTATAAACTGGAATCGAGTCCATACAACTTTTAATTTCTCCTTTAAGTCTTCAACTTGCCAAACACGTCCAACATCGATCTCTCGCTGTGAACGATTTTTCATTGCTTGCGTAGATTACAGCCAACCAATTAATGCGGCCTAAAGATAATCAATTTCGGAAGGCTAATTGCAGCAAAATTAGTGACTGAAAATTGTAGCTAAATTTAGAAATATGTTATAAAAAAAGCTCGAAATTTCAACGGTGTTTCTCTCCCCAATGGGAGTATAAATTTCGTCCAAATGAAATGAAGTTTCATCAAATTTATTTCAAAAACAAAATCACAAGTGAGAAAGTGAAGATGGGTTTCAAACTTCAAAATGTTTTGCCGGTATTTGTTCTCATATTGTTTGCATCAACAGCTGAAGCTCAAATCTTCGACGTAACCAAGCCTCCATATGGTGGAAAACCAAACACTGATATCACTCGGGTAAATTATATATTTTTTCAATAATATTTTTTTACTAATATATTCGTTCATTAGTTTAAATATTTACGTAATGTTGTTTTTAGGCTTTGTTGAAAGCTTGGACGGCCGCATGTGCATCAACAAGACCCAGCACAGTTGTTGTTCCTCGAGGTCTATTCAAGTTTGTAGGAGGAACCTTCAAAGGTCCATGCAAGGCTCCTATTGAGTTTCTCCTCCAAGGCACATTGCAGGCTCCACCAGATGGCAGCCAACTCCCGAAAATAGATACTTGGATTGGCTTCGACCACATCGACCGGCTCCACATAACCGGTGGTGGAGTTTTTGATGGGCAAGGAGCCATGGCTTGGAAAGCAAACGATTGCAACAAGAACAGCAATTGCAAATCCATTGCCGTTGTAAGTTAATAAACCTAATCCTGTTTGTCTTATTTATATATATATATATAATATATGCGATTCAGATTTACAATATGTCAATATGAGAATTTGACTCGTTTTTTAATATCTATATATGTATGTAGAATTTGAGATTCAATTTCATTACGAATTCGAGAATCGAAGGAGTAATTACAAAAGACAGCAAGAATTTCCACGTCAACGTTTTGGGGTGCACCAATATTGCATTCAACCGTTTCACGGTGTCAGCGCCAGGAACGAGCATCAACACTGACGGAATTCATATCGGGCGTTCTACCGGTATAAACATCACCGATTCAAGCATTGCAACCGGGGATGATTGTATCTCTATTGGTGAAGGCACCAAGCACCTCAATGTGTACAAGGTTACTTGTGGACCTGGCCATGGAATTAGCATTGGTAGCCTCGGTAGGTACCCGAAAGAAGACATTGTCACCGGAATCATTATTAAGAATTGCACCTTGAGTAACACAATGAATGGCGTCAGAATCAAAACATGGCCGTCTTCCCCAGCAGCTAGTACTGCCACAGATATTCACTTTGAGGATATTATCTTCAATAATGTTGGAAACCCTATCCTCATCGACCAAGAGTATTGCCCATATAACCAATGCAAAAACCAGGTACGTAAATATGTGTATATATACATACATTAACAATTTTTTAAAATTGATGTTCTTTGTTATTCAAGGCACTCGATATAGCTAGCGCTTCCGACCGCGCGTCATGAAAATCGAGAATCCTACTTTTTTGTACATATATATATATATATATATATATATATATGCATGCAGGTCCTGTACGTGTATATAAACAATCCACTTAAATTAATGTTCCTCGGTGCTCAAAAGGCACTCAAAATAGGCAAAGGTTTTTTGATCGATCGCCGTGAAAACTGAAGTTACTTGAACGTAAATACACATGCAGGTACCATCAAGGGTTAAGATTAGCAATGTGAGTTTTCGGAACATTAAAGGCACATCTTCGACTCCACTGGCTGTGAAGCTTGTATGCAGCAGAGGCAATCCTTGTGATGATGTGGAATTGACTGACATTGATATCAAGTACACTGGAAAGCAAGGCCCCCTCACTTCTCAATGTGATAATATCAAGCCTAGAATTACTCGAGTCTCACAGGCTCTTGCTTGTGCCAAAGCCAGTGGATGATCTACCTAACAATTACCCGCGAAGCTCATCAATGATTTTCTACAAATTCTATTTTTCTGTGACCGTCTAATTTTGCTAAGAGATTTAAAATAAGTAGCCGAGTATTTTTTAATTTTTTTTCCGTTGTAAATAATTGAACTAGCCTCACGATCCCGCATTCATATGGCGTGAGGAGGATATGGAAGAGAAATTTTATGTGGTTAAAATGTGCTTTGTAAATTATAAAGCAGCAAATAAATTTTCTATGTAATCTGTCTATATGTATCTGTGTATATGATATATATCAAAGCTAGTTTCTTGTTTTCAAAGGTTCAGTTGGTAAGAGCATTAATTTGCAGATCTATAGTTTCATGTCTATTTGAATTCTGATGGATCGCCTGTATGAGAAATCCCTTGGGATGTTTTTGGACTCGGGAAAAAAGTTAGAAGCTTCAAATTCCAATACTTCAATTCCTTCGTTTAGATTTATAAAAATTGAAATTTAGATTTCCAAAAAAAAAAAAGGAATTTTGATGCTCCAAATTGAGAGGAAATCCCGATGTCACATTTTCAATATCTATGTACCATTATTAAAAATTTGCCACATATCAAATATCTATGAAAGTTCACTTTCTGATAAAAAAAAAAATCAAATAACTTAACAAACAAATGGCTGATGTTAACTTTATTATTTAGTAAAAAAAAATTAAAAAGACCCAAATGCGGAAAACAAAATAAATAATTTTAAAAAACTCTACATTTCTCCGTCGTCATGCCTAGGATGTGCCTGGAAACCATTCTCAGCCTTCTTCCTCCTAATTCATCGCCACACATTGAGAGAGAATGGCATTAGTAATAAGAGCAGATCTGGGCCAACAATATCCACCGGGTAAAAACGAGCAGTTTATCCGGTGAGCCAATAACAATATCCACCGGGTAAAATCCACTTAACAGCAAATTTGCCTTCGCCGGACAAGCTTTTACGTTGACTCACCTTAGCGCGCGAGGGAAAATTTTGGCATGAAGGCCCCAAAACTTTTCCCCACGGATCATTAAAGCCAACCTGTTGCTGCATTTCTTCTTCTTCTTCTTCTTAACTCTCTCACACCTCTCTCTCACTCACTCTCACCTACCATACATAATTTCATCACCATATCAGCATCAGTTCATCATCACTTCATCTAAAGTTTGATCATTTTAATTCTATTTTTGTTTTAGTTTTTCAACTTTTATTTGTTACTGGAAGCTAATAATTGTTTGTGTATTAGGAAATTTGTGGTTGATTTGAAGGATTACTTATAAAACATGTAAGTGTGTTTGCCTCTCAAATTAATTGTGCTAAGAATTTTGGATTTAATTATGTTAGAAAATTGTGATTTATTGTGGAAAATTTGTAGAAAAATGTTTAGAATTCTAGATAGAATTGTGCTAGGGAATTGTGATTTATTCGTTCATGCGAAGTTAATAAGGTTGATTAACTTTGCATAACAAAATTCAATGGGAAACTTTAGACTCGTCTGAGAGTCAGTGAATCAGATTGATTGATTAACTCTTAAATTGCCCATTTATTGTGATGTGTAGTTTGTTATCTATGTGGTTAGGTTTGGATTGTGGAAAGTTCGGTTTATATCCCTTCAATGTTCTCTGAATACATACTAGATACTCGTTTAAGTCGTACATTTAGAAAACTGTAGGGTGATGCTGCCGAAATTTCTCTCGGTCAAAACTTAGCCTCCTAGGTCATAAAATATACAGCAGAGAACGTGCACTCTCGAATGAGATAGGGCCAAATCACTGGAGGCATAAGGAGACGAGAAGATTTTGATATTAATTTGTTCCAACTACGGGACAATATTTAATTGTTTACTTACATTGATTATATTTTGTAGAAGCGGGCACACTGGTCAGAGTCTGGATGCAAATCTTTGATAGATCTTCTGATCAATATTTAAATGAGATCGACAAATTCATCACCTTTGCACGTAGCCATTGTAGTGATCAAAGACGCATCTTATGTCTTTGTCGTAAATGTAACAAGTGTTGTTGGATGTAGCTGAGTGATGTCCTTGTGCATCTGGCACGAAACAAGATTTTACACAACTACACTAATTAGATCTATCATGGTGAACAAAATTTTACTACATCGACATCTTCAGTTCACGGGACCCGTCGGGATGAAAGTGATTCAGATAATCAGATTGATAATGTTCAATCAGTGTGATATGGATGATGATGCCCCCAGGTTTCAATCCAATGAGTCAAATATCTATTACGAGAGGTTGTTGAAAGAACCTTAGCACGAATTACACTCTAGTTGTAAATCCTTTACGGTCCTTTACGGTTTTAGGGGCAGTTGTAGAATCGATACACGTGAAAGTTGAGTATAATCAAACGAACAAGCATTTTCATCACATGATAGACATCACCATCCAAATGCTCTCTGAAAATAACAGTCTCCCTAAAGATTATTATAGCTCGAAGAAACTCTTGAAGGACCTTGATTTAGGGTATGTGAAGATTCATGCATGTAAGAACAACTATGCACTATTTTACGGTGAATTTGAGCCCTCACGAAATGTTCCATGTGGAATGACCCTAGGTTTCAAACGAATAAGATTCCGAACAAAGTGTTGTACTATTTTCCACTAAAGCCAAGGTTATAATGATTCTTCATACCGTCTTACACAACCGATGATATGAGGTGGCTCAAGGATGAACGTACTTATGACGATTCATTGACGCATCTAGCCGATGGAGAGGTTTGGAAGGAATTCGATAACATGTATCCCGATTTTGCCGCGGAGCCAAGAAATCTCAGATTAGGACTTTCTACTGACGGTTTTAATCTTCTTGGGAGTTTTACAAGGTCTTATAGCACTTGGCCGGTAGTTATAGTTCTGTATAACTTGCCACCATGGAGATGCATGAAGAAAGAATTCAGAATCCTTAATATGTTGATACTGGGGCCCAAATCTCCAACTAATTCCATTGACATTTATTTGTGGTCGTTGATTGATGAGCTTGTGGATTTGTGGGAAATTGTGTCTGAACATATGAAAAGTGCATTGGAGGAATGTTTACCCTATGAGCAGCTGTAATGTGGACAATTAATAATCTTCTTGCTTACGGTATGTTGGCGGGATAAAGAATCAAGGGTTATAATGCTTCCCCGACATATTGACCAAACACAATGTCCTTTTTTTTTGTTTGGCATGCATCAAAGATATGCTATTTGGACGCCAGAAGATTTCTATCCTGGGATCATTGATGATGTATGTAGTCGGACTCAATTGATGGTAAAATAGAGATAGGGGCACGACCATGGGAGAGGTTCGGTGATGAGATATTGGACATCTTAAACAGCTTTCCAACATTCATAACAAAAATGCCCAAAACCTACTGTACAGGAAAATTGGATGGAAAACAGTATGCTCTTCCGGCTATCGTATTGGTCAAAATTGAAAATTGGACACATCGTAGATCCTATGCACATTGAAAAGAATTTTGCCGAGAGTCTTGTCAGAACAATTTTACTTATTGAGGGTAAGTTGAAAGACACAAAAAAAAACCTCGTCTGGGCATGCAAGACATGGGCATTCGATGACATTTGTGGCCAAAAGTTTTGAATGACAAATATATCATGGCATATCCAGGTTATACATTTACGCCAGAGAATAACAAAAAAATTCCTTAAAAGTGGTTGTAGAGTGAAATTTTCCGATGGTTATGAAGACAACATCTCCCAAAATGTTAGCACCGATGACAGCACCCTATCTAGCATGAAAAGTCATGACTATCACGTTTTGTTACAACGACTCATTCAATTGGCATTAGGCCCTATTTGGAGCCTAGAGTTGTTGAAACAATAGTTTATTTTTCTCAATTTTTCCAGATACTATGTGCGAAGTCGCTAGGACAGCTGGACCTTGAAGCAATTAAAGAGGACATTGTCTACATCATGTGTCGGTTCGAACAAATATTTCCACCTACATTCATTGATGTAATGGTACACTTACTAATACATCTTCCGGATGAGGTAATGCTAGCTGGCCCAATTTATTATCGTTGGATGTACCGAATCGAGAGGTATAAATTATTCCTAATAATGGTACTATTTCCTTAATATAATGTATATATTTGAATAATTTTGTATATTTTGTTGTAGAATGTTAAGTATCTACAAGTGGTACGTCTGTAACAAGACACGTCATGAAAACTCTATAACAGAGGCATACTTTGCAAAAAATTCACATACAAATTGCGCAATGTACCTTCAAATTGTTGAAACTTCTTTCAATAGGGCCTTACGCAATGACGATGGTGGTCAACGCCTAGAGACCCTATCTGTATTTTCCCAACCCGCAAGACCATTTTGCAATGGTCCAGTCTTAGAGCCCTTTACCAATAACGACATTGCAGTAACTCATTGGTTCATACTAGACAACTTTGACGAAGTCTGGCCTTTCCACGACCAACACGAGGAATTGATGAAGGCCCAATATCCTTCCAAATGGGAGGAAATTAACAAACAATTGTTTACACATTGGTTTTCCACACATGTAAGTCAAATATTGTGTTAAATTATTTTTAAATGAACCAGAGTATCTTTTTGTGTTTTCTTACCAGATGCCACAATTTAGAGCTGACAACTCGCGAAAGTTTTGCAAACAATTGATGTAGCTTGTAATTGGCCCATTTCGAGGAGAAACATGCGCTAGTTGTCACGTTATGGGAGTTAAGTTCGTGTACACATACCGAGATGAAAAATATTCTACTCAATATAGTGGGATCTTCGTGTCGTGTGATGGAGCAAATGGTGATATGGGATTTTACGGTAAATTGTTAAGTGTGGTAAAGATGTTTTATGTGGACCGTAAGCTAGTAGTCTTGTTCAAGTGTCATTGGTTCGATACGAACCCAAGTATCCCAAGTATGATCATTAAAGATCATTTATTTACCTCTGTCAATACAAATAACCAGTGGTTTGAGAGTGATCCCCACATCCTAGCTAGTACAACAATACATACGTGGATGATCCAAAAGATGGTGCTGGTTGGAAAGTAGTTGAGATGGTGAAGTATAGAAACATATGGGAGTTGGATGAGTGGCAACATGAAGATGATGGAGAAATAAAAGATGAAGAAGTCATTTACCAAGTGGATTCCCCAGTACTCGCCTTAAAAGTGGAAAGGGTATGCACCGACGACCTCACCCACCAGTTGCGATTGATGGCATTATTATTGATCTTGGTACCTTGAAACCAATTGAAAGTGACACTGAAGAAACAACTACTACGCATAGCTTGGTTGACAATGGTGCTTGGAAGGGAGATAGTGAAACTAACATAGATTAACAATTGTCTAGAAAGACTTTCAGTTTATATATAACATATTTAATTTTCATTTTTCTATTATTATTTTAATATTAATTATAGCTTAAATAATTATATATTAATTTTAATTTTATAAGGATGAAAATTAATTATATATATAATTAACCTGGCCCCGCGAATGTTCCACATTCCCCAAGCAAGGTTCACATTTTTGTATTTTTTTTGTCAAACACAATATTTGTTAATATATATAATATATATTAATGTTAATTATATATAGATAAACGCTGATATATTAATATAGATATATGTTACTATTAATTATATGTATTAATAATATAAATATATTTTAAATTTTTATTATATGTATTCATGTTAATTAATAATAAAGATATTTCAACTGGCCCAATGAAGTACTGTTGAGTAAGAGTATACAAGCCCAATGAAGTACTGATTATTCAAAATCACTTGTTAGCATTTCTATCGAACCAAAAAAAATGAAATTACTATTGAAATTTCCTTCAAAAGTTTCAAAGTGTTAATGAATTTGGTGGCTTTATAATTTTCGACGATTTTCTTTCACATTTCAACTGATCCAACCTTCTATATTTATAAGACACACTCATAGATCATGTAACGACTCACCCCGAACTCATGGGATTAATTAGGGACTAATTGAGGATTAGGAAGACTAATCGGGAATTAGTCGAGTATTGTCGGATGCTCAGGGTGAAATGATGATTTTGCCCCTAAACAAGGGAAAAAAGTTAATTTTTGACCCAAGAGGTCAAATGCACGAGGACCATGGTTTGTTATGTAGATCGAGTCAATATGAGCTTGTAGACAGGTGGCACGTCGAAATCGAACATCGTACTGGAAAGTTACGGGTCACGGAAGGTTTAGGGTACTATTACACGAATTACGAGACAAGTTGACATTTGACATTTTGTGGGGCCCAAATATTTTGGACAGGGCCAATGGATGAGTGAAAAGTGTCACTCATCCATTTCCCCTTCCCTTCATTCATACACCACCACCCTTGTCCCATTTCATTCGATCCAAAATCAAAACTCAAACCCCATTTTCATCCTCTCCAACTGTGACCAGAGGGAAAAAGAGACTGAGGGAGAGACTAAGAGACAATGTGGGAGGCAGCAGGACCACCGTGGATGGCGGAGGAGCCCAGAAAACCGATTAAAACACAAAAGAATTTCAATTTCTTGTTTGGACGTTTGAGACATGATTTGATGGTGCGGTGGTGTTTCTTAGACTTGGAAAAAATTATGGGAATCGTAATGGAAGAGGAAGGACGGTTGGGCAACTAAGGGAGGGAGCTAGAAGCTTGGCCGTGACTGTTCGATTGTGACAGGTATTTTCTAGCCGTTTTCTCTCAATTTTAAGGTCGTAGGTAGGTTTCTGGGGTTTTGCTCCCAGAGTGTTGCGCATGTGCTAGATGTGGTGTTTCTATGGTAAGGAGAGCCCGTCATCAACCTGGTAGTGAGGGTAGGAATAGGAAAGTTAGGTGGGAATGAACCTATCTAAGGGTTTTTCTTTGGCCTAGATTTTGTTAGCATGGTATGTCGTGGTTTTCGATTGGCATAATATGCTATGTTTCAGTGCGTTGGATCCCCGATGGATTTTGATTGGCATGCGATACCGCAGTTGAGGAGTGTTAGACACTGAGTAGTGCTGAGTTTCTTGTGGGCCCAACGACTGGAGGCCGTAGAGTTACAAGTCGATGAGAGCCTCAGAGCCGAGTTACTGTTGCACATCTATCCTGATGTGCTGCAGTGAGTAGCCGAGGTCATGGACAACCTTAGTTGAGATTAGTTGGACAAGTTACGAGGATAGTGGTACTTGTCGATCAGATTCTGGGGTAGACCGATCGTTGGATTATATGCGCTGAGCGGTTGGTACATTGGGTGAGTTGTCCGCATGAGCACGGAGTCTCGATAGTATGAGCGTTTCTTGGATTGGTCTACATAAAGATGTGACAGACATTGTCGACGATAGACGTAGAGAATAATATTGAGAGTTGGACGACGTTCGATGAACGTTCATACGTTATTTCTGTCCCAGTCTTGTAGAGGTACGAGCCGAGGTTGTGACCTTGTTATCCTATACTCATGGCCTAGTGACGACTGAGACGATGAGGATTCGTCAGTCGTGCTGGCAAGCCGGCACGTTACGGAGAAGTGAGGTTCCTGTATTTGGTATAAGAGTAAGAGAGTATAACTCGATACAAGTAGCGATTTTCGGTTAGATACGGTTCGCTCTAAGTGCGATGACGATTGAGGTAGTGAGGCTTTATCGATTTGGATCGGGTCTTAAGAGTAAGACTCAAGTGAGGATGTGGCATATCAGAGGGAGATGAGTTTAATAGAATTCAATAATGACCAAGTGGTTATTTACGACGAAGAGACGTCATGGGCTTCGTGTACTTAGGGAGCTTGGACAAGGGTTGCTTCGAGCTCCGAGCCTTGAGTGATCGACATATGAGTCACAGTGATAGAGATCGCTGAGTGGGATAGAGAGGATCCCAAGCGGCTCAGTGAGATGAAGTTCGGTTAGTTTACGGAAGGCACGACTTATGCCTGGATGGGTGACAGGCACCCTAGTTATCCTTGGAAGGATTGCACTAGTGATGGAATCACTTATTGGATGTGCATAAACAGTATGATAAAAGGCAGGTAAGGCCTTGATTTAAGGCATATTGGGTTTCAGGACATGTAGTTGATGTCCGCGTGAGTGACAACTTGGAGGTTGGGACCACCCTGTCGTATGTTCGTGAGAGACGTGGGACGTGTTGTGATGTCCCCAGTTAGCCCAGTGAGCTTGAAGTGAGTTTTAGGTTGTACTTGAGTTCCCGATGTGTTATCAGAGAGTGTTGTGGTTAAAACGTTCAGAGAAGGATTTCGGGGTACGTAACGCACGTTGCAGCCATCTTGTCGGGAGATACTGACAAAGTTGAGAGTTTTAGAAGCCTGTAACGGAACATAGAGAATTTGGGAATCAGTCGGCTTGGTATGTCATTGATGAGAGCCCCAGTGTTATCTATGGAAATTTGATGAAACTTTGGGGGTTAGTGTCGACGAGAAAACTGGATAGTGAGCTGGTACGAAATAAGTATTCCCTACCATGTGGCATGGGTCATGTGATGCTGATCGAGAGATCTAGTGTGGACCCTCAGTAGGTTGAGAGGAGCGAGATGATTATGGGTCGAGGTAATTGAGTATCGCGGTACGTGTGAGCCGAGGTACTTAGGCATCAAGATGTTTTGGACCGATTTAGGCTATGGATCAAGATGAGAGCGAATCGGGATGATCAAATTGAGTATAGATTGAGTTGGTTGTGGATCGGGCTAGTTTGGGATTAATGCCAGCCAACTAGGACGGTTGAGATTGGAATCACTCAGATAGGATGAGTGTTAGTGACAGTTAGGTATAGGTTATCCCCATAGTAAATGAGATGATACATTGAGTATCACTCAGGAAAATATGAATAGCCTATGCCTTGGGTAGGCTATTGGCAGGTTCGTTATTGCTTCAAATGGGGAGACTGTATTGGTGGGGGATGACCGTGGAGTGTTGTTGGACAATGGTAGGTAACCGACAGGTTCGAGATTGGTACGCCTTGGTGACGTGAGTCGGTTGACCTTTGGAACGAACACGGGAATGAGATTAGTTAGTGAATTGGCTAGATTATCTCTGGAGTTGATCAGGTAACCAGAAGGACGCAGAGAGGACGTTGAGTATAGTGTGGTCTGTCCGATGTAGAGATCAGGCAGACGGGTTCTAGTGTTGGACCATGATTGGCATATTATCCATGTGATGGGCGGATCAGATCTGAGCTGTGTTTGGAGTGTGGATTGGTACGTGGTTGGACGTAGCTTGAGTGCAGCCCTTGATCAGGCTTATGAGTAGTTGTGGATGCGCCTGTGAGCGGTGCATAGTTGGCAGCGATAGCGTTGGGTGATAAGGGACATGATATGTTATGGTAGTTGGACGGGGTTCGATGTTGGTATTACGTTGCGTATGAGGACCCGACATCGAATCATGTGAGCTAGTGTAGAATGGTTTAGAGTGTTCGGTTATTCTGGCAACTTGGTGCTCAGGGCAAGGATGGACTAGAGGAACCCTGGTATTTATGTGTGGGATAATCTCTGATTGAGCAAGTATTCGATGTGATTCAAATAAACCAGGATGGGTGAGATGTCGGTTGGTGTATCGACAGGATGAGTGAGGTGTCAGTTTGAGACTCGAAACGAGTCGAAGATACAGTGGAGGTCGCTGAGTGATACGAATTACAACGTTGGGACTTGAGGCTGAGTCGAGCAACACATAGTTGGTCTCTTGGGGAGACAAGGTATTCTGATGGGATTCTAGAGCGAGTCAAGATAGAGTTGTGCAACATAAGTGCAGTGGAGCCATGAGTTACCGGTTGGACACGATGAGGTGTCGTGTGTGTGATTGATGGTGGAAGACCGTCTAGGGACAAACGATTGGAGATTGATCAGTAGAAGAAATGATGTTAGACGGGGTTTAGAGTGCACCTGCAGGAGTAACAGGCGTAATCGATGAGTGTCGATGTCTCTTTCGAGACTTGAGTTTGAGTGTAGGAGTTTGGGTGATACCTGGTCGCACACTTTGGTGACAGCTGGATTTCCGCAGTTTGGGTGCAGATAAGAGTCAACTGGAATTTCAAGGACGAAATTTCTTTAAGGAGGGTAGATTGTAACAACCCATCCCGAACTTATGGGATTAATTAGGGACTAATTGAGGATTATGGAGACTAATTGGGAATTAGTCAAGGACCGCCGTGGACGACGGAGGAGCCCAGAAAACCGGGTAAAACTCGAAAAAATTCGAATTTCTTGTTTGGACGTTTGGGATAGGATTTGATGGTGGGGTGGTGTTTCTTGGACTTGGACAAAATTCTTGGAATGGAAATGGAAAAGGAAGGAAGGCTGGGTAGATCAGGGAGGGTGCTGGAAGCTTGGCCGTGACAGGTATTTTCTAGCCGTTTTCTCTCGATTTTAAGGTCGTAGGTAGGTTTCTGGGGATGAGAAGTTCAGAATGGTTGAAGAACGAACTGTTTTAGTGGTCGGAGGAGGAAGAACAAACAGGGTCGGGTCGCAAGTCTGTTTAACCTGGATGCAAAGGTCCGGGTCAATCCGGCGGGAGGTTGAAGGTGACGACATCATCTGATGTCATCATCTGTCAGGTTGTCAGGCCACGTGGCCAATGGAGTGCTGCCTTGTGGTAGTTGTCATGTCCAGTCAGCACTGACAAGTGTTAAACATGTGGACCAATCAGGTGCTGACATGTGGCACTATTAGACCTATCAGGCTGACGTCAGAGTGACGTCAGCCATTGATGGCTGACGTGACCGTTGACTTTGCTGACATTAGCGTTGACCGTTGACTTTGACTAGCATTGACCGAAATTTGACCCATGCGTGGGGGCGCGTGGGCACAAATTTTGAGGTGAGACCGGTCTCATACGAATGGTTTCGATGATCTGAATCCAATGGTGGTGGTTGCAGGTCGATCAGAGATCTTTATGTTAGTCAATTAGAGATTTTTATGCTCGGGAAGCGTGTTCCGGACACGTTGACCGTACCGGGATTTGTCAGGGTCAATGATATGAACTAATAGAAGTTGTTAGTGACCTTTGGGTATGGGTTTGGACAGGTTCGGACATCTCGGAGAGTATGGATTGACCCCGGAGTGGTTTGTTGTCACGACCTAAGCCATCTAGCACAATATTGTCCGCTTTGGGTCCAGGCCTCACGGTGTTGTTTTCGGGAGCTCATATGCAACTTCCTAGTAGGTCACCAATCCTGAGATTGCACCAGCCTCAACTCGCTTAACTTAGGAGTTCCCAAGGAATCCAAAGCTAGTGAACTCCCAAAAGGCCTTGTGTTAGATAGATACGTGCCCACACATATAAGACACTTCACCTTTCCCTCCCCGAGCTATAACGCCCCGGAAATTCCGAAAATGTAATATTGTAAAATATTGAATAAAACGACGTTTTTACCCCTGTGTTTGGCGTGGTCAATTTGTTGACTTTTGATTGGAGGGTCGAATGGACGTTGACCAATGACCGTGACGTAGTTCAGGACGTCACGGGTTCATAGACAGGCGGCACGTCCAATTACGACGTCCAGGAAAAAGTTTTGACGTTCGGAAGTCCAGGGGCATTATCGTAATTTGGACATTTCGGGGGAAAATGTGAACTTTTTGAAATACGATTATTTTTCACATGACTCAAAGACCGTTAGGTTAGTCTCGAAGCCCCGAGTACAACGACAGGTGGCACGCGTGAAACGGACATCGGGTGACCGAGTTACGGGTCACGGAAGTTGGAGGGCATTTTGGTCTTTTGCACGGGTTACTGTAGCACCACCGTGAAAAACAGAGTGCACGGCCATGCCGTGGTGTTTTGTGCGTGCAAATTGTTTATGGCTTTAGTGGAATGAATTGATGAATTGTTTATGTGAATTGAGGTAGTGGGAGCATAACTGAATGGCTGAACAGAGCATCAGAGCACATGCTTGAGTTTTAAAATGGCCATGGTTACTGTGTTTGTGGGAAACAATTTTCAGAGACTTCAGAGTGTCTCCCACGGGTTGCTGGCCGCATTGATCGATTATCTGAGTGCTATTGGGTTAAAAGGACTCATTTGCATCATTCTGCCATTGAGAGACTAAGAGAGATTGAGAGAAATCGTGGGAAAAACCATTTCGGGTTTTGGAGGGAAAAATCCAGAGTTCAATTTCTACCGGTTGTTGGACCAATCTAATCAGTGAGTGAGCTACCTGGGAGCGTGTAGAACACATCCATATCAAAATCGACGGCAACCAGCCACGGGTGAGCTGGGACGGTGACGGCCGTGTGCAGAGAATTTCAGAGGTTTTGGACGGCTACTTACAGGTAACGATTTGTTCAATTGATCGTGTGGCTACGTTGGTTTAAGTATCCTTAAGCTACTGTATGAGTTAATTGGATAATGGAACTGTTTTGGGTGAGTTCTAGATGATGACCCGTTCGACTGTTCGGGTCTGGGTTGATCGATTTGGGGCATGTCGAAGTAATTAAATGATATATAACTCTAATTTAATGATTATAGAACAAGTTAGGATCAAGAACCAGAGCAATTGAGTGAGAATTGAGGGTAATTGGACGGGTTGAACTCGCGGGTTGAAGACCCGAATAGCAGTAGTCGGGTGAAGATGGTGACACTGTAGCAGTGTCACTGTAGCAGGCGCGTGGCCTACACGCGCAGCCACTTTGGGCGGCGCGTGTGATGTCATCTCCGGTCACGGTCAACATGAAACTTATTCCTTTCAGTCTAATTCACATTTTATCTTTAGAGTTCGAGTCGATCGGAAGTTGTTCGGGATAGTTTCGGGAGTTTGGAAGTTTAGGTCCTTAAGGTTAATTTCGTCGAAAAATCCGGGAAAATTTGGAAAAATCGTACGAGTTATTTGGGGATGATTGTAACCCTCCTTGTACATTTTTACAGGACCGGACATTTCCGCAGCTACTGAGGAGCGCCCAGGGCGCGATTGACGCGTCCTAAAACCGTGAGTGGACTTTTGATTTCCAAATTGTGCATGCATGACTATTTTACTTATTTATCTTGTGTTTTCACTTATGATTCTATGTTGCTAATTATGCTATTTCGGTTTTACGTGATTTCACGCTTTTCGAGGTAATTATCGTATTTTACGCATTTCGAAGTTACGGTTTTCTCCTATGCATGAATGATCTTTTGATGAAGTATCGGATATGATTATGCATGTCACGTATTCACGATGTTTTGATTATATTTGTGAAGTAGTTTTCGGGAATTGCATGTTTTGGAATTTGCATGTGAATTCGAACATAAGTCCTATTTTGACAAGTTATGATTTCGGAATGATTTTTTTGGAAAACGGATCATGATGAATTGTGTTTATAAATGGTTTTGGGTTTAAAGACCCGGTTGATTGTTGGATCTGGTTTTGGTTTTAAAGACCCGGTTAATTGATGACGGAGGTGTGTCCTGTCAATTGGTATCAGAGCATAGGTTTACGGTTCGTGTCTGGCAATTGGGTGTGCCTCGATTATTGTAATAACTTATGCCTCTTTCAGAAAGGACGATCGGCCATGCCTCCGGGACGTGAACACCCTCCACGACCTGATGATGGCGTCACTAGAGATGCCGAGTGTTCTTCGATCGAGCAAGCCCAGCGTCTTGGGGCTACGGTGTTTGGTGGTGGAGCGGATCCCGAGGATGCCCTCCGTTGGATTTCTCGGGTTGAGCGGATTTTTGTTGTGATGCACTGTCCTCCTGAGGAGCGAGTTGTGTTGGCTACCTTTTTGCTTGATGGATCTGCTTATGAGTGGTGGTATACTCTGGAGTTGTCGGGTTGGGATGCCCGTATAGTGACTTGGGATACCTTTCGTGAACGATTTCTGGATCATTATTATCCCCATTCATTCCGTGATGCTAGGGAGACCGAGTTTCTGCAGGTCCAACAGGGGAGCATGTCGGTAGCAGAGTATGAGCAGAAATTTCAGATGCTAGCCCGTTTTACTCCTACCTTCGTGTCTACTAAGGCTGAGAAATGTCGTAGGTTTGAGCTTGGCCTACGGGGTGAGATACGGGCCATTGTGACGGCTGGAGATTTTACTACTCTCAGAGAGTTGTCAGATGCCGCAGTGCTGGTTGAGGCTAGTCTCCCGACACGTCCACAGTACTCTGGTGGTGGAAAACGTCGAGAGCGTTCATATCCTGGATCGTATGGTCAGAGATCCCCGAAGAAGGGACGTTATGGTGGAGCCTCATCTGCGGGCAATGATCGTTATGGTAGGCTTGGTCATTTTCAGAGTCCTGGATTCAGAGCGCCTAGGGCACAGACTGCTCCGCAGGCGAGCGCGACTTCGGTTGCTTCCACAGGACGGCAGAGTGGTGGTTTTGGTTGATATGCTTCCAGTGTCAGTTGTTACTTCTGTGGCGAGCGGGGCCACTACCGGAGGGAGTGTCCATCTTTGCCACAGGGTGGTGGCGCAGGTCGGGGTGGAGCAGAGCAGGGATGGAACACAGCTGCAGTTTCTGGGACTGGGAGTACTAGAGGAGGTGGTGCTGGAGCGACTAGTGGACAGAGGGGCCGGGGCCATGGGCGAGCAGCTGGACCACAGGCGCGAGTGTTTGCGGTTACGCAGCAGGAGGCCAGGTTAGCACCTGGTGTTGTGACAGGTACACTCACGATCTTTGGACATGATGTTTGTGCTTTAATTGATCCCGGAGCTACTCATTCGTTTATATCACGGGACTATGAGTTGTTGGCGGGTAGAGAGGTGTCCGCACTGGACTGTGACATGGGTGTGAGCACGCCCACATGAGATGTATTTGTGGTAAATCAAGTGTTGCGGGAGTGTCCCGTAATGGTAGGCGACGTGGGTTTGGTAGCAGACTTGATACTTTTGGACTTGCACGACTTTGATGGCATTTTGGGAATATATTGGTTGACGCTCCATCATGCTTCTATCGAATGTGTCGATAAGGTTACTTTTCGGAGCCCGGGGTTACTTGAAACCATCTTTCAGGGAATACAGCGAGCAACTCCGGTTGGACTGATTTCAGCCCTAAAGGCAAGTGAGTTTTTGAGGAAAGGGTGCCAGGGATACTTAGCTCAAGTGATGGACGCACGAGCTGCACCATTGAGAGTGGAGGATATACCGATAGTACGTGGGTTCCCAGATGTCTTTTCGGAGGATCTACCAGGATTGCCACCGCATCGAGGTGTCTAGTTCACTATTGATCTGGTTCTAGGTACGCAGCCTATATCTCAGACTCCGTATCGTATGGCGCCAGCCGAGTTGAAAGAACTGAAGGAGCAGTTGTAAGAGTTGCTTGAGATGGGGTTTATTAGACCGAGTGTATCCCCCTGGGGAGCCCCATTGCTGTTTGTGAGGAAAAAGGATGGGAGTTTGAGACTCTGCATCGATTACAGGCAACTGAATAAAGTAACAATCAGGAACAAATACCCGTTGCCTCAGATCGATGACTTGTTCGATCAGCTGCGAGGTTCTCCAAAATCGATCTTCATTCTGGGTATCATCGGTTGCGGGTTAAGGATGAGGATGTACCCAAGACAGCCTTTAGAACCTGATATGGTCATTATGAGTTCCTTGTGATGCCGTTTGGTTTGACCAATGCACCCGCAGCGTTTATGGATTTGATGAACCGAGTGTTACAGCCATACTTGGATCACTTCGTCATCGTGTTTATCGACGATATTCTAGTCTACTCGAAGAGTGCGGGAGAGCACGAGGAGCACTTAAGGATGGTGCTGGGTACCTTGAGGGAAAACCAGTTGTATGCGAAGCTCAGCAAGTGTCAGTTTTGGTTGACGAGCGTGAGTTTCTTGGGGCATGTGATCTCAACTGACGGAATCAGTGTGGATTCTCATAAAGTTGAAGCAGTGGCGAAGTGGGAACAACCGAAGACCGTCACTGAAGTCAGAAGTTTCTTGGGATTGGCTGGTTATTACCGGAGGTTTGTAGAGGCTTTCTCTACCATTGCTACCCCGTTGACACGATTGACGCGGAAGGGAGTCAAGTCTGTCTGGGATGACGATTGTGAGCGTAGTTTCCGGAGCTAAAGGAAAGGTTGACATTTGCTCCTATACTTACCCTTCCAGACGACAGTGGGGAATTTGAGGTGTACAGTGATGCATCCTTACAGGGATTGGGATGTGCACTAATGCAGCATGGGAAAGTGATTGCCTATGCTTCGCGCCAGTTGGAGCTGCATGAGCACAATTATCCTACGAACGACTTGGAGTTAACCGATGTCGTGCATGCGCTGAAAATTTGGAGACATCATTTGTATGGTGCGACTTGCAGGCTGTTCACAGATCTCAAGAGCCTGGAGTACTTGTTCACTGAGAAGGACTTAAATGTGAGGCAACGACGGTGGCTGGAGCTAATTAAGGATTATGATTGCACGATCGAGTACCACCCTGGAAAAGCCAATGTGGTGGCTGATGCTCTAAGCCGGAAGTCAACGCATTCTGTGGCGCACCTACGGACGATTCATTTGCCGCTTTTGGTTGAACTCCGTAAGACTAGCATTGATTTGGGACTAGATGGCCAAGGTGTCATGCTGGCTAATTTTCATGTGAGACCACTCTTAATCGGTCGGATCGTTGAGGCTCAATCTCAAGATCCTGTCTCCTGTGTACTTCGGATTGAAGTGGAAGCCGGTGAACGGCTAGATTTCACAGTCAGGGAGGATGGAGCTTTACTAAAAGAAGGACGATTGTGTGTGCCGGACGATGTGGCACTGAAGAAGGAGATCTTGGATGAGGCTCACAGTTCGGCCTACGCGATACATCCTGGTGGGACCAAGATGTATCGTACATTGCGAGAACATTATTGGTGGCCGGGTATGAAACGAGAGATTGCTGAGTTTGTCAGCAGGTGTCTAATTTGTCAGCAAGTGAAGGCTGAGAGACAAAGACCTTATGGAGCCTTGCAACCACTACCTATCCCGGAATGGAAATGGGATCACATAACGATGGATTTTGTGTTTGGACTTCCTAGGACACCCACAGGTGAGAGAACTTCAGGATGACACAGTTAGCTCAGTTGTTTATCGAGGAGATCATCCGTTTGCACGGTACTCCAGAATCCATAGTTTCTGACAGAGACCCGAGGTTCACTTTTCGGTTTTGGAAAAGTCTACAGGAAGCTTTTGGGACGAAACTTTGTTTCAGTACTGCATTTCATCCTCAGACTGACGGCCAGTCCGAGCGGACCATCTAGATATTGGAGGATATGATGCGAGCTTGCGTTTTGCAATTTCAAGGCACTTGGGAATCACACCTAGCCTTTATGGAATTTGCCTATAAGAACAGCTATCAGGCGAGCATTGGGATGACTCCTTACGAAGCCTTGTACGGACGGCAGTGCAGAACCCCGTTGTGTTGGACGGACGTGGGTGAAAGGAAGCTGACTAAATCCGAGTTGGTGGAATTGACAACAGAGAAGGTCAAACTCATCAGAGATCGGCTCAAGGTATCCCAAGACAGACAAAAGATCTATGTGGACCATCGGATTAGAGATCTTGAGTTTGCGGCCGGAGATCGGGTATTTCTGAAACTGTCCCCTTTGAAAGGTGTAGTGAGATTTGGCAGGAGAGGGAAGTTGAGCCCTCGTTATATTGGACCTTATGAGATTACTGAGAGGATTGGCCAAGTTGCTTACAGGTTAGCACTACCGCCAGAACTTTCGAAGGTCCACAATGTTTTCCATCTGTTGATGCTGCAGAAATATGTGTTTGATGCATCTCATGTACTAGAGGAACAACCTATTAAACTCCGAGAGGACTTGAGTTTTGAAGAACAGCCGGTACAGATTTTGGACCGAAAGGACAAGGTGCTACGCCAGAAGACCGTTCCTTTGGTAAAGGTTCTCTGGAGGAACCAGAATGTGGAGGAAGCCACATGGGAACCCGAGGCGCAGATGCGAGAATAGTTCCCCTATTTGTTTCCTTGAAATTTCGGGACGAAATTTCTTAAGGGGGAGAGATTGTAACTCCCCGAAAATTCGGAAAATGTAATATTGTAAAATATTGAATATAATGACGTTTTTACCCTTGTGTTTGGCGTGGTCAATTTGTTGACTTTTGATTGGAGGGTCGAACGGACGTTGACCAATGCCCGTGACGTAGTTCGAGAAGTCACGAGTTCATAGACAGGCGGCACGTCCAATTCCGACATCCAGGGAAAAAGTTTTGACGTTCGGAAGTCCAGGGGCATTATCGTAATTTGGACATTTTGGAGGAAAATGTTGACTTTTGAAACACGATTGTTTTTCACATGACTCAAAGACCGTTAGGTTCGTCTCGAAGCCCGGAGTACAACGACAGGCGGCACGCGTGAAACGGACATCGGATGACCGAGTTACGGGTCACGGAAGTTGGAGGGCATTTTGGTAATTATTGCCCTGAGGGCATTTTGGTCTTTTGCACGGGTTACTGTAGCACCACCGTGAAAAACAGAGTGCACGGCCATGCCGTGTTGTTTTGGGCGTGCAAATTGTTTATGGCTTTAGTGGAATGAACAGGTGAATTGTTTAGGTGAATTGAGGTAGTGGGAGCATAACTGAATGGCTGAACAGAGCATCAGAGCACAGGCTTGAGTTTTAAAATGGCCATGGTTTTTGTGTTTGTGGGAAACAATTTTCAAAGACTTCAGAGTGTCTCCCATGGGTTGCTGGCCGCATTGATCGATTATCTGAGTGATATTGGGTTGAGAGGACTCATTTGCATCATTCAGCCGTTGAGAGAAACCGTGGGAAAAACCATTTCGGGTTTTGGGGAGGAAAAATCCAGAGTTCAATTTCTACGAGTTGTTGGACCAATCTAATCAGCGAGTGAGCTTCCTGGGAGTGTGTAGAACACATCCATATCAAAATCGACGGCAACCAGTCACGGGTGAGCTGGGATGGTGACGACCGTGTGCAGAGAATTTCAGAGGTTTTGGACGGCTACTTACAGGTATCGATTTGTTCAATTGATCGTGTGGCTACGTTGGTTTATGTATCCTTAAGCTACTGTATAAGTTAATTGGATAATGGAACTGTTTTGGATGAGTTCTAGATGATGACCCGTTCGACTGTTCGGGTCTGGGTTGATCGATTTGGGGCATGTCGAAGTAATTAAATGATATAGAACTTTAATTGAATGATTATAGAACATGTTAGGATAAAGAACTAGAGCAATTAAGTGAGAATTAAGGGCTAATTGGACGGGTTGAACTCGCGGGTTGAAGACCCGAATAGCAGTAGTCGGGTGAAGATGGTGACACTGTAGCAGTGTCAGTGTAGCAAGCGCGTGGCCTACATGCGCAGCCACTTTGGGCGGCGCGTGTGATGTCATTTCCGGTCACGGTCAACATGAAACTTATTCCTTTCAGTCTAATTCACATTTTATCTTTAGAGATCGAGTCGATCGGAAGTTGTTCGGGATAGTTTCGGGAGTTCGGAAGTTTAGGTCCTTAAGGGTAATTTCGTCGAAAAATCAGGGAAAATTAGGAAAAATTGTACGAGTTATTTGGGGATGATTGTAACCCTCCTTGTACATTTTTACAGGACCGGACATTTCCGCAGCTACTGAGGAGCGCCCGGGGCGCGATTGACGCGTCCTAAAACCGTGAGTGGACTTTTGATTTCCAAATTGTGCATGCATGACTATTTTACTTATTTATCTTGTGTTTTCACTTATGATTCTATGTTGATAATTATGCTATTTCGGTTTTACGGGATTTCACGCTTTTCGAGATAATTATCGTATTTTACGCATTTCGAGGTTACGATTTTCTCCTATGCATGAATGATGTTTTGATGAAGTATTGGATATGATTATGCATGTCACGTATTTACGATGTTTTGATTATATTTGTGAAGTGGTTTTCGGGAATTGCATGTTTTGGAATTTGCATGTGAATACGGACATAAGTCCTATTTTGACAAGTTATGATTTCGGAATGATTTTTTTTGGAAAACAAATCATGATGAATTGTGTTTATAAATGGTTTTGGGTTTAAAGACCCGGTTGATTGTTGGATCTGGTTTTGGGTTTAAAGACCCGGTTAATTGATGACGGGGGTGGGTCCTGTCAAGAGCGATGTGAGATTGTTCACATATCTTTTCCTTTCCAAGCTCTCGGGTCTTGCTCATCGTTCTTGATTCTTAAACTCACGGGTTTTTCTGACCTTTTTCACTTCCAAGACCGGGTCTTACAATCCACCCCCTTGGGGCCTAGCATCCTTGCTGGCACACTTCCGTGCAGCTCTAATACCAACTTGACAAGACCCAACCCATCTAGCACAATATTGTCTGCTTTTGGCCCAGCTCTCACGGTTTTCTTTTCGGGATCTCACGTGCAATTTCTCAGTCGATCACCCATCTTGGGATTGCACTAGTCTCAAGTCGCTTAACTTTGGATTTCACAAGGAATCCAAAGCTAGTGAGCTCCCAAAAGGCCTTGCCTTAGATAGATACGTGCCCACACATATAAGACACTTCACATTTACATCTCCGAGTGATGTGGGATTGTTCACCGATCTTCCCTTTCCAAGCTCATGGGTCTTGCTCACCATTATTGCTTCTCAAGCTCACGGGTCTTGCTCATCATTCTTACTTCTCAAGTTCATGGGTCTAGCTGTCAGTACCCGACTCTCTTCTGTCAGGTCCTGATTCATCTAGCACGATATTGTCCGCTTTGGGCCTCGCCCTCACGGTTTTGTTTTCGGGAGCTCACGGTGCAACTTCCCAGAGGGTCACCCATCTGGAATTGCGCCAGCCTCAACTCGCTTAACTTTGGGGTTCCAATCCCCCCCAAAGCCACTGAGCTCCCAAAAGGCCTCACTAAGTCACCCCCAACTCACAGAAACCTTCGATTCACCCCTGAAGTCCACGACTTTCCGTTTGAGCTCACGGCCAAAACAGAGTACAGAGTACTCACCGTCGTCTGAACTCCGCCATGTACTCCCCCGTCACGGCGACCGTCCTAAACTACTCCTAGGGTCTCCCTAAACATCACTGCACTCGCCAATCCCCTCGATTCTCATCCTACCTTCACGACTTTCAAAATCAAACTCACGGGAAAAACAGAGGAAAAGGGCTTACCTTTCGATTCAGGCTCCGCCGTGCGCACCGCCGCGTGCCACGGTGCTCGTTGGACTCCCTTCAGTCACCTGAACCTCCTACCGCCTTGGTTTGGTCCACCACACGGCACAACAGCTGCCCCTGTCTCACAATCTCCCTGTTTTCCTCAGAACTCCGCCGCACCACCACCGTGCCGCCGTGCACGATTTCTCCACCAAAACACGATCACCAGTACAAACACTCCTCTCTGTCACTCTCACAAAACACTCTTCACTCCCCCTTGCACTGAGTCGATCAATCTCTCCCAAAATCTCACCCTCTGTTTCTCTGTGTTCAAAGGCAAAGCACGGTTTGAATATGGACGTTTTGTGGCCGTGCACTCAATCGATCGTCCTAGAACCATCCAGCCACCCACATGTGTCCAACATCCACTGGATTAAACCAAAATTTCCCAATCCATTACTGCCACTTGTGCTGATCTAATTGGGCTGAGGGAAATGACCAAAATACCCCCCATGCACAAATTACCATTTTACCCTCACACTTTCCAGACCCGTAAATATTTCATCCGACGTCCGATGACAGCGTGCCGCCTGTCGTTGTACTCAGGACGTCGAGACCTATCTAACGGTCCTCGGTCTACGTGAAAATTATAAGTCCATTAAAAAGTCAACATTTTCCTCGTTTAAACAACATTACGGTAACACCCTCAATCTTCCGAACGTCATAACTTTTTCTCCCATTGTCCGAATCGAACCTGCCACCTGTCTACGAACTCGTGACGTCCTACACTACGTCACAGTCAAGGTTAAACAGTCATCCAATCAGTAATTCAAACAGTCAACTTTTAGCCTACTATTCACAAGGGCAAAACCGTCTTTTATATACAAAACTTTTACAACATTACATGTTTACCCTTCCCAAAGGTACGGGTTGTTACACTAGCTCACTGTTCTCTCTTCTATGACCGGGTCTTACACTTGTGGCTCAAATTTCAGGTGCGCAACATGGACGGTGTGTGAGTGGACTTTGCTTTCTAAATGATGCATGCATATATGTTTTAATGTTTTATAAACATGTATTGAAATGCAATGATTGCATAGTGATTTGAACGATGATTTATGACTTTGATCATGGGGTGAAAATGAATGATTTGCAGATTCTCGTGAGAAGGTAAAACGGGCTTGAGACCCTATTGAAATTCGTTTGGGCTTGTGACCCATTCTAAAGATAGAAAAATAATGGACTCTGAGAGTGAGTCCATTGGAAACAATGTTTCGGGCCAAGGGCCCTATTAAGGCTTCAGATCCCATTTGATGGAACATTGGACATCATTTTATATGATTGGTGGAGACTAGTTTTGGACTGAGACCTGGTACAAAATAAATGTTTTATGAAATTAGGTTTCCACTGTTTTTATTATGACTTTGGTAGGAATGTGTTTCCCCGGAGAGGGCCCAATGAGATGTTGGATATGGATCCGATAGGAATGTGTTTCCCCCGGATAGGGCCTCTGGCAGGAATGTGTTTCCCTGAAGAGGACCCAGATGGTTATGACTCCGGTAGGGATGTGTTCCCCTGGATGGGCCACGATGACACTACCTACATAAGTGTCGAGTTATTGCACTGAGGCGTCAAGTCAGAGACTCCGAGCCTAGTTCCACATCTAGATGTCGAGTCGCGGACTCGAGAGCCACTTGTAGATCAGTTGTGTAAATACGGGTCGCACGCGTGTCAATATGAAAATCGTGATATTGACACAGATAGGTGATTTCCCATGTAAAGACGGATGATTAGAAGGATAGGAGAATGGGTCCCGAGGTTTTTCACTGAATGACTATGTCCAGTAGTTGTTTGTAACTTGTGATAGTTTTATGATGAACGTACTTTTTTTCCACATATGTTATTTCACTAAAAGTACTGGTTTTAATTGGTAAAAGGTTTTTAATAATTGCTTAATTTTTTCCACTCACAGGTTTTGTTATTTTTGGCACCATCCAGGTTGATTGCGGATGCATGCTGTAACAGAGTTTGTGACATCGCATGCTGCCACAGATTCTAGCGTACTCTTGGTAACCCCGAGCAGGTTACGGTTTTATCCCTTGTCTAACATGTGGTGTCAGACGAGAGCAGACACATCCCACGATAATCCCGAGGGATTAGGATGGGTCCTTTCAGATCATCTATGTAAAAAATTAGCGAATTTGAAAGTCTAAAGATTAAATAACAGTGCCTAACGAATAGACGATAACAAAACATTCTTGTTTATCCAATGGCTTTAAGACCTCTAAACAATACAACTTTTGACTGGTGTGGTCTAGGTACGTCGTATCACAAACTAGTTTGGAAGTCCCGAGATTAGGTCACGGTGCGTAATGAATCGATAATAACAAAACATTGTTTGTCGATCCAAAAGCTTTAAGTCCATATTTATTTAGATAATAAAAACTTTTTTTAAAATTATTTTAATTTTTCTTGGCGAAGATTCGTCGATAAAACTTGTTATTTGGAAGTTTTTCCTGTAAAAATTCAATGGGCAAAGCTTGCTAAACTAAACTTTTCTCGACAGGCCTCCGTCGAGCAAGAGTTTGTAAGGTTGTCGGTCTCTTGTTTTTCTATGGCTTTGCTCGATGAATACGTTTGTCGCGCAATTGTGGTTGACTTTGAGCTTACTAGACGTACCTTCTTCGCCGTCACGCGAGAGCCTAGCCTGACGAACCTTGCGTGACGCAGATTACCCAGCACAGCTTCGCACGGTAGGCCTTGCTCAATGGAGCACTTTTTCTGGTCCTATTTCCTTGTTGTGTAGTTATGTCTATTGCACTATCTATATAAGCGAGTCTTGGAATGTACCTAAGTAAAAATAAATAAAATTCATTCAATAAAATCCGTCTTTCTTTTATCCCTTTTCTCTCGAACTCTTTATACCACTCTATAAATGTCTTGTTCTCTGTTTCTTCAACACATCTAACATGGTATGTGTGGTATTGGAGTAGGTTTTGGATGATTAATGAAGCTGGATGTCGATGATGTGTATTGCATTTTTGGCATATCGATGTTGGGAAAGTGGTCGGCTGGCGGTTCAAGGCAATGTACCCATCGAGAACTCAAGAAGTTGAAGCCGTCAAGAGTGGTGCAAGAATTTTTAGCTTGAGCTTGGACCCAATTTCCATAAAACATGGAGGAAAATAGATTTGAGTGAGAAGTAGAATTTATTTTGATTGATTTACAGTAATTGAGAAGAATAAGGAGAAATATTTATTGAGTTTTTTTTTTGGAGGTCTTTTTATTTCAAGATCCAGACTAAGAAGAAGAAGAGGAGAAAGATTCAATCTATTTTTGATCGCTTTGTTGTATTAGAAAAGAAGAAGGAGAAATCTTGATTGAATCTGTAACGACCCGTCCCGAATTCCGGGATTAGATTAGTGACTAATCAAGGATTAGTGAGCTTAATCGATGATTAGTTGAGTGAAATCGGACGAACGATGCAAAATGACCATTTTGCCCCTAGTCGTGGACAAAATGTTGACTTTTAACTGGGAGGTTCGATGGCCAGGGGTCAAGGACCGTTACGTAGATCGAGTCGATACAAATTCATAGACAGGCGGTACGTCAAATTTGAACGTTCGACGGAGAAGTTACGGTTCACGGAAGTTTCGGGTCACTATTGCATGATTTACGAAATGGAGAACTTTTGTATTCAAGTGGGCCCCAGATATTTTGAATTGGCCCAATGGATGAGTGACAAGTGTCACTCCATTGCTCATTACTTCTCATACAAGCATCGACCATCTTCTTTGTTTTCTCAAACCAAACCCCGATCTCACCTAAAAACCCACCAATCGACCATTCATTTACACCTTTGCTTGAGTAAACGTGAGAGATTGAGTGAGAGATAGAGGGATGCTGGGGAGATGAGGCACGACAGGGAGGCAGCAGGACCGACATCCACGGCGGAGGGGGAGAAAACCCGACAAGGTACTGTTTGGATTTCAAAATCCCATCTTTTGGTGTTTGATGTTATGGATCGTTTTGAACGATATGATGATGTTTAGGGGGTTTGAAGAAGAGTTTAGGATTTATTTTGGTGGTGAATGGTGGCTATTTAGACCTAGGGGTGGCTGGAAAACACAGACCGTGGGAGAAGGTGTTTTGGACGGATCGATTTAAACGGCTTTTGTTAGGTTTCTTTATAAGGTTAGACTCCTAGGGATGTGAGGAAGAGAGTAGGATTGAATAGGGGTTGAATCAGACCAAAATATGGAGGGGAATTGATTGTACGGATCATGCCGGTCCAGCCCGGTTCGAACCAGATAGACCAGCCGGTTCACCTGAGGAAGAAGGAAACTGTAGCGCCGCGTGGCTCCCACGCGCAGGGGCTTCAGGCCGCACATGGGGATGCGTGGTCCACCTTTTGGGGATGCTTCCAACATATGAAATCATCTATTCGATGCAACAAACATTTTGGGACTGGTTTCGTGTCGATCGTACATCGTTTCGATAGGTTTCGGGGTGTCCGAAGGTTTAGGATCGACTTTAAAAATAGTTAAAAATTCGGAAAAATTACGGGGCTTTAGTGAGAGGTTAATAAGGTAGTTAGTAACCCTATAAAGCGATTTGGACATGTTTGGGAGTCCCGACGACGGCGATTGGCCCTGGAGTGCCGTATGACACGCATATCAAGGCGGCAACTCGGACGGTGTGTGAGTGGACCTTGTTTTCTAAATTAATGCATGCATAAATGTTTATAATATCTTTTAATACTTGTGTTTGTGATGCCATGACCGCATTTGTGTGTGGTTGCGTATTGGCACGTATTTCGAGGTTTCGGCCTTATACGACGCCTATACGGGTTTGTATTTCTACTTTATTTAAATGAAATGGTTTTGGATTTAAAAAGGATAAACTCAGGCATGAGACCCATTTGGTTTTGTCTCGGTAAATGACCCCATTGATGACCTATAGGTCTGAGTCGTGGTCGCAGCGGGTACTTTGTACAAAGCGACGGACAATACGACCCTCGCCTCCGGAATGGGATGCGTTCCTTCCAGAGATGTCACGATGCATGTATCGTCGTCAAGCAGCCACTGGAGGCTCGAATTCGGAGTGCTGACGGTTCAAGATATCGATCGGTGATGAGTGCACCATGATCTAGAGGTGGTCGCGTCAATTGATATGTTCACGCGACATACCGGGATTGAGAATGGTCCTGGAAGGATAGTTGCACACATCACTACGATCGGAGTCGTGAATGGCCCTATGATATCGGGCACGATGCCCAGTTGAGTCATGTGTTCGGGCACGAGGCACAGTTACTTTACGTTTATAATTTCGGGTCGAGGACCCTAAATGGATTTCTAGTTTCATGACGGTTTATAGGGTCCAGGCATGAATGTTTGTAATATATATATATATATATATATATATATATATATATATATACTCATATACCTTCCTTATTTGGAATGTCTCCTCTGGGGAGGGTCGTTGGCCTGGGTGGACCCTGGAGTAGTCACGGAGCACTAACTGAGTGGAGTCGCCCCGGTTGGGTACCTTACTCTTATGAGGGCTTGGATTATAACCTCAGGGAGGGTCACTGAGCTACAGACTTTGACCTGGGTGGACCTTGAGAGACTTGACCTTTGAGACCCTGGGTAGCACGCGCGTAGCTTCAGAAACCATGACAGGATTGGTTATGTGATCTATGTATATATGTTATATGATGTGTGATGTGTACAGGTTTTGGGCTGTGGCCCTTATGGTTAGTTTCTTTATGGTTTTGGGATTAGTTTCCCGCATATGGTTCTTTTGGATAAAGCGTTTTTGAATGCATGCATGCTTTTAGTGAAGGGTACAAATGTCTTCGATAAAATGTTTTTATAAACTTCTTGTTTTGTCCACTCACAGCTTTTAAATATTTTGACTGCCCTTCAAGTTGACAGCGGATGCGGGCTGTAGTAGAGACCGAGACATCACATACCTCCTCCGGATTCTGGCATACTCTGAAGCCCCGAGTGGGCTAAAGTCAGAATTTCGCTTGTCTGACACTGTGTGTCAGACGGGATCAGGAACGTCCCTCGTTAATCTCGAGGGGATTGGGATAGGTCCTGACAGGTGGTATCAGAGCAAGATTTGCTCATGTTACTTTGAACTCCAGAGCGGGGTGGTCGATGCACACCACAACAGCAGCGCACAGGTCGAGGATGTGATGTCTCTATGAACTGCAGTTCTTCATCAACCTGATTGTTAGGATCCCCGTACGATAGTTAGTAGGATTGAATCGTAGGTCGTTTTGGTTCGACATCTGATTCCGAGGTTACTATAGTTCTGTCGTGATTGGTAGTGTGGGCCCCTACAGTGTAGTTAGTACAAGTGATTGATTCCGTTGGATGCGGAGTCTCGATAGCGATGCGTACTGGTTAGGTCTGTACGAGTCTATGACAGGTACTACTACCGAGAGTGGGTCTAGTTACGGTTGTTGGGAATTGGGGATGTTCAGGGGACGTTTCCTTTTCCCGTATGAATTGTCAGGGTGACTGTACGCAGATTTTTTTGGTACGAGGGAGGCAGATTTTCTCCAATGCGAGTAGAGGTACGGGATCGTTGCTCGGTATGAGCAAAGATCCAGGGTTGTATGTTTCTCACATTGGATGTTGATGCTGATGCTAATGTGCTGGTGTTTGTGTTGGTGCTGGTACTAGTGCTGGTGCTGGTGCGGGTGATTGTGATGACGATGAGTCACGAGTCAGGATGTAACTCCATCGAGATGAGCATTTGTTCGGCATGAGTCACGAGTCGGGATGTGACTCCGTAGGCAGTACTCGATCTGTCATGGGGTTAGCGACCAACTGACCAGAGTTGGTCAGAATTGGTCAGATATGGTGGTTGAATGCGCTTGACCATACCTTCTGAATTCCAAGTAGACTTGTTTGAGGAGAAATTGATTGTGAGAAATAGAATGGGTCATTATAGTAGTTATCGACAGTCGTCGTTGGCCGAAAAGGTTGGAAGAACCAAAGAGAATCTATGGTAGTGGTTAGTTCGGAAGGATTGGACTAAGCATTACAGTAATTATCATAGAATACTCTTAGTCAGAGTAGAAGGACTCCTAGCTCCAGTAATTGGAGAGGTTAGGTAAGCTGCCAATATGATTGCAACTGTTTTCGACTTAGAGGTAGGTAAAGGAGATTTCTCGTTTTCTGCTATTTAGCAGATGATGTTGGATACAGGTGGATGACATTGAATGAACTTTGATGTCATCATCTTGGATTCTCCTTGATTTTTCCCTAGGTAGGATGACGAGGAGTGATTTGATAGATAAGTGTTCAAAGAGAGCGTAAGAACCGAACACCTAGGTTGTGGGTCAAATTTGAGTTGATTATTTCTCATGTAACAATGAAGTATGGACTGATGTGACAAATGGGTACCTGAGGTGAGTGACCAAGGACTAGGAATCAGTAAGGGTGAATTGCCTTGCTGATTGTGCTAAGTTAGGTACAGAGGAAATTAATTGACGTGGGTCGAGGATCGTTACGTAGATCGAGTCAATACGAATTTATAGACAGGCGGCACGTCGAATTCGGACATTCGACGGAGAAGTTACGATTCACGAAAGTTTCGGGTCACTATTGCACGATTTACAAAACGGGGAGCTTTTGTATTCATGTGGGCCCCAGATATTTTGAATTGGCCCAATGGATGAGTGACAAGTGTCACTCATCCATTGCTCATTACTTCCTATACATGCATCGACCATCTTCTTTGTTTTCTCAAACCAAACCCGATCTCACCTAAAAAACCACCCATCGACCATTTCCATCTTTGCTTGAGTAAACGTGAGAGATTAAGTGAGAGACAGAGGGATGCTGGGGAACTGAGGCACGACAGGGAGGTAGCAGGACCGCCGTCCACGACGGAGGGGGAGTAAACCAGACAAGGTACGGTTTGGATTTCAAAATCCCATCTTTTGGTTTTTGATGTTATGGATCGTTTTGGACGATAGGATGATGTCTAGGGGGTTTGAACAAGAGTTTAGGATTGATTTTGGTGGTGAATGGTGGCTGTTTAGCCCTAGGGGTGGCCGGAAAACACAGACCGTGGGATAGGGTGTTTTGGAAGGATCGATTTAAAGGGCTTTTGTTATGTTTCTTTATATGGTTAGACTCCTAGAGATGTGAGCTAAAGAGTAGGATTAAATAGGGGTTGAATCAGACCGAAATAAGGAGGGGAATTGATTGGACCAGTCACGCAGGTCTGGTCCGGTTCGAACCAGGTGGACCGGTCGGTTCACCTGAGGAAGAAGGAAACTGTAGCAGCGCGTGGCTTCCACGCGTAGGGGCTTCAGGCCGCGCATGCGGGCACGTGGGCCACCTTTTGGGGATGCTTCCAACATGTGAAATTATCTATTCAATGTAACGAACATTTTGTGACTGGTTTCGTGTCGATCAGACATCGTTTCGATAGGTTTCGGGGTGTCCGAAGGTTTAGGATCGACTTTAAAAATAGTTAAAAATTCGGAAAAATTACGGTGTTTTAGTGAGAGGTTAATAAGGTAGTTAGTAACCCTCTAAAGTGATTTGAACAGGTTTGGGAGTCCTGATGACGGCGATTGGCCCGGGAGAGCCGTATGACATGCATATCTAGGCGGTAGCTCGGACGTTGTGTGAGTGGACCTTGTTTTCTAAATTGATGCATGCATAAATGTTTATTATATGTTTTAATACTTGTTTTGTGATGCCATGAGTGCATTTGTGACAGGACCTGCTGTAACGACCCGTCCCGAATTCCGGGATTAGATTAGTGACTAATCTCGATTAGTGAGGTTGATCGGTGATTAGTAGGGCAGAATCGGACAAAATGTGCATAATGACCGTTTTACCCCTGGTCGTGGGCAAAATGTTGACTTTTTGATCAGGCGGTCAAACGGACTTTGACCGATGACCGTGACGTAGTTAGGGACATCACGAGTTCATAGACAGGTGGCACGTTCGATTCCGACATTCGTAGAGAAAGTTATGATGTTCGGAAGTTAAGGGGCATTTTAGTAATTTTGGTCAATTGGGGTCAAATGTTGACTTTTTGACCGGGAGGTCCGATGGACGGGGGCCAAAGACCGTTACATAGGTATCGTCGATACAAATCCAATGACAGGCGGCATGCCGAAATCGGAGATTCGACGACGACGTTATGGTCAAGGAAACGAACTAACGAACTGAGGCTCCGATTAAAATAATAATATAATAGTGAATAGTGACCATTGACTGTGCACATCCGGATGAGTGACAAGTGTCACCCATCCCTTGTTTCCAGCTCCATGTTTCCCTCCCAACACCATCATTACAACATCATCATTCCTCCTTCATCATTTTCCTTCCTTTTCCTTTGTTTTTCTTTCAAACCGTGCACAATTTGGGGAGAGGATGAACTGGGAGAATTGGCTCCCTTCCTCTGCCGTTCTTGAGAGAAAATGATAGAGTAATGGATTGAGATATCGGGGGAAACACGGGGGGTTGTGAGTGTACTGAATTTTGGATTTTGGATTTCGGGAAAATTGGGGGGAAAATTTGAAATGGAAGAATTAGGCCGTGAGGATCGAATTGGAGATTACCTTCAGCTTTCTGGGAGTTCCACGATCATAATTGTCGAAGAAACGAGAAGAATTGGTGCCGTTTTGGCTCTGAACGAGCTGGGTGACAGAGGAAGAAAATCGAGGTTGAGTCGTGATCGTGGAGTGTTTAGACGACAGAATTGAGGTGGGGAAACTACTTCTCATGATCCCACGATGCTTCTGGGTTCATCAATTGAAAGAAAACGGTTGTGGTTGACGAAACTCCATGGTTGCACAGTGGACGGTGTTCGAGCTTGAGTCGTGATCATTTAGTGATTAAACGACGAAATTGATGTGGGGGAATTGTTCCTCATGGTCCATTGATGCTTCTGGATGCATCAATGGGAATAAACCTGCAGCCATTGAAGAAATCCCATGATTGAACAGTGACCGGAGTGTTCTTCGTGTTCATCGTGGAATCGATGGAATCTGGGTAAGTGTTCGTGTAATTGAGTTTACAGAACTTAAATTAGACTTAAAACGAAACTAACTAAATGCTCAATTGAAGGAATTAAGGCTGAATCGATGCACATTGAACCGGGTCGTCTCGCGGGTAAATTGGACCCGTTTACCAGACATACGGGTTAGAACGATTCACTGTAGCAGGCGCGTGATTTTCACGCGCAGCCACTCACGGCGGCGCATGACGGCGCGTGGGCACGAATCTCGAGGTGAGGTCAACATTACTTTTATCCTATTTAATGTAACGGACATTTTGGAATTGGTTTCGTGTCGATCGGACACCGTCTCGATAGTGTTCGGGATGTCCGAAGGTTTTAAATTAAGTTTAAAAATAAGTAAAAATTTGGGAAAATTACGGGACTTTGATAGGATGTTAATGTTGAGGTTAGTGACCCTTTAATGTGATTTGGACAGGATTGGGAGTCCCGGTGATAGTGGTGTGGCCCGGGAGGGGCGGTGGCACGCGTATCGAGGCATACCGTTAAAACGGTCTGTGAGTGGACTTTGGTTTTATAAATTCTATGCATGCCTAACTGTTTTATATGGATTGTGATTGTGGTTGTTTGATGTTGATTTGATTGTTGGTAAATTGTACGGTTTCACGTATTTCGAGGTGATTTACGTGTTGCACGTAAATCGAGGTTTTTCAGTTTTGCATGATTTTCCTTGTTTATGGTATGGGATATAATATGATGAAATGGTTTTGAAATTGGAAATATGAACTCGGGCTTGAGGCCCACTTGTTTTGGAAATTTCGGATTTGCAGTCCATTTGGGTGCGTAATCGGGTCGGGGGCCCAGTTACTTTATGAAATCGGGTCAGGGGCCCAGTTGATATGAAATCGGGCTGAGACCCATTTGAGTTATGTTATCGGGCCAGGGGCCCAGTTGATTTACGAATTCGGGCCGTGGGCCCAGTGGGTATATATGTCGGGCTGCGGGCCCAGTTGGTTTACAAATCGGGCCGTGGGCCCAGTGGTTCATAAAATCGGGCATAAGGCCCAATTGGATTATAATGGTGATTTCGGGTCAGGGACCCTATGTTCAATAAATGTGATTTCGGGTTAGGGACCCTATATTTAATAATTGTGATTTTGGGTCAGGGACCCTAAATGGAATTATGTGGTTTTATGGAAATTTTGGGCAGGGCCCATTGTAATGATGTGATAAAAGGATTTAATAAAACTGTTTTCCATATACCATCTGGATACAAGGATATATGATGGTCTCCTCCAGATGTCTGGGACACTGGGGAAGTCACGGTGCATTGCCTGCGAGGGGTCATTATACGGAGCAGCCGGACCGTATGATGACTCAGGAGCAGGATTGCTATGATTGGCGTCTGGGACGTCAGACATCAGGGATGTCAGATATATGGACCCGGAGAGACCCCGGGCAGCACGCGTAGCTTATTAATACCGTGAGATATGACGTCAGGGACGTCAAGCGTCTGGGACGCTGAGCATCTGGGATGCTGGTGATGGTAATGGTAAATATGGATTAATAAATAAAATGGCTTATTGGTTGGATATGTGTTATATGGTAAAAATGGATTATTGGTTATGAAATGGTATGTCGGGTCGGGGACCCTAAATGGTTTTGGATTTATGGATTTATATTTATGGCTTGGGGCGGTGGCCCACATGGTTTTAATATGTCTGGTGGTGGTATTCCACAGTTTTGGGCTGAGTTCCCACACTTGGTTTTTGGTGAACGGTTTTTGGGCTAAGGCCCTAATGGCTCGGTTGAGCAAATGTTTTGGTTACTGGTTTTCGTGGCATGCATATGTTTTTATTGGAGGGCATAAATGTCTTATAAATGTATTTGATGAACTTATTGGTTTTTGTCCACTCACGGCTTTTGGTTTTAATGCCCTTCAGGTTGATTTCGGATGCGATTGCAGCAGAGACTGGGACATTGCACACCTCCTCCATCGATCCTTGCGCACTCTGGATGCCCCGTTTGGGCAGTGGCTCTTGGTTATCCCTTGTCTGACGCCCCTTGTTGGACGGGAGCAGGGCACATTCCACGGTAATCCTAGGGGGATTGGGATGGGTCCTGTCAACTTGGTATCAGAGCACGGTTGCTCTTTTATGCGCGCACGTCGAGGGTGTGATGTCTCTTTGGGCGGCAATTCTCTATCAACCTGATAGATAGTTTTTGGGTTTTGATAGTAGATGGAGTGTGATTGGCCCGATACGCCGTGCATTAATGTGATTCGACCCAAGTGGGGTTTATTGTGATGAACTGGTATTGTGGGACCGTCGTTTCGGTCATGTGATATTGGATTTTTGTGCTGCTAGGTGCAGCCAGGTTCAGGGAACCACATGTGAGTAATGGTCTAAAATGTGAACCCTAGTGGTGGTTGCTGGTGTGAGGGATGTTGGTTCATCGGAGTTGGCCGATGACCTTAGTGGTGGAATCCACGTTGATGGGATGGTAGGATTGAATTTGACGTCTATATGATGTCTAGATCGCGGGGTCGGCCAGGTTGTGGATTTTATATTACGGAGAGCTGTTTGGTTCGGTTGAACCATAGGGTGTGATTGTGGAACCCTAGTATATGATGGATTAAAAAGGTAAACCTTGATTGCGACTAGTGGATGAGAACTTGTGCTGCGACGAGCGGCTGAGGTCATGGATGACCATGTGGATGACTCTGGTGAGTCTGGTCAGAACTATGGGATCCGATCTACGGATATGGTTCTGAGATAAATTGTGAAATCCCGTGTTGGATCGGGTATTGGTGTGATGTGTGGATGCGGATCTCGATAGCAATGACAGTTAGTCGGTAGTCATATGGAGATGACTGGCTATCGAGGGTGATTAGTGTGGTTACAATACTTGGTGATCAGGGGACGTTCAGAGAACTTTCATTATCCTGATGTGGGTTGTCAGAATGGTAGTACCCATAGTTGTGAGGTACGGGATCGTCGTTCGGTATGAACGGAGATCCAAGGTTGTCGTATTTGCACACGGTGTGCAAGTATGGATGTTTGTATGTTGGTACTTTTGTGTCGATACTAGTATGGATGCATGGGTGCTGATACTAGTGTTGTTGATAGTGTGTTGGTGCTAGTGTCGGTAATGGTGTTGACGATGAGCCACAAGTTGGGGTGTGACTCCGTCATGATGAACATATATTCGGTTTTTGAGACTTGGGAGTGGCTGAGTGATGGACTGGATGGGATCCAGTAGAGATTGTAATGTGTTGGGATAAGTCCCAATAGTGGTGAGATAACCAGTAAGAGGTGGTTAAAAAGGTATAATTGAGAACTTAGAAAATCGGGTGTTGAACCGGTAAAGGTTGGGATTTGCGAACGAAACAATAACAGATTAATTGCGGACACGTGGTTGTCCAAGTGAGTTGAGGAGGTAGGAAGTCCAGTGGTTGGACTTGACGTCTCGTTGGGAGTAGGTCTGCTTCCAACATGGTTGGAACCTTAGATTCGAGGAGCGTTATGATTGGGGAACGAGAGTAGTGCTTGTTTTTGGTGATTGGTATTCCGAAGTCATTTGGGTTGACTTCATGTTTTCTTCCCTGGCAGACATTGAATGTAGTTACCAGTACGTTGAGCGTGTATTGGTGGGTGGGCCCATGTGTGTTTTTAGGTCATTAGGAGGAGCTACGTATTCGAAATTAGGTAAACGAGATTTCTCATTTTCTGCTTGGTGGCAGACGATGTTGTGTCACATGGCGTGGTGAGTACAGTGAGTTTTGTTGCATCCACGTAGGATGAGTTTTGACGTCATCATTTTTGGATCATCCTTGGTTTTTCCTAGGTGGAATGACAAGGATCGATACGAACTTGGGTATGTGAGTCGTAAATGACGGGGTTGAACTTCTTTTCGAAGTGGGGCCCGTATGGTATTCTACTCGGGTGAGTAGGTTTTCAAGGTAGTTGAATTTTGTCAACCTTAGACGTGTGGAGGTTGGATTGGCTTCCCTATGAAGTCAATCAAGTGTATTGAGCAGGTAACCGGTAGGTTCGGTTTTGATGTGTCTTGGTAAATGTGAATGAGATTTCGGGATTTGGAACCGAATTTCTGGGTGACGATTCAGGATTGGATTTTGGAACTTGAAAGTATATTTCTGGATTTGGGTACGGAATGATTATTCCAAATGCTAGCTTACGGAATAATGATTTCGGATTCGGATTTGGATAAGAGTTAAAAATGTGATGTCTGGGTTTGGATCCGGGATTTCTTACGAAATTGCGGATTTGGATTCGGAATTAGAACTAGCTGATGGGTGGAGTTTCATTTTGTCTCATGCTGGATTGGGCAAATGTACTCCATTATTGGAACGTGTTTGGCTACGACCTAGGTGGTTGTAGTCTGGTCGATGGGTTATACCCGAGGTATGTCGGTGAGCGTGTTGGTAGTCGGATTGGTTCCGATACCATGAGATTAGTTGTGGGCCGGACATTACTATGCAATGGGTCATGGTATTTCCGATGTGTTCAATTACACACAGATCGTGTGAAAGGTCGGTAAATGTTTACTAAGTCAAGTACGTTGGTGGCATGTGTAGCCACGAGTGAGTCTAGTGTCAGTTTTCGACTGACAACAACTGTATGGTGATAGTTTGTCAGGATGTGCCAACATAGATTGTTGAGGGGGGTCAGCTGACTCCTAGTGGGAGTGGGAAAGGAACCGTCGAGTTGTTGCGTCAACGAGAGGGTAGTTTGGACAAGTGGTGTCAAATTCGAAACAAGTGGTTTCAGTCATTCGACGGGGTCGAATGTAGTCATTGCGTTATAAGTACTAGTGGTACGTTTGGGTGCAGACAAGTTTTGTCTGATTAGTTGGTGTACGGGTGTACACGTGTTACGAGGTCGATTCCACTTTCCACGGGGCGTTTGTGGAATCAGGGTAGTCGAGTTTCGAGAATGAAACTTATTAAGGAGGGAAGTACGTTGAGTTTAGAGGGGTTGGAATTTCGAGGACGAAATTAATTAAGGAGGGAAGATTGTAACGACCCGTCCCGAATTCCGGGATTAGATTAGTGACTAATCTCGATTAGTGAGGTTGATCGGTGATTAGTAGGGGGGAATCGGACAAAATGTGCAAAATGACCGTTTTGCCCCTGGTCGTGGGCAAAATATTGACTTTTTGATCGGGCGGTCAAACGGACTTTTGACCGATGACCGTGACGTAGTTCGGGACATCACGAGTTCATAGACAGGTGGCACGTTCGATTCCGACATTCGTAGAGAAAGTTATGATGTTCGGAAGTTAAGGGGCATTTTAGTAATTTTGGTCAATTGGGGTCAAATGTTGACTTTTTGACCGGGAGGTCCGATGAGGGCCAAGGACCGTTACGTAGGTATCGTCGATACGAATCCAATGACAGGCGGCATGCCGAAATCGGAGATTCGACGACGACGTTATGGTCAAGGAAATGAACTAACGAACCGAGGCTCCGATTAAAATAATAATATAATAGTGAATAGTGACCGATGACTGTGCACATCCGGATGAGTGACAAGTGTCACCCATCCCTTGTTTCCAGCTCCATGTTTCCCTGCCAACACCATCATTACAACATCATCATTCCTCCTTCATCATTTTCCTTCCTTTTCCTTTGTTTTTCTTTCAAACCGTGCACAATTTGGGGAGAGGATGAATTGGGAGAATTCGCTCCCTTCCTCTGCCGTTCTTGAGAGAAAATGATAGAGTAATGGATTGAGATATCGGGGGGAACACGAGGGGTTGTGAGTGTACTGAATTTTGGATTTTGGAATTCGGGAAAATTGGGGGGAAAATTCGAAATGGAAGAATTAGGCCGTGAGGATCAAATTGGAGATTACCTTCAGCTTTCTGGGAGTTCCACGATCATAATTGTCGTAGAAACGAGAAGAATTGGTGTCGTTTTGGCTCTGAACGAGCTGGGTGACAGAGGAAGAAAATCGAGGTTGAGTCGTGATCGTGGAGTGTTTAGACGACGGAATTGAGGTGGGGAAACTACTTCTCATGATCCCACGATGCTTCTGGGTTCATCAACTGAAAGAAAACGGTTGTGGTTGACGAATCTCCGTGGTTGCACAGTGGACGGTGTTCGAGCTTGAGTCGTGATCATTTAGTGATCAAACGACGAAATTGATGTGGGGGAATTGTTCCTCATGGTCCATTGATGCTTCTGGATGCATCAATTGGAAGAGACCTGCAGCCATTGAAGGAATCCCATGATTGAATAGTGACCGGAGTGTTCTTCGTGTTCATCGTGGAATCGATGGAATCTAGGTAAGTGTTCGTGTAATTGAGTTTACAGAACTGAAATTAGACTTAAAACGAAACTAACTGAATGCTCAATTGAAGGAATTAAGGCTGAATTGATGGACATTGAACTGGGTCGTCTCGCGGGTAAATTGGACCCGTTTACCAGACATACGGGTTAGAACAATGCACTGTAGCAGGCGCGTGAGTTTCACGCGCAGCCACTCACGGCGGCGCGTGACGGCGCGTGGGCACGAATCTCGAGGTGAGGTCAACATGACTTCTGTCCTATTTAATGTAACGGACATTTTGGAATTGGTTTCGTGTCGATCAGACACCGTCTCGATAGTGTTCGGGATGTCCAAAGGTTTTAAATTAAGTTTAAAAATAAGTAAAAATTCGGGAAAATTACGGGACTTTGATAGGATGTTAATGTTGAGGTTAGTGACCCTTTAATGTGATTTGGACAGGATTGGGAGTCCCGGTGATAGTGGTGTGGCCCGGGAGGGCCGGTGGCACGCGTATCGAGGCATACCGTTAAAACGGTCTGTGAGTGGACTTTGGTTTTATAAATTCTATACATGCCAAACTGTTTTATATGGATTGTGATTGTGGTTGTTTGATGTTGATTTGATTGTTGGTAAATTGTACGGTTTCACGTATTTCGAGGTGATTTACGTGCTTGCACGTAAATCGAGGTTTTCCGGTTTTGCACGATTTTCCATGTTTATGGTCTGGGATATAATATGATGAAATGGTTTTGAAATTGGAAATATGAACTCGGGCTTGAGGCCCACTTGTTTTGGAAATTTCAGATTTGGAGTCCATTTGGGTGCGCAATCGGGCAGGGGGCCCAGTTACTTTATGAAATCGGGCCAGGGGCCCAGTTGATATGAAATCGGGCTGAGACCCATTTGAGTTATGTTATCGGGCCAGGGGCCCAGTTGATTTACGAATTCGGGCCGTCGGCCCAGTGGGTATATAAGTCGGGCTGCGGGCCCAGTTGGTTTACAAATCGGGCCGTGGGCCCAGTGGTTAATAAAATCGGGCATAAGGCCCAATTGGATTATAATGGTGATTTCGGGTCAGGGACCCTATGTTCAATAAATGTGATTTCGGGTTAGGGACCCTATATTTAATAATTGTGATTTTGGGTCAGGGACCCTAAATGGAATTATGTGGTTTTATGGAAATTTTGGGCAGGGCCCATTGTAATGATGTGATAAAAGGATTTAATAAAACTGTTTTCCATATACCATCTGGATACAAGGATATATGATGGTCTCCTCCAGATGTCTGGGACACTGGGGAAGTCACGGTGCATTGCCTGCGAGGGTTCATTATACGAAGCAGCCGGACCTTATGATGACTCAGGAGCAGGATTGCTATGATTGGCGTCTGGGACGTCAGACATCAGGGATGTCAGATATATGGACCCGGAGAGACCCCGGGCAGCACGCGTAGCTTATTAATACCGTGAGATATGACGTCAGGGACGTCAAGCGTCTGGGACGCTGAGCATCTGGGATGCTGGTGATGGTAATGGTAAATATGGATTAATAAATAAAATGGCTTATTGGTTGGATATGTGTTATATGGTAAAAATGGATTATTGGTTATGAAATGGTATGTCGGGTCGTTGACCCTAAATGGTTTTGGATTTATGGATTTATATTTATGGCTTGGGGCGGTGGCCCACATGGTTTTAATATGTCTGGTGGTGGTATTCCACAGTTTTGGGCTGAGTTCCCACACTTGGTTTTTGGTGAACGGTTTTTGGGCTAAGGCCCTAATGGTTTGGTTGAGCAAACGTTTTGGTTACTGGTTTTCGTGGCATGCATACGTTTTTATTGGAGGACATAAATGTCTTATAAATGTATTTGATGAACTTATTGGTTTTTGTCCACTCACAGCTTTTGGTTTTAATGCCCTTCAGGTTGATTTCGGATGAGATTGCAGCAGAGACTAGGACATTGCACACCTCCTCCATCGGTCCTTGCGCACTCTGGATGCCCCGTTTGGGCAGTGGCTCTTGGTTATCCCTTGTCTGACACCCCTTGTTGGACGGGAGCAGGGCACATTCCATGGTAATCCCTGGGGGATTGGGATGGGTCCTGTCACCCGCCCCGATCCCACAGGAACCACAAGGGGACGTGCCCTGCTCCCGTCTGACACCCAATAATTCATACCAATTTTAACCTCAAAACATCAAATGCATAAATAACCCAAAATAAAGTTATACATCGAATCCGAATTAAACAGATGTCAGACAAGGGATGAAGTCCAAAATTACAAGTTGCGAGCACGACTCTAACATAAACCTGCGGGTAAACCACCCAGCAGGGGTTCAGGTACGTAGAAGTAGATCTATGCCTCAGCCTCAGGTTCCTCCTCTACCTCAGAATCACGACGTGGAGGGGTTACCAAAAACATTAAGGGTGAGTGGACCGAAACTCAAGTTTATAAAATCATTTGATAAGTAAAACATATAATTTACCCCTCCGTTTTCCAAACATGCATGCAACCGTATTTAAAACCATCAATCATATAATATGAACCATAAGGCATATAATAAAACCATAATATCATTTTAGCCACTGCACTATACACTCCAATCCGACATCCCTGATGTCTGACGTCCCTGACGTCCAATAAGGTCACAATAACAAGGCTACGCGTGCCACTCGGGTCTCAATTCCGAGTTCAATCCCCGAACCCTATTCGGTTATAGCATCCCCGATGCTTAGCGTCATAGACGCTGGACGTTCTCGACGTCCGTGACCTCTCCGGGGTACCTCATCCGGAGGAGACAGTATCATATGAATGGATCTATACAGTGCATTAACAAATACATTTTATTGATATCCGCATGCAAGGCATATATTTATACATAGATAAAATCCAAACCAAACCTTATGTTCCATCGGACGGGTCTCCAACCTAAATACCGTGAAACGTGTCATAACCATAATTTCCATATCATCAGAACCGTTTATTCGATTTTAGCTTGTGAATAAATAAGTAAATCGGAAAACATTTTGAGCATGCAAGTGTTTAATGAAATCGGGCCCACTCACTATACGATTCCGCTGCGAAACTGCGCGTACGGACCTGTACCGAGATTATCGTACAATTCCTGTCAGTTCAATTCACACGTAAGGGTCACTACAAGTCCTTAATATTTATTCAAAAGAAAGTTCGAAACAGAAACCGGTTCGGGGAAACCGTCGACACGTTTCCCGAGGCAACCGGCCCTAAACTGACCCTTCAAACTATCTCAGATCAACATGGTTAATTCACCAAAAATGTTCAGAATAATGAGAGGAATTAAAGTCATGTTGATCGTGATCAGAGATAAGCCCCAACGTGCCCTCACGCGCCGCCCAAAGTGGCTGCGCGTGAAAGTCACGAGCCTGACACTGTAGCTACAGTGTCAGCACCTTCACCCGTTTGTCCGTAATTCGGGTCTGCCACCCGCGGCTTGACCCGGTTAATTACCCATCAATTCCTACTCGATTTCAATCCAATTTGATCCTAACATGTTATTTAAGCATCTAATTTAAGTTCCGAGTTATTAATTAGCCAAATCAAATCCTTAAATGGCCCTTCGACCCGTGATCATCCAAACGGGTTGATCACCCCAACTCACTGGTTTCTAAACCAAAATCAAATTAACCTTACAGGAAGCATCATAGTATCAGAACGAACTGGAAAACACACTCAATTGAACCAACACTCACCTGGAAGTAGTCGTCCAAACCTCTGAAATTCTTCTGAACACGGCAGCCACCGTCCCAGCTCACCCGTGGCTGGTTGCCTTCGATTTTGATATGGTTGTGTTCTAAACACTCCCAAAAAGTTTACTCTGCGATTAGATTGGTCCAACACACCGTAGAAATTAAACTCTGATTTTCCCTCCAAATCCCAGAATTTCGGTTTCTCTGGTTTCTCCTCTCCAACTCACAGCCCTCACCCCAGCAGATAAAGGGTCACTCAGATTCCCACTCAATTAATGGTACCGTGCTGTCCAACAGCTCGAGGAAGCCAAACTGTCCACTGAGAGTTTGTAACGACCCGTCCCGAATTCCGGGATTTGATTAGTGACCAATCTCGTTTAGTGAGGTTGAACGGTGCTTAGTAGGGCGGAATCGGACAAATTGTGCAAAATGACCGTTTTGCCCCTGGTCGTGGGTAAAATGTTGACTTTTTGATCGGGCGGTCAAATGGACTTTGACCGATGACCGTGACGTAGTTCGGGACGTCACGAGTTCATAGACAGGTGGCACGTTCGATTCCGACATTCGTAGAGAAAGTTATGATGTTCGGAAGTTGAGGGGTATTTTGGTAATTTGACATAATAGGGGTCAAATGTTGACTTTTTGACCGGGAGGTCCGATGGACGAGGGCCAAGGACCGTTACGTAGGTATCGTCAATACGAATCCAACGACAGGCGGCATGCCGAAATCGGAGATTCGACGACGAAGTTATGGTCAAGGAAACGAATTTACGAACCGAGGGTCGGATTAAAATAATAATATAATAATGAATAGTGACCGTTGACTGTGCACATCCGGATGAGTGACAAGTGTCACCCATCCCTTGTTTCCAGCTCCATGTTTCCCTCCCAACACCATCATTACAACATCATCATTTATCCTTCATCATTTCCTCCATTTTCTCCCTCATTTCCTCTTCTTTGTTTTCTAAACCGTGCACAAATTTGGGAATCGGATTAGGGAGAATTGGCTCCCTCTCTCTGCCGTTCTTGAGAGAAAAATGAGAGACTAAGATGATTGAATTAACGGGGAAACACGAGGGGTTGAGAGAGTATTGAATTTTGGATTTTGGATTTCGGGAAAATTGGGGGGAAAATTCGAAATGGAAGAATTAGGCCGTGAGGATCGAATTGAAGCTCACATTCAGCTTCCTGGGATCACAACGATCAAAATCGTCGAAGGAACGAAGGGAATTGGTGCTGTTTTGGCTCTGATCACACTTGGTGACAGAGGAGGAAATTCGACCTTGAGTCGTGGAGTTGGAGGCTTCGATGGACGGAATTGAGGTGGGGAAACTACTTCTCATGATCCCACGATGCTTCTGGGTTCATCAATTGAAAGAAAACGGTCGTGCTTGACGAAACTCCATGGTTGCACAGTGGACGGTGTTCGAGCTTGTGTCGTGATCATTTAGTGATCAAACGACGAAATTGATGTGGGGGAATTGTTCCTCCTGGTCCATTGATGCTTCTGGATGCATCAGTTGGATGAAACCAGCAGCCATTGAAGGAATCCCATGATTGAACAGTGACCGGAGTGTTCTTCGTGTTCATCGTGGAATCGATGGAATCTGGGTAAGTGTTCGTGTAATTGAGTTTACAGAACTTAAATTAGACTTAAAACGAAACTAACTGAATGCTCAATTGAAGGAATTAAGGCTGAATTGATGGGCATTGAACCGGGTCGTCTCGCGGGTAAATTGGACCCTTTTACCAGAGATACGGGTTGGGCTGTTGACACTGTAGCAAGCGCGTGGGTTTCACGCGCAGCCACTCACGGCGGCGCGTGACGGCGCGTGGGCACGAATCTCGAGGTGAGGTCAACATGACTTCTGTCCTATTTAATATAACGGACGTTTTGGAGTTGGTTACGTGTCGATCGGACACCGTCTCGATATTGTTTGGGATGTCCGAAGGTTTTAAATTAAGTTTAAAAATAAGTAAAAATTCGGGAAAATTACGGGACTTTGATAGGATGTTAATGATGAGGTTAGTAACCCTCTAATGTGATTTGGACAGGATTGGGAGTCCCGGTGAGTGGTGTGGCCCGGGAGGGCCGGTGGCACGTATATCGAGGCATACCGTTAAAACGGTCTGTGAGTGGACTTTGGTTTTAAAAATTCTGCGCATGCTTAAATGTTTTATATGGATTATGGTTGTGATTGTATGAGGTTGATTTGGTTGTTGGTAAATTGTATGGTTTCACGTATTTCGGGGCGATTTACGTGCTTGCACGTAAATCGAGGTTTTCCGATTTTACATGGATTTTCCATATTTATGACTTGGATATAATGTGATGAAATGGTTTTGAAATTGGAAATATGAACTCGGGCTTGTGGCCCAATTATGTTGGAAATTTCGGACTTGGAGTCCATTTGAGAATCGAGCCGGGGGTCCAGTTGGTTAATGAAATCGGGCCAGGGGCCCAGTTGGTATGAAATCGGGCTGAGACCCATTTGAGTTATGTTATCGGGCCAGGGGCCCAGTTGGTTTACAAATCGGGCCGTGGGCCCAGTGGTTCATAAAATCGGGCATGAGGCCCAGTTGAATTATAAGTGTGATTTCGGGTCAGGGACCCTATGTTTAATAAATGTGATTTCGGGTCAGGGACCCTATGTTTAATAATTGTGATTTTGGGTCAGGGACCCTAAATGGAATTACATGGTTTTATGGAAATTTCGGGCAGGGCCCATTGTAATGATGTGATAAAAGGATTTAATAAAACTGTTTTCCATATACCATCTGGATACAAGGATATATGATGGTCTCCTCCAGATGTCTGGGACACTGGGGAAGTCACGGTGCATTGCCTGCGAGGGGTCATTATACGGAGCAGCCGGACCGTATGATGACTCAGGAGCAGGATTGCTATGATTGACGTCAGGGACGTCAGACATCAGGGATGTCAGATATATGGACACGGAGAGACCCCGGGCAGCACGCGTAGCTTATGAAACCGTGAGATATGTCGTCAGGGACGTCCAGCGTCTGGGACGCTAAGCATCAGGGATGCTGGTGATGGTAATGGTAAAATATGGATTAATGAATAAAATGGATTATTGGTTATGAAATGGTATGTCGGGTCAGGGACCCTAAATGGTTTTGGATTTATGGATTTATATTTATGGCTTTGGGCGGTGGCCCACATGGTTTTAATATGCATGGTTGTGGTATTCCACTGTTTTGGGCTGAGTTCCCACACTTGGTTTTTGGTTAACGGTTTTTGGGCTAAGGCCCTAATGGCTCGGTTGAGCAAACGTTTTGGTTACTGGTTTTCGTGGCATGCATACGTTTTTATTGGAGGGCATAAATGTCTTATAAATGTATTTGATGAACTTATTGGTTTTTGTCCACTCACAGCTTTTGGTTTTAATGCCCTTCAGGTTGATTACGAATGCGATTGCAGCAGAGACTGGGACATTGCACACCTCCTCCATCGGTCCTTGCGCACTCTGGATGCCCCGTTTGTGCAGTGGCTCTTGGTTATCCCTTGTTTGACACCTCTTGTTGGACGGGAGCAGGGCACATTCCACGGTAATCTCGGGGGGGGGGGGGGGATTGGGATGGGTCCTGTCAGAGTTGTTCGCCGAAAAGCTGCGAAGCTTCCAATTAAAAATGGTGGCCATGTTCGGCCATGTTCTGATGTCCATAGGGCCTTAAACAATCCCCACTTTCCAACTCACACACTGATTAATTAAAGGGGGACTCAGAACCACCGCACACGGTGGTTCAGCAGTCGTTCCCCCGCAGTTGCTACAGTGACCAGGGCAAAATGACCAAAATGCCCCTGGTTCAAATAATTACCAAACTGCCCCTCACTTTTTAGACCCGTAACTCAGCCATATGAAGTCCGATTTCGGCGTGCCGCCTGTCTACGGACTCAGGACGTCGAGACCTACCTATCGGTCCTTGAGTCGCGTGAAAATCAATTGTCAAACGAAAAATCAACATTTTCGCCCCAACCGTCAAAATTACGGTAGTGCCCCTGAACTTCCGATAGTCATAACTTTTTCCCTGATCGTCCGAATTGGACGTGCCACCCGTCTATGAACTCGTGGCGTCCCGAACTACGTCACGGTCACTGGTCAAAATCCATTTGACCCACCAATCAAAAAGTCAACAATTTGGCCATACCCTTCACAAGGGTAAAAACGTCAATTCAAACATTAAATTACAATATTAAAATCTTTGAATTTCCGGGGTGTTACAATTTGTGTGTGGTTATGTATTGGCACGTATTTCGAGATTTCGGCCTTATACGACGGCTATACTAGTTTGTATTTCTACTTTGATTTAAATGAAATGGTTTTGGATTGCAAAAGGATAAACTCGGGCATGAGACCCATTTGGTTTTGTATCGGCATATGACCCCATTGATGACCTACGGGTCTGAGTCGTGGTGGCGGCGGGTGCTTTGTACACGGCGACGGACGATACAACGCTCACCTCCGGACTGGGATGCGTTCCTTCCAGAGAGGTCACGATGCACGTACCGTCGTCAAGAAGCCACTGAAGGCTCAACTTTGGAGTGCTGACGGTTCAAGATATCGATCGGTGATAAGTGCACCATGATCTAGAGGTGGTCGTGTCAGTTGAAATGTTCACGGTGACATACCGGGATTGAGAGCGGTCCTGGACGGATGGTTGCACGCATCACTACGATTGGAGTTGTGACTAACCCTGAGATATCGGGCATGATGCCCAGTTGAGTCATGTGTTCGGGCACGAGGCACAGTTACTTTACGTTTATGATTTCGGGTCCAGGACTCTAAATGGATTTCTAGTTTCATGACTGTTTATGGGGACCGAGCATGAATGTTTTCTATATATATATATATATGTATATATATATACTCATATACCTTCCTTATTTGGAACGTGTCCTCTGGGAGTGTCGTTGGCCTGGGTGGACCCTGGAGTAGTCACGGAGCACTAACTGAGTGGAGTCGCCCCCGTTGGGTACCTTACTCTTAGGAGGGCTTGGATTATAACCTCAGAGAGGTTCATTGATCTACGGACTTTGACCTGGGTGGACTCTGAGAGACTTGGGCTTTGAGACCCCGGGTAGCCCGCGCATAGCTTCAGAAACCATGACAGGATTGGTTATGTGATTTATGTATATATGTTATATGATGTGTGATGTGTACAGTTTTTTGGCTGTGGCCCTTATGGTTGGTTTCTTTATGGTTTTGGGGTTAGTTCCCACATATGGTTCTTTTGGATAAATGGTTTTTGAATACATGCAGTCTTTTAGTGAAGGGTACAAATGTCTTCGATAAAATGTTTTTATAAACTCCTTGTTTTGTCCACTCACAGCTTTTAAATGTTTTGACTGCCCTTCAGGTAGATAGCGGATGCGGGCAGTGGCAGAGACCGAGACATCACATACCTCCTCAGGATTCTGGCGTACTCTGAAGCCACGAGAGGGCTAAATTCGGAATTTCACTTGTCTGACACTCCGTGTCAGGCGGGATCAGGAACGTCCTTCATTAATCCCGGGGGGATTGGGATGGATCTTGACAGAATCACTTTCTTTGAGCTGTTTTGTTTGAAGATGAACACACAGAAGAAGAAGAAAGAAGATAAAACAGCGGAAGAACCAGAATCGCGTATGCATAGTGGTTAGCTATGAGCCACGAGCAAATCTCTGATATATACCCAATCCTAGCCATCCAAACATGCTCTCATTCGTCGCAAGAAACTTCAAGAACTCTTGGAGAAAAAATTCAACTTCACAAGGCATCTTCAGGCCTCCGCCGCACTCAAATTTGAACTCTACCTCCTTCCTTTTCATTGGTTTGATGAACATAAAAAGGTTCACGAATCAAGTCAGAATGACGTACCAAATTCACTCTGATCTAGCGTAAAACACAAAAAATTAAGAAAGGATGTGACGGCAGAGGCTTATCATTTTCTAGCTCATCAAGAGATACTTGAGGCGCACTATTTGGCAGATCTTCTCCACTTTCTACTTGGAGGTTACTATTTTCTTATGGGTGAGAGAGAGAGAGAGAGATAGAGAAAGAGAAATAGAGAGAGAGAGAGAGAGAGAGAGAGAGAGAGAGAGAGAGAGAGAGAGAGAGAGAGAGATAAAGAGAGAGAGTGTGAGAGAGAGAGAGAAAGAAAAAAAAGGGAGAGAGCGATTGAGTTCTCCAAAACCAAATGCTAAAGTTTCACGCTTACTATTTTACACCTACCCGATGGACGATCATTATAGCCCCATGTTGTGTTTTCATAATTCTTTAATCAAAGGTACCTATTTTCCTTTAGGTGGATAGACAAAGCTATGACTTACACATTTACTATTTCAACATCACTCTTAAAATTGGATGTTGGGGTAATCAAATTGCGGGTGTATGTTAGAGTCAGTTTATTGGTTTTGTTTGTTAGTTTTCTATTATGATAATTAGAGACTAGTCATCTCTATTGTACTCTTGTACTCTTGTTTGTTAGTTTTTACATATCTTTTGAATGAATTCATGTCATAAATAGGAGAAAATTATCGATCTTCTGAGACTTGTGGAGATTTAGAAAGATATTCTATAAAGAATGCAAAAGGAATGGTTCAAATTGGAGTTCAAATGAATGAGACATACCAAGTTGAGGTTTAAGTCTCAAGTCAGGTCATGCGCAACCATGCGCCATATTTAGGACCAGGACCAAGAACCTTGAATCGAGCCATAAAGGTCCTAAATCCATGTCTAATAACTTGCAGATCAACTTCATGGGGAGTCAAGGTTCATGCCAACATGTCATTGACATGTCTAAAAGATACCTCATATGTGCCCCAAATTGAGTCATAGAACTAGGCCTACACGAGCCTTGGCCAGTCCTTGAGAGCTCTCAGCCGAGGTCTAATCATGTTCCCTGACACGCTTCAAGCTCGTGAGCCAGTTTGTGGCCCAACCCGCATCCCAACTCACGGCCTAGCCCATGTCCCTACCAAACTAGGAAACCAATTTTAGTGTTTCATTAAGGACTTTTTGGTCCTTTATTTTTGGTTTTCAATTCCTAGTTTTTATAAGAAGCCCTAGGAATATTTGAAGGAGTCTTTAATATAGTTGTCTATTCCCAGTTTTTGTAGAATAGCCTAGCCACAATTTAGAGTGTAGTTTGAGTTCTTAATTTTGAAGATAGTTTTAGTTCCTCATGGAGAGTTGGACATGAGCATTGGAGGACTAGTTTTGGCGTGGTCTTTTGACGTGCTTCATCTTCAATAATTATTTTGTATCTATACTTTTATTACTTTTGCTTTAATGAATTCAATATTTTTTTTTTCAAATTTTCAGTAACGAGTGAGTAGTCTCTTTTTGGATTAACGCTGCTTAAAGCCCTAGCCACGGTGGTTTGCTAATTAGATTTTGGCTCTTGATTTTGATTACTATGCATGCTGAATAAATTCTAATTACTTTTTGAACTACTATTTTTCTTGCCTATGGGATTAGCTACCTTGTTTGCATAAACTATTGATGGAATTTTTTGACAGACCACTATTTCATCTTACGATTCATTAACATAAAGAGTTTGTGGGTAAGAAACAATATTGTAATTGGATTTCATGACATCCTAGGAATACACATCACTTTTGTAGTCCTTTAGTACTTAAAGCACCACCTTAAGCTCAAGGTGATAGAAGTTCTTGGCACACATCATGCTTAGAATATGCTAAATAAGAGAGAATAAAATATGTTTAGTGTACCTTAGTCGGACCTAGGCATGGCACCTAATTCATAATTTGCATAGTAATTAGGTCAAAAAAATCTAGTTGATGACCATTATTAGTTAGGGTGGATAGTAAGCCTTGGTTCGCCTTAGTTATACAATCAATCAATCATCTTCATTGTTTGTGTCAATTTACCTGTTTCAATCTTCATGTCTTTGTTACTTCCATCTTTGATTTAAGGTCTCGAAAATATCAAAACCCCATTGTGTTGTGTGTGTGTGTGTGTGTGTGTGTGTTACTCACAATTAATAGATATCATAGTTCTTGGGGATGGATCCTTGCTAAACTGTTATACTATCTTTTGATTTGTATGGCTGCAAGGTTTTAACTATTAGAGAGAGTTCATATTCTTGTGCTTTATTTTCACCAACAAATTTTTGGGGTTGTTGCTAGGGACTTGTCCCTTAATGGTGTCCATTAAATTTATGTTTACTTAGCTCAATTTTGTGTAGTAATTGTATTAGATTGTATACTAACTCACTTTCTAATTCATTATTTGTAAATATGGATAACTTTTACATGGGTTTGGGGTCTTAGCACAATCCAGATCATAGGATACCATTATCAAGGATGTCCAGATCATATAATCCAGGATGCAACCTAATTTCATATGGGCGACCACTCCAACAGCTCCTAACACCAGCTCATACTCTACACTCTAAGCTTTGATTGATAACTTGGCACAAGTGTGCATTCCATGACGCACACCTTAGATGTTTATATTCAAAAAAGCCGAGAACATGTCATGCACATGAGGCATTGTGCTTTCCATGGGGATATTGATTAGAATGAGGGGTGCCATCAAGTTAGTACATCTACAAAAGCCTTCCTTAGATACAATGGTTCCCATCCTAGGCCATGACTTGATTGTGCCTCTCCATTCTGCTCCGATTGAGCTATGGGACAAGTTGGAGTTTGAGTTCAACATGCACCAAATCAAAGGAAGTGTGAGTTCTCCTCCCCACCCTCCTTTCCCCCCGCCCTGCCCTTCCTTCCCTACCTCGATCTCACAATCCCCCTTTCCCACAGTAATGTCAAGGATAATGCTTATGATGAAGCTGTCATCCAGCAACACTTTGAAAAATACTTGCATGGACACCCTATTTTCCACCCCAGGACATGACATGATTGTAAGGACCAGAACATTGAGGAAAATAAAAAATTTAGAGAAAATGGATAAAATGACGATTGTGCCCCTATTAGTCAAAATGTTAACTTTTGATATGAGCATCTTTTGGGTATTTCCAGATCACCATCATGTAGATCTTAGTGTCCTAAGTCCGTAGACAGGTAGTGTGTAGAAATAAGAGATTATATGAGTTTGATATGGGCCAAAAACAATCAAGGGGTATTTTAGTAATTTAGATTGAAAGGGAAAATTGGTAATTTCACATAAGGGATACTAGGTTAATCTAGAACCTTCCCTCCCCCTTATTCTTCAGCCTTCCATCGACCTCCCCTCTGTGTATATATGTGTGTGTTGGCTGTGTTGGATGTGTTCGGTGAGGAGGGACCGAAACACACCAACCTTCCAATCATGGAAGAAAACCAAAGAAAAAGTGGGGAAAACTAGGGAAAATGGAAGGGGAGAAGGAGAGAAAGTAGTAAAGGGAGAAAAAGGAAGGAAACTGAGAAGAAAAATGTGACGAGAGAAAGAGGATACAGTGAACAAAAATTGTGAACCCGTAAGCATGAATTCAGGTTTTTGGGTTATATGATAAGAACATCAGAAGTGAGCATCTCTGTGTATTTCTAGGGTCCCTAGGGTTTTCCTAAGCTCGTAATAATGGAAGTTGGAACTTGGGATCATGGAGGAAAAGAGATGTCACCAATGGAGTTTGAATTGGGTCGTAGGCCAACCGAGTCTAGGCGCGTTGGGGAAGATGAACAGTGCCCTGCGCATGAGGCCCACGTTCAGGGACTTTCTTTGGCGCGTGTACGAGCGAGAGCTAATGTTGGGGTAAATGAACTACATGAAAGTTCATGTTCTCGACGACACGAATTCAATGGTATAATTTTCGAGGCGATCGGGTATCGTCTTGGGACAGTTTTGATTGTCTGAAAGTTTATGTTTTGTTTAGAAATTCTAGAAAATTTTGGGATTAAAGTATGAGTTATTTAGGCTACTTAATGACCTGAAAAGTGATTTATGACAAGTGGAAGAGGTTCCGGGAAATTAAAAAAACGTACAATTCAGTATAGAACTACGTGGACCAAGTTTGAGTGGACCCTTTCTTTCTTAAACTTATTATGCATGCGTATTTAATTGTTTTAAATGTTTTTCTATGTAATTTTGATGATATGTGACTTGTTGGGATTTCATATGAATTTTATGGATTATTTTAATCACACGTTTTGCGAGGTTATGTTCGAGTTATGTTTTGGGCTTCGGCCCAGGGTTTTGAATTGTGATTTTGATTGGAAATCTCTTTTGTTTGTTATAAGGTGTGTTTTCTCAATAATGGTGATTTTGGATGATTTTATGATAATTTTTAACGCACATCTTACGATAAATTTGTATATGTTTTGTTCCGTTTATATTGTTTTTTGGATTTGTTTCAGAATTTATGAGTTACAAGAATATGCTTTCTTGATATCCATGATGTGATACTGGATCTATGTGGTTTATGATGTGACAAACAACCTTCCCGGATTGCTGGGTTACGTCTAGATGTCGTATCTCTGGATGGCCACTTAGGCATTATATCCCTGAATGGTTGGGTTATGTGGTTGACACTCAAATGCTGTATCCCTAGGTGGCCACTCAGATGTTGTATCTCCGTGTGATTATATGATATGATGATTGGCCTACCAGTAGTACAGTGATATATGTGATTGGACACTCGGATGTTGAATCCTCGAGTGGGCCCTCAGATGATGTATCCAAACTAAGGCACTACAAAAACTTGACCATTACATCAAATGGTTCAAATGTCTATCAATACAACACAATTACAAAAGATTGGAATGTCTAGTAAAAAAATGGTCCAAACACCATAAGCTTCTAAAGTCTACTAATGATGCCAATGGGGTAGCAATTCCTTTGCTTGCTTGAGCCAATCTTTGTTGGTTTTCTTCGACTCTGGAGGTGGCATTCACTTTGTCATCCTTTTTACATTTGCAGGTGACTTGATCCTTCTTCCCTTGGAACTAGCAAGTGGACTTTTTTCCAGCAGCTGGGCTTGATGCACAGGTAGGCTAACAGGGGTACTAACTTTCCTTGTAGACCTTTTTTGTCATGTTCTGGTTAGGGTTGTAGCAGGTGAAGAGGTATGTGCAGCTGGAATTTGGCTTGCTGGAACTTCACTTGTAGCTGGAACTTCACTTGCTGCTGGAACTTCACTTGCAGTTGGAACTTCACTTGCTGCTGGAACTTGGCCAGACTAAAATAACAAATGGACAGTCGGTACAACATTTAACCTTCACACGATCTGGTTGATTCCTGAAGAACTTTAGCTGTCTTCCTTGCATTACATATTACTTTCTTACTGCATCTCTAAATGTATCAGCATTCTGGAACTTCATCCCTAACTCAAACCTAGGATTCTGCATGTCAAGACCGGGAACAAACTCTCTGCACTTGGGGACAGGTTTCTTCCTAGTCCTTTTTTTAGGAATTGCATCTTCATCATCACTAAGGTCATCCAAAGTGCCAATCCTAGGTGACAACGGGGCATCCTCATCGTCATCTACCACTGGCCCTTTTTCAACTTCCACAAATGACCCAATAGCTCATCATCACTAACCACTATGGGTACCTCATCCTCCTGATTAAATGCTTCCTCTTCTAAAGGAACAAAATCTGGATCATCATGTCTTCCCCGGATCCACTATCTTCACTATCTTCACCATTATCACTACATTCCTCTTCAACGAAAACCTTGGATTTCCCTTTACCTTTCTTAGATGCTGCTGGTTGAACCTCAAGAGCAATTACTTTGGCTTTCCCTTTATCCTTCCTTGCCAAGCTAGGCTTTCGGAATGATACTTAGGTAACTGGTTCATCATCTACTGGCCCTTGAGTAACTATTGGTTCATCCTGAACCGGCTCTTGAGTAACCTGAATTGGTTCTTGAGTAACCAGAACCGGCTCTTGAGTAACCTGGACTGATTCATCATTAACTGTTTCTTGAGTAAACTGAGGTGGTTCTTAATTTACTTGCTCCACCTGAACTGATTCTTCACTAACTGGTTGCTGATGAATTGATTGTTGAGTAACTGGTTTTTGAGTAACCTGAACAGGTTCTTCATTTTCAAGTACTACCTGAGCTGATTCTTGAGTACCTTCCCCATCATGAGATCCCAGACCTTAAGTACCCTTACCATCATGAGATCCTAGACCTTGAGTACCCTCACCATCATCAGATCCCAGACCTTGCGTACCCTCACCGTCATGAGCTGGTTATTGAGTAAGGTCTTCTTGGCTAAGGTCTCCATCATGAACCAGTGCTTGAGTAAGGCCCCCATCATTAAACTTTATCATAGCAGGCACCTGTTCAATATTGACACCCTCAACAGCATGCCTGCAGTATATGTTCAACGTCCTAGATTTCGTCTTTGTTGACTTTCTAACCAAGTCCAAAAGTGTCTGGTCATTATCTAGTTTAAAGAACCTCCCTCGCTCCTTGGAATAGAATTCCGCCTTTTGATTAAGCCTATCCCCACCATATAATTGGTCCTGCACCAACCCATTTAGGTCCAGCACAGACAAATATTCCCAACATCACCAATCATACCAGGTAATTGACCCACCAACATATGCCCATGATCTTCCTGTTTTTGAGATACTTCCACCATGATGCAACCCGATGGACACTATATCATCTGCTCCACCTAGCACCACGTAAAAACATTATAAGGCCCCATTATAAACACTTAACATAATAACACAATCTAACCATTTTAAACAAGGCAAACAACTCTAGTCTAGCCCATTACCAACAATAAAGCCTATCACCACAAGCACTAGCCCATTGACTAAACTAAAACCCATGTCAACCACAACCTCACTATCCACTACCTGATATTAGCATTTACCTTTCAAAAACCCACGAAAGCACTACCGCACTGCCCACTGCTTGATACTACCCATTTACCTTTCAAAAACCCAAGAAAAGCACTACCACACTACCCCATTGCCTTATTCTTCTATACTACCCATTTACAATTTGAAAACCCACGCCAAGCACCACCCCACTACCTTATTCAAACCATTACCACACCAATGCCCCAACAAACATCACAGATTTCAAAATCACAACCAACTAAAGCATTTTCACAACATTGCCCATATACTAGCTAAACAGACTTCAATACCATCTCTATATATCCACTACAGCAAAACTCATTGAACCACAAGGCCTCGAATCAACATATAGTTCCAACCAGCAAAAATTAGAAAACAGCAAAACTAATTGAACAACAAAGCCTCGAATCAACATATAGTTCAATTTTTTTAAAGCAAGAAAACCGACTTCACCCACCTTAACGACACTAGGAAACTCAGCAAATACCACAGACAAGACCCAGTAAAAAGGAAAACCGTTTCAAAACATACCATAATCAAGTTGTTCTGCACCAGGTTCTCGACGAATGGGCATCCTTCAACTTAGATGCCATTCAGCTTGTCTCTCCCTCCGATTGAAACCCCTGCAAGCCCCCGCGATTCTACAGCCAAATTCTGCCCCTAATCCCACTGTCCTTGAAACCCTAGTAGCCAAAATTTAGCCCCAATTCGAATTCTCAATGTTTTGATTTTCAATTTTTCCCGCACACGTGGTCATCAAATTGGGTCCTACTGAGCCACGACGATTCCACCTATGCAAACAATGCTCCACGTTTACAAACAGTGCTCCACATCTGCAAACATTAACGTCTTCAAGGACGGCGTCAATAAAATAGTGCAACGGTATTGACGGTGCTACCGTTCTCGCAGCACACTGAGGAAAATTTTTGTTCCTGGTGCATTTTGAGATTTCGCGGCGTGTTCCTAGTGCACTTAGTGTATTAAGCCTTCTTCTTTTATTCCTTTCTTCTTGGATATGGTTTAATTTCTAATTCATTTCAATTTCTATCGGGTTATGTTTAGGGCTTCCGATTATTACTGATAGCGCACCGTCAATTTTTCAGCTGCTCCAGGCCTGCAAATCTCTCAGGTAAGTAGATTTGCGTAGATTTGCTTGGGACGAATTTTCCCTGCACCAAACATCTCCGCCTCACTGTCTCGATCTGAACGTGCAACACCTCTTTCACCATCTTCGCTCCAGAGAGAAGCTTCGCCAAGCGTGCCTAGCTCAATCCCAATCTCGCTTTAGAGAGAAGTTTCCAAAGCCCACCATCCTCCATCTTCCATTTTGTACACCGGAGAGAAGTCATCCCTCTTCCATTCCGAGTCATTGATAGAGGTTAATCGTCTCCCATATAACCTCAATTTTCATGTGCGTGCTCATTCCTTTTTTTTTTAACTTTGGGAATATCCCCATTCCTTCTCGTATTCTAGTCTCTTCGATGAAGAAATTGCACCAAAACCAGCATAAAATTAGAATTTATAATTTCTTATGCACTAATTCACTTGTTTAGATGCCCCAACTTCCTAGTTTATGTTATTGAAACAAGAAATTTCACAAATTCTAGAAAGTTGATTCCATTAATTTCAAATTCGTCATTTATAAGTCCTTGTTGATTCTAAAATTCTTGATCCGAACGAAGTGTTAATATTTTGTTTGCAATTTTCCGATTTGGTTTTAGTTTATAATTTTGTTATCAATTATCAAAATTAGCAATTATTGAAGGACATTGAGTGATGCTTTTATCCAGCAACAACCCTATGCAATTCTGGAGATATTTTATAGAGAATCTAATTGTACTAAGCATCATCATTTTCATTAATTGAGGTTTTATATTATTGTGGAGAGGCTTGGTTTGCTGCCTTTGTGTGAAAATTTTATTACTTAACTTTGACTATACTGCATATAGAAAACAATGGACAATGTTCACAGAAAAAAATAAATAAATAAGCATCGTAATGATGAACAACTGTACTAATGGTAGCTATTATGTTGTTTTATGTTTTTTTTTAATTTCCATTTCATATAAAAATTGATTTTGGTTTGTGCTTTTGGGTATTGTGCTCAGTAACCGAAGCAAGTGAAGATGATATTCCTGGAAACTTGAGCCAGCAAAGGAGTGATGCCTCCGGCTCCCCAATGCCGACTGCAATTGGACAGTCAATTTTTGATGTTTCATCTGTGAATCTGCCTCCTGACCAAATGCAAACAATTGAAAACATCAGTACACTAATTTCGGAGGTACCATTTACCCCGTACCCATTATATCTTCTTAGTGGTTAATTATTGAAGTTCACGTTGTTTCTTTTTTCCCTAGTTTTGTAAAATCTAGTCCACTTAGTTGAATTCTACTCTCTCTCACAGTCTACTACTCTACCCATAATGGTTTACTAGTTGAAGTAAGTGAGTGAGATGCCAAACAAAAGTATTACTGGATCTTTGTTGTTGCTGTTTAAATGATTTAGCTTTGAAATAGATTGGTATTTGCTTGCTTCGACTAAATGCACTATGGAAAAGTCTCGACATTAATGGTTCTCATGATATTTAAACGACCTAAAACCTATATGTTGAGCAAGGCCGGAGTTTGAGTCGAATTGGGCCAATCATGAGTTTATTTGGGCAGAGTTCAAGTAGATTTTGGCCTAATTTGAGTTGAGTTGTGAACGTAATCCAAGTTGTGGCAAGTGAGATTTGAGTTGGATTAGGCCGAACTTAAGTTAAATCATGATTTGAGTTGAATTGGCTTGATTCAAGTTAATTCAGGATTTGAGTTAAGCTCTTCCAAGTTGAGTTGAGCAAAATTTGTGTCCAAAAAAGAGGTCTCCTCAATGCATCAAGTCTTTAAGAAAGATGAGATATTCTGTGCAGAGAATAACGGTAAATAAGATACATCTTAGCATGCATATAAACCATGTCCATAGATGCATAAATTAAACTAAGTTATGTAAATCTAGGTTCATTCGATGTGTTCCATCTTTGTAAGAAAGATAGGATGATTCTGTACGACGAACGATAATTAAGTGAGGAGATAACCTGAGAAATCATAATGCTTGTGGCAGTTAAGGCAATGACCTTGGCCTTGAGAACTTGGATGTGGAGAGGTCAATGTTAGCAAGAGCCAAAGCAAAGAGAAGGGTTTAAAGAACCCAGGAAAGATCCATGGATGAAATTAGCTAGGGTATATTATATTATATATATATGATATATATATATATATTTAATTCATATAGAGGAATTAACTCACCATCACAAAATTGTAGTCCTCTATATATAATTTTGGTCCAGGATCCACCATGGACCATGGTACTTGTACATTGTCATGTTGTTGCTGGAACATTCTATTCAAATTGGTTGGTTCAACTTCATTTTACTTCAAGCTTCTGTGGTGCAACTGTTATCCATTTATTTCCTTCCAATTTTTTTTCTTTGTTTTGTAGGTGTTGAAGTCAAATTCAACACTAAAATATTCGCATTTTGATATTACAAGTCTAAATTTTCATTTTAGTTGTTGTTTTCCCAGTTGCAGACTCATTTTCCAGCAATGACATGATTGGTCATAAAAGTCTAGTTGTATTCCTGAAGGTTAAAACTATGATCTTGTTGATACTTCAATAAGATTCTACAGCCCATACCAATTCAAAGAACATCTCAATGTGGCCTTGCATTGCTACTTCAATAAAAGTCTAGTTGTTTTCCCAGTTGCATTCAAAGAAGCATGTGCACTTCTTTAGTCACTGAATTTGTAGGTCCTGGATGCTCTTATTCTTTTTCCTTCAATTCTAATTTGGACAAATTAGCTAAATTAGCTGTTTTGGTTACGTATTCATCTGTTTGCATTTGTGGAAATAATTTTCTTGTTAAGTTGGCAGAAGGCATAGGTCGTTTTGTTAAGATTGATGAAACTAGGAAGCTTAATTTTTTTACAGTGTTGAGGCAGGTCTGGTTGTCTGTTTACAGCAGACAACTAAATTAATTTGCAGGACATTTTCTGTTAGACTTTCTGTTCTGGTTCTTTTATGCAAGAAAACAATGAACTCAATAAAAAGTTTAGTGGGCCCGGTATCTTATAGGGATTGAGAAATATGAAGAATTTCTTGTTGTAAGTTTACATACCATGTAAGTGGCATAGAAGGGGTGTCAGAAAGGAATTTGAATGTTTAGTGAAAATTTAAAAAATCGACAAAACATCATAATCTACATTTGTCATGAAAATTGTTGGGAATATATCTTATGATATTTCCCGCATGGATTTGAGTTTTAAGTAGATATTTTTTCGTGTACTATTTAATTGTAAATTAGTCAAACTATTAAAAGTCATTTTAGACATGTCCTGGTTCTTATTAACTATTTTTAAGCAAGAAAATTCAAATTTTTATGAAATTTTGTAATGAGATTCATAAGAGACTCTAGAGTCGAAGGTCATTAGACATGTCCTGGTGCTCATTAACTATCTTCACTCAGTTTTTGTTGTTTGTTTGTATTTCTTATCAGCTTCTTCACACTAGTTCATCGCAAATTTCTTGGTATGTGTTCTGATATGTTTGTTTGTTTGTCTATTCTTGATTTCTTTGTTGTTGATTTGTCTGTTGTTCATTTCATCTAAGGGTCATCTATTTGTATAATATCTTCCTCAAACATTATATTTTAATGCCCTTCATTTAGAGTTATGAGCAGTTGAACAAAGTTTTTTTTTTTCTGTTTTCATCGCACTAATTATTTCATGTCAATTATGGATTCTGTTTGTCAATTAAATACTTACATTGACATGGACAATTAACAATCTATGTAGTTATGAGTATTTTCAGCATGTGCTTGAGCTTATTCATGATCAACTGTTTACTCTGTTCAGTTCACTTATTAAGTGCTCAAAATGTATGCAGATATTTACTTTGTGCTTGCACAATTTTTTGTTTTTCAAATTCGTATGCTGCCATATAGGAAATTGGTATGTAGATCTTTGGGTCTTTCAAAAATTTGTGCATTGGATATTGAGGTTGCTTCGATGAAAACATCTCAATGTCACGATAGCTATACTTAATATGGTCTCCTTATAATTGTTTTTGATAATTTCTAACTTGTGCTTAATCATTGATCATGAAATTTAGTTCTGTACATTGGTCTTCTTGGATGAATTTGAGTGAACATTTAAAATTTGGGCATAGGTCAGTTATAGGTATAAAGCTTATTTATATGATGATTAAAGTTATAGGTTATTGGCGAAGTTATTGACTAGGTACTGCTAAGTATTTTGCGGGAAAAGCCAAGTATGTTGGCCTTAATATTTTGATGGATGTACTTGGAAAAAAACTAGGAACACAGATACGTGGTATGGGATATGGACGGGTTCGTGAGACTGGAAGTTCTCAGTCGTTAGCAACTACTCACCATTCCCAAAAGGAGGTTGATAATTTGAAGGATGAGTTCACAGTTGTAAAAACATCTCAAGAGGCAGCTAACAAGAAATTTGCACATATGCAGTTGTATCTCCAGAAATTAGTACAAAATATGTCAAGAGTCCCTAGGTTTGAAGTGTCAGCAGATGATTTTGAAGTACCACCGACTGATGAACACGATGAGAATGATGGTCAAAACTCCCTAGTATAGTTTTTTCCATGCAAATGTAGAACATAGTTTGACATTTAGAAACTTAGCTACTACGTAATTGTTTTGTATGCTATGTTATTAATTTATATAAATATTATTTTTTCTATAATTGTTGTGACTTTCATAAATCAGGTACTATTATTGCATTTAAAAGTTGAAATCCTTGTAATAGTTGATGTGTATTTTTGTTATGAGATCAACCTTAGACGAAAAAGATGTTTGCCATAGTAGAACATCTCTTGTGACAATTCTACTTTGCCAGGATAAAGCATCTATTGTGACAAATAGTATTTGTCGTCATAGAAGTTTTATTGCAACAAATGTATTTCTCGCTATAGATACTTTATTGCGGCAAATGAGATTCGTCGTGACAGACATCCTATCGTGACAAAGATGTTTACCGGTATATGGCTTCTATGTGTTCATGGATGTCCTATCGTCACAAACATATTTGTCATGATAGAAGTGCTATGGTGGCAAATATGTTTTGCCACGATATAATAGTTAAGGCGACAAATCCATTTGCTGAGAGAGAATTTCTATCTTGACGAATTAGGTTTCGTCGTGGAAGACGTATGCAGACAAATACTTTGCCACGAAAGGTTTGCCGCGAAAGAAATTCTTATGCTGAAAATGTTGAAAATTTGCCGTGAAAGATCTTTGCCGGCGAGCTTTTACTAACAAAGCTCGCGACAAATATTTTCGCCTCTGAAGACTTTAGCTGGCAAATTTTGGCTTTTCGCGACAAATATTGTTTGCCTCCAAAGGCATATTTTTTACTAGTGGATTGAGCCAATATAGTCTGTTTCTTAGACTTCCATGACATTGCACCATTAACAATATTAAATATATATCCACTAGTGGCTTTAGAGTCATCTGAAAGGGCATTCCAATCAGCATCGCTATATCCTTCATGGATAGCGGGAAACTTCTGGTATTGTAATCCTAGGTTCATCGTCCTTTTTAGGTACTGCACGCATCCATGACCCTCCCAATAGCATTCCAATGCTCCGTAGTAGGTCTACTTGTAAATCTGCATAGTATTCCTATAGCATAAGCTATATCAGGTCTAGTGCAATAAGTAGCATACATAAGGCTACCAATGATGCTCGCATACTCAGTTTCTCTAACACTGTCACCAGTGTTCTTGAACAACTTTACACTAGGATCATAAGGAGTATTTACTGGTTTACAATTAAAATAGTTATACCTCTTTAGAACTTTCTCAATATAATGAGATTGGTCTAAAGAAAATCTAGTTTCTGACCGTGTAATCTTAATCCTAAGGATTACACTAGCCTCACCTAAGTCCTTCATATTAAAGTTAGCACACAACAAGATTTTAACATTATTAACAACATCAATATTAGACCCAAAAATAAGCAGATCATCCACATAAAGGCAGATAATAAAGTAGAGATTATTTTCATATTTAAAGTAGATGCATTTGTCACTTTCATTAATCTTAAACCCATTTGAAGTGAATAAACTATCAAACATTTCATGCCATTGCTTAGGTGCCTGTTTTAGTCCATAATGAGATTTATCTAATTTACAGACTTTATTTTCTTTTCCAGGAATTATATGTAACGGCCCGTTCCAGAAATCGGGATTAGATTAAGCGTTAATCACGGATTAGCGAAGATAATTGGTGATTAGTTGGATGCTTCTGGACGGACGGTGCGAAATGAGGATTTTGCCCCTAGAATGGGCCAAAATGTTGACCTTTCGATTGGCGGTCAAAAGGACCTTAACCGATGACCATGATGTAGTTCGGGACGTCACGAGTTCATAGACAGGTGGCACGTCCGATTCCAACATCTGAGGAGAAAGTTATGATGTTCGGAAGGTCGAGGGTACTTTGGTAATTTTCTTGAATAAGGGTATTTTGTTGACTTTTCAAACGACTTGGAATTTTCACGCACTTCGAGGACCGTTAGGAAGGTCTCGATGCCCTGAGTATAACGATAGGCAACACGTGTTGATGGGAGTTCGGACGACGAAGTTACGAGTCAAGGAAATTGAAGGGCAAAATGGTAATTTTGCAAGGCAGGAGTAAAATGGTCATTTGGCTATCTTGGAATGTGTGCCCAGTGAGATCAGGACACTTGGATGTCTTTGGGTGGAGTGACCATCAGAATTTGGACACATGTCCTTCTCTGGCTAGTTGTAGAAGTGTGCACAGCCGCCTCACACAATTGATATACGGGTATAATGGTGTTATACGGTTTTTGAGATGGAACAGAGTGCAAATAGAGAGATGAGTGTGAAACCATGAATCAAGGCCATTCCTGACCAGTGATGTGTGAAGGAGAATGAGAGAGGAAGGTGAACTGAGGATGGAGGTGGTCACGGCAGTGCACGACGGTGTCGATAGGTAAGTACCCATGGACGTTCTGTTTTGAATTCAAAAATGGTGAGCTTACCTGTAAGGAGTTTTGATCATTTCATTGGATTGAAAACTGATTCTGAGGGTCAGACGAGGCTGAGGAGCTAGGAAGGGAGGCCTTCCGTGGACGGTGGCCGGGAAATCGAGCAGGGCGAGTTTTGAAATAAAAAATGGTAAGTCACGTTCTGTTGTCTATTGCTCGATTGTGTTGATTGAAATAGTTTTCTGATGGTGCCATTGATCGATTACGATTGGAATCAAGGGTTTTAGTGGCCGGAATCGTGACAACTGAACGATGAATAGGGGACAGTTTCTCCTTCGATGTGGGAGGTAAGCTTGAGCCTCGAATTCCATGATTGGATTAGGTATTTTGGTTAGGAATGAAAGGACGAAACTAATGGGCTAATTAGGACTGAAAACGGGCGAGAATTAAATGAAAACCAGCCACACCGGTTCGAGTTGCAGAGACCGGTCTGACTCGGTTTGAACCGGGTCTACCAGAGGTTGCTGGTGACACTGTTCACACGCGTGGGTTTCACGTGCAAGAGCTTCCAGACTCGTGTGAGGGCGCGTGAAGGGTATTTTGGGAAAGTTTCCAGCATGACTTTTAAAGTATTCGATGTAACGAACATTTTGGACAGGTTCGGGAAAGCTGAGGATAGCGGAATGGCAGGGAACAACGGAAGTGCGCTCGTATCGAGGCGACGTCGGAATGGTCTGTGAGTGGACTTTGCTTTATAACTTATGATGCATGCATATATGTTTTTATATGTTTTCTATACGTGATTCTATGATTTGAATTGTGACCTTGATGGTTTACGGTTATGCACGATCTTCGAGGTATTTTACGGAATTACACGTTTTACGAGGTTTCGATCTATCTTGTGATTTGTCAATGGTTTTATTGATTTGATTTATAGATTTAAAATATGATTTGATTTCAATGATTTGAAGAGGATTTCAGAAAAAAAAAATATTTCGGGCTTGGAGCCCTATTCATGTGATTAAGATTTCGGATTTGGTTTTGAGATTTGGAAAGGAAATCTGGATCTGGGTTCGGGATGATGGTTCGGGATGCTAGCTTACGGAATCATTGTTGCGAATTCGGAGATAGATTTTCTGTAGTTTTCACTGTTGATTGCAAAATGGTTTTGTGTTTAACGACCCGGAAAAAGAGAAAAACCCACTGGATCTGGTTTTGAGTTTAAAGACTCGGATTGATTGATCGGGGGAGGGCCCTGGATTGATGTGTTTTGAGTTTAAAGACTTGGTGATTATGATACCCCCCGAGGCCTGTGATTGTGTTTTGAGTTTAAAGACTCGTTGATATCCTAGGAAGGCCTGGTTATTTGTGCATGGTTTTGAGTTTAAAGACTCGGGCGCACTTGATATCCAGTAAACTTGTATGATTGATATTTTTCACTGGTTTTTCACTGGTTTTCCGATTTTTTGGGTGGTGGACCGGATGAATTGGATTTGATGAGTTTTTGGACTGAGTTCCCGTATTAGAGATTGTTTGAGGCTGAGGGTTGGATTTGAATAACAAATTTCACTCGGGTTTTCGATAATGACTTTCATTGATGGTTTCATGACTTAAGTTGATATGCATGCATTGGTTTTTACGTGAAGGGTATAAATGTAATTGTTTTATTGAATTGTTTTTGAACTATACTTTATTTTTGTCCAATCACAGCCTTTCATGTTTTCGATACCCTCTAGGTTGTTGAGGTACAGGATGTTGGTCGAGAGACACGAAGACATCACACCCGTGATCCACAGTAGTTCGGTGCACTCTTGGAAATCCGGTTACTTTTCGTACGGTTGGATCGAGAATCCCTTGTCCGACTTACGTGTCACATGGAGGTTGGCCGTCAGCTTAGCCTTCGTGTCACTCGTAAGTTAGACGGAAGCAGGATTTAGCCCTTAATCCAGAAGGATTAGGGGTGGGTCCTGTCAGTTTGTATTAGAGCGAGGTTTCGTGTGTTCTGCGCGAGGTTTGGATCCCATAGTGGTTGGTTCGTCGACTTGGGTGGTGTGATGCTACTGTGGATGTGATGTCTCGACGTGGGACAACCTGTCAGCAACCTAGATGCGATAGTGATAGTACGTTTGTTGTGGATAGTTAGCAGCGATTGTTAGTGTCAGAATGATAGTCACTCGATACGCAGTACGAGGTATGACATACGTCGGCTTAGGGCCGGAAAGGTTAGGGTGTTGGCGCTGGTTACGCTTGATGGTTGGATTATAGGGTCAGAGATATGCCAGCGAGTTTAACCTGGATGGTAGCCGGTGGGCTACGATTGATAAGGCTGGTCGGCCTATGGGGCCTAATGGCAGCCTGTTGAGCTGATGTTACACATGGGCCAAGGAGGCCGGTTGACGGTGGCATGTTGGGCTGGATGATGTTTGGATGATGACAGTATGGACTTGTGACCATTTGGTCTGATTTTTCAAGCTTGGACTTGTACAGCTACAAGTAGCCGAATGCCTTGAGTGGCAGGGTTTAGGAACTACTTTGAGATTCGAGGGATTCCCCCCTGGATACTGGTGGATGTTGGTGAGTAGAGTTACGATAAGGAATGGTCTTAGTCAGGTGTGACGACCCGAGTGGTAAGGATTGTAGTGAACCAGTGGTAGTTGCGGGTTTGGATAAGTCGGACGATGAGAATGATTTGAGAAACCCCGTGGGATGACCAGGTCTAGATTGTGAGTTCCTTGGAGAGGAACCCAGAAGACGTGCATAATTTTGGATACCTGAGTTGGTGGTTGTGGCTTGGGCTGACTTACGGCCAGACTGGAGACTGTGCTGCTAGGTACAGCCGAGGTAGTAAATGGTTGGTGGATGACTCTGGACGAGTCCAGTGTTGGGTACTCAGAGTATTGGACTCTGAGGGAGGTTAGTTTCCCTGACCGGAGCAAAGGTTTAGGGTTCGGCTCGGTAGGAGCAGAGGTTCAGGACTGAGGTACTGGGACCGTTAATCAAGCCTGGAGATTTGATGACCATTGGTAGGTCATGTATTAGGACGAACGATCAGGATGTGGTTGGTTGATCAGAGTAGCGCAGCGGAAGCGCGGTGGACTTAGGCTTCGTGTTGGATCGGGCTAGGTTTGAATGGTCTGGGTTGACTGCTCGTGAGGTTGGTACTAGTGGACTTTCTCCTGACATGTTGGTATATGTCGGCTGGTGCCGAGGATGACACTGAGTGAGTGGCGACTTCGAGAGTGGTAACTGGGGAGCTCAAGGTCAGTGATTGTGGAATGAGGATGCCGAGAGTTGGTGACTCGTATCCTAGCAGGTACTTGGAGTGGAACCTCGGGAAGGAGGTGCTGCGAGCATCATAAGGAGTGATGATTGATACCTTTTTTGTATGTGCATACACGGTGTTAACCGACCTGTGAGTTGGTTGGTGAGTTGGTTTGGGTACGGACATGTGGTCGTGATCCGTAGAAGTTGAGGATTCTCCTAAGGATGGTGGAGTTGACGTTTGGACGGTTTTTCCAATGGAGGTATTCGAGTTGCGGATTGAAGTGAAAAGGTGGACATACTTCTAAGCTGGATGGAATCTCGAAATCGGGAGATGATGAGATACTGTGGTTAGTTCCGAGTTGGAAATTAGGTTGTGTGGTGGATACTCTAGAGTTGAGTTGGGAAACTCGTGGTAAAATGTCAGGATTTCTAAACCCCCCTTTAAGTGTGGACACTGGTGTTGTGTTTAGGAGTAGAAAGTACTTGGTGACGTCGAGTGTAGCGAGTGTTAGGAGATGGTGTTAAGATGGAGTATAGTCGTCGTGATGACATGATTGAGGACCATTGTGATTTCCGTTGAAGGATGACGGAAGGAAATGGAAAAAGAGTGACTATAACTGATCGATATGGGGTGATTGAAGAGAACCCACAATCTAGACGTGTGGTATAGAAGATCGATTGGATCTGATGCAGTGGTCTGAAGCTTAGGTAGTAAGATCCACCTAGGAGTTAGTGGATCGGGACTTGAGTGTTTTGACTCAGGATTGAATATGGTGGACGCTAGTGGTCTGTGGTTGCATACGTAGGGATAATGGACCTAGAACTGGTACTGGGTTTACTCTGGAGTCGTAGTTGAGTTACTTTAGGATTTCATTTTGGTCAGGAGACCGGGAGACTGGGCATGACTTGAGTTGGACTTTCCTAGAAAGTGTAGGTGGACGCACGTGAGGATATACTCTACGAGCTGTGTTTGAGGTATTCTAAAATACCTTTGTTTCTATTTAAAGTTTGTAGGGTTGTCCTTGCGTGTACAATGTTGGTTCTAGTTGGTGGCACTTGGTGAAGGTACGTGGAAGCTATGTACTAGTTCTGCGGTGGTCGGAACCAAGCCAATGTAATTGGACGTGTAGTTCTGGAAGGTGCGTTGTTGTTTGGCTTAGTACCAGGGTTTGTTGTGGATAGACGGACGATTGGTGTAGTTGCCACATGTTGGTTGTTGTTGAATGGAACATGAGGACTGGATCAGGGTGATCCCGAGCGACTGGTTGATTTGTAGGCTGCAGTGTTGTTTTGAGCTGGATGCTCCGAACTGAGTGGCTGGTGGGACCCTGGTTTGAGAGGTATGTTCTTGGTGAAGCAGGAAGGTGATAGGGTCTGGTTGTGATTAGACAGTGTGGGACGTGGTTGGTGTGCCCATAAGATGACTGTGTTAGTGATTAATGGAACCATTGGTGAGGTGTTTGGTCAATTCAGGATAGATACGAGAATTTTGTAACTCTGGTAGAGTCGGAAAGGATCACAAAGAGAAGTATGGGCACTGTTAGGATTTTGGATTAGAAAGTGCTGGACACCGGGTGGGAGACCCAGGTATAAGCTCAGTTGGAATCCCCCATTTAGTTACGGATACGAGATTCGGAATTTTGGTGACAAAATTCTTTAAGGGGGGTAGATTGTAATGACCCGTTCCAGAAATTGGGTTTAGATTAAGCGTTAATGACAGATTACCGAAGATAATCGATGATTCGTTGGATGATTCCGGACGAACGGTGCGAAATGACGATTTTGCCCCTAGAATGGGCCAAAATGTTGACTTTTTGATTGGCCGGTTAAAAGAACTTTAACTGATGACGGTGACATAGTTCGGGACGTCACGAGTTCATAGACAAGTGGCACGTCCGATTCCGACATACAAGGAGAAAGTTATGATGTTCGGAAGGTCAAGGGTACTTTGGTAATTTTCTTGAATAGGGGTATTTTGTTGACTTTTCAAATGACTTGGAATTTTCACGCATTTCGAGGACCGTTAGAAAGGTCTAGATGCCCTGAGTATAGCGACAGGCGGCACGTGTTGATGGGAGTTCGGACGACGAAATTATGGGTCAAGGAAATTGAAGGGCAAAATGGCAATTTTGCAAGGCAGGGGTAAAATGGTCATTTGGCAATCTTGGAATGTGTGCCCAGTGAGATCAGGACACTTGGATGTCTTTGGGTGGAGTGACCATCAGAATTTGGACACATGTCCTTCTCTGGCTAGTTGTAGAAGTGCGCACAGCCGCCTCACACAATTGATATACGGGTATAATGGTGTTATACGGTTTTTGAGAGGGAACAGAGTGCAATCAGAGAGATGAGTGTGAAACCATGAATCAAGGCCATTCCTGACCAGTGATGTGTGATGGAGAATGAGAGAGGAAGGTGAACTGAGGCCGGAGGTGGTCACGGCAGTGCACAACGGCGTCGATAGGTAAGTACCCGTGGACGTTCTGTTCTGAATTCAAAAATGGTGACCTTACCTGTAAGGAGTTTTGATCATTTCTTTGGATTGAAACCTGATTCTGAGGGTCAGACAAGGTTGAAGAGCTAGGAAGGGAGGCCTTCCGTGGACGGTGGCTGGGAAATCGAGCAGGGGTGAGTTTTGAAATAAAAAATGGTAAGTCACGTTCTGTTGTCTATTGCTCGATTGTGTTGATGGAAATAGTTTTCTGATGGTGCCAGTGATCTATTACGATTGGAATCAAGGGTTTTAGTGGCTGGAATCGTGACAACTGAACGATGAACAAGGGACAGTTTCTTCTTCGATATGGGAGGTAAGCTCGAGCCCCGAATTCCATGATTGGATTAGGTATTTTGGTTAGGAATGAAATGATGACACTAATGGGCTAATTAGGACTGAAAATGGGCGAGAATTGGACGAAAACCGGCCACGTCGGTTCGAGTTGCAGAGATCGGTCTGACTCGGTCTGAACCGGGTCGACCGGAGGTCGCTGGTGATACTATTCACGTGCGTGGGTTTCACGCGCAGGAGCTTCCAGACGAGCGTGAGGGCGCGTGAAGGTTATTTTGGGGAAGTTTCCACATGACTTTTAAAGTATTCGATGTAACGAACATTTTGTCCCTAGTTTCAAGTCGATCGGACATAGTCTCGATATGTCTCGGGAAGTCCGAAGGTTTTAGGGCTCGGTTAAAAATAGTTAAAAATTTGGGAAAATTACGGGGATTTAGTATAAACTTTATGAAGTAGTTAGTGACCTCATTATGGGATTTCGACAGCTTCGGGAAAGCTGAGGATAACGGAATGGCGGAGAAAGGCGTAAGTGCGCGCGTATCGAGGCGACGTCGGAATGGTCTGTGAAAGGACTTTGCTTTATAAATTATGATGCATGCATATATGTTTTTATATGTTTTCTATACGTGATTTTATGATTTGATTTGTGATCTTGATGGTTTACGATTTTGCACGATTTTCGAGGTATTTTACGGAATTACATGTTTTACGAGGTTTCGGTCTATCTTGTGATTTGACAATGGTTTTATTGATTTGATTTCTGGATTTAAAATATGATTTGAAAAGGATTTCGGAAAAAAAAAAGATTTCAGGCTTGGAACCCTATTCATGTGATTAAGATTTCGGATTTGGTTTCGAGATTTGGAAAGGAAATCTAGATCTAGGTTCCGGATGATGGTTCCGGATGCTAGCTTACGGAATCATTGTTGCGAATTCGGAGATAGATTTTCTGTAGTTTTCACTGTTGATTGCAAAATGGTTTTGGGTTTAAAGACCCGGAAAAAGAGAAAAACCACTGGATCTGGTTTTGAGTTTAAAGACTCGGATTGATTGACCGGGGGAGGGCCCTGGATTGATGTGTTTTGAGTTTAAAGACTCGGTGATTATGATACCCCCCGAGGCCTGTGATTGTGTTTTGAGTTTAAAGACTCATTGATATCCCGGGAAGGCCTGGTTATTTGCACATGATTTTCAGTTTAAAGACTCGGGCGCACTTGATATCCAGTAAACTTGTATGATTGATATTTTTCACTGGTTTTCCGATGTTTTGGTCGGTGGCCCGGATGAATTGGATTTGATGAGTTTTGGGACTGAGTTCCCATATTAGAGATTGTTTGAGGCTCAGGCCCGGATTTGAATAACGAATTTGACTCGGGTTTTCGATAATGATTTTCATTGATGGTTTCATGACTTAAGTTGATATGCATGCATTGGTTTTTACATGGAGGGTGTAAATGTAATTGTTTTATTGAACTGTTTTTGAACTATACTTTATTTTAGTCCACTCACAGCCTTTCATGTTTTCGATACCCTCCAGGTTGTTGCGGTACGGGCTGTTGGTCGAGAGACACGAATACATCACACCCATGATCCACAGTAGTTTGGTGCACTCTAGGAAATCCGGTTACTTTTCGTACGGTTTGATTGAGAATCCTTTGTCCGACTTACGTGTCACATGGAGGTTGGACGTCAGTTTAGCCTTCGTGTCATGCGTAAGTTAGACGGGAGCAGGATTTAGCCCTTAATCCTAGGGGATTGGGGGTGGGTCCTGTCATTATAAAACCTTCAGGGTGATCCATATAAATTTCTTCCTGTAAATCACCATTCAAAAAAGCAATTTTAACATCCATTTCGTGAACTACAAGATCATGAACAACAACTAATGCAAATAAAACACGAATAGAAGTTATTCTTGTGACAGGATAATAAGTATCAAAGAAGTCCACATTATGTCATTGTCTATAATCTTTGGCTACAAGGCGTGCCTTGTATTTTTCAACTGAGCCATCTGGTTTCATTTTCTTTTTAAGAACATTTACAACCTATTGTTTTTCAACTAGGTGGAAGATCAACCAAATGCCAAGTTTGATTGGATTCCAGCAAATCCATTCCATCATTTATGGCATCTTGCCATAAATATGCATCCAAAGAAGTTAAAGCTTCTTGAATCGTATTAGGATCTTCCTCTAAAGTATAAGCATGGAAGTCAGAGCCAAATTTCTTGGCAATCTTAGCTCTTTTACTTTTTATTGGTTCTAAAACAAATTCAATAGGTTGTTTAATTCTAGTACTGTTTGTATTAGTTTAAGAAGAACCTTCAACTGTTGAGCCCCCACTAGTTCTCAATTTAAAAGGTAACTTATCTTCAAAAAATCTCCATCAACAGATTCAATAATAACCTGGTTTTTTAAGTCATAAAATCTATAAGCCTTACTGTTAACAGCATAATCAATAAAAACAAATTCATATGCTCTGTTAGCCAATTTTGTTCTTTTGGGATCAAGAATTCTAACATTAGCCAAGCATCCCCAAGCTCTAAAATATAACACAGTTGGCTTTCTATTTTTCCAGATTTCAGAAGGTGAGGTTTTAGTCTTAGAGTTAGACACTCTATTCAAAACATAGCATACAGTCAATAAAATTTCACCCCACCAAAATGAAGCAGCACCAGAACTAAGCATGACAGCCATAGTAAGTTCTAATAAAGTCCTATTTTTTCTTTCAGCTTTACCATTCATTTCAGGAGAATAAGGAGCAGTAGTTTCATGAATAATTCCAAGAGACATAAGCTGTAACGACCCGAACTTTCAGAAAAGGGAAAATTTGGAAAATTTGAAGAAAATGACGATTTTGCCCCTAGGTTGGGCAAACGATTGACTTTTACTCGAGCGGTCAAACGGACTTTGACCGATGACTGTGACGTAGTTCGGGACGTCATGAGTCCATAGACAGGTGGCACGTCCGATTCCGACGATCAGAGAAGAAGTTATGACGTTCGAAAGTTCAAGGGCATTTTCGTAATTAGGACGAAAAGGGGGAAAATGTTGACCTTTTGATTGACCATCATTTTTCACGCAATTCGAGGACCGTTAGGTAGGTTTCGATGCCCTGAGTCCGTAGGCAGGCGGCACGCTGAAAATGGACATCGGACGGATGAGTTACGGGTCTAGAAAGAGAAGGGCATTTTGGTAATTTTGTGCAGAAGGGAAAAATAGTAATTTTACACAGTGGCACTATTTAAAAACTGTGGAAACTGGGACTGAACATCTATGTTGTGAGTGGTCTGATCAATGATTTGTTTAACCTTGTTAGTGGTTGGATGGGAGAATTGTTTAACAGCTCTGAGTTAGTGGAAATAGTGGGGTGTGGGTTTGAACCAGAAACCAAGCACGGGAGGAATTTAAAACTGGGTTTTGGGGTCTTTTGAGGGAAACAAAGAACAGTGGGACTGAGATTCCCTTAGGTTGACGTGAGGTCTGTTTTGATTATAGGGAGTGAGAGTGAGTCGGGAGAGTCATTTTGGAGGAAAGGGACTGAGAATTCGAGAGAAAAACATACAGGAAGGAAAACTGGGAAAATTGGAGGGAAATTCGAAAGTTTGATTGTGAGTCGAGAGGGATAAAACCAAGGATTGAAACAGTCTTCTGGGACCATTTAGAGTTCAACCGTATCAATATCGCAAGGAATCGATCACGGTTTGGCCAGGAACCCAAGTTCCAATTTTGAAGAAATTTCATACTTGAGGACAATCACCTACGAGTAAGTTTTCCTAAAATTGGTTGTGGTTTAAGGTTCGTTTAGGTCCTATGAAGCTTCAGTTTAAGCTAATTTGAAAATGGAGTTGAGTCGAGTGAGTTACAACGGTTGACTCGTTTGTTTGATCACGGGTCGAATAGTCGATTTAGGGCTTGTTGAGGATAATTAACGAATGGGAACCTAAATTAAAATGTAAATGAAGGATTTAGGTGGAAGAAGGAAAGGAATTGAGTGAGTTTTGAAACGGATTTAACCGGGTTGGGTCGCGAGTTAAACAACCCATTTGCAGGCTAGTCGGGTGAAGACGATGACTGTAGATGTCACTGTAGCAGGCGCGTGAGATTCAAGTGCAGCCACTCATGGTGGCGTGTAAGGGCGCGTGGGCCCGATTCTCGAGGTGATTTCAACATGACTTTTACCCTATACAATGTAACGAACATTTTAGCATTGGTTTCGAGTTAATCGGACACCGTTTCGATATTATTTCGAGGGTCCGAAGGTTTATGTTACGTTTTTAATTAATATTTAATTCCTGGAAAATTATGGGAAATTAGTATGACTTTATTTGAGTCCTTAGTGACACTGATGAATGCTTTCGGACAGGATTCGAGATTTCTGGAAAATATCGGAAATTACGGAAACGCGTGTAGCGCGAAAGCGAGCGTTATGTACAATGTGTGAGTGGACTTTGCTTTCAAAATTTAATGCATGCATAAATGTTTTCTATGATTTCTATGATTATGATTATGACTTGTGATAATTACGATTTTGGTATTTATACGTATTTTGGTACGCAATACGTAATTACACGTATTTCGAGACTATGGTTTCTCTTATGCTTTGATGATAGTTTGATGAGCGATTTTACATGATTTGTGAATATGATGTTTTAAGGATGTTTTGATTATGATTATGAGTATGACCTACGGTTTTGACACGTATTTCGAGATTATTACGGATTAACGCATTTTACGAGATTTTGAGTATATTGTGATTTGATCGTGATTTTGATGTTTTGACCTTGGGATTTGAAATATGATGTGATTTCAAAGATTTAAAACGGATTTTGGAAAAGTTGATTTCGAGCTTGATGCCCAAGGCATAAAAGTAATTTGATGAACGAGATTTCGGGTTTCGGAAACTTGATGATGGATTTCCGGATTTGGGTTCGGGATGATGTTTCCAGATTCCAACTTACGGAATCATTATTGCGAATTCGGATTCGGGAATGGATGGCGGATATGATTAGGGATTTGAATGTGAAATTCGAACATAAGTCCTATTATGACAAAATGTGATTTCAGATTGGTTTTGGAATTTGGATCACGATGGATCCTGGATTGTTGTGATTTACAAACGGTTTTGGGTTTGAAGACCCGGTACTATTGCTGGATTATGTTTTGGGTTTAAAGACCTGGTTAATTGATGACGGGGGCGGGCCCGGATTGGGTTTAAATACCCGGATTGGGTTTAAAGGCCCGGATTGAGTTTAAAGACTCATGAGTTTAAAGACTCGGTTATTGTGATACCCCCCGAGGCCTATTGATTATGTTCTGAGTTTAAATATTCGTTGATATCCAGGGAAGGCCTGATTATGCGCATGGTTTTGAGTTTAAAGACTCGGGCGCACTTGAGATCCAGTAGATTGATTGACTTCTGAATTATTGTTTATTTATGATGTTTTCGGATGTGTTGGGCAGTGGCCCAGTTTTTATGGTTTGATGGATTTGGATTATGTTGTGTACTTGGATTTGATTCGTGATTTTGGGCTGAGGCCCCGGGTTTATGATTGCGGGCTAAGACCCGAAGGTCAAGAAAAAGAAAATGTTTTGTTTTTCATACACGGTTTTCTTATGTTGAAAATGTAACGGATTGCGAAATCATTTTCGAATGCATGCAGGGTAGAAATGTCTTACGTGGAGGGTAGAAATGTCTTTTTGTAACTGTTTTATAAACTGATTCGTTTTTGTCCACTCACACCTTTTTTTTATTGACCCTCCAGGTCGTTGCGCGTTGAGCGAGGCCGATCGAGAGGCGGAGGCATGAGTGAGTACGTGTGTGGCTATCCCTTGTTTGGCAAGTACTGAGGGTAATTTGGGAACTTCAGGCGACTTGCCAGACGGGAGCAGGACAGGGCACAGTTATCAATGTCCCTTCGGGGGCGGTCTTGTCAATTTGGTATCAGAGCACTAGGTTGCTGATTCTGTTGCCACATCATGCCTCCGAAACGTAAGCCTCGTGCACGACCTGGTAGTGAGACAGGTAGACAAGGGTGTAGGAGACCTCGTGATAGATCTCGGATGAGATTGACCCTGGGTTGAGGGTCAGGTGTTATTTAGTGTACACCGTGAACTACTATTTGTTGAGATTATTCACAGTGGATTCCTTACGTGGAATGTGAATTTAAAGAGTCTCAATTGTGATGGGATATCTCTTAGTCCTTATTGGTCGTATAAGATGTGCTTGACCATTGGTGCTTCCTCGGTGACTGGGTATGCCAATGATGGCATGATTGATTGGTATGAGATGGGACTAAAGAGGAGTCGAGATGTGGATGTGGGACTCAAAATGAGTCAGGGTTTTGGTTAAAGACTTGAGATGAGCTATGGTAAGGTATCAAGGCTCGAGAGGAGCCAGAAAGGCTGAGTGAGGAATGTTTGGCACTTAGGATGCCAAGGACGGGTATATGGTCAGACATTGTCGAGTTAGGAAATTGTGGCTTGGTTTTGTTTATCCTTGTGTATTAGACTTATGGGTCAGTGTCCTTAGTGACTGAGGTTCGGGCGGAGACCCGAGGTATACAAGTATTTGGATTTAGGAGATAGTCTAGTTCAGTGGGATGCAAGTCGGGTCCACTGGAAGGTAGAGTAACAAGGGTAAGTATATACTAATAGTATGATTATCAGTCGCCTTGTCACATCATAAAGAAATGGTTATATAGATTGATTGCTATACGTGAGATGGCACTGTTGGGATGTGATAGAGTGAGGATTGGCTCCTATTTTGACTGTTGATATGACGGGCGAGGGAAGAGTTGGTGGGGCCCATGATGGACCATAGGGGCGTGGTTAGTTGGGACCACATGCCCGGGGATTGCAATTCCTTCGTGGGGAGCCTGAGTAGCCCTGGAGTGATGGTCTGGATACCCATTACTTGTGGTCGTTATGTTAGAATAACCAGGACGTATGTACTTGATAGGTCCTGGGCCATCCACTCTTCCATGTCTTGAGATTTGGCTATTGGTCGGATATGGGTGTTGTTGATCATTGGTTTTGGTATGGAAGTCGTTGAACTGACTAGAGTTATCGATGTGATACTTTGATAATAGTCATGTGGTAACCTTGGTAATCATGTATGGTAAGATTGGCGAGATATAAGGGGGGTAGACTTATCGATGTTAGGTTACCCAGGATGACTGGTGTTATTCGCCTTGTGACGGACTTATATTGGATGATTTGGATGTCATCCTTGGGTTGGATTGGTTGATGACCCATGAGACCCCTATCGAGTATGATGATTAGAGAGTGACATGTGGAGTCTAGGATTCCAGAGGTTATGTTTCAGGGAGACTCGAGGGTGTTACGCTATAAGATGATTGTGATCCCCACAACCAATATATGGTTGGGGTATGAGGTATTCAAGTTTACTGGTCACATGTGTGGTCTATGTGCCTAATGTATGAGATGCCTAGTGAGGGCTGAGGATGCCCAAATTTCTCAACCCATGCTTGAGATTATGCCTGGATGAGAAATTGAGTCTACAATGATTTGAGTTTACATGTGGATTATGGACAACTTGATAAGTAACGGTATGAGATAAGTATCCTGTATCACGAGTTAAGGAATTGTGGTTTCGTGGGAAGGTTGTGAGTAGTGACCTTAATAAGAGAGGCCAACATGGTAATGATTGTCGATTTTGAGTAAAAGAGAGAAAAAGATAATATTCGGATTTGCTATGGCTAAGGTTAGTGGATGGTGATACCCTTGGATAGCCATTGGACTAGTTATAGTTGGGAGTTGTGGAGTCGGGTAGTCTGACCACATTTGGGTGATGTGTGGTACCAGGATTGATGATTGGTTGGCTGGTGTACTTATATGTACCGATGGGAGTGTAAAATACTGAACAGATGTATTGAATGCCCTCAGAGAGAGAGATAGTTGAATAAGTGTTAGGTCTGATAGACCAAAGTAGGTTTGGGGAACATGAGTTGGTCTGAGATTTGTTGGAGACCACAAAGGATTGTAAGGATCTCTTCCATGTTTTTCCAGTTATGGTGATTGACCCGTAAGAGGTCAGAGTTATTGGAACTAAGAACTGAGTGGTGATTGGTTGGTATCCTCCTATGTGCATATGAGTGTGTTCAGGGCAAAATTTATGGTTAAATAAGTGCTAGGTTTGGTCGAACGAATAACGGTCGGGACTAGTGTGAATCCTAGGAAAAACAGACGTTTTGGTAAATGGAGATAAGAATTGAGATAGAATGGTTACAAGTGGAGGAACGGTGACTTATGTTCGATCACTCACTATGAGATTTTGGATTCGGTTAGTCGGGTGTTGATGCTAGTTGAACCCTCAGAAGTTGACCTTCCTTATATGAGTTGAGATCGACCCACGGGGTTGAGTATGCAGAGATCATATACCTTTGGGAAAGAATGTACGAGTACTGTATCAACCATCAGGATTAGTATTAATGGATAAAAAGGAAGGCCTAAAGTGTGATAAGGCGATGGTCGAAATATTGAGATGACGACCACATTGTCTGACAGGACCCGTCCCAATCCCACTGGGACCACCCGGGGACGTGACCCGCTCCCGTCTGACAATGACTCTAAACAGACCAAAATTACCCTTAAATAAAAACCGAAGACTTAAATAGATAGATAACGTACAAACACAGTGTTTAAAGTGATACTGTCAGACAAGGGAAAGTAAAATACAACATGTGAGCACACTAGTCAGAGTACATTTATTCGGTGCTCAACCTACCCACAAGTGGGTGTACAGGTGCACAGCTAGGCAAACTAAACCTCTGCCTCCTCCTCCGGATCCTCCTCCTCTATTGCCGTGTCAGGGTTTGGAGGGGTCAGTAAAACAAGGGTGAGTGGGCCAAAAATAACAGTTTAGAAATCAATATAATAATAAAATAATCATAAGGTTTTACCCCTCCGTTTTCCAAATCTTGCATGCAGCGAAAACATAATATTATAATGAAATCATAACAAATGAACCACAATAATAATCGTAAGGTGAAACTAACATATCAGTGCACTGTAAAACCCAACCCAAATGATGTCACGGTTCTAAGGCTACGCGTTGCCACTCAGGGTCTCACACCCGAGACTCTCTAGGTACATCAGCTCCCGGTATCCCGGTCACTGCCCGAGGTATATGAACATGCCTTCCTGAGAGTAAGCAGCCCAACGGGGGTCAACTCCACTCAGTCAGAGCCTCGTGACTACTCCAGGGTCCACCCAAGCCAACGACCCTCCCTGGAGGAGACAATATACACAGGTAGGAAAGTACAGTACAATAACAGTATAGTTTACCCTATGTCCCCCCGGACATCCCAAACAAAATCCACATATAATCCAGATGGGTCTCATGCCCAAAACATTGTAATAACATATATAAGCAGTTTATAAGACTCATTAGTGGAAATAGTAAAACAGTTTATGCATGCAAGCCTTTTATAAATCAAACAGCCCACTCACACTCGGTCCTTGCTGCTCAACGATCTCTATAAACCTGTATTATTATTCCTGAGGGTTACTTAAGGACCCTATAATATCAATACCAAGACCCTAGAACAGATCCGCCTCAAAAACGCATCCCGGGCACTATTCCCGGTGCTTCAAACCCCATTTTGACCAACATAACGATCTCCGATTGACATGAAACCACCTCCATTGGATCCGTATCGTCGAAACCTTGAAAATGGTACCGGCCCCACCAAAATCACTGTTCACACGCGCCCCCAGGCGCCTGGTCAACGCGTGGGTCAACGCTGCTACAGTACCGCTGACGTCAGCAGTGACGTCATGCTGACGTCAGCATGACGTCATCACTGACACTTGTCAGGTGACACGTGGCATGTTCTGATTGGTCCCTGGTCTGACAATATCTGACAGGATGACGTCATCATGACGTCAGAAGTGACGTCAGCATGATGACGTCATCATGCTACCGTATCGGGTCAGACCCGTTTGACTGGAACCGGGTCGCCGTCGACCCACGGCTTGACCCGATTCAACCGTACGATTCCGGCCACCATTTTCGACGGGGTTCATCCCTATAGGGTCGTCTAGGTCTGTTCTATGGTTCTACAACCTCAAAATGGAAAGAAAGTGGGAGAAAACTCACCAGTTCTCCTCTGAAACTCACGGTCAAAGTCCGATCGCCTTCTCCGGTGATCCACGCCGTCTCCGTCGTCCAAACCAGTCGTGGTTGACTCGTCTCTCACCCTAGAACATGTCTAACACCAAACAACTGAGTTCCTAGCACTAAAACAGGTTGGTCCGAAACAGGGGAGTAAAACGGGTTTTCGGGTTTTCGACCTTACCGCCGCCGTGTTGCCGCCGCAGGCCGTGCCGTCGTCCAGTTAAGCTCCTAGGGTCCTCACGGTGTAGACTGGAGCTTCCCCTGCGTCGAGATGGTGTGGTTGTCGAGGTTTGCTTCTTGGACCCGTTTCCGTCGTGTTTCGGGTCTGAGTTTTTGGACGGGATTTCGGACGGGAAAATGGGCTGGTGGTGGCTGGTGGTTGCACGGGTTGTGAAGACCAGATGATGGTGGTGCTGTGGGTGGTCGTTTGGTGCGAAGAGGATGGCTGGTTCGTGTGTTTGGCTAGAGAGAAAATGGAAGAAATGCACGGGTTTGTGAGGGGATGAATGTGTGTGTTTGTAAGCAAAGGCAGACAGAGATCGTGCATGAACAAGGGAAATCAGAAGAAATGAAGGGCCAGGATTCAATCTGGCCAGAAATCCAAGGGCTAGAAACAATTGGAGGGAAAATAATTAATATAAAAATGAGTTAAATAGTGTAAATTGCTTTATTGGAATAGTAAGGCTTGGATGGGTGACACTTGTCACCAATCCATCGGTTTGATTTAAATATTAGGTTGGCACGGATTCCCGTAATAAATTAATATTTTATTCCGTTGTTCTCGGTTCGTAAATTCCTCTAAAACGCTTCCTTGACCATAACTTCTTCATACGAACTCCGATTTCGGCGTGCCGCCTGTCTACAGATTCGTGACGTCCCGACCTACGTCATAGTCATGGGTCAAAGTCCAAATTGTTTCCCGGGTCAAAAGTCAAAGTTTCCCCCCCCCCCCCCTTCAGGGGCAAAATAGTCTTTTTACATTAAAATATTATTATTCTCGGTTCGGGTCGTTACAACCTACCCTCCTTACAGAAATTTCATCCTCGAAATTTACTCAAACAAGTATGGGTACTGCCCTCTCATCAATTCCTCGGGTTCCCATGTCGCTTCCTCCACCTCGTGGTTCCGCCATAGTACTTTAACCAAAGAAATCGTCTTGTTCCTTAAGACCTTTTCCTTCCTATCCAGAATCTGCACTGGCCGTTCCTCGAAACTCAAATCTGTCATCAGTTCCAGTGGTTGCTCTGGCAGTGCATGAGAGTCATCCCGAAGATACTTCCGTAGCATCGATACATGAAACACGTCATGTACTCGGGAAAGCTCCGAAGGTAGTGCTAAACGGTAAGCCACCGGACCAATCCTCTCGACAATCTCATATATGATCCCACTTCCATTGTGGAATTGGAAGTGGCTGCATAGCCCCATACGGACGCTGCCGTTCTGCTTTGACCTGCTGACAGATCAAACATTTGCTGACAAACTCAGCTATCTCCCTCTTCATCCCTGGCCACCAATAATAGTCCCGGAGGGTACGGTACATCTTTGTCCCTCCTGGATGCATAGCATAGGCCGAACTGTGGGCCTCGACTAAAATCTCTCTCCTCAACTCTGGTACCGCAGGTACACACAATCTCCCAAGCTTTACTAATGCTCCATCGCCCCTGACGGAGAAATCTTATCTCTGTCCGGATTCAACCTCGTTCCTGTAATCACAAAGTATCTGGTCCTGTAGTTGAGCCTCGATGATCCTGTCGACCAACACGGGTCGCACATGAAAGCTAGCCAACAAGGCTCCCTGATCATCCATCCCTAACATAACTCCGCTCTTCCGAAGTTCCACTAGCAAAGGAAGGTACACCAATCTCAAATGCGCAACTGATCCCGCCGACTTCCTGCTAAGTGCATCAGCTACAACATTTGCCTTGCCAGGATGGTACTCGATCGTACAGTCATAATCCTTCAACAATTCCAACCATCTCCGCTGTCTCATGTTGAGTTCCTTCTGAGTGAACAAATGTTTAAGACTCTGGTGATCGGTGAATATTCGGTATGTCACACCGAACAAATGATGTCTCCAGATCATTAGAGCATGAACCACCGCTGCCAATTCCAAATCATGAGTAGGGTAGTTCAACTCGTGCGTCTTCAGCTGCCGGGATGCGTAAGCAATCACTTTTCCATTCTGCATCAATACACAACCCAAACCCTGCAGCGATGCATCACTATATACCACGAACTCTCCACTGCTGTCTGGTAATGCAAGGACAGGTGCAGTGGTTAATCGGAACTTTAATTCCTGGAAACTCTGTTCACACTGGTCTTCCCATACAAACTTCACCCCTTTCCGGGTTAACCGAGTCAATGGTGCGGCAATCTGGGAGAAACCCTCTACAAATCTCCGATAGTAGCCTGCTAACCCAACAAAACTTCGCACTTCCGTCACCGTGGTCGGTCTTGGCCAATTCGTCATAGCCTCCGTTTTCTGAGGATCCACACTTATCCCCTCGGGTGATATAATGTGACCCAAGAATCCAATACTATTTAGCCAAAACTGACACTTGCTTAACTTAGCATACAGCTGCTCCTGTCGTAGTGTACCCAATACCATTCGTAAGTGCTCCTCATGAGCCCTGACACTCCTGGAATACACCAAGATGTCATCGATAAACACGATCACAAATTTATCCAAGTATGCTCGAAAGACTCGATTCATCAAGTCCATGAATGCAGCTGGTGCATTCGTCAATCCAAAGGGCATCACCAAGAACTCATAATGCCCATACCTCGTTCGAAAAGCTGTTTTCTGCACATCCCCCTCGGCTATTCTCAGTTGATGGTATCCTGACCTCAGATCTATCTTGGAGAAATACCGCGCTCCTTATAACTGATCGAACAAATCATTGATCCTGGGTAAGGGATACTGGTTCCTTACCGTAGCCTTGTTCAACTGCCGATAATCCACACACAACCGTAAACTACCCTCCTTCTTTTTCACAAATAAGACCGGCGCTCCCCATGGTGATGTACTGGGTCGGATAAACCCTAGATCCACCAGTTCCTGTAATTGGATTTTCAATTCCCGTAGCTCTGCCGGTGCCATACGATACGGTGCTTGTGAAATCGGTCGAGTCCCGGGGAGTAACTCGATCGTAAAGTCGATCTCCCTGGGTGGTGGTAATCCAGGTAAATCTCCCGGAAAGACATCAGGAAATTCCCGCACAATCGGAATATCCTCAATACGCAAAGATTCATCCGTAGACTCTACCACATAAGCAAGATAACCCTGACACCCCTTCTGTAAGAGTTTAGTAGCTGTGAGTGCAGATATTACCTTGGGTGATGCGTCTCCACACTCTCCCTGAAATATCACTTCCGGTAAGCCTGGACCTCTCAAAGTCAACCGCATGTTACCACAGTCGATGAGTGAATTGTACTCCGACAACCAATCAACTCCAAGTATCACATCGAAATCGTGAACATTCATCAGGATTAAGTCTGCCGGAAATTCGACTCCCTCAATCTCCACAGGACAAGCTCGTATCTCCTGGTTCACCCGGTAGGTCACACCCATCGGTGTCCCCACTCCCATCTCGTGCTCAAGTGCGGTCACCTCACGGCCCAACAGACTCGCACAACGCGGTGAAATAAAAGAATGAGTTGCCCCCGAATCCATCAATGCACGAACAACCATGCCATAAATATGTACAGTACCTGTCAACACTCCCGGAATGGATCTGGCCTGCTGCTGGGTAACAGCATAAACACGAGCCATAGACTCTACAGGTCGTCCCCGTCCTCTAGCCCCTCGATCACGGCCACGCACAACACCGCGTGTCCGGCTGCTGTCAGTCTGGGATGCTGTGCTCTGCGCTGGCGCAGTACTGCCGCGAATCAGTGGACACTCAGAAGCATAATGCCCCGGCTCCCCACAAGCGAAGCATGTGACCTCCCTAGGTCGACCCGAGTATCCTCCCGGTGAGATGCTCATCGGTGAGTAAGACCGCTGCCAAGCTCCAGAACGCTGTCCAGACCTCTGAGGACTCCTGAACTGACCAGAACGTCCTCGGCTGCCAGAAGACGAAGATCCACCAGAATGTCCTCCCTTCGAGCCACGACGGCTCGAAAATCCCAAGTGTGGGCGATCACGTCGCCGAGTCTCCCCCTCAGCTCGCTGACGAGCCAGGATACTGTTCTCAACCTTGGTCGCCGCATCAGTCAGATCCCTCATGGAAGCAAAGGGTGTTGCAGTCACCATCGCCTGAATCTCAGGTCGCAAGCCCCACTCAAATCTGCGACATCGATCTGCCTCGGTGATCACGAAGTTCTCAGCAAAGCGAGACAACATCAGGAAGGTCTCCTCGTACTCGGCTACAGTCTGATCCCCCTGCCGGAGTTACAGAAACTCCGCCTCACGGGCGTTGCGGAACGACCGTGGATAGAACTGGTTGAGAAACCGCTCTCGGAAGGTCTCCCATGGAATGGTGTGAACAGTCCAGCCGGCCAAAACAAGGTTGTGCCACCATCGATAGGCGCTCCCATCCAGTAGGAAAGTCGCCAGTACGACACGCTCCTCCGGAGGACAGTGCATGACCTCGAAAATCCTCTCCCAGCGTTCAATCCACTGGTGTGCTTCCTCGGGGTCGGTTCCCCCACTGAAGTGCGTAGCACCCAGGCGCTGAGCCCGCTCAATGCTCGCAGTGTCTCCATTTCCTCCATTGCCCTCGTCAACACGTGCACGGGGTTCACGTCGGGGAGGCATATCCAACTGTCAAGAGGCAAACAGGTTAAAAGACATCGAAAGCGACCATGTACAAAGTACAAACCGCTAACCTAGTACTCTGACCACTAATCCTAATGCTCTGATACCAAGCTGACAGGACCCGTCCCAATCCCACTGGGACCACCCGGGGACGTGACCCGCTCCCGTCTGACAATGACTCTAAACAGACCAAAATTAGCCTTAAATAAAAACCGAAGACTTAAATAGATAGATAACGTACAAACACAGTGTTTAAAGTGATACTGTCAGACAAGGGAAAGTAAAATACAACATGTGAGCACACTAGTCAGAGTACATTTATTCGGTGCTCAACCTACCCACAAGTGGGTGTACAGGTGCACAGCTAGGCAAACTAAACCTCTGCCTCCTCCTCTGGATCCTCCTCCTCTATTGCCGTGTCAGGGTCTGGAGGGGTCAGTAAAACAAGGGTGAGTGGGCCAAAAATAACAGTTTAGAAATCAATATAATAATAAAATAATCATAAGGTTTTACCCCTCCGTTTTCCAAATCTTGCATGCAGTGAAAACATAATATTATAATGAAATCATAACAAATGAACCACAATAATAATCGTAAGGTGAAACTAACATATCAGTGCACTGTAAAACCCAACCCAAATGATGTCACGGTTCTAAGGCTACGCGTTGCCACTCAGGGTCTCACACCCGAGACTCTCTAGGTACATCAGCTCCCGGTATCCCGGTCACTGCCCGAGGTATATGAACATGCCTTCCTGAGAGTAAGCAGCCCAACGGGGGTCAACTCCACTCAGTCAGAGCCCCGTGACTACTCCAGGCTCCACCCAGGCCAACGACCCTCCCTGGAGGAGACAATATACACAGGTAGGAAAGTACAGTACAATAACAGTATAGTTTACCCTATGTCCCCCCGGACATCCCAAACAAAATCCACATATAATCCAGACGGGTCTCATGCCCAAAACATTGTAATAACATATATAAGCAGTTTATAAGACTCATCAGTGGAAATAGTAAAACAGTTTATGCATGCAAGCCTTTTATAAATCAAACAGCCCACTCACACTCGGTCCTTGCTGCTCAACGATCTCTATAAACCTGTATTATTATTCCTGAGGGTTACTTAAGGACCCTATAATATCAATACCAAGACCCTAGAACAGATCCGCCTCAAAAACGCATCCCGGGCACTATTCCCGGTGCTTCAAACCCCATTTTGACCAACATAACGATCTCCGATCGACACGAAACCACCTCCATTGGATCCGTATCGTCGAAACCTTGAAAATGGTACCGGCCCCACCAAAATCACTGTTCACACGCGCCCCCACGCGCCTGGTCAACGCGTGGGTCAACGCTGCTACAGTACCGCTAACGTCAGCAGTGACGTCATGCTGACGTCAGCATGACGTCATCACTGACACTTGTCAGGTGACACGTGGCATGTTCTGATTGGTCCCTGGTCTGACAATATCTGACAGGTTGACGTCATCATGACGTCAGAAGTGACGTCAGCATGATGACGTCATCATGCTACCGTATCGGGTCAGACCCGTTTGACTGGAACCGGGTCGCCGTCGACCCACGGCTTGACCCGATTCAACCGTACGATTTCGGCCACCATTTTCGACGGGGTTCATCCCTATAGGGTCGTCTAGGTCTGTTCTATGGTTCTACAACCTCAAAATGGAAAGAAAGTGGGAGAAAACTCACCAGTTCTCCTCTGAAACTCACGGCCAAAGTCCGATCGCCTTCTCCGGTGATCCACGCCGTCTCCGTCGTCCAAACCAGTCGTGGTCGACTCGTCTCTCACCCTAGAACATGTCTAACACCAAACAACTGAGTTCCTAGCACTAAAACAGGTTGGTCCGAAACAGGGGAGTAAAACGGGTTTTCGGGTTTTCGACCTTACCGCCGCCGTGTTGCCGCCGCAGGCCGTGCCGTCGTCCAGTTAAGCTCCTGGGGTCCTCACGGTGTAGACTGGAGCTTCCCCTGCGTCGAGATGGTGTGGTTGTCGAGGTTTGCTTCTTGGACCCGTTTCCGTCGTGTTTCGGGTCTGAGTTTTTGGACGGGATTTCGGACGGGAAAATGGGCTGGTGGTGGCTGGTGGTTGCACGGGTTGTGAAGACCAGATGATGGTGGTGCTGTGGGTGGTCGTTTGGTGCGAAGAGGATGGCTGGTTCGTGTGTTTGGCTAGAGAGAAAATGGAAGAAATGCACGGGTTTGTGAGGGGATGAATGTGTGTGTTTGTAAGCAAAGGCAGACAGAGATCGTGCATGAACAAGGGAAATCAGAAGAAATGAAGGGCCAGGATTCAATCTGGCCAGAAATCCAAGGGCTAGAAACAATTGGAGGGAAAATAATTAATATAAAAATGAGTTAAATAGTGTAAATTGCTTTATTGGAATAGTAAGGCTTGGATGGGTGACACTTGTCACCAATCCATCGGTTTGATTTAAATATTAGGTTGGCACGGATTCCCGTAATAAATTAATATTTTATTCCGTTGTTCTCGATTCGTAAATTCCGCTAAAACGCTTCCTTGACCATAACTTCTTCATACGAACTCCGATTTCGGCGTGCCGCCTGTCTACGGATTCGTGACGTCCCGACCTACGTCATAGTCATGGGTCAAAGTCCAAATTGTTTCCCGGGCCAAAAGTCAAAGTTTCCCCCCCTTCAGGGGCAAAATAGTCTTTTTACATTAAAATATTATTATTCTCGGTTCGGGTCGTTACATTGTCGGATCAGGTATTACTTGTGGAGAGGATTGTCATGTTGGATAACCTAAGGATCGGTGAAATCCTGTTAGTTACGGAACTCCATAGGGTTGGAGTAGTACATGATTTCTGATAACTTGGATGGTTGGCGTCCAACTGCAGGACCATACTTGGTGTATGGTGGAGTCAAGGTTAAGAGAGGGTTGTTATTTGCGATATAGTATGAATGATTGTACTGAGTGCTTATTGGAAATAGGAAGGAATCAGGAGAAAAGGTTAAAAATCATTATGCATATTTTCCCTGGGAAAGGGATATGGTGTGATTGACCTAGTGAGGGGAATGAGTTCCCGAGTTATTGAACCATGTGAGTTTATCGGCCTGGTGGCCTGATGACAATTGTGCTGATTTAGCCATTGATTCATGTCACGAGTGGATGACATGTAAACGAGAAAATCTGACTGATTCTGGTGTATCTTGGATTGTGTGGACTCGAACGTGAGTTAGGCTATGTATTCCGAGCCTGTACGTGGCACGACTGCCAATGGGGAAGGATTTTATACAGAGGTTGAGATTGGTTGTATGATTCTATACGTTGGGTATGACATACCCGTTTGAGAGTGTTTCTGTTCGGTTATCGTAGATATGTATCCTCGGGAAAATTTTATGGCTCCCACTAATTGGAATTTCAAGGACGAAATTCTTTAAGGGGGGTAGGTTGTAACGACCGAGACTTTCGGAAAAGGGAAAATTTGGAAAATTTGAAGAAAATGACGATTTTTCCCCTAGGTTGGGTGAACGATTGACTTTTACACGAGCGGTCAAACGGACTATGACCGATGACTATAACGTAGTTCGGGAGGTCACGAGTCCATAGACAGGTGGCACATCCGATTCCGACGATCATGGAAGAAGTTATGACGTTCGGAAGTTCAAGGGCATTTTCATAATTAGGACGAAAAGGGGGAAATGTTGACCTTTTGATTAACCATCATTTTTCATGCAATTCGAGGACCGTTAGGTAGGTCTCGATGCCCTGAGTCCGTAGGCAGGCGGCACGCTGAAAATGGACATCGGACGGATAAGTTATCGGTCTAGAAAGATAAGGGCATTTTGGTAATTTTGTGTAGAAGGGCAAAATAGTAATTTTACACAGGGGCACTGTTTAAAAACTAGGGAAGCAAAGACTGAACACCCATACTGTGAGTGGTCTGATCAAGGATTTGTTTAACCTTGTTAGTGGCTGGACAGGAGAATTGTTTAACAGCTCTGAGTTAGTGGAAACAGTGGGGTGTGGGTTTGAACCAGAAACCAGGCACGGGAGGAATTTAAAACTGGGTTTTGGGGTCTTTTGCGGGAAACAAAGAAAGTGGGACTGAGATTCCCTTGGGTTGCCGTGAGGTCTGTTTTGATTATAGGGAGTGAGAGTGAGTCGGGAGAGTCATTTTGGAGCAGAGGGACTAAGAATTCGAGAGAAAAACAAACGGGAAGAAAAACTGGGAAAATTGGAGGGAAATTATAAAGTTTGATTGTGAGTCGAGAGGGACAAAACCAAGGATTGAAACAGTCTTTTGGGACCATTTAGAGTTCAACCGTATCAATATCGAAAGGAATCGACAACATTTTGGCCAGGAACCCAAGTTCCAGTTTTGAAGAAATTTCAGACTTGAGGACGATCACCTACATGTAAGTTTTCCTAAAATTGGTTGTGGTTTAAGGTTCGTTTAGGTCCTATGAAACTTCAGTTTAAGCTAATTTGAAAATGGAGTTGAGTCGAGTGAGTTGCAACAGTTGACCCGTTTGTTTGATCACGGGTCGAATGGTCGATTTAGGGGTTGTTGAGGATAATTAACGAATGGGAACCTAAATTCAAATGTAAATGAAGGATTTAGGAGGAAGAAGGAAAGGAATTGAGTGAGTTTTGATAGGGATTTAACCGGGTTGTGTCGCGGGTTGAACAACCCGTTTGCAGGCTAGTCGGGTGAAGACGATGACTGTAGCTATCACTGTAGCAGGCGCGTGAGATTCACACGCAGCCACTCACGGCGGCGCGTGAGGGCTCGTGGGCCCAATTCTCGAGGTGAGTTCAACATGACTTTTACCGTATACAATGTAACGAATATTTTACCGTTGGTTTCGAGTTAATCGGACACCGTTTCGAGTTAATCGGACACCGTTTCGATATTATTTCGAGGGTCCGAAGGTTTATGTTACGTTTTTAATTAATATTTAATTCCAAAAAAATTATGGGAAATTAGTATGATGTTATTTGAGTCCTTAGTGACACTGAGGAATGTTTTCGGACAGGATTCGAGATTTCTGGAAAATGTCGGAAATTACGGAAACGCGTGCAGCGCGAAAGCGAGCGTTATGTACAATGTGTGAGTGGACTTTGCTTTCAAAATTTAATGCATGCATAAATTTTTTCTATGATTTCTATGATTATGATTATGACTTGTGATAATTACGATTTTCGTATTTATACGTATTTTGGTATGCAATACATAATTGCACATATTTCGAGACTATGGTTTCTCTTATGCTTTGATGATAGTTTGATGAACGATTTTACATGATTTGTGAGTATGATGTTTTAAGGATGTTTTGATTATGATTATGAGTATGACCTACGGTTTTGAAACGTATTTCGAGATTATTATGGATTAACGTGTTTTACGAGATTTCGAGTATATTGTGATTTGATCATGGTTTTGATGTTTTGACCTTGAGATTTGAAATATGATGTGATTTCAAAGATTTAAAACGGATTTTGGAATAGTTGATTTCGGGCTTGATGCCCAAGGCATAAAAGTAATTTGATGAACGAGATTTTTGGTTTCGGAAACTTGATGATAGATTTCCGGATTTGAGTCCGGGACGATGTTTCCGGATGCCAGCTTACGGAATCATTATTGTGAATTCGGATTCGGGAATGGATGACGGATATGATTGGGGATTTGAATGTGAAATTCGGACATAAGTCCTATTATGGCAATGTGATTTCGGATTGGTTATGGAATTTGGATCACGATGAATCCTGGATTGTTGTGATTTACAAACGGTTTTGGGTTTGAAGATCCGGTACTATTGCTGGATAATGTTTTGGGTTTAAAGACCCGGTTAATTGATGAAGGGGGCGGGCCCGGATTGGGTTTAAAGACCCGAATTGAGTTTAAAGACTCGTGAGTTTAAAGACTCGGTTATTCCGATACCCCCCGAGGCCTATTGATTATGTTCTGAGTTTAAAGACTCGTTGATATCCTGAGAAGGCCTGATTATGCGCATGGTTTTGAGTTTAAAGACTCGGGCGCACTTGAGATCCAGCAGATTGATTGACTTCTGAATTATTGTGGATTTCTGATGTTTTTCGGATGTGTTGGGCAGTGGCCCGGTTTTTATGGTTTGATGGATTTGGATTATGTTTTGTACTTGGATTTGATTCATGATTTTGGGCTGAGGCCCCGTGTTTATGATTGCGGGCTAAGACCCGAAGGTCAAGAAAAGGAAAATGATTTGTTTTTAGTACACTGTTTTCTTATGTTGAAAATGTAACGGATTGCGAAATTATTTTCGAATGCATGCATTGGTTTTACGTGGAGGGTAGAAATGTATTTCTGTAACTGTTTTATAAACTTATTCGTTTTTGTCCACTCACACCTTTTGTGTTTTTATTGACCCTCCAGGTCGTGCCGCATTGAGCGAGGCTGATCGAGAGGCAGAGGCATGAGTGAGTACGTGTGTGGCTATCCCTTGTTTGGAAAGTACTGAGGGTAATTTGGGAACTTCAGGCGACTTGCCAGACGGGAGCAGGACCGGGCACGGTTGTCAATGTCCCTTCGGAGGAGGTCCTGTCATAAGCAAATTATTAAAATCACTAGATTCATATACTAGTCCTCGGTCACTACGTAATCTCTTAATCTTTCTATTAAACTGATTTTCAACTTCAGTTACGAAAACTTTAAACTTATCAATAGCTTCACTTTTGAATCTCATGAGATAAATAGAACAATAATTTGAACAATCATCAATAAAGGTCATAAAATAGCGTTTTCCATTCCTAGTCTGTGTTCCATCAAATTCACATATGTCAGAATGAATTAGATCAAGAAGTTCTGTTTCTTTAGTCACTGAATGACGTGAACTTTTTGTGATTTTTGCTTGACTACATAATTCATACTTCTTAAAGTCATTCAAGGTCATGTGAGGAATAAATCCTACGCTACTCATGTTTTTAACAAGTCTTTTGTTAACATGAAAAAACCTAGCATGCCACGTATTAAAAGAACACACCATGTAAGCATAAGCAGATATTTTATTAGCATCAACATTCAATTTGAACATCCCATCAGTAGCATATCCCTTACCCACAAAGATACTATTTTTAGTAAGAGAATACATATATGCTCCAATGGTTTGAGTGAATCCAGCCTTGTTGAGAAGATAGCCTGAAACTAGGTTCTTCTTTATTTCTGGAGTATGCAGAACATCCTTGAGAGTTACAGTCTTTCTAGATGTAAATTTCAGCTCCACTTCTCCAGTGCCAGCAACATTTGTTGAGTGAGAATCACCCAACAACACTTTCTTGTCCTCGATCTCAGAATAGGTCTTGAATAAGGAACGATCGTAGCAGACATGGCGAGATGCGCCAGTTCCACCCACCGCCCCTCGGATACATCAACCATGTTGATTTCATAAATCATAGCAATTAATTGCTCTTCAGTTAGGTTGGCCACTAGAGGACGACGCTTACTACGACAAATCCGAGCAAGATGCCCTGGCCTACGACAGTTATAACAAATAACCTGTCCCGAATTATCTTCTCGTGAATGGGCTGATTCCCATTCTGATTTGATTGAGCACCACGGTTCTGATTTTTGTGATTGAAGCCTTTCTTATTATGATACTTCATATTCTTGACGTTTGGCTTCAGGACAGCAAGAGCCTTGTTTCTGTCGGCATCTTTCTTGCTTTTAGACACAATCAGAACTTCTTCCTTCAACTCCTGCTTCCTAGCTTCCTCTTCAATGCGAAGCCGAATGATCAACCTCTCATGGGAGAATTCTTTGTTTTTGTGGCGGAGAGCATTCTTGAAGTCCTTCCAGGTTAGTGGTAGCTTGTCAATGATCACAACAACCTGAAATTGTTCATCTAAATTCATACCTTCAAAGATGATCTCATGCGCAATCCTCTGCAGCTCATGAGATCAAGCTTCAACTTATTTGTCATCGACCATTTGATATTTCAAATAGCGACTGACAACAACTTTCTTCGCACCTGCTTCTTCAGTATCATATTTTTTCTGAAGTGAGTCCCATAATTCCTTAGTAGTGTGATAATCAAAGTAGTAATCGTAAAGTTCATCACTCAATCAATACAGAATATAATTTTTACAAAGAAAATCCTTTTCAATCCAATTCTCTAAGGCTCAGGCTTCTTCTTCACTAGGTTTATTAGGCATAGGGGGTATGGTGGTTATGCAGTTAGAGGCTACCTTTTTTGTGGTAAGAAAAAAAAGCATTTTTTGCCTCCAACATTTGAAGTGGAGACCTTCAAACTTGGAGGATTTGTTGAAGTCTGGAGTTGAAAATTTTTCGTGATCCATGGCAGATGAAAAAGAACGTCTTAAAATTGTAGGAAGTAAATAATAGAGGAACGAAATTATCAGGAAACTTAATGCCGTAAATTATTCTTGGGATGAGTCGCGGACAATGTCGCTCTCTTTAAGACGTTTCGCAGCTCTGCCCAAGATGTGCCAGCAGTTCAAAATTGGACACGCTGTCCCTAGGATAAAACAGCCACAAAATCACTTGTCTAGTTCTTCCTTGCACAGAGAAAGAACCAAAACAATCACTCTTCTAACCTGCTCAGAACTCCCAATTCTTTGAGAAAAATAAAGTGATTTTTGCTTCAGGTAGTTGTCATTGAACTAAAACGATATATTTATGCACACCCAAAAAATGAACATTCAGAGATAGTGGTCAAAAAATGAAGAGATGTATTTCAGTAGTTGAGAAAGACCAAGTCTCACTCTTATCCAAATAAAAAATAAACCAAACAAATTAATTTAATCCTGATTTTTTTTTTTTGTAAAAGCAAAACTGACCCAACACAAGTATTATCCAATTTTTAACAAGTAACAGGCAGATCAATAACACCTCAGTTTTGACACACAAATTTTACACGGTTAGATTAATTCACCTTTCAATAATTGAGATGCAATTGAATTTTTAAGATTAATATTTTTACTCAAATAATTATCACCTTCAAAAACAAAATCCTACATTCCTAATTAAGATTTGTCGCCCATTAATAATGTAATAAAATCTTTTTTACTTATCATTTTCCTTATAGAATTTCGTATTTAATAACCAAAAAAAAAATTCTCATTCCTCTTCAAGCATGTTACCGACACGGCGATAAAATAAAAAAATGTAATTTTTTTGGCAGTAGAGTTGAAGGGGAATTCACGGGTAGTTAAGCGAGAAAACATTTTTTGGGGATTTCAATCTCTGGGATTTTTAAGAAGATCACCTATGTTGAGGAAGAAGAGGAAGAGAACTAATGATAATTAAGTTTTTAGTATATTATTAATATTTAGATTGTATAGTGTATACAAAATATCACAATTCTATAAGTTTCACAATTTCACCATTAAATCCGGCGAATAATTTTGAAGATATGCGTTACTTTTTTGTTTGAATATATATAGATGAAACAATGAAGAAGATACACAAAATGTTAATTGTTTGGGGACTCCAACCAAAGTAACATACGGTACGTAGAGAGATTAATTAATCGAACTAGAATTTCAGATTAATGTATAAGAAACCCCATGTAAAATTGTTTGGGTTTTCGATCATGAATTAATTCTATGTGCTCGGGACTGGATGAAGAAATAGTGAGTTTTACAAAATTAAATATTGAGAATAAATCCAACATAAAAATGAACGTTAAGCAAGAAATTTAGTCAAGAGTTTCTTTTTTTTTATCTCATAAAAGTGTAAAAAGTTGAGGTTCCATCCTAAAATCAATTGGCAATGGAGGGAGTAACAAAAAATCATATAAGACACAAATTGTAGTTGTGCTTTTCCGATGTGTGACACTTCATCACATCTTAACACGCCCCCTCACGTGTGACGGATTTTTCAGCCTATCACGTAACTATTTGAATGTATACGTGTGACACGTGTGACAGTTAAGCCTATCACATGAGATAATCTTGCTCTGATATCATATAAGAAGTTGAGGTTTCACGCCAAAACCAATTGGCAATGGGGGGAGTAATCCAAGATCATATAAGACACAAATTGTAGTTGTGCTTTTCCGATGTGTGACACTTTCCTCACATCTCAATAAAAAGATGATTGTTCAACTTCATTTTATTAAAGGTTTCAACTAAATTTCTGCATTCTTCACTCCACATTTTTCTAATAATTTCTTCCATGCCTAAATTGCACAATAATCATAAAAGAATAATGGAAATGATAAAATAGCAAAGTTCTACATTTTCAAAATGTAACTTATTTTATGGTGAACAATCTGGACTGTGAAGAAAGATGCACAGAAAAGACAAGGAGATGAGAGAAGGGAGAAGGACGGTGAAGAAAATGTAAGGAAGGAGTGGGAAGTTGAGAGAAAAAAAAGGAAAAATGGCTAATTTTTTTTTTTGTGTCATAAGAAAAATAATTAATGTTTGAAAGAGGATTATGGAAAAATAATTAATGAGAAAGGAGAGAGAATAATAATTTAAATGTTAGAGGATTTTTTTCTCAATTTATAATTATTTAAATTAATAAAGTTTAATATGGAAAATTAGATTCATCTGAATCATTAAAAATATATTGAACTAATGGTATAAAATTTGTCTCAAATCTTGTGTTAAAAATGTGTTCTCATCGATCCGGCTCCTATATATATAAATATATATAATAGCGTGCGTATTTTACTCAAATATGTATATCGTACCTAATTAAGGGTAGGAGGTTTAAATTTTTTAGATAAAAGGGTAGAAATTCGTTAGAACTATGAGATCCTAGCTAGTCCTACAAGTGATGTACGTGTCTTTAGTTGCATGGTTAAAAAATTTCGAAAACATTCAACCCCATTAAAGAATATGAGTTACGTACCTATACGAGGTAGCAAAAATTGGAGGCCCCTCAAAAATTAGAAAATGCAGCGCTAGGAACCAGTTCCATGCATTGTAGGCAATGGATGTTCGAAACCTATGCAGCAAACTTAGTTTACTAAACCTTAATTAGGAATATCGTCTAAAAATAACTCCTAATTTTTGCGGTGCTTCTCTTTCCAAGTTCAGTATAAATTTGGCTGAGATTAATGGTGTTTCAACATATACCAAAACTTATTATTACAAGTAAAGTGAGAAATACGTGAATTACGATATGGATCTGAAACTGAAAAGTGTTTTGCCAGTCTTTGTTGTCTTATTGTTCGCATCCACAGCTAAAGCGCAGAATGGTGTCTTCGATGTGACCAAGGCTCCTTTTAATGGAAAGCCGGACACTGATATCACAGCGGTAATTAAGCTTGCTATCATTATATTAATATGTTGTTTTCTTCGTAGTGCACACACGAGCTCGGTCGATATCAGGACAGTAGCACATCTTACGTTTTTCGTAGCCATGAGACAGGCAATAATGAGATTCAACTATATTTATTTGGCCACTAAAGTGGTTGATGATTTTAGGGTTTGGCGAAAGCTTGGACGGATGCATGTGCCGCAGCAACAGCAAGCAGAGTTGTTGTTCCGGCCGGAGAATTCACCTTTACAGGAGCACTCTTCAAAGGTCCTTGCAAGGCTCCGATTACGTTTCAGCTTGATGGCACACTCAAGGCTCCACCAAAAGGCGAAAACCTCCCGAAAAAGGACACTTGGATTGCTTTTGATCACATCACCGGCCTCACCATAACCGGCGGAGGAGTTTTTGATGGCAATGGAGCTGAGTCGTGGAAGAACAATGATTGCCACAAGAACACAGCTTGCGACAGTATTATCGTAAGTTAATTTCTTTCATTTTTCCGACAATATAAGTTTGGTAATGAAGAGGACTTTATTAATTAGTTTAATTCATGTTATGTGCAGAATATTAGGTTTGACTCCGTTACCAATGGAAGAATTGAAGGTGTAACTACTAAAGACAGTAAAAACTTCCACGTTAATGTTATAGGGTGCACCAATATTGCATTCCAACATTTCACGGTGTCAGCACCTAAAGAGAGCGTCAACACCGATGGAATTCACATTGGGCGCTCGACCGGGATCAACATCACTGATACAACAATCGGAACCGGGGATGATTGTATATCCATTGGTGACGGCACAAAAGACCTGACAGTGACCAATGTTACTTGTGGACCTGGCCATGGAATTAGCATTGGGAGCCTTGGTAGATATCCAAAGGAAGACCCCGTCTCTGGAATCAACATTAAGAATTGCACCTTGACCGATACATCAAATGGTGTTAGAATCAAGACATGGCCTTCTTCCCCAGGAGCCAGCACTGCCTCAGATATTCACTTTGAGAATATTGTATTCAATAACGTCGGAAATCCTGTCCTCATCGACCAAGGATATTGCCCATATAACCAATGCAAACAAGAAGTAAATAAGTTACTTCACATTGAATTCCTTGTTAATCATGTCATTAATTATCTAGCTATATACATGCATGAATTAGGGTTAGGGTTAGGGTTTGGCGAAACCAACAAAATTTTATGTACGCATTCATGCAGGCTCCATCGAAAGTGAAGATCAGCAATGTGAGCTTCAAGAACATTAAGGGCACATCTACAACTGCACTTGCTGTGAAGATTGCATGCAGCAAAGGCCTGCCATGTGAGAATGTGGAATTGGATGACATTGATATCAAATACACTGGAAAAGAAGGACCTGTTACTTCTGAGTGTTCTAATGTCAAGCCCACCATTACTCGAGTCGCACAATCACTTGCTTGTGCTAAATCTGTATGATGGATCCATGGATAAAACGAAGCCCCGCCGCGGAAGCTGAAGAATTAATTAAATCTAATTATTGTTGTAATGATCAATAACTGAGCAGATATGAGGGGTAGAACATATAACAAAAATGTTTTCCTTGTAAATGAATTAGAGCTGCCAGGAGGCCCTTAGTTAAGTGGTGTACATGAGAGACAATTCCAGATGTCCTCAAACAGAAACCACTAAACAAGTAAAGGACAACGGGATAAAACCTCCAAAAATTCTTTTTGGAGGATAATGGCTTTGTCTTAAAACCTCCAATTGTAATAAAAAGAGAGAATAAATTCTTTTTGTGTTCAACATGATGCCAATTTTATTTCCTTTTAAATCACTAATTTTTGGCTACATTTTAATATTTCAGAAATAAATCATTTCCAAAAATTCATTGACATTTTTTTCGGCATTTAATATTTATATAACATAAAGTATATATGTCATGATTGCATAACATTATAAAAAAAAAAATTTATGTAGTGTAAAAGACCGTGCATAATTATTTTATGTATGTGACTTAACCTTTCAATTTGTGTTATATATTGCCGAGTACTTTTTCTTACTTTGTCTCTTCATTTCTTGATCTTTAGTTTCTTATATATTATCTCTAATTGGTGTGTTGGCAATGTAATGCGTATCAATCCTAGTTTGCCTCATGCTTGTTTAGTACTGGTGAGAAAGATTATTATTTTTTAAAACAAAAGACCTTTCCCGATGAATCTTTACCCTTCCCGATGAACCTATTTGTTGACTTAGACAACCTTAGGATGTAATGACCCGAAAATTCAAGAAAATAGAAAAATGACTATTTACCCTGAAGGTTACGAAGTTGACTTTTTGACCTGGATACTGGTTGGATGTTCCGAGAAGACCGTTACGAAGATCTCAGACTCCTGAGTTTATGGAAAGTCAGTATGCTTGAATCGGAGATTGGAAACTTTCAATACGGGGACAAAAATTGAGTAGGGGTATTTTGGTCATTTTGAATATTAGGGCATTTTGGTAATTTTACAAAAACGGTCTAGGGTTGTCTAGAACATTCTAGTTCTCTCCCCTATCTACCTCTTCCACTGACTTGTTGTGTCTATAAATTGTTGTGGGTTGTGTGAGAAGAGCACCTCAGTGGAAGGTGGCCGAATTGAAGGAAAAAAAGGAGAAAACCTCCCCAAAACCACCAACCCATCAAATAAAGATCAGAAAAGAAAGGGAGAGTGAAGGAAAGGAAGGGAGAGGAAGGAGTGAAGGAAAGTGAGAGAAGAAGAAGTATAGAATGGGTGTGAGGACATGGATCCAAAAGCCTTAGAACACAAGCTATGAAGTTAAATTTCAAGTTCTCAGTTTTGGACGCGTAAATTGAGTATTGTGTAATTTAAACCATTTTTGTGTCATTTTAGTATTGGTAAATAGAGATCGTTCTTATCCGGGAAAATTAGGAAATATTAATAATATGTTAGTGACAAAGAATAATGAATAATCAAAGAATAAAATAATGAATGAATAAAGGAATAAAGGAATAAATAATAAATTTATTGAAGAATAAATGAATAAAAGAATAAAAGAATTAAGAATTAAATGGGGGGTTTTGAGGGATTGTGATCATGATATAGACAATAAAACAAGTAAAACAAATATGAAATTATTTCTACTCCTACTTTAACATTTGTACAAGTAGACTCTCTTTAAACACAAAATTCACCAACACACTAACATTTGCATATATTCGAATCAATCACGAAATCATACGTTCACAAACTCATAATCGTTCAAACATTTTTCATATTATAAATGCACGGAACAACGGATTTTTACTTATAATACAATTTACCTTATGCTTGTGATTTAATGAGCCGAACAACGATCATACAATAAATCTCTTTAGTTCTACTCTAAATGCGCCGAATCAGCGGATCAACATTTAATTTCGAAATGAAGATTAAGCTCTAAAATGTAAGAAGTAAATAATTTTTAGAAAGTAAAACACATGGAGATTGTATTCAATTTTACAAAAGATAGAAGGAAAAACTAACACATATATTGCATTATAAATAAAACCAATAACAAATAAAAGAGTTTAAGAGGATGGAGAGCAAATGTTACACTTCGGAATTGATGAAAACAATGGATTGTTTTTCACAAGGAACACCGAACAGCGGCAGGAACCTTGTGAAGATGGAAATGATAAAAAAAATAAAAATTCGGACTTGAACTCTTAAATTTTGTATTGGACATATTTTTCCATAGTTTCTCCTAAGAAAGGCTCAAAATGTGTCTCAAAACCAAGTACCTAAACAAGGAAAATGAACTCCTATTTATAGGGAAGAAAATCAAATAAAACTCTAAAAAAAATAAAATATAAATAAATAAATAATTGAAAAGTGAAATGATGCGATTAGCTGATTTTTGGGGAAAATATGTTTGAAAAAACAGCCAAAATGGTTGAAAAATCAGCAATTAGGGCTGCTTAAGTGACTCGGCCTCCATCTGCTAGAAAAAAGTAGAGGATTTCGGCGGCTGTAGGTAGGTCAGGGGGCGGATAGGTCGCCGGCTGTGCACTGACGAAAGGAGCGGTTGTCGGTAGCGTACGTTGACACTAGCCTAAGGTCGTCACGCGTCAGGCACAGACAGTAACAAGGGATAGTTCGCATACGCGCTCCGAACTGCGCTTCTAGACTTCGGTAGGTTCTGACTAGCGCGAGTAGCGGACTGAGGGAATTGGGCTGGCGCACACGAATTGGGCAACGGGTTGTGGGCCGTCACGTAACCCGGGCTGGGCTTCAGCGGGCCGATGGGCTTGGAATTCAATTTGGACTAAAGTAATTGTGGATTTGGGCTAATTCAGTGGCTCCACACCGAATTCCTTTGTGATTTTTCGTGTCATCCTTGTTTCGTCCATAAATTCTTCGTTATAATTCCGGTTGGGATAATTTTTTCGCCAAAACGCTTCAAATTCCAAAATTTATTTAATTCTACAAAAATCCCACAAAATATATTATTTTCTCCAATTTTTTATTATTTTAATATTAAAAGTCACTCATAAAGTATATAAAATAATATAAAATAATGCTTAATTAATGACCTATCAGGCATATGAGTGTGTCCCTGAAGATAATACGATCATTTTGAGGCAAGAAGAGAGGACTTTGAATGCAGGAACAAGAAGAAAACAGACTTGGAAGCCATGGTTGAATGATGGGAAGCTCCAACCATGAACTTGGGTAAGTTTTTCTCTCTTTTAACTACATAGATCTCCTTCTGGGTTTCAATAGAAGGTAGTGGACGAAGAAGAGAAGAAAAAGCTTGAAAAGCAAACGTATTATGTGATAGGACCCATCCCAACTGGACTTTGATAACCGTGCCCGGTCCTGCTCACGTCTGACAAGTCGACTGAAGTCCCGAAATTACCTTTCAGCACCTGTCAGACTAGGGATAACTGCACTGATTTTCGCTCATGCCTCCGCCTCTCGATCAGCCCCGAATGTCGTGCCACGGCCTGGAGGGTCATCAAAACAGAAAAGGTGGCCACAAAATACATCATTTACCCTCCAGTTTATCAAACCATGCATGCATAAGGTCAAACACATGAATCACCGGCTTTCAAGCCAAACATATGAAAACATAATCACCTGACCACAAAGACCAAAACCCATACTCAATACCAGTACGCAAGCACGATCAACATCAAACAGCACTACTCACAAGTGCACAATCAATCAATCAATCTATCCGCACTATTCACAAGTGCACAAACAATCACACAGTCACATCCGCACTACGCGTAGGCCAACCTCGGGAAATTCACTCAGGCACCATCTGAGTCATATCAGTCATGTATGGGAACTGCACACGCACCATCTAGACGTACCACATACTCGGGAACTGCACTCACGCAACATCCGAGTCACGTCTAGGAACTGCACTCGCACCATCCAGACATGGTCCAATATCCACAATCACAAACACAATCCATACCACAAACACATATCAATCATATCCTTGACTTCAAACCAAGTCAAAAGCATTCCCGACAGGGCCTCAAGCCCAAATGCCATTTATACGTAAATTCGTAAAATCTCATTGGAAAACAATAAAATAATCCAGAAATCATCATTGACTCACCAATTAAATCAAAATATCCTTTTAGAAACCTTTTTTACTCCGGGCCTAGCCCAAAACATCAATTGCACATTCCTCGTAAAACGTGCCCGAAAGACCAATTAAAATAATCATTAAATCACAAATAATCATGCCAAATCATCATGACATCATTGCAAGACAAATCATGCAATCAATCATGTAAAACATTTAACTATGCATGCATAACGGTTTATAAAATAAACGTCTACTCATACACCGTCCAAACCGCTCTATTTCGAGCTGCACGCCTTTCCGTAATTTCCGGTACTTTCCAGGAATCATGAATCCTGCCCAAAATCATCATTAAGGGTCACTAATGACTCAATGAATATCATATTTATTTCCCATAATTTTTCGGGAATTAAATATTAATTTTAAATATAACATAAGCCTTCGGACCCTTGAAACAATATCGAAACGGTGTCTGATCGACTCGAAACTAACTTTAAAATGTTCGTTATATTGCATAGATCAAAAGTCGTGTTGACCTCACCTCGGGATTCTCACTCACACGCTCCCATGCGCCGGCTACAATAACCAGGTTACTGTTCATCGTCACCTCTACCCGTTTCCCTTGCAAACGAGTCATGCGGTGCAACCCGGTCGAATTTCCCTCTATTCTGTCTTGATTTCTACAATTGAACTGTGTATTAGCATCGTTATTCGTATAATTTAAGGTCTGAAATTTTAATTTTATTATCACTTACCTCGAACCATTGAATTCAACTTCACAACTTCCTCTTTGTCGCAGGAACTATTCACCCTTCAATCTCGATCAATTCCAATTGTTTTCTTGCAATTGATTCATCCAGAAGCATCATGGGATACTTATAAATGTTCTTGCAATGTCAATTTCATTGTTCCATATCCCCAATCCATTCGACTCAAGCTCGAAAATTCCCATGTTCCACCCTGTCTGTTCATGGCTAACAGGACACCAATTTCTTTCGTTTTTACACTGGTTCAACTTGACTTGAGTCTAGAAGACTTACTTAAGCCTCACTTTGCCTTGTAATGGCTTACAAACTCAAATTCCATTTGTTTTGGAGATTTGAATTTCAAACGGTTGGGTTTCGGGTTCTGGGTTTTTTTTCACGATTTTTCTATCTCCTTTCTTCCTCCTCATTCTCTGTTCTTCTCAGTTTGTCTCTTTCCAGGTCTGGGTTCAAGTGTTCATCGTTCTCCACACAAGGGATGTATGTATATATATATAGGGTGTAATTTGTTCATGTAATTGATTTAAGTGAGTTTCAGCGGCAACTGCCACTAATACCTTTCTGCTGAGTGACAGATGTCGTGTAGAAACCTTAGGACTCATCAAAAGTGGCTGAATCAGCCAATTAGCCCCAAATTACCATTTTGCCCATGCCGTCACAATTTACCAAAATGCCTTTCATATTCCCAGACCCGTAACTTTGTCATTCGAACTCTGATTGACGCATGCCACCTGTCTACGGATTCAGCGTCCCGAGACCTACCCAACGGTCATGGCCAAAAGTCCAAAAGACATTCTAAACAAAAAGTCAAATTTCGTCCCTTATAACCAGGGGAAAAATCATCATTTCCTTCCAACTTTTCCAATTTTTCCTTTTTCGAATTTTCGGATCGTCACATTATGATCGAGTCAGGCTGTAACTACCCGTCCCGAAATTTCGTGATTATCGAGGTTAATCAAGGATTAAACGAGGATTACTGAGATGATTAAGGTAAAGTGACGATTTTACCCCTAGAAGGGGAAAGTATTGACTTTTAACCTGGGATGTCAAATGCACTTGGACCGAGATCCATTACATAGATCGAGGCCTTACGAGTATGTAGATAGGCGGCACGACAAATTTGGACGTCGTAGGGAAAAGTTAAGGGTTTGGAACGGTTCGATCGAATTTTACGATGACACATTTTTCATGACAGTTGACTTTCAGTTATTATTAACACTAGAAGAAAATGTCTCATTTATAGCATTGGACTACAACACTTTTGCATAAGTTCTATGAAATGTGAATTTTTTTTTAAAAAAAAAAAATCCCCCTAAACGCTGTGAAAGGTCACAAAACACGCGGCTATCTGATGAGGGAAAACACAAATGAGGGTGGGTTACCAAAATTTTGAAACAAAAATGAGGGCAAAACTTACTAAAGCAAACCCAACTTGTTGACGACTCATGATTTCTTCAGTCTTCCCTCTTCTGATCACTTTTTTCTACTCTCTAAGAACCTATCTCATATCTATGTCTGCTTTATTAATCTCATCGACTACATCGAATGTTGTAACTCCCAACCATTCCTCCAAGAAATGACAACCTCCATTCTCTACCTTTTTTCCTCTGTCATCTAACAATTTCATTGGGGTAATAGATTTCACTAGCATCTAAAAATTTCAACCATCTACGAGCCCTATGCACCTATCACCACATTCTCAACCACTTTAAGCATCAATCAGGTATACATCTGTTTTTGGGCTTAAGTGTCGAGTTTTTTAATTTGAATTTACTATCTATATAAATATGAAAACTATCTTCTAAGTTTGTTCAAACCGAAGGGGGTGGCTATTGACTACCCATGGGATTAGGTGTTTTCGTTTTCTAAAACTTCTTTAGAAAATCTTCATATTTGTTATTAGCTTTTGAATTTTGGATCGACTATAAATGTATTTTTAATCTGATTTGATGCTTTGTGTGCAAAGTTCTATTGGTTTCATGCTTTTGAATATTTTAACTGATAGTTGAATTCTTTCAGTTGTGAGTGCAATGTTTAATGAAGTACCTTGTTTGCTTTCTTGTTTTTTTTTTCTGAGGTAGATATGAAGCTGGTTTTCAAATAATAAGTTGCATCTAATTCTTTGTGGCAGCGCAGATTGTGGAGGTATTGAGCATTTGCTTTAGCCAGATATATCTACTTATGTATATGTACGGTAGATGTGAAGCGGGTATGTAGTTAACTAGGGATATTAATGTTATCAACTAAATTTATGACCTTCAATACACTACAAGAAAAAATTGTTGCGCTAACAAAATTGTTTTGTCCGCAAAGGCCAAAATTTGTCAGGAAAAGTCTAAAACAACAAAAACTTTTGTCGACTACATCGTCACTATAGGCTCGCCAGGAAAGACAATAGCCGACAAAAAAATTGCATTTTGGTGGGGTAGATCACTTGCCAACAAATTACTTACGACAAAATATTTCGTTGTAATTTATGTTTACGACAAAATATTTTCTTCGTAACATGGTACGAACAAAACATTTAATTCGTAGTAACATTATATCAAAACAAAATTAACGACAAAATATTTTGTAGTAAAATTTTTAGGAAGAAAAAAACATTCGTCGTAAGAATACATAACAACGAAGTTGACGACAAATAGTTTGTCGTAAGCTATATTCACGACAAAACATTTTGTCGAAAATTTGATAAGATTGGATTTACAACAAACAATTTCGTTGTCAAGCTTAAGAACTTTGTCAGCAAATGTCATATGCTTACTAATTTAACACAACCTGTTTCCAAAATTATCAAGCAAGATTTGAAAGACACATTCTACAACAAAAGTTTACTTAATTTCCACCATACAAAAGTTAACAAAGTCATCAAAGAAGTTCACCAAGTTCAGCTTTACAATATTCTAAATATGGCTTCAAACAAGTTCACGTACTAAAACAATTTAGAAAAGCTAAACGTCCTCATTGGGCTGAGTAGTAGATGCTTTTCCAAGAGATGGTAATGGCAGCAAGACAAACCCAGGCATTATAGTCTATAATGTCTGCTGTATAACATCAAAAGCTTGCTGAAAGGCCTGTTGTCCCTCCAAAACCGATGCCAATTGTTGCTGAACCTCCACACGAGCTGCTTTGTCTTCCTCCACCATTTTCTGCAATTGTTGAACAGTAGCAACAGATGCTCGAGAAGACGACCCACGAAGCTCTCTACGTCGCCCTTTACCTAACCCACGAATCTAACATCCAGATTTAACTCCTAATACAGATGTCACGATCTTCAGTCCAGCATCAGTATCAAGTATAGGTATGTCTTCTAAAGGTGTACCCTATGGATACTCTTCTTCCAAGTTCCTAATATACTCCTCTTTCTTCTCCAACATTTCAACCTTCAAAAAAAAAGAAAAAAAAAAGGCATAAGAAAATACCAAGCATGGCTGAGATGAATGAAAGACGCATTGATCTGATGATCCTGATTAGATAAGATAAGGCTGCAGAGATTGTGCTGCTCTACTAATTATAATGTAAACTTCAACTCAAATATGCTTCTCATGCGAAAATTCACATAAAAATAGACAAAGAATTCATATTGCAACCCAAACAAGCAGAAAGACAAAATAGAATCAAACTTACATGTTTGGCCTTACCTATAGCATTCTTCCATTCCTTGTTTTTTCCTCCATAAGCTATCTCAAAAGCATCAACCTCCGCAAACTTCGAACCGACCTGAATATCAAAATTGAATAAGTGTCAAGTAAAACTAAATCATGACATTATGTTATGAAAAGAAAAGAAAATAATAAGGAAAAAACTATTAGATTAACGATATGATACGTTCCTTATTTGATACATTTTTATAGCCCTTTTCATTTGACTTTTTCTATGATTTGAGGTTATTTAGTCCATTCTGACTTAGTTTTGTGTTTTAATAGGATTGAGGAATAAAAGAGAAATATGCATCCTAGGAGAAGAAACTACCTATGCACAGCCATCCACTTTGCTGAATAAATTGTACCTGCTCGGGCTGAACTAGCTATTGAGCCATACATCGTTGGAAATATACGGAAGTCAGCTTTTCGAGAAATTTTACGGACTATGATTTGGAGTTTTCTAGAAGGATTTATGGTCGTTTAAGTACAGACTGTGCAACAGAGAAAAACCCGCTCGAATTTGTAAAGTTGCTGTTTTTCAGTTGAGGGCAAAATTTTCATTTCCCCCACAAATGGGTGAAACACACATCTTCTTTTAAGTCTGATGTGTTCTGTTAATCTTTTTCACATTTTGTTGCTTCTTCTTCTTCTTCTTCACCATAATCTGAAACAGTAAAGGATACACAAGCCTCCCTATCAATTACTATACCAAATTTCAATTTTATTTTCTCAAATAAAACGGATGGGTTCAATTAATTGGGCAATTTCAGAAGTTAATATCTCACTTATTGGCAATTATTTGGCCATCAATGGGAAGACTACAAGAGATGAACGGAAGGAAGAGGGAAAGGGGCAGAAATTTGAAATCAAAATCTGCTCTTCCTACTTAAGGGGAGGTGAGATTCTTGAACGGGATGTGGAAGAACTCTGCAAAAAGCCTTGAAGATTTGGGCAGCTGGAGTTCCAAAATCAGTATCACTTTTCTTATCCTTTAATTTATGATTTTGTTGTGTTTTCTTCATAATTATGTACTAAGCTTTCTTTGTTAGAGGTAGGATGAAACTCTAATTTGATTATTCAAATTTTCTGAATGTTGATTCTTTATCGGACCAAGGATTGAACTCATACATAAGGAAAGCTAGACCTAAAACTAGACCAAAGTTTTAGGGGTAGAAATCTTCCCAAGTTGAATTGGTAAAATTTATAACTTGCATTCAAGAATTTGAATAAGATAATTAGTGACTAATTCAATGCTCTAGTGTTAACTACAACCCAAGAAACTTTAAGTTGTTTTGATCTTTCAAATTGACTTTTGAAATTATTTTTGTTGTTTAAAATCTGGTTTGGTGCTCTGCCAATAATTCCCTCACTCAATTCACCTTTGTTTTTAATCTTAAATTTATGTTTGTTAGCTTAGTAAAGAGTCATAGTTAGGTTGAATTGATAAATTGAATTTAAACATCACTCCTTGTGGAACGAAACCTGTTTTAGTGAGCTATACTACATATCAAATGTGCACTTGCTGGATAAACGAAAGATAGAATAGTCTAAATTTAGGCTAATCAAAATCTTACATCATGTTTTTGGCGCCGTTTCCAGGAAGAGATTTATTAAATTCACCTTACTAGTTCAGTCTAAATTTATTATTTTTTTTATTTTGCATTCTTATCTTTATACTTTTCTATTATTTTTTTTTCATCTTACCTACTGTCACTTCTTTCTCTTCTTTTGTGTAGACAGTTTATGCAAGGACGTTGTTCTAATCATCCTGACATCATTCTGTATAATTCTGAAATTGAACGTGAGGTTAGGAGAATTCGAAAGCAAGCAAGAGAAGACGCTGAAATCTGTTTTGGGGAGTCTTTGTAGAAGCTTTTCATGGCGTTGGAGATTGGTAATAATGAACGGAGAACCATGAAGTCATACTCCATCCCAACACCTAGTGCAACTCCATCATGCATATTCTATCCTGAGATAACAGCTCAACAATTCGAGTTGAAGCCATCTATAATCCATTTGTTGCCATCTATCCATGGGTTACCTTCCGAAGATCCATACCGTCATGTCAAGAATTTCTATGAGATCTGTGCAACTTTGAAGCTTAATGGGGTTTCTAATGACAACATTCATCTTCGCCTTTTTCCTTTCTCACTCAAGGATAGGGCAAAGATTTGGCTTGATTCATTGGAGGCTGCATGTAACGACCCATCCCAAAGTATCAGGATTAATTTATAATTAATTATAGATTAGCGAGACTAATAAGAGATTAGTCGAGAATTATCGGACGTTCAAGGTGAAATTACAATTTTGCCCCTAAACGAGGACAAAAAGTTGACTTTTGATCCGGGAGGTCCGATGCACGAGGACCAATGACTGTGACATAGATCGAGACGTCACGAATCCGTAGACAAGTGGCAGATCAAAATCGGACATTCGACGGGGAAGTTACGGTTCACGGAAGCTTTGAGGTACTATTTACTGTGGCACATTTTACGAGTCAAAAGTGGACTTTTGTCCTCAAGTGGGCCCTAGATATTTGAATCAGGCCCAATGGATGAGTAAAAAGTGTCACCCATCCAAAACTCACCTAACACAGATCCATGCATATCCATTCCCTTTGTCCATGTTTTTTCAACCAAACCCGATGAACCCCAAAAACCCATTACCCTTTCCATTTGATTCTATGTGAGGCCTTGAGAGGAGTTGAGGGGAGTGTTGGACTAAGTCAGATAATGGCTGGCTGCAGGACCGCCGTAGGCGGCGGTGGGAGCTCACAACCAAGGTAGCCCATGACCCTTTTTAATTCAAATTTTGGATTTTGGGATTTGGACTTTTTGAATGAGTTCTAAGATTTGGGGGATATTGTGGGGGGTTGTTTGAGTCGTGTGGGATCACAAATGGCGGCTGAGGACGGCTCAGCTAGCCATACTACGCCCGTGAAGGATTTTCGGTGGCTATCCACCAAACTTCATTTCCTGCAAGGTAGGATCAATCTAAACCCCTAAACCTTCTTATAATGATCCTATGAGCTTAATGGAACCCTTAGGATTGAGTTTTAGCCCATGGTTATGCCCAGAACATGGATAGGAAATTTTGGGTTTAAATGGATTATTGAACCAATGGATTTTAGGATTGATTTCATGAAAAAATGTGAAGATATGGAGGTGAACCGGCCACTTCGGTCTACTTAGACCAGCCGAACCAGAGGACCGGTTCGAACCGACCTATCGCGAGGAAGAAGAAGCCTTGTAGCTGGTGCGTGAAGCACATGCGCAGGGCCTCTAGGTGGCGCGTGGCGAAAAATGGGGAGAATTTTGGGGGTGACTTCAACTTATAAAATCATCTATTTGATGTAACGAACATTTTGGGACAAGTTTCGAGTCAATCAAACATCGTTTCAATATAGTTCGGGACGTTTGAAGGTTTTGGATAGAGTTTAAAAATCGTTAAAAATTTGGGAAAATTACGGGGCTTCAATGAGAGATTAATGAGGTAGTTGGTAACCCTCTAATATGATTTGGACAGGTTTGGGAGTCCCGGTGATGGGGATTAGCCCGGAGAGGCTTAAGGCTCACGTATCGAAGCGTGAATTTGGACGTTCTGTGAGTGGACTGTGTTTTATGAATCGATGCATGTATAAAATGTTTTATATGTGTTTGTAAACATGTTTTGAGATGGATTGAGTGCAAATGATTGTGGCGTTCAGTATTTACGTATTTACACGTATTTCGAGATTTCTAGTTTTATATCGTGCCTATACGTGCTGTGCTTACAACGATAGTTTAAGTAAATGGTTTTGGATTTAGAAAAGTGAAATCGGGCAAGAGAACCATTTGATTATGTCTCGAGCCTATGGCCCTATTGATGACCTACGGGTCCGAGGTGTGGTCGCGACAAGTATTGTGTGCACGACGACGGATGATACGACGTTCTTTTTTGGACTGGGGATGTGTTCCTTCCGGAGAGGTCACGATGCATGTCCCGTTTTCAAGCAGCCACTGGAGGCTCGATTTTGGAGTGTTGACAGTATATGAGATCAATCGGTGATGTGTGCACTATGATCTAGAGGTGGTCGCGGGAGTTGATATGTTCACGGCGACATACAAGGATTGAGAACGTTCCTGGACTGATGGTTGCATGCATTACTATGATTGGAATCGTGACTGACCCTGAGATAGACTCGGACCTAGGTCCTCCCAGACGTCGTAGATCCTAGGGGTAGACTCGGAGTGAGACCATGAGTGTATGCATACTATTATATAAATCGTGACAGATATTGTGGGACGAGTTCCCTATGGGCTATGTGCCAGTGATAGACATCAGAGAATGTCAAGGACGGGTTATATATATATGTATATGTATATGAAATTTCACAGAGATGTTTTGGGGCCGAGACCCCGTGTGCTATGATTCAGATGTGGATTTTGGGCTAAGACCCTACTGAGTTATAGCTTCGTATGAGAAGTAGTTTTAAACTGAGTTTTGAATGTAAAGAAAGTATTAGAAATAACTGATTTTATGATGTATGCATGTTTTTATGTGATGGGTATAAATCCCTTTACATGAAATTATTTTTATAAATTATTTGTTTTGTCCACTCACAGATTTGATGTTTTTAATGTCCTTCAAGTTGGTCGCGGATGCGGACTGTAGTAGAGACCGAGACATCACACTCCTACTCCGATCTTGGTGCACTCAGGAAGCCCGGAGTGGGCTGAGGTTGGAATTATCCCTAATCTGACACATGGTTTCAGACAGGAGCAGGCACGTCCCACGTTAATCTTGGGGGATTTGGGACGGATCCTGATAAGTGGTATTAGAGCATGTTTTTCTTTCAGTGTGACATCTGGTCAAGGATGTGATGTCTCTACAGTGGTAAGAGCTCATCATCAACATGATAGTTATGGTAATAGTATGAGGAACCCTGGGTAGATTATGTTTGGCACGAGGTGTGATTGTTTATGGTCTGATTGGCATATGACGCCGCATTTTAGTGAGTTTTGATCCCGAGGGGATCAATGTGCATGTGAATCTAACGGCTTAGAGCCGTAGTGTTACTGGAGTTGGGATCTAGTGGACCAGTAGACACAGTATGACGACCTGAGAGTCGGGGCCATTGAGTGGTCAAGACAGACATGGATTGGAACAAAGTGGAATCAGTGGGGATCGGATGTTAGGGTCGTCCACGATAGAATTTCAAAATGGAGAGTTTACTACTAGGAGCAGTAAGGTGCACGATGAACCCAAGTTGAGACCGTTGGGAATTGGGACGTTGGATCCTAGGGACGTTGGATCCTATTTGGCATGAGAGGCCATGTTTTGTTGCGTCGAATCCCGAGTCGTCCACGATAGCATTGTAAAACGGGGAGTTCACTGCTAGGATCAGTCAATTGCACGAAGACCCTAGTTGAGACCGCTCGGACTAGGGACGTTGGATCCTATTTAGCATGAGGGGCCATGTTTCGGTATGTCGAATCCTGGAGGAATGTCGACTGGCAGGGGATGCCCCAGAGTAGTTTTTGTGCGGCATGGTAGAATGCGATTGCGACAAGTAGCGGTCGTGTAGTGTTAGGCACGGAGTATGGCCAAGTTCTTGTGGAGGCCAATGGCTGGGAGCCGTAGAGTTACAAGGGGACGAGATCCTCAGATTGTGTTTACTCGTTGATTGGACACTAGTATCAGGGTATGACGACGTTTCGGAGTCGAGAGCGATGGATCGGTCAGGATGGACGTGCTACACTGAGCAGCCAGGTTTGTGAGAACCCTAGTTGGTGGTTGATTGGACAAGTTACCAGGAGTGTGGTACTTGTGGACTGGTTCCCGAGGTGGACCGATCGAGGGACGTTCAGAGGATGTTCATTTTATAAAGGATTGTCAGAATGGTCATACCCAGAGTCGTGGGGGACGAGGGAGGCAGAGCCCCTTCGACTCGAGCAGAGTTACGTGACGATTGCCCGGTATGAGCAGAGTTTCGGGCTTGGTTTGATTCGCACTTTGTGTGGCGGTGATGTGATGACGATAACGAGGAGAGACGACACGCCACGAGCTGAGGGTATCTCAGTCGTGACTTGCTCATGGTTGGTTTCTATCACTACATGACGAGGAGGATTCGTCAACTAGTGTAAATTCTTGGGAGTTGTGTCTAGATTACAGATGATGGAGATGAACTGGGTGGAACCCAGTAGTGGTTGAACTGGGCGGGGACTCCGTCCCAATATTGATTGAGATGACTAAGAATGGACGACACGAGTACTATCATGGGGATTAGTGACTGGTTGGTCAAATATGGTGATATGCAGAGATTTGACTGCAAATCACAGCAAGAGCCTGTTGCGACTCTTCAGTCGAGTGATACATCAGGTTAGGATGAATTGACATCCTGTTAGATGTACATAAACGGTCGTAAAATGGATAGGCGAGTTGGATTGTTTACAGACACGTGGATGAAGTCCGAGTGAGTTGAGGGCTTGGATTGTGACCAAGTTGGTAGAATTGCCCTAGAGTGGTAAACATGTGAGGTCGGTGGGCACTGAGTGGGACATAGAGGATCTCGAGTGGCTCGGTGCGAGGTATGGGGTATACTTGGTTTGGTGATAGGTACCCTAGTTCGTTGTGGACGGACGACAAGAGTGTTGAGTGCTGGAAATTGATCCCATAGAGTTGGGACATACGGACCAGTATGCCGATGTGAACAGTGATGGAAGAAGCCGAAGAGAATCAATGGAAGTGTTTAGCTCAGAAGAAAAGGATTAAGCATTATAGTAAGTATCAGAGAATACTCTTAGTTGGAGAAGGAGGACTTCGCTTTTTCCACTAGCATGGTCAGAGCTTTGGGTTGGTCGTCGACGTGATGCGAGGCTTGAGTTACAAGTATGCTCGTGTAAGGAAGAAAGCTTAGTAAATGGAAAAGTTAGGTATGCTTCCAACATGGTTAGAACATTAGAATTAAGAGAAGTTGTGGTTGGGACAAAGAGAAGAGTGATTGCTTGTTCAGATGGCATTTCACGTCACCGGATGTGACGAGTGAATGTCCATTACATTAGATCCGCGATGGATAGAGGTGATCGAAGTGATTCTGGATCGAGGGGAGCGTGGATTGAGGTGAGGTTAGATCGAGGTGCGTCGGATCGAGTAGTGTGGTGACGATCCTGATGATCGAGATTAGATTAGGAAGAGATGAATAGCCGATGCCTTGAGTTGGATGTTGGCTCGTCTATCTCTGGGGTTGGTCAGGTGACCATGATGACTCCAAGAGGACACCTAGGATAGTGAGAAATCGTACGTGATGGGACGTTGCCTGAATGCAGTCCTTAAATAGGCCGGGTGTTGCCTTGATAGGTGACGTGAGGTGAGTGCTCAAGTGTGTAGTCCGCGATGGACGATGGGATTGACCACGGGTCAGCAGTATGTTTGAGTTTGGAGTTACCAGAGAGGATGAGTGTTTTGTCAAATGGATCCTCCGATGAAATCCTGGGTGGACGTGAGATGGTGATCAGACGAGATCCGATGTTGCTTGTACAGGGTGTACAGGAATCAAATTGGATCTGGTGTTCGACGAGGATTTTTATCCGATCGTGACAGTTCGACGTGGATGATGTTCGGATGTATTTCGACATGATGATAAGATGTCTGGACATTGAATACTATGCCTGGAGCAGAGGGGAGTAAGAGGGTTCAGTGTCGAGGTGAGCCGAGAGCTCAAGGCCGTGTGGGCCAGAGGAACCCTAGTGATTGTGTATGTGATGATTCCTACTGAGGTAAGTATTCGATGGGGTTCAGATATACCCCGGATGGGTGTGAGGTTGAATATGCATCGATAGGATGAGTAGTACGATAGTTGAGACTCAAGAGGAGTCAAGAATGTCCACGTAGATCGCTGAGTTATGTGAGATATGATACGAGGACCCGTAAGTGAGTTGAGATCTAAGTAGCTCAATGAAATCGCAGTGGAACTGGGAGTTGCCAGCTGGTCACGATGGTCGTGACATATCGTGGTAATGGGTTAATCGGTATTCAATTGCATTCTGAGTAGTATGGATTGTTATGATTCTCACTAGAGTCAGCTGGGACTCTAAGGAGGGTCAATATGGGTACCAAGGTCGATAGATGTCGCAGGTTTGAGGATGACATACGAGATGGGATTCATGCCATGGTGATGGCAGGATCTGGAGGATGTTGTTTCATTGGATACTGCGCCGGATGCCAGCTGGGATGTGATGACCCTTAGTGGGAGTACGTATTTCAGCCTAACGACTGTAGGTGGAACGTGTTAGAGTGGGAGACTCAAAAGGATTTGACGTCAACTTAGTGTAACTGACCTGTCCAAGTAGGTGACAGATGAGGCACCGACATTCTATCTCGAGTGAGACTTACGAGCCGATGTGTGGCTGTATCAGACATGTATAAGTACAGGAGAGTACCCGAGTACTTGGGTCAGTTAGAATTTCGAGGACGAAATTCTTTAAGGGGGAAGATTGTAACGACCCATCCTAAATTATCCGAATTAATTAAGAATTAATTACTTATTAGCGAGACTAATCGGAGATTAGCCGAGGATTATCGGACGTTCAGGGTGAAATTACGATTTTGCCCTTAAACGATGGTAAAAAATTGACTTTTGACCCGGGAGGTCCGATGCACGAGGATCGATGACCGTGACCTAGATTGGAACGTCACGAGTCCGTAGGCAGGCGGCACGTCGAAATCGGACATTCGACGGGAAAGTTACGGTTTACGAAAGCTTTGAGGTACTACCTACGATGGCACATATTACGAGGCAAAAGTGGACTTTTGTCCTCAAGTGTGCCCCAGATATTTGAATCAGGTCAAAATGGATGAGTGACAAGTGTCACCCATCCATTGCTCACCTAACACAGATACATGTATATCCATTCCCTTTGTCTGTGTTCTTTCAACCAAACCCGATGAACCCCAAAAACCCATTACCCTTTCTCCTTGATTCTATGTGAGGCCTTGATAGGATTTGAGGGAAGTGTTGGACTGAGTGAGATGGTGGCTGGCTGCAGGACTGCCATACGTGGCTGTGGGAGCTCACGGCCAAGGTAACCCATGACCCTTTTTAATTTAAACTTTGGATTTTGGGATTTGGACATTTTGAATGAGTTCTAAGATTTGGGGGGTGTTGTGGGGGGTTGTTTAAGTCGTGTGGGATCACAAATGGCGGCTGAGGATGGCTGAGCTGGCCATACTATGACCATGAAAGATTTTCGGTGGGTATCCACCAAATTTCATTTCCGGCAAGGTAGGCTCACTCTAAACCCCTAAACCTTCTTATAATGATCCTAGGAGCTTAATGGAACCCTTAGGATTGAGTTTTAGCCCTTAGTTATGCCCAAAACATGGATAGGAAATTTTGGGTTTAAATGGATTACTGAACCAATCGATTTTAGGATTGGTTTATGTGAAGAGATGGAGGTTCCAGTTGAACCAGCCGTACCTGAGGACCGGTTCGAACGGGCCTGTCACGAGGAAGAAGAAACCATGTAGCCAGCGCGTGAAGCCCACGCGCAGGGCCTTTGGGTGGCTCGTGGGGTGAATTTTAGGGGTGACATCAACATATGAAATCATCTATTCGATGTAACGAACATTTTGGGACAAATTTCGAGTCAATCGGACATCATTTCGATATAGTTCGGGACGTCCGAAGGTTTAAGATCGAGTTTAGAAATAGTTAAAAATTCGGGAAAATTACGTGGCTTTAATGAGAGGTCAATGAGGTAGTTGGTAACCCTCTCATATGATTTGGACGGGTTTGGGAGTCCCGGTGATGGTGATTAGCACAGAGAGGCTTATGGCACTCGTATCTAGGTGCAGTTTTGGATGGTCTGTGAGTGGACTTTGTTTTATGAATCGATGCATGCATAAAATGTTTTATATGTGTTTGTAAACATGTTTTGAGATGCCTTGAGTGCATATGATTGTGGTGTTCAATATTTACTTATTTTCACTTAAGTAAATGGTTTTGAATTTGGAAAAGTGAAACCGGGCATGAGACCCATTTGATTATGTCTTGGGCCTATGGCCCTATTGATGACCTATGGGTCCGAGATGTGGTCGCGACAAGTGATGTGTGCAAGGTGACGGATGATACGACGCTCGTCTCCGAACTGGGGATGTGTTCCTTCCGGAGAGGTCCTGATGCACGTCCCCTTGTCAAGCAGCGACTGGAGGCTCGACTTCGGAGTGCTGACGGTATATGAGATCGATCGATGATGTGTGCACTATGATCTAGAGTGGTCGCGACAATTGATATGTTCACGGTAACATATCAGGAATGAGAGCGGTCTTGAACTGATGGTTGCACACATTACTATGATTGGAATCATGACTGGCCCTAAGCTATAGGGCTTGATGCCCAGTGGATTTTGATATCGGGTTTGAACCCCAATTGATTGTGATATCGGGCTGGAGGCCCAGTTGATTAATGAGAATTCGGGTTTAAGACTCTATTGAAGTGTAATTTGAAAGAGATGACTCTTTTCACACTTATATGTATATACCCTCCTATATGAGCGGATTGGTCTCCTCCAAACGTTGAAGATCCTAGAGTCTCACGATACACACCCTAGCAATGAGTGAAAACAGGGAGCCATTCCAGGAGTGCTAGACGAACAAGGTCCGAACCTAGGTCCTCCCAGACGTCGTAGATCCTAGGGGTAGACTCGGAGTGAGACCTTGAGTGTATGCATACTATTATATAAATCGTGACAGATATTGTGGGACGAGTTCCCTATGGGCTATGTGCCAGTGATAGACATCAGAGAATGTCAAGGACGGGTTATATATATATATATATATATATATATATGCATATGTATATGAAATTTCACTGAGATTTTTTGGGGCGGAGACCCCGTGTCCTATGATTTGGATGTGGATTTTGGGCTGAGACCCTACTGAGTTATAGCTTCGTATGAGAAGCAGTTTTAAACTGAGTTTTGAATGTAAAGAAAGTATTAGAAATAACTGATTTTATGATGCATGCATGTTTTTACGTGAAGGGTATAAATCTTTTTTTATGAAATTATTTTTTTAAATGATTTGTTTTGTCCACTCACAACTTTGATGTTTTTAATGTCCTTCTGTGAGTGGACTTTGTTTTATGAATCGACGCATGTATAAAATGTTTTATATGTGTTTGTAAACATGTTTTGAGATGGCTTGAGTGCAAATGATTGTGGCGTTCAGTATTTATGTATTTGCACGTATTTCGAGATTTCTAGTTTTATATCGTGCCTATATGTGCTGTGCTTACAACGATAGTTTAAGTAAATGGTTTTGGATTTAGAAAAGTGAAATTGGGGGTGTTACCCATTTGATTATGTCTGGAGCCTATGGCCCTATTGATGACCTACGGGTCCGAGGTGTGGTCGCGACAAGTGTTGTGTGCACGACGACGGATGATACGAAGCTCGTCTTTGGACTGGGGATGTGTTCCTTCCGGAGAGGTCACGATGCACGTCCCGTTGTCAAGCACCCACTGGAGGCACGACTTCGGAGTGTTGACGGTATATGAGATCGATCGGGGATGTGTGCACTATGATCTAGAGGTGGTCGCCGGAGTTGATATGTTCACGACGACATATAATGATTGAGAGCGGTCCTGGACTGATGGTTGCATGCATTACTATGATTGGAATGGTGACTGACCCTGAGATATCGGGTTTGATGCCTAGTTGATTTTGATATCGGGCTTGAAGCCCAATTGATTGTGATATCGTGCTGGTGGCCTAGTTGATTAATGAGAATTCGGGTTTAAGACCCTATTAAAGTGCGATTTGAAAGAGATGACTCTTTTCACACTTATATGTATATACCCTCCTATATAATCGGATTGGTCTCACCAGATGTCGTAGATCCTGGAGTGTCACGATACACACCCTAGCAATGAGTGAAAAGAGGGAGCCATTCCAGGAGTGTTAGACGGACAAGGTCCAAACCTAGGTCCTCCCAGACGTCGTAGATCCTGGGGGTAGACTCGGATTGAGACCCCGAGTGTAACGACCCGTCCCGAATTCCAGGATTAGAGTAGTGACTAATGAAGGATTAATGAGGTTAATCGTGGGCAAAATGTTGACTTTTGACCCGGGAGGTCCGTTGGTCGAGGGCCGAGGACCATTACGTATATCGGGTTGATACGAATCCGTAGACAGGTGGCACGCCGAAATTGGACGTCGAACGAGAAAGTTATGGTTCATGGAAGTTCGATTACACTATGCACGCATTACAAGACAAGGGTTAGGTGGCAAAATCTGATTGGTTGACGTTTTAAGTGGAACCCATGGATTAGTGACAAGTGTCACTCATACCATTGGTCATTAACCCCAAATTTTAGATCTCAACATGGATTGGTGAGATTAATTTTATAATAATGGTTTTGTGATTTTTTTATAATTTCCTTAACCACTCTCTCTCTCAATCCCAGCCATCCATTCCATCACACCCTTTATCGTCACTGTCCATCTCATTTCTCTCTTACCTGATCAACAGCATCATCCATCTTTGTTTCCATTCACAAACCCAAACCCCCCCCATTCTCCATTTTCCTTTGAACAAACAAAAACACACACCTCACCACCATAATCATTTCTATGTTCTAGTGAGGGACTGAGAGAGAGTAGGACGGCACGGTGATGGACGATGGGCCACAGCGGTAGCCACGGCAGAGGAAACCCGAAACCGCAGGTAAGCAAGTTTTGAAATTTTGAGTTTGAGTTTAAGGGGTTTTTAGTCGATTCTATTAATGGGGTTGGCTTTCTGGTGACCTAAGGGAAAGGTTTGAATTGGAAGTGGAGGTCGAGGATGGTGCAGAAGCCCTGTACAGCGACTGGATCTTGGGCCGTGAATTTCAAATCGTGGAGGTACGATTTCGACTCGTATTTCATGTTTTTAATGGCTAGATAGATTAGGTTTGTTGTTAGAAACCTTTAGGAATCAAAATGGAACAAAAATGGATTGAATTAAGGGAGAGATAGAACTGGACCGGTCGCACCGGTCCGGTCCGGTTCAAACCAGTGAACCCGGTTCACCCTAGGAGAGGGACGATGAACAGTAGGCATGTGGGCTTCACGCGCGGCCCATTTAGGCTACGCGTGAGGGCGCATGGTGGGTCTTTTGGGGATGACTTCAATATGTGAATTAATCTAATTGATGTAAAGAAAATTTTGGGATTGGTTTCGTGTCGATCAGACACCGTCTCGATATTGTTCGGGACGTCTGAAGGTTTAGGATCGGTTTAAAAATAGTTAAAAATTCCGAAAAACTACGGGGCATTAGTGAGGGGTTATTTAAGTAGTTAGTAACTCTCTATTACGATTTGAACATGTTTGGGAGTCCCGGTGACGATGATTGGCCTGGGAGAGCCGAATGGCACTCGTATCGAGGCGGCATCTCGGACGGTCTGTGAGTGGACCTTGTTTTCTAAATTTATGCATGCATAAATGTTTATTATGTGTTTTAATATATGTTTTGTGATACCATGAGTGCATTTGTGTGTGTGCACATATTTCGAAGTTTCGACCTTATACGGTGCTTATACGTACTATGCTTTCTACGACGGTTTAAATCAAATGGTTTTGGATTTATAAAGGAGAAAATTGGGCTTGAGACCCATTTGGCTTTGTCTCAGGCATGTGTCCCTATTGATGATCTACGGGTCTGAGTCGTGGTCGCCGGGAGTGCTATGTGCACGACGACGAACGACGCGACGCTCGCCTCCGGACTGGGATGTGTTCCTTCCGGAAAGGTCACGATGCACGTTTTGCTGCCGACCAGCCACTGGAGGCTCGAATTCGGAGTGCTGACGATTCAGGATATCGATCAGTGATGAATGCACCATGATTTAGTGGTGGTCACGTTGATTGATTCGTTCACGGCGACATACCAGGATTGAGGGCGGTCCTGGATGGATGGTTGCACTCATCACTACGATTGGAATCGTGATTGACCCTGAGATATCGGGCACGATGCCCAGTTGAGTCATGAGTTCGGGCTTGAGGCCCAATTAGTGTACGTTTACGATTTCGGGTCGGGGACCCTAAATGGATTTTCTGGTTCATGACGCTTTATGGAGACTGGGCATGAATCCCTTGAAAGGTTTTAAGAATGTTTTCGATATATATATATATATATATATTCATATACCTTCCTTTATCTGGATTGTCTCCTCCGAGGAGGGTCGTTGGCCTGGGTGGACCCCGGAGTAGTCACGGAGCTCTAACTGAGTGGAGTAGCCCCCGTTGGATACCTTACTCTCAGGAAGACTTACGGATTATAACCCCCAGGGAGGGTCATTGATCTACGAACATTGACCTGGGTGGACCCTGGGGAGACTTGGGCTTTGAGACCCCAGGTAGCACGCGCATAGTTTTAGAAACCGTGATAGGATTGGTTATGTGATTTATATGTATATGTTATATGATATATGATGTACTGGTTTTGAGTTGAGTCCCACATGGATTTGGGATGTGGCCCGTATGATTGGTTTCATTTACGATTTTGGACCAAGGTCCTATTAGTTTGATAAATTGGTTTTCAAATGCATGCATGTTTTTTAGTGAAGGGTACAAATGTCTTTCGATAAAATGTTTTTAATAAATTATTTATTTTGTGCACTCACAGTTTTTAAATGTTTTGACTGTCCTTCAGGTTGATCGCTGATGCGGGCTGTAGTAGAGACCCAGACATCACATACCTCCTCCGGATCCTAGCGTACTATGAATCCAGGAGAGGGCTAAAGTTGGAATTTCCCTTGTCTGACACTCCGTGTCAGACAGGATCAGGCGCGTCCCGTGTTAATCACGGGGGGATTTGAGACGGGTTCTGACACCGAGTGTATGCATACTATTATATAAATCGTGACAGGTATATTGGGACGAGTTCCCTATGGGCTATGTGCTAGTAGTAGACATCAGAGAATGTCAAGGACGGGTTATATATATATATATATATATATATATACATTTATATGGAATTTCACTGAGATTTTTTGGGGCCGAGACCCCGTGTCCTATGATTTGGATGTGGATTTTGATCTGAGACCCTACTGAGTTATAGCTTCGTATGAGAAATAGTTTTAACTGAGTTTTGAATGTAAAGAAAGTATTAGAAATAACTGATTTTATGATGCATGCATGTTTTTACGTGAAGGGTATAAATATCTTTTTATGAAATTGTTTTTATAAATTATTTGTTTTGTCCACTCACAGCTTTGATTTTTTTAATGCCCTTCAAGTTGATCGCGGATGCGGGCTGTAGCAGAGACCGAGACATCACACTCCTCCTCCGATCCTGGCGCACTCTGGAAGCCCCGAGTGGGCTGAGGCTAGAATTATCCCTAGTCTGACACGCAGTGTCAGACGGGAGTAGGCACGTCCCACATTAATCCCGGGGGATTTGGGACGGGTCCTGACACTAGATCAATTAGCACATGGGAAGAACTGTCTCAAAATTTTCTTACAGAATTCTTTCCTGCCCAGAAAACTCAAGCTCCGAGGAGGGAGATTCAGAATTTCTAGCAAAAAGGTAATGAGCCTTTCTTTGAAGCATGGGACCATTACGAGGAATTTGTACTCAAGTTTCCTCACCATGGGTTTAAGAAATGGAGAATTGTTGAACACTTTTATGAAGATGTCATGCCTCTATGCCGACAAACAATTGATGCATCGTGTGGGGGTGCCTTGATGGAAAAAATTGCTGATGAAGCTTGTGAGTTGTTTGAGAAATTGTGTACAAATTCACAACAATGGGATTATGCTAGAGATCGAGGGGCAGCAAAGAAAGGAATCTATGAAGTGAGTTTGTCAAAAAATATGGAAGCAAAGATGGAAGCTTTAGCAAAGAAGCTGAACATGGTGGTGAATGTCATCTCTAAGACCCCAAAAGAGGTGTGTGCTATTTATTCTGACATTTCTCATTTGACTGAGGCATATCCTTTGAGTAGTTCATATCCAGATTTTGTTCAATAACATGCAAATCAAGTCAACATTTTTCAAAGGCAGAAATATGATCCATTCTTTAATACTTATAGTCCAGGATGGCGAAACCATCCGAATTTCTCATGGTCGAATAATTCAGGAGCTTCCAATGCAAATTCAAGACCATGGCAGCCATCTAATCCTCAACATGAGCCTAAGAAGACTTCTTTTGAAGAGTTATGCAACAATTCATGCAGAGAATGATGCAAAATCAGTTGCAACACCATCAAACAACGCAGCAAGCAATTTCAAAGTTAGAGGCTCAAGTTGGACAGATTGCTTCTCAAGTGTCTGAGCATGAAAAAGGGAAGTTCCCAAGCCAACCAGAGATGAGTCCTAGAGGTCAAGAACATGTCAAATCTGTCACAAGGAGTGGAAGAATTATCAACAAAGAGGAATAAGAGGCTGCTGTAAAATCTCCAGAAGATGGAGATGCAAATGAACAAAATTTGTCCAAGCATAATATTCTCACAAGTTGACCAACAAATCAGACCTTTGCCACTGCCAATAGTTCTTCCATGCTATCTACAAGTGTGGCTCAAGCTCCTTATCCTTCCCGCTTGCTATCTTCGAACAAAGAAGATCAATGGAGGGATTTGATTGAGACAGTAAAAAAGGTTGAAATTATTATTCCTTTGTTGAATGCAATCAAACAAATTCCAACTTATGGGAAATTCTTAAAAGACCTTTGCACTAATAAGATTAAAATCAAGGATTTGGAGAAAGTTCAACTCACGGCTGAAGTGAGTTCGGTATTACAAAGGAAGCTTCCACTAAAGCTAAAAAATCCAGGGAGTTTCACCATTCCTTGCTGCATTGGACCCCAACAATTCGAGCAAGCTTTATTTGACTGGGATCAAGCATAAATCTGATGCCGTATTCTGTTTACATGAAGCTGAAATTAGGGGAGCTTTCTTCTACCTCTATGACTTTACAATTTGCTGATCGTTCTCTTAAAATTCTTAATGGTATTGTTGAAGATGTTTTGGTAAAGGTTAATGATTTCATCTTTCCTGCAGATTTTGTGAGATGGACGAATCAGAGAAATATGATCGAGATCTTCTCATCATCTTAGGACGACCTTTCATGGCTACAGCGGGGGTCCATATTAATGTCAAGAAGGGTATTCTCACCTTGGAGGTCGATGAGGACAAGATAGAATTTCGAATCTTTGATGCATTGAAGCAACCCCTAAATAAATCAGATTGCTTTCGGGTTTATGTTGTTGACAAAATGGTAGAAAAAATACTTGTTCGAGAGAGTATTTCTGATCCACTAGAAGCTGGTTTCACTCAAGAAGCAGATCTGGAACCGAACAATGTTAAAGTTGAAGTCCACTCCATCCTGGATGCCATTTCTGAACATAAGTGGCGACAAAAATTTGAAGTATTGCCACCAATTCTAAGCAAAATGATGACATCCATTGAAGAACCTCCGAAGCTTGAATTGAAGTTCTTGCCTGCACATTTGAAATATGTCTATCTTGGGGATTTTTGAAACTTTACCGGTGATCATTGTTGCTGATTTGAGTCCTTTTGAAGAAGAAAAATTAGTTCAATTATTGAGAGATCATAAAATAGCGATTGGGTGGAGCATCGCTGATGTCAAAGGGATAAGCCTGACTGTATGCATGCACCATATACTCCTAGAAGACAACTCCAAGCCCAACCGAGATCCACAGAGAAGGCTAAATCCAAATATGAAAGAGGTGGTAAGATCTGAAGTGCTTAAAATCCTTGATGTTGGCATTATTTATCCTATCTCTGATTCTAGGTGGGTGAGTCTTGTGCAAGTTGTGCCGAAAAAAGTCCGGGATCAAAGTAGTGAAGAATAACAGCAGTGAAGAATATCATCAGTGAATTGGTTCCGACAAGGACAGTAACGGGTTGGAGAGTGTGTATTGATTATCGGAAACTCAACACAGCCACAAGGAAATATCACTTCCCTTTTCTGTTCATGGACTAGATGCTTGAAAGACTAGCTGGACATAGCTTATACTGCTTCTTATATGGATATTCAGGGTACAACCAGATCCCTATTGCTGCAGATGACCAAGAAAAAACAACATTCACTTGCCTGTTTGGAACTTTTGCTTACCGGTGGATGCCTTTTGGTCTATGTAATGTATCGGCAACTTTCAACGCTGCATGATGTCAATATTCTCTGATATGGTGGAAAGATGTATTGAGGTATTTATGGACGATTTCTGTGTCTTTGGTTCAGATTTTGATGATTGTCTTCATAATCTTTCATTAGTTCTAAGAAGATGCCAAGAAAAGAACCTTGTTCTTAATTGGGAGAAGTGTAATTTTATGGTTCGAAGAGGCATAGTTTTGGGGCACATAATCTCAAGTCAAGGAATAGAGGTGGACAAAGCAAAAGTTGACCTTATTTCCAATCTGCCAACACCAACCAATGTGAAGGGAGTTCATTCTTTTTTGGGTCATGCTGGATTTTATCGAAGATTTATCAAAGATTTCTCAAAAATCTCAAGACCATTATGTGATCTTTTGGTAAAGGATGCTGTTTTTTCTTTTAGTTCAGAATGCTTGGTAGCTTTCAATACATTAAAGGAGAAGCTCACTACAGCACCTATCATGCAGCCACCTGATTGGAGTATTCCTTTTGAGCTTATGTGCGACGCTTCTGATTATGCCATAGGTGCAATTTTTGGACAACGGGTGAAGAAGTTACCTCACATCATTTACTATGCAAGTCACACTCTTAATGAAGCCCTAGTTAATTATCCAATAACAGAGAAGGAGCTTCTTGCAGTGGTATTTACTTTAGACAAATTCCGGTCTTACCTTGTTGGTTGAAAGGTTATAGTTTATTCCGATCATGTAGCAATCTGTTACTTGTTGACGAAGAAGGATGCTAAACCAAGGTTGATTAGATGGGTTCTTCTATTGCAAGAGTTTGACCCGGAGATTCGAGATAAGAAGGGCAGTGAGAATGTAGTAGCAGATCATTTAGGACACAATGCATCCAATCTGCCCATATCTGAAAATTTTCCTGATTAGCAACTTTTCAGTATTGATCAACTCCCTTGGTTTGCTGATATTGTCAACTACCTTGTCACCAATCTCATGCCTAAAAATCTGCCAAAGAAGGTTCAAAAGAAACTCCGATCAGTTTCCAAGCAATACTTTGTGATGAGCCATATCTTTTTAAGCAGTGTCCTAACCAAGTCATTAGAAGATGCATGTCGGAAAGTGAAGTGCCAAGTATTCTCAGATTTTTCCATTTTGATGCATGTGGAGGACATTTCGGAGCTAAAAGGACTGCTTCCAAGGTGTTACAAAGCGGATTCTTTTGGCCCACACTTTTCAAAGATGCTCATGCTTATTGCACTTCATGTGACTGGTGCCAAAGAATGGGCAATATCTCTTCCAGTAATCAAATGCCTCTTACTAATATATTGATTGTTGAATTATTCGATGTTTTAGGTATAAAATTTATAGGTCCTTTCCTCCCTCTTTTTGTTATCTTTATATTCTTGTTGCGGTTGATTATGTTTCTAAGTGGATTGAAACAGTAGCATGCAAGACAAACAATCACAAGGTGGTGCTGAATTTTCTTAAAGATTCAATCTTTTCAAGATTTGGAACACCACGGGTGATCATAAGTGATGAAGGGTCACATTTTTGTAACAAAGGTTTCAGCACTGTCTTGAAAAAATATAACATCACACACAAAGTTGCAACACCATACCATCCTCAAACTAGTGGTCAGGTGGAGCTGTCAAATAGGGAGATCAAGCACATTTTGGAGAAAACGGTGCAGCAAAACAGAAAAGATTGGTTTTTGAGACTCAATGATGAATTGTGGGCTTATCAAACAGCCTATAAGACTCTGATTGTTATGTCTCGTTATCGATTGGTTTATGGAAAAACATGTCATTTACCTGTTGAATTGGAGCATAAAGCATATTGGGCTATTAAGCAATTCAATTTTGAGCTTCAAGAAGCAGGTCAAGTTCGGAAACTTCAATTGAATGAGTTAGATGAATTGAGGAATGAAGTGTATGAAAATTCCAAGATCTATAAGGACAGAACCAAGGTGTTTCATGACAAGTCCATTTTGAGAAAAACATTTGAGCCCAAAAAAGGTTTTGTTGTATAACTCAAGACTCTGATTGTTTCCCGGGAAGCTGAAATCAAGATGGTATGGACCATATGAAGTTGTCTCGGTATCTCCTTATGCGGCTGTGGAAATCATGGATCTAAAATCTGGAATGTCATTCAAAGTCAATGGACATCGGTTGAAGCCTTACTTGGAGAGTACTTTTGCAACACATGAAGGAGAGACGCTGGTTCTTCATGATCCAATTTCTGCATAATTCAGAATCATGTCTGGCTGAAGACATTAAACTTAGCACTATTTGGGAGGCAACCCCATTCTCTTTCCCTTCTTTTGGTTTAGTTTTGTTCATTTTTCAGCTCTGATTTTGCTGGTTTTGCATCTGTGTTCTCGATAATTCTTTTATTGAGATCATGTTTTAGGTTCTAATTGTCAATAGAAGGAGCTCTTGAGGAAGTACTTTGCTGTCAATGGTTGCTGAACTTTAGCTTGTCTATTCTTTGGCAGTGCTTCTCCATCTGCTCCAAACCAGGGACATTTACTTAATCTCCTCTCACTTACTGTTTTTGCATTCCTTTCTCCCTTCTTTACAATGAGGAAATTGTTGCATTCAAGTGTGGGGGTAGACGAGTAGCTTAAATTTTAGTTTTTGCATAGCTTGAAGCAAAGGGTTTATGTTCTATCAAAAATGTACCAATCTGTTTCTGTTTTTTTATTTTGGTTCACATTATCTTCTTTATTTTTCCATGCCGATTTCAACCATATAAAGAACGCTGAATTTGGCCAAGTGGTTTGAAAGTTATGGGTTAAACACTGAACAATGACGAAATTGAACAAAACTGCAGTTTGGAACTTCTTTGTTTTCATGTTGTTTGAGTCTTGTTGTGTCTTTTGAGTCTTATTGATTGCTTTTAAATCGTTTATTCAGTAGTTTGGTAAACAAAAATTACAAAAAAAAAAGAAAAAAAAAGAGAAAAGAAGTTGCAGAAAATAACCAAAAAAAAATCATTTTCTCAAGTCATTGTCCTTGTGCATCATTTTTCTTGCTATAATAAGGTTTGGTACTAGTGGTTTTGAAATGAGGAATTCCATATTGGCATTTTAGTGGGCCGATTATGGATGTGCAGTTCTTTATATTATCTTTCTATAGATAAATTCTATGATATTTTTGCTTGGAACTAGAAATTTCACATATCCATGTTGATGCCATTTTTGGTGGAGGAATTTACATAATTTGGAGCGTCATATACATCATTGTGGAGGCTTATAACCTTGTTAGCTTTTGAGCCAGTCCTTTTCTTTGTGAGAGTTATACACTAATTCCATGTTTTCTTGTCAAACTCCGATTTTGTGATCTCATTATATTTGGTTTGGTCAAGTACTGAAAACGACATCAAATTTGGACTATTACACTAGAACATCCTCCTTTATCTATTTACGGCTTTAAAATAACCACATGAGACCTAAGAAATGATATAGGCAGTTTTGTTGGATCGTTTGAGCCTTTCTTGCCTACCATATGTGTTATCTGATCCTTAGTTGCCCTTTTGAGCTTTATGTTAAGCTTTTTGTTTTTTTTAAGCAAAATTTGTCCCACCATATTTTGATAATGGATTTAACTTTCATTCAATAAGTTCCTACCTTCTTTTCTGAGAAATTGATACAAAGATTGATTGGTGATGCATCTGAGCTATTGAGACCATAGGATGAGAAGGCGTGTTTCAAAAGCAATTGAAAAGTGGAAATCTATTGTCAAAAGGAAAAGTTTGATGGAAAAAAAAAGAAAAAAAAGGAAGAAGAAAAAGAAAAAGGAGATATATGATTTGGTATGAAACACAAAAGGTACAAAATGTGGTGCTATTAAATTTGGTGTTATGCTCTGATTGTTTCACCTGTGATAGTGGTGAATTTCCATTCCTATATCAATACTTCAGAAAATTTGCATTCCATATCTTTTCTTTCATTAGTCATTTGCCTAAGCCTCGTTACAACCCTCGTACACACCTAATTGATCTTAGGTGTAGTGTGGTTTATGTGAAGAGGATAGGTAGAGGAGGCACTATGGTGTTTGGTTCAACATTTTCAAGTACGAGGCATCATGTCCTAGAGATCGAACTGTTATTCTTGTTCGCTTTGCTAACTAAATATATGTGAGCTGTTCTAATTTTCTTATTCATTCTCACATATATATTGAGTGAAACAGTTACCCAATTCTTGAGTTTTTTTTTTTGTTCCAAGTGAAATATCCAGTGAGATTTGAAGTTGAAGCACGGTTTTGTATGCGAATTCAAATTGTGTAACAACTGAGACTAGAAATGGTATTAAGATTGTTATATGCACACACACACTCTGAGCATAAATGTTAATGGAATATGTCTACGACTTGGATAATGCTTAGAACTGTTGCTTTTACTACTGACTTGCTCAAATGGTAGTATGGACTCCTAATTTTTTCCAAATGCCCTCTGATCTTTTCTTTGAGCCTTACATTTGAGAAGTTGTTGCATGACTTTTTCAATCTTTTAGCTTGCTTCTATTTTACTTTGCTTGAGGACTAGCAAAAATTAAGTGTGGGAGTATTTGATACGTTCCTTATTTGATACATTTTTATAACCCTTTCATTAGACTTTTGCTATGGTTTGAGTTTATTTGTAACGACCCAGAAATTGGAAAAAGGAAAAATTGGAAAATTTGAAGGAAATGACGATTTTGCCGCTGGTTATAAGGGCCGAAAGTTGACTTTTTGTTCGGGGACCTTATTTGGATTTTCCGGGAAGACCGTTGGATAGGTCTCTGGACGCTGAATCCGTAGACAGGCGGCATGCGTCAATCGGAGTCCGAATGGAAAACTTATGGGTCTGGGACGGCGAGGGGCATTATGGTCATTTTGTTGGTAAGGGACAAAAAGCTAATTTGAGCTGGGCTGTGATGAGTCGGCTGTTTTGGTGAGTCAATTTTGTGGATGAGGCTTTATTATCTGAGTGACATTTGTTACTGTGGGAGGATAATTAGTGGCCCTGATAATTAGTAAACGATAATTCTATATATATAGCTGTTTGAATACTTGATCGTGCAGGGGAGAAAACAACCAAAAATAGAGAACATGACCTTGCTGATCGATCTTACCAGCAACCAAAACTAATTGAGAACTGATTGAGAGTGAAATCGTGAGGAATTGTAGAGAAGAATAAGGGGAAGAAAAACCCATAGACTACCCAGAAAACCCAAAAACCTTTAATGGACCTTAGGATCGAATTTTAATTGTTAGACGTTTATGAGTGAAATTGATTGTGAATGTAGCTTCCTGGGATTGAGACGAGTCGAACCCAATGAAAATTGATGTGAATTAGAATCGTTTTGGACTAGAACAGAGAAGGGGAAGAATTGGGATTTTTGAGCTTGAGTCGAGGAATTTGAGACATGGAACGATGAAATTGGACTTGGAAATGTGTTTATTAGGATCTCACGATGGTTCCTGATGCATCAATTGAAGGGAAACAGTGAGGAATTGTGGAGATTGGACGATGAGCAGAGCTCGACTGTTCTTCGAGAATTCGAGATCGAATGGAAGAATTGAGGTAAGGTTCTATGTAATTGAGTTTACAGATCCTTAATTAAGGATTAAACGATGGTGTTGGATGATTGAATTGAAAGAAATGATGCAGGATGATAAGAATTGAGCCGGGTCACCTCGCGGGTTGCAGGACCCGTTTGCAGAGGAAACAGGTAGAAGAGACAACACTGTAGCACTACTGTAGCAGGCGCGTGAGTTTCACGCGCAGCCACTCACGGCGGAGCGTGAGGGCGCGTGGTGAGCTTTTTGGGGAAGTGTTCAGCATGTGTTTTACTCTATGCAATGTAACGAACATTTTAGAGTTGGTTTCGAGTCAATCGGATACCGTCTCGATAATGTTTCGAGGGTCCAAAGGTTTATGTTATGTTTTAAATTATTGTTTAATTCTCGGAAAATTATGGGGAATTGATATGATGTAAATTGAGTTGTTAGTGACCCTGAATAATGATTTTTGACAGGATTCAAGGTTCCTAGAAAATGTCAGAAATTACAGAAACGTGTGCAGCTCAGAAAGCGAGCGATTTGGACGGTGTGTGAGTGGACGTTTGTTTTATAAACCATTATGCATGCATAGTTAAATGTTTTACATGATTGATTGCATGATTTGAATTGCAATGATGTCCTGATGATGTGGCATGATTATTTGTGATTTAATGATTATTTTAATCGGTCTTTCGGGCACATTTTAAGAGAAATGTGCAAATAATGTTTTGGGCTAGGCCTAGAGTAAAAAAGGTTTCAAAATGGATATTTTGACTTACTTGGTGAGTCAAGGATGATTTCTGGATTATTTTAATGTTTTCAATGTGATTTTACGGATTTACGTATAATTGGCATTTGGGCTTGAGACCCTGTCGGGAATGCTTTTGACTTGGTTTGAAGTCATGGATATGATTGGTATGTGTTGTGGTATGGTATGGAATATGTTTGGGATTGTGGATACTGGATACTGGATCATGTGCTTAATGGTGCGAGTGCAGTCCCTAGACGTGACTCGGATGTTGTGTGAGTGCAGTTCCGGAGTATGTGGTACGTCTAGATGGTGCGTGTGCAGTTCCCAGACATGACTGATATGATTCGGATGGTGCTTGAGTGCAGTTCCCGAGGTTGGCCTACGCGTAGTGCGGATGTGACTGTGTGATTGTTGGTGCACTTGTGAATAGTGTGGATTGATTGATTGATTGATTGTGGATGTTGATTGTGATTACGTACTGGTATTGAGTACGGGTTTCTGGTCTGTGTGGCCAGGTCATTATGTTTTCAAATGTTTGGCTTGAGAGTCGGGATTTGATACTTGTTATGTGATTTGGTTGGAAAGCCGGTGATTGTTATACATATGTTTTACCCTATGCATGCATGGTTTGATAAACTGGAGGGTAAATGAGGTATTTTGAAATGCGTTTTAAACGATATTATTTTTGTCCACTCACACCTTTTCTATTTTGATGACCCTCCAGGCCGTGGCACGACGTTCGGGGCTGATCGAGAGGCGGAGGCATGAGCGGAAAATCTGTGCAGTTATCCCTTGTCTGACAGTTGCTGAAGGATAGTTTTAGGACTTCAGTAGACTTGTCAGACGGGAGAAGGACCGGACACGGTTGTCAAAGTCCAGTTGGGACGGGTTCTGTCATTATTTAGTCCATTTTGACTTAGTTTTGTGTTTTAATAAGATTGAGGAATAAAAGAAAAATATGCATCCTAGGAGCAGAAACTGCCTCTGCACAACCATCCAATTTGCTGAATAAACTGTACTTGCTCGTGGTAAACAAGCTATTGAGCTATACATCGTTCGAAAGATATGAAAGTCAGCTTTCCGAGGAATTTTATGGATTATGATTTGAAGTTTTCTAGAAGGATTTATGATCGTTTAAGTACAGACTGCGCAACAGAGAAAAACCTACGCGAATTTGTAAAGCTGCTGTTTTTCAGTTGAGGGAAAATTTGTCATTTCGCCCACAAATGGGTGAAACACACATCTTCTTTTAAGTATGATGTGTTCTGTTAATCTTCTTCACATTTTGCTGCTTCTTCTTCTTCACCAAAATCTGAAACAGAAAGGGATACACATGCCTCCCTATCAATTACTATACCAAATTTCAGTTTTATTTTCTCAAATAAAACTGATGGGTTCAATTAATTGGGCAATATCAGAAGGTAATATCTCACTTATTAGCAATTGTTTGGCAATCAATGGGGAGACTACAAGAGATGAATGGAAGCAAGAGGGAAGGGGGCAGAAGATTGAAAACAAAATCTGCTCTTCCTACTTAAGGGGAGGTGAGATTCTTGAAGGGGGTGTGGAAGAACTCTACAAAAAGCCTTGAAGATTTGGACAGCTGGAGTTCCAAAATCAGTATCACTTTTCTTATCCTTTAATTTCTAATTTTGTTGTATTTTCGTCATAATCATGTACTAAGCCTTCTTTGCTAGAGCTATGATGAAACTCTAATTTGATTATTCAAATTTTCTGAATGTTGGGTTATTGAATTTCAATTTAGCTTGATGAATTCTTATTCTCTGTTTTAATTGGGATTTATTTGTATTATTTTGTTGATTCACGACCAATAAAATTCTCATTTAGATGATTTTTTGTGTGGTGGATGAATGACCATTATATTGCACTACATTTAGCTTCAAGAGATTATGAATTGCAATTAACACATACTTGACCATAGATTGTGTGATTATATGATTTCTTGCTTTCATAAAGATTAAGGCATCCTTAGATTTAACTCTATACTAGACCAAGGATAGATTACATTTAAGGATAGTTAATTCTTTATCGGACCAAGGATTGAACTCATACATAAGGAAAGCTAGACCTAAAACTAGACCAAAGTTTGAGGGGTAGAAATCTTCCCAAGTTGAATTGGTAAAATTTATAACTTGCATTCAAGAATTTGAATAAGATAATTAGTGACTAATTCAATGCTCTAGTGTTAACTACAACCCAAGAAACTTTAAGTTGTTTTGATCTTCCAAATTGACTTTTGAAATTATTTTTGTTGTTTAAAATCTGGTTTGGTGCTCTGCCAATAATTCCCTCACTCGATTCACCTTTTTTTTAATCTTAAACTTATGTTTGTTAGCATAAAAAAGGGTCATAGTTAGGTTGAATTGATAAATTGAATTTAAACATCACTCCTTGTGGAACGAAACCTATTTTAGTGAGCTATACTACATATCAACTGTGCATTTGCAGGATAAATGAAAGATAGAATAGTCTAAATTTAGGCTAATCAAAATCTTACATCACGATACCGCTGCTAGTTCATCCACCAAGAATGACAAAGGACGTGAACCAGTACGATGATCAAAAGGCTTAGGAGCCTGATTCTCTTTGTTTGCCTTGGATTGCCTCTGAAATCAAACACTTACATTAGTTCATAAGAAATGATTATTAGTTAAAAACTTCACTGGTTTTTAGAAATGGACTTGAATTTTTTGAAGATACCATAAATCGTTCAGACTGAAAATGGGCACACACTCGCGGTCATTGTTCAGTTTTTCACTGCAGCATCTCTTTTGGAGGGTTCGCCAATGCATCTTCAGCAGATTCATAGTCACTGTAGTAGTCGTGCAACTCGCACTTGAACTCCCTATATCTCGATATAAATTGATCTTTGACATAGCTTACAACATCAGGGTCTTCCTCGTCGTACTTAAAGTTGGCCTAATATCAAATTAAAGAACATAAATGTTAGTAAAAAATTATCTTGTTTTAAGTAAGAAACTTAAATTTCAAAAAAGTATATCACCGTTATGAGATCAATAAGATCCTCCATTTCCTTGGCAGGGATATATCTCCAATAATCGTAGTTCATTGGGCAATGATTTTGCACAATAGCACCAATGTCATGAGCTAGAAGGCTATGCATTGTGTAATGAGTTGCCTTTCTGTTTATTGGATCATATATAACTCTATTCGGTTCCTTTGTTGTTCGCATAATCCTTGTGGTCTTAAGTTGTCGACATGCCCCCCACTGTTCCTTTGTTGTCAGCCAAAACACTAATGACTTGTTTCTTGAACATCGTATGAATAATGCAAAACTCAGAACATAACTCATAATGCAAGACACTGATCAGATTTGATGGGTTGTCGACATGCCCCCCACTGTTCCTTTGTTGTCAGCCGAGAGCACATGCATCCTTGTCATGTGTTGCTGTCAACCAAGTTGTAGATAATGAAATGTTAGTATTTGCAACGCAATCATTAGTATCCAATCGACACATTATCTAATCAAAACCTCACAGGCAAAGACAAGGAATGTATCAAATGTAATGCCCCTCAAAATAAGGGAGGTTTTACGCAGTGTTCTGAATATATATGCTGATACGAGATACATAATGCAAGTTCAGGTCTTGAATCTCCATAAGGTATAAAAATCAGTCACTGAAAATGTTGTATCGTAAGGAACACACAAGTGTTTCAAATAAAGAGGTAAAAATGGCAGAAAATAGACTTGCTACTCATGCTACCTTAATACATACAGAAACACACACAACGTTTATGGTAGAAACCTGCAAAACTTAGCTCATGAAATCTCTCAACTGGATAAACCCATAAGAAAGGCCAAACAAGCTTTCAGTCCAAGGACAAAATAAAACCTTTAACAGCAAGGACAGTGATAGACAACAAACAAAGAGTGTTAGCTACCAAAACCCTAGTCAATTAGTAAATGCATCAGGCATGTTAAACATACATGGATCTGATCAGATCATCCTACAACAGGGTCATCAATGAAAGACTCCATAGAAATTTCATTCACTTAACTTGAAAAGTAAAAGGTTGTAGATATAAGCAACAAGGAAAACTCAAAGACAACACATCAATTTTGATAACATAACAGGGTCGAAGCTAAGCAACGAACAACCTCCATTTCCAAATGAAAAAACAAGAAAATGTCAAATTAACTTTAATTACCTCAGAGATTGCCTCTCTTATTCTTCTTTAGAGCCACAAAACCTACTCATCTTCTAACAACTTCGAAGATTCACGTATCCTCGCAGTTTCTTTGTACTCCTATCATCAAAAACAAGGCTCAAAAGTCAAAACCATATTCTCGGTTTGATTCTGAAGAAAAAATATAAGAAAACAAAGGAACATCCCAATTGTTTTGCTTACCGGTTTAGAGACGGAGAGAGACTAAGAGTGACAAAGTCACTAAAACCCAAAATCAGTGAGAAGAGAGGCCAAAAGCTTCACCAAGTGATCCAATACCATCAAAATCAAAATCAAACTCAAAACAAAGCTCAAAATCAAAATCAAAATCAAACTCAGAATTAAAATCAAAATCACTCACAAATTGAAAAACTTAAGAGAGTAAATTTGATAAAAGGTACTGAGCTGAGGTGTCGAAGAACAATTTGGATTCGGATTTTAGAGCTGAGTCGTTAGCTCTATGACAGTTCAGATTTTAGAGCTGAAATTGTGGGAGAAGAACCTTTTGGATTTGGGGGAATAACTGATGGGATTTTGAACGGAGCTGGGAGAACGGCTTCACAAGATCTTGAACATAATCAATATGGCTTCGAAAATTCTTTTTTCACCAGGCTTCGTTTCGATTTTTTTTGAGTGTTTGAGACGACGAAATAATTTGTTAGGAGGCTCCTCAATTTTCACGTGAGCGGCAAAGCCCGCCAAATTTTATTTAGGTTATGTTTTGTGTAGAAATATTAAAGGAAGTTGGCGACAAAAATAAATAAATTTGTCGTAAACATAATTTTGTCGTGGAATTAAATTACGAAAAATAATTTTGTTAAGTAAGATAATTTTTTTTGTGTCATATATTGATTTAAATTATGGATAACAAATATAAAGATGTGTCGTTTAAGACTTATTTAGACGACAAAATAATTAATGACGAAATTATAAATTTGTTGTGAATATAAATTACAACAAATAATTTTGTTGGCTCAGATAAAACATTTGTGATGAATATTGAGTTAAATTCTAGGCGACAAATATAAAAATTTGTCGCTAAGACATATTTAGCGGACAAAATATATTTTGTCATCTTTTTTTTTGTCGGCATAGTAATTTTTTCTTATAGTGATAACACTTAATATAATAAATGATTTTATTTTATTTTAAATCGGGGTTTGATCAGGACGTAGGGGCCAATTTGGTCTTCTCTTTCAACAGTTGGGGTTATGCCGTTGTGTGCCATCACGTTGAAGAATCTGGTCTAGGTACTGTATTGTACGTACTCTCTATCTTTTTTATCTTCTCTTTTTCAATTTACATCTCACCCATGTTCAAAATTTCCCGATGGCTTGAACTACACCATGGAGTACTTATATTTGAGTGGATGTTAGAAAGTAAAGCGTTGATAGGTCTGATTGTATTGTGGTTGTATTGTGGCTGATAAAGATTAGCAGGTTGTTATAATTATTAAGTTGCGAAGCATGTCTTAAGCCTAAAACATGTGGAATGGCTGAGTAGATTAGGTTAATTATTGTAGATTAGATTAGGTCTATTACACATTTACTTACTCAAGGACATCTAGTAATTAAGCGTCCTTCCTCATAATAAATGACACATTATTTTTGTAGTAGTGCCTATATATACATAACTTTTTGTTGTTTATGAACATGAGATATATGATGAATCCTATGTTTTTCAGATGATCTTGTTATTGATGGATTTGAGGGTGGTCATTTGGTTTTCTTTGGAGCTGGATCGGACCCATTTCATATCATCTCTCAGATTCTATCAAGTAAGTTTCAAGATTTTTTTTCTAAATGATTGGATCCGCTATCTTTATTCCCAATTGATAGTGTACGTGTTTTTTATATGAAAATGATTAAGGAGACGAAGTCTTCTAATAATGATGTCTGAAATCTGAATGTGATCATGCTAACTGAAACTGAATATGTACTTGTTCACATTCCGATTCTTGCTCATTCACCATTTTTATGTAAATCTTATTCCTTCGAAGTGCTAGCGTCTCAATCATATAGGTAATTGGTACATGGGATGACCGTGATTACGGATTAAATGATGGAGGAAAAGAATTTGGTGGGAAGATAATTAATCAAAGGCTTCTCCTTGATTTCTAGGATGAGCCTGACAATAGTCCACGATGAGGGACTTTTCTCCTTGATTTTGAATTTAACAAACTAGCAACTTTGGTCACAGTTGAAAAAATAAAAAATCAAGAGGAATTTTATGGATTTGTAGGTCCCAATCGATTTTTTTTATGCTAGAAAAGAGAACAGGGAGCAATTGCACTTTCACTTATATTAAAGAACTCCAAAAAAGGACTATTAATTTTTGCTCCTTACAATACAGGGTCAGACTTGTTTCCATTACAAAGTTGGTAGCAATTGAATAGTTAGTTGTATTAATGGAAGAATAATTATGTATTTGTTTACTGTTTGCAGATGGCATTGGATATTGGCTGTCATGAACCCCTACAATGAAGTGGTGTATTATTTGGACTCTTTTGGTTTGAGTGGCATAAATCATGGAATGAATGGCGTTATTGACTTGTAAATACTCTGCATATATATATACACACGCGCGCGCGCACACATATATATATATATATTATGCATGAAATCATTTGTATCAAATATATATATATATGGTGTACAGCATTTTTAAGACATTTAAAGGTCCAAAGGGAATAGAGAACCAAAAAATGTCTCTTAGAAAATATAAAAGGTAAAACCGCTTCAAATTATCATGATTGCTTAATGAACTGGACTTAATGAAAGTTACAATTGCTGAGTTTTAATTTGTGCAGTGTCTTACTCAAGTTGGAAACATAGAATGTGGCTATTATGGCATGAAGTACTTGAAAGAGATTATTGATGAGCCAAATTGTCCAATTATGAACAAGGTTAATGCTAATATCATTTAGAAGAATGTTGACTTACATATATTTTGTCTCTTATGTTTCTCTCAGATTCTATATGTGATAAATGGTATTTAATTTTGATGTTATTGTCTATTAGGATTTTTTGTTTTTCTGCTTACTGATTCGGGTTTTTTCAGCTTCAGTTTCTGTTTCTCACTCAGTACCTCCTCCACTCTAACTCTTTCGGTCTCTCTGTCTATTTCTCCCTTCTCTATGTCTCTCTATAACTCTGTCTTCTCAGTTTTGCCGTTGTTGCCTCCCTAAAGTACCCCTTATGTCTCTATCACTCCATCTCTTTTTGGTCTCTCTAACTCCGTCTCTCTTGGTATCCCTTTGTTAAAACACATCAATTAACAAAAGATTGAACCAGGCATTTGAGCTGCCCCAAGAGCCAACTTCTTGTGATTTTTTCTTGTCTGATAATTTATTCAGCTATAAAAGAAGTTGTCTGATAATTTATTGAGCTATAAAAGAGGCAACTGAAATCAGTTTAGGCATGAATGAATCATGGTTAGATTCAGTTATTCATATGTTTGTAGGGTTAGAAAATAACAGTTTAGGACGTCATCCATGTACATATTTCTGAAATGTTTGGCAGAGTATATTAATCCATTAAGCTCGTACCATAGACATTGTGGCATGTTATCTTACTAACACTTGTGAATATAAATATATATATATACAATTATTTTTATTATAATAAATGATGATGATGTATTTGCTGATCTCCTAGGAAATTATGTGGCATAATGCAATGGTTTTATTAGTGTTAATTAGGACATGGAAGCTCTTTCTTGAGTTTTTTATTGGATGCTATATTTCAAAATAAAACATGGGATTTACGAACTTTCAGTTATCATTCAAATTTTTAGTTATCTGCAAAGAATTTTTGTTTGCGCAGGGAAACCGTGATTAAGAGTTGACCATTGTTTATATTTAGGGTAAGTTTGGCTTCCAAGTTCGAACTTATTTTCGGTTATTATATCAGAAATTGAAGCTTGAAGCTTGCATATGACATTTGGAATTAACTATCAAGTCTCTTGCATTTTTTTCGGTTTCTGCATAGATGCATATTCACTTTCTGCATTCTCTAGATTTTCTGCGTATGCAAATTCATTTTCTGCACTTTTATGCGGTTTCTAAAGTTTCATTTAATGCATTTTCTGCAGTTGATGTCGTTAAAATGTTTTGCAGCTTCAAATATGTATCATGGATTTTGGGTAATGGAATTGGAGGGACACTAGCATGAATTAAGCTATATATGATAGTCCATGTATGTAAGGTTGATGACATACTTTTATAGTTTTGAAGTTTATGATTTCTGGATATAAAACCATATGTTGAGTAGAATGGATATGAAACTTTATGTTAAATACAATGGATATATGGATATGAAGCTTTATGTAAAATGCTATTACAGCGTTTTCGACTCGCTGTAATAGGCCTTTTCTGACGTAGTGTAAAAGGACCCAAAATATCTCATCTGGACCGATGGATGAGTGACAAGTGTCACTCATCCCATTGGCCCATCACCCCACATTCATGCATCTAACCTTCTCTCTCTCCAGTCCAAACTTACCTGAAACCCCACCCCACCATTTCTATCATCTTCCTCATCAATTTGTTATGGGTTGAGGAAAACAAAGTGTGAAGGAGTGACGGTGAGAGACTGAGGATGAGCTAGAAACCATGGAGGCTGGCAGGAGCTAGGAACCCAGGTAAAACCGTGAGCCCATAACTTTGGATTGTGGGTAGTTTAGCCTAGGATGTTTGGAACGTCAAACTAATTACCTGGCTACCTCCTGTGAGCCTTTACGAGCTGTTAGGACCAAGAATGGAAGGCTGAGGATGTTGGAATCTTCTTGGGGACAACCTTGAAGGTAGCCGTGAGGATTCAAGCTTTGGCTAAGATATTTAAGGTACGTTTTCTTGTTTTTGAGTTCGTAGATCAATTTCTGGGGTCGATTAAAGTAGGATGCTAAAAGAACAGAGTGAAATGGTGGAGAAATGAGTGAGAACTAATCGGGTCAAGCTCGCGGGTCAAACGACGCGTTACAGGGTCGCGGGTCGACCTTACTGGAGGAAGGAGATGATGACGTGGCAATCCACGTCATCTCATCAGGCCACGTGGCCAACCAGATGGTGACACGCGGTATGGTGTCTGGTGAAGTCAACATCGATGTGGTTAGTCCACGTCAGCATCGTCAGACCACATGTGCCAGTTAGGTGGTGCCATGTGGCAACGTGTCAGTGAGTTCTCAGATTGTTAGGCTGACGTGTCAGGTGATGTGGCAGTACACGTGGCAATGATGACATCAATAAGTGACATCATCATGTGGCATGGCACATGCTAGAGGGTGACACGTGGCACCAGGTGACATCATTAGGTGACTAGTGTTGACCGAACATTTACGTGTGAGTGAGGGCGTGTGGGTATGAATTTCAAAATCAATCTGGTCTTGTTCGAAAGGTTTCGACGATTTGAATCCAATGGTGGTGATTTCAGGTGGATCGAAGGTCGTTTGGGTAGTGTTTTGGACGTTTTTCTGCTCTAGAAGCGTGTTCGGGTTACGTTTACTGTTCCAATGTTTAGGGTTTTGTATCCTATGGTTTTGAACAAGTCTAGTGACCATTACTCCTTGTTGCGAGACTTTTTCGAGGGAGGTCTAGCTCAAGGTTGAGCTAGTAGCGTGGACTGTTTGTGAGTGGAATTTGATTTATAAATGATGCATGCATATATGTTTTAATGGTTTTATGAGCATGGTTTGAAATGCAAGGTTTGCATATTGCTTTGAATGATGAATTGCATAAAGATTTATACATTGGTTTGATCATGGTTTGGAAACGAAAGATTTTACGGATTTTCGAGAGGATGGCATTTTGGGCTTGAGACCTAGTTGGATAATGATTTTGACTTAGATTATAGTCAAATGTGAAATTGAACAATGATTTGATTGATGAAATGATTTTGAGTATTGAGAAATGAGGACTGGACACTATTTTTATGATGTTTGTGGAAACTATGTTTTGGGCGAAGACCATATGTAAAACAACGGATTTGATTTGAGATACAACAATTTATGAAAATGTGTTCCCATTGTTTTCACTATCACCATTCTCCGTGATTATTGATATGACTCCGATAGGAATGTTTTTCCCCGAAGAGGGACTACGGTTGTGTATGTGTTTCCCTAGATAGGACCCTATGATGTTGTTGCTCACCTCCGAGATGTGATGTGTCCCCCGTCCTCCCGGAGAGGTCACGATGCACTACCTTTGTCGAGCAGCCATGGGAGGCTTGACTCAGGAGTGCATATCATGTATGTTGAACGTCGGCCGTAGATATGTTCACGGCGACATGCTCAGAACTTATTTGCACGCGTTGCTTCGCTATCGTGACTAATGATGATATGGTCGTATGAGACATATGTGGGATATGAGGATGGGTCACAAATGTTTTTAAATATAACTTGTGTCTAGAAGTATCTCTGGTCTGACACGTGGTGTCAAACAAGAGTAGGTCATCTCATGTTAATCCTGAGGTATTAGGGATGATACCTATCACGGGCCACCTGGGTCGAACCCTGCGCGTGGGCCAGTGGGTCAACTCGAATCAAGCTAGTTGGTAACAGGGGGTGCGTGACCACCACGTGCAGAAGGTTTCCGTCGGTGCGTGGCTGCGCGTGTGGTGGCATTTGGGTTCACGATCAACATGAAAGTTTCTCCTTGTTTAATTTTGGATCCAATGGTATAAGGTTTGAGTAATTTGGACACCGTTTAGATATAATTCTTGATTTATGAAGTAATATGTTCATTTTTTGAATTTGAATATTATAAGTACGTTTTAGATTAAGCCCTAAGATTAATTAATAGTGATCCTTAATTATGAATTAAGTATAAATGATTTAAGATCAATGTGTATGTTGTGGTATTAATTACTTGATTTTGGAAAGATCTTGACTATATTTATAATTGGGTATTAAGGAGAATTTTGGATGTTTAAATTGTGTGTGAAAAAAGATAAATAATTGAGATTATGATTAAAGGGTTTGATTTTAACCTTATATGGATATGAACAATTGATGAGTAATTTTGATGATTATATTGATAGTATTTTGATGAATCTATGATGTTTGATGATGTTGATTATATTGATGATAGCATTTAAATGATGATATGACAACATGAGGTTATATATATATATATATATATATATATGCATTGAATGAACTATTGAAGATTATGAAGCCACTTCTTGAATAGATGGTTAATTATAACTTCGGGTTTGCAAGGTGAAATTAGATAATAGATTTGTATTTTACTTCCATGGTTAATGTAAGTGTGTGGTCATATTGTTACACTGGTGTATTGACAGATCTATAGTAATCATAATGAAAAATGGGAATATTATGAAAGCAATAAGAGAAGGTTGTTTAAGAATATGGTATTTGTGTAAAATAAGTTTTCTTAAAACAAATAGACAATGACCTTGTGTATTATAATTGTTTTGTGGTCATATGTTAACAATTATGTATTTTAAACCTATGATTATTTTTATGTATTAAACGAGATGGAAAAACATGATGAATTTTAGTAATGGAAGTAAGTAATTTTCTGCTACTTTCTGGAGTTAGTGTTACACGTGGACGGTAACCCCGCTGCAGTGGACATATTTTGGTATTAGATAAGAATTGTCAGACGAAAGTAAGACTAGCTTCACTATCAAGGAAATTAGGGATAGATCCTGTCAATTTTAGAATTAGAACATAGGTTTGAATATTTATTTTATAAAATACAAACTCCGTGCATAGCTTCTTTGTTAATTTTATGGACTTATTTTGGAAAATATGTGGATTTTGATTTGACTTGAAAAATGAGCCCATGGTTATTAAACGATTTCTATGACAATTATCCCAATTTAGTTTTCAAAATGATTTTTGAGAATTGTAAGCGTATATGTATATTAATACGTTGGGAACCAGGTTTCAAAATGGTAATTTGTTTTTAAAGGAATGAATTTATGGTGAAATGATTTAACTATGATTTTCAAACAAATTACTTGATGATTTTTCAAAAAGATTGATTTCTTAAATGCATGTTTTTTACGAGGTTAAGTGAAAAATGTGTTGGGATGAGATTGGGTTTCGAATGGTGGATAAGTTCGTGATTTCTTGATATTTGTGGTTTGAGGTATGGATTTCATCTTGAAGGGATATATGCGTGTTATACAAGTATATTTCTCGATATTTTTGAAATGTGATGTATTTTTGGACACATACGGATATGGTTTCATATATATATATATATATGTCATAAATATGTGTTTCTTGATAGCTGTGTATAATTGTGAACTTGGACTTGTGACACGACCTACACCCAATCCCGTGGGATTTAGGGCTAAGCTATGCTCCCGTCTAACTTACGTGCGACAAGAAGGCAAAACCGACGTCCAACCTCCACGTAACACGTAAGCCGGACAAGGGATTCTCAAGCGAACTGTCCAAAATTTCCGGACTTCCCAGAGTGCGCAGAACCTACTGTGGATCGCGTGTGTGTTGTCTCTGTCTCCCTAACAACAGCCCGTACAGCAACAACCTGAAGGGTATCGAAAAAAAACCAAAAGACTGTGAGTGGACAAAATAAAGGATAAGCATAGAAAACAATTTATAAAAAGATATTTATACCCTCCATTTAAAAACCAATGCATGTATATAAAACCTATTTCATAAAACCATTTCACATTCAAGTTGATATAAAAATTTATGAAACCAAAACCAGAAATCATTTCTTTTCCCCACATCTCGGGTCTCAGCCCAAAACCATCAAAATCCATAGCCCAAAACATCGGAAAACCATTATTGAAAACCATCATTATCATCGAAATGCAAAACACATTTGAAAGCCATTGCAATCAATCGAATCTGCTGGATCTATCTGAGTCTTTAAACTCAATATCAATCTGAGTCTTTAAACTCAATAGGCCTACCGGGGAAATCACAATATCCTAGTCTTTAAACTCCCGACTCTTTAAACTCAATCCGGGTCTTTAAACCCAATCTGGGCCCACCCCCGTCACATATCATATCCGGGTCATTAAACCCAATAATCAGATCCAGCAAATCCAATCCAAAACCATTCTAAAACCATTTCCAAATCCATGCCCAAATCCGAATTCGAAATCACCATTTCGAATTCCAAGCCAAATCCAAAATCATCATCCCGAATCCAAATCCAGAATTTGGAAATCGTATCCATAATCCATTTCCAAATCCGAATCCGAAACCATCATTCCGTAGCCGGCATCCGGAATCATCATTTCGAAACTAAATCCAGAAATCCACTTTCAAGCTCCAAAACCAAATCAGGAATCAAATTTCCAAAATCCGATTCCAAAACCCGAAATCACTTTTATCGAAAATCACTTTTATGAACAAGGCTCCAAGCCCGAAATCACTTTTCCAAATCCATGATAAATCATTGAAATCAAATCATATTTAAGAGCCCAAAATCAAATCACCAAAACCATGATCAAATCACGAAATAAGTCGTAAACTCGTAAAACGTGCAAATACGTAATTATCTGGAAATACGTACGAAACCGTAAATAATCAAGATCATAATCATAAAAATAGAAATCATGTAGAGAAAAAAAATAAAAACATTTATGCATGCATCATAAGTTAGAAAGAAAATTCCACTCACAAAACATTAGCGTCACCACCTCGATACGCGTGCAATTATGCTTTCCCGGCTAATCCACTATCACCGGCTTTCCCAAACTTGTCCAAATCCCATAATAAGGTCACTAACTGCTTTAAAATGTTTATACTAAAGCCCCGTAATTTTTCCGAATTTGTAAGTATTTTTAAACGAGCCCTAAAACCTTCGGACATCCCGAAACATATCGAGACGATGTTCGATCGACTCGAAACCAGTTTTAAAATGTTTATACCAAAGGGGCTGCGCTTGGGAGCCAAGCGCGCGGCTCCTGTTCTTCTTCTTCCACGCGTGAACCGTGTCCAGACCGGTTCAGACCGGTCCGGTCCATCCGAACCGGCATGACCGGTTCGACGCCATAACTCATCCAATTTTCACCTATTTTCACTCATGTTAGAACCTATAGCTTCGTCCAGTAATTCCCTACACATTCATGACTTAAAAACATGAAAATTCAATCAAAATCATACCTTCCAAAATCGAAGAAAATCCTTCAATTTTTTTCTCCTCTAGTTTCGGCCACCACATGCCACCTTAAGCCGTGATTTCAAGTCAACACTTCCCCTTTTGACCTCCAGAATGTCATCCTAGCATCCAATTCAACCAGCCATTACTGAAACACGAGTTTCCATTTTCATATTCAAATTCGATTTTCATGGAAATATCACTTACCTTCCTTTTCAAGCTTCAAATTCAAGTCCAAGGAGCTCGACTCAACCTCCCAATCAATTTCCATTCAGGAACCAGAAGCTAAAGGCCACATTTACAGGTGATATGGTCAATGGTTCCTCACGGTTTCTCTTCTCCTCTGTTTCTCACGGGGTCATGGCCACCGTCCACGACGCCCCTTCACCAAGGCACCATCCTACTCCTCATCATCCACTCTCTTATCCTCCTCCATACCTTACTAGAAAATACTGAAGATTGAATGAATTGGGTGGAAGGGTTCTTGACAAGACCCATCCCGATTATCCCTCGATAGTCGTGATGAATCCTGCTCCCGTCTGACAATAACTAAAAAATTACCGAAAGTAACCAAACTTATATACATACAACACACAAAAAATCCCGAAAACATTGTCAGACAAGGGATAGTTAAGTTTTGCAGACCAATGACGTCACAAGTTTGACTAGTCAAAGACAATACAGAGCATAGGTACTATTACAGATAGGGGTCAAATTCCTACTCTGTAGAGTGTCTGAGTGCGCAACGACCTATTTATTCTTTTGCCTCGCTCGCCTCGTTTCTAGCCCTCGTACCTGTGCACTGGCCTGGAGGGTGCATAAAACAATAAAGGCGTGAGTGGACAAAATAAAGTTTGATAAATACATTTACCAAAACACATTTCTTACCCTCCAGTTTTCACAAACATGCATGCATATCATAAAACACGAGTAATAATAGGAAATCAATTAAATATGTTCAGTGGATCAATCAAAACAATTTCCACAAAACCACGGGACTTATTTCCATATCTTGTTGCTTAGAGTCACGTTTATCCCTGTAACGCGTGCATATCAATAGGCTCAAGGACCGCTCAAAATCCGAGCATCCGCCGCTGTGAACACATCACCAGCCGGCAATCCAGATCTAGTGAACACATCACTTACCAATCTATGTATATCCAGCACATCTGATCTGAGTCAAGCCTCCCTCGGCTGCTCGACAAAGACCGTGCTACGTGACCTCTTCGGGGTAAACACTTCCATCCCGAAGGCGAGCGTTATCTCCAGGGTGCACTCCGGGGAAAAACATATTTTCTCCCGAAAGCCCTAAATATCCGCAACATATTATCATCACAAAAACCAGTGAAAAACAGTTGCATAGAAAATCAAATCACATATCGACACAGGGTCTCAGCCCCAAATTAACCAAAGTCTCGATTTACTTTATAAATCCGAGCATCCGCCGCTGTTCGTTTTCCTCCGACGTCCCGGGAATATTCCAGCCTGTCAAACAAAGTGATTTAAGGTTACTAGACTATCATATTTTCCTCATATAACAATCCCTTAATTGTCGGAATTTTATAATATTATTTTAATATAAATTAAACGTGTCGGGTACTCGGAACTACACTGAAACCATATCTGATTGACCCAAAACCAACGCGGATAGGTTCGTATCATCGAGAACATCAAGTTTCATGTTGAACACTTTGCCGGAATCCTCCCCACGCGCCGTCACGCGCCGCCGCAAGAGGTTGGCGTGAAAGCCACGCGCCTAGCACAGTACTGCTACAGTGCGTCGTTCTCGCCCGTTTGTCTGATAAACGGGTTGAAATACCCGCGATAGGATCCAGTTCAAACTCCATCAATTCGACCTCAAATCGATCCGTTCTTTCAACTGATCTCATATAATCCAACCTCATTTCAGTTCTGTGAATCCAATTACCTCAATTAAGGTCCAAATCTTCACGACTCACGATCGAACTTCGACGGGTCTCCTATTCGGGTTTCACGATTCCGTGCCTGATTTTTCAATTAATTCATATGGTTAGCATCGTGAGAGTATAAGGAACAATTCTCCATGATCAATTTCATACGAGCTTACCTCTAGGTATCTGAACTCAAGGATTTTTGGCAGCCATGGCAGAGTCTGTTCTTCCTCAATTCGACACGATTTCTTCTCGTTTTTGTTGCAAAGCTGTTCGTTTTAATCCTAGTAACTCAATGTAATCCTAAATTGCTCCTCTCCTGGCTCCCAAATCCGAATTCGATTTTCCCCCAATTTCAAGGATTTTCGAACTGGTTGCACCCGTCACCTCTCAGTCTCTCGAGTTCAATTTCTCTCAATTCGGTTTCTCAATTACACAAATCACAATGAGGCTGAGACAAATGGGTGTTATCTAGTGTTAATTTGGTATGATTAGGACAAACCCCAATTTAGGGAACTATGTCTAAAGCCATATGATTATGTTCTCCCTTAAGACCCGATTCCTTGTTTCCTGGGGTGAGAATCAGACAAAAGACAAGTCTGATCAAGGACAAAAGACCATTTTGCCCCTGGTTGGACAAATTACCATTTTGCCCCTAGCCTTCCGTGACCCGTAACGTTCGTATCCGAACCCCGTTTTCGACGTGCCGCCTGTCGTTGTACTCAGGGCATCGAGACCTACCTAACGGTCTTCGGATCGTGTGAAAATTAGTTGGCAAACAAAAAGTCTACATTTTCCCCCCTTTTCGCCCAAATTACGAAAATGCCCTTGGGCTTCCGAACGTCATAACTTTTTCCCAGATTGTCAGAATTGGGCGTGCCACTTGTCTATGGACTCGTGACGTCCCGAACTACGTCACGGTCATCAGTCAACATCCGTTTGATTCACCAATCAAAAAGTCAACAATTTGACCATACTATTCACAAGGGTAAAAATGTCATTTATTCATTATGTTACAAAATTACATTTTCTAAATTTCCGGGGCATTACAGTTCTCATGGTCTCGTCTGTTTCTCCATACAAAATCGTGCAAACCATAAGTTTAAAACCATGAAAACATTTGTGGAACGGTGGGTGACCTTCTATGACCATCCAGAAAGGGACAGGTGTCCAAATTCCTATGGACATAATTCTGAGAGCAAGCCACACATCGAATGATAACTGGGCACAGATCCCTAGGCAACCAAATGACCATTTTGCCCTTCATGTTCCTAGACCCGTAACTCTGTCGTCCGAAATCCAATTGACGCATGCCGCCTGTCGTTGTACTCAGGGGAGTGAGACCTACCTAACTGTCCTAGAAATGCGTGAAAATAACTTGTCGTATAACAAGTTAACCATTTGCCCCTTTTCAACCAAATTACCAAAATACCCTTAAACTTCCGAACGTCATAACTTTTTCCTCGAATGTCGGAATTGCACGTGCCACCTGTCTACGGGTTATGTCACGAACTACGTCATAGTCACTAGGAAATGTCTGTTTGACCGTCCGAATGAAATGTCAACCGTTTGCCCATTCTAGGGGCAAAACCTTCATTTTGCACCGTCCGTCCGAAATCACCCCACTAATCATCGATTAATCTTACTAATCCGTCATTAATTACTAATCTAAGCCCGATTTGCTGGACGGGTCGTTACAATCTTCTCCCCTTAAAGAATTTCGTCCCCGAAGTTCCGAATAACGTACGCCCGTAACTCACTAGGGAAATCCAAACTGTCTCACGTCTGGGTCTCCTACCTAGTGTACGTCACCTGCCAAGCTATCTCTGGCACGTGAACCAACTCATATCAACTTCCAGTGCCATTGACAAACATCTCATCCATACCGAGGGTCAACATATTCCCGAGGTATCTCTAACCTCACATCAGCCGTCACTCACGGCTTAACGAATACTAGGTACGTCGCCATACCACTTCTACCAGTCATATCATTCTCGATCTATTCATAACTCAACGTGCCTCGTACCAACACTTCAGTACATCGTGCGAGTTTGCCGTCAACAGGCACAAATCTCAAGTACACCAATTCACAAGACGGCATCTGCCGACCTCGGTACTCTCAGGCATCAATACCTATTCAACGATCTGTATTACTTCCGTCAGCGATTTGTGCTGACCCCACTCGAGTCACAAAGTACTCGTTCACACCACTAACTCAACCAACCATCACACCGGTGGTTCCACTAATCACCAACATTGTCAACCTGTGGAAATTTCATCCATATCCTATACCACCTGTCTGCAACTGGACCCTATCACATACTTGTTTAACCATGATCATACATCTTAATGTCAAGGTCCCACCAGCCACTCATGGTTCTGAGCATCCAGCTCACATCAGTACTGACTCCTACCAACCAGTTAGATTACTCAGGATTACCCGGATCCAGTCCATATCTCAACTGGTCAATCACATCGAAACTGTTCCGATTCACCAAGACAACCAACAACATACCTTGGCACCAAGCCAATCACAAACACCTCTACCAGAACATCACGTTGCACGCCCAATCGCATCGGAATGGTTTCATCCACTGCATAACCAGCACGTAGACACTCCAAATATATGCACTAAACACACGCAACAACAACCCTACGAACTTTGAATCAAATAGAGATATTTTAGAATACCTCAATAATCGAGATCATATATATCCTCAAGTACTTCCAACGACATCCAACAGTAAGTCCATCAGTCAACCACATTAGCATCAGCCAAGCCTTACTACACCCAAAGTTCATCTAACAACACCATAGTGTACCCGTCACCCTCACAGTGTATCTCCAGGGCACACGAACATCCTCATAACCATATGGATTACCACCTGACTACGAGTCAAGCATGCTTCACTTTTGAAGCCCATCGGTCCAATCCAATGCTAGGCCAACACGTCTTCCGAAAAACACCAGCATAAGTCTATTTAGAATCTCCCGATCTCCTAGGTCTCCCGACCAATATGAAATCCATTCACATCTCAACTACGGATACAGGGCAGACCCAGTACCAGATCTAAGTCCAATATACATAGGTATGCGAGATGGACCACATGAGTCTTGCACAAATCCAAGATGGTCAAGATATCCAGCCACTTTCACTCCTGCAAGACAGAGCAATCTCCTTAGCTGTATGTCCAACCTATCCAACCTCTGTCTTGCCAATAATCCTCCTGATCCACAACAATGCAATCTTGAGCCATAAGGGATCCAATCTCAATCCACTCACTCCTAAGTGGATCCCACTTACTATGTATCAGACCACCGCATCAAATCCCATCAACTACGAGTACCACATGTCTAGCGACACATCTAGATTGTGGGTTCTTTTCAATAACCTCATATCGATCAGTTATAGTCACTTCTTCTCAACTTCCTTCCATCATCCTTCAACGGAACACACAATGGTCCTCAACCATGTCATCACAAGTCATCCGACCTTAATCCATCTTAACACCATCCCCTGACACTCACCATACCGGCCACTCCCGACGTCACCAAGTACTCTTTCTACTCCTGAACACATCCACACGTGTCCAAGATCAAGGGGCGTCACAATTCCTGAAGTGCCATCACTGAGTCACCCGAATCGACTCCGGAGCATCCAACACTCAACATCTAACACCAACTCGGAATCAACAGTGGTCTCATCGTCAAAATCACAACATCTCCTGCTTCCGGGATTCCAACCGTGTTGGAAGTATGTCAATCTTTTCCAACCATGGGACTTCAACCTCAAGTATACCACCTCCGAACTAACTATCCAAACGTCACCTTCTCTACTACACATAGGAAATCCACAACTCATACAGATCACAACCACGTGTCCGTAGCCAAACCAACTCACCAAACAACTCGCCTGTCGGTTATCCCCATTTATGCACATCCAAAAGGATGTCAATCATCACTCCTTCTGATGATAGCGTCTTAACCTTTCTGAGGTTCAACTCCGAGCACCACTATCATATGAGTAACCAACTCTCGGGATCACAGTCAACGATCACTCGCCTCGGACTCCTCAATCACTACCCTCGAGGAGTCACCAAGTATCAGCCTTGGCATATACCGACATAGTCCAACACATCAGGATGAGTCCACGAAAACCAACTTCATGAATGGTCAACCCGACCATACCAACCTAGCCCGTTCCAAACCAACGCCTAGGTCCACCACACTTCCGCTGCGCTAATGTGATAAACTAACGGTAGCCTAACCGTTCGTCCTGAAACATGACCTACCAATGGTCTTCACATATCCCAACTCGGTTAGCTGTTCCTCCTACCAGACACCAGCACCCCACAGCTGGCCACAACCCCAACTCACGAAGTACCCATCCTACCGTGCACAAGCATCCCAGTTCGTGGCACATCAGTTCCAATCTAGGGCTCACAACACACTAATCCCGAACCTCCGCTCGTACCGAGCCAAAACCTTCAATCTACGCTCGGGTGGGGGAACTGACCTCCCTCGTAATCCACAACTCTGAGCAACTCAGTGCTCAACCAAATGCCATAATCTTACTGGACTCGTCTAGAGTCATCCACCAATCCATCCAATACCTCGATTGCACCCCAGCAGCACCATCGCCAATCTGGCCGTAAATCAGCCCAAGCCACAACCACAAACTAACCACAAACCCCAACTCAGGTTTTCCAGACTAAGCACTTACTCTGGGGTTTCTCACTAAGGTACTCACCTTTACCAAACTCGCCATCCGGACGGGGTTCCTCAAATCCCTTTCCTCACTCAGGTTATCAAAACCCACGGCTTCTACTAGCGCACAACACCCTTACCACTCGGGTCGCCACACCCGACTACGAACATCCTTGATCGTAAAGTCTACACACAACGTCAACCAGTAACCATCGCTAGGGGGGAAATCCCTCAACTCCTACAAGCAGGTTCCTTTACCCCCGTAATTTGAGGCATCCGGCTACTCGCAGCCGCACAAGTCCAAGCTCGAACAATCTGACCAATTGTTCATAAGTCCATACTATCGTCATCCAATCGCCATCCGGCCCAACATGCAGCCATCGTCGTCCGACCCCATAGGCCGACCAGCCAACTAACAATCATATCTCACTGGTTACCATTCAGGTTACACTCTCTGCCCTGCATCTGACCCTTAGGTCCAACTCTCGAGCAAGTGTCAGGCACGCTATCCCTTCTAGCACAAAGCCGAAAAGAATTATACCCCACCACGTATCAGGCAACCAGCACCCAATCACTAGTAACCTCGATACTAACTAAGCCACTAATTAGCGTACTATCACTCGTGTGTCCAGGTTGATGACGGGTTGTTCTGCGTTGAGACATCACATCCACAGTAGTATCACCACACCCAAGTCGACGAACAAACTCCTATAGGAGCTAAAACCTCGCGCAGAGCGTACAAATCCTGCTATGATACCAATTTGACACGACCTACCCCCAATCCCCCGGGATTAAGGGTTAAACCATGCTCCCGTTTAACTTACGTGCGACATGAAGGCTAAATCGATGTCCAACCTCCACGTAACACGTAAACCAAATAACCAGATCCAGAAAATACAATCCAAAACCATTTTAAAACCATCTCCAAATCCATGTCCAAATCCGAATTCAAAATCACCATTTCGAATTCCAAGCCGAATCTGAAATCATCATCCCGAATCCAAATCCATAATCTGCAAATCATATCCATAATCCATTTCCAAATCCGAATCCGAAACCATCATTCCGTAGCTGGCATCCGGAATCATCATTTTGAAACCAAATCCAGAAATCTACTTTCAAGCTCCAAAACCGAATCAGGAATCATATTTCCGAAATCCGATTCCAAAACCCGAAATCACTTTTATCGAAATCACTTTTATGAACAGGACTCCAAGCCCGAAATCACTTTTCCAAATCCATGATAAATCATTGAAATCAAATCATATTTAAGAGCCCAAAATCAAATCAACAAAACCATGATCAAATCACGACATAAGTCGTAAACTCGTAAAACGTGCAAATACGTAATTACCTCGAAATACGTGCAAAACCGTAAATCATCAAGATCATAATCATAAACATAGAAATCACATATAGAAAACCTATAAAAACATTTATGCATGCATCATAAGTTAGAAAGCAAAGTCCACTCACAGACCATTAGCGTCGTTGCCTTGATACACGTGCAATTATACTTTCCCGGCCAATCCACTATCACCGGCTATTCCAAACCTATCCAAATCCCATAATAAGGTCACTAACTACTTCACAATGTGTATACAAAAGCCCCGTAATTTTTCCAAATTTGTATGTATTTTTAAACGAGCCCTAAAACCTTCGGACATCCCGAAACATATCGAGACGATATCCGATCGACTAGAAATCAGTCTTAAAATGTTCGTTACATCGGTACGATAAAAAGTTGTGTTGACAACTTCCAAATGAACAATGCCACGCGCCCTCACGCGCCTCCCAATGGGGCTGCGCGTGGGAGCCACGCGCTAACTTCTGTTCATCTTCTTCCTCGCGTGAATCGGGTCCAGACTGGTTCAGACAGATCTGATCCATCTGAACCAGCGTGACCGGTTCGACGCCATAACTCTTCCAATTTTCACCCGTTTTCACTCTTGTTTGAACCTATAGCTTCGTTCAGTAATTCCCTACACATTCATGACTTAAAAACATGAAATTTCAATCAAAATCATACCTTCCAAAATCAAAAAAAAATCCTTCAATTTTTTTCTCCTCTGGTTTCGGCCACCACATGCCACCTCAAGCCGTGATTTCAAGTCAACACTTCCCCGTTTGACCTCCAGAATGTCATCCTAGCATCAAATTCAACCAGCCATCACTGAAACACGAGTTGCCATTTTCGTATTCAGATTCGATTTTCATGGAAATATCACTTACCTTCCTTTTCAAGCTTCAAATTCGAGTCCAAGGAGCTCGTCTCAACCTCCCAATCAATTTCCATTCAGGAACCAGAAGTTAAAGGCCACGTCACAAAATACGTCACAGTCATCGGCCAACGTCAGTTTGACCGTCCGAATGAACAGTCAACTGTTTGCCCATTCTAGGGGCAAAACCTTCATTTAGCTCCGTCCGTCCGAAATCACCCCATTAATCATCGATTAATCATACTCATCCGTCATTAATTACTAATCTAATCTCGATTTCCAGGACGGGTCGTTACACTTTGGACCACTAGCTGGTACTCAGACAATGCATTCCGAGTGGATATGTGATGTGGTGATTAGTCAGCCTCAGACATCGAGTAAGGTTATGTCTCTTGAGGCTAGTACTGTCTCAGACATCAAGTAGGGCTTTGAATCCTAAGCCAGTATACACTCAGACATTGAGCTAGGCCCCAAATCCCAAGTGATTGGTATGTGGATATTGGTTAGTCTCAGACGTCAAGGAGAGCTCTGAATCTCGCGTGGTTTATCTACTGGTAGTACAGTTACCCTCGAGGGATTGACTGGATGAAGTATTGGTGTCGTTTTTGGGTTTGACCTAGGTGATGTTCGTGGTTTAGGCCTACGCGTAGTGTCGTTGTCAAATGTGGTTGGTATTTCAATTGGTTGAGTCTGGTTATGGACTAGAGATGTCTTCGTTTTACTATTGTGTTCATGAAGGTGACTAAAGGTGCATGGTATGAGATTGCCTATGTGAATTAAGACTATACAAGATCCTGTAATTTTTTATGATTAGAATGAAGTTGTGATTCAGTGATATAAAGAAAATTGAAAGATTAATTACATTTTGAGGAACTTAGTTGTCCAATTTAAGGTTGAAAATACAACTAGGTTGTTCTAAAATTTTGAGGATGAAATTTATTTAAGAAGGGTGGGTTTTAATGATCCGAAAATTCAAGGAAATATAAAATGACCATTTTGCCCTTGAAGGTCAAAAAGTTGTCTTTTTAACCTAGATATTGTTCGACGTTCCGAGGAGACCATTACAAAGGTTTGAAACTTCTGAGTTTATGGATAGGTGGTATACTTGCATTGGAGATTGGAAAGTTTAGATACGGGGCAAAAAAATTGAATAGGAGTATTTTGGTCATTTTGAATATAAGGGCATTTTGGTAATTTTACCAAAAAAACTCTATGGTTGTCAATAACATTCTAGTTCTCTACCATATCTACCTCTTCCACCGACTTGTTGTGTTTATAAATCATTGTGGGTTGTGTGAAAAGAGCACCTCAGTGGAAGGTGGCTGAATTGAAGGGAAAAATGAGAAAACTGCACAAAACCCACCAACCCGTTAAATAAAGATCGGAAAAGAAAGGGATAATGAGAGAAAGGAAAGGAGAGGAAGGAGCGGATAAAAGTGAGAGAAGAATAAGTATAGAATGGGTTGAGGACAGGGACCTGAAAGCTTTGGAACACAACCTAAGAAGTTAAATTTCAAGTTCTCAGTTTGGACAAGAAAATTTAGAAGTAGGAAGAGGGACTGTTTTCAGAGGCAGGGGCCATAATAATCTAAATAAAGAAGAGGAAGAGGAAAGGTGGGGTCACCTTTGTTTTGTGGCAGTGGTGGGTCTAACTCGACGAAGGCATTCGTCGGGAAAACTTTATTGATTCGTCGAGCAGAAAAAGTACCAATTTCTAGTTTTCACAAAATTTTTGGCAGAATTTTTTACTTTTCATGAAATAATTTTTTGTCAGACAAACCTAGCATACTCATCGGGCGAGACCTATAAATCACACTATTCGAACGAATGTATTTGAATAATCACACTATTCAGTTCATGATAGGTCGTGCCTAGACCTCACCCATCGAAAATTGTGAGGTTACAAGGATTCAAAGTCATCGGATCAAGTCTGAATGCTTTGTTACCATCGTTTTGTTGTCCTGCATTACCTAATCACAGGAATTTCAAATTAACTAATTATTTGTATAGATGAGCTAGTAGCGTTGACTATTTGCGAGTGGACTTAGATTTATAAATAATGCATGCATATATGTTTTAATGGTTTTATGAGCATGGTTTGAAATGCAAGGTTTGCATATTGTTTTGAATGATGAATTCCATAAAGATTTATACATTGGTTTGATCATGGTTTGGAAATGAAAGATTTTACGGATTTTCGTGAGAATGGCATTTTGGGCTTAAGACCTAGTTGGATAATGATTTTGACTTAGGTTATAGTCAAATGTGAAATTGAACAATGATTTGATTGATGAAATGATTTTGAGTATGGAGAAATGAGGACTGGACGCTGTGTTTATGATGGTTATGGAATGTGTGTTTTGGGCGAAGACCATATGCAAAGCAACGGATTTGATTTGACATACAACAGTTTATGAAAATGTGTTCCCACTGTTTTCAATATGACCATTCTCCATGATTATTGATATGACTCCGGTAGGAATGTTTTTCCCCGGAGTGGGCCTCCGGTTGTGTATGTGTTTCCCCGGACAGGACTCTATGATGTTGTTTCTCACCTCTAAGATGCGATGTGTCCCCACCTCCCCCCGGAGAAGTCACGTTGTACTGCCTTTGTCGAGTAGCCGTGGGAGGCTCGACTAAGGAGTGCATATCATGTATGATGAGCGTCGGCCGTAGATATGTTCACGGTGACGTGCTTGGAAATTATTTGCACACGTTGCTTGGATATTGTGAGTAATGATGATATGGTAGTATGAGACAGATGTGGGATATGCGGATTGGTCACCAATGTTTTTAAATATTACTTGTGTCTAGAAGTTTTCATATGTATTGTTTTATTGGAAAGTAATGGTTTAATTATTGATGCATGTACGCTTTATAAAAAGAGCGTTAAATGATGATTTCAAAAATTGGTTTTCCAAATTGTTTTATTTTTCCACTCACACTTTTTATGTTTTTGATACCCTTGAGGTTGATCAAAAACGTGGATGTAGTAGAGATCGAGGCATCACATGAAGCTGCGTACTATAGAAACCCCAAGTGGGTCACAATAGTATCATTGATATGACACGTGGTGTCAAACGGGAGTAGGTCATCTCACGTTAATCCTGAGGGATTAGGGATGATACCTATCACAGGCCACTTGGGTCGAACCTTGTGTGCAGGCTAGTGGGTCGACCCGACTCAAGCTAGTTGGTAACAGGGGGTACATGGCCGCCACGTGCAGAGGGGTTCTGCCGGTACATGGCTGCTCGTATGGTGGCATTTGGGATCACGATCAACATGAAAGTTTCTCCTTATTTAATTTTGAATCCAATGGTATAAGGTTTGAGGAATTTGGACACTGTTTAGATATAATTCTAGATTTATGAAGTAATATGTTCATTTTTTGAATTTGAATATTATAAGTATGTTTTAGATGAAGCGCTAAGATTAATTAACAGTGATCCTTAATTATGAATTAAGTATATATGATGTAAGATCAATGTGTTTGGAAAGATCAATGTGTTGTGGTTCTATCTACTTGATGTAAGATTAATGTTTTAGATACACATTGATCTATATATTGTGAATTAAGTATATATGATGTAAGATCAATGTTTTAGATATATATGATGTAAGATCAATGTGTTGTGGTTCTATCTACTTGATTTTGGAAAATCTTGACTATATTTATAATTGGGTATTACGGAGAATTTGTGTTTGTTTAAATTGTGTGTGGAAAAAGATAAATAATTGAGATTATGATTAAAGGGTTTGATTTTAACCTTATATGGATATGAACAATTGATGAGTAATTTTGATGATAATATTGATAGTATTTTGATGAATCTATGATGTTTGATGATGATGATTATATTGATGATAGCATTTAAATGATGATACGACAACATGAGGTTATATATATATATATATATATATATATATGCATTGAATGAACTATTGAAGATTATGAAGCCATTTCTTGATGGTTAATTATAACATTTCGTTTGCATGGTGAAATTAGATAATAGATTTGTATTTTACTTCCATGGTTAATATAAGTGTGTGGTCATATTGTTATACTTGTGTATTGACAAATCTATAGTAATCATAATGAAAAATGGGAATATTATGAAAGTAATAAGAGAAGGTTGTTTAAGAATATGGTATTTGTGTAAAAGAAGTTTTCTTAAAACAAATAGACAATGACCTTGTGTATTATAATTGTTTTGTGGTCATATGTTAACAATTATGTTGATTATTTTTATGTATTAAACGAGATGGAAAAACATGATGAATTTTAGTAATGGAAGTAAGACCTGAATAAGGATAAGTTAGTAATTTTCCGCTACTTGCTGGAGTTAGTGTTAGACATGTACGGTAACCCCGTTGTAGTGGACATATTTTGGTATTAGAAAATAATTGTCAGACGAGAGTAGTACTAGTTTAACTATCGAGGAAATTAGGGATAGGTCCTGTCAATTTGATATTAGAACATAGGTTTGAATATTTTTTTTTATAAAATACGAACTCTGTGCATAGCTTCTTTGATAATTTTATGGACTTATTTTGGAAAATATGTGGATTTTGATTTGACTTGAAAAACGAGCCCATGGTTATTAAACGATTTCTATGACAATTATCCCAATTTAGTTTTCAAAATGATTTTTGAGAATTGTAAGCGTATATGTATATGAATACGTTGGGAACCAGGTTTCAAAATGGTAATTTGTTTTTAAAGGAATGAATTTATGGTGAAATGATTTAACTATGATTTTCAAAAAAATTACTTGATGATTTTTCAAAATGATTGATTTCTTAAATGCATGTTTTTACGAGGTTAAATGAAAAATGTGTTGGGTTGAGATTGGGTTTCGAATGGCGGATAAGTTCGTGATTTCTTGATATTTGAGGTTTGAGGTATGGATTTCATCTTGAAGGGATATATGCATGTTATACAAGTATATTTTTCGATATTTTTGAAATGTGATGTATTTTTTGGACACATACGGTTCTGGTTGAATATATATGTCATAAATATCTGTTTCTTGATAGTTGTGTATAATTGTGAACATGGACTTTGGACCACTAGCTGGTACTCAAACAATGCATTCTGAGTGGATATGTGATGTGGTGATTAGTCAGCCTCAGACATCGAGTAAGGTTATGTATCTTGAGGCTAGTACGGGCTCAGACATCAAGTAGGAATTTGAATCCTGAGTTAGTATACATTCGGACGTCGAGCTAGGCCCCAAATCCCAGTTTATTGGTATGTGGATATTGGTTAGTCTCAAACGTAAAGGAAGGCTCTGAATCTCGAGTGGTTTATCTACCAGTAGTACAAGTACCCTCGGGGGATTGGCTGGATGAAGTATTGGTGTCGTTTTTGGGTTGACCTAGGTGATGTTTGTGGTGAAGGCCTACGCGTAGTGCCGTTGTCAAATGTGGCTGGTATTTGAATTGGTTGAGTCTGGTTATGGACTAAAGATGTCTTTGGTTTACTATTGTGTTCATGAAGGTGACTTAAGGTGCTTGGTATGAGATTGCCTATGTGAATTAATACTATACAAGATCCCGTGATTCTTTATGATTAGAATGAAGTTACGATTCAGTGATATAAAGAAAATTGAAAGATTAATTACATTTTGAGGAACTTAGTTGTCCAATTTAAGGTTGGAAATAAAACTAGGTTGTTCTAAAATTTCGAGTGAAATTTATTTAAGGAGGGTGGGTTGTAACGATCCGAAATTCAAGGAAATAGATAATGACCGTTTTGCCCTTGAAGGTCAAAAAGTTGACTTTTTAACCTAGATACTGTTGGACGTTCCAAGAAGACCATTACGAAGGTCTGAAACTTTTGAGTTTATGGATAGGTTGGTATGCTTGCATTGGAGATTGGAAAGTTTAGATAAGAGGTAAAAAAATTGAATAGGGGTATTTTGGTCATTTTGAATATAAGGGCATTTTGGTAATTTTACAAAAAAAAAATCTAGGGTTGTCGAGAACATTCTAGTTCTCTCCCTTATCTACCTCTTCGACCGACTTGTTATGTTTATAAATCATTGTGGGTTATGTGAAAAGAGCGCCTCACAAAAAGCACTAACCCGTTAAATAAAGATCATAAAAGAAAGGGATAGTGAGAGAAAGGAAAGGAGAGGAAGGAGCGGATAAAAGTGAGAGGAGAAGAAGTATAGAATAGGTTTAGGACAGGGCCCCGAAAGCTTTGGAACACAAGCTATGAAGTTAAATTTCAAGTTCTCAATTTGGACAACAAAATTTAGAAGTAGGAAGAGGGACTGTTTTCAGAGGGAGGGTCGTAATAATCTAAATAAAGAATAGGAAGAGGAAAGGTGGGGTCACCGTTGTTTTGTGGTAGTGGTGGGTCTAACCCGACGAATACCTTCGTCGGGAAAACTTTATTGATTCGCCGGCCGACATAAGCGCCAATTTCGAGTTTTCTCAAAAAGTTTGGCAGAATTTTTCACTTTTCATGAAATAATTGTTTGTCTGACGAACCTAGCTTACTCATCGGGCGAGACCTATAAATCACACTATTCGAACGAATGTATTTGAATAATCACACTATTCAGTTCATGATAGGTCGTTCCTAGACCTCACCCATCGAAAATTGTGAGGTTACAAGGATTCAAAGTCATCGGATGAAGTCTGAATGCTTTGTTACCATCAGTTTGTTGTCCACCGTTACCTAATCCCAGGAATTTCAAATTAACTAATTATTCGCATAGATGATCTATAAGTTTGACTTATAAATATGGATGGTCAAATGACAGGACCCACCCCGATTATCGCCTCGATAATCGGGAAGCATCCTGCTCCCGTCTGACAATCGAACCCAAAAGTCCGGAAAACTAATTAATATTACAACACAACCATTGTCAGACCAGGGAGATTAAACAAATACATCCGACTGGACGTCAAGTCCACAGTTTCACAAAGCGATATTACAAAACAAGTTAAAGAAACAAGTCCTACTCTGTGAACTAACTACTCCGCAACGGAAAACTTTATGCCTCCGCCTCTGCCTCGGCGCTTGCCCCCACGCTTGTACCACGACCTGGAGGGAATTTAAAACAACAAAGTGTGAGTGGACCGAAACATAAGTTTTAAAGGAAAACAGTTTTTCCGAAATCGGGTTCGCCCTCCAGTTTTGTAACACGCATGCATAACCAAATATTCAAACTTTTGAAAACTCTTTTTCCGAAATACATGGAAAACGATATAAAGGATCGTCACAACTCATGTAAAACCATTTAATAATGCCAGGTTCCAGAAACCGTCAATTTGAAACATCATTTGCACAAATCAAGTAAAACGTAAATCAATAATCACAATTATGCCGTTGGATCCATCCGAGTCTTTAAACTCAACATTAGGCCTTCCCGGGATATCAACGAGTCTTTAAACTCAAAACATGATTAATAGGCCTCGGGGGGTATCATAATAATCGAGTCTTTAAACTCACGAGTCTTTAAACTCAATTCGGGTCTTTAAACCCAATTTTCGGGCCCGCCCCCGTCATCAACATACCGGGTCTTTAAACCCAAAACCATCCAACCATTAACCGGGTCTTTAAACCCAAAACCGTTTTTTAAACACAAATAACCAGGATTCATCACAAACCGTTTTCCAACAATATTCCGAAAACATATCACTTCATAATAGGACTTATGTCCGAATTCCCATGCAATTCCCAAAAATTAGTTCACCAATGATCAAACATTATAAATCCGAGAACATGCATATTCATATCCAGGTACTTTATCAAAATCCTCACGCATGCATAAGCAAAAACTGTAACCTCGAAATGCGTGAAATACGGTAAATATCTCGAAAAACGTGATAAACGCGTAAAACCGATGTAACATATTACCATCGTAAAATTATATGTAAAACCATGAGATAAAGAAGCAAAATAGTCATGCATGCCCAATTTAGAAAAATCAAAAAGTCCACTCACGGTTTTAGGACGCGTCAATCGCGTCCCGCGTGCTCCTCCGTAGCTTCGGAAGTGTCCGGGCCTGTAAAAATGTACAAGAAAGATTACAAACATCCTCAAGTAGCTCGTATAATTTTTCCCTAATTTCCCCGGATTTTTCGGCGAAAATAAACTTAAAGACTTAATCTTCCGGACTCCCGAAATTATCCCGAATGACTCCCGAACAACTCGACTCCTAAAGGTAAAATGTTAATTGGACTGAAAGGAACAATTTCCATGTTGACCGTGATCGGAGATGATATCGCACGCGCCGTCACGCGCCGCCCAAAGTGGCTGCGCGTGAAGGCCACGCGCCATGCTACAGTGTCATCATTCCTACCCGGATAGACTGATAAACGGGTCTATTACCCGCGACTCGACCCGACCAGTTCAAGCCCAATTCTCAATCAATTCCTCTCGTTTTTGATCCTATTATCTTCTCTAATCCATAAATTTTAGGTCTGTGTTGATGATTAACCTCGACTGTCCCTAAATCGATGCAATCCAGACTCGAACAGACGAACGGGTCGTCACTCAGAACTCACCCAACCCAGTGCCACAATCAAATTAGCTTCACCAGCAGCTTAAGGGAACCCAAACGAACCAAAACATCCAACCAATTAACCCCAAACTAACCTGGAAGTCGTCGTCCTCAACACTGCGTTTTTCCAGAAACTGGAACTCAGGTTCCCGGCCAACCTCTCCTCCTCCTCCTTCAATTCTTGCACGGTTGTGCTCGTAGTGGCCCCAGAAGACTAAGTCCACCCTCAGTTTGGTTCAACTCACCTCAAAGCCCAACCTTTTAATTTCCCTCCAATTCTGCGTTTTTCTCTTCCCCGTCTCAGAACCTCGCTCAAACTCTCTCTCAGACTGCCCAAATGATCGAAATGAGTTCCCCGACTCAATGACCCTCAGCTAAACCCCTCAGAATGGAAGACAGCCCGTGGGAATCCACTGAACCTCTCTGGAGACTGTTTCCCGAACACAGAGCCCACGGCCATTTTTAAAACTCCCCGTGCACTGAAGCTCTGCACAGCCACGATGGGGTGCTTCCAATGCCTCAATTTCCATAAACAAAGTGTCTGATCCCTCCACCAAACCTTAAACAATTACACGCTCAACCCACGGCCGCACACTCTGTTTTTCCACGGTGGTGAACAGTACCCCGTGTGAAAGGACCAAAATGCCCTCAGGGCAAAAATTACCAAATTGCCCTCCAGCTTCCGTGACCCATAACTCGGTCATCCGACGTCCGTTTCAAGCGTGCCGCCTGTCGTTGTACTCGGGGCGTCGAGACGAACATAACGGTCTTCGAGTCAATTGCATATCAATTGTCAAACAAAAAGTCAACTTTTTCCCCCCTATAACGTACAAATTACGATAATGCCCCTGAACTTCCGAACATCATAACTTTCACCCTGTTCGTCCGAATCGAACATGCCACCTGTCTATGAACTTGTGACGTCCCGAACTACGTCACGGTCATCGCTCAACGTCCGTTCGACCTCCCAATCAAAAAGTCAGTAAATTGACCATACGAATCACAAGGGTAGAAACGTCATTTTATTCAATATTTTATAACATTACATTTCTAGAACGTCCGGGGCGTTACATCAAATCAGTCGGATTATTAAATAAAGTTATTTAAAATAGTAAAATCACCATATTCATTAACACTTCGAAACATTTGAAGGAAACTGTACTATAATTCAATTTTTTGGTTCGATTGATATTCAAACAAATGAATTTGAATAATCAAACCATTCATATCGGGATAAGGCGTGCGTAGACCTCACCCGTCGAAAATCATAAGGTTTCAAGAATTTAAAGTCGTTAAACCAATACCAATTATTTTGTTACAGTCAATTTGTGAAGTACCGTTACCCAATCCTGAAAATTCTAAATTAATTAATTTTGAATTGTAAATATGGACCGTTGAATCAATCGGATTATTAAAGAAATTTATTGAAAATCATAAAACCACCTTATTCATTAACACTTATAAACATTTAAAGGAAATTTTAATACTTATTTTTGGTTTTTTTGTTCAATTGATATTCAGAAAAATAAATTTGAATAATCATACCGTTAAGATCGTGATAGGACATGCCTAGACCCCATACATTGTGAGGTTTTGAGGATCTAAAGCTGTCAAATCAAGACCAAATGTTCTATTAGTGTCGATTCATTGCGCACCGTTACCTAATCCCAGGAATTCAAAATTCATTAATTTTTCGCGTAGATGGTCTATGTGTTAGACTTATAAGTATAGACGTTTGGATCAATCAGATTTTTAAACGAATTTATTGAAAATCATAAAACTCCCTTATTCATTAACGCTTCGAAACATTTGAAGGAAACTTCACCATTTATTTTGATTTTTTAGTTCGATTGATTTTTTAGACAATGATAGGATATGCCTAGACCTCACCCGTCAAAAATCATGAGGCTTCAACGATTTAAAAAGGTCGGATCAAGATAAAATGTTTTGTTACCGTCGATTTTTTGCACAAAATTACCTAATCCTAGGAACTCCAAATGCACTATTTTTTGAATAGATGATCTATGGGTTTGACTTATACATACGAATGGTTGGATCAGTAAGATTATTAAAGGAAATTTTGAAAATTGTAAAACCACCTTATTCATTAACACTTGGAAACATTTGAAGGAAAATTCAATACTTATTTCGATTTTTTGGTTCAATTGATATTCAAACGAATGAATTTGATTAATCAAATCATTTAGATCGTGATAGGATGTGCCTAGACCTCACCCATAAAAAAATCTTAAGGATTCAAGGATTTAAAGCCGTTGGATCAAGACCAAATGTTTTGTTACTGTTGATTTGTTGCTCACTGTTACCTAATTACGAGAATTCCAATTTCACTAATGTTTTTAGGTAAATGATCTATGAGTTTAAATTATAAATATGGATGGTTGAATCAGTCGGATTATTAAAGGAAACTATTGAAAAAAAAAAACCACCTTATTCATTAACACTTAAAAAATAATTGAAGGAAACTTCAATACTTGTTTTGATTTTTTGTTTCGATTGATATTCAAATGAATGGATTTGAATAATGTAACGACCTGTCCCGAATTTTAGGATTAGATTAATGACTAATCAAGGATTAGTGAGGTTAATCCGTGATTAGTTGAGCGAAATCGGATGAACGATGCAAAATGACTGTTTTGCCCCTAGTCGTGGGTAAAACATTGACTTTTCGTTCAGGCGGTCAAATGGGCTTTGGCCGATGACTGTGACGTAGTTCGAGACGTCACGAGTTCATAGACAGGTGGCACGTTCAATTCCAACATTCGAGGATGAAGTTATGACGTTCAGAAGTTCAAGGGTATTTTGGTAATTTGGTAAAAAGGGGCAAATAGTTGACTTTTGACCTGAGAGGTCCGATGACCGAGGGCCGAGGACCGTTACGTAGATCGAGTCGATACAAATCTGTAGACAGGCGGCATGTCGAAATCGGACTTCGAACGGGAAAGTTAGGGGTCACGGAAGTTCAATTTCACTATGCACGTATTTAGAGACGGGGATGATGTGGCGATATCTAATTGGGCAGATATTTTAGTGGGACCCATGGATGAGTGACAAGTGTCACTCATCCCATTGGCAAATCCCCTAAAAAGTGGATCTACCCTAATTAAATATTATTATTATTATTTTATAATTTAATCTAACCACCTCTCAATCCTAACCCTCCATCTCATCTAATCTCTCAATCCTCACCCTCAATTCTCTTTTCCCTCACCTGATCATCATCTTCTTTGTTTCTCCGAACAACCCAAACCCGAAATGCCCTTCATTCCCTCCATTTCCATGTAACAAACAAGCACCCACTCCCCACTTGCATCCAGAAGATTTGTGAGAGATAATGAGAGACGGAGAGAGAGGTTGGGACGACGTAGGAAGGGCCGACAGGCCACAGCGGAGGGAAACCCGAAAACCGTGAGGTAAGGATTCGAATTGTGGACCTTTGGTTTTAAAGGGTTTTGATTGATGCTAATGATTGGGTCGTGACCCTAGGACCTAGGGGAGTCGAATGGGACCAATTTGGTGGACTGTGGTGGCCGGGAAAGCAGGAACACGGTGGTTGCAGGTGGCCGGTTCAAGCTTGGATCTTCAAGGTGAGTTTTCAACACGTTTTTTCCTATTTCTAATGGCTAGATTAATTGGGTTTAGTGTTAGGAACATTTAAGGATAAAAATGGGAAGAAATGGAGTGAAAATGAAGGAGGAATAAGGCTGAACCATAACTGCCGGTTCGGTTGGACCGAACCGGGTTGAACCGGTCTGAACCGGCTGCTAAAGGTTGAAGATGATGAATAGTGCCCGACGCGTGGCCTTTACGCGCAGGGACTTCAGGCTGGGCGTGGGGGCGTGTGGGCCATCTTTTGGGGAATCTTCCAACACACGAAATCATCCTTTCGATGTAACGAACATTTTGGGACTGGTTTCGTGTCGATCAGACACCGTCTCGATAATGTTTGGGACATCCGATTGTTTAGGATCGAGATTAAAAATAGTTAAAAATTCGGGAAATTACGGGGATTCAATGAGAGGTTAATAAGATAGTTAGTAACCCACTAGATTGATTTGGACAGGTTTGGGAGTCCCAGTGACGACAATTAGCCCGGTGAGGCTTACGGTATGCAAACCGATGCGGCAGCTTAGGACGATCTGTGAGTGGACCCTTTTTTCTAAATTGGTGAATGCATAAATGTTTATTATATGTTTTAATACTTGTTTTTTGATGCCATGAGTGCATTTGTGTGTGGTTACGTATTGGCACGTAGTTCGAGGATTTGGCCTTATACGGTGCCTATACGGGTTTGTGCTTTCTTTGTTGGTTTAAAGTAAATGGTTTTCGATTTAGAAAGGATAAACTCAGGCATGAGAACCATTTGATTTTGTCTTGGGCATATGACCCTATTGATGACCTACGGGTCTGAATCGTGGCCGCGGCGAGTGCTATGTGCACGGCGACGGACGATACGACGCTCGCCTCCGGACTGGGATGTGTTCCTTCCGGAGAGGTCACGATGCACGATCCGTTGTCGTACAGCCGATGGAGGCTCGACTTCGGAGTGCTGACGTTTCAGGATATCCATCGGTGATGGGTGCACCATGATCTTGTGGTGGTCGCGTCGGTTGATACGTTCACTGCGACATATCAGGATTGAGGGTAGTCCTGGACAGATGGTTGCACACATCATTAGGATCGAAATCGTGACTGACCTTGAGATATCGAGCAAGATGCCCAGCTGAGTCATGTGTTTGGGCACGAGACCCAGTTACTTTACGTTTATGTTTCGGGTCGGGGACCCTAAATAGATTTCCAGGTTCATGACTGTTTATGGGGACAGGCATGAACCCTTGAAAGGTTTTTATGGTTCATGAAGGTTTATGGGGACCGGCATGAACCCTTGAAAGGTTCTTATGGTTCATGACGGTTTATGGGGACCGAGCATGAATGTTTTCAATATATTTATATATTCATATACCTTCCTTATTTGGATTGTCTCCTCCGGGGAGGGTCGTTGGCCTAGGTGGACCCCAGAGTAGTCACGGGGCACTAACTGAGTGGAGTCCCTCCCCCCCCCCCCCCCCGTTGGGTACCTTACTCTCAGGAGGGCTTGGAGTATATCCTCAGGGAGGGTCATTGATCTATGAACATTGACCTGGGTGGACCCTGAGAGACTTGGACTTGAGACCCCGGGTAGCATGCGCGTAGCTCTAGATACCGTAACAGGATTGGTTATGTGATTTATCTGTATATGCTATATATTATATGATATGTGATGTGAACAGGTTTTAGGCGGAGTCTTGCATGGATTTGGGGCAGTGGCCCGTGCGATTGGTTTCATTATGTTTTGGGCTTAGTTCAAACATATGGTCCTTTTGGATAAATGGTTTTCGAATACATGCATGCTTTTTAGTGAAGGGTACAAATGTCTTTTCGATTAAATATTTTTATAAACTCTTTGTTTTGTCCACTCATAGCTTTTAATGTTTTGACTGCCCTTCAGGTTGACAGCGGATGCGGGCTGTAGCAGAGACCGAGACATCACATATCTCCTCCGGATCCTGGCGTACTTTGAAGCCCGAGCGGGCTAAAGTCGGAATTTCCCTTGTCTGACACTCCGTGTTAGACGGGATCAAGGTCGTCCCACGTTAATCCCGGGGGGATTGGAACGGGTCCTGACAAATAATCTCGCTATTCAGATCGTGATAGGATGCGCCTAGACCTCGCCCGCCAAGAATCGTGAGGCTTGGGGGAGTTAAATCCGTCAGTGCAAGACCAAACGTTTTGTCATGGTCGATTTGTTTCGCACTGTTACCTTCTCGAGAATTCCAAATTCATTAGTTTTTCGCATAGATAATCTATGAGTTCGGCTTATAAATATGGATCGTTGGATCAATTGGATTATTAAAGGAAATTATTGAAAATCATAAGATAAGGATTTTCAATTTAGAACTTTGCTAGATGAAGTTGTACATTCGCCAGGCCAAGTTCATTACATACATTTGCTCGATGAACATTTACCAAGAAAACTTCCTTTCTATACCTTTGCTAGAGAAACATTCGCATGGCAAACTTCCTTTCTATACCTTTGTTTGACGAACATTCGCCAAGCAAACTTAATTACTTTTTATAGATTTGTTCGGCAAACATGTTCATCGGGCAATGTCATTTTTTTGCTTAAACATATTAAAAATAGTATATGGCACTTAACAATATGAAAACATAATATAATTACAGTGTAAAAATGTAAAGACCCAAAAATTCGAGAAAGGTGAAATGACGATTTTGCCCCTAAAAGACAAATGATTGACTTTTTGATTTGGACACTTTCTAGACATTTCGTGAGGATTGTCACGAAGGTCTCAGATGTCAGGGCCCACCCCTAATCCCCCAGGATTAGGGATTAAACCCTGCTCCCGTCTGACTTACGCATGACACGAAGGCCAAACTGACGTCCAACATTCATGTGACACGTAAGTCGGACAAGGGATTCTCGATTCGTCTCCGTCTCTCGCTGAGTCTACTGTGGATCGTACGTGTGATGCCTCCGTCTCTCTCGACCGACAGCCCGCGCCGCAACAACCTGGAGGGTATCGAAAACACGAAAAGACTGTGAGTTGACAAAAATAAAGTATAAGTTCAAAAACATTTCATAAAACAATGACATTTATACCCTCCGTTTCAAAACCAATGCATGCATATCAAAGGTATGTCATAAAACCATGTACGAAAACCAAACATTTTCCTTTTTTCCAAATCCCGGGCCTTAGCCCAAAACTATTAAAAACCATTTCATCCAGGCCACTGCCCAAAACATCGGAAAACCTTGTTGAAAACCATCTCATTTTTCCATTCACCGAACCTGCTGGATCTATCCGAGTCTTTAAACTCCCGAGTCTTTAAACTCAATCCAGGCCTCAATATAATCCGAGTCTTTAAACTCCCGAGTCTTTAAACTCAACAGGCCTACGGGGGAAATATCAATATATACGAGTGTTTAAACTCCCGAGTCTTTAAACTCAACAGGCCTACGGGGGAAATATCAATATATCCGAGTCTTTAAACTCCCGAGTCATTAAACTCAATCCGGGTCTTTAAACCCAATCTGGGCCCGTCCCCCGTCAATCGTAATCCGGGTCTTTAAACCCAATAACCAGATCCAGCAAATCCAATCCAAAACCATTTTGAAAACCTTTTTCCATTTCCGAATCCGAATCCGCAATCTCATCAGGATCCCGAATCCAAACCTAGAACTCATATCCATCTCCTTTCTAGATCCAAGTCCGCAACCATCATTCCGTAAGCCGGCATCCGGAATAACCATTTCGAACCCAAACTCGGAATCTACTTCAAGTCCCGAATCGAATCCCGAATCGTCATCCGGAATTCCGATTCCAAAACCCGAAATCACGTTTCTCAAAACCACTTTTCTGAACTGGGCTTCAAGCCCGAAAACACTTTCTTTTACTTTCTTTAAAATCAAATCGTATTTCAAATCTCGAAATCAAGTTATTAAAACCAAGTTCAAATCACAATATTCGTCAAATCTCGTAAAACGTGAAATACCGTCATTTCCTCGAAAAACATGCACAACCCGTAAACCATCACAATCATAAATCAATTCATATAATCATGTATGAAAACATATTAAAACATCTATGCATTCATCATAAGTTAGAAAGCAAAGTCCACTCACAGACCATTCCGACGTCGCCTCGATACGCGCGCACTTACGCCGTTCCCGGCTATTCCGCTATCCTCGGCTTTCCCGAACCTGTCCAAATACCAATATAAGGTCACTAACTACTTCACAAAGGTCATACTAAAGCCCCATAATTTTCCTGTATTTTTCACTATTTTTAACCGAGCTCTAAAACCTTCGGACAGCCTGAAACATATCGAGCCGATGTCCGATTGACTCGAAACCAGCGCCAAAATGTTCGTTACATCGATTACATCATTTCACAAGTTGACCACTGTCCCAGACTACCCCTCACGTGACCCCACGCGCATCTAGAAGTTTCTGCGTGTGAGACCCACGCGCGTGAACAGTGTCGTCGTCAACCTTAGGTGAACCCGGTTCACCTGGTTCGAACCGGTCTGGTCCAGCCGTGAACCGGCGTTCACGATTCCTTCCAATTTCCACCCATTTTCAATCCTATCTTCACTACTAGGTTCGTCCCTTTCCAAGCAAACGATTTAAGTAAGAAAAACACGAACTAAAGTCCTATTCCTCACCTGTCAAACTCGAACCAAAACGCAGAGAAACCCAAGTTCTGAATTTCGGCCACCTGTCGTCCTTCAAGCCACGGGTTTGAGTTCTAAACCAGAACAATGACTTCCTGAAGCTGTTAGTGTCAACAAAAACACTCAACCAGTTGTCAAAACTCAGGACTTTAACCTGGAACATTTCGGGAAAAACAGGGGACCTGAGAACCTTACCCATATCTGCTCACCGCCGTGAGCTCCGCTGTGGCCCTGCCCGTCCTAGCGTCTCTCCTCCAGCTCCCTAAACAGTTACTCAGACCCAGGTAGCTCGATTTGATCACTGGTGTTTGCACCACGACTTTGACTCCCTCTCTGTTTCACTGAGCTTCTGCTCACTACACACACACTATCACACTTCAACCTTCACTAAACCACGATCAAACACACACTCAATCACCCTTGATCACTCACTCAAACCAACACACACTCACACTGAACACTGAGCGATTCCTCCTCTTTGTTCTTCAGTCTCTGTTTTCCCTCTTCATACACAAACACGACTAAATCCCATATTTGAACCGTGTAGAAGTCTCTAGCCAACTGCCACATGTCACAATCCTGTGGTCGCAACTCAAAATATCCAATTAAATCCTGGACACTTGTCCTCATCAGATTTGCACAATTCCCAATGTGCAAAAAGACTAAAATGCCCCTATTTGTGAAATTTATGATTTTACCCTTGGCCGTTCTAGACCCGTATCTCGCTCATCCGACGTCCGGTGAAAGCATGCCGCCTGTCGTTGAACTCAGGACGACGAGAGCTACCTAACAGTCCTTGGTCTACGTGAAAACAACAAGTCTGGCAAAAAGTCAACTTATGCCCCTTCGTTTACTCAAATTACGGTAATGCCCTCAACCTTCCGAACATCATACCTTCCTTCTCGGATGTCGAAATCGGGTGTGCCACCTGTCTACGGACTCGTGACCGCCCGAACTCAAAGTCAACGATTTGCCCAAACTAGGGGAAAAATCGTCATTCTACGCCCAAAGTCCAAAAGTACCCATATAACCACCGATTAACTCAGCTAATCTGTCACTAATCACTTCGCTAATCCCGACTCCCGGGACGGGTCGTTACATCAGACGCTTGAGTCCATAGACAGGTGGTATGTAGAAATCAAAGGTCGAGTAGATTCCTTATCGGTCAAAAAATGGCTAGGGGCATTTTGGTAATTTTAGACATAAGGGTATTTTGGTCATTTTGCAAGAAAAACATAGGATATTCTAGATGATTCTCCATTTTTCCTCCTATTCTCTTCCACCGGCCTAAACTTATATATATTGTCAGGACCCGTCCCAAATCCCCCGGCATTAATGTGGGGCGCGCCTGATCACGTCTGACACGAACAGGGAAAATTCCGTCTCTAGCCCTCACCGGGGCTTCCAGGGTACGCCAGGATCATAGGAGGAGTGTGATGTCTCGCCTTTGCTACAACCCGCATCCGCGATCAACCTGAAGGGCATTAAAAACACCAAAAGTCGTGAGTGGACAAAAATAATATTTTAATAAAACATTTTCACACAAAGACATTTATGCCCTTCACTAAAAGCATATGCATGCATTCAAAAATTATTTATCAAAACGTTCATAAAACCATTTGTCAAATATATTCTCAAAACCTTTCAAGGGTTCATGCCCGGTCCACATAAACCGTCATGACCCATAAAAACCTTTCAAGGGTTCATGCTGGTCCCCATAAACCGTCATGAACCATAAATCCATTTATAGGTCCCTGACCTAAAATCACAAGAAAACCATAAATTAATACATGGGAACTAAGCCCAAATCAACATACGTGGGACTCAGCCCAAACCATTCTCAGTGAAATACCAAAACACAGAATACGGAGTCTCTGCCCCAAACCACTTTCCAAAACATAAAACACGGGGTCTCCGCCCCCAAATCACTTTCTAAAACCTGATACGTATAAACATACATATAACCCATCCGCGACAATTCCGAGAAGATTCCAACTCGGGGCACACAGCCCCTAGGGAACACATCCCCGATATATGTCACGATTCATCTCATCTATACTAGTGTGCACACTACTCGGGGTCTCACTTCGAGTCTTCCCCCAGGAATTCTCTATCTGGGAGGCTCTATCTCTGGATCTAGTCTGAGCTCTATCTCCGGATCTAGTCCGAACATCTCTATGGAATCTGGTCCGGGACCACATCATAACTTTCATTCCTGGAATGGGATCCCTATGGGGATACACATTCTGGTCTGTGGATCGTGACTCTCCAGGTCGAAGTCTGGAGGAGACCATATAAATCATATGGAGGGTCTCATACATTTTCAAATACTTTCTTTCTTTCTCAAAACATATTTCAACTGGGTCTCATACCCGATTCATCTTAATAGGATTCCTCAAATCCGATTCAAATCCATTTTACAGGTCTCCGCCTAAATCCTCAGTTCAACAGGGTCTCATGCCCAAATTCTCATTTCATAAACCGAACTGGGACTCAAGCCCGATTTCACAATCAACTGGGCCTCTAGCCCGATATCACGACTAACTGGGCCTCAAGCCCAAAACCATAAAGCAACGGGGCCTCAAGCCCGATTTAACAACCAATAGGGCCTCAAGCCCGATACTATAGTCAACTGGGCCTCCAGCCTGATATTACAACCAAATGGGCCTCAAGCCCGGATCATAAATCAACGGGACCCTCGGTCCGATCGTATAACTCAAATGGACCCTCGGTCGGATTCCTCGTCAAATCAAATGGACTCCAAGTCCGAGAGTTCGTAAATCAAATGAGTTTTGTACCCGATTTCATATTTCCAAATCCAAAATCCGTTCATTGAATCATCATTGAAAACGCAGTACGCAAAGGTACGACATAAAGCCAAAAACCTCAAAAAACGTGCAAATATGTCGATCCTAAGCTACCACAATCAAATGCACTCATGGCATCACAAAACATGTATTTAAAGCATTTATAAACATTTATGCATGCATCGAATTCATAAAAAAAATCTACTCACAGACCGTCTGAAGCCGTGCCTCGATACGCACGCTATAAGCCTCTCTCGGGCCAATCATCGCCTCCGGGGTTCCTGAACCTGTCCAAATTAATTTAGACGGTTACTAACTACTTAAATAACCCCTCAGTAAAGCCCCGTAATTTTGCGGAATTTCTAACTATTTTTAAAGTCGATCCTAAACTTTTGGACGTCCCAGACTATATCGAAACGAAGTCAGGTCGACACGAAACTAGTCTCAAAATGTTTGTTACATCGAATAGATGATTTCATATGTTGAAGTCATCCCCAAAAAGTGGGCCACGCGTCGTCCAAAGGGACTTGCGCGTGGGCTCACGCGCCTAGTGTGCAGTCATCTTCTTTCAACGACCGAACCGGGTCCGACTGGTTCGCTTGTAAGTCCAGTCCACCTGGACCGGTGTGACCGATCAGGCCTGGTTCCTCACCCATTTTTCATCCTTTTTCGATCCTTCCAATTCCTAAACCTCCTACAATCTTTTCCTAGCTTCTTACGGCCTCAAATCACACAAAACAATCCTTAAATTACCTGCCCAAACAAAGGATACACGACCTTGTTTTTCTGCCGCCAGTCTGGGCCACACATCTGGTTCCCTCCGTCCAAAATCACCCTCACAAGCTCGTATTAACCTTCGAAACATCACCACATCATTAGAATCATTCTTAATCATTCAAAACCGAACCCCATATTTTCTTTTAACGTAAAACTTACCTCCAAGGATTTCTCGGCCACCGTGCACGACGGTCCACGGCCCTACCACCGTCCAGCATGTCTCAATCCTCCCTTCAACCTTCCTTCACGGCCAAGGAGCAATAGATGAGGATTGAGGAGGGTGGTATGTGTGGGTTTCACGGTTTGGGGGGGCTTTCGGGTTCAATGAAACAGATGAAAGTAAAAGGGAATGATGCATGTATGTGTGATGCTAAGCAATGGATGAGTGACACTTGTCACTCATCCATTGGGCCAAGTTAAAATATCTGGGCTCACTTCAGACAAAACAGAAGTTATCTGCCTTGTAAAACTTGTCATTTCAAATAGTTCCTGAAATCTTCCGTGAACCGTAACTTCTCCGTCGAACGTCCAAATTCGACGTGTTGCCTATCTATGGACTCGTATCGTCTCGATCTACGCAATGGTCCTCGACCCTCGACCATCGGACCTCCCTGGTCAAAAGTCAACTATTTGCTCCTAAATTGCCAAAACGCTCCCGAACTTCCGAAAATCATAACTTCTTCATCACAGTCATCGGCCAAAGTCAGAATCAAACGAGCCACCTGTCTATGAACTCGTGACGTCCCGAACTACATCACAGTCATCGGTCAAAGTCCATTTGACCGCCAAAACGAAGAGTCAACATTTCGCCCTTTCTAGGGGCAAAATCGTCATTTCTCTCTGCTCGTCCGTTAATCCTCGTCTAATCCCCGATTAGTCTCGCTAATCCGTCATTAATTCTTAATTAATCTCACTAATTCGGGACGGGTCGTCACATATATATATAAGAGTGTGTGTGTTATGGCATTCAGAGGGTGATGGTAAAACAAACAAGAAGGCAAACATGGAAGCAAGAGAGAAAAGAGAAACAACTAGGAAGAAGAAGAAAATAAGAAGGAAAAAAGGAAATGAAGAAGAAAGGAAAATAATAAGGGAACGGATAAGGTCTAGGATGAACCCAGAACCTAAACTCGTGAACTTCAAAAATGACCCAAAGATCATTACACTGTTTTGAGTATGTCCAAGCTCAAAACTGAGGTTCCTAGTACGTTCTATAAGTTCCTACGATCATTTCCAACTAAGATGATGAGGTTTGAATGCATGAAGGATGATGAACTGTTCTTGGAACTCAAGGCTGAAAGTTGAAAACTTGGACAATGATTTTGAGGTGAGTTTTCTTCCTTTTAAACCTGTAGATCTTTTTCTGGAATCAAGGAGATAGGAATTGATCTATTAAATGTGGAAAAATGACGTGAAATGAGTGGTTACGAGTCGGGTCAGGTCGCCGAGTTGGGCGACCAGTGTAGCAGACCCACTCGAGGTAGATAGAGAGTAGGGTTGCGACTGCACATGTTACGTGTCTGATGCCCACGCGCAGAGAAGCCTCACTAGTGCCTAGCAGCGCATGTAGTGGCCTTTTGCCGTCCGGCCAACATGAATGTTTTCTATTTTGAAATTCTAATTTTAATGGTACAGTTTTTGAATTAATTAGACATCATATGGGTATGGTTCTAGATGTTTGACGTAATATGTCTATGTTTTAAATCCAAATGTAATTCATGAAAATTTGTGGTTTTGATATATATGATGCTATTTTGGATATTAATTCTGAATTCTAAATGGAGAATGCTAATATAAATTTTAGTGAATATTAATAGTTTAATTTCAGTGAATTATGATGAATATACTTTACAATATTAAGCATATTTTGTTAACCATTTTATTATAAACTTTACAAGGCAATAATGTTAATATGACAATGCTGGGTTATGTTTTGGAAAGAGTTCAAGATAAGTCTTGAAAATTTAAATATAAGATTGAATATTAATGAACCTTAATGGTGAATTATGATAAATGGAAAATTTATTGGAATTTAGAGAAATGGCGTGTAGCTAAGAAATTGGTTATCTATGATATATGAGTCAAGGTTAAATGATTTACCTTATTAAAGGATTTACATTGAGATAATGTTAATTGCCTTATTAAATTATTTACATTGCAGTAATATTAATGGCAAAGATAATGGATTAAGACTCGAAAGAAGTCGAATTAACAAAGTTCACTCTTGACAGGGGGTAATGGGATTGATGTGGGCGGTAACCCCATAAGAGTAAACTATATTTAGCTAAGCTAACATGTTGTAAATACGCATAAAATTAGAAAAATCCCTTGTCTAAAAAATTTCAGGAGAATCTTGGTAATGTTGAAGAATTGTTGTTAGACAAGAGCAGTACCGGGAATGATTATTAAACTAAAGTAAGAAAGGGACCTGTCAAAAAACATAATATATTGATTTGAAACTTCGCGTTACATATGTAAATGAAGGAATTTCCCGAAAACTTTTATTTAGTGTTGGTTTCTCTATCCCCCAGCCAGTCACCCTCGTCATTCAAGCAATGTATACTAATAGCTTCCTCAACATTAGTTTCAATTGCTTCTAAGGTACCAAAATTAATAAAAATGTCATCAATCACAACTGGTGGGATGAGGTCATTTCCTTCCACATTTAGGGCAGGTGCCGAGGAATCCTCTTGGTAAACAAATTTTTCATCTACTGTTTCTCCATTCTCTCCATAGTATCGGTCATCCAAGTCCCACATATTATTATGCACTAACTTTTGGATCATCGATATAGAATACTTGTTTCATCGTACTGGTTAGGATGTAGGGATCACACTCAAACCACCGGGTGTTTGTATTAACAGAGGTACATAAATGGTCTTTAATGATCTTGCTTGAGGTACTTGGATCTGTATCAAACCAAAGACACTTAAACAAGACAACTACCTTGTGGTTTGTATATAACACCTTAACCACACTTAACAATTTGCCGTAAAATCCCGTATAAGTATTTATCCTATCACTGGCACGAAGATCCTACTATTTTGAGTAGACAATTTGTCATCTTGTTTTGTGCACATAAACTTTAACTCCGTTAACATGACAGCGAACATACGTTTCTCCTCAAAATGGGCAAAAGGAAAATTGCATTAACTGTGTTTTGAATTTTGGAAAGTTGTCAGCTCTCAGCTGTGCCATCTGGTAAATATACATAAGAAGTTAGTCTAGTTAGCTTAAAAATAATTTAAGAAATTTGCAAATAAAGTATTTGACTTGTTCCGAAAACCAACATGGAAATAGGTATTTTCCCATTTCCCCTAATTGGATTGATATTGGCCTTCATCAGATATTGGCCTTCATCACGACTCGTACTGGCCGTGGAAGGATCAGACTTCGAAATTCATTCAGTATGAACGAATGATCCACCTTTATGTTGCTATTGTTGAACGACTCTAAGATTGGACCATTGCAGAACGATCGTTCAAGTTGGATAAATACTAATATGGTCTCTAGATGTTGACCACCCTCGTCGTTGTGCGAGACCTTATTGAAAGAAGTTTCAACATTTCGAATGTACATTGCACAAAGCTTAAGTGACTCCTTTTCAATGTATGCCTCAACTATAGAGCCTTCAGGAAGTATCTTGTTGCAGATGTACCCCTTGTAGATACCTAAAAATTTGCAAGGAAATATACATTACGATTCACATACATTATAATAAGGAAATCGTACCAATATCAGGAATAAATTATAACTCTTAATTGGGTACATCCATTGATAATGAACTAAGCAACTAGCGTTGTCTCATCTGGGAGATGTATAAGTAGGTGCACCATTACATCAAAGAATGTGGGTGGATATATTTGCTAGAGCCAACACATGATGTAGGTAATATCCTCTTTAATTTCATAGAGAGGTACACCTTTGCATACGACTTTGCACAAAATATCTGGAAGAATTGAGAAATAAACTATCTTCTCAACAAAATTAGGCACCAAGTAGGGACAAATACTAATCGGAATGAGTAGTTGTCGCAAAACATGATAGTCATGACTTTTCAAATCAGACAGGGTGTTACCGCCGGTGCTAACATTTCAGGATATGTTGCTTACGTACCCATCGGGAAATTTCACACCCTGCAGCAAATTAAGGAATTTTTTCTTATTCATCTGCTTAAATGTATAACTTGCATGAGCCATGATATATTTGTCATTGATAACTTTTGGCTGGAAATGTCGCCGAATCCGATTTTTTTTTGTATCTTTTGACTTGCCTTCAAAGCGTAAAGTTACTCCCACCAAACTCCCGACAACATTCCTCTCGATGTGCATAGGATCTGTGATGTGTCTGATTATCAATTTTGACTAATACAACAACCATGAGAATATGATAATTTTCATCCGATTTTCTTGTTTAGTAAGTTTTGGGCCTCTTATGATGAATTCGGGATGCTGGTTAAGATGGCTAATATCTCATCACAAGACCTCTCCCTTAGTCATGTATATAGCTATGGTTTATCATCAAATGAGTCAGACTGCATACGCCGCTAGTGATCCCAATGTCGAAACCTTCTCGCATCCAAGTAGCATATCTTTGATGCATGCCAAAAGGACGTTGTCTCTGATCCACATGTCGAGCAAGCAAGGTAGCCATTGGTGATCCACCCCACCAACATATTGCAAGCAGGAAAATTATTAATTGTCTACATTATAGTCACTCAGGGAGTGAACATTCCTCCACTGCACTTGTCGTGCGGGCAAAATTTAGTCGACGCTAAGATTTGCCCAACAAAAGAAACTCGTCGTTAACTCCAGTTTTCCCTGCAGAGGATTTGTACACATTGGGCAAACCTTTCCATTTTCACACCAACAAGAGTGATCCCGGAAAGATCTTGTCCAGCGAATCTTTTTTCATTTACCGGGCGAAGTGTTATATAACAAGAAAACAGTGTTTGTCGGGCAACGATTGGACGGGCAAGTCTAGTTTTCTTGCGGTGCTGGTTTTAATTAGCTTAATTTCTCCACCAGAAAAAATGCAACCATAATAGTAAGTTAAATGTACGTGATTCTATATTAAGATTTTTAGAAATAGTTGACGTGGGTGCTGCGGCGTCCGTTGGATTGATCTCGTTGTTTATTACTTATGGAAATACGAGCAGGTCGACATTAAAATAAGAAAATTTGATTCCTCCTATTCGTGCCACAAATTCAATAGTCATATTTCCTGTGCCGTTTGCAGCGGGGGCTAAAGATTTGCTTATCGTTGTGGTCATTGTGGGCATTGGTGGTCGAGAAGATCAGATGGAGTTAGTGGTGTGCGATTCAGCAGGTGATACAAGAGTTGACGAACCGCCTGGGCTCCGGACTGAAGCATACAGAGCGCCTACCTAGCTAGCTACGAACCCGTTCCATGGATGTTCGAAACCAAAGGCACTAAAATTAGTACTAAATAACCACAATTGTGGGGTATCCTACAAAAAAAGGTCAAAGTTTTAGTGGTGTTTCTCTTACCAATTGGGGTATAAATTTGGATATGAAAACAAATTATCTTTCATTCATCATATTGATTTCCACAAAAAAAAAAATTATAAGGTAAAAAAAAAGTGAAGATGGATTTGAAAATTAAAAATGTTTTTCCCGTATTTCTGGTCCTAATATTGTTAGCATCCACAGCTACAGCTCAAGACGGCGTCTTCGACATCACCAAGCCTCCATATGGTGGAAAGCCAGACACTGATGTTACACAGGTAATTAATTCATTTTAATTTTTGATTAATTCAATTTTTTGGTAATTAATAGATAATGTGATTCGTATTAATAAAAATTGAAAATAGTAGGCTTTGTTGAAAGCTTGGACGGATGCATGTGGAGCAGCAACACCAAGCAAAGTTGTGGTTCCAAGCGGGACATTTAACTTTGGAGGAGAAACCTTCAAAGGTCCGTGCAAGGCTCCGATTACGTTCCAGCTCGATGGCACATTGCTGGCTCCATCAGATGGCAGCAAATTCCCAAAACAAGATACTTGGATTGCTTTTGATCACGTCGAGGGCTTTACCGTATCCGGCACCGGAGTTTTCGATGGCAATGGAGCTGAATCATGGAAGAAAAATGATTGCCACAAGAATACAGCTTGTGCCAAAATTATTGTGAGTTCATTTATTTTCTTAATTTTGCAAGTCATAAATAAGTTTGTGCCAAAATTATCAAGTTTATCTCTTATGGATTAGAGTTTAAGATTTAGCTATGAAGTTTTAGGGACTACCAAAAGGCGAGACTAACCTATTATCATGATGAAAAATAAGTAAAATTATAGTATACAATCCAAAAGAGATTGAGTTTGTCAATGATCTTAGAAAAAAGAAAAAGTTATCACTTTTATTATATGAGTTAGATTATAATTGCATGTGTTGTTAAATGCACTTATTATATATCTATATTAACTGTATATATACATGGTATATGCAGAATTTGAGGTTGAACTCCGTTAAGAATGCTAGACTTGAAGGTGTAACTACAAAAGACAGCAAGAATTTCCACGTTAATCTTATGGGATGTGAGAATGTTACATTCCAACATTTCAGAGTCTCAGCACCAAAGGAGAGCGTCAACACTGACGGAATTCATCTCGGCCGTTCCACCGGAGTCAAAATCCTGGACACAACCATTGGAACCGGCGATGATTGTATCTCCATTGGCCATGGCACCAAGGACCTCACTGTCACCAACGTCACTTGTGGTCCTGGCCATGGAATCGCCGTTGGGAGTCTCGGTAGATATGCAGACGAAGATCCCGTCTCGGGAATCAATATTAGCAATTGCACCTTCACTGACACATCAAATGGTGTAAGAATCAAGACATGGCCTTCTTCCCCAGGAGACAGCACTGCCTCAGATATTCACTATGAGAATATTATCTTCAATAACGTTGGAAATCCTGTCCTCATCGACCAAGGCTATTGCCCATACAACCAATGCAAACAAAATGTAAGTTACTTCGAATCGAATTAACTAGGGTTAGGGTTTGATGAGACCAACTAAATTTTATGTTTGCATGCATGCAGACTCCGTCGAAAGTTAAGATCAGCAATGTGAGCTTCAAGAACATGAAAGGCACGTCTTCAACTCCACTTGCTGTGAAGATTGCATGCAGTAAAGGGCTGCCTTGTGAGAATGTTGAATTGTGTGACATTGATATCAAATACACTGGAGACAAAGGTGCTGTCACCTCTGAGTGTTCTAATGTCAAGCCCACAATTACCCGAGTCGCAACAGAACTTGCTTGTGCTAAAACTGTTTGATTCATCTAGCAAGTCATATATATATATATATATATATATATATATATATCTTAATTATTTGTTATTGCTAATTAATTTCTATATATTGTTCTAATTAAAGATCGAAGTTCTGAGAGGCTAGTGGGGAATCCCACAAAAACAATTCCTTGTAAATAAATTAGATTGCCGAGAGGCGCCCTTACTGGAGTGGCGTGAGATGGAAATATAGATCGGATCTAAGATTTTCTGTTTAAACTTCAAAACCTCCTTAACTGTAATAAGAAAGTAAATATAAAGAATTCTTCTTTTTTTTTTGTGTTCATATATATGTGCTTTCGCTACAAGAAAAGGCGATTTACCCGTTTGATTCTCGCCCGACGGAGATTTTTCGTCACAGAAAAAAAGGCATTTGCTTGACGAACCAAAAAAGACTCGCCTGGCAAGCTCTTCGCAGGAAGGCAATGTCGTTGACACGTGAAAATGGAAATGCTTGCCAGGTGAGCCCACACCATCCGCCGGGCAACGTGGCATTAATGATGAGTTTCCTCTGCCTAGCAAACTTAGCGTTGACTAAATTTTTCCCCGTGGTGGTAATTCGTTGGTGCCTGAAAGTTGTTAATCTTGCTCGACGAGCACATCCTCGTATATCGGGCAAAAATTAAAACCCAACAGATCACCAAACTTTGCCCAGTAAAGGGTTCGTCGAGCAAAAGTCTAAATACATTAAAATCCCACCTGCAGCTTTCTTCTTCTTCTTCTTCTTCTTCTTTTTCTTCTTCTTCCTCTCTGCTCAATCTCTCACCTCTCATCTCTCTCTTCATCACTCACTCTCACATGCCGGTACAAGAAAATATGACTTGCTCGTCCAAATTTTGCTCAGCAGAGGTTATTTCACCGCTAAAAGCACTTAGCCTGGAGAAACAAAGAAGGCTCGCCAGGTAAGCACCACGCAGGAAGCCGCAATTGTTGGAAAACAAAAATGGACAGCTTTGCCCAACGACACGTCATCGTCCCTAGCTCTGGAGAAGCAAACTTCAATCACAAAGATTTCTCTACATTTTGAGTTGAATTAAATTGGCGCTCGAGCAAAATCGTTGGTGCGAACAAAAATGTTGGCGTGTGAACTTTGCCCAGTGGATCATTAAAGTTTTTCGTGGGAACCTTCTTCCGGGTAAATGTCTACACACATTAAATGCCAACCCGCAACTTGTTTCTTCTTCTTCCTCTTGACTCAACCTCACACCTCTCATTACTCTTTTTCACTCACTCTCACATTATGCCATTAATAAAGTTTGTAGTCTTATTTTGAGAGACGATAGTTTAGATTAAAACTGTCATCTATGATAATGTAGTGATAAATTTTTTTTTGATTAAGTGTTGAGCTAACTGTGAAAATGGATTGGAAATATTTCCCAAAGCTGAAAGCGGCAAAAGCTTACTCTCACAAAGTGCTAAATACTGTGGTTTTTTAAATTATTCATTCGATCGAATACGCTTCTCTCTAACTTAACCAAAAAAATTAAACACGTTTCTCTCTATAGAAAAACTACATGCTTCTCTCTATACCAAATCTCGCCACCTTCTTTGTGAATACACAGATTCATTCCGTCGACCCTAAACAAATCCCTCTCTCCATTGCTCTCTCTACCAAATTTCTCGATCCCTCTCTCTCTTTCAGGAGGTGCAAGATGAACCACGGCATCCGCTGCAAAACGATGACCTAATTCCCAAAAACTATTCTCACCTCGCTGCCTTCTGTCTAAATGCACAAACTCATCCGATCGACCCTAAATGCACAAACATCGAATTGACCATATGTTTTCAGTCAGTCTCTCTAACGGTAAGTAAGAAAATTCCACTCTTCATTCCTCTCTCTCTCTCTCTCTCTCTCTCTCTATTTCAGGAGTTGCAAGATGAACCAAATTCATTGCTACTGGAAGATGACCTAATTCCCAAAAACTATTCTCGGTTCCTGATGGTAAGCTTTTTTATCATAAAAAAAATGGAGAGTCTACAATTGAGAAAAGGAGCACAGCCTATCCTAAGATCTTTCATCTAATCTTTTGTTGTTTTTCTTCTTTTCTAAATATATCAAAATTTGCAGCCTATCCTATGATCTTTCATCTAATCTTTTATTGTTTTTCTTCTTCAATTATCTTATGAGCATTATTGATCATGCTTTTGTGGGTTATTTATAAATTTGTCGATATTTTTCCCCTTGCAAGGATTGGAGACTGTCCTCTCCAATGTTCATCAAGTTTTCAGGTAAACTTTTGTCTTTCATTTCGTTAAATTGAGTTTGTCATTTACGACAACTGTTGCTTTTTTTCTTATTATTGGACCTGATTTTTCATCCACCCTTCGTAGATAATAGACATTAAAATATGGTACGATTGAGCTATTTTCCTTCTCAATGATTCTGAATTGATGGTGTTCATACCTAAACTGGTCGGCCTGGTCAAAGGCCCGAACCAATCTGACCTGTTCCCGCTCCACCAGTCCCAGGCAAGTCTCAGATTACGCCAACAAAGCCAAAAACGACATAGGAAGACCAAATCTGGTCGGCAAGGCTTACTGACAAGTCATAAATGCTATCCGGGACCACCACAAGACACCTGTCAAACTCCTAGAGGCAGCAACATTTATCCCACATTGACAAACACCAACAAACACATTCAATGCTACTATAAATACAAGGGCATTCCCCTCCAAAAGATAATGACAATCTTGCCCTCACGTTGTCTAAATTACAACAGTATCCTCCTACTTAACTGACTTAAGCATCGGAGACTGTTCGGCCGGCATCACACCGGTGTCCCTTTGCATTTACCCTCTTCCTGTGCAGGCCACAATATTTCGAGAGGAATCGCGAAGGAAGCTCGATCAGCAGGGCAGGATTAAGTTGATCCATTTCTTGCATCAATAGATGGGTTGGTTTATGGTTGCGGTTGCGGGTATTTCACAGGATACAAAGACCTATTTTGCTCATATTAAGAGATATCCATGAGAAAATGCACACAAGCTGGGGATTTCATCGAGGATTACTACAAAAGCATTGGGAATTTCCCTGCTCTCAGCGAGGTCAGGTTTATTTTGAAATTCTCAAATAAATTTATATCCTCTATTTCATGGGAAATACCCATCCCCTCTCCCCCCACGCCCCAAAAAAAAAAAAACAATTTGAATTCCATCTGATAATTTGTTGTCATTTGCTTAACCATGATCAATTATGCTTTCCAATTTTGTGTGTCAATGCCTCACGTTTCATAAATGTGTTATGTCAGGGCTGAATATGTTTTTAAAATTACTATGGAAATAGAAAATGGTCAAGGACTTCAATAGGTTTTCTAAATTTGGGAAGTGGCATTAACCAAACAAGAACATGTGCCTACACTGTCGAGGATACTATATTGACATTTCTTTTGATTGTTTTCCTTTCAAATTAATGTTCACATTTTACTACATTGTCAAAGTTTTGACGTTTTCTTTTTATGTTAATTTTTCTTCTTACTTGCAACTTATGGATCTTTTACTATTGCAGAACCATTTTCAGCCAAGAATTTGTCCTGGTAAACTTTTCTAGACAACATGATTCTTCTTTAGTCTGCATATGTATGAATATATATATAATAGCTAGGCAAGCCATAATTGTTGAGAAAAGAAGCACACCCTATCCTAAGATCTTTCATCTAATCTTTTGTAGTTTTTCTTCTTTTCTGAATATGTCAAAATAGGGAAATTTTACTATTTTTCTTCTTTGATTATTTCAAAAGCGTGTTTTTATGTGATTCTAAAGGAATATAAATCGCAAAACAGATCATGAAATGGGATAATGAGTATAAAATTAGTCTCATCTTAGACAACGTTTAAATATGTTGTCTATTACTAATATAAACTACAGTTTTAACAAAACCGTCGTCTGATTGTATTTAGACAATGGTTATTAGAGTATAGACGACATCTAAAAAGTGTTGTCTAATTATCTTTTAGATGACGGGTACATTCTAGACGACAGTTTTCTAGACAACAGTTAAAAACTGCCGTCTATGATATAATCAGTCAAATGTTTTTTTTTTTTGGGAGGGGGTTATTTCCCATGAAATAGAAATAGGGGATATAAATTTATTTGATAATTTCAACGCAAACCTAACGTCACTGAGAGCCGAGAAATTCCCAATACTTTTGTAGTAAACATCAATGAAATACTCTAGCTTGTGTGCATTTTCTCATGGATACCTCTCAATATGAGTAAAATAGGTCTCTGTATCTTGTGAAATATCCGCAACCGCAGATTGTGTACATTTGATTAGGCTTCAGACGACGATTTTTATTAAAAATCGGCGTTTGATTAGGCCTTAGTTGACCATTTTTTTTTATGAAAAACTGTCGCATGATTAGGCTTCAGATGCCAATTTTTTGAATAACTATCATCTGATTAGACTTTAGAAGGCAGAAAAAAAACTGTCGTCTGATACCATTCAAATAGACGTCACTCACATAGTCATCACTTATTCATGCATTCAGACGAAAGTTTTTTATTGTCGTCTAATGGCTTTTTTAGCATAGTGTCACCAGCCATAACATAATTTCATCATCATTTTCTGTAACGACCCGTCTTGAATTTCGTGATTAGAAAGAATTAATTAAGGATTAACCAAAGATTAATTAAGGATTAATTGGGATTAATTGAGGATTATCGGACGATCGGAGTAAAATGAAAATTTTGTCCCTGAAAATGGTTAAAGAGTTGACTTTTAACCTGGGAGGTCCAATGCACAAGGACCGAGGATTGATACATAGATCGAGACGAAACGAGTCTGTAGATAGGCAGCACGTTGAAATTGGATATCGTACGGAAAAGTAATGGGTCAATAATGGTTTTAGGAACTATTCACAATTGCACGATTTTTGAAATAAGTGGATCTGGTTTGTCTTTAGTGAGACCCAAAATATCTAACATGGACCAATGGATGAGTGATAAGTGTCACCCATCCCATTGGCCTATTACCCCACATCATGCATCATCTTCATTTTTCAACTTTTACATTCATCTTCTTCCTCTAACCAACACCCACCTCAAACCCAAACCATCATTTTTATTGTTTGCTACTGGAGACAGAGTGAGAGTGAGGGACGACAGAGACGACGAGGATAGACGGATGCCATGGCGGAGGTGGCCATAAAACATGAAAATAAAGGTAAGTCGTGCGGGGCGTTGATTTTGGGTCTTTGATTTTGATGTTTTGGATCGATTCTAAGCCCATATTCATGTTCTTGGAGGAGAAGGGAGCCTGTAGGTGTAAAAAGGAAAGGTTTTGGATGACAGGAGTGGTCGGAACAAGAGTTCAAAGTTTGGCCAAAACTTTAGAAGCCTATATCTTCAAAACTAGGTAATTTTTCACAATTCTAGGTTCAAATTTAGATTCCTTGGTTCAAGTAGATAAATTTCAACATATATAACGTAGAATTTGGTTGAGAAATGAGAGAGTTATGGAGATTTACAAAACCAGCCAACAATGGCGGTTCTCCGGCGAGGACGATGACATTAGCGTTGAGTTTGATGACATCAGTGTTGACTTTGATGACATCGACATTGACTTTGATGTCGTCAGCGTTGACTTTGATCATAGACCGATGACGTCATCGTTGACTTTGACGGTTGACCGCTCACGTCAGCGTTGACCGTTGACTTTTCAATGACCGAACTTTGACTGGTGCGTGAGGGCATGTGGGCACGAATATAGAGGTTAAAACTATCTTGTTCAAAAGGTTTCAACGTTCTGAATCCAATGGTGGTGGTTTCAGGTCGATTGAAGATCGTTTGATATGCCATTTGGAGGTTTTTAACCTTGGGAAGCGTGTTCAGAACACGTTTACCATTTCGAGAGTTTTGAGGGTTTATGGTATAGACTTGTATAGGTTGATAGTGACCTTTGGATATGATTTGGACATGCCTGGACATTTCAGAGACATTGGATTAGCCTCAGAGTGGCTTACCGCGCGGATTGTGAGCGCACATCACGGATGGTTTGTTAGTGGACTTTGTTTTATGAAATGATGCATGCATAAATTTTTTTATATATTTTATGAACATGCTTTTAGGTTCACTAGATGCATATGATTTATATATATGATTTGGAATTTTCGTGGAAAATGTTAGTATGCACGTATTTTGAGATTTATGTTTTATGTGATAATTGGGCGTAGGCCGAGTATTCGTACGTGCATGAGGTTTATGTGATTTGAATGATTTCATGGAAAAGCATGAAACCGAGGATTTGATTATTGGTTTTAAATGATTTCTAGGAGATGCGTGAACTCGGCATTTCGGGCATGAGACCTAGTTGATTATGGACTTTGACTTGGATTACAATCAAAGGGAATTTTGAACAATGATTTGAATAATGAAATGTTTTTCGGATTTGAAAATGCTATTCGGGCATGTGTCCCAGTTGATTTGCGATTTGACTTAGAGTATAGTCATACGTGGAATATATCGAGCTTGTGACCTAGTTATGATTTATGAGATTTCGGGCTGTGACCTTGTTATGGATTTATAATTTGGATTTAATCGGATTCGAGGAATCATGGACTTATGAAGTCTTTCCGAACACTATGTTTATGATGGTTTTGTGGAAACTGATTTGATAACTATATTTCGGGTGTGGGCTCTTTTGAGATGATTTGAGATAATTTGTGAAATGCTTTCCACACGACTATTGTAACGACCGGTCTCGGAAACCGTGATTAGATTAGTTGTTAATGACGGATTAGTGAAGTTAATCAGTGATTAGTTGGATGTGTTCGAACACTTTGGCCTATACTGGAAGGTTGTGGAACCTTTGTAACAGCCTCACATTTGTGCACGGGGTTTAAATCGTTTTATACGGTTTCAGTAGAAAACCAGAAAACAGAGAGGGCCTAACCCAGAATTTCCCACGAAATCTCAATAATTGAATAACTCCTATGAAATAAATTAGTTAAGGAAGGTTAGAGGAATATGAGATGAGAGGGTTGGTGCTGATACGGTGGCTCACGGCGGTGTGATGAGATGGGGAACTCGTGGAACTGTGAGTTCTCTGTTTCAGCTCGAATTGGTGGAATCGAAGCACAGGGCTACAAAGCACAATTGATCAATTGGATGATGCTTCTGGGGTGTCTAGGAATCGATGGGACCAAATGGTGGCTCGCCATGGACGGCGGCCGTAAAACCGACAAGGTAAGGCCATGAAATTCAAACTAGGAACTTCTTGTTGCAGTAACTGTTGATCAAATTAATGAATGGGATGATGTTCAGGATGATTTTAGGAATCAATCAAGCTTGGGACAGTGACCAGAGACGGTCTGTACTGGTCAAGGCACGGAAGAACAGGACGGTTTCAAATGAGGACTTGAGAAGGTAATGTTCAGACCCTTAAGTCGTGTTTTGATCAGTTAAATCGATTAGGTTGGTTGGAACGAACCTAATAGACTAAAAGGGAATGAAAACAGACCAGAATTTGACAGTTTAGAACGTTGGACCGCTTGCGCCGGTTCGACTGGACTGGGCTGAACCGAATCGGTCTGGACCCTGTTCGGCGTGAGGTTGAAGATGACCTGCTTAGGCGCGTGAGGCCCATGTGCAACCCCTTTGGGAGGCGCGTGGGGGCGTGTGACACGTCTTTTGAGGATGGTTCCAACACGACTTTTAAAGTATTCGATGTAACGAACATTTTGGCGCTGGTTTCGAGTCAATCGGACATCGACTCGATATGTTTCGGGCTGTCCGAAGATTTTAAGGACCGTTTAAAAATAGTTAAAAATTCGGGAAAAATACGGGGCTTTTGTAGAAGCTTTATAAAGTAGGTAGTGACCTTATTATGTGATTTGGACAGGTTCGGGAAAGCCAGGGATAGCGGATTAGCCGGGAACGGAATAAGTGCATGCTTATCGAGGCAGCGGCGAACTGGTCTGTGAGTGGACTTTTCTTTCTAACTCTTGATGCATGCATATATGTTTTTATATGTTTTTTTTCTATACGTGATTCTATGATTTGATTTATTATCTTCATGGTTTACAGTTTTACACGAATTTCGAGGTATTTACAGAATTTCACGTTTTACGAGAATACAATCTATCTTGTGATTTGACGATGGTTTCGATGATTTGGTTTTGGGATTTGGAACACGGTTTGATTTCAAGGAATTGAAATGGATTTCGGAAAAGTGATTTCGGGTTTGGAGCCCAGTTCAGAAAACTGGTTTTAAAGAACGTGATTTCGGGTTTTTGAATCGGATTTCCAGATGACGATTCGAGATTCGATTTGAAACTTGAAAGTGGATTTCCGAGTTTGGGTTCGGAATGATTATTCCGGATGCTATCTTAAGGAGTGATGGTTCCAGATTCGGATTTGGAAAAGGTTATGGATATGAGTTCTGGGTTTGGATTCAGAATCCTGATGTGATTGCGGATTCAGATTCGGAAATGGATAAATGCTTTTGGATTGGATTTGCTGGATATGGTTATTGGGTTTAATGACCAGGATATGATTATGACGGGTGCGGGCCCGGATTGGGTTTAAAGACCCGGATTGAGTTTAAAGACTCGGGAGTTTAAAAAATCGGATATTGTGATTTCCCGCGTAGGCCTATTGAGTTTAAAGACTCAGATTATATTGAGGCCTGGATTGAGTTTAAAGACTCAGTTTAAAGACTCGTATAGATCCAGCAGGTTCGATGGATAGAAATGTGGTTTCAAATGTGTTTTGGATTTCACTGAGACTTGATAATAATGGTTTTTGATGTTTTGGGAACTGACCCGGATGAAGGGATTTTGATGGTTTTGGGTTGAGGCCCGGGATTTGAGAAAAGGAAAATGAGTTTGGTTTTTCTTAAATGGTTTGAATAACTCGAATATAGCTAAAATATTTTTGAAGTGTTAATTTTGTCCATTCACAGCTTTTAATGTTTTTGACACCCTTCAGGTTGATCGCCGATGCGAGCTGTAGCAGAAATCGAGACATCACATGCCACTGCGAACTCCACATGTCACTCCGCACTTTGGTAACCCCGAGGGAGTTCTGGTTTATCCTTGGTCTGGCATGTGGTGTCAGACGGGAGCATAGTGCATCCCACGATAATTCAGTTGGGATGGGTCATGTTTGCTTGGTATCAGAGCACTAGGTTGCTCGTGTGGTGTTGCACATATGTCGGATGTGATGTCTTTATGATGAAAAGTTGAAAACAGCCCGTCATCAACCTGATAGTGATGGTGAAAATAGGAAAGTTACGTGGGAATGAACCCCAGAAAGATTTTGTTCGGTATCCTATGTCGTGTTATGAATATACTGTGTTTCAGTGAGGTCCAATACTGTGTAGGGCCGAATAGACCTCGAGGAGGGTCGAGTATGGTGATCTTTCTGAGTTGTCACTGATGATTGGTTTGAAACTAGGGTCATCTAGTTAGAGATTTGTTAGACAAGTTACCAGGAGTGTGGTACTTGTGGATCGAATCCCGGGATGGATCAATCAATGGATTATACGCGTTGAGCCGTTGGTACACGCGGTGAGTTTCCCGCATGAGTGCGGAGTCTCGATAGCGGAGTGTTTCTTAGATTGGTCTGCATGAGGTTTGTGGCAGACAATGTTATCGATGGATGTGGATGAGTCTTATCAATCTTGGTGTGCTCATGTTCCAGTGACGACTGAGACGATGAGGATTCATTAGTCGTGTCGGGTAACCGAGAGGTGAGGTTCCTACATTTGGTGTAAACATATGCGATTATTGCTCTGTACGAGCATAGGTATGGTTTTTAGCTCCGTTCGCACTGTGTGTGACGACGATAGAGACGATCAGCCTTGGTTGGTGGTGATTGTGTCGAGATGTCGCACTATCTCAGTGGAGATGAGTTGACAGAATCTCAGTAATGATCGAGATGACTGAGTTGAGTTGGAGGAAATCCAACAACGATCGAAATGAGTTGATGGAATCTCAGCAACGATCAGGTGAATAGGGGGGACGCCGAGTGTGTCGAGAGGACGTGATTACAATTGTCGTGATTACCGACCGAGACATAGAGGATCTCGAGTGGTTTAGTGAGATTTCAGTATCCAACCCAACAAGGGGTATACTTGGATTACTAGAGGCACGAGGTATGCTTGGATTGGTGACAAGTACCCTAGTTATCTTTCGACGAATTGCACGAGTATTGTGTGTAGCAGAAGTTGATCCCATAGAGTTTGGATGTGCGACCTAGTACTCTAGCTAGTACGTGGATGGAACTACCTATCTCACTGATAGAAGTTAGACCGTAACCTAGTTCACCCCCACCTTGTCGGAACGTACCGAAAAAGTTGAGAGTATTGGGAATCCTATAACTAGACATAGTGGACTTCATGGAATTGGGGTTAAGTTGACTTGGAACGTCACTGTTGAGAACCCCAATGTTCCTTGTCAAAATTGGATGAAACTTCGAGAGTTTGATTTGATGAGGCAGCTTGACAGTGAGCTGGTATTTGATGATTATTCCTTCCCACGAGAGTTAGTGAACTTTCTTCATCACTTCTGGGTTTCATGGAGATGTCACCCAGGTAGAAGTCAAATTGGCCCACAGTCAAATTTGAATGAGTTGAGGAGCGGAAGGTGCTTGGTGTCACCTAACATGATGAGTGAGTATCAATTTTGGTGGACCTGTGTTGGTGTTATGGGTCATGTTACGTTGGTTGAGAGAGCTAGTATGGATCCTTCGAGGATCGAGTAAGACGGTTGAGGATCAGGAGTCGAGGATCGTTTTGGGTTATGGATCGAGTTGATCGTGAATACCGTGATAGGTGTGGATCGAGAGAGTTGGGATTGGTGTTAACCAATTATGAAAATTGAGATAGGATTCACTCAGACTAGATAAGTGTCATGGATTGTCGGGTGGAAGTTATCCCCGTGTTGGTAATCATTGATGGGATTGACTCGGAAGGGAGTCAATCTAATGGGAGATGATGATCGAGTGAGCAGAATTGTGATCACTGCTCTAGGTTGACTTTTTCGGAGGTTAGTAGGAGTTTTACCATGATGACGTATAGGCATGAGAGTTGGATTTACTATCTCCTCAAGAGATGTTCAAGATCTTAGAGATCACGGACCTTTATGTATTAGTACTCCCTCGGAGTGGAACTTGAGGTAGAGGAAACGGCTAGAGTTGATTGGCAGACGTTGAGGATACATTGAGTACCATTTAGGAAAAGATGAGTCTAGAAGCCGATGCCTCGAGTAGGATGTGTAGAGGCTCGTCATCTCTGATTTATAGTTAGAGGTATTGTGCTGGTAATGGACGACCAAGAAATGTGATTGGACAGTAACCCAGTGAGATACATAGGCTGGATTATAGGTTGATAGCATGTCTTCAAAATCTGACCCCCCATCTTAGTGTCGAGGTTTATTGACAGGACCCACCCCGATTTAGATTGGTATGTCTTGGTAGATGTAAGTTGGTTGGTCTAAGAGTGTATAGGGAGTTAGTTAGGTGACCACGAGAACTCAGAGAGGACGTTGAGTATAGTGTACGGTCTGTCCAGAACAAAGATCGGACAGACAGATTCCAGTATAGAATTAAGATTGGCGTGTCAGCTATATGATAGAAGAATTAGATACGAAATCATTATGGTGTGTGGATTTGTGTGAATATTGGTACGTGGTCGGGTGTTTCGTACGTGCAGTCCCTGAGCAGGCTTGAGAGTGCCTATGGGATTGATGTGATGTGGATGCACCCAGGAGTAGTGCATAATGGATAGTGTGATTATTGAGTGTTGATCAGTCTGAGTGATGTGGTACGATCATCAAATTGAGTTTGAGATGGAGGTGGTATGGTAATCGGATAGGGCTCGATGTTAATCGTACAATGAGTACAAGGATCGGGCTTCGAATACTGTACTCTAGTACAGAGTGATTTTAAAAGGGTTCAATGATTATGTGTGAGCATGGAACTTAGGTCCATAATGGGCCAGACGAACCCTAGTGATTATGGATTGTCTCGGCTAGAGCAAGTATTTGATGGGGTCTAGATACACTTTTTGAGTGAGACTCGTCTCGAGTCAGGATCAAAGGGTTGGTTATATGAGTGAGATGAGGTGCGGTACGAGGTACCCTGATAGGACACTAAAGCTAGTTACCAGCTGGACATGAAGGTTCGTCGCGAGTGTGTTGGATGTGGGAACTATCTAGTGTGACAGAGGACTTGTGATGCTCAACAGGAGTAGGATTATCAAATGGGATACTAATCAGGATTGTCAGCTTGGTAAGATTGTCAGTTTGGATGTTGAGTACACCTGCCTGAGTGCCAGGTGAGACCGATGAGTGTCGATGGCTCATTTGAGACTTGAAATTGAGTATTGGAGGTTTCAAGTGACAGTTGGTCATTATTAGATACGGTCACGGAGGATGAGCTGAGTTTTAGCATTGACTGTTGGATTGTAATTAACGTCAAGTGGCATTTAGTTTTGTGGTGAGATGTTGGACGTGTACCTAAGATTGGAGGCAAGATTGGATTCCCGCAATTTTGACGCAGATTGGAGACGATTTGAATTTCGAGGACGAAATTATTTTAAGGAGGGTAGATTGTAACGACCCGCCCCGAATTTCATGATTAAAAAGAATTAATTAAGGATTAACCAAAGATTAATTAAGGATTAATCGGGATTAATCGAGGATTATCGGAAGATTGGGGTAAAATGACGATTTTACCCCTAAAAGGGTGAAAGAGCTGACTTTTGACCCGTGAGTTCCAATGCACGAGGACCAAGGACCATTACGTAAATCGAGACGATACGAGTCCGTAGATATGCGGCACATCGAAATTGAACATCGTACAAGAAAGTTATGGGTCAAGGAAGGTTTCAGGAACTATTCATAATTGCACGGTTTTTGAAATAAGTGGATTTAGTTTGTCTTTAGTGGGACCCAAAATACCTCACATGGACCAATGAATGAGTGACAAGTTTTACCCATCCCATTGGCACCTTACTTGACATCTCGCATCATCTTCATTTTTCATCTTTTTCATTCATCTTCTTCTTCTAACTCGAATGCCCACCCCAACCCCAAACCATCATCTTCATTGTTTGCTACTGGAGACAAAGTGAGAGTGAGGTGGGACAGATACGGCGAGGATGGACGGAGGCCACGGTGGAGGTGGCCCGAAAACATGGAAAATATGGTAATTCAAGGGGAGTGTTGATTTTGGGTCTTTGATTTTGATGTTATGGATTGATTCTAAGCCTATATTCATGTTCTTGGACTACGGAAGTGGCCGGAACAAGAGTTCAATGTTTGGCCAAAACTTTGGAAGCCTATATCTTCAAAACCAAAAACTTTCTCCCAATTATGGGTTCATATTTGGATTTCTTGGTTCGAGTAGATAGATTTCCATATAAAGAACGTAGGATTTTGTTGAGAAATGTGAGAGTTATGGAGGTTTGAATAACTGACCAACAATGACAGTTTTCTAGCAGCTAGCTGGCGGAACAGACTGCAGCGCACAGCATCGCAGGTCTTTTTCTCCGGCAAGGATGACGACATCAACGTTGACTTTGATGATGTCATCATTAACTTTGACCATTAACTTTGATGACATCAATGTTGACTTTGATGATGCCAGCGTTGACTTCGACTGTTGATGTCAGCATTGACCATTGACTTTTCATTGATTGAACTTTGACTGGTGCATGAGGTGCTTGGGCACTAATGTCAAGGTCAAACTAGTCTTGTTCGAAAGGTGTCGACATTCTAAATCCAATGGTGGTGGTTTAAGATCGATTGGAGATCGTTTGATAGGTCATTCAGAGGTTTTTAGCCTCGAGAAGCGTGTTTGGGACACATTTACCATTCCAGAAGTTTTGAGGGTTTATGGTATAGACTTGTATAGGTTGATAGTGACCTTTAGATATGATTTGGACAGGCCCAAACATTCTGGAGACATTGGATTAGCCTCGGAGTGGCATACGACGAAGATAGTGAGCGAACAATACGGACGGTCTGTGAGTGGACATTGTTTTATGAAATGATGCATCCATAAATGTTGTATATATTTTATGAACATGGTTTTAGATGCACTGGGTGCATATGATTTATATATATGATTTGACATTTTTGTGGAAAATGTTAGTATGCACGTATTTCAAGATTTATGTTTTATGTGATACTTGGGCTTAGGCTGAGTATTCTAAGTGCATGAGATTTATGTGATTTGAATGATTTCATGGAGAAGTGTGAAATCAAGGATTTTATTATCGATATTAAATGATTTCACTTAGAAGCGTAAAATCGGTATTTCGAGCCTGAGACCTAGTTGATTATGGACTTTGACTTGGATTATAATTAAAGGGGATTTTGAATAATATGAACAATGATTTGAGTAATGAAATGGTTTTCGGATTTGGAAATGATATTTAGGCTTGTGTCCCAGTTGATTTTTGGTTTGACTTAGAGTATAGTCACACGTGGAATATATCAGGCTTGTGACCCAGTTATGATTTATGAGATTTCAGGATGTGAACCTAATACGGATTTAAAATTTGGATTCAATAGGATTCGAGGAATCCTGGACTTATGAAGTGTTTCCGAACACTATTTTGATAATGGTTTTGTGGAAACTGATTTGATAACTATATTATGGGCGTAGGCTCCTTTGAGTTGATTTGTGAAATGTTTTCCATCTGACCATCCCATATGATGTGATGATAGCCACCAGACATCGATCATCCTGTGTGGTGTGTGATCCTGGAGAGGTCACGGGGACAGTGCCTGCAGCCTGTAGCTGTGTCAGAGATAGAAATTATGCAGACGTCGAGCCAAGGGTTCTGAGCCTGTAGATGGCATCGCTTAGATGTCTACCATCCTGTATATTCGGATGTGTAATCCCGAGTTGCACGTGTAATACTGATATCGTGACTTCGGATGATGTGAGATGATTGGATATTGGATAAAAAGGATTGGTGAACATGTTTTCATGAGACTCCGGATGCGAGTTTATGTTTCGGACAGAGGCCCTATCGAGATGATTGATGAGATTTTTTTGGACTGAGATCCCATGTGATTTTGTATTTGGGCTAAGACCCTATGTGATTTAGTTTTCGGTTGAAACCCTACGTGATTTAGTTTTGGGCTGAGACCCTACTGAGGAAATGACTTTGATTGAGCCATGTTTTCACTGTGTTTTGATTTGAAAAGAAATATGATTTTCTTTTAAGAAAGTATTTGAAATACTTGTTTTCTGATGCATTCTTGCTTTTACTTGAAGTGTATAAATGTCTTTTCGCTAAATTGTTTTTGAACTATTTAATTTTGTCCACTCGCAGCTTTTAATGTTTTTAATACCTTTCAAGTTGATTGCGGATGCGGACTATAGCAGAGACCGAGACATTACATGTCGGTGTGAACTCCATAAGTCACTGCGCACTCTGGTAATCTCGAGCGGGTTACGGTTTATCTTTGGTCTAGCACGTGGTGTCAGACGGGAGTGTGGCGCATCCCACAATAATTTAGGGGGATTGGAATGAGTGGTGTTATTTTCACTACCAATCAATTTCCTTTGTCTTTGAAGCACCAATATCATTTTTGAAGGTTTGATGATTTTAATTTATTTTTTTTTTGAGATTTTGATTTTTTTTATTATAGAATTTTGGATATAATTATGCTAGCAAATTGTGATTTATTGTGGAAAATTTGTAGAAAACGTTTAGAATTTGGGGAAATATGTAGGAAATTGTTTAGAATTTTGGATATAATTATGCTAGGAAATTTGTAGAAAATGTTTAGAATTTTAGATATAATTATGCCAGAAAATTGTGATTTATCCGTTCATGCAAAGTTAATCAAATTTATTAACTTTGTGTAATGAAATTCAATGGAAAATCTTGGACTCGTTTGAGAGTTGGTGAATCAAATTGATTGACTGATGATAAGTCTTGAATTGTGCTTCATTTTATGTCAAATGCTTATCTTTTAATTCAAAAATGCCAAACAATAGGAGAAAATAATATATTTTGTGAGAAACATGCAGAATTCCACAAATCTCGGAATTATGAGAATTTGACTGAAAGAATCATCTTAGTCAAAGTTATATGGGACAAATTATGATCGAAATAAGGGAGGCCACCAAAAAATGTAAGGGATTTTGGTAGCTTCCTACCAAATCTATTTTATCAGCCCAAAGGCCATTTCGACCAGCGCTTGCTGATAGCCTAGGTTTACTTTGCTGAGTGCCTCCCGATCTTGATGACGCTGGCGTCCTGAACAATAGAGCTTCACTTCAGTCAGCGCCTACCGAAAGCTCCATCCCAGTTTGTTCTTCTGTTGACCCGTGTTGACCACTATTTCTTCTTCAGTTTTTCAATAGCTGACCGCCGAACTTCTCCCTTTTTAAGAACGCGAGCGCGAATTCTTTAAAACCCCTCTAACTCTTTTGTTTTTGTTTTGGAAATGACATATTCCAACCACCAAGAAGAACCTTAGCCACCTAGGGTTCCATGCCAAAACAAGGAAGATGATTTTTAGGCTAAGTTCTAGCAAGTTTTTATGGTTTTTATTTAATTAGGATTTTATTTCCTAGTTTTTAGGAGGTACTATCACTATAAAAGAGGAGGTTATTCTCATTTTAACATGGACTTTTCTATTGACACATACTTGAGCCTCCCTAAAGGAAAATATATCTAAGGCAATTGAAGAGTTTTAAGTCCGAAATCCCCCTTGTATTTTCCTCCATCTTCATAAGGGTCCTTCTACTGTTCAGAGAACCTTGTGAATAACATTCCATTGTTTCTATCCCCTAGGCATCTCAAGCTGTTCTTGGATCCCGAAAGTATAACTTTGTTCTCTCTACTTGAACTCTTGATATTTTTTTTTTTTGGTTTTACTTATAATTCAATAAATGTGTTGGTATTCTCTTTCTAACGTTTGTAAATGTTAAATATAATGTCCATGTGTTTTACTTTCTGAATTTTAATTACTTCATACGTTTTAGTGCTTGATACTTCAATTTAACGTCAAGTGTTTTATTCGTTGTTTGGTGGACTTATAATAGGATTGAAAAGATTTAATATTTGACTGCTGTTTAGCGCATTCAGTCAACAACTTAAGGTGAATCGTATTGTAAGTGTTCGTCCGCTATTCGGCGCATTCAGTCTCGTTTGTTAACTCTCACCTAAACCCTTCATGGACCTAAGAAGCCATGAGGTTGAGGGTGGTGGTTATTAACACTTGAGTTATCTTTAAACGAACACTTGTTCATCTCAAGTAAGAAATTTTCAAGGGTGATGTCTAGGACAAGAGACGATACTGTTAACGGATTTTGGGCCTAAGAAAGGGACATAAATGGAGTTTAAGCCTCAGGATGTCTTGAAATTAGCCATGCTTCTTATGTTTATTCTTTGTAACCTGCTCACTTTTGAACTTTCCCAAAGAGATGAATGATGGTTTGAAATCTAAGATATACACTTGGGTCTCACGGATGTATAAGTCTCCATCTAAAATTTGAAGCTATGTGAACCATATATATCCTTGACTTCGCCAATACGTAAATATTATTTCCTATTAAATGTTTTATAGTTGCATGAATCTCAAAGACCTTTTTCTTCTTCAAAATCATACTTTCGGGAATAGGTAGTGCCCATTTTGGTTACTTTCTCCTTAACCATTCAAGATGTGTGGATCTCATCACCGCACACTGTAGACTAAGTGAATCTACAGACATGAGGCTATTGGCGGATTTTGTAAACACTTGGGTTTGGTAAATCTACTTTGAAAACTTCGATCGGCTGGTTATGGTGTCTAGAAGGGTTATGACTGGTGAAAAGTGGGGAACTAAGAAAGAGAAATCCAATGGAGTACATACCCTAGCCAGGATAACCTTGGGGTTTTCTTGAAATTAGTCATTTCTTCTCGCATTACATCTATCCCAACTAGCCATGATTAACGTTGAATGGTGAGAGTGATTGAAGTGTGGTTTATCAGTACGCGCAGGCCATAAACCCAAGAAAGTACTATGAGAAGAAAAGTGGTAATGTTATTCATGTCACTCTAAGGATATACTTATCGCATTATTACATTGTATACCCTCCCTAAGGTCTCATGTGGCTTGGATTTCATCACCAGGCCCCCTATGACTAAGTGAATCTAGGGAAGTGAAATCAAATGTAAGACCCGTGTCCTGCAGGGAACGGTGAACGATAGCACATTCCTACGAGGGGGGGGATGGTCTGGGAGGGGAATGGTAGTGTGCCTTAAAGGTGTAGGCACACACCTATCTAGCACGAGGCCTTTTGGGAGCTCATTGGCTTTGGGTTCGGTTGGAACTCCAAAGTTAAGCGAGTTGAGACTGGTGCAATTCCATGATGGGTGACCCCCTGGGAAATTGCATCGTGAGCTCCCGAAAACAAAACCGTGAGGGCGAGGAGGCTCAAAGCGGACAATATCGTGCTAGAATCGGGTCCTGACCGAGAAGGATCGGGTCTTGACAGAATGGCATCAGAGGTAGATCTTGACTGGGAAGTGTGCCAACAAGGACGATGGGCCCTAAGCGGTAGTGGATTGTAAGACCTGTGTCTTGGAGGGAACGGTGAACGATCCTACATTCTTGCGGGGATGGGGGGAATGGTCTGGGAGGGGAATGGTGGTGTACCTTAAAGGTGTAGGCACACACCTATCTAGCACGAAGCCTTTTGGGAGCTCATTGGCTTTGGGTTCGGTTGGAACTCTAAAGTTAAGCGAGTTGAGACTGGTGCAATTTCATGATGGGTGACCCCCTAGGAAGTTGCACCGTGAGCTCCCAAAAACAAAACCGTGAGGGCCATGAGGCCCAAAGCAGACAATATCGTGCTAGAGTCGGGTCATAACCGAGGAGGATCCGGTCCTGACATCAAAGGTACAAGCCATTCCTTTCATGTATTGTCATGTAACTCTTATGCCTTGTGCAGGTTCTAACGATTTCTCTCTTATGCATTCACTCTATTCTTCATGTAGTTACCTATGTGTTGCATTATTTTAGACATTTTTGGAACTTTTGCGTTCGCTTGCTATTTCTGTGATTGTACCTTGTACATTTTATACTTGCTTATACATTAATCATGTTTTACTTGTATATATGTCATTTACATTTGTATATTCTTTCTTTCTTACTAATTGTCGTGACCTTTCCCTTCTTGTATATATGTCACTCTCTCTTTTACATTACTTGTCGTGGCTTTTCTTTCAATTGTACATTTCTAACTCTTGCTATTGTAAAGACGCTACATCATAAACACAACTTGCATCATTGACACATCTTGCATCTTTCCAAAACAAGCTTGCATCCTTAACTCAACTTGCATCACTAACAAAACTTACATCTTTCACATACTAAAGTTGCATACGAAACTTGCATCCAAAACATGCATCTAAAACTTGCATCACAAACAAAAACTTGCATCCTTAACCAAACATGCATCTCTGACAAACTAACTTGCATCTTTGATGACGTTATTATAACATTATTCTAATTTTAACAATTGACTTGAACTTTATGCTTATGGAAAATTGTGCTAGAATTGAAGATGCAGGTAGCTCTAGTATGTTTCATATGCGTTGAAGGCCCTCTTGATGGACCATGCCCCTAAACTGAAATGGAGGAAAACAACGGAACATAAATGACAGATGCCACTGGAGGCTTCCAAGGATGATCAAAGAACCAAGTGTACAGTTGGAGAGATCCAAACAATGTCTTGAACCCTTATTATATTTCGACAAACCCATGTCAAGTCTAGAACCAATGTCAAAAACCCACATGGAAATCAAGGCCCCGGTTTCATATTCTAACTTTTCTCATAATCATGCACCTAATACTATCTTTTTATCTTCTAACCTTGATTATGATAAAATGATGGTTGCTTTTTCCCGAAGGCAGCAAAATCTAATGGCTACTACTCAGGCTTTGGTGGCAAGTCAACAGAATAAAAAACAAATATTCGTGTTCTCAAGGACCAAATAGGAAAGTAGTCGATTTCATAGGAAAAATTCAAGTTAATGGGGTGCTTCCACCTCAATCAACACCGAACCCTAATTTAAGGTCAGAAAGGGAAAGAGCCATTGAGTGAAGAAATGGGGGCACTTGGTCTATGTTGGATGGACGTTAAACTTCAAGCTATTTTTGGGAGGCAACCTAATGTGTTCCCAAGTTGTGAAGGAGCCATCAACACAGATTTTCTCTCTCAAACCCTTCACTCTCTTTGAATTAATTTACTTCATATTTTTCTTGCTTTATTTTCGTGAAACCTTCTTCCTTACTTAGATTCTATGTTCATTTACTTTATGCTTGCTACATTGAGGACAATGTAGAGTTTAAGTGTGAGGGAAAGGTTTACACTTTTATTTGTTTCATAAAACAAACAAAAAAATCGAGATTTTATTGCATTTTTTGAGTTTTTTTGTATTAATTTAGTGTTTTTACGAGTCTTTGGATGCCCTTTAACCGGTGAATGATAAGGATGAAGGAAAACCAAATACACCATGGCTAGAATATGATCACTACAACTTGAATTTGTTTGTTAATACTTTGTGATTAAGTGTTTATGATATGTAGTAAATGATGCATGATAAACTGGTACAAAAATGAGCATGTTAAGATATGTGAATCATATGATCCCTATGTGAGCTTTAGAACCATATATATCTTTCATGAGTGATTCATAGGAGTTTTTTGTTTAAATTGATATGCATATGCCTTATAACTGCTTGCCATAGCTTTTAATGAACTCTAGAGTCCTAGAACTTCCTTCTATGTGGTTTTTAAAGCTTTTAATTCAATAAACTGTCTGATTTTGGACATGATTAAGGCATTAGGGTTAACACCACATATTCAAACGTCCACGTTCCCTATTCGTGCACACAAGTTGCGACCCCCTTAGTTTTTGACCCCTTTGAGCCCATATTAAGCCTTTCTTTCATCACCACGAATATCTAAACACTTGAGCCTAGTATAAAAATCCTTTATCCTTGTTCCAAAGACTCAATTGAAAACATGAAGATCACGTGAAGAGAAATTTATGATGTTTGGAAGACTTGTATGTACATTCTATGGATTAACTTGCTCAAACTTTGTTGTGATGTTGACACATGTTATTACCTTGACATTTAAAAAAACTAGAGAAAAGGTTCAAAAATGATGAAAACATCATGTTTATGAGTCTCTCAAAAGGTAATAAGGTTTTATCAAGTAAAATTTTGAGTTAAGCCCCTTATACTTGTAAATCTGTCACAAAGAATGAATGTTAGGCCCAATATGATGAAACTTGGCCTATTTTCGAAGGGATGGATTATTGACGTCATTGCACTAAGGATGGAAAGCTATGCTACATTTTTTGAGTCTTTTATTGAGTCTTGGAATGAATTTGAGCACCACTTGTCCTATATATTACATGCCTCTAAACTTAACCCCATTACAACTTTCAATAAAGGCCTTATAATCTTTAAGATAGGTAAAATTTGATTAGTTGAGTCAATCACTTGAGTATACTTATGGTTTTGGTTCATTTGTGAAAGTATGTTTAACTTCTTATAGTTTATGTTTGACATTTTAACGAAGTACTTTCTTTCTATATTGTGGGCATCTTTCTCATATACTTTGAGTTCAAACACAACCCTTTACATGTTTAGTGAAAATTATGAGTGCATATCCTTGTGAGTTGGTTCATTTTTGTTTTAGATATGCTGAGATCCACACAACATTGTTTACTCATTATCTTACTTGTTGAAGAACTTGACATGTTCTATTAACTCTTGAATTCCATAAGCTTAAACGCTTTCAATGTGTAAATCCTTGATGCCATGATCAAAATGATGAAGTTTTGAGACAAAATGGTTAATGGCTTAGTTGTTTGAATTCTTAGTTTATTTTAAAATTTGCTAGGGACTAGAAAAGTCTGAGTGTGGGGGTATTTGATAAGCCTTGAATTGAGCATCATTTTATGTCAATTTATACCCTTAATGCTTATCTTTTAATGTAAAAATGCCAACCTATAGGAGAAAATAATATATTTTGTGAGAACTATGTAGAATTTGATAGAACTCGGAATTATGAGAATTTTAGTGAAAGAATCATCTTAATTGAAGTTATATTGGAGAAGTTATGATCAAAACAAGGGAGGCCACCAACAAGTGTAAGGGATTTCGGTAGCTTTATACTGAATCCATTTTATTAGCTCAAAGGCCATTTCGGCTAGCACCTGCTGATAGCCTGGGTTCACTTCGCTGAGCGCCTCCCGATCCTAGAGACTTTACTTCAGCGGGCGCATCTTGAACAATAGAGCTTCACTTTGGCCAATGCCTACCGAAAGATCCATCCCAGCTTAGTTCTCCATTGACATGCGTTGACCACCATTTCTTCTACAATTTTTCAGCAGCTGACCGCCGAATTCTTTCCCCTTTTTATGCGCGCGTGTGTCGAATTCTCTCCCCTTTTTAAGCGCGCGTGTGTCGAATTCTCCAAGATCCCTCCACCTCTTTTTTCTACATGAAAATGGCATTTTTCAGCCACCAAAAAGAACCCTATACACCTAGGGTTCCATGCCAAAACAACGAAGATGATTTTTAGGCTAGGTTATAGCAAGTTTTTATCGACACAAACTTGAGCCTCCCTAAAGGAAAACTCTAGCCAGGTATATCCAAGGTAATTCAAGAGTTTTATGTCTGAAATTCGCCTTGTCTTTTCCTCCATCGTCACAAGGTTGCTTCTAATGTTCAGAGAACCTTGTGAATAACATTCCACTGTTTCCCATCCACCTAGGCATCTCAAGCTGTTGTTGGATCCTGAAAGAGTAACTTTGTTCTCACTTGTAAGACCCGTGTCCTGGAGGGAACGGTGAACAATCCCACATTCCTGCGATGGGGGAATGGTCTGGGAAAAGAATGGTGGTGTGCCTTAAAGGTGTAGGCACACACCTATCTAGCATGAGGCCTTTTGGGAGCTCAGTGGCTTTGGGGGGGATTGGAACCCCAAAGTTAAGCGAGTTGAGGCTGGTACAATTCCATGATGGGTGACCCCCTGGGAAGTTGCACCGTGAGCTCCCGAAAACAAAACCGTGAGGGCAAGGGCAAGGAGGCCCAAAGTGGACAAAATCGTGCTAGATGAATCGGGACCTGACAGAAGAGGGTCGGGTCCTGACATCACTACTTAAAATCTTGATATTGTTTTTGGTTTTTCTTATAATTCAATTTATGTGTTGGTATTCTCTTTCTAGCGTTTGTAAATGTTAAGTACAATCTTCATGTGTTTTACTTTCTAAATTTTAATTACTTCATATATTTTAGTGCTTGATATTTCAATTTAACGTTAAGTGTTTTATTTGCTATTTGGTGCACATAGAATAGGATTGAAGAGATTTAATGTTTGACAGCTGTTCGGAGCGATCAATCAATAGCTTAATATTGGAAAATGTGTAATATTGACAGCTGTTCACTGTTCGGCACGTTCAATCAATAGCTTAATATTGACAGTTGTTCGCTGTTCGACGCATTTATAATATTGGAAAATGTACGAAGGTAATTAAGATGATAAAGGTAGGATTTCGTGATTGGTTTAATATATGCAAATGTTGGAGGGTTGGCAAGATAAGTGTTTGAGGTACGTCCAGTGTACAAAGGTTAATTAGGTGTAGATTTAATTTAATAATTGTGTATACTTGTGTTTTTATGACTACACTATTGTTCAAAACCTCCATGTTTTATTCTTTTTTTTATTCTAACTAACCATTATAAAATGTCCCTGAGTTCCTCGGTCCAGAATGATCCTTACTTACTGAACACTACAGTCTACAAAAAAATAAAATATTTTAAGTTGAGCATTGCATGAATTGTGTGTTTATTTAAATGCATATCAAATGACTCTTGGGGGTGCAAATATATTGTGTAATTTTCGGTCTTTGAGTATAGGTTACGATTGTGGAAAATTCTGTTTATATCACCTCAATGTTCTCTGAATGTGCAGTAGATACTCGTTTAAATAATCTAAGTCGTACATTTGAAGAACTATAGGGTAATGCTGCCGAAATTTCCCCCGATTGAAACTTATCCTTCTAGGTAGCAAACTATGCAGCACAAAATATGCACTCTCAAATGGGACATGACCAAAACACCAGAGGCATAAGTAGACGAGCGGGTTTTGATATTAGCTTGTTCCAACTATAGGACAATATTAACGTATTTACTTACAATCACTAAAACAAAATGGCGTTTTCTAGGCAAAGGTGCTCCGCTGGGCAAACATAACCATTCGCCGGATAAGAAGTTAACCTGACGATGCTCCGCCAAACAATATACCTCGAGCAAGGCTCGTTGAGCTAGGATTTAGCTCGACGGAGAATGCGAGCCACTGAGTAAGGCCGAAGTCAACAACTGTTGCCCGGTGGACCCATTTGCCGAGCAAAGTGATCGAAAACATGAGGATGAGCAACCTTTCAGCATCCTTTCAATGTTTGTCCGACTGAGGTTCGTCGAGGAAAGCTTGACTAGAATGACCTTGCCCAGCACATCCTGGTGTTGGGCCTTAAGGCGTGCATACCTGGCCTTAAGCTCGGTATTCTCCGCTTAGAGGTTTTCTATGTTCCCACGCAGCTGAGAGACGCCCTCAAGATGGACTCCCTAGGAAGAACTCATGGATCGGCTCGAGACATTCCAAAAGAGCCCTTCTTCAGCACCCCGAACAAGTTTCCTAGGTCGTCGACCAAGCTGGCGCTCCAAGATGGCAATCGACTTCCCAGGGTCCGGTAACTAGTCTTGCAGCGGGACCTCAGGTTGTTTATGGGTCAGTTGTTCCTGAGTCTCCTGCATGTCCTCCACCATGGCCGCCTACAAATTGGGATAAAGTAATAATTAGAAAATAAATAAATTAATTAAAAACAATAAAATATTTAATGACCACAAACATTGAACTCAAGTGAATAACATCACCCGCCTGATTATCTCGATGAGCATAAACCTCCCCTCATGCATCTACTTGATGGAACAGCGACCCAGCTGCGGAACGGGCCTCATATCGGGCCAACAAGAGGCGCGATCCCTCGTGGTTCGCCTTGTTAGCATTTGATTTTAACTGCACATTAGAAAAATAATTATTACTAATACAGAACTACGTAAATTAATATTCTTAATAAATGAAAAAAAAAAGTTAATTTAATATAAATCTCTTAGATATCCAATGGTCGCATAACTAGAGCCACCCCTTCAGCTTGTCCTCCTGCATCTCCGGTAGGGGATTTGCCTTAGCCAAATCATGTGACCTCCAACATTCGTAGTACACATGGAGCTCGAAGTTAATTGGCGTACCCCTTCTGCTAATAGGAGTTTATATGGGCAGTGAGAGCGATGTTGGTCGCATCCAATTCAAAATTAATCTGCAATCCAATATTAATGTATGTTAAACTATTAAAAATAATAAAAATGTTAAGAAAAAATGTCGCACCCGTAAAGTAGACCAACATATTTCGAGCTCTGTCGGGGATTGGGTTCTGAAGGTGTTTACCATCATCTTCGATTTGGTACGTAGAATCACACCCATGTCCTTCACTATCAGAGCATGAATGTTGGGGAATGGTGACCTAAGTCATTTCACCCACACTACTTGGATTTGTTGCTTGTCACCCTGCAGATCCGCTGGGACTTTAACACTTGCTGATGCCACACACTTTTATGGTTCTCCCTACAAATTCGGTTAACATTAGTACATATTTTGAGTTAAAAATAAATACAAATTTTAAATCCAATCAATATTGAACATCAAGTCTAGAGGCCTTGGGGTCATTACGAGGTTTTCCCGGTTTTGAGCTCTTGCGGCGACTCGCTGATCGCGCCTCTAGTATCACCCGATCATCAGGAATGATGATCGCAGGAAGAATTGCCTATTATCACCCACGAACCGCAAATTCCATCTCCATTTCCGATCGTGTGCAGAAATGCCTCCATCTCCATTTCAAAAATCAGATTTTCCTTATACCATCAAACAACGAAACCACCATTCATTTCATTTTATATTTTAGATTCTCTCAGTCACACCCTCATTTCCCTTTCTTTCCTCTCCACAGTGAAATAGTATGGCTTCAATTGTTCACGTTGCTCGCTTCCTATCCTCATTCAGGTCACTTGCAATCATAAAATATTTTGTGCAATGGCTCATTTCCTAATGACATATGAGGGCATCCCACATCTCTAGGGTCGGCGATGGAGGGCTTCACGCTGCAAATTCTGGGTAATTTCAATCGCTACTTCACTTTGATTGTTCATGTTGATAATGTGAATATTTGGCTTTTATTTTTATACAATGAACATTTCATCTTCCTAATTAAGGTTTAATCTTCAATGGGTTTCCGATTGGTGGGTTTTTCAATTGGAACAACATGTGATTTGCATACAAAAAGGGAAGAAAATTTGTATTCTTCTTTGTCTCAATTCTAATTTGGGTACTTTTAATAGGCTGCTATGCATCTTTTTAACCGCATATGTTCAGTTTTTAGGTTTCATGGTGTAAATGAATTATGTTTGTCCTCACCTTTTATTCCTTTTCCTCTTGTCGTCTCATTTCCATAACCAGTAGCCATAACAAACTACCGCACTGTCGCAAGGCCTCCATATGCTTTTCTAGCCATCTTTCTCTCTCATCGTCTCTCTGTACGAATCTCTTAGCATCGCGTACATCGAGCGCGACTGTGATTTCACTCCGAGTGATCCCAATATTTTTAAAGCTCTCGATTCAGTTAATTAACACCAATTTCAAGACATCAATTTCGGCATCAATTTCGGCACCAGCTTCAGCATCAGCATCGCCTGTAATGGCGATGGTTCAGAATAAGATAAAGAAGTATGAATTGAAGTAACAACTGGTGGTGCGTTTGGCACAGTACTTTGCTGACGTGTTGGCTAAATTTGCAAAAGAAAGAGGGGCTTTCACCGTCGTTTTATTCGGAAGTTCTCTCATTCATCATGAATTATACCCTAGTTGTAAATTTTTTTTGGTTCTAGGTGCAATTGTGTAACAGATGCACATGAAAGTTAAGTATAATCAAACGAACAAGCATTTTGATCATATAATAGATGTCATCATCTAAATTCTCCATGAAGATAACACTCTTCATAAAGATCATTATAACTCGCAAAAGCTCTTAAAGGATCTCAGCTTAGGGTATGTGAAGATCCATGCATGTAAGAATAACTGTGAATTTTTTTATGGTGAATTCGAGCAACATAACAAATGTCCCATGGCAATAAGCCTAGGTTTCAAAAGAACAAGATTTTGAACAAGGTGTTGCGTTATTTTCCATTGAAACCAAGACTACAAAGATTCTTCATGTCATCTCATAAAGCCCATGATATGAGGTGGCACATGTAATGACCCGTCCCGAATATCGGGATTGAATATTAATTAATTATGAATTAGAATGACTAATCGGGGATTAGTTGAGTGAAATCGGACGAAACGTGCAAAATGACCGTTTAGCCCCTAGCGTGGGCAAAATGTTGACTTTTAGTTCGGATGGTCAAACAGACTTTGACCGATGACTGTGACGTAGTTCAGGACGTCACGAGTTCATAGACAGGTGGCACGTTCGATTCTGACATTCGAGGTGAAAGTTATGATGTTCGGAAGTTGAGGGGTATTTTGGTAATTTGGCTTGTTAGGGGCCAAATGTTGACTTTTTTATCGGGAGGTCCGATGGACGAGGGCCAAGGACCGTTACGTAGGTCTCGTCGATACGAATCCAACGATGGCGGCATGCCGAAATCGGAGATTCGACGACGAAGTTATGGTCACGGAATCGGGCTCGATTAACCGAACGAACCGGGATTAAAATAATATTTTAATATGAACAGTACTGGTGACTGTGCACATTCGGATGAGTGACAAGTGTCACCCATCCCCTGAAATCTGGTCCATGTTTCCCTCCCAACACCATCATTACAACATCATCATTTATCCTTCATCATTTCTTCCATTTTTCCCCATTTTCCTCTTCTTTGTTTTCTTACCCGTGTGAGGGGAATCAGAATTGGGAGAATTCAGCTCCCTTTCACAACCAGTTTTGAGGGGAATTTGAGAGCTTTGAGAGATGGATTCAACTGGGTAAACACGGGAGATTGGGAGTGAGCTGAGGAATTGAATTTCGGATTTTAGACAATTTGGGGGGAAAATCAAATTGGAAGAATTGAGCCGTGAGGAGTGGAATTGAAGCCTCATTTAGCTTTCTGGGATCAATACGAATCGACCTACAACAAGAACGAAGGGAATTAGGGTCGAATTGTGGAAGAACAGAAGGAAGGTGGCCTCTGAAATTTCGAGGTTGAGTCGAGGAAATTGAGGCTTTGATTGACGAAATTAATGTGGGAATTGTGTTTCTGAGGATCCCACGGTGCTTCTGGGTTCATCAATTGGAAGAAAACAGTTGAGATTGGCGGAACTCCATGGTTGCACAGTGACGGCTGTTCTTCGAAGAATCGAGTTTGAGTCGTGGAGTTTGAGCCACGAATTGATTCAATTGAGTTGGGGAAAAGGTTTACCTGAGTTCATTGAAGCTTCTTGATGAATCAATTTAAGGAAATCGATTGAAATTGAGGGAGTTCTGATGATGAACAGTGTGCGGGGTGTTCTTCGAATGATCATCTGTGATCGTGAGGTTAGAGGTAAGGTTTCTTGTAATTGATGTTTCAGACCTCTAATTAGAATTGTAACGAAACTAATTGAATGTTCAATTGATGAATTCAGTGTCGAATTGATAGGATTGGAACCGGGTCTGATCGCGGGTTGAATGGCCTGTTTTACAAACAAACGGGTTAGGCTGGTGACACTGTAGCAGGCGCGTGGATTTCACGCGCAGCCACTCACGGCGGCGCGTGAGGGCGCGTCCGGCCTAGTCTTAAAGTGTGGTCAACATGACTTTTGATCCTCTCAGTGTAACGAACATTTTGACGTTGGTTTCGGGGAAATCGGATCTTGTTTCGATAATGTTCCGTGTATCCGAAGTTTTGTTTTACGTTAAAAATACGTATTTAAATCCCGGAAAAATTGGGGAAAATTATATGTTGTATTTTGAGATGTTAGTAACCCTCTATAATGATTTTGGACAGGAGTTGTGATTTCCAGAATTTACGGAAAAACGTGCTGACAGGACCCGCCCTCATCCCACAGGGACCACAAGGGGACGTGCCCTGCTCCCGTCTGACACCCAATAATTCATACCAATTTTAACCTCAAACATTTAAAAGCATAAATAACCAAATTAAAGTCATACATCAAATCCGAATTAAACGAATGTCAGACAAGGGATGAAATCCAAAATTACAAATTTGCGAGCACGACTCTAAAGTAAACCTGCGGGTACACCGCCCAGCAGGGGTTCAGGTACGCAGAAGTAGATCTATGCCTCAGCCTCTGGTTCCTCCTCTACCTCAGTTTCCCGACCTGGAGGGGTTATCAAAACATTAAGGGTGAGTGGACCGAAACACAAGTTTATGAAATCGTTTGATAATTAAAACATATAATTTACCCCTCCGTTTTCCAAACATGCGTGCAACATAATTCAAAATCAATAACCATATAATATGAACCATAAGGCATATAATAAAACCATAACCATAATTTTAGTTGCTGCACTATACACTCCAATCCCGACATCCCTGATGTCTGACGTCCCTGACGTCCAATAAGGTCACAATCACAAGGCTACGCGTGCCACTCGGGTCTCAATTTCCGAGTTCAATCACCGAACCCCGTTCGGGTACAGCATCCCCGATGCTTAGCGTCATAGACGCTGGACGTTCTAGACGTCCGTGACCTCTCCGGGGTACCTCATCCGGAGGAGACAATACAATATGGAAGGATCATACAGTGCAGTAACAAATACATTTTATTGATATCCACATGCAAACATATATATACATAGATAGAACCCGAACCAATCATTCAGTTTCATCGGACGGGTCTCAAGCCCAACTACCGTGAAATGTGCCATAACCATATTTTCCATATCATCAAAACCATCATTGTTTTAGCATGTGAATAAGTATAATAAAACCAGAAAACATTTATGCACACAAGGGTTTAAGAAAATGGCCCACTCACAGTACAGTCCTGCTAGAAACCGAACGTATACCCTCGTCCTGGTACAAATGTACAATCCCTGTCAAGTCCAAAGTATTCGTAAAGATCAAATTAAATCCCCAACATTCAACCATGAAAGCCTAGGTCGAAACCGACCCGGGAAAGCCGCCCGAACGCGCTTTCCAAGGCAATAAACCTTATTTTGACCAACTTAAAGATCTCCGATCAGACCCGCGATCACGACCCGGTTGCCATTTCTTCATTTCTGGATCATTTTCATTCCTTTCATTTCCTAATTACTCGTCTTAGTCCCTAGATTGGTTCGAAGCAAATAGAATTGAGAAAAACGGATTGAATCGAGGGCCTACCTCGAAGAACAGCACCGGCCTCCCGTCGCAGTTGTGCCACCGCCCTGAGCTCCACCGGCCACGGGCTCAATCCAGAAGGTTCCTGGAGGTTCCTAGAGTTGATTAGGATTCATAACGGACCAATTTAAACGTGGGAAATGGTTTTACCAAAAATCTGGGTTGAAACCGCCACGGGTTTCCCCTGCTTCCTTCCGCGCCGCCGTCCTCCGCCGTGCTCACTGCCGTCGCTCAGTCTCCCCAGGGAGTCCCCCAACACGCAGACACAGTGAGTGGATGGTTAGCTGGGATGCTTGATCGAAATGGACAGAGTGTTCTGCGGGTATGAATTATAAAGAAATGGAGGGAAAGAACGGACGGCCCAGATTGAATCTCAAAATGAGATCAAGGGCTGAGATCAGATCTGGGGTTTTCAATCCAAAGGCTGAAATTTAAAGCTGATACAAATGTTAATTAATTCAATAGTGGATCTGATCCAATCTAGCCAATGGGTGAGTGACACTTGTCACTCCCCAGGTGTCCTTCAATCAGAATTTCTGAATATAATATTCGACACGAAAACCGAGACCCGAACTTCCCGAATTCACGTTTCTGACCATAACTTCCTCGTACGAAGTCCGATTTCGGCGTGCCGCCTGTCTACGGACTCAGGACGTCGAGGCCTACCCAACGGTCCTTGAGTCAACTGAAAATTAGTTGTCAAAAGAAAAGTCAACATTTTCCCCCGAGAGTCTAAATTACGGTAATGCCCCTGAACTTCCGATAGTCATAACTTTTACCCTGATCGTCCGAATTGGACGTGCCACCTGTCTATGAACTCGTGACGTCCCGAACTACGTCACGGTCATAGGTCAAAGTCCATTTAGTTCATCAATCAAAAAGTCAACATTTGACCATACCAATCACAAGGGTAAAATCGTCAAATCACACAATAAATTACAATATGGGAATCCTCGAATTTCCGGGGTGTTACACGTGCAGCTCGGAAACGGACCGTTTTGAACGGTGTGTGTGAGTGGACTTTGTTTTCTAACCGTGATGCATGCATATATGATTTAAATGCCTTATTATATGATTTTATATGCTTGGACATGATTTATGTTTCAATCCGGTAATTTCTCGGTTTTATGATTATTATATTATTATTTTGGGCGATTTTCGAGAAATTACGAAATTTGGTAAAAATGATGTTTGGACTTGGTTTATTAGTCCGGGATTGAAATTGATTGAAAATAATGTTTGGACTCGGATTATTGAGTCATAGATTGAAAAATGATGTGGTGACTCGGGAATGAGTCAAGGTTCAATTTCGTGGATTTACGTGAAAATGGCAACGGAGGTTGCAACGCATGGATTTGCGTGATAATGTTATTTTGGGCATGAGAACCCAAGTGAATAGTGATTTTGACTCGGATTTGGAGTCACTTGTGAATTTGTGAAATTAATGATTTATTGGGATTTTATGATTATTTTAATCAGTCTTTCGGGCACGTTTTACGAGGAACGTGCAAATGATGTTTTGGGCTAGGCCCGAAGTTTAAATGATTTCTAAAATGATATTTTGACTTTGTTGGTGAGTCAATGATGATTTCTGGATTATTTTATTATTCTATAAGGTGATTTTAAAGAAATACGTGTAAATGGTATTTTGGGCTTTGAGACCCAGTCGGGGATGATCTTGACTTGGTATGAAGTCAAGATTTGATTGAAATGTTTTGGGATGTAATTCCCGAGATGGTTTTCATTGTGATTGTGATATTCCCAGACGGTCGGTGCTTGGGGGGATTACCCAGACGACCGGAGCTTGGGGGATGTGATTGTAGGATCGGGAGTTGATCCTATGATAGTCAGCTTCTCGGACGAGACTGAGCCTGGATGTACCACTCGGAGGTGTCTGAACCTGGAGATGTGTTCGCCCAGAGGTGACTGAGCCCGAGGGGGTTGAGCCCAGAGGTGACTGTTCCCGAGAGAGTGACTGGATATTGGCCTACGCGTAGTGCAGCACTTGTGAGTAGTGCAGTTTGATTGGTTGTGCATTTGTGAGTAGTGCAGATGTGATTTGTGATATTTTATGCACTTGTGAGTAGTGCGGATTGATTGGATTGATATATTTATTGTGCACTTGTGATTAGTGCTGATTGAGGTTATTTGTGATTACATACTGGAATTGAGTACGGGTTTTTGATCTTTGTGGCCAGTGATTATGTTTTCACATGTTTTGGCCTGAGAGCTGGGATTTGATGTTTATAACATGAACTGATTTGGTAAACATGAGTTTTATGGACCATGGGAAAATATGTTTTGATTTTATCGGTCCACTGTTCATACTTAAATGATTTCATACTATTACTCATGTTTTACGATATGCATGCAAGTTTGTGAAAACTTGAAGGTAAGAATGTATTTTGATAAATGTTTTTATAAGAGGTCATTTTTGTCCACTCACACCTTTTCTGTTTTATTGACCCTTCAGGTCGTGGCGCGATGATCGAGGCTATTCCAGAGGTGGAGGTATGAGCGGGCACAGGCGCAAATATCCCTTGCCTGGCAGGTGCTGAAGGGTAGTTTCGAACTTTCAGTTGACTTGTCAGACGGGAGCAGGACCGGGTACGGTTTTTGACGTCCAGTTGGGACGGGTCCTGTCAGCACAAGGATGAATGCATTGATGACGATTCATTGAGGCATTTAGCCGATGGGGAGGCTTGAAAGGAATTTGATAAGATATAGCACTTGGCCGGTATTTCAAGGTTCTGATTTTTTATCAATTTCACCCGAGGTTATGAGCTATGTTATGTTTTAAAAGGAATTTTGCGGTTTTCTTATGCATACATAGTTATAGAAAACGAATGGTAATTGTTGGATGTTTTCAAACTATGTTTTTCAAATATTTATTTTTGTCCACTCATATAGTTTTCGTTATTTTTTGTAACCCTTCATGGCCATAGCACGATGTTCGGGGCTAATTGAGAGGCGGAGACATAAGATTTCCCTTGTTTGACAATGGTTTGAGGGTAAATTTGGCACTTGTCAGATGGGAGTAGAGACGGGATATGACTATCAAGGTGTTTTTAGGGTCAGGTCTTGTCAACTTCATATCAGAGTTTAGGTTTAAGTTGTGCCTGTAATTGTCACGCCCCCGAGATGCGAGCCCCGTGCACGACATGGTGATGAGACGAATAGATAAGCCCCAGATAGTTGTAGGGCTAAAGTTGGATTTGGGTTATTAAGTCGAATAGTGAATGCTACACTCCAAGATAGGAGAAAAAGTACAAATTTAGATAACATGTATTAGTATGTATGGGTAAGATGGAAACATAAGTTCTCTAGTTGAGTAAATAGTTGAGCCGTTGAAATGATGAAAAGGTCATTTCGTCGAATTTGATGATGATGAAGCATGTAAGTGAACATATGAGTTATAAATATTAGACGATGACTCAAACATAGGTTAGAATTGTGGATTCAGACTCGAAAGAAGTCAGACATAAGGACTAACGCTCTAGAAAGGAGCCGAAAGGTGAAATTACTGGTTTAGTCCTAGATATGGATATGGTATGAGGGGTCAAAAAAAACTTATGGTATTTTGAGTTCAATAAGAATACTATTGAGGTGGAAGTCATATGGAAACCTGGTAATGTAATTATACCTTGGGGGATATTGAAATTGTCTAGCTAGTGTTGGGATCTTGGCCTACACGTAATGATGTAGTGTGATGGGATTACAATTTGAATTATTATTTAGTTGAGCGTGGTTATGGACTAGTGATATGTAAGTTATATTTGTTAATGTTGTGCCCTTGAATATGACTCAGAGGATGAGTAAGGTTATTTTAAGATTGTACAAAGGATCTCAGAATTACTAATATTAAAAGAAGTTACGATTTAGAAATAAGAAATTGGTAAGTTGATTAATTTTCAAGCAACACAGTTGTCCAATTTGAGTAAGGATATGAAGTTGGTTTAGTTCTAAAATTACAAGGACAGTTTTTTTTTTTTTTAAAGAGGGTAGGTTGTAAAGGCCCGGAAGTTTGAAGAAAGTGAATTTGGGTAAAATTAGGTAAAATGACAATTTTGCCCCTGTCAAATCAAAAAAGTTGACGTGTTTATATGGACATTTTATTGGGTATTTTGAGTAGACCGTCTCGTAGGTCTCGGGCTCCTTAGTCTGTAGACAGGCGGTACCCTAAACTTGGACGTCAAATGGTTTCGATACGGGTCAGAAATGAGTAAGGGAGTTTTGGTAATTTTAGTACCAAGGGTAGTTTGGTCATTTCACATTGGAATAGTTTATGAAAAGGACAAGTGTCCAGAAAATTCTGGTTCTCTCCCCTTTATACCTTCCACTGATTTATTGTCTATATGTGTGTGTGTGTGTGTGTGTGTGTGTGTGTGTGTGTGTGTGTGTGTGTGTGTGTGTGTGTGTGTGTGTGTGTATCTATGTGGAAGGAATTCGGTGAATGGTAGCCGAGAGTGAGAAAAAATACCAACTAACCCATACACGAAGGAAAAAGAGATAGAATGAGAGAGAATAAGGGAGAGTAGAAGAAGAGGGAAGAAAGGAAGAACCAGCCTGAAAACAGTGAGGGAGATGGAGAAAGGAGTGAGTGAAAAACCAAGATAAACATAAGTTTTTATTCGGGTTTTGTTCTGGGATAGAGACACTGAAAGTGAGCATTCCCGGGTCTTTCTGGATTCCCTAGGATTTTCCAAAGCTCGAAAGAATGGAGGTTTGAATGCTGGATCATGATAGAATTGGTCGAACCTTTGGAGCAAGAAACTGTCAATTGGGTAAGTATTTTTCTTCATTCGGACACTATACAACCATTCCTTAGATCGAGCTGATAATAATCGACTATTGGAACGTCAATTTTTAACAAGAAACAGTTGAGTTTGAATTGGGTCAGCCTTATACATCGGGTAGAAAATGTAAGAAAACGAGTCAATCTGATTCCACTTAGGGATGACACTGTAGCTAGCAACCGTTTCTGGTGGTACGTAGGGCACCATCTTTTTTTTTTTTACCAACATAACACTTTATGTCCTTGATCCTACGAATCTAACGGAAAATTTTTTGCGGTGATCAGATATCGTCTCGGGACTATTTAGACTATCCGAAGGTTTAGGGATTATTTTTAATTCATTTAAAAATTCCAAATAATTGTAGGGTTTAAAATATGAAATTATTGAGACGATAAGTGGCCTTAGACTTAATTTATGGCAGCAGGAGAAGTTCTCAGATTTTATGGGAAGGCGTGCAATTCGGCTCGATTGCGTGTACCGTATGTGTGCGTGGATGTTTATTTTTTATTAAAATATGCATGCATATTTATGTATTTTAAATTTTTTTCCTATGTTTTTTTAGTGATATTTGATTAACTGAGATCTTTATATGATTTCTTGACAATTTTTACGGAAATTACGTTATAGAAAATTTAACGAGATGTCTTTATCTTATGTTTCCAGTTTTCGTTTAAATTATGGATTTCGATTGAGTTTGGTTAACATGTGTTTCTTGATATTTGTGATGCAAAATTTTGTGATGTGGGATTGTTATGATTATTGGATGATGTTCGTGGAAAAGGTGGTTTGTGTGTTGTTTTACGAGGTACGGTGTAAAGTTTTATTTTGGGCTTAGGCCCAGGTTTCTGAAAAGAGGATTTGATTATGAAATTGATGTGTGACATAAATGTGTGATTCCTCAATATTCGTGTACTATGATGATAGGTGATGTATTTGATAGACAACCCACCTCGCGATGCATGTTAATTAGTTAGTCTCAGACATCGAGCCGGGCTCATGTCTTGAGACTGTTATTGTGATGACTCAGACGTCTAAGTTCCTGAGTCAGTTGTTTCTCAGATGTCAAGTTGGGCTCTTGTTCCCGAGTGGATTGCCGACTGGTAATGCAGTTGATGTGACGACTAATATTGTGCATCAAGGATGGGTTGATTTTGTGTGGATTCTTGTGCATCAACGATGATTGATATATGTGGTTATGTTATTTGGATCGTTGTTTTCAAATGGATTGGAATTTTATTGTTGGTATTTACACGTATTTTGAGGTTCTGATTTCTTGTCTGTTTGTATTAGTTGTGGTTTGTTTTAATAAGAGTTTGATAGCTTTCTTATGCATGCATAGTTTTAGAAAATGGAGAGTAAATGCTGGATGTTTTTAAATTATGTTTTTTAAATTTTTATTTATGTCGACTCACATAGTTTTCGTTGTTTTTCGTAACTCTCCAGGTCTGTTGCATAAAGTTTGGCGCAAATCTAGAGGCGAAGACATGAGATTTTCAGATTTCCTTCGTCTAACAAAGCTTTAATGGTAAATTTGGTACTTGTCAGACAGGAGTAGGGGCTGGGTGTGACTATCGAGATATTTTTAGGGTCAGGTCTTATCAACTTAGTATCAGAGCTTAAGTTTGAGTTGTGACGACCCGGGCATTCACAAAAAGGAAAAATTTGGAAAATTTGAAGAAAATGACGATTTTGCCCTTGATTATAAGGGCCGAAAGTTGACTTTTTGATCGAGACCTTGTTTGGACTTTCAGGAAGGACCATTGGATAGGTCTCAGGACGCTGAATCCGTAGACAGGCGGCATGCGTCAAACGGAGTTCAGACGTGAAAGTTATGGGTCTAGAATTGTGAGGGGCATTTTGGTAATTACGGGTGCAAGGGCAAAATGGTAATTTAAGGCAGTAGGGTGAAATGGGGCGGTTAATTGGCTGAGTCAATTGTGTGGGTGAGTCACTTATATGCTTAAGTGACATGTGTCACTGTATAGATGAGATTAGTAGCCTTGATGCCGGCTATTATTTGGATAGGAAGGCTATGTTTGAATTGAAAAACCAAACCATGTGTTATGTTTTCTTCAAAAACCAAAAACAGAGAACAAGGATGAGTTTGATTGATCGTCCCAGCAACCAATTGAGAAACTCGAGAAAACTGATGAAAGTGAGAGTGAAATTGAGAGGAAATAGGGAGGAAAAAGGGAAGGAAAACCCCAAAAAAATCAAAACCCAAAAACCCATGAAATTCGAATTGCTTCAATTTCGAAGTTGAAACCAGGGACCAGGATTGTTATAATTGATCTTGAATTTAGCCTTCTGGGATTCATTTGAGTCGACACAATGTAAAAGCGAAAGAAATTGGACTCGTTTTGGACTAGAATAGAGAAGGGGAAAACTTTGGATTTTCGAGCTTGACTCAAATGGATTGGAGACATGGAACGATGAAATTGGACTTGGAAATATGTTTATGAGGATCCCACGAAGCACCCTAATGCATCAATTGAAGGAAAACAATGAGAATTTATGGAGATTGGACGATGAACAGTGTTCGGTGTTCTTCAAATTCGAGTTCAATTCGATTGGCTTGAGGTACGGTTTCATTTAATTGAGTTCACAGAACCTTAATTGGATTCATAACGATCGTAATGGACAGTTTAATTGTTGAAATGGATGCATAATTGATGGGGATTCAATCGGGTTAGCACGCGGGTCGCAGGATCTGTTTACGAGTTTAACGGGTGAAGGTGGTGACACTGTAGCAGGCGCGTGACTTTCACGCGCAGCCACTCACGGCGGCGTGTGAGGGCGCGTGGATGCGATTCCCGAGGTGAGGTCAATATGAATTTTATTCTATGCAATGTAACGAACATTTTGGCGTTGGTTTCGAGTTAATCAGACACCGTTTTTATATTGTTTCGAGGGTCCGAAGGTTTATGTTATGTGTTTAATTCGTAATTAATTTCTGAAAAATTATGGGGAATTAATATGATGTTAATTAAGTCATTAGTGACCCTGGGTAATGATTTTGGACAGGATTTGAGATTCCTGGAAAATGTCGGAAATTACGGAAACGTGTGCAGCTCGGAAAGCTAGTGGTTTGGACGGTGTGTGAGTGGACGTTTGTTTTATAAACTGATATGCATGCATTGTTAAATGTTTTACATGATTTATGGCATGATTTAAATTTCAATGATTTGGTATGATTATTACTGGATTTACTAATTATTTTAATCAATGTTTTGGGCACGTTTTTCGAGAAACTGTGAAATTGCTATTTTGGGCGAAGGCTCGGGATTTGAGATTGGTTTTGACTCGGATTATGAGTCGGGAAATTGATTTGATGGATTTGTAATTTTTGTCGGATATTTTATGGATTTATGTGAAAATGGCAACTTAGGTTGCGGTTATACGGATTTGCGTGAAAATGAGATTTGGGCATGAGACCCCGTGGTAAATGGTTTTGACATGGTTTTAATGATGATTTTGAAATAAAGATTTTGATTTTGTATTGATGTTCAGTGCCCCCAGATGTGTGATTCTTGTGTAGACTTCGGATGTGTAATTCTTGTGTAGACTTCGGATGTGTAATTCTCGAAGTGACTCCGAATGTGTAATTCCCGGAGGGACTCCGGATGTGTAATTCCCGGAGGGACCGGATGTATAATTCCCGGTGAGGCTGGATGTGTAATTCCCAGCAGGGCTAGATGTGTAATTCCTAGCAGGATGATAACTCTGGATGTGTAATTCCGAGAGGACCCTCGGATGTGTAATTCTCGAGTTATATGCTTTATTGTATGATAAAATGGTTTTATAAAACGATTCATGTGTTTGGCTTGAGAGCCGGGATTTGATATTTTCATGTGATTTGGCTTGGAAGCCGGTGATTCATATGTTTGATTCTATGTATGCATGGTTTGATAAACTGGAGGGTAACTGATGTATTTTGAAATGTATTTTTAAATCATATTATTTTTGTCCACTCACACCTTTCCTGTTTTTGATGACCTTCCACGCCGTGGCACGACGTTCGGGGCTGATCGAGAGGCGGAGGCATGAGCGGAAATCAGTGCAGTTATCCCTTGTCTGACAGGTGATGAAGGGTAGTTTTGGGACTTCAGTTGACTTGTTAGATGGGAGCAGGACCGGGCACGGTTATCAAAGTCCAGTTGGGACGTGTCCTGTCATGAGTTGTGCCTATAATTGTCATGCCTCTGAGATGTGAGCCATATGCCTCTGAGGGTGAGGTGATTGCTATTTGAATTATTATTTGGGTGAGCCTGGTTATGGACTGGTGATTTATACGTTATATTTCTACTGTTGTGCTCTTGAATACGACTCGGAGGATGAGTAAGGTAATTTTAAGGTTGTACGAGAACTCAGAATTACTAATATTAACAGAAGTTGCGATTTAGAAATAAGATGAAATTGGTTAGTTGATTAATTTTCAAGCAACTCAGTTGTCCAATTTGAGTATAGACATGAAGTTGGTTTAGTTCTAAAATTTCATGGTCAAATTTATTTTAAAGAGGTAAAATGATGATTTTGTCGCTATCAAGTCAAATAGTTGACCTTTTGATATGAACATCTTTTGGGTATTTCAAGTAGGCTGTCATGTAGACCTCGGACTCACGAGTCTGTAGGCAGGCGATGCATTAAATTTGGAGGTCGAATGGTTTTAATATGTGTAAGAATCAAGTATGGGCATTTTTGTAATTATAGAACCAAGGGTATTTTGGTCATTTCACATTGAGATAATTTATGAAAGGGACAAGTGTTGAGAAAATTTTGGTTCTCTCCCCATTATACCTTCCACTGATTTATTGCCTATTTATATATGTGTGTGCGTTTACTATGCTAGAGGAATTCAGTGCATGGTGGCTGAGAGTGAGGAAAACTCACCAACCAACCCACACACGAAGGAAAACGAGATGCAATGAGAGAGAATCATGGACATAAGAAGAAGAAGGAAGAAACGATGAACTAACATGAAATATGTTAAGGAGATGGAGAAAACAATAAACATGAATTTTTATTCGGGTTTTTGGTTCGAGGATGGGGATACTGAAAGTGAGCATTCTCGTGTCTTTCTGGAGTCCCTAAGATTGTCCTAAGCTTGAAAGAGTACAGGTTTGGACACTGTATCTTGGTGCATGGAAAGGAACTGTCACCCATGGCCGAAACTTTGGAGCATGAAACAGTAAATTAGGTACGTTTTTTTTCATTTGGCATTCCTTAGATTGAGCAGATGAAAATCGACTATTGGAATCGATTTTGGACAAGAAACGTCAGAGTTCTAGTTGGATCAGCCTCGTGGTTTGGGTTGAAAATACAAGAAAATGGGTCAACCCAATTCCAAGTTAGAGTTGACACTGTAGTTGGCACTTGGGCACTATGCGCAGTCGCTTCTGGTGGCGCGTGGCAGAGCGCGGTGCACCATCTCGGTTTCCGACCAACTAATGGTACAATTTTTGAGGAGATCAAATATCGTTTCGCGATAGTTTTGACTGTCCGAAGATTTAGGGATTGCTTTTAATTCGTCTAAAAATAGAAAAAAATTATGGGATTTAAAAAATGAAATTATGAGACGATCAGTGACCTTAGACTTAATTTATGGCAGTAGGTGACGTTCTCACATTTTATGGGAAAGTGTGCAATTCGATTTGATTGGTTGTACGGTACGTGTGAGTGGATGTTTATTTTTATTAAAATGTTATTCATGCATATTTACACATTTTAAATGTTTTCATATGTGTTTTGGTGATATCTGATTGACTGAGATTTTTATATGATTTCTTGACGATTTTTACGTAAATTACTTTTTGTCACGTTTTACGAGATTCCTTAACTTAGGTTTTTGGATTTTGTTTAAATTATGGATTTCGGTTGAGTGTGGTTAAATTGTATATCTTGATGTTTGTGATGGAAATGGTTGTGATGTGGGATTGTTGTGATTATTGGTTGATTTTGGTAGAAAAGGTTGTTTGTGTGTTGTTTTACGAGGTATAGTGCAAAGTTTGGTTTTTGGCTTAGGCCCGGGTTTCTGAAACGACGATTTGATTAAGAAATTGATGTGTGAAATAAATGTGTGATTCCTCGATATTCGTGTATTATGATGATGTGTGATGGACAACATTTCTGGTGATGCGTGCTAGTTAATTAGTTTCAGATGTCGAGTCGGGCTGCAGTTCTAAAGACTGTTATTATGATGACTCATACATTGAGCTGAGCTCTAGTTCTCGAGTCAATTGTCACTCGGACATCGAGCTGGACTCTTGTTCCCTAGTGGATTGCCTGCTGGTAGTGCAATAGATGTGATGACTGATATTGTGCATCCATGATGGGTTCATTGTGTGATGATTCTTGTGCATCGAGGATGACTGATATATGTGGTTATGTTATTTGGATTGATGTTTTCAGATGGATGGAGATGTTGCTTTTAACTGATGTGTATTTACACCTATTTCGAGATTCTAATTTCTCGTATGTTTCACTCAAGGTTATGAGTTGTTTTAAAAAGAATTTGGCGATTATCTTACACATGCATAGTTTTAGAAAACGAAGGGTAAACGTTGGAAGTTTTAAAATTATGTTTTCCAAATATTTATTTTTGTCCACTCATACAATTTTTCGTAGTTTTTTGTAACCCTCCATCTTCGTGGCATGAAATTTGGGGCTACTCGAGAGGCGGAGACATGTGGTTTCCCTTGTTTGAGAAAGGTTTGAGGGTAAATTTGGCACTAGTTAGACGGGAGTAGGCCCTAGGTGTGACTATCGAGGTGTGTTTAGGGCTAACGTTAGATTTGGGTTATTAAGCCGAACAGTGAATGGTACACTCTTGGATAGGAGAAAGGGTATGAATTTGGATAACACATATTAGTATGTATGGTTAAGACGTAAGAAAAAGTTCTCTAGGCGAGTAAATAGTTGAGATGTTGGAATGATGAAAAGTTCCTTTTGTTGGATTTGATGATGATGAAACGTGTAAGTGAGAATATGAGTTGTAAATATTAAACGAGGACTCAGACATCGGTCAGAATTTCGGATTAGGACTCGAAAAGAGTCAGACGTAAGGACTAACGGTCGAGAAAGGAGCCGAAAGGTGAGATTACTAGTTTAGTGCAAGATATGGATATGGAATGAGGGGTGAAAATGACTTGTGGTATTATAAGTTCAATAAATATACTATTGAGGTGTAAGTCATATGGACACTTGGTAATGTAATTATACCCTGGGGGATATTAAAATTGGCTAGCTAGTGTTGGGATCTCAACCTATGCGTAGTGCTATAGTGTGATGTGATTGCTATTTGAATTATTATTTGGTTCATGACAGGACCCGTCCCAACTGGCGTGCTCCCGTCTGACAAGTCAACTGAAATCCCGAAACTACCCTTCAACACCTGTCAGACCAGGGATAACTGCACTAACTTCTAGTCATGCCTCCTCCTCTCGATCAGCCCCGAACGTCGTGCCACGGCCTGCAGGGTCATCAAAACAGAAAAGGTGTGAGTGGACAAAATAATATCATTTGAAACACATTTCAAAATACATCGTTTACCCTCCAGTTTATCAAACCATGCAAGCATAGGGTTCTCAATCCTAGGAAGCTTAATTCAAGGCGAATTTCAGTAATCGTGGTCCATAGGTTCCAATTCGAAAAGCAATGAATTTTTGAATTTCATGAATCTGGGTTTCGGGTTTAGGGGTTCATCGTCCTTAATTTGGCTCTAAACTTACTCGTTTCTCTCTGTAGAATCATCCCAGTGTCTCAGGTTTCACACTTATCCTCTTCATCAATCAATTTTGATGGAATTTAAATAAAGGGGTGGGCGGTTTCCTTTGTTATTTTTTATCGTTGATCATACAAACAATGCCACTAATCTCAAATAGCAATTGCCAGGTGTCACTTAGGTAGTAAATCCTCATCCAATGAGTTGAATCAGCCACTAACCGTCCTAATCACTTTGCTGTGGCAATTTACCATTTTGCCCTTGCCATAACAAATTACCAAAATGCCCTCCACAATTCTAGACCCATAACTTTCTCGTCCGAACTCCGATTGACGCATGCCGCCTGTCTACGAATTCAGCGTCTCGCGATCTATCCAATAGTACTTCCGGAAAGTCCAACTTAGGCCCGATCAAAAAATCAATGTTCGGCCCTTATAACTAGGGGCAAAATCGTCATTTCCTTCCAATTTTCCAATTTTTTCATTTTTTCGAATTTCCGAGTCGTTACAACCTTCCCCCCTTAAAGAATTTTGTCCTCGAAATTCAAACAACCTCTCCAACAACATTCATGGAGACTTAATTCACATCCAATTCCATACCTCGGGTTCCCACGTGAACCGTTACTCGTTATGTACCATTATAACCATGTTTTCCATCTTTCCCGGCTCCCCGGAGCCCTCATATAACATCATGACTCATCCCGACTCATCCCGAGTCCTAAACCAACTTTTGACTCCTTTTGAGACCAAATTCAATGTCTTAGCTTTGAATTCAACATCCATTAACATCAATGCCACCACTGGCATATCCGGTCACCTAGCACACATCCCTAGGCGAACCATATTCTATTCAAAATCTCTCAACACACACTAAACCATTTCGGACTCCCTCTGAGTCCCATTACCCCCTATCCTCGGGTCAAGTTTATCCTGGGTCTAACATGACCATCCATATACCATACCGTAAACAACCATCTGGACCAACACAAGTCCGACACAACCTCATATCCCGTCTCATCACCAGGCCGTGCACATGGCTCGTATCTCAGAGGCATGGCAAATCAGTAACCCAATGCTCTGATACCAATTTGACAGGACCCGTCCCAACTGGACTTTGATAACCGCGCTCGGTCCTACTCTTGTCTGACAAGTCAATTGAAGTCTCGAAACTACCCTTCAGCACCTATCAGACCAGGGATAACTGCACTGACTTCTGGTCATGCCTCCGCCTCACGATCAGCCCCGAACGTCGTGCCACGGCCTGGAGGGTCATCAAAATAGAAAAGGTGTGAGTGGGCAAAATAATATCATTTGAAACATATTTCAAAATACATCGTTTACCCTCCAGTTTATCAAACCATGTATGCATAGGCTAAAGACATATGAATCACAATCACTGGCTTTCTAGCCAAATCACATGAACAGTATAACAAGTATCAAATCTCGGCTCTCAAGCTAAACATGTGAAAACATACTCACCTGGCCACACAGACCAGAACCCGTACTCAATACCAGTACGTAAGCACAATCAACATTAAACAACACTATTCACAAGTTCACAAGCAAGATAAATAGTCACACAGTCACATCCGCACTACACGTAGGCCAATCTCGAGAACTTCACTCAGGCACCATCCGAGTCATATCAGTCATGTCTGGGAACTGCACACGCACCATCTAGATGGACCACATACTCGGGGACTACACACACGCAACATCCGAGTAACGTCTAGGAACTGCACTCGCACCTTCCAGAACATGATCCAGTATCCAGCATCCACAATCACAAACACAATCCATACCACAACACATATCAATCATATCAATGACTTCAAACCAAGTCAAAGGCATTCCCAACAGGGTCTCAAGCCCAAATGCCATTTACACGTAATTCTGTAAGTCTCATTTGAAAACATTAAAATAATTCCGAAATCATCCTTGACTCACCAATTAAGTCAAAATATCCATTTTGAAATTATTTTGACTCCGGGTCTAGCCCAAAATATCATTTGCACATTTCTCGTAAAATGTGCCCGAAATATCGATTAAAATAATCATTAAATCACAAATAATCATGCCAAATCATCAGGACATCATTGCAATTGAAATCAAGCAATCAATCATGTAAAACATTTAACTATGCATGCATAATGGTTTAGAAAACAAACGTCCACACACACACCGTCCAAACTGCTCGTTTCCCGAGCTGCACGCATTTTCGTAATTTTTGACACTTGCCACGAATCTCGAATCCTGTCCAAAATCATTATTCTGGGTTACTAACAACTCAATTTACATCATATCAATTCCCCATAATTTTTCGGGAATTAAATATTAATTTAAAACATAATATAAACCTTCGGACCCTCGGAACATTAGCGAGACGGTGTCCGATTGACTCGAAACCAACTCTACAATGTTTGTTACATTACATAGAGTAAAACACCTATTGAACACTTCCCCAGAAAACTCACCACGCGCCCTCACGCGCGTGAACAGTGTCATCCCTATAACCCGACTCTCTGTCATACGGGTCTGCAACCCGCGGTGCAACCCGATTCATTCTTAGCCAATTCGACCCCAATTTCACCGTTTGTTTCACTAATGTTCATCTATTCAATCCTAATTAAGGATCTGTAAGTTCAATTTCATGAAAGGGGTCCTCAAATTACTCGACTCGAAGCACATACTCGACGGGTTCTAACTCGGGTTCTACCCCATTTCAAGCTATTTCATTAAATTGATCGCACAGGGAGCATCCTATATTCATTCTAAACATGAATTCGAAATCAATTTCACGATTTCTTACCTCCAATCACATGAACGCAACCTCCACAATTCGAGGATTTCTCATGGTCTGTTCTTCGTGTTTATGTATCAATTTCCTTCGAATTCAAGGCTGGTTCACCTCGTCTCAATCCCAGGAAGCTTAATTCAAGGCCAATTTCAGTAATCGTGGTCCATAGGTTCCAATTCGAAAAGCAATGAATTTTTGAATTTCATGAATCTGGGTTTCGGGTTTAGGGGTTCATCGTCCTTAATTCTGCTCTAAACTTACTCGTTTCTCTCTGTAGAATCATCCCAGTGTCTCAGGTTTCACACTTATCCTCTTCATCAATCAATTTTGATGGAATTTAAATAAAGGGGTGGGCGATTTCCTTTGTTATTTTTTTTATCGTTGATCATACAAACAATGCCACTAATCTCAAATAGCAATTGCCAAGTGTCACTTAGGTAGTAAATCCTCATCCAATGAGCTGAATCAGCCACTAACCGTCCTAACCACTTTGTTGTGGCAATTTACCATTTTGCCCTTGCCATAACAAATTACCAAAATGCCCCTCACAATTCTAGACCCATAAATTTATCGTCCGAACTCCGATTGACGCATGTCGTCTCTCTACGGATTCAGCGTCTCGCAACCTATCCAATAGTACTTCCGGAAAGTCCAACTTAGGTCCCGATCAAAAAGTCAATGTTCGGCCCTTATAACCAGGGGAAAAATCGTCATTTCCTTCAAATTTTCCAAATTTTTCATTTTTTCGAATTTCCGGGTCGTTACAGTTCAGCCTGGTTCTGGACTTCTGATATATAAGTTATATTTGCTACTGTTGTGATCTTGATATATAAGTTATATTTGCTACTGTTGTGCTCTCGAGTAAGGTTATTTTAATATTGTACAAAAGATCTCAGAATTACTAATATCAACAGAAGTTGCGATTTAGAAACAAGAAGAAATTGGTTAGCTGATTAATTTTCAAGCAACCCAGATGTCCAATTTGAGTATGGACATGAAGTTCGTTTAATTCTAAAGTTTTAAGGACGAATTATTTTAAAGAAGGTAGGTTGTAAAGGCCCAGAAATTCGAAGAAACTGAATTTGGGAAAAATAGGTAAAACAACAATTTTACCCCTGTAAAGTCGAATAGTTGACTTTTTTATATGGCATCTTTTTTGTATTTTGAGTAGATCGTCACGTAGGTCTCAGACTACTAAGTCCATAGACAAGCAGTACGCTAAAATTGGAGGTCGAATGGTTTCGATACGGGTTAGAAACATGTAAGGTCATTTTGGTAATTATAGAACTAAGGGTGTTTTGGTCATTTCACATTGATATAGTTTATGAAAGGGAAAAGTGTCCAGAAAATTCTGTCCCCATTATACCTTCCATCGATTTATTGCCTATTTATATATGTGTGTGTTTGCAGTGTGGGAGGAATTTGGTGAATGGTTGCCGAGAGTGAGAAAAGCTCACCAACCAACCCATACGCGAAGGAAAATTAGAGAGAAGAGGAAGAAAGGAAGAGCCAGCTTGGAATCATTGAGGAAGATGGAGAAAGCAGTCAGAGAAAAACCAAGAGAAACATGAGTTTTTTTATTCAGATTTTTGGTTCTGGGACAAGGACATTGAAAGTGAGCATTCCTTTGTCTTTCTAAAGTCCCTAAGATTGCCCAAAGCTTAAAATAGTGGGGGTTTTGACTCTGGATCATGGTGGAAAGGAACTGTCACCCATGGCCGAAACTTTGGAGCAAGAAACAGTCAATTGGGTACCTTTTTTTCATCATTTGGACACCATAAAACCATTCCTTAGATCGAGATGATGATAATCAACTATTAATGGCTGCCTACCTAACATGTGGAAATTGATGGTTATTTTATTCGATAGCGTGTCTAGCCTAAGTCCTTTCGACTGGCCACAGTATCTTCTAATGAGTAGATAGCGAATATTATGACACACGTTTTGCACACTCCAGTGTTCATATTGCGGGGGCATGTGTAGAGATTAAATAGAGTTGTGCTAGCTGGTTAAATTTATTAGTAGATCTATTAATAGTTAGAGTACATATCATGTAAGTTAGTTTGCATTAGGCCTCGGCATTGGGCCGGGCTGGGCCGGGCTTATTAAATCATTTTTAAATTTGCGGGTCGGGCCAGGCGGGTTTAATGACATAAAAAAGAGCCCACGGGCTTTTATCGGGCCGGGTTTATATCGGGCTTTTCGGGTCGGGCCTATTAAGCCTACTTGGATCGGGTTTACGTGGGCTTTTGCAATAAATTATGTCTCAAATTTTAAAATTACAAAAAAATATATGCATGAAAAAAAATATTAATAATGAAAAAAAATACTCAAGGGTGCAAAAATGTGGCCTCGTTAAAATAAAATACTCAAGGGTCCAAAAACATTGGGCCTATTAAGTAGCTGGAGGAGTGGTTAGAGTTTGTATTAGTATTGGGTATTGAATATTGGGTATTGGGCTTTTTAAAATAAATTAGGTGGGCTTGGGGCTGAGATTTGAGTTTGGGTTGAAATATTAGTATTAATAATGGGTTGAGTATTAATTTTTAAATAATAAATATTTTATATTTTCGGGCTTATGGGCCGGGTTTATTACGGGCGGGTCAGGTTGGGCTTATCGAGCTTTATCGGGCTCGGGTCTATCGGGCCTATCGGGTTTGAATGCCATAAGCTCAAGCCCAGCCCGCTAACTTTCGGACCGGGCCGAGCCACGGCCCATAGCGGGTCGGGCCGGGTTTTTGTCCATCGGGCTTATCGGGCCCCCACAAACCCATGGACTTTTGGGCCGAATGGTGATGGCTAGTTTGCATAAAGGCTTGGTATATATCGAAGTGTATGAAACTAATGAAATATAAGCATAGATTTTCTTCATTCTCTCAACTTCTTCTATACTTTCTATATAAGCATAGATTTTCTTCATTCTCTCAACTTCTTCTATACTTTCTCTCTATCTTCCTCGCTTAAGTTCTAAGTAGTCTTCTTCTTCGAATACTCATGATTTTCTTGACAAAAAAAAAAAGAAATCCTAATTTATTAAAAAAACCTTAATTTATTAAAAAACCACAATCAACCCTAATGTAGTATTTTTCTTTTATTTGGACGACTTGTTCCTATATTAATTGCGACAATTATGGGTGTATTAAGTAATTTTATGTTCCCTAATTACTAAAGAAATGTCACCCTATTATAGGTAATTAAATTTCATCAATTCGATAAAATTTATTCCCGTCAAATATTTGATCTGCTTTCCTTTTTTTAGGATCCTAAATAGTGATAAATATCAAAATTTGGAATTTGAAAATAAGTTCTTATTCCTATCTTATATCCATGTGAAACAAATGGGTAATAGTTGTATCTACCCAATGATGGGTATTGCGCATTCCCTCTATAATTGATTAAGAAATGCCTCATATCACAATTTGATAATTTGGGATGTTGATTTCTTTAAACATAATGTAAGGGTCACCATACTCAATCTATCGATAAAATTGACGGCAAACATATGCATCTTAGCCATTCAAAAAGAGTAATGGGATTTAGATACATGGATGTGCAGGGTCGGCTATGGAATGGTGACAAACCGGTCCCCTGATAGTTTTTAGGCATAGACTGATATGGATTGCAGCAGTGACCAAAGCTCAGGATATTGATATTCTCGCGGAGACATCGTCAACGTGATCGTGGCAGGTCAATTGATGTGGTAAACTTAGATGGTTCAAATATCATTTTGATTCAAATATTGTCAATTATTTCGATATATATGAACGATTGATTATTTTGATACATATAAATTAATATTTAATCTCCAATTTTTCGAAGTTTTTTTTACAAAAATATTTAACTATTTTGATTATCATACTTACATAACAAAAATTAATAATCAACCATAAGAAAAATATTATGTCATTTTTAACCTTAGATGACAATTTCTTATCATGAGAAATGATAGTTTTGGACAAAAATGTCATCTATGATCATGTAATGGTGCAAAAATGTGTTTTCCTAATCCCTTCTCTAAACACGCTAGCACTGTTTCATTTCCAAAATCCGCGACCAGACTTCCTGTTTTCAATCCCCCGCGCGTCAATTTTCAATTTTTTTGTTCTCGATTTCTCAACCCTATGTTCTTTCTCCTTTTCTCTGTTGCAGTCTCAATCGACCCTCTCTCTCTCAACAGACCCTCTCCCTCTCTCAATCGGCCCTCTTCCTCTCTCAACAGACAGTCTCAATCGGCCCTCTTCCTCTCTCAACAATAGGTTCAACTGCGAACGACGATGATGTAGACTGCGAACAACGTAGCTGCGAAGGGTCGTGACGCGAGCAAGGACGAACGACGAAGCTGGGGAGGAATCCGGTGGTGCCATTTTTCCGTACATTTCTTATTAAGTTTGAATTTGGTTTTCAAGTTAGGGTTTTGATTTTGAAATTACGCATTCACTTTCGATTTAGAAATTGGGTTTCAATTTCGATTTTGAAATTGGGTTTCAATTTCGATTTTGAAATTGGGTTTTCCAATTGGGCATTTGTGGCTTTTGACTATAACATGTGTTTGGGTTTCGATATTGCTGTGATATGATCACAATCTCTCTCTCTCTCTCTCTCTCTCTCTCTCTCTCTCTCTCTTAAGCAGTATCTGACGTGGTTATGCAATAAATGCTAGAGCTTGCTTCTTTTTATTAAAACACTAAGAATTTCTTTCGATGAAGTTTCTTTCGATAAAAAAACTGAGTGTTCAAAAGAAAGAACTGTGGAGAGAGACATATCGTGAGAGAGAGTAAACGAGAAGAATGAGGCAAAAGTTCAACAAACATACCAAGTAAGATTTTGGAGTTTTGTTAGTTTTATGATTCAATCAAGTTATTGAGATGATTTTTTCTAATTTGAAGTTGTATATTTTTTGTTTTGTTTTTTTGGTTTGGGTTAAGTTTGATGAAATGAAATCTGGGTGTATGTGCAGACATTTGTTGGTGTTATCACGAAAATCAGAGAGAAATATGAACATGTGCTCTAACGAGCATAACACCATGGCAAGCTTTGAATTGTCGACAGATGATACCGTTTTGGGGATTTCGTTTTTTTAGATTTGATTTCTTCCTTTATTTGGTTTCTCAGTATGTTAGAAGATGGAAGATGATAACGTTTTGGGGATTTCGTTTTTTAGATTTGATTCCTTCATTTGTTTGGTTTCTCAGTAAGTTCGTAGACGGAATCTGAGAAAAAATGGTTTGCGATGTTATCGGACACGGCGGTTCCACATCTACTTCGCAGATCTCTGAATTGACCTTGACGCCCTCAAGATATATCTTGCTCTAGAATTTCTATTTGGTCAAACACTCCTGTTGTTACACGGTCTATAGGTTGTGTGATGGCTGAATTGCTTCTTTGGCAGTTCGGTTGGTACTCAAATATGTGAATACTTAACCACTTTCTTACCTTTTTCCTTGAGTTTATTTAATATTCATATGCCAACTTTTCTTGCAGTCCTTGACAGTGGTATGGTTTGATTTTACATAATAATGTTTGAATTATATTTTCTGAAAAGAACAAAAGAAATGAGTTGCACATATTTAATATTGTTAAGCTCCTCGAGTTTATTTAATATTGTTAAGCTCCTCGAATTTATTTAATATTGTTAAGTTCCTATGTTTCTGTTTTCCCATTATCAACTATAGTTGCTATTTGTTCAAGCTATTTTGTGTTTATTAATCTGTTAGTTGCACTATCATTCCCATGTGTTTATTTAATTGTGATAACAACCATTTTCATGTGTGATTTGCTGCTATTTTCTAATCTGTTATGGTCCTCTTGCATGGATCTGATTATTGGTTTGGTTATTGTCAGGTTTATGAATTATTATGACATATTGGAGTGAAGATAGATCTACAACTAATAATTGTTTGTAGTTATTTTTACCTTTGTTTTTCAGAAGGATTTTATAATTTTCTGATTTTGGATATGGGTTTCTGAATTGAGATATGGGTTGGTTTTCGAATTGAAATATGGGTTACTTTTTGCTCTGCGTTGCTTGTGTAGCTAGGTTTTGTAGGTTTGTTCGTCATTTCTCTGTGATCTCATTAATTTCATTTACTGATGATTTGAATTCTGGTTTCTTGATTGTCACTTCAATCTGTGTGATTTGAGATTTGGGTTTGTCAGCAGTTCTATTCCTACATTTACTAATGTCGTCAATTGAGATATTGGTTTGTCGCTGCACTATTTCTCTATCTGCTCATTTCATTTGATGTCGCCGTATGAGTTTTTGTGGCGTTGTATGAAAACGACATACAAACCAAATGAAATGAATTTTACCATCTCTCTCTTCTAAATTCAGATATTGGTACCGTTCTTAATCAACATATATATATATATATATATATATGCACACATATATATATATATATAAATCTATATAGTGAAAAAGTTTCTTAAATTTTTTAGAATTTTTAACTAGCATCTGAACTATAACTATACCATACTATAAGTTTTGGAACCGATTGGCTTAATCTGGAAAGGTTCCTGACAAAATTTAATAGTCTGAAGAATGTTTTAAGATAGAGAAAATGAGATTGGTTATTTTTGGCTTTTACAAAGGTTTATGAATTAAAATGTATTTTATTCTTCTTATTACCCCATTTACCACCCAAACACCCCTTTTGTGCAAGAGAGTTGATGAGACACTGATGTCTTTATTTCTCCAGTTCTTTCATTGTTAAATCCAGAGATTGGTGAGTGGAGATTTACTTGGAGTCACTTATTGGACAAGAGTTTTAGTAGGTTTCTAATTGGCATTTCCAGTTTGTTCGACGTAGGACTTGATTAATCCATGTATACTTATTTATTTATGTAATGTTAAGACATTGTACTACATGAATACATTGTTGGATACAAGGGGAAGCTCCCATCAAGTAGGTATATTATGTAAGTGAAGACTTTGTGCTCGGAGTTTACACTAGAAGAATAATAGGCCAGAGGTAAAGGTGAGCTTTTGGGTGCGGGAGGACATATTATGTATGGTTCATGAATAATAATGTGACGTTATACACTTCCTAGCTTCCCGTAGTTTGTAGGATTGTTTCCCATTTTTCTTATCTATCATTTTCCATTTGCCTTATCTATTATTAACCCAGTAATTTTTCTAAGATGGCTTAAAAATGTTTACTCTTCTCTTCCAATTTGATTGTTATCATATTTAGGTGTTTCAGGATTATGTACTTATTCTCCTTTACCCAGGATCATGTATTTGGGTGTTTCAAGATCATGTACTTATTACTCAGGATCATGTACTCATTCTCTTTCACATATGTTCATATTTTTGTTCATTAGTGGTTGTATTGTTACAATTTTCTTAATCACTTGCTTTGGTGTATGAAATTGATTAGGAGAAAGCACACTATATAGCTGAAGCCAAAAAAGAGGAAGGCTGAAAAGAGGAAGGTTGAAAGCACCCTAATTTTGTGTTTATTTCATCATATTGTTGTTGTAATATTAACTTCACTACTCAAACAACAAATTACAATTGTTGTTGGTTTCAATTGCTTTAATATATAAAATCACGTTTCATAAATTTGTTTCAAAGAATTAGACTCTAAATAATTTATGTATGTGAATTGAGAACAGATTACAATTGTTGTGTCAAATAAAGATAAACAATGTTGTATTTTAGATGATAATTTTTCACAAAAATTGTCGTATGATGATATATTAGACAACTATTTTTGTAAAAAAAAAAAAAACTGTTATCTAATGACCCATATTAGATGACAAATTTTTATAAAAAAACGGTTGTCTGATGCCATATTAGACGATAGTTTTTTACAAAAAAATGTCGTCTGATGACAGTAAAAAACTATTACCTGATTGTATTCAAATATATGACACTTATATAGACATCACTTTTTTTTTTCAATCAAATGACACTTTTTTGCTGTTGTCTAAGGGCAAAAATGACATATTGAAATGAGTACATCCACCTAATCACATTTGCCCAATATTATATATATCCTTATATCAAATTTGTTGTCGATCTTTATCTTTATAATAGATCTATATATTATAACATGTGGCACGTGAAATCCATCCACCCTTCTATTGCTAACTTCGATTTCTAAATGCATGTAACTAGACATTGAAGATCACCTCCTTGCAAAGGAAACGAATTTCAAATGGCCTTGCTTGAATATTTCAAGTCTCTTCTTTTTCTTTTGATCTTCCAGACCTTATCGAGCTCTAGTATGGCATGGTCCTTGTTCTCCTATTCGGTCAACATCCCTACGCAACAACAAACTCTACAACTATCCGCCGATGCCAATGTCGAATTCTCAATGGAAGCTCTCGATGATGAGAAGGGGGTCAAAAGGCTCAACAAAGCTAGGAGGCTAATGCTCGCCGAGATTAAATCGTTTTGGCATGATGCATATCAAGGAATATTCGTCGCGTGCTCAAAGATCACCACAGACGACAATGATAAGAGAAAGAGGTTTGCCTGGGACCTAAGGAACTGCTTCTAAAAAGACTCTGGAAGATCACTTGTCCCTAAATGCCCTTTTGATGGGTTATTTCCCCCATTAAGTAGGGGAGAATTTGATAGGATAATCCCTCCATTAAGTGGATGAGAATTAATATGATCTTTGGACTTTTCCAAATGAAAACTTTTGATATCCCAATGCACATGTTATGGTTTGTGCATGGATGTGATTTTGGGTAGGTTCATTCATGTACTTGAAAACAAAGAAGACTTTTTGATCTCCCATCAAGTTATCCACCAAAAGTGAGAGTGAGAAGAGAGATAGCCTCCTTTGTGAGAAAAAGAGAGAAAGTGAGATCCTCTTGAGTGAATCCAAGAGAGAGTTGTGTATCCACCATTGAGTGAGATTGTACTTGTAATCTCATTATTCATAGTGAAGAATTTCCTGTGTTTTCTTTTACCTTTTTTTCATTTCTGCTTTATTTCTACCAATTTATTTACTCAATTTATTTTGAGGGTGGGAAAAGTTTGATCCTGGTGATTATAATTATCTATTTAATTTGTGCATCTTTCCCAACAAGTGGTATCAGAGCAACACAGGCTCGTTGTTCGTGATGGCAGAATCGTCAAACTCATCATCCTCAACAATGATCAAACTCACTTCTTCAAACTATTCCATATGGAGACCACAGATGGAGGACATCCTCTATTGCAAGGATTTGTACGAGGTATTGTTGTTCAATGGAGAAAAACCAGAAGAGAAATTTGACAAAAATTGGACCATTCTAAACTGGAAAGCTATTGGAGAAATCCGTCCATGGATCGACCAAAGTGTTTTTCACCACATTTCAAAGGAGATTGATGCCTTCCAAATACTGAAAAAATTGGCGTCGATGTACGAATGGGAGACTCCTCAAAACAAAGCTTCGCTCATTCATCGATTGGTGAACTTGAAGTACAAAGACAGTCAAAGTGTTTCTGAACACTTGAGAAATTTTCAAGAATTGGTGAATCAACTATCAACCATGAAGATGGTGCTTGAAGATGAGTTGTTAGCACTTTTGTTGCTTAACTCTCTATCAGATACCTGTAACACACTCATGGTTTCCCTTAGCAACTCTGCTCCTCAAGGTGTCCTTACTCTGCCATTGGTGAAGGAAAATTTATTAAATGAAGAAGTGAGGAGGAAAGAAAAAGGGATATCAACTGAGTCAAAGGCTCGTGTTATAGAGAATCGTGGAAGAAATTCTCAAATAAAATCTCACAACCGTGACCGCTCTAGAGGCAAGTCAATAGACCATTCCAGGGGCACATACATGCCAAAGAAGGAGATAGAATGTTACTATTGTGGTCAGAAGGGTCACATGAAGAGAGAATGTAGAAAGCTAAAAAAAGGAGCAACAAAATGGAGCAAATGAGAAGAATGAAACCAAGGATACAACAGCTACTGCTTCTAAAGGAAATGAGGTCATCGTTATTTGTGATGATGGTTTTATTAATCTAACTCATCAAGATTCATGTTGGGATTGTAGATTCTGGCGCATCATTCCATGTTACTTCCCGAAAGGAATTCTTCACATCCTACACAAGCGGATATTTTTGAAATTTTAGGATGGGACATGACAAAATGTCTAAGATTATGGGAAGAGGAGAAATAGCTCTTGAGACCAACACAGGCTGCCCCTTGGTTCTCAAGAATGTGAGACATGTTCTAGACATGCGTCTCAATTTGATCTCTCCCACTTACTAGATGATGAAGGCTACACCAATGTGTTTGGTGGTGGAAAATGGAAGCCCATCAAAGGCTCGTTAGTGCTAGCAAGGGGAACGAAAGAGAATACACTCTATATGACACATGACAAGATCAGCAATCAGCATGTCAATGCAGCAGGCAATCAGATTCAGCGATTGGACTATGGCACAGGCGTTTGGGTCGTATGAGTGAGAAGGGATTGCAAATCCTTACTAAGAAAGAGGTATTAACCGGATTGAAATAAAAAATTATACCTCTAGATAAAATGCACTGATTGTTTGGCTAGAAAACAAAATAGAGCTTCATTTCATTATAAAGCTGCACCTAGAAAATCCAATATATTGGATGTTTTTTTATTCTGATGTTTGTGGACCTATGACTACTAACACTCTTGGTGGTGCAAGATACTTTGTTACCTTTGTTGATGATCAATCCAGGAAAGTGTGGGACTTTGCAATCAAATCCAAAGATCAAGTCTTTGAAGTGTTCAAGAAGTTCCATGCCACTATTGAACGTGGGACAAGCATGACACTTAAGTGTATCCGTTCTGATAATGGTGGAGAGTACATGGGAGACTTCAGAGCCTATTGCAGGAATAATGGGATCAAACATGAAAGATTAGTCCCCAAAGACCCCTTAAAACAATGGGCTAGCCGAGAGGATGAACAGAACGATCGTTGAACAAATAAGAAGTATGTTATCTCATTCCAAGTTAACAAAGAGTTTGTAGGGTGAAGCATTGATGACTGCAGTGCACTTGATCACTTTATCTCCATCTACTCCATTGAATGACGATGTACCAAACAAGTTTTGGAGTGGTAAACATGTGTCCTATTAATACTTGAAGGTGTTTGGCCGCAGAGCATTTGTTCACATCCCAAAAGATGAGCGGACCAAGCTTGATGTCAAATCAAAAGAATGCATTTTTTCTGGGATATGGAGATGAAGTGTCAGGACCCGTCCCAAATATCGACTCGATACCCTGGACGAACCCTGCTCCCGTCTGACAATCACACTTAAAGTACCAAATAACCCTAACACCACAATAAGCATAACTACCAGACGAAGGAGTAAATATATACAACTGTCAGTCAGAGAATAGCATACCTAACCTTTCCAACAGTTCTTTTCCTGAGCTAGAAGTCCTTCTTCCCGTACTCTGATAATTACTGTAATGGTTAATCTTTTCCTTCAGGACTAAACCCTTTCGGCTTCTCCCTTTGCGGTTCACATAGGTAACCTAATTCACACGTTCCAATACTTATAGGATCCAAATCCAGCACCTAGCACTCGTACCGTCCGTTCACAACGATCACTAGTACCTGTCATCTCTCCAGGTAAAGCGTGAATCTCGCACCGAGCCACTCAGAAACCTCTTTATCCCGCTCCGTGCTCACCAACGCGCATGGACATCATCCACATGTCCACAAACAATCCAATTTTCCTATCTGTTTATGACCGTATATGCACATCCTAAAGGATGTCCATTCAACCTAAACTGATGTGCCATCCCACTAACGAGTCATAACAGGCTGTTTATGCACATCCAAAAGGATGTCGATTCATCCTAATCCGATGTGCCACCCAACTAACAAGTCACAACAGGAGCCCTTACGTTGTCCAATCCATCCGACCAATGACAACTGTCGATAACCATTGTAGTGACCCATTCTATTTCTCACTATCAGATTTTCCTCACACAGCTTACACGAACTTAGGAGGTATGGCCAACCGCAGTCAACCAATTCATCGCCATACCATTGCCGAGACAAATTCATATTACCCGAAGAATCCTTCTCGTCGCGTAATGGTAGAACCTTACCATGAGCACATCATGATTGAGCTACTCTCAGCTCGTCGCTCATCGTCCCTTCTTGTTAAAGTCCTTACATCACCGCCAATGGAGTGCGAAACAACCAATCCTATTACTATGCTCAGTTTTAATAGGGTCCTTTCTACTCGATACGACTCGACTACGTCCATCGATAGCGGTGTCTGTCACAACCTCATGCAGACAGATCTCAGAAGCACTCTGCTATCGAGACTCAAAACTCACACCACAACCACTCTGGCATCTCTTTCCGAATAGGATCAACGTCCTACTCCAACCAGTCTCAACTAAGGTCCTCGCGCGTCTAACTACTATGAGCAGCACAATCTCGATTCTTGCGGTTCCATCGTTGATGATCCCAACATCCGACCTCCATGGATTTCACTACGCTCCACGGTCAAACTGACCTCACACGATCGCATCGCGTCTCAAACGTACACGGACTAACATAGATTCGACTGAATCCTCGTACTAGTACCCTAACTATCAGGTTGACGATGGGCTGTTTCGATTGGAGAGACATCACCTCCTCGATCTGTGCGTACACTGTGCTCTGATACCAAGTTGACAGGACCCGTCCCAAAGCCCTCGAAATTAGCGTGGGACGTACCTGCTCCCGTCTGACACGAAGTGTCAGACCAGGGATATTTCCGTCCTTTGCCCAACCAGGGCTAGCAGAGTACGCCAAGACCCTAAGGAGGAATGCGATGTCTCGTCTCTGCTATAGCCACATCCACTATCAACCTGAAGGGCATTTAAAATAGAAAAGCTGTGAGTGGACAAAACAAATATTTTATAAAAACATTTCATAAAAGACCTTTATGCACTTCATTAAAAACATATGAATGCATTCGAAAACCATTTCTAAGGTTCATGCCCGGTTCCCACAAACCGTCATGAACCATCAAACCATTGGGCCTTAGCCCGAAATCTGTCCATCAAATCATGGGACCGCTGTCCAAACTAAAACACATGGGAACTCGTCCAAAAAACATCTCATAAGGGTCTCAGCCCAAAACTAATACGCGTGGGTCACAGCCCAACACCATCTCAGTGAAAACCTGTCCACATATACATATATACATATATAACCCATCCTAGGCACTTCCGGAGCAGATGCCATCTCGGGGCACACAGCCCCTACGGAACACATCCCCGATACAGTCACGATGTCATCTCGATACTAGTGTGCACACTACTCGGGGTCTCACTCCGAGTCTTCTCCCAGGAATATCCATCTGGGAGGCTCAATCACTGGATCTAGTCCGAGCTCTCTCTCTGGATCTAGTCCGATCATCTCTCCGGAATCTGGTCCGCGACTACAACATAACGCCCACTCCTGGAACGGGATCCCTAAGGGGATACCCACTCTGGTCTGTGGATCGTGACTCTCCAGGTCGACGTCTAGAGGAGACTAATCAATACGCTCATAAGTAGGGGTATATACATACCAGTATATAAAACCATAAAAACGGGACTCACGCCCGATAACACAAAGCAAATGAGCCTCTAGCCCGAACATAGGACTCAACAGGGCCTCTAGCCCGATTTCACAATAACTGGGCATCGAGCCCGAACTCGTAAATCAACTGGGCATCGAGCCAGAACTCGTAAATCAACTGGGCATCGAGCCCGATATCTCAGGGTCAGTCACAATTCCGATCATAACGAGGAATGCAACCATCAATCCAGGACCACTCTCAATCCTGATTTGTCGTCGTGAACACATCACTGCCGCGACCATCTCGAGACCATGGTGCACACGTCGCCGATCGATCCTCTATACCGTCAGCACTCCGAAGTCGAGCCTCTAGTGGCTGCTCGACAACAGGACGTGCATCTTGACCTCTCTGGAAGGAACGCATCCCAATCCGGAGGCGAGCATCACGTCGTCCGTCGCCGTGCACGCAGGACCCGTCGCGACCACGACACAGACCTACGTGTCGTTAATAGGGTCTCATGCCCGATTTTACCTTTTCAAAAGTATTTCATTAAAACCGAAATCGTAAGCGTGTATAAGCAAGTATAAAACTCGAAAACCTCGAAGTACGTGCCCATACGGAAACACACACCAAAATGCACTCAAGGCATCACATAACGCATAATAAAACATATAAAAAACATTTATGCATGCATCGATTTCAGAAATAAAGTCCACTCACAGACCGTCCGCGCTGCCGCCTCGATATGTGTGCCGTACGCCTTTCCGGGTCAACTGTCGTCTCTGGGATTCCCAAACCTGTCCAAATTACTTTAGAGGGTTACTAACTACTTAATTAACCCCTCACTAAATCCCCCTAATTTTCCGAGATTTTTAACTATTTTTAAACGCGCACAGAAACCTTCGGACAACCCGAACTATATCAAGATGATGTCCGATCGACTCGAAACCAGTCCCAAAATGTTCGTTACATCGAATAGATGATTTGACATGTTCGAACCTTCCTCAGATTCTCCCCCACGCGCCCACATGCGCCACCTGAAGTGGCTGCGCGTGGGCCTCACGCGCCTGCTACAGTGCCCGTCTTCAACCTTCAGCCGACCGGTCCGACTGGCCGGTTCGGTCTTTTCCTGCAACTTGGACCAGCGTGACTGGTCCAGGTCCTTAACCGGTCCAATCTTCACCGTTTCTTCCTCTAATCGATCCTAATCTTCATTATTTAATCCTAGGAACCTAACCCAATTAACAAAAGCCCCTAAAACCCACGATAACAGCCCGGTCCAATTTTTGGTCTCCACGGTTCAAAAACCCAAAACTCCCCCAGGCAGTCCAAAACCTCCCAAAACCTTCCTATTGACCTCCTACCAATCTAATTAGTTCAAGACAATCACCCAAATCGGCCCATAACAAACGAAATCGAAAATGGAATCATAATGGGTTAAATCGATATCTGCACGGGTTTTTCTCCTCCGCCGTGCACGGCGGTGCTTCCTGGGCCAGCCACCACGTCCAACCGGTCCTCTTCATCTCTCTGTCCTCTCAGTTAAGCTCACAGGTCAAGGGTTTGGGTTTTAGGGTGAGAAATGGTGATCGGGTTTTGGATGGGAAAAATGGAAAATGGATGCACGGGAGGGGATGGATGTGCATGAGAGAAAATGAGGGTGAATGGATGAATGACGCCTGTCATTCATCCATTGGTTCTGAGAAAAATCTGGGGCCCACTAAAGTCATAATAAGCTCCCGTCTTAAAAAACGTGCAATAGTACGTTCGAACTTTCGTGAACCGTAACTTCGCCGCCGAACGTCCGAATTCATCGTACCGCCCTTCTACGAATTCGTATCATCGTGACCTACGTAACGGTATTCGGCCCTCGGCCATCTGACCCCCAGGGTCAAAAGTCAACCGTTGGCCCCTTTTTGCCAAAATTACCAAAACGCCCCTGATCTACCGATCGTCATAACTTCTTCCACGGATGTCGGATTCAAGCGTGCCACCTGTTTATGAGCTCGTGACGTCCCGAACTACGTCACGGTCATCGATCGAAGTCCATTTGATCGTCTGAACGAAAAGTCAATATTTTTCCCATTCTAGGGGCAAAATCTTCATTTTGCACTGAACGTCCGATAATTCTCGTCTAATCTTCGATTAGCCTTGCTAATCCGTCATTAATCCTTCATTAATCCTGTTAATTCGCGACGGGTCGTTACATGGAACCTTATGAAGATGGAAAGAATAAAATAAGGGAAATTCGGACCTAAACTCTCAAATTTTGTATGGGAAATATTTTGCCATAGTTTCTCCTAAGGAAGGCTCAAAATGAGTCTCAAAACCAAGTCTCTTTTACAAGTGAAAATGAAACCTTATTTATAGGAAAAAAAATCAAATTAAAAATAAATAAAAATTACAATAAATAATTCAAAAGTGAAATGATGAGATTGGCTGATTTTTGGGGAAAACATGTTTGAAAAATCAGCTAAAATGGTTGAAAAATCAGCAATTAGGGCTGATGTAGGTGGCTCGGCGGCGATCTTCTTGAAAAAACAGATCATTTCGATAGTTGTAGGTGGGCTGGCAGGCGGGTAGGTCGGCGGGTGTAGGCTGATAGGGACAGAGAAGGTCAGCGTGCACGTGCTTAGCTGCAGTAGCTATCGACGGCATGCGCACGTCGAACCGGCAAGCCATTTTCAGCAGGCGTACGTCGAACACGCCTGGACCTGGGCTGCACGTTTTTTATGCTGGGCCGCGCGTTTTGGACTAGGCTTGCGAACGGGCTGGGCTGGAATTGATAGGTTTGGGTCCCTTGGGCCGATTGCGCTTGCAGAAATGAATTGGGCTGCTTGGCTTCTGCAAATTCAATTAAAAATTAATTAATATAACTCCCTCGAATTTGGTCCATAAATTCTTTGTTATAATTCCGATCGGGACGATTCTTTTGCCAAAACGCTCTAAATTCCAAGTTTTATTTATTTCTACAACAATATCACAAAATATATTATTTTATCTAATTGTTTATTATTTTAATATTAAAAGTCAAGTGTAACGAGTATAAAATATTATAAAATAATGCTTATTTAACGACCTATCAAATACCCCCACACTTAAACTTTACTAGTCCATAAAAAATACTAAAATTAAACTACGAAGTCTAAACAAGTGAACCCTTAACCATTTGTCTCAATATTTCATTTTTATAATCATAGCATAAAAGATTTTCACTTAAAAGTATTTAAGCATATGGAATTCAAGAGTTAATAGATGGTAACAAAATGTTTCAACAAGTAAGATAATGAGTAAATATGGTGAAATGGATCTCAACATGAATAAAACAAGTATGAATCAACTCACAAGGATATGCACTCATAAATTCACTCAATAAGTGTTTGTGTTTGCACTCAAAGTATGTGTGAAAAATTCTCACATAATAGAAATAAAGTACTTTTGCAAAATTTCAAACAAACACCTCAAGATAAAAATTAAAACATACTTACACAAATGAACGAAAACCATAAGCTTACTCAAGTGATAAACTCAACTAATCAAATTTTACCATCTTAAGGATCATAAGGTCTTTGTGAAGGTTGTAATGGGGTTAAGTTTAGAGGCAAGGAAAATGTAGGACAAATGGTGCTCAAATTCGTTCCAAGACTCAATAGATTCCCAAAACATAACATAGCTTCCCGACCTTAGTGCAATGATATCATGAATTCATCCCTTCGAACATAGGCCTAATTTCTTCATGTTGGGTCTCGTATTCATTCTTTGTGTCGGATTTACAAATGTAAAGGACTTAACTTAAACATTACATAATCAAACCTTATTACCTTGATAGAGACCCAAATTTATTATTATTATTATTATTTTTTATTAATATTTTTTCATCATTTTTTTCTTTTTCATAAATCAAGGTAATAACAATTGTCAATAATACAACAAAGTTTGAGTAAGTAAATCCATATAATACACATAAATATCTTCATGTCTTCAACCGAGTCCTTGGAACAAGGGTAAAGGATGTCTATACTAAGCTCAAGTGTTTAGATAATCATGGTGATGAAAGAAAGGTTTAATGTGGGCTCAAATGGGTTAAAACTAAGGGGGGTCGCAACTTGTGCTCACAAATTATGGAATATGGATGTTGAATTTATGGTGTTAACCCTAATGCCTTAATCCTATCCAAAATCAGAGAGTTTATCGATTTAAAAGCTTTGAAAATCTCATAGAATAAGTTCTAGTACTCTAGAGTTCATTAAAAGCTATGACAAGTAGTTATGAGGCATATGTATATCAATTTAAACAAAGAACTTATGAATCACTCACAAAGATGTATATAAAGTTCTAAAGCTCACATAAGGTTCAAATGATTCATACTTATCTTATCTTGCTCGTTTATGTACTAATTTACATGCATTATCTACAAGTTATAACACTTAATCACAAAATATTAACAAATGAAATCAAGTTATAGTGATCATCTTTATATCCATAACATATTTATTTCCCTTCATTATTATCGTTGACAGGTTAAGGGGCAACTTAAGACTAGTAAAAATACTATAAAAAAATGTAAAGACTCAAGAAAGCCAAAAACGAAATAATAATTTTTATTTTATTTTATTATTATTATTTTTTTGAAATAAGGGAAATTCAATTTAATTGCACAATTAACATGGTAGACCATTCCCGCACACTTAAATTTTACATTGTTCTCAATGTAAGCAACTAGAAAGTAATTGAATATAGAATCAAAGTATGGAAGATGATTTACAAACATGCAACAAGAAAAATAGAAAATAACCAAAGTAAAAGAGTGTGAAGGGTTGAAAGAAAGTAAATATGCGTTGATGACTCCTTCACAACTCGGGAACATATTGGGTTGCCTCCAAACAAGCTCTAGAAATTTAACGGCTGATAGGTCGTTATTTAAGCGTTATTTTATATTATTTTATACCCTTTATACTTGACTTTTAATATTAAAATAATAAATAATTAGATAAAATAATTTATTTTGTGATATTTTTGTTTAAATAAATAAAGTTTGTAATTTGGAGCGTTTTGGGTAAAGAATCGTCCCGATCGGAATTATAACGAAGAAATTATGGACGAAATTCTATTGAATTATATTTTTAATTAATTTTGATTTTTGCAAAGCCCAAATTAACTCAGCCCATTTTCTTTTCTTTTGTGCAGCCCAATTTAAGTGATTCAAACTAAAAATCGGCCCATGGCAGCAGGCCCAAGTCCATGTGCATCTGATCCAGCCCGAAATTCCAGCCCATGCGCGAATACAGCCCAGGCCGCGTCATTTCGTTCCCTCAGCCCAGCAGGCTCGCGACCCGATCCACTGCATCAATTCATCCGTGCAGCCCAGTTGCACTGATCCACGCAAGCCCGTACTGTAACAACCCGTACCTTCGGGAAGGGTAAAAATGTAATTTTATAAGATTTTTGTATATAAAGGACGATGTTGCCCTTGTGAATAGTAGGCTAAAAGTTGACTTTTTGAATTACCGATCGGATGAGTGTTGACCCTTAACCGTGACGTAGGTTAGGACGTCACGAGTCCGTAGACAGGTGGCAGGTTCGATTTGGATAACCGGAGGGAAAGTTATGACGTTCGAAAGATTAGGGGTGTTATCGTAATTTTGAGTAAACGAGGAAAATATTGACTTTTTGGAGGACTTGTGATTTTCACGTAGACCGAGGACCGTTAGATAGGTCTCGACGTCCTGAGTTCAACGACAGGCGGCACGCTGTCATCGGACGTCGGACGGAAAAGATATGGGTCTAGAACGTTCGAGGGCAAAACCGTAATTATTTACACAAGGGGTCTTTTGGTCATTTTCTTTCAGCCAATTGGATGAGGACAAGTGGCTGAGTGGGGTAGGATATTTTCTGCTTGTCCATAGGATTGTGGACACGTGGGGAGAAGCCAGAGGCTTCTGGAGGAGTCTACGTGTGCACGGCCACAAACCGTTCAAAAATCAATCGTGCATTTGGTTCAAACACAGAAAACAGAGGGTGAGAAATTGGGGAGGAGTGATCGATTCAGTGCAAGGGAGAGGAAGAGTGAGTTGAGAGAAGGACAGTGAGGCAAGGCGGTGCTGGTGATCGCGTTTTGGAGCTGCAACCGTGCACGGAGGCTACACGGTGGACGGCTGGGTTTTTGGAGAAAACAGAGAAGGCGGTGGACTGTGGTGGCTGCTGTGTCGTGTGGTGGATCGATTCAAGCCACTAGGAGACTCAGGAGACTACGGGGAGTCCAACCAGCACCGCGGTAAGCGGCGGTGCTCACGGCGGAGCCTGAATCGAAGGGTAAGTTCCTTTCCCCTGTTTTCCCGTGGATTTTAAATTCAAAAGTCGTGGAGTTGGGTGTAGAGTCGAGGGATTAGGAGGTTAGGGTGAAGTTCAGGAAGGTCCTAGGCGTCGATTAAGATGAACGCCGTGACGGCGGAGGACCTGGGCGGCCGGCGACCAAAACAGGGGCTACGGGCCATCTGTTTCGGGGCCGTGAACGGTGGGTTTCCGGCCGTGATTCTTCAAGGTTAGGACGTGGTTAGATTGCTTAGGATGGGACGAAGAGAATGGGATTGGATTGGACTGGAATGGTGGTCGGATTACAGAGAACCGGTCACGCCGGTTCAACTGTGTTGAACCGGGTGACTCGAGGAAGACGGTGGTACTGTAGCAGGCGCGTGAGGCTCACGCGCAGCCACTTTGGGCGGCGCGTGGAGGCGCGTGGGGAGGAATCCGGCCAAGTTTCCAACATGAGTTTAGTCCTAATTGTTCTAAGGAATCCAATGGTATAGTTTTCGGGTGAATCGGACGGTGTTACGGGGTTGTTCGGGAATCCAGACGGTTACGGGTTTAGGATTAAAATCTTATTTAATTCCCGAAAAATTGGGGAAATTAGGATTAGGATCCTTGATGTATTTGTGACCCTATTTGGTGCATTTTGACAGGACGGGAGGCACCCGAGACGGTCGAGGAGCGCACGGAGCGCGACTGACTTGCTCAGATTTGTGAGTGGACTCTTTCTTACTTTCGAGCATGCCTAACTGTTTTATCGATGTTTATGATATTATGTTTGTTTTTATGCTTTAAATGATGGTTATACGTGATTGAAATGTTTGCATGTTTTTCGAGACGTTTTCGGATTTTGGCACGTTTTTCGAGAAAAGGCCGGTTTTCAGATTTTGATGCCATATGTAAGAAATTCACCCTATAAATGTTTTCTGATGATGGTAAATGGGTTATGAAACATGATTTGGGATTTCCTATGGTTTTTGGTATGGAAATGGATTTTCCGGATTTGGGTTCGGAATGTCGGTTTTGAACGCCGGTAGGGCTTCGAACCGGGGATTCCGAATTCGAGTTTGAATATGGAGTTAGAAATGGTTTTCAAATGGATTGGATTTGCTGGATCTGGATATGGGTTTAAAGACCCGGATTCTGATTGACGGGGGACGGGCCCGGATTGAGTTTAAAGACTCGGGAGTTTAAAGACTCGGATATTTATGATATTACCCCCATAGGCCTATTGAGTTTAAAGACTCGGGAGTTTAAAGACTCAGATTTATATTTTAGGCCTGGTTGAGTTTAAAGACTCGGATAGGTCCAGCAGGTTTGATCGGAAATGATGATTTGATGTCATGCTCTGCTTTCTATATCAGTTTTATAGTGTATCTGTTTCTTATGATGTTTTATAGTGTTTCTGTTTCTTATGATGTTCCATATTATGATTTTCTAATATTTAGTTAGGCATGCCTGTTTTCAAAACGGAGGGAACAACTTATTACTTTTCCTTAACTCTTATTTGACGAGAAACTGTTTTGAGACTTCTATTCATTCCAGTCCACTCACACCTTCTGTTTTAAATTTCCCTCCAGGTCGTGGTGATAGCGCTGGGGTGAACGTTGAGGCAGATTTCGAGGCATAGAGCTTACGACGTTCTTCCGTTGCGGACTTAGAATTGTAGGACTTTTGTGCCCATTTTGTAGAACTATGCTCTGACTGACTGTTGTGTATATGTTACTCCTTCGTCTGATAGTTATGCTTATAGTTATGTGAAGGTTGTTTGTTTGTTTTTGATACTGTAAGTGTGATTGTCAGACGGGAGCAGGGTTCGTCCCGGGTATCGAGGTCATATTTGGGACGGGTCCTGACAATTGGTATCAGAGCATAGGTTGTGTCGATTTGTGTTGGGTTTATGTTGTTTTACTAACTCTATGCCTCTTTCAGTGTACGATCGATCATGCCTCCGAGACGTGAACCCCCTCCACGACCTGAAGATGAAGCGGCGAGAGGGACTGAGAGCGCTTCGATCGAGAGAGCCCAGAGGCTTGGGGCTACTACATTCAGCGGTGGGGCCGATCCCGAGGAAGCTCATCGATGGATCACTCGGCTCAAACGTATTTTTGGGGTAATGCACTGTCCTCCTGAGGATCGGGTTTTGTTAGCTACTTTTCTGTTGGATGGAGCTGCATACGAGTGGTGGTATACGTTGGAACTGTCTGGCTGGGATGCATATACTGTGACATGGGAGACTTTCCGGGAGCGGTTTCTTGATCAGTACTATCCCCGTTCTTTCAGGGATGCGAAGGAGGCAGAATTCCTTCACTTGAAGCAAGGGAACTTGACAGTTGCTGAGTATGAGCAGAGGTTCCAGATGCTATCTCGTTTCGCTCCGGCATTTGTGGCGACCGAGGCGGAGAAGTGCCGCCGGTTTGAGTTGGGCCTCCGAGGAGAGATCAGGGCCATAGTGACAGTGGGTTCTTTTGCTACATTTCGGGAGTTATCTGATGCTGCTGTCAGGGTTGAGGCCAGTTTACCCGCTAGGCCACAGTATTCGGGCAGTGTTCGACGCCGAGAGCATTCATTTCCAGGAGCATCGAGTCAGAGGCCCCCGAAACGGGGTACTTTTGGGGGATCGTTATCGGCTGGTGGAGCCCGGTATGGCCGATCAGGCAGTTTTCAAGGCTTAGGATTTCGAGGAGCTAAGGCACAGCCGACTCCTCAGGCGAGTGCGACTTCAGTGGCTTCTACTGGGAGACATACCGGTGGACCCGGTAGGAATACGTGCTTCTATTGCGGAGAACGAGGACACTTCCGGAGGGAGTGCCCATTGTTAGCTTCGGAGGGTGGAGCAGGCCGAGGTGCAGCGGAACTCGGGCGGAGTACTGCTTCAGTGTCAGGGGCAGCAGGCCCTAGGGGTGGCGGAGGTGCCACGAGTAGTTCTAGGGGGCGCGGTAGGTCATCGGGACCTCAGGCGCGAGTTTTTGCTATGACCCAGCAGGAGGCCAGATCCGCACCGGGAGTGGTGACAGGTACACTCACCATACTTGGTCACACTGTTTTGTTTTGATAGATCCCGGGGCTACCCATTCTTTTGTAGCTCGGAGTTGTAGTTTGGTGACGGAAAGGGAGGTGTCTACTTTGGATTGTGCTTTAGGAGTAAGTACACCTACGGGAGAGGTGTTGGTGGTGACTCAGGTGTTAAGAGAGTGTCCGGTGATGGTAGGTGAGGTTGAGTTACTAGCAGATTTGTTACTCTTGGATTTACAGGACTTTGATGTTATTTTGGGTATGGACTGGTTAACGAGACATCATGCTTCTATCGAATGTTTCGATAGGAGAGTGACTTTTCGGAGTCCCGGATTATCAGAGACTACGTTTCAGGGGGATCAGCGTGCACTTCCTACTGGAGTTATTTCAGCACTTGAGGCTAGCAAGTTGTTGCGTAAGGGATGTCAAGGTTACATAGCTCATGTGGTGGATACACATGCTACGCCAGTGAGGGCGGAGGACATACCAGTGGTACGGGAGTTTCTCGATGTTTTTCCCGAGGAGTTGCCAGGACTACCCCCACACCAAGATCTTGAGTTCACGATTGATCTTCTTCCAGGTACACAGCCTATTTCACAGACTCCTTACCGTATGGCACCTGCAGAATTGAGGGAACTTAAGGCCCAGTTGCAAGAGTTGGTCGATATAGGATTCATTCGACCGAGTATGTCACCTTGGGGAGCACCTGTTTTGTTTGTCAAGAAAAAGGACGGAGGATTGAGATTGTGTGTGGATTACAGACAACTGAATAAGGTAACTATTCGGAATAAGTACCCCTACCCCGGATTGATGATTTGTTTGACCAGCTGAAGGGAGCACAGTATTTTTCGAAGATTGATCTGCGCTCCGGTTATCATCAGTTAAGGGTTAAAGAGGAAGATATACCGAAGACAGCTTTCCAGACCAGGTACGGTCATTATGAGTTTGTTGTGATGCCTTTTGGTTTGACTAATGCCCCAGCAGCTTTTATGGATCTTATGAACCGAGTGTTCCGGCCATACTTGGATCGTTTTGTGATTGTCTTCATTGATGACATTTTGGTGTATTCGAAGAGTGCGAAGGCACATGAGAAACATCTGAGACTTGTGCTTGAGACATTGAGGGGGCATCAGTTGTATGCGAAACTGAGTAAGTGTCAGTTTTGGTTGACCAGTGTTGGATTTCTTGGCCATGTGATTTCGGCCGAGGGCATCAGCGTGGATCCTCAGAAGGTTGAGGCGGTAGCGAAATGGGAACAGCCCAAAACGGTGACAGAGATCAGGAGTTTTCTGGGTTTGGCAGGTTACTACCGGCGCTTTATTGAGGGTTTTTCGATTTTAGCCGCTCCTTTAACCCGACTAACTCGGAAGGGAGTTCGATTTGAGTAGGACGAGAACTGTGAACAGAGTTTCCAGGAGCTTAAAAGACGGTTGACATCTGCTCCTGTGTTAGACCTTCCAGACGATAGTGGGGAGTTTGAGGTGTACAGTGACGCTTCTTTGCAAGGTTTGGGTTGTGTCTTGATGCAGCATGGGAGAGTGATTGCTTATGCTTCCCGACAATTGAAACCCCATGAGATGAACTACCCTACACATGATTTGGAACTAGCAGCGGTGGTTCATGCACTGAAGATTTGGCGACATTACTTGTACGGTGAGAGGTGTAGGATCTTCACGGACCACAAGAGCTTGAAGTATTTGTTCACTCAAAAGGAATTGAATCTGAGACAGCGCCGTTGGTTGGAATTGCTTAAGGACTACGACTGCACGATTGAGTATCACCCAGGGAAGGCGAATGTGGTAGCCGATGCTCTGAGTAGGAAGTCAGCTAGTTCTTTGTCACATTTGAGGACAGTACGGTTACCGTTGTTGGTTGAGCTCCGCAGGTTGGGAGTAGAGTTGACTGTGGTTGATCAGGGAGTACTCCTAGCGAGTTTCCATGTGCGACCTGTTTTGATTGATCAGGTTATTGATGCTCAGTTTGCAGACCCTATTCTGGGCATCATTCGGATTGAGGTCAAGGCTGGAGAGAGACAAGACTTTGAGATCCGCGAGGATGGAGCCTTGGTTAAGGGTGGACGGTTGTGCGTACCTGTGGATGACGCATTGAAGAAAGTGATACTGGATGAGGCTCACTGTTCAGCTTATGCGATGCATCCTGGTGGGACCAAGATGTATCGTACACTTCGAGAGCATTACTGGTGGTCGGGAATGAAAAGTGAGATTGCAAAATATGTCAGTAGATGCTTGATCTGTCAACAGGTAAAAGCCGAGCGACAAAGACCCTATGGAGCAATGCAACCTTTGCCGATCCCCGAGTGGAAATGGGATCACCTGACTATGGATTTTGTGGTCAAGCTTCCGAGAACACCGAAGGGACACGATGGTGTGTGGGTTATTGTGGATCGACTTACGAAGTCTGCTCATTTCTTGCCAGTACGGGAGAACTTCAGGTTGACGCAGTTTGCACAGTTGTTCATAGATGAGATTATTCGGTTGCATGGGACTCCAGAGTCGATAGTATCTGACAGAGATCCGAGATTCACTTCCCGATTTTGGCAGAGCTTATAGGAAGCTTTTGGGACTAAATTGCATTTCAGTACTGCATTTCATCCTCAGACTGATGGACAGTCGGAGCGGACTATTCAGATTCTCGAGGATATGATGCGAGCTTGTGTCTTACAGTTCCAGGGTACGTGGGAGTCTCATTTACCTTTGATGGAATTTGCCTACAACAACAGTTATCAGGAGAGCATTGGGATGGCTCCTTACGAGGCTTTGTACGGGCGACAGTGTCGGACTCCATTATGTTGGACTGAGGTTGGTGAGCGGAGATTGACTACTTCTGAGCTGGTAGATCTTACACAAGAAAAGGTGGCACTGATCAGGGATCGATTGAAGGCAGCGCAGGACCGCCAGAAGAGCTACGCCGACCGTAGGATTAGAGATTTGGAGTTTGCAGTAGGAGACTGGGTTTTCTTGAAGTTATCTCCTTGGAAGGGGATCGTACGGTTTGGCAGACGAGGGAAGTTGAGTCCTCGTTACATTGGACCTTATGAGATCTTGGAACGGATTGGTCCTGTTGCATATCGATTGGCCTTACCAGCAGACTTGGAAAAGGTACATAATGTCTTTCATGTCTCTATGCTTCGGAAGTATATTCGAGATGATTCACATGTTCTGGAAGCACAACCAGTGGAACTAAGGGAAGACTTGAGTTTCGAAGAACAGCCTGTCGCGATCTTGGATCGGAAGGATAAGGTTTTACGAAGGAAGACAGTTCCCTTAGTCAAAGTATTGTGGAGAAATCATCAAGTGGAAGAAGCTACTTGGGAACCTGAGGCCTTGATGCGTGAACAGTACCCTTATTTGTTTCACTGAATTTCGGGGACGAAATTCTTTTTAGGGGGGTAGATTGTAACAACCCGTACCTTCGGGAAGGGTAAAAATGTAATTTTATAAGATTTTTGTATATAAAGGACGATGTTGCCCTTGTGAATAGTAGGCTAAAAGTTGACTTTTTGAATTACCGATTGGATGAGTGTTTACCCTTAACCGTGACGTAGGTTAGGACATCACGAGTCCCTAAACAGGTGGCAGGTTCGATTTGGATAACCGGAGGGAAAGTTACGACGTTCGGAAGATTAGGGGCGTTATCGTAATTTTGAGTAAACGAGGAAAATATTGACTTTTTGGAGGACTTGTGATTTTCACGTAGACCGAGGACCGTTAGATAGGTCTCGACGTCCTGAGTTCAACGACAGGCGGCACGCTGTCATCGGACGTCGGACGGAAAAGATATGGGTCTAGAACGTTCGAGGGCAAAACGGTAATTATTTACACAAGCGGTATTTTGGTCATTTTCTTTCAGCCAATTAGATGAGGACAAGTGGCTGAGTGGGGTAGGATATTTTCTGCTTGTCCATAGGATTGTGGACACGTGGGGAGAAGCCAGAGGCTTCTGGAGGAGTCTACGTGTGCACGGCCACAAACCGTTCAAAAATCAATCGTGCATTTGGTTCAAACACAGAAAACAGAGGGTGAGAAATTGGGGAGGAGTGATCGATTCAGTGCAAGGGAGAGGAAGAGTGAGTTGAGAGAAGGACAGTGAGGCAAGGCGGTGCTGGTGATCGCGTTTTGGAGCTGCAACCGTGCACGGAGGCTACACGGTGGACGACTGGGTTTTTTGAGAAAACAGAGAAGGCGGTGGACTGTGGTGGCTGCTGTGCCGTGTGGTGGATCGATTCAAGCCACTAGGAGACTCAGGAGACTACGGGGAGTCCAACCAGCACCGCGGTAAGCGGCGGTGCTCACGGCGGAGCCTGAATCGAAGGGTAAGTTCCTTTCCCCTGTTTTCCCGTGGATTTTAAGATGAACGCCGATTAAGATGAACGCCGATTAGGAGGTTAGGGTGAAGTTCAGGAAGGTCCTAGGCGTCGATTAAGATGAACGCCGTGACGGGGGAGGACCTGGGCGGCCGGCGGCCAAAACAGGGGCTACGGGCCATCTGTTTCGGGGCCGTGAACGGTGGGTTTCCGGCCGTGATTCTTCAAGGTTAGGACGTGGTTAGATTGCTTAGGATGGGACGAAGAGAATGGGATTGGATTGGACTGGAATGGTGGTCGGATTACAGAGAACCGGTCATGCCGGTTCAACTGTGTTGAACTGGGTGACTCGAGGAAGACGGTGGTACTGTAGCAGGCGCGTGAGGCCCGCGCGCAGCCACTTTGGGCGGCGCGTGGAGGCGCGTGGGGAGGAATCCGGCCAAGCTTCCAACATGAGTTTAGTCCTAAATGTTCTAAGGAATCCAATGGTATAGTTTTTGGGTGAATCGGACGGTGTTACGGGGTTGTTCGGGAATCCAGACGGTTACGGGTTTAGGATTAAAATCTTATTTAATTCCTGAAAAATTGGGGAAATTAGGATTAGGATCCTTGATGTATTTGTGACCCTATTTGGTGCATTTTGACAGGACGGGAGGCACCCGAGGAGCGCACGGAGCGCGACTAACTTGCTCAGATTTGTGAGTGGACTCTTTCTTACTTTCGAGCATGCCTAACTGTTTTATCGATGTTTATGATATTATGTGTGTTTTTATGCTTTAAATGATGGTTATAAGTGATTGAAATGTTTGCATGTTTTTCGAGACGTTTTCGGATTTTGGCACGTTTTTCGAGAAAAAACCGGTTTTCAGATTTTGATGCCATATGTAAGAAATTCACCCTATAAATGTTTTCTGATGATGGTAAATGGGTTATGAAACATGATTTGGGATTTCCTATGGTTTTTGGTATGGAAATGGATTTTCCGGATTTGGGTTCGGAATGTCGGTTTTGAACGCCGGTAGGGCTTCGAACCGGGGATTCCGAATTCGAGTTTGAATATGGAGTTAGAAATGGTTTTCAAACGGATTGGATTTGCTGGATCTGGATATGGGTTTAAAGACCCGGATTCTGATTGACGGGGGACGGGCCCGGATTGAGTTTAAAGACTCTGGAGTTTAAAGACTCGGATATTTATGATATTACCCCCATAGGCCTATTGAGTTTAAAGACTCGGGAGTTTAAAGACTCGGATTTATATTTGAGGCCTGGTTGAGTTTAAAGACTCGGATAGGTCCAGCAGGTTTGATCGGAAATGATGATTTGATGTCATGCTCTGCTTTCTATATCAGTTTTATAGTGTATCTGTTTCTTATGATGTTTTATAGTGTTTCTGTTTCTTATGATTTTCCATATTCTGATTTTCTAATATTTAGTTGGGCATGCCTGTTTTCAAAACGGAGGGAACAACTTATTACTTTTCCTTAACTCTGATTTGACGAGAAACTGTTTTGAAACTTCTATTCATTCCAGTCCACTCACACCTTCTGTTTTAAATTTCCCTCCAGGTCGTGGTGATAGCGCTGGGGTGAACGTTGAGGCAGATTTCGAGGCATAGAGCTTACGACGTTCTTCCGTTGCGGACTTAGAATTGTAGGACTTTTGTGCCCATTTTGTAGAACTATGCTCTAACTGACTGTTGTGTATATGTTACTCCTTCGTCTGATAGTTATGCTTATAGTTATGTGAAGGTTGTTTGTTTGTTTTTGATACTGTAAGTGTGATTGTCAGACGGGAGCAGGGTTCGTCCCGGGTATCGAGGTCATATTTGGGACGGGTCCTGACACGTACGCCAGTCACCAACTTGTGCATCCCACCTGCTCCAGTCCAGTCATCCAGCCCGTACAAACCTTCCCATACTGCATTCAGCCCATCACGCGTGCTCCTGTGCATCAGGCCCCCAAACCACTCGAGCAGCCTAACTGCTCTGATTTGCCTGCAACTTCTGCAGCCGTACTGCCTGTTCGCCAGCCGATGCCTTCATCAACCCAACAGCACCAACCTACCCTATTTTTCATCAGAAAATCAGATTTTTTTAGCCCTAACCCATCCCTAATTTCATCATATTTCATAATTATTCATCATTTCACTTTTAATTATTTTATTGTAATTTTTATTTTTTTGTTAGCTTTTTCTCCCTATAAATAGGGGTTCAATTCATGTAACAAAGAGTCCCCAATTAAGTCCCCATTTTTCCATTTTGTTTCTCTCTTTAGTTTAGGTTTTATTATTTTCTCTCCAGTTTCTCTTCTATAAGTTCATTCTTTCTTTAATTTTAGGGACCATTTTAGTTTCTTTTAGATTATTTATTTAATTAGCTTTCTTTAATTCTTGTTCTTAATTTATATTAATTCTTAATTTCATTTCTTCTTTACTTTGTTCTTGTGATTTTTCTTTGAGATCTCTTAAATACAGTTTTATGCTTTCCTTAAGAAATACCTAGGCCAAGTATTTCCGAAATAATTCTAGAATTTAAGTCCGTATTCTTATGTTTTATCCTCCATCTTCATAAGGTTCTTGCCGCTGTTCGGTGTTCCTTATGAATAACATTCCATTGTTTCCATCCACTTTCGGAATCACAAGTTGTTCTTGGATTCCAAAAGTGTAACTTTTCTCCATTTACTTAAATTCTTATTATTGTTTTGGTTTTACTTAAAATTCAAGATATGTGTTGGTATTTTCTTTCTAACATTTGTAAATGTGAATACAATCTCCATGTGTTTTAGTTTTTGAATTTCATCTACTTCATATGTTTTAGTGCTTAACCTTCAATTTAACACTAAGTGTTTATGACTGCTGTTCGGTGTACTTAGAATAGGATTGAAGAGATTTAGATGTTTGACACGCATTGAAATCAATAACGTAAGGTGAATCGTATTATAAGTGTTTATGACCGCTGTTCGGTGCATTTATAATATTGAAAAACGTATGCATGTATTTGAGATGATCAAGGTAGGATTTCGTGATTGGTTCAATATGAGCATGATGTTAGAGTGTTGGTAAAAATATGTATTTGAAGAAAGTTTACTTGCATAAAAGTTAAAGTAGAAGTAGAATTAAGTTCTTAATTATTTTTACTTGCTTTCTTTATTATATGATTACAATCTTTCAAAACCCCCATCTAATTCTTTATTTTTTAATTTTTTAATTCTTTATTTCATTAATTCTTCTATTCTTCTATTCTTTAATTCATTTATTCTTTAATTCTTTATTATTTAATTCTTTAATTCTTTAATTCTTTAATTCATTATTCTTTGATTATTCATTATTCTTTCTCACTAACATATTATTAATGTTCCCTAATTTCCCCGGTTAAGAACGATCCCTATTTACCAATGCTACAATTACACAAAAAGGGTTTAAATTGCATAATACTCAAATTACGTATTTAATTTAATGCGTAGTTTGGGCGTTATCAATTTTTGGCGTCGTTGTCGGGGAAATTGAAAATAATTTTTAATATGTTGGTGTATGTATATAAATTGTGCATATTATACTTGCTTATATTTATTTTATTTTATTTTGATTCATATTTTATTTATTCATAACTTTAATATACTTGTTTATAAGTCTTATACTTGTTTATATTTTACTTATCCATCTTATTTTCATTCTTATTATTTGTTTATTTTTATATTTGTACATATTACACTTGTTCTTAATGTTTATCTTTATGCATGTTCATATTATACTTGTATATTACTTTTATACTTGTTCATAACTTTTATTTTTATGTTTGTTTATACTTTTGATTCTTGTATTTGTTCTTATATCATTTGTTTATAATGTTCATACTTTACTTGTTCTTTTTATATTTGTTCATGAATGTTCATAATTTTTTATATACTTGTTCATATTATAATTGTTTATGTAAATTTTTATTTTTATTTTACTTGCTCATTTCATACTTATACATACTAGTTCATAATTAACTTTCATTTATGTTTGTTTATAAGTCTTTTACTTGGCATTTTATTCATGTTCACTCTTTTTATTGTTCATAAATGCATTTGTACATGTTCATTTTTCCTTATTTTTACTTTTATCTAGTTCTATTAGTTGTTGTAATTATGAGAAGAAAAAAAAATATTAAATTAACCAAAAAAAAAAACATAAAATTCGTAAAATAAAATAAAAATTCTTCATTTATTTAATTATTAAATTCCGAAAAAAATTAATTAATTAAAAAAAATTAAATATATGTATTTACTTTCCAACTTTTTTTTTAGTTTTAGCTTCATGTTAGTGCTAATTCATTTTGTGAATAGGTGTTGTATTTTTCATACTTATTCATAATTATTATACTTGTCTTAATTTTCATTTGTATGCTTGTTCATACTTGATTTATACTTCATACTTTGTTTATAATTGTACCTCTTTTTTCATACTTATTTGTTTATACTAGTTCCTAAGTTGTATATTACTTGTTTATTTTATTTTATTTGTGGATATATTTATTTAAATTGTATATTATTTGTGGATATATTTGTATATCTTTTTCTTTTTATTCATAAATTGTTCATACTTGTATAAATTGTTCATATGTAAATTGTCATGTTATATTTGTAAATTATGCATAAAAACATACTTGTAAATAGTTCTTGCATTCATGCATTAGTCTCGGCTATATGCAGATCACTTGTGCTTCGAAGTTTAGATTTTGATATTTAATCGGTGAAGACTCTTTTGTTAACTCTCACTTACGGTGATTGTTAACACTTGAGTTATCTTAATTCTTCTGGAGTAAGAAATTTTCGAGGGTGATGTCTAGGACAAGAGATGATACTCATAACGGGTTTTGGGTCTAAGAAAGGGACATCAATGGAGTTTAAGCCTCGGGATATCTCGAAATTAGCCCTGCCTCTTGTGTTTATTCTTTCTAACCTGCTCACCTTTGAACTTGCCCAAACAGTTGAATTAATCCAAGATATTTACTTGGGTCGCACGGACGTATAAGTCTTCATCTAAACTTTGAAGCTATGTGAACTATATATATCTTAACTTATATTATTTTCCATGACAAATTTAAATATTGTTTAACTTATATTATTTGCCATGACAAATTTAATTTACATCTTTAGTTTAACTAACTAGCATCTTTAATCCAATTTGCATCTCTAGCTTGCATTCTTAGCAAACGTGCATTTTTGACTAACTAACATGCATCTCTGTCTAGGCTGGATGGACGTTAAACTTCAAGCACTTGTTGGGAGGCAACCCAATGTATTCCCAGGATGTGAAGGAGTCATCAACGCAGATTTGCTATCTTTCTACCCTTCACTCTCATTTATTTTGTTTATTTATTATTTTCTTGCGTTATTTTCATAAATCCTCTTCCATACTTTGATTCTATGTTCAATTACTTTTTATTTTCTTACATTGAGGACAATGTAGAATTTAAGTGTGGGGGAGTGGTTTACAATTTTAATTGTCCAATAAAATTGTTTAAAAAAAAAATTAATTCAGAATTTTTTTTAATTGTTTTCTTAAAGTTTGTTTATTTTAACTTAGTGTTTTTACGAGTATTAAATTACCCTTTAACTTGTCAATGATATAAATGAACGAAAATGAATATGTTATGGCTATAAAGATGATCACTATAACTTGAATTCGTTTGTTAATATTTTGTGATTAAGTGTTATAACTTGTAGATAATGCATGTAAATTGGTACATAAACGAGCATGTTAAGATAAGTATGAATCATTTGAACCTTATGTGAGCTTTAGAACCTTATATACATCTTTGATGAGTGATTCATAAGTTCTTTGTTTAAATTGATATACATATGCCTCATAACTGCTTGCAATAGATCTTAATGAACTCTAGAGTACTAGAACTTATTCTATGTGATTTTCAAAGCTTTTAAGTCAATAAACTCTCTGATTTTGGAAATGATTAAGGCATTAGGGTTAACACCACAAATTCAAACATCCATGTTCCCTATTTTGTGCGCACAAGTTGCGACCCCATTAGTTTTAAACCCTTTGAGCCTACATTAAGTCTTTCTTTCATCACCATGATTATCTAAACACTTGAGCTTAGTATAGACATCTTTCACCCTTGTTCTAATGACTCGGTTGAAGACATAAAGATTGTGTGAAGAGAAATTGATGATGTTTTGAAGACTTTTATGTATATGGATTTACTTACTCAAATTTTGTTGTATTATTGACACATGTTATTACCTTGATATATGAAAAAAAAATTTAAATTGAAAAAAAAAAGAAGAAGAAGAAGAAGAAGTGTATTGAGTTTCTATCAAGGTAATAAGGTTTGATTATGTAATGTTTGAGTTAAGTCCTTTATATTTGTAAATTCAAATGAATTCGAGGCACAACATGATGAAATTTGGCCTATGTTCGAAGGGATGAATTCATTATATCATTGCACTAAAGTCGGGAAGTTATGTTATGTCTTGGGAATCTTTGGAGTCTTGGAACGAATGTGAGCACCACTTGTCCTATATATTCTTTGCCTCTAAACTTAGCCCCATTACAACCTTCGTAAAGACCTTATGATCCTTAAGATGGTAAATTTTGATTAGTTGAGTCAATCACTTGAGTAAGCTTATGGTTTTGGTTCATTTGTGCAAGTATGTTTTGTTTTTATATTGAGGTGTTTGTTTGAAATTTTGCAAAAGTACTTCATTTCTATTATGTGAGCATTTTTCTCACATATTTTGAGTGCAAACACAAACCCTTACAAAATTGAGTGAATTTATGAGTGCATATCCTTGTTAGTTGATTCATACTTGTTTTATTCATGTTGAGATCCATTTCACCATATTTACTCATTATCTTACTTGTTAAAATATTTTGTTACCATGTATTAACTCTTGAATTCCATATGCTTAATTGCTTTAAGTGAAAATTTTTGATGCCATGATAATAATGAAATATTGGGACAAATGGTTAAAGGTTTACTTGTTTTGAATTCGTAGTTTAATTTTAGTATTTGTTAGGGACTAGCAAAGTTTAAGTGTGGGGGTATTTGATAGGCCGTTATTTAAGCGTTATTTTATATTATTTTATACTCTTTATACTTGACTTTTAATATTAAAATAATAAATAATTAGATAAAATAAGTTATTTTGTGATATTTTTGTTTAAATAAATAAAGTTTGTAATTTGGAGCGTTTTAGCGAAAGAATCGTCCCGATCGGAATTATAACGAAGAAATTTTGGACGAAATTCTATTGAATTATATTTTTAATTAATTTTGATTTTTGCAAAGCCCAAATTAACTCAGCCCATTTTCTTTTCTTTTGTGCAGCCCAATTTAATTGATTCAAACTAAAAACCGGCCCATGTCAGCAGGCCCAAGTCCATGTGCATCTGATCTAGCCCGAAATTCTAGCCCATGCGCGAATACAGCCCAGGCCGCGTCATTTCTTTCCCTCAGCCCAGCAGGCTCGCGACCCGATCCACTGCATCAATCCATCCGTGCAGCCCAGTTGCACTGATCCACGCAAGCCTGTATGCCAGTCACCAACTTGTGCAGCCCACCTGCTCCAGTCCAGTCATCCAGCCCGTACAAACCTTCCCATACTGCATTCAGCCCATCACGCATGCTCCTGTGCATCAGGCCACCAAACCACCCGAGCAGCCCAACTGCTCTGATTTGCCTGCAACTTCTCCAGCCGTACGGCCTGTTCGCCAGCCCATGCCTTCATCAACCAAACAGCACCAACCTACCCTATTTTGCATCAGAAAATCAGATTTTTTTAGCCCTAACCCATCCCTAATTTCATCATATTTCATAATTATTCATCATTTCACTTTTAATTATTTTATTGTAATTTTTATTTTTTTGTTAGCTTTTTCTCCCTATAAATAGGGGTTCAATTCATGTAACAAAGAGTCCCCAATTAAGTCCCCATTTTTCCATTTTGTTTCTCTCTTTAGTTTAGGTTTTATTATTTTCTCTCTAGTTTCTCTTCTATTAGTTCATTCTTTCTTTAATTTTGGGGACCATTTTAGCTTCTTTTAGATTATTTATTTAATTAGCTTTCTTTAATTCTTGTTCTTAATTTATATTAATTCTTAATTTCATTTCTTCTTTACTTTGTTCTTGTGATTTTTCTTTGAGATCTCTTAAATACATTTTTTTGCTTTCCTTAAGAAATACCTAGGCCAAGTATTTCCGAAATAATTCTAGAATTTAAGTCCGTATTCTTATGTTTTATCCTCCATCTTCATAAGGTTCTTGCCGCTGTTCGGTGTTCCTTATGAATAACATTCCATTGTTTCCATCCACTTTCGGAATCACAAGTTGTTCTTGGATTCCAAAAGTGTAACTTTTCTCCATTTACTTAAATTCTTATTATTGTTTTGGTTTTACTTAAAATTCAAGATATGTGTTGGTATTTTCTTTCTAACATTTGTAAATGTGAATACAATCTCCATGTGTTTTACTTTTTGAATTTCATCTACTTCATATGTTTTAGTGCTTAACCATCAATTTAACACTAAGTGTTTATGACCGCTGTTCGGTGTACTTAGAATAGGATTGAAGAGATTTAGATATTTGACACACATTGAAATCAATAACGTAAGGTGAATCGTATTATAAGTGTTTATGACCGCTGTTCGGTGCATTTATAATATTGAAAAACGTATACATGCATTTGAGATGATTAAGATAGGATTTCGTGATTGGTTCAATATGAGCATGATGTTAGAGTGTTGGTAAAAATCTGTGTTTGAAGAAAGTTCACTTGCATAAAAGTTAAAGTAGAAGTAGAATTAAGTTCTTAATTATTTTTACTTGCTTTCTTTATTATATGATTACAATCTTTCAAACCCCCCATCTAATTCTTTATTTTTTAATTTTTTAATTCTTTATTTCATTAATTCATTAATTCTTCTATTCTTTAATTCATTTATTCTTTAATTCTTTATTATTTAATTATTTAATTCTTTAATTCTTTAATTCATTATTCTTTGATTATTCATTATTCTTTGATTATTCATTATTCTTCCTCACTAACATATTATTAATGTTCCCTAATTTCCCCGGTTAAGAACGATCCATATTTACCAATGCTACAATTACACAAAAGGGTTTAAATTGCATAACACCCGAATTACGTGTTTAATTTAATGCGTAGTTTGGGCCTTATCAACGTCCATCCAGCCTAGACCAAGTGCTTCATTATGTTCATTCGATGGGATGTCGCATCACTCTTTCTGACTTCACATCGTATTCTCCAATTACCTCGATGTACGACTTCAATCTGTGACCATTGATCTTGAACTCTTTTCCAGTTCCAACATGTTTGATCTGTATGGCTCCATGGGCAAATATATTAGTAATAACAAAAGGACCTACCCATCTAGAACATAACTTACCAGGAACGAGTGTAAGCCGAGAATTGAACAGCAAAAATTTCTGGCCAATGTCAAACGTTTTACTCTTGATCTGCTTGTCATGAAATGCCTTAGTCTTCTCCTTGAAGATCAGAGCATTTTCGAATGCATCATTTCTGTTCTCCTTAAGCTCACTCAGCTGGAGCTTTCGATGCAACCCGACGTCATCTAGCTTGATGTTGAAAGTCTTGATAGCCCACCATGCTTTGTGCTCCAGTTCCAGCTGAAGGTGGCATGCTTTGCCATAGACCAACCTATAGGGTGACATTCCTATAGGAGTTTTGTATGCCGTCTTGTATGCCCAAAGTACATCATCCAACCATTGGCTCCAATCTTTACGACTAGGGCCCATAGTTATCTCTAAAATCTTCTTGATCTCTCTATTACTGACTTCAGCCATTCAACTCGTTTGAGGATGGTAAGGTGTAGAGACTCTGTGAGTGAAACCGTACCATTTCATTAAAACTTCAATGGTCTTTTTGCAGAAATGACTTCTACCATCACTTATTAGGACCCGTGGGATCCCAAACCTTGAAAGAATGCTAGTTCTGAGGAAATCTGCCACAGTTTTAGAGTCACTAGTCCTGGTGGCCTTCGCTTCCACCCATTTTGATACATAATCAACAACAAGTAAAATATAGAGATAGCCATTGGATTGAGGAAATGGACCCATAAAATCAATACCCCAAACATTAAATATTTCAACAGTTAAAACATAATGTTGTGGCATTTCATCCCTTCGTCCTAAGTTTCCTAATCTTTGACATTTATCACAGGGCAAGCATAATGAATGTGCATCTTTAAACAGTGTGGACCAATATAATCCAGATTCTAGAATTTTAAGTGCAGTTTTTCTAGATCCAAAGTGACCTCCACAAGCATGGTTATGGAAAAATTCTAGGACTGACCTATGTTCAATATCAGGGACAAATCTCCTAATTAGTAAGTCTGCATAGTGTTTCCATAAATAAGGTTCATCCCAAACATAGTACCTAGCATGCTTCTTGAGTTTATCTTTTTGTGCACGAGTGAGAGTGGTGGGCAACTGCTTGGTTACTAAGTAATTGACAATATCAACATACCAAGGAGTACTTACCTTGATTCCGAAAAGCTGTTCATCCGGAAACATTTCTTGAATCGCCACAGGATATGGTTTATGTACTATGCCGCTCAAGTGGTCAGCTACCACATTTTATACCTTTCTTGTCCCTAATCTTGATGTCAAACTCTTGAAGAAGAAGAATCCATCGGATTAGCCTTGATTTAGCTTCCTTCTTGGCCAGGAGATACTTCAGTGTTGCATGATCAGTGTAAATAATTACTTTAGTTCGAAGTAAATAAGAAAGAAACTTATCTAAAACAAACACAACAGCAAGCAACTCCTTCTCAGTAGTGATGTAGTTCATTTGGGCATCATTCAAAGTTCTGGAGGCATAGCATATGTCACAGGGCTTCTTTTCTCGCCTTTGTCCGAGCACGGCACCAACTGCATAATCAGAGGCATCACACAATAGTTCAAAGGGTAGGGACCAATCTGGGGCACAAAGAATAGGAGTAGAGGTTAAAAGATTTTTAAGTTATCAAAAGCTTCTTGACAATCTGCATCAAAGATGAAGGATGTTTCCTTCTGAAGTAATCGGCAAAAAGGCCTTGCAATGTGGGAAAAGTCCTTGATAAATCTTCTATAGAAACCCGTGTGACCATAAAATGAATGAATCTCTCTCACAGATTAGGAGAGGGTAAGTGGCGAACAATATCAACTTTAGATTTATCAACTTCAATTCCTCTCTCAGAGACAATATTGGCTAAGACTATCCCTTGACTAACCACGAAATGACATTTTTCCCAGTTAAGCACTAGATTAGTTTCAACACATCTTTGTAAGATAAGTTCTAGGTGTTCTAAACATGCGTCAAAACTATCCTCAAAGTGTCAGGACCCACCCCGGTTTCACATCGAAACCCGAGGTAAATCCTGCTCCCGTCTGACTCCCCGACAGAACACCCAAGTAAAGCTCACTCAAAATCACCCAAAACTCAGTCAGACGCAGGAGTAACTAGACAAAATATCCCGAAGTTAAAGTTTACAGAGCATAGTACGGAATACAAGGAAATAAAAACCGATAATAATTACACGCACGCGGAAAGACTTTAAACCACTCCGTGACTTCTATGCCTCGGACATTGCCTCGACGTCAAGACCCCGCGCTAACTCCACAACCTGGAGGGCAGTAAAAACAGAAGGTGTGAGTGGACCATAATAAAAGAAAGTTCTAAAAACATTTATCAGAAAACCGAGTTTAGCCCTCCGTTTTGAAACCACATGCATAACCCAGATATCAAAACAGTTAGGATTCAATATTCAGAAAACATCATAAGAAACAGAAACACTATAAAACAGTTAGAAAAACCACAACCACAACATAGGAATCATAAAACCATGTCATAACTATGATCATCAAAATCTCATTTTCCGATCAAACCTGCTGGACCTATCCGAGTCTTTAAACTCAATCCAGGCCTCAATAATATCCGAGTCTTTAAACTCCCGAGTCTTTAAACTCAACAGGCCTACGGGGAAAATATCAATATATCCGAGTCTTTAAACTCCCGAGTCTTTAAACTCCCGAGTCTTTAAACTCAACAGGCCTACGGGGAAAATATCAATATATCCTAGTCTTTAAACTCCCGAGTCTTTAAACTCAATCTGGGCCCGTCCCTCGTCAATCAATATCCGGGTGTTTAAACCCAATAACCGGATCCAGCAAATCCAATCCAAACCATTTGAAAACCATTTTCCATTTCCATATCCAAACCCGAATCCGTAATCACCGGTCCGAAGCCCTTCTGGCGTCCAGAACCGTCATTCCGAACCCAAATCCGGAATCCACTTTCCAACTTTAAAACCAAATTCCGTTTCCGAAATCTGATTTCAAAACCGAAAGCCTTGATCCTCAACATCATGTTCCAAAACCCCTTTATAATCATTTGAAATCCCGTTATCATTTAAAATCCCAAAACCTTAGCATCAATATTCAGAAACCAAACATTTCTCGTAAAACGTGTTAAAAACCGAACTTCCTCGAAAAACGTGTAATAATGTAAATCCAACCAAAACATATTAGATAAACATAGAATGATGAGTAAAACCATAAAATAAGTATAGAAAACAGTTATGCATGCTCGAGTTTAGAGAAGGGGTCCACTCACAGTACCGAGCCCTCAATCGCGTCCCGAACGTCCAGCACGTTCCTCAGCTTCCTCGGGAAGTCCCGATCCTGTCAACAACCACCAAATTACGTCACTAACACGTCTACGAAAGTTCACCTAAATTCCCTCAAAACTCCCCGAATCGAAAGCGTAATAACCCGGGACCCTAAACCTTCACCCTCGCGTAACTAAACTCAAACGACGTCCGCACAACCCGAAACCACTTCCAATGGACTCAACACCACTCCTAGACCAAAAACCATGTTGACCACTTCTCCTAGAACCGCCGCACGCGCCCCCACGGGCCGCCCAAAGTGGCTGCGCGTGGCCCTCACGTGCCAGCTACAGTGCATCCCCAACCTCGAGATGACTGTGCTGAACCGGCCGCCGTGAACTGAACCGGCCGCCGTGAACTGAACCGGCGAGAAGCATTCTCTGCCGTCCGGCCACCATTCTCCTCCTTTCCTTCACCAGTCTCATCGTCCAGACCTGCCCTACCTATTCCCGTACTCCGTTCACCTCGACACGGCCTCTACACCGTCGACTGAACTCGAAACCAGACGGCCCAATAGCCCCTGTTTTCCTTCCCAGCCACCCAGCTCACCTCCCTTCGCGGTGGCTACACCAAACTCTTCCCTGGACCTCTCTAAGCCTAACCCAGCTAACCAGAACCGTCGACTCTCGCCCAAACTTTACGACTGGCCGTTTGAAACTCACGGCAAAACAGAGGACACAGAACACCTCCATCGTCTCGCCTCCACCGTGCACTCCCCCGTCACGGCAACCACCATAGACGGTTCCTGAGATGTTTCTAAGCTCAACCCAAGTCCCCAACACTCTCGACTCAACCTCAGCCATCTCGATTTCCGATTTGAACATTTACGGGAAAACAGAGCCTAAACGCAGAGCTGAGGGATTACCTGAAATCGTCCACCGCCGTGCTCGCCGCCACGTTCCCTGGAGTCCACAGAGCCGCCTTAGCCTCCTCTCGAGTTCCCCTGCACCGTACACGGCTACCGCGCCACCATAAGCTCATGCCTCCTCCCTATTTCCTCTGAATTTCCCGTGGCTCCCAACCGCACAACCACACGACTTCCTCACCTCCCCAAACTTCTTACCGTCTCCCTTTCACTCTCTGGACACCCACACACACTCAAAACTCATCAGCATCCTCGATCAACCTTTCATTTCTCTCAATTTCCTCCCACAATCTCCCTCTGTTTCTGTTTCCCTCTGCCCACAAACAAGAACACGGGCACGGTTGCACCCCAATTATTTGGGCCGTGTATGTACAGGATTCAACCAGAACCCTCTAGTCCCTCAACATGTGTCACCATCCAATCCATGCACTCCCACATGGCCCAATCTCAGCCCTTCATTTTCCTTCTCTGTTGCACAAATCCCAATGTGCAAAAAGACCAAACTGCCCCTCCTTTTATCCAAATTTTACTGTTTTGCCACTACCGTTCTAGACCCGTATCTCGCACACCGTAAGTCCGATGAATACGTGCCGCCTGTCATCGAACTCAGGACAACGAGATCTACCTAGCCATCCTCGGTCAACGTACCAAAACCCGATCGTCCAAAAAGTCAACGTTTCCCTTTCTTTTAACCAAATTACGGTTATGCCCTCAACATTCCGAACATCACAACTTCCTCCTCGGATGTTGGAATCAGGCGTACCACCTGCCTACAGATTCGTGACATCCTAAACTACGTCCTGGTCACTGGTCAACACCCATTTGACCCCCCGAACTAAAGTCAACATTTTTACCCAAGTCAGGGGCAAAATCGTCATTCTAAGCTTACGAACCGGACCACCTAACCACCGATTAGCCCACTCATCCCATCTTAATCACTCTACTAATCCCGGCTCTCGGGACGGGTTGTTACAATCTACCCACCTAAAAAGAATTTCGTCCCCGAAATTCCACAGCTAGTTCCCAACACCTAGGGTCTCCTACCCGGTAATCAACACTAGGTCAACAACTACTGGTACCACGGCCAACCCTCTCTATGTAACAACTGTCTGGTGTACACAAGGGAAACTCTATGAACAACAAAGGTAGTTTACAATACCTCATATTGATCAGTTATAGCCACTCCTTTCTTATTCCCTCCGTCATCCTTCCACTGTAACACTCCTCAGGTCACCTAGGGAAAATCCTAGACTCGCTCCCAGACTCCAACAACAAAACTGAGTACAACACAAGCAAAGCAAATAAAGTACCTGTTCCCGCATCTGGTGCCGACTGAACCTCCTGCTGAGTCATCGAGAACACTCGGGCCTGAGATCCCGACGCTCTACCACGTCCCCTCGAACTACTAGTGGCAGTGCCACCTCCTCTAGTGCCCGCTGTCCCTGACGCTGTACTCTATCCAGGCTCCGCTGCTCCTCTGCCAACATCCTCTTCCTGTGGCAACAGTGGACACTCACGTCGGAAATGACCTCGCTCCCCACAGTAAAAACACACATTCCAACCTGGTCCACTGCTCGGTCTCCCTGTAGACGCTACAGACGTCGCACTCGCTTGCGGAGTCGGCTGTGCTTGGTAACCTCGAAATCCTGAACTCTGGAAACTCCCAGGTCTACCGAAACGATCATCGCCTGACGACGACGCTCCACCGAAGTTACCTCTTTTCGGTGTCTGCTGGCTGGAAGTTCCAGAGAAAGATGACTCCCGGCGTCGCACCGGCAAACTAGCCTCAACCCTCACCGCAGCATCCGACAAGTCTCGGAGGGTAGCAAACGATCCAGCCGTCACTATGGCTCGAATCTCACCTCGCAGGCCCAACTCAAACCTACGGCACTTCTCGGCTTCAGTGGCTACAAACGCAGGAGCAAACCGAGACAACATCTGGAACTTCCGTTCGTACTCAGCCACACTCAAATTCCCTTGTTGGAACTGCAGAAATTCCGCCTCCTTGGCATCTCGGAAAGAACGAGGATAATACTGCTCCAGAAACCGTTCCCTAAACTTCTCCCAAGTCACAATATGGGCATCCCAACCAGACAACTCGAGGGTATACCACCACTCGTACGCCGCACCATCCAATAAAAACGTAGCCAGTAACACTCGCTCCTCCGGCGGGCAATGCATCACTGCAAAGATCCGCTCAAGTCTCGTGATCCACCTCTGGGCTTCCTCAGGATCAGCCCCGCCACTAAAAGTAGTAGCCCCGAGCCGCTGGGCTCGCTCAATCGTAGCACTCTCGGTCTCTCTTGCTACTTCGTCTTCAGGTCGTGGAGAGGGTTTACGTCTCGGAGGCATCGTCAACCACACGCTGAAAGAGGAATAGAAGTAGTCAAACAACTAAAACACAACCTCACAAACCAACAAACCCCACAAACTCGACAAACCTATGCTCTGATACCAATTGTCAGGACCCACCCCGGTTTCACCTCGAAACCCGAGGTAAATCCTGCTCCCGTCTAACTCCCCGACACAACACCCAAGTAAAGCTCACTCAAAATCACCCAAAACTCAGTCAGACGCAGGAGTAACTAGACAAAATATCCCGAAGTTAAAGTTTACAGAGCATAGTACGGAATAAAAGGAAATAAAAACCGATAATAATTACACGCACGCGGAAAGACTTTAAACCACTTCGTGACTTCTATGCCTCGGACACTGCCTCGACGTCAAGACCCCGCGCTAACTCCACAACCTGGAGGGCAGTAAAAACAGAAGGTGTGAGTGGACCATAATAAAAGAAAGTTCTAAAAACATTTATCAGAAAACCGAGTTTAACCCTCCGTTTTGAAACCACATGCATAACCCAGATATCAAAACAGTTAGGATTCAATATTCAGAAAACATCATAAGAAACAGAAACACTATAAAACAGTTAGAAAAACCACAACCATAACATAGGAATCATAAAACCATGTCATAACTATGATCATCAAAATCTCATTTTCCGATCAAACCTGCTGGACCTATCCGAGTCTTTAAACTCAATCCAGGCCTCAATAATATCCGAGTCTTTAAACTCCCGAGTCTTTCAACTCAACAGGCCTACGGGGAAAATATCAATATATCCGAGTCTTTAAACTCCCGAGTCTTTAAACTCAATCTGGGCCTGTCCCTCGTCAATCAATATCCGGGTCTTTAAACCCAATAACCGGATCCAGCAAATCCAATCCAAACCATTTGAAAACCATTTTCCATTTCCATATCCAAACCTGAATCTGAAATCACCGGTCCGAAGCCCTTCTGGCGTCCAGAACCGTCATTCCGAACCCAAATCCGGAATCCACTTTCCAACTTTAAAACCAAATTCCGTTTCCGAAATCTGATTTCAAAACCGAAAGCCTTGATCCTCAACATCATGTTCCAAAACCCCTTTATAATCATTTGAAATCCCTTTATCATTTAAAATCCCAAAACCTTAGCATCAATATTCAGAAACCAAACATTTCTCGTAAAACGTGCTAAAAACCGAACTTCCTCGAAAAACGTGTAAGAATGTAAATCCAACCAAAACATATTAGATAAACATAGAATGATGAGTAAAACCATAAAATAAGTATAGAAAACAGTTATGCATGCTCGAGTTTAGAGAAGGGGTCCACTCACAGTACCGAGCCCTCAATCGTGTCCCGAACGTCCAGCACGTTCCTCAGCTTCCTCGGGAAGTCCCGTTCCTGTCAACAACCACCAAATTACGTCACTAACACGTCTACGAAAGTTCACCTAAATTCCCTCAAAACTCCCCGAATCGAAAGCGTAATAACCCGGGACCCTAAACCTTCACCCTCGCGTAACTAAACTCAAACTACGTCCGCACAACCCGAAACCACTTCCAACTGACTCAACACCACTCGTAGACCAAAAACCATGTTGACCACTTCTCCTAGAACCGCCGCACGCGCCCCCACGGGTCGCCCAAAGTGGCTGCGCGTGGCCCTCGCGTGCCAGCTACAGTGCATCCCCAACCTCGAGATGAATGTGCTGAACCGGCCGCCGTGAACTGAACCGGCGAGAAGCATTCTCTGCCGTCCAGCCACCATTCTCCTCCTTTCCTTCACCAGTCTCATCGTCCAGACCTGCCCTACCTATTCCCGTACTCCGTTCACCTCGACACGGCCTCTACACCGTCGACTGAACTCGAAACCAGACGGCCCAATAGCCCCTGTTTTCCTTCCCGGCCACCCAGCTCACCTCCCTTCACGGTGGCTACACCAAACTCTTCCCTGGACCTCTCTAAGCCTAACCCAGCTAACCAGAACCGTCGACTCTCGCCCAAACTTTACGACTGGCCGTTTGAAACTCACGGCAAAACAGAGGACACAGAACACCTCCGTCGTCTCGCCTCCACCGTGCACTCCCCCGTCACGGCAACCACCATAGACGGTTCCTGAGATGTTTCTAAGCTCAACCCAAGTCCCCAACACTCTCGACTCAACCTCAGCCATCTCGATTTCCGATTTGAACATTTACGGGAAAACAGAGCCTAAACGCAGAGCTGAGGGATTACCTGAAATCGTCCACCGCCGTGCTCGCCGCCACGTTCTCTGGAGTCCACAGAGCCGCCTCAGCCTCCTCTCGAGTTCCCCTGCACCGTACACGGCTACCGCGCCACCATAAGCTCACGCCTCCTCCCTGTTTCCTCTGAATTTCCCGTGGCTCCCAACCGCACAACCACACGACTTCCTCACCTCCCCAAACTTCTTACCGTCTCCCTTTCACTCTCTGGACACCCACACACACTCAAAACTCATCAGCATCCTCGATCAACCTTTCAATTCTCTCAATTTCCTCCCACAATCTCCCTCTGTTTCTGTTTCCCTCTGCCCACAAACAAGAACACGGGCACGGTTGCACCCCAATTATTTGGGCCGTGTATGTACAGGATTCAACCAGAACCCTCTAGTCCCTCAACACGTGTCACCATCCAATCCATGCACTCCCACATGGACCAATCTCAGCCCTTCATTTTCCTTCTCTGCTGCACAAATCCCAATGTGCAAAAAGACCAAACTGCCCCTCCTTTTATCCAAATTTTACTTTTTTGCCACTACCGTTCTAGACCCGTATCTCGCACACCGTAAGTCCGATGAATACGTGCCGCCTGTCATCGAACTCAGGACAACGAGATCTACCTAGCCATCCTCGGTCAACGTACCAAAACCCGATCGTCCAAAAAGTCAACGTTTCCCTTTCTTTTAACCAAATTACGGTTATGCCCTCAACCTTCCGAACATCACAACTTCCTCCTCGGATGTCGGAATCAGGCATACCACCTGCCTACAGATTCGTGACATCCTAAACTACGTCCTGGTCACTGGTCAACACCCATTTGACCACCCGAACTAAAGTCAACATTTTTGCCCAAGTCAGGGGCAAAATCGTCATTCTAAGCTTACGAACCTATCGGGACCACCTAACCACCGATTAGCCCACTCATCCCATCTTAATCACTCTACTAATCCCGGCTCTCGGGATGGGTTGTTACACAAAGACACTGAAATCGTCCATAAATACTTCAATTATTTTTTCGACATATTCAGAAAAAATGGAAAGCATGCATCTTTGGAACGTACCTGGGGCGTTACATAAACCGAAGGGCATTCTTCCATAGGCAAAAGTGCCAAAAGGACAAGTGAAAGTCATTTTTTCCTGATCATTTTGAGCAATACAGATTTGATTGTACCTGGAATATCCATCAAGAAAACAATAATAAGAGTGACTGGGTAACCTTTCAATCATTTTATCGATGAAGGGAAAAGGGAAATGGTCCTTCCTGGTTGCTTTGTTAAGGCGCTGATAATCTATGCAGACTCTGTATCCGGTCACTGTTCTCTGGGGTACGAGCTCATCTTCACTATTCTCAACAACTGTGACTCCACTTTTCTTCGGAAGTACTTGGACTAGTGAGACCCATTTACTGTCTGAAATCGAGTAGATGACACCACAGTCCAAGAGTTTGATTACCTCTTTCTTGACGACATCCATCATCGGAGAATAGAGGTGACGTTGAGCTTCACGAAAGGGTTTTGTATCATCTTTCAATATGATTCGATGCACACAAGGTGTAGGGATGATTCCCTTGATGTTTGACAAAGTTCATCCAATGGTTGTCTTATACTTCGTCAAAACATGTATAAATCTTTCTTCATGTGATTCAGTTAGTGCAGAAGAAACTATGACAGGAAATGTGTCGTTAGGTCCAAGATAGGCGTACTTCAGGTGGTCAGGTAGAACTTTAAGCTCGAGAATAGGGGCCTGAACTACTGAAGGAAAAGTTTCATCAGTACTAACTGAAAGTGACTAAGGTATAGAATGATCTACCATTCTAGGGGCCTCATTAAGGGCCTTGACTTCTTTCCAAATCCGAGGCTCTAGTTCGTATTCCGTGTCTTCAACCAAGATGTCCCCCGGTTGCGTTAGGCCAACTCCTTCCTGAATTACCATATTGAGTGTGTCTTCTCAAATTCACTCATGACATTAAAAATGTTGAAGCCAATTTCTTCTCCATCGACTTTCATAGTTAGTGTGCCATTGAATACATCAATCTTTGTTTTGGCCGTTCTCATGAATGGTCGTCCCAACAACATCAGTGGAGCTTGATTAATAAGGGAATCCTCCATTTCTAGGACATAAAAATCCGCAGGGAAAATGAGCTGGTTAACCTGCACAAGAACATCTTCAACGCATCCCTTAGGATACACGTTAGAATGATCGGCTAATTGAATGATAATATCATCATGCTTCAATTTACCTAAACCTAGGGAATCATATAAAGAATATGGCATGACATTAATGGATACACCTAAGTCTAGCGTGACTTTATCAAAAGATTTGTTACCAATTATGCAGGGAACAGAAAAACTCCCCGGATCCTTCAACTTTGGAGGTAGCCGACGTTGGATTACAGCAGAAACTGTTTCGCTCACCATCACAACCTCCTTCTCCCTCGTTTGGGGCCTTGGAGTGCATAACTCTTTTAGAAATTTTGCATATTTCGGCACTTGCTTGATGCACTCGATCAAGGGCATGTTGATTTGCACTCTTTTGAAGATTTCCAAGATTTCCTTATTGGATTCATCCTTCTTAGATTTGGCAAGCCTACTTGGAAATGGTGCATGCACAAACGGGGAATTAGTAATAACCGAACGTGAAAGGATATGGTCATTACCTTGTTTGTGGGTAGGTTGAACTGGCGGTTGTGCCATGGTGGTCTTAGTTGCCACCTTGTGCTTTTCAGCCTAAAAAACGGCTGGATCTGGCTCTATTTCACCGAGCACTTTTACCACTTCGACTGATAATCGTATTGGCTTCAGGTCTTGTATTCGGGTTGGGCGTAGGTTGAGGTGGAAGCACCCCGCTAGCTTGGATCTTACCCATAAAGTCCACGACCATGCCCATTTGGTATTTGAGATCAGCAATGTCTTTTTCCTGATTTTGCTGACATGTGACAAGATCTTGAGTCGAAGCCATTAGTGTTTGCTGACCTTGGGAAAAAGTAGCCATCATTTTATCATAATTAGGATTAGAAGTTGAAGAGATATGATTATTTGCATGATTATGAGAAAAGTTAGAAAATGGAACCAGGGGCCTTGGTTGCCATATGGGCCTTTGGAAACGCTGAGGGTTCGGGGCACAGTTTGGGCCTGTCGACATGTGCTGAGGGTTTAGGACATTGTTCGGATCTCTCCAACTGTAACCTTGGGTCCTTGGCCCTCCTTGAAAACCCCCAATGGCGTGTGCCATTTCAATTCTGGGGTCTTCCTCCCTTGCAGTGTAGGGGCATTGGTCCTCAAGATGGCCTTGAGAGCATATGGAACAAACCGGGGCTACCCGCTTCATTATTTCCAACACATTCGAAAGCATGGAGGTGATCATATCTAATTTAGAATCATTTATAACATTGGAACTTACCTCATGTTCCTTTCTTGGAATAGGTTCGGCACCTTCGTATTGTGCATCATTGAGTGCACGGCTTTCAAGTAGTGCACAACCATCCACTAAACTCCGAGCTAAGAAACTTCTGTTAGCTGAAGCAACAAGTAGTCCTCTATCCCAACCTTTTAGTCCTTCGTAGAAGTAGGTTAAGAGATAGCCTTCAGTGATCCCGTGAGTCGGGCATGAAGCACAAAGTTCCTTAAACCTCTCATAGTACTGGCCGAAGTTCTCATCATGCTCTTTTTGCTTGATTCCAGTGATCTCTTTTCTTAAAACCTTAATCTTTAAGGTAGGAAAGTACTTGGTAAGAAATTTCTGAACCAACTTCTCCCAAGAGTCAATATGATTGGGTGGGAGACCCAAAATCCATACTCGTGCTCTATCTTCCAAGGACAATGGGAATGCCTTCAGCTTCATGATTTCCAAGTCCGCATCATCGGGACACATACTACCAATAATGAATTGGAACTCCGTTAAGTGCTTGTGTGGATCTTCATTTCTGATTCCATGGAACTTGCGTAGCTAATGAAGGACTCCACTCTTAAGCTCAATATCTTTCTTGTTGGTTCTAGGCTCGGGATACTAGATGCAGAAGTTTGTAGTGCCATTTGTGTTTGCACAGGTCTGCTCACGGATACTCAGATTTTGTGCCATAGCTAATGGTGCTCCAAAAGTCTATTCCTCGTCTGAATTACTCTTCTCACTTATGGATTCACCAAGTACTAGGGATGGAGGTCCGGATGAGCTGGTTTGCTTGAGTGCATCTCTGAATGTTGCGTTGCTTGGTGAGATGTCAAGTTGCTTTCTCAACCGATCAAGCTTAGATTGATGAGACCGAATTCATAAGTACGTACCTATATTAAAAAAAACACTAAGTTAGAAGGCAAGTATGCACAAGTAAGTAGCTAGTGAAAGTTAATTAAAACAAGATAGTTGTTACAAAAGTTAGGGTTAGTGTTAGGAATATAAGTTAAGGAAATCACAACTTAGCAAGAAATTTGAGGTATAAACAAGAAAAACTGCATAAATTTAAGCCGGAATTAACATATACACAAGAAGAGATAATAAGAGTATGAGAGTATAAATTGCATAAAGTATCACATAAATGGAAGCCAGAATTAACAAAAAGTCACAGTAATAGCAAGAAAGTACACAAGTTCCAAATGCATCTAAACTAATGCAACACAAAAGTATCTACATGAAGAATAGTGTGAATGCATAAGAGAGAAATTATTAGAACCTGCACAAGACATAAGAGTTACGTGACAATTCATGAAAGAATGGCCTGCACCTTCGATCTCACTTCCTTGGATTCACTTAGTCTAGGGGGCCCGATGATGAAATCCGAGCATCATGAAATCTCAGGGAGGGTATGCAAACTAATAATTCAATAAGTAGAGCTTTAGAGTGTCATGAATAACTTTCCCCTTCCGCTTCTCATAGTACTTCCGCTTCTCATAGTACTTTCCTGGGCGTACTGATAACCACCCTTCCACCATTCAAAATTAATAATGGCCAGTTGAGAAAGATGTAACGCGAGAAGCAAGGATAATTTCGAGAACACCCCGAGACTTAAACTCCATTAGTGTTCTCTTTCTTAATCCAAAACTTGTCACCAATCATAACTCTCCTAGACACCATGACCAACTGAATGACGGTCTAGTGAATTATCAAACCCAAGTGTTTACGAACTCCGCCCCAACCTCATGTCCATAGATTCGAGTATATGGTGTGTGGTTATGAAATCCACACATCATGAAGGGTTAAGGAGAAAGTAAATAAAAGGGGCGCTACCTGTTCCTGAAAGTAAAATTTTGATGAAAAAACGGCCTTGAGATTCATGCAACTCTAAAACAATTAATAGGAAACAATATTTACATTTTAGGAATGTCAAAGATATATAAAGTTCCAAAATTTTCTTTTTTTTCAATAACAAATAAATAATAAATAGAAAATAACGATAGAATAAAATAAAATGAACAAGAATAATATACAATCTATAAACTAATACAATATGGGCATTAAACACAATTTATGAACAAGTATATTATGAACATTGTGAACTAATATAATATGACAAACATAAAAGTTATGAATATAAATGTATACATATCTAACGACCCGTCCCGAATTAACGGGATTAATTAAGGACTAATGACGGATTAGCGAGACTAATCGGGGATTAGACCAGGATTATCAGACGTTCGGTGCAAAATGACGATTTTGCCCCTAGAATGGGCAAAATGTTGACTTTACGGTCAAATGGACTTTGACCAATGACTGTGACGTAGTTCGGGACGTCACGAGTTCATAGACACGTGGCACGTTCGATTCCGACATTCGAGGAATAAGTTGTGACGTTCGGAAGTTCAAGGGCATTTTGGTAATTTGGTGGAATAAGGGCCAATAGTTGACTTTTGACCGGGGAGGTTAGATGGCCGAGGGCTGAGGACCGTTACGTAGATCAGGATGATACGAATCCGTAGACAAACCGCACGTCAAATTCGGACGTTCGACGGAGAAGTTATGATTCACGGAAGTTCGAACGTACTATTGCACGTTTTACGAGACAAGAACTTTTGGCAGCAAGTGGGGCCTAGATATTACTGGACAGGTCCAATGGATGAGGGACAAGTGTCACCCATCCATTGCCCATCCAAACCAAACTCATGCATATCCCTTCCCCTTTCATTGTTCGATCATTTTCCCCATCCATCAAACCCGATCAAATATCCACCCCAAATCCAAACCCTTGACATTTTGATCATGACTGAGAGGCCAGAGAGGAAAGTGAGGACCAGATGGAGGTGGTGTCCGGCCAAGGGAGCGCCGCCGTGGACGGCGGTGGCAACTCGAGCAAGGTAAGCTCGGTTTTGTCCAATTTCCATTTCTTTTGATTTCAAACGTTATGGACAGTTTTAGGTGATTGGTTTGAATTAAATAGGTTGCTAGGAAGTTGTTAGAGAGGTTTTGAGGGTGGTTGGAGGTTGAGGAAGCCCTGTGGAGGATTTGGGCAAATCGAACCGTGAGAACCAAATTGGACCAAGGGGTTTTTGAGGGTTTTTGGATGTTTTAAGGATGTAGTTAGGTACCTAGGATTAAATTAGAAGGATTATGATTGATTAGGTGAAAGTGGACGAAGATTGGACTGGGTATGAAGCTGGACTGGTCACGCCGATCCAAGTTGCAGAGGAAGACCGAACCGATCCGGTCCGGTCGGACCAGTCGGCTGAAGGAAGAAGAAGCATTGTGTATGGACGCATGAGGCCCGCGCGCAGGCCCTTCTAGGGGCGCATGCGGGCATGTGAGGAAGATTTTGAGGGTGGTTCCAACATGTCAAATCATCTATTCGATGTAATGACTATTTTAGGACCGGTTGCGAGTCGATCGGACATCGTCTTGATATAGTTCGGGCTGTCAAAAGGTTTCGGTGCACGTTTAAAAATAGTTAAAAATCCTGGAAAATTAGGGGGCTTTAGTGAGTGGTTAATTAAGTAGTTAGTAACCCTCTAAAGTGATTTGGACAGGTTTGGAAATCCCAGAGATGACAGTTGACCCGAAAAGGGGTACGGCGCGCGTATCGAAGCAGCAGCACGGACAGTTTGTGAGTGGACTTTTTTTTTCTGAAATCGATGCATGCATAAATGTTTTATATATGTTTTAATATGTGTTTTGGGATGCCTTGAGTGAATTTTGGTGTGTGTTTACGTATGGGCATGTAATTCGAGGTCTGAGTCGTGGTCGGGCACACCCAATTGGATTTGGTTTTGACTCGGGCATGAGACCCTATTGATGACTCGTAGGTCTGAGTCGTGGTAGTGACGGGTACTGTGTGCACGGTGACGGACGATGTGACGCTCGCCTTCGAATTGGGATGCGTTCCTTCCGGTGAGGTAACGATGCACGTCCCGTTGTTGAGTAGCCACTGGAGGCTCGACTTCGGAGTGCTGACAGTTTAAAGGGTCGATCAGGGACGTGTGCACCATGGTCTCGAGATGGTCACGACAGTGATGTGTTTAAGACGACATACCAGGATTGAGAGCGGTTCTGGATTGATGGTTGCACGCATTGCTGTGATCGTGATCGTGACTAACCCTGAGATATCGGGCTCAATGCCCAGTTGATTTACGAGTTCAGGATCGAGGCCCAGTTATTGTGCAATCGGGCTAGAGGCCTTATTGAGTATTACATTCGGGCGGAAGGCCCAGTTAATTTGTGTTATCGGGCGTGAGTCCCGCTTTATGGTTTTCTTATACTGGTATGTATATACCCTCCTTTTTAGATTATTGATTGGTCTCCTCTAGTCGTCGACTTGGAGATTCACCATCCACAGACCAGAGTGGGTATCCCCATAGGGATCCCGTTCCAGGAGTGGGCGTTATGATGTGGTCCCGGACCAGATTCCGGAGAGATGATCGGACTAGGTTCGAAGATGAGCCTCCCAGATGGAGAATTCCTAGGAGAAGACTCGGAGTGAGACCCCGAGTAGTATGCATACTTATGTATATATATATTGAGATATCATGACTATATCGGGGATGTGTTCCCTAGGGGTTGTGTGCCCCGAGTTGGCATCTTCTCCAGAAGAGCCTAGGATGGGTTATATATGTATATATGTATATGTGTACGAGTTTTCACTGAGATGGCGTTGGGCTGAGTCCCACACGTATTGGTTTTGGGATGAGACCCATATGAGATGGTTTTGGGACGAGTTCCCATGTGTTTTGGTTTGGGCAGAGGTCCCAAGTATTGTTTGATTGATTTCGGGCCAAGGCCCAAATGGTTTGATGGTTAATGACGATTTATGAGAACTGGGCATGAACCTTAGAAATGGTTTTTGAATGCATGCATATGTTTTTAATGAAGGGTATAAAGGTCTTTTATGAATTTTTTTTATAAAATATTTGTTTTGTCCACTCACAGCTTTTGTGTTTTGAATGCCCTTCAGGTTGATCGCGGATGCGGCTGTAGAAGAGACGAGACATTACATTCCTCCTTTGGATCCTGGCGTACTCTGATAGCCCCAGTTGGGCAAAGGACGGAAATATTCCTGGTCTGACACTTCGTGTCAGATGGGAGCAGGCACGTCCCACGCTAATCCCGTGAGATTTGGGACGGGTCCTATCAACATAAGTATGAACAATATGAATCAAGTATGCACAAGGAAAATATGTAAAGACATTTGTGCTGAGACCCATATGATATGGTTTTGGGACGAGTTCCCACGTGTTTTGGTTTGGGCAGAGGTCCCAAGTATTGTTTGATTGATTTCGGGCCAAGGCCCAAATGGTTTGATGGTTCATGACGATTTATGAGAACCGGGCATGAACCTTAGAAATGGTTTTTGAATCCTTGCATATGTTTTTAATGAAGGGTATAAAGGTCTTTTACGAATTTTTTTATAAAATATTTGTTTCGTGCACTCACAAGAGCAGACACGTCGCACTCTTATCCTGAGGGATTTGGGACGGGTCCTGTCAAGTTGGTATCAGAGCGTGGTAGGCTCATCTGATACTCATAGTACTCTGATACCAGTTGGTATTAGAGTAGAGAGTGCGCGCAGATCAAGGATGTGATGTCTCTCCAATTGTAACAGCCCATCATCAACCTGATAGTTAGGGTACCAATACGAGGATTCAGTAGAATTTACCCCAGTTCGTGTACGTTTGACACGCGATGCGATTGTGTGAGGTCAGTTTGGTAGAGGAAGCCGTGTTTCCTAAGAGGTTGGAACCTCGAGCAGGATCGTTATCCGAGAGAATACGACGGCTTAGAGTTGCATAGTTACTGGAATGGGATCCAGTGGATCAGTAGACGCAGTAGGACAACCTGAGAGTCGGGATCGCCGAGGCATCATGACGGACTTGGAACGGAGCGTAGTGAAATCTGTGGAGGTCGGACGTTGGGATCGTCCACGATAGAACCGCAAGGATTGCAATTGTGCTGTTCAGAGCAGTCAGACGCGCGAGAACCTTAGTTGGGGCTGGTTGGAGTAGGACGTTGATCCTATTTGGAATGAGAGGCCATGTTTATAAGTGTCGAATCCCGGAAGGATGTCAATTGGCAAGAGATGCCGGAGTAGTTGTGGTGTGACACGATAGGATACGATTACGACGTCTAGCCGTAGTGTATTATTAGGCAAGGAGTATGGCCAAGTTCTTGTGGAGGCCAGCGGCTGAGAGTCGTAGAGTTACGAGAGGACGGGGTCCTTAGGTTATGTTTACTGGTTGTTCGGATACCAGTATCGTAGTACGACGATCCATTAGAGGCGAGGGGAGGGATCACTCGAGATGGACGTGCTGCAGGCGAGCAGCCGGGTTGTGGTAACCCTAGTTAGTGATTGGTTGGACGAGTTATTGGAGTGTGGCGCTTGTCAATCGGAGTTCGAGGTGGACCGATCGGTGGATGTTAAGTGTGGAGTGGTTGGTACCGGCGGTGGGTTGACCGCATGGATTTGTAGTCTCGATAGCAGAGTGCTTCTGAGATCGGTCTGCACGAGGTTGTGGCAGATGCCGCTATCGATGGACGTAGTCAAGTCATATCGAGTTGGATAGGCTCAGAAGGGTGCGTACGAGCATTGGTTTTGGAGTTGGCTCGGTCAAGACCGAGTGCGATTACAAAAGAAGGGGAGCTTCAGAGTTGAGTAGTGTGCCACGCTACCTTGTGAGGTAACAGAGAGAAGTAGTGATGCTCAGGTTGAGCAGGGTCATCGGATCGATTTGATTTGTACTCCGTGTGGCGGTGATGCGATGAAGTTAACGAGAATAGACGACGAGCCATGAGCTGAGGATAGCTCAGTCGGGATGTGCACATGATAAGGTTCTACCATTACGCGACGAGAAGGATTCGTCGGATAATGTATATTCGTCTTGGCAATTGTGTGGAGATGATTGGTTGACTGCGGTTGACCATACCACTTGAATGTCGTGTACGCTAGTTTGAGGAGAACCTGATAGTGAGAAATAGAATGGGTCATTACAATAGTTATCGACAGTTGTCGTTGATCAGAAAGAATGGGCAACGTAAGGATTTTCGTGAGGATTAGTGACCAGAGGATTGTGCAGTACTCAGAGAATTGTCTGCAGATCACAACAGGAACCTGTTGTGACTCCGCAGTTGGGTGGAACATCAGATTAGGATGAATTGACATCCTTTAGGATATGCATATACGGTCATAAACGGATAAGCGAATTGGATTGGTTGCAGACATGTGGATGATGTCCGAGTGAGTTGATGTGACCAAGTTGGTAGTCGTGCCATAACGTAGTAGTCGTGCGAGTTCGGTGGGCACTGAGCGGGATGGAGAAGATTCTGAATGCCTCGGTGCGGGATATACACTTTACCTGGAGAGGTGACAAGTACCTTAGATCGTTGTGGACGGATGGTGTGAGTGTTAGGTGCTGGATTTGGATCCCATAAGGATTGGGATAGGGTTTGATGTAAGGTCGGATTCATTTTGATTTTGGGATGATTATTTCTCATGTGACAATGAAGTATAGACGAACCAAGACTTATGCTGATTCTTGGGTTTCTTGGATTTGTCGTTTTCAAGTGATAAATTGGTTGAAAGGTTGAATATTTAGGTCATTTATGGGCCAAACATCAAGGTTGTGGGACAAATTTGAATGAGTTGAGGAGAAGAGAGTGTTTGGTCTTGCATGACGTTGATGTGTGCAGCATGTATTTATCCACATATGACTGGGATGAACTTTGATATCATCATCTTCAACTGTCCTCATGTGGATTGATGAGGACGGAGACGACAGTGATGTCAAATTGGATTGACTTAGAGGTCAGATGATTCGTGGTGTCACATCCAGTGATGTGACAGACGAGAACCCAAGACGAGATAGATTGAGAAACGTGGGGATGGTCGAGATGACGGAAGCGATTGTGACAACCATGAGGTGTTCAGACCAAGGCCTGGTCATCATTGTAGTGAAATGCCTTGCTGATTATGCTAAGCTCGGAACAGAAGAGAACTTTTAAGGATCCCTTAGCATAGTTGGTGAGATGACAGAGTTTGGAAGTGGGAGTAAAAGTGAGATGAGGACGATACGTGGGTATCGATCAGGAAAAGATGAATAGACGATGCCTCGAAATGGATTTGAGAATAGAGATCGTGTTGGAGTGAGGCTGGCTCGTGAAGCACAATTAGACATCAGACCGATGAGGACTATGATCGGATGTATTCCAACATATTGGTATAGTGACCGGACATCGAATGATGTGTGCTTGAGCAGAGTTAACAGAGAGGGTTCGAATAGTTGGTGAGCCGAAAGCTCAGGGCCGTGTGGGCCGGTGGAACCCTAGTGCCTATTTGTATTTTCTGTTGAGACAAGTATTCGATTGGAGTTCCACGTACACCCGGAGGGGTGAGACGTTGATTGTGTATCGGCAAGATGAGTAGTACGATGGTTGGGACTCAAGTTGAGTCTAGTTAGCAGCAGCGTAGATCGCTGAGTGACATGAGATACGATATGGTACGAGGACTCGAGAGCGAGTCGAGATTAGAGTGTGCAGCGGGAGCACAGTGGAGCCGAGCATACTCATGGACTTAGTGACAGAAGTTGAGTATCGCTCCTTGAGAGAAATGAAGATAGTTGTCGAGTCAGATGCTGATTAGGACATCAGTTTCAATTAACAGGTGAGAAGAACCATCAGACTGAAAATTCCACTTGATGGTGACTGGTAGGTTGGAACGTGTTAGGGAGTTCTACTACAAGGATCTGAAATCAACTTAATATAACTGACCGTCAAAGTGGCTTCGTGAGAGTTGAGATGGAGCTTGGGAGTTTCGGTAACAGTGTGTACCGACGAGTACGGCATAGTGACGGACGTGTACTTGTACACGAAAGTAGCCGTGTGCGGGGACACGATTGAATTTCCATAGTTGGGTATGGAAGTCGGGTTAGTTTGAATTTCGAGGACGAAATTCTTGAAGGAGGGAAGATTGTAACGACCCGTCATGAATTAATGAGATTATTTAAGGACTAATGCCGGATTAGTGAGACTAATCGGGGATTAGACGAGGATTGTTGGACGTTTCGTGCAAAATGACGATTTTGCCCTTAGAATGGGAAAAATGTTGACTTTTTGTTCGGACGGTCAAATGGACTTTGACCGATGACTGTGACATAATTTGGGACATCACGAGTTTATAGACACATGGCATGTTCGATTCCGACATTCGCGGAAGAAGTTGTGACGTTCAGAAGTTCGAGGGCATTTTGGTAATTTGGTGGAATAAGGGCTAATAGTTGACTTTTGACCTGGGAGGTAAGATGGTCGAGGGGCGAGGACCGTTACGCAGATCAGGACGATACGAATCCGTAGACAGGTGGCACGTCAAATTCAGACATTTAACGGAGAAGTTACGGTTCAGGAACTTCGAATGTACTATTGCACGTTCTACAAGACGAGAACTTTTGGCAGCAAGTGGGGCCTAGATATTATTGTACCGGTCCAATGGATGAGTGACAAGTGTCACCCATCCATTGCCCATCCAAACCAAACTCATGTATATCCCTTCCCCTTTCATTATTCGATCATTTTCCCCATCCATCCAACCCGATCAAATATCCACCCCAAATCCAAACCCTTGACCATTTGATCATGACTGAGAGGCCAGAGATAGAAGTGAGGACCAGATGGAGGTGGTGGCCAGCCAAGGGAGCAGCTTCGTGGACGGCGGTGGCAACTCGAGCAAGGTAAGCTCGGTTTTGCCCAATTTCCATTTCTTTTAATTTCAAACGTTATGGACAGTTTTAGGTGATTGGTTTGAATTAAATAGGTTGCTAGGAAGTTGTTAGAGAGGTTTTGAGGGTGGTTGGAGGCTGAGGAAGACCTGGGCAGGATTTGGGCAAATCGAACCGTGAGAACCAAATTGGACCAAGGGGTTTTAGACGGTTTTTGGATGTTCTAAGGATGTAGTTAAGTACCTAGGATTAAATTAGAAGGATTAGGATTGATTAGGTGAAAATGGACGAAGATTGGACTGGGTATGAAGCTGGACCGGTCACGCCGATCCAAGTTGCAGAGGAAGACCGAACCGGCCCGGTCGGACCAATCGGCTGAAAGAAGAAGAAGCATTGTTTATGGACGCGTGAGGCCCATGCGCAGGCCCTTCTAGGGGTGCATGCGGGCACGTGAGGAAGATTTTGAGCGTAGTTCCAACATATCAAATCATCTATTCGATGTAACGAACATTTTGGGACTGGTTTCGAGTCGATCGGACATCGTCTCGATATAGTTCGGGCTGTCAGAAGGTTTCGGTGCGCGTTAAAAAATAGTTAAAAATCCCAAAAAAATTAGGGGGCTTTAGGGAGGGGTTAATTAAGTAGTTAGTAACCCTCTAAAGTGATTTGGACAGGTTTGGAAATCCCGGAGATGACAGTTCACCCGAAAAGGCGTACGACACGCGTATCGAAGCAGCAGCACAGACGGTCTGTGAGTGGACTTTCTTTCTGAAATCGATGCATGAATAAATGTTTTATATATGTTTTAATATGTGTTTTGGGATGCCTTGAGGTGTGTGTTTACGTATGGGCACGTACTTCGAGGTCTGAGTCGTGGACGGGAATGAGACACAATTGGATTTGGTTTTGACTCGGGCATGAGAACCTATTGATGACTCGTAGGTCTGAGTTGTGGTCGCGTCGGGTGCTGTGTGCACGGCGACGGACGATGTGACGCTCGCCTCCAGATTGGGATGCGTTCCTTCTGGAGAGGTAACGATGCACGTCCCGTTGTTGAGCAGACACTAGAGGCTCGACTTCGGAGTGCTGACAGTTTAAAGGATCGATCGGCTACGTGTGCACCATGGTCTCAAGATGGTCGCGACAGTGATGTGTTTACGACGACATACCAGGATTGAGAGCGGTTCTGGATTGATGGTTGCACGCATCGCTGTGATCGGGATCGTGACTAACCTTGAGATATCGGGCTCAATGCCCAGTTGATTTAAGAGTAGGGCTTGAGGCCCAGTTATTGTGCAATCGGGCTAGAAGCCCTATTGAGTCTTACATTCGGGCGGAAGGCCCAGTTGATTTGTGTTATCGGGCGTGAGTTCTGCTTTATGGTTTTCTTATACTGGTATCTATATACACTGCTTTTTAGATTATTGATTGGTCTCCTCCAGACGTCGACCTGGAGAGTCACGATCCACAGACCAGACTGAGTATCCCCATAGGGATCCCGTTCCAAGAGTGTGAGTGTTGATGTGGTCCCGGACCAGATTCCGGGAGATGATCGAACTAGGTCCTAAGATGAGCCTCCCAGATGGAGATTCCTGGGAGAAGACTCGGAGTGAGACCCCGAGTAGTGTTCACACTAGTATAGAGATGACATCGTGACTATATCGGGGATGTGTTCCCTAGGGGCTGTGTGCCCCGAGTTGGCATCTTCTCCAGAAGAGCCTAGGATGGGTTATATATGTATATATGCATATGTGTACGAGTTTTCACTGAGATGGCGTTGGGCTCAGACCCACACGTATTGGTTTTGGGCTGAGACCCATATGAGATGGTTTTGGGATGAGTTCCCACGTGTTTTGGTTTGGGCAGAGCTCCCAAGTATTGTTTGATTGATTTCGGGCCAAGGCCCAAATGGTTTGATGGTTAATGACAGTTTTTGAGAACCAGGCATGAACCTTAGAAATGGTTTTTGAATGCATGCATATGTTTTTAATGAAGGGTATAAAGGTCTTTTATGAAATGTTTTTATAAAATATTTATTTTGTCCACTCACAGCTTTTGTGTTTTGAATGTCCTTCAGGTTGATAGCGGATGCGGCTGTAGCAGAGACGAGACATTACATTCCTCCTTCGGATCCTAGCGTACACTGATAGCCCCGGTTGGGCAAAGGACGGAAATATCCCTGGTTTGACACTTCGTGTCAGAAAAGAGCAGGCACATCCCACGCTAATCCTGAGAGATTTGGGACGGGTCCTATCAACATAAGTATGAACAATATGAATCAAGTATGCACAAGTAAAATATGTAAAGACATTTACAAGAAAATGTATGTACATTTTTATGTATAGGCAATTATAAATAAGTATGAACATTTATAAACATAGTAAATATGAACATTTAACATATATAAACTTTACACATTATCAAATCAAGTATGCACATTACCATATCAAATCAAATCAAGTATGCACATTATCATATCAAATCGAATTAAGTATGCACAATTAAATCAAGACTAAATTCTCTTCTTCTTCTTCTTTTCTTCTGTTTTTGTTTTAATTCCGAATTTTTATTATTGATTTATTATTATTATTATTGTATTTTTTATTCCAAATTTATTTATACATATTTTTTCGAATTTATTTATTTAATGTTTAACAAAACAATAAATAAACAAATAAATAAGAATAAAGTAAAGTAATTGTGAACAAGTAATATACATGTATAACTATGAAAGTAAACAAGTAAGATGTGAACATTATAAGTAAAATATAAACAAGTGGAAAATTATAAACAAGTAATATGGAATCAAGTATAAGAATAAATAAATAAAAGTCAAGAATATGTACACTTTATTCACAAGTATGCACATTTCACATATACACAATTTTATACATACTAACACATTAAGAATGATTTTTAATTTCCCCGGCAACGCCGACAAAAATTGATAACGTCCAAACTACGCATTAAATTAAATACGTAATTTGAGTATTATGTAATTTAAACCCTTTTTGTGTCATTTTAGTATTGGTAAATAGAGATCGTTCTTAACCGGAGAAATTAGGGAATTTTAATAATATGTTAGTTAAAAAGAATAATGAATAATCAAAGAATAAAATAATGAATTAATTAATGAATAAAGGAATAAAGAATAAATTAATTAATGAATAAATGAATAAAAAATTAAAAAAAAATAAAGAATTAAATGGAGGTTTTGAGGGATTGTAATCAAACAAATACAAGTAAAAATATATATAAACTAATTCTATTTCTACTTTAACCTATGTACAAGTGGACTTTTCTTAAACACAAACTTCACCAACACACTAGCATTTGTAAATATTCGAATCAATCACGAAATCATACCTTCACAAACTCATATTTCTTCAAACATTTTTTATATTATAAATGCACTGAACAACAGGTTTTTATTATAGTACGATTTACCTTAAGTTTGTAATTTAATACGCAAAACAACGGTCATACATTAAATCTCTTCAACTCTACTCTAAATGCCCCAAACAGCGGATCCACATTTAGTTCCGAAAAGAAGATTAAGCTCTAAAATGTAAGAAGTAAGTGATTTTTAGAAAGTAAAACATATCGAGATTGTATTCAATTTTCACAAAAGATAGAAAGGAAAAAATAACATATATATTGCATTATAAATAGAACCAATAACAAATAAAAGAGTTTAAGGGGATGAAGAGCAAATATTACACGTTCGGAATGGATGAGAACAGTGGATTGTTTTTCACGAGGAACACAGAACACCGGCTTTAACCTTATGAAGATGGAAAGAATAAAACAAGGGAAATTCGGACTTGAACTCTCAAATTTTGTATTGGAAATATTTTGTCATAGTTTCTATTAAGTAAGGCTCAAAATGAGTCTCAAAACCAAGTCTCTTTACAGGTGAAAATGAACCCCTATTTATAGGGAAAAAATCAAATTAAACTCTAAAAAATAAAATAAAACTAAATAAAAATTACAATAAATAATTCAAAAGTGAAATAATGAGATTGGCTGATTTTTGGGGAAAAGATGTTTAAAAAATCAGCCAAAATGGTTGAAAATCAGCAATTAGGGCTGCTATAGGTGGCTCTGCGGTGATCTGCTGGAAAAAGCAGATCATTTCGGCAGGTGTAGGTTGGTTGGCAGGCAGGTAGGTTGGCGGGTGAAGGCTGACATGGACAGTGAAGGTCAGCGCGCACGTGCTGAGCTGCAGTAGCTATCGTCGGCAGGCGCGCGTCCAACCGACAAGCCATCTTCATCAGGTGTGCGTCGAACACCCCTGGACCTGGGCTGCGCGATTTTCGGTCGGGTTGTGCATTTTGGACTGCGCTTGTGAACGAGCTGGGCTAGGCTTGATGGGTTTGGCTCCCTTGGTCCGACTGGGCTTGGAGAAATGGATTGAGCTACTAGGCTTATGCAAATTCAATTAAAAATTAATTAATATAACTCCCCCAAATTTCGTCCATAAAATCTTCGTTATAATTTCGATCGGGACGATTCTTTAACCAAAACGCTCCACATTCCAATTTTTATTATTTCTACAAAAATATCACAAAATATATTATTTTATCTAATTGTTTATTATTTTAATATTAAAAATCAAGTATAAAAGGTATAAAATAATATAAAATAATGCTCATTTAACGATGTTGACACTATATCTAACTAGACCCATTGGGCCGTATACATAAAGCCCATACTCCGTTCAAGGCCCAAACCCACCGTACTTACATAACCGCAACTATGGGCCCAATGCGGGATGGCACGTGGAAGTCTATCCTTCCTAGATCTACGTAACCTATGTCAGCACGCAAATTGAGGAATATTTGTCCCACATCGAAACTATTGGAATTGAACATCCTACCTACCCATACATAAGGGGTACACATTTCCCAATACAGGTAACGAATATCTACTAGTCACTACAACTCTGCCCAATTTACCATTTACTGTTTCCTCTTACGAACAAAGTTACTGACTTGACCGTCGGAGAACCTTAGGTTGGTACCACACCGGTGCCCGTACTAACGGGAAACCAGCTATTCACTTAGGTTGACAGGTTACGAGGAAGGACACTCGACATTTGGTGATTGGACGACGAGTAATCGACAGTTGGAACATTTAACGCTTCAACATTTTGGCACTGTCTGTGGGAAACTGACTAAGTTTACCTACGCTCAACGAGACCCAGTTGACACTCGTCCACCTAGTACGCCGAGAACGAACTCTCCGACAGTGAACATGCAGGGCCACCACGATCTCAGTGAGATTACACTTGGGTAAGGCCCTAGAACAATGAGGGACATATCTCCAAACTTTTTATATAAAATCAAAAGACTCCATAGCGACATGGCCGAGGTAAAAAATAAGGGTACACAGGCCGAGTCGAGATCTCAGGCACTCGACGATCGGTACGCTGAGGCGGCCGAGTAGCTACGGGTCGTGCAGGCAGAACTCGTTGGGCACCGAGCACGAGTCGGTAAAGAAGAGGCCGACAAGGTAGAGGCCGAGTCCGCCGCCAAGCAAGAAACACGCTCGGATGCTGATCATCCCTAGCAACCAACCTGGGGAAACCAGGATCTAACGTGACGCCCGCGAAGCCCTAACCAAGGGAGCAAGACGGAATTGGTAGGTCAATGACCACCAATCTCGCTGACCCGACCCTCATCCCAAGGAAGGAAAAAGCCATCGACACCGAGCAAACATCACCGCTCCGTTGTCCGGCCCAGACAATAGGCGCTATACCTATTCATCGGAAGATCCCATCCCAGTTACCGACTTATCTCAAGAGGCTGAGAGTACCGAGAAGTCGGCTCGGTAACTACAACGCGTGACTGACCACTCGAGGCTAGGGGGCAGCTGTCGAGGTCGTCAAGCGGAGACACCGAGCGGTCTACCCAGCTCGACCCAGCGCGCGGATGCCCCCAGGAACCACCCTACTAGCGTGACAACGAGTGGTTGGGGTAGGTCGGACACTGGAGAAATGGTTCCCAGGACCTGCCCCCTAGGAGGAACACCAAGCGGTCAGGACAAGTCGACCGAAAGAGCAGTGACTCCCAGGAACCACCCCGCTGAAGCGACACCGAGCGGTCAGGGCAGGCTGGCCACAGGGAAATGGCTCCCAGGACCTGCCCAACAGGAGGGATGCTGAGCGGTCATGGAGGATCGGCCACAACCAAGCACCTACGGATTCCGAGAGGATCCCACGTAAAGACCAAGGGGCCCCACAGCCATCCAGAACCGACTCACTAGTCCAACATCTCATGGACCGAGTCCGGACACTAGAAGCCGGGACAGCTCGGGTAGTAAGACCAGCCTGGTCGAAAACCAGTCAGGGCCCATTTACAGAAAGAATCAATCAGTTCAGAATAGATCACGAAATATAACCCCTGACGATCTCTCTTTACACTGGGAAGGACGGCCCGTTGAATCACCTGAATAACTTATACTCAGCCATTGCCCTAAAGAACCTCGCAGACGAGGAACAATGCCTCATCTTCAGTTCCACCCTGACCGAGGCAGCGATAAATTGGTTATACAAGTTGGATAGGTCAGGTCCACCTTCATGAACCAGTTCATGATGCAGACTGACCATTTATCCTCAGTCAAAGACCTTTCCTAGCTAATACCACAAGAACTTACTACTAATACCACAATTATAATGGCAAAGACACAAGAACTTACTACTAATACCACAAGTACAATGGCCATAGCATCGACCAATGTGTAGCGTTTGGGGACCTGGTGGAGGCTCTGGCTCGAGATGGGAAGATTAACCAATTTCTCCAGCATGCACCGCCTCCACCTCGCAACCCACATATCAATGCAATCTCAGGAGGGCCATCCATCTCTTTTCTACTCACTTCCAACTGAGCGAAGAAGAACTTCCTGAGGGCCACCGAACAAAATCACCAGCTCTTCATCATCGAAGATGGCAGAGCCAAGAAAACTACCTGACTTGGGTGGGTTCCCATCACGTTTTCAGAAGAAGAAAAACGGGGGATCGTCTATCCTCACGACGACCCCATCGTCATTATGGCAGAAATATCCAACTTCGACGTACAGCGAATGATGGTCGACACTGGAAGCTCTGTCAATGTCCTCTTGATGAAAGTAGTCAAGAAGTTGGGCATCCCAGAATCTAGCCTGGACCGTTCCCTCCCCGCCACTCTTTGGCTTTATTGGGGACTCCATCGTCCCGCACGGTACGGTCACCCTCTCACCCTCCCTCGGATCACACCCGCAGAGGGCAACCGTGTTTGTACCTTTCCTAGTGGTGGGCTGCCTTGCGTCTTACAACGCCATCCTCAAACCCGGAATACTTAACCAAATGAGACCGAATGGCTGCAAGAGCATGCAACTCTGTCACACCGATCCAGCCACCCAAAGAAACTATGGCAGTGATAGAATCCGCGTTTGAGGCTAACCCTGTCAATGCTCAAGATGCACAGAAAATACAAGATGGGTCGATTGAAGACCCTCGAGACCATTCAGCAACACTACACCCATAACCCATTGAGAAATTTTAAGAGATCGTACTCTCCAACAACTTTGCAGATCCAAAGGTGAAGATCGGAACCACCATCTCCACCGATCTACACTCGCAACTAATCCATTTTTTAAGGGACAACTCTGAAGTCTTCGCCTGGTCCTACGCTGACATGTCTGGCATCTCCAATGATGTTATCTGCCACCGACTTAGTATCGATCTTTCTTACAAGACTGTCGAACAAAAGCGTCACCTCTACAACGCCAAAAGAACCGAGGCTATGAAGGTAGAAATCGTCAAACTAAGCACCATTCATTTTGTCCGTAAGGCCGTCTATGCCGCCTGGGTAGCCAACGTTGTCCTCGTCAAGAAACCATCATGGGCATGGTGAATGTGCATTGATTTCACCGACCTAAACAAGGCTTACCCCAAGGACAGTTTCCCTCTACCCAAGATAGACCAACTGGTCGACGCAACGGCCGGACATGAGCTCCTAAGCTTCATGGATGCATACTCGATCTAAAACCAAAATTTTATGCACCCGACAGACCAAATATACACAACCTTCCGGACAGACTAGGGATTATATTTCTTCAATGTCATGCTTTTCGGACTCAAAAATGCGGGGGCCACTTACCAGCCCCTAGTGAACATCATGTTTACATAACAGATAGGGAAAGCAATGGAGGTCTACGTCAATGACATGCTCGTTAAGAGTAAATCGGCTGACATGCACATCCCCAACCTCTCGCGAATGTTCAACGTCCTCAACATATTGGATGAGGTTGAACACGGCCAAGTGCATTTTCGAAGTCGGCTCTGGGAAGTTCTTGGGTTTCATGATTAGTCAACGAGGTACTGAGGCCAACCTGGAAAAAACTAAGGCCCTAGTCGATATGGAGCCCCCACGAACCTAGAAGGAAGTACAAAGCCTAACCGACCGAGTAGCAGTCCCTACAAGCTTCATCTCCAAAGCCACCGACAAATGCGTGCCTTTCTTCAAAGCACTTAAGAGCAAATCCAAACACATTACCTAGACTGAAGAATGCACCAAGTCTTTCACCAAACTCAAGGAATACATGGGCAGAGCACCGCTGTTGGCGAGGCTCGACACCGGCGAATCCCTCTACATGTACCTATATGTCTCCGCTTCTGCAACCATTTTGGTGCTTGTTAAGCGTAAGGACGACCCTGAGCACCCGGTATACTACGTTAGCAAGGCCTTGTAGGATGCTGAGACAAGGTATTCTGACCTAGAGAAGCTCGCATTCGCCCTCATCAGAATATATAGTGATTCACAGCTCATCGTCAACCAGATCAACGACAAATATGAGGCCAAAGACTCTTCCATGGCGGCATACAAAGCATTAGTAAAGTCTCTCCTATGTGGTTTCCACAGTTATGCTATCACATAGATTTTGCGCTCCTAAAATAGCCACGCCGATGATCTAGCCCTGCTTGCATCCCCCCTCATATAGTGACAGAGTCGCAATGTCCTTGTCCAAATACTTAATCAACCTAGCACCCAGTGTTCGGCGGTCAGCGCAATAAACACTGACTACACGTGGATGACCCCACTGATGGGATTCCTCACAACCGGAATTCTCCATTCCGACAAGATCGAAGCAAAGAAGGTCCGGCGACAGGCAGCGCGGCATACACACATCAACGGCCAACTCTACAAGCGGTGCTTTACTCTGCCTCCTAAAATGTCTCATCTCGGCGGCAGGTAGAGCCATTCTGGAGGAGATACATGCCAGTATTTGCGAGAACCACACTGGTCAACGGTTCGCCCCATTCCTCTATTTACCTCCAGAAAGCCTCACATCCATGATCAGCCCCTGGCCCTTTTTATAGTGGGGAGTTGACTTAATCAGAAAAATGCCAGTCGGGAAGGGCAAGACAAAGTATGCCGTAGTGGTAGTGGACTACTTCACAAAATGGGTATAGGCAAAGGCTTTCGCCGCTATCACCATGGCCCAAATTGAGACTTTCATCTTCCAGAACATTATTTGTCGTTTCAGTCTCCCACACACTATTGTTAAGGACAATGGGAAATAATTCGACAACGTGCACTTCCGTGCCTTTTGTGACTGGCACAACATCCGTTTCTGCTTCGCTTCCCCAGCTCACCCCAATATAACGGACAGGTAGAGGCCATCAATAAAATCATCAAGCACACGCTAAAAACACAGCTAGACGAGGCCAAGGGGATGTGGTCTGAAATCCTCCCCAACGCACTCTGGTCATATCAGACTTCCTACCGAACGTCGACAAATGAAACCCCCTTTTCAATAACCTTCGGAACATAACGGACAGGTAGAGGCCATCAATAAAATCATCAAGCACACACTAAAAACACAGCTAGACGAGGCCAAGGGCATGTGGTCTGAAATCCTCCCCAACGGACTCTGGACATATCGGACTTCCTACCGAACGTCGACAAATGAAACCCCCTTTTCATTAACCTTCGGAATATAAGCGGTCATCCCTGCTGAACTGAATGAAATTTCTTACCGAGCGTTGACCTACGAGCCCGAACAAAATCACCATCAGGTTTCACTCAGTTTGGACCTCATTGAAGAGCACAAGGAATAGGCTAACATTAGAAACATTGCCTGCAAACAGCGGCTCTGCAACTATCACACTGCTAGACTCAAACACCAGGGTTTTCAGGAAGGAGACTGGGTCTTTCGAAAGGTCAGCCTCGCCACCATAGATCGCTAAGCTAGGGTCCGTCGAGGTTCGGTCTTACTCGGCCTACACCCCAACACTTGCTATTCTGACACAAACCTTGGAGTCGGTGTACAGCCTTACTCGGCTTACACCAACACTTAGACTCAAACATACGAGTCGGGGTTCGGTCTTACTCGGCCTACACCTCAACACTTGCTATTTTCGACTCAAACTTTGGAGTCGGTTTACAACCTTACTCGGCTTACACCAACACTTAGACTCAAACATACGAGTCGGGGTTCGGTCTTACTCGGCCTACACCCCAACACTTGCTATTTCGACTCAAACCTTGGAGTCGCTGTATAGCCTTACTCGGCGTACACCAACACTTGGACTCAAACATACGAGTCGGGGTTCGGTCTTACTCAGCCTACACCCTGACACTTGCTATTTTGACTCAAACCTTGGAGTCGGTGTACAACCTTACTCAGCTTACAACAACACTTAGACTTAAACATACGAGTCGGGTTTCGGTCTTACTCGGCCTACACCTCATCACTTACTATTTTTGACTCAAACATTATAGTCGGTGTACAGCCTTACTCGGCTTACACCAACACTTAGACTCAAACATACGAGTCGGGTTTCGGCCTTACTCGGTCTACACCCCAACACTTAGACAGTTAGGTGAATCAAAATGGGGCTTACTCGGTCTACTACACACATTGTTCGTTGGGGCAATTCAGACTTCATTCAGGCAGACCTATTATGCTCGGTCTGCAAGAGCTAAACAAAATATCAGTGCTTGGATGTCCTACCAACTACTAAACAAAAAAGAAAACAATAAAGTACACGGTGCACAGCCCTACACTAGTTCCTCCATCGTTTGATCTTCGAGCTACATCACTGCCTTTCCCTGCACGGCCGGCTCATGAGGAGGATTGCTCGGCTCGGGCCCTTCCTCGGAACTCGACTGAGCAGCCCCAAGGTCTTCAGTCTCGTCCTCGGCCTGGTCATCCTCCTCTCCCGACTCGTCCTCAAACATGTTGGCCGTGATTTCTTCACTCGTCGTCAGTACTGGTCCCCCTCACCTACCGCCTCTCCCTCGGTGAATACACCAAGTTTCACGTCCCCCCTTTTCTTTAGCATCTCAAGAATCCTTGTATCAAGATGGGGGGGGGGGGGGGGGGGGGACGGTGGAGAGTTAAACTCTAGGGGCGACATGGTCCATCTGCCCCCAATCTCCTCCTGCGCCGACAAGATTGTCTAGGCCTCTTTTCGTACCTTTGTCCACCTGGGGTCAGGGGACATCACTCGGTCTCCGTCAATGTCAGTCTGCTTTCTTTTTGGAGAACGAGGAGGACTTGGCAACTTTGGCCTGGAGGATTGGCCCTGCCTTGAGCGGTCGGTCTGTTCACTTTGCCCTTTGTCTGTTCGATCTCTCGTCCTCTTGAGGTGAAGCTCGTGATGCTCAGTAGCCTTTCACAATGAAGCAGACTCCTGGACGGTCTTGTTGGCCTTCAACCTTAGCTGTTCACAGTCCTTCAAAATTCAGCTACAAAGATGATACGAAACTGCAATACCGAGAGCTTGGTCTTCGGTATCCATTAGGTTGACTTTGTACTGAAACCGTGGCAACCGAAGGATGCGTCGGTTCCAATTCAGGTCATCCAACATCTCCCTTACTCGACGTACAACTGCCTTCTCTTCCACGAAAATCTCCTCGTGGGGGAACAAGCCTGTACACCGAGAGACCAGTTAGTATTTATAATCATACATAGCATACAAATGAAAAACAATTATACAAACAAAGAAATGGTCGGCCTATGCTACAACTTTCCACCTTGGGTCCGAAATTTGGACGGTATCGAAGGTCCCTCGGTATCCCCTTCCCAACCGACCAGGTACAACCTAGTCTTATACGACTTATGAGAGGTCGGTATGTCCAGGATAAACTCCCCCCGTTTGCTCTTCTTGTGGTGGCGGACGAAGACCCACCCCGTGCTCTACTGTTGGAACCCAAACTCATACAAATACATGAGCTGGGCATAGGTCGGCTCCTGTTGCTTGGCCCAACGGAAGGCCGTGTAGATGGAGTAGAGCACGATCCAAACGTTGGGATTGAGCTGGCTGAGTGCCACCCCCATCTTCTTCACCATCCTCCGCAACCAGGGATGCAACGGCAGCCTCACCCCATGGTGCATCAGCTCAGTATAAAATAACGCCATATCGGCCAGAGGGTTACTCGGTCTTTCGTCTCTTGTCGGAAGCCTCGTAATCACCGACTCAGGAATGCCGAAATCGATCCTCATATTCATCAGCCCCTTCTCGGTCTCCTTGTTGACCATTTCGTCAACAATGAAGGTGGCCCGTTCAATCGGAACCGCATCCAGGACCGACTCATCACTGGTAGATTTTCTCTTATTCAACCGCACAGAGCCTTTATCTCGGTCGTGGGTCAACTTCAGTGCACAATGTACACCTACTTTGACTATCGTCTCGGCGTCCACCAAGAGGTTGCCACCGCCCGACCGATCGGCCACCTCAACCCCTGCACAAGTCTCTGTTTTCCTCCCGAATGACTCAGCCGTACTGTACATGGAGTGTGTCCTATTTTGTGCCTTGGCCGAGTGGGCCTCATTCTCACTCCCGGAGATGGGAATGAGAACCTGCACACTCTGTCTGACGACTCACCACCCTGTGAGTCGTAGCATTTACCCTTGGATACCGAGTCACTATCCTCGGACATCTACAAAACAATGGAAAAAACACAACATAGTAGACCGACTTGGACCTACGACGATCTGACCACAAACTTCACCAAATTTATGACCAGTTCTTCACCAAATCTTAATTTGAATTGAACAATTGGATTTAAGCAGTGCTTACCGTGTTTTTTCATGGAGGATTTGTTAGTCGGAAATCACAACCTCCGTATGCACCACCGCAGAGAGCTGATCGGAAATCGCCTTCTATTTCGACAAAGTTTTCCCACTTTTCTCACAACCGCAAATTGAGCAAATCGGTAAAAACTTCTCATATTTATAGAACTTGGTACACAGACTACGAGGCATTACCCCTCTCAGTGGTCGACACGTCTCACGACCAACCGATCATATCGACACGTGTCAACCATCCAACCGAAGGAGACTAACCGTCCTTCCTAACTCCACCACCGACCTCTCCGCGTTCTCACCAATCCCAGTACACCGCTTGGTGCCCACCACTCCCAGCAAGCGCTGGACCTCCCCACCGACCCAGAACAACTCCACGCCGAGACAGACACACCGCTCTTAACAAGCCCAAACGGGCTGGCCCTTATCACTGAATGTGGAACCACCATCGAGCTATATACAGAACCTGACCGACCACATCGGATCCGCCGAGACACCTTCTCATGAGACCAACTATTTTCCACTTCTCCCCTATGATCGAGACTGTCTCGGGGGACTCTCTTGCCAGGGGACTTGGGGGACTTCCCGTGTACTCCTAACCAAGGTCTGGGAGAATGAGACAAGCCCCGGACCGAGAAATTCCACATCAGTCAAGGACTTGGGGGACTTCTGTTGACACCATATCTAACCAGACACACTGGACCGTATACTTAAAGCCCATACTCCGTTCAAGGCCCAAACCCACCATACTTACACAGCCCCAAAACTAGGCCCAATGTGGGATGCCACGTGGAAGTCTATCCACCCTCGATCTACGTAACAAGTGTTAGCACGCAAATCGAGGAGTATTTGTCCCACATCGAAACTATGGGAATTGAACATCCTACCTACCCATACATAAGGGGTACACATTTCCCAACAAAGGTAACGAATATCTACTATTCACTACAACTCTGCCCAATTGACAATTTATTGTTTACTCTTACCAACAAAGTTACTGACTTGACCGTCGGAGAACCTTATGCTGGTACCACACCGGTGCCCGTACTAACGGGAAACCCGCTATTCACTTAAGTTGACAGGTTACGAGGAAGGACACACGTCATTTGGTGATTGGACGACGAGTAATTGATAGTTGGAACATTTAACGCTTCAACAAACGACCTATCACTGGTTTATACGCCCAAAAGATATTTCCAAAGCTAAAAACTAGTTCTCATTTCTAAAACACTTTCAAATCATCTTTCAACTAGGACTCATGCCCGAATCTCGATTTCACGCATCTCCGTGAAATCCTCCAAAATATTAAATCAGTTCCTCAGTTTCACGCCTCTCCGTGAAACATTCAGAATCACATAAAACACAAGCACGTAGTACACTCTAGCGCTCACCATTTGGCCCAAAAGCCCATGGGCTTATGGGGGCCCGATAAGCCCGATGGACAAAAGCCCGACCCGACCCGCTATGGACCGTGGGCTGGCCCGGCCCGAGAGTTAGCGGGCTGGGCTTGGGCTTATGGTGTTCAAACTCGATAGTCCCGAGCCCGACAAAGCCCGATAAGCCCAGCCCGATCCGCCCGTAATAGACCCGACCCATAAGGCCGAAAATATAAAATATTTATTATTTAAAAATTAATACTCAACCCATTCTTAATACTAATATTTTAACCCAAACCCAAATCTCAGCCCCAAGCCCACCTAATTTATTTTAAAAAGCCCAATACCCAATACTCAATACCCAATACCCAATACAAAACCCTAACCACTCCTCCACCTACTTAATAGGCCCAACATTTTTGGACCCTTAAGTATTTTATTTTAACGGGGCCACATTTTTGTACCCTTAAATATTTTTTTTCATTATTAATAATTTTTTTTCATGTATATATTTTTTTGTAATTTTAAAATTTAAGACATAATTTATTGTAAAAGCCCACGTAAGCCCGATCCAAGTGGGCTTAATAGGCCCGACCCGAAAAGCCCGATATAAACCCAGCCCGATAAAAGCCTATGGGTTTTTTTTTATGTTATTAAGCACGCCCGGCCCGTCCCGCAAATTTAAAATTTATTTAATAAGCCTGGCCCGGCCCTGCCCAAGCCCAAAATATTTGGGCTGGGCTTGCCCGACCCGGCCCAATGCCGAGGGCTAGTACACTCGACCAAAGCCCAAACATCACATAAAACAGAAATCTCAAATTACGTGCAATAACGCATTTTCCTCCGAAAATGCCAAACAATTCATATTTAAATCACTTGCACTCATGACATCTCAAAACATGTTCATAAACAAATATAAAATTTATACATACATCATATTCATAAAACAAAGTCCACTCACAGACCTTCCAAGCTGCGCCTCGATAAGCGTGACATATGCCTTTCCGGACTAATCCAACCTCTCCGGGTCATCCGGACCTGTCCAAAACATACTCAAAGGTTACTATCAACCTATGCAAGCCCTAATCAAGAACCTTCAACATTCCCGGAAAAGTCAACGTGTCCCGGACACGCTTCCATTCGAAACCACCACCATTGGATTCGTATCGTCAATATCTTTAAAATGGTCCTGGTCCCACCTCAAAATTTGTGCCCACGTGCCCCCACGTGTGAGTCAAAGTGGTTGGTCAACGTTGACTAAAAAGTCAATGCTGACGTCGACAAAGTCAACGCTGACGTCAGTAGTGAATAGTAAAGTCAACGGCTGACATCATCGTCAACATAAATAGTGACGTCATCTGACATCTAACGCGTGTTAGTCTGACATGGTAGGTCTGACAAGATGACGTCATCTGATGACGTCATCAATGACATCTTCATCGTCACTGTCATCTGTCCGGGTCGACTCGGTTCACTATTCCGAGTTATGCAGCCCAGTCGACCTGACCTGGATTTTTCTCTCTGGTTCTTGGTCGGATTTTAAAGCCGTTGCTTCCAATCTCTTCGTCTCAATCCCACGAAGGGATCCATATGGTCAAAGCCATACAAAAAAGTCTATAATTTTATCTAGAATCGATGAACAGTCCATCCAATTTTCCTCTTTCGACAGCCCTCGATTTCGGTAACCTCTGTCCGTGGTTTTGATCCCGTTGAAGTCGTCTAGTCTCAGGGAACCTGTTTTGGTCATAAGAACAATCCAACAAACCCTCCAAACCCAACCTAAAATTCGGACCCATAAAAAAGGTTTCAGGTTTACTTGGTCGTGATCTCCTCCGTCGCCCACGACGGTCTTGCCGCTTCCTTGACTTCCCCTGATCCCTCAGCCATCCTCTATCGCTTTCTTAGACAGCCCAGCTGCTGGTTTCAATTGAAGGAAATGGGGGAGGGGATAGGTTTGTGGGTTTCGGGTTCGAATGAAGGAATGTAAAAGATGGTATGCATGTATGTATGTTGAGGAAGCAATGGATGAATGACACTTGTCACTCATCCATTGTGCATGAAACAAAATATTTGGGCCCACTTACTGACAAATGACACTCATCTCGCAAAACGTGCAATAGTTCCCCAAACCTTCCGTGACCCGTATCTTTCCCGTCGAATGTCCGATTTCGATGTGCCACCTTTTTGCGAACTCGTATCAACTCGATCTACGTAACGATCCTCGATTCTCGTGCATTGGACCTCCCGAATCAAAAGTTAACTTTTTACCCTCGTCTAGGGGTAAAATCGTAATTTCATCCTGAACGTCTGAAATCCTCGACTAATCCCCGATTAACATCGCTAATCCTTCATTAATAATTAATTAATCCCAATAATTTGGGATGGGTTGTTACATACAACATCAAGACATTGCTAAAATTCCTTCAACTTGCATTGTTGTTCCAATGGCAGTGCAGATTCGCATATCGCTTCCAAGTTCAGAAAATTCAGTTGTTACAAATTGACAAACTATCACAAGCACAAATGCACCAAAATACCAACCAGCACAAAAAGTGACTCAAGAGACAAAAACACAAGAAAATCTTGAAGTTGAACAGAATGCAGAATATCAAGATAAAAGAAGATCTCAGAGAACCAGAAGATGAGAAATTTTGAGTGGTTACGTGGTTTACCTACAAGAAACTTAATATGACATTGGGGATGATTCTGATCCCACATCATATTCTGAGCCACGAACAATCCTGCTGTAAAATCCTAGTTTGTAGTAATGAAAGAAGAGCTGGATTCAATGCAAAAGAACAATCTATGGGACTTGGTGGAAGGTTTAGATGTCAAAAAACCATTTGGATGCAAATGTGTTTACAAAACAAAGAGAAATGTACGAGGACAAATGGAGAGACTAAAAGAAAGACTTGTTTCTAAAGGATTCACTCAAAAGCAAGGTTTGGACTACACAGAGATATTTTCACTCGTGTCCAGCAAGGATTCATTTAGAATCATCATGATCTTAATCGTTTATTTTGGTTTTGAGCTCTATCAAATGGATATAAAAACAACCTTTCTCAATGGTAATCTTAAAAAATACATTTATATGAACCAACCTCCATGATTCATTGAAAGAAGGAAAGAGAATTGGGTTTGTAAACTTAAAAGGTCGATTTATGGTTTGATGAGTTTGTCACATCTCATGGTTTTGTGGATAATAGGTTTGACAATTGCATTTTCATGAAAACAACTATGTCAATTTCAATTTTCTGGTCTTATATGTGGATGACATCCTTCTTGCTAGTTCTAAACAGCAACTCCTTCATGAAACCAAAAATCTGCTATCTAAAAATTTTGACATGAATGATTTTGGAGTTGCTCATGAGGGTTATCTCAGAAGAACCATGTTGACAGAGTTCTTAAGAGATTCAATATGGAAAACTACAATGGTAATGATGTCCCAATAACAAAAGGTGATACGTTTTCACATGATCAATGCCCTAAGACTGAGTTTGGGGATAAAGCCATGAAAGATAAACCATATGCATCACTTGTTGGTAGTATGAGGTATGCATAAGTATTCGCTCAACCTTATCTAGCTTTTTCCCTAAGTGTATTGGGAAAGTTTCAATCTAATCCAGAAGTAACACACTAGAATGCAAGCAAGAAGGTGCTCAAATACTTGAAAAGAACACATTCACATGTTCTAGTTTTTCAACAAGTTGAAAACTTGGAATTAACTTGTTACACTGATGCTGATCTAGGGGTGTGTTGATGATCGAATGTCAGCGAGTGGACATGTCTTTATGCTTGCAGGTGGAGTTGTTTCAAGGAGAAGCAAGAAACAAACAACCAGATCTACTTCCACTATGGAATTTGAGTATATTGGTTTCTTTGAAGCTACCACACAAGCTATTTGGATCAAAAACTTAATACTCAACATGAAGGTTTTTCAAAGCATTGAGAAACCTTTGAAATAGTTCTGTGACAACTTTGCAGTAATTTTCTTTGCAAAGAACAACAAGAGGTTAGAAACATCAAGATTCATGGGCATTAAGTACCTTGATGTACAAGACAAGGTAAGAGAGGGAATTATTGACATGGAGCACCTTGAAACATACCAAATGATCGCAGACCCTCTCACTAAAGCTTTACATGTTACTACTTTCCATAGACTTGTGAATCAGATGGAGTTGCAAAACTCACTTAATGATGGATTGTGGGAACAAACCATAAAATGCTGATTTAGATCAGCAATACTATTGTTAATACTGATTATATCAGTGATTTTAATGTTAGATACGAATCTACGCTTTTATGAATCCAAGAAGATTTAACTTATGAGTTACTTACTGGACGAAGTAATTCTCTTATATGTCACTACCCGACTCCCCTAACACGAAATTTTTTGTTTTACGCCCAACCCTTACGGCTTTATTTTTGGGAACTCACAAGCTTCTCAATAAGTCACTCATCCTAGTATTTCTCCAGCCCAATCTTTATTAACTTTGGAGTTCCAACCAAACCCAAAGCTAGTGAGCTCCCAAAAATCTTCGTCTAAGTAAGAGAATACACCTAGGTCCAACCCAAGTCCCTCTTCCTAGCACGATATTGTCACCTTTGAGCCTCGCCTATCCTACCGGCCCCACCCGCAGGGTTTTGTTGTCTTACCCATCCAAGGGTAAGAGAATACCCTTGGGTCGAACTTGAGTCCCTCTTCCTAGCACGATATTGTCACCTCTGAGCCCCGCCGATCCTACTAACCCCGCCCACGAGGTTTTTTTCCTAGGAGCTCACGTGCAACTTCCCAGTGGGTCACCCATCCTGAGCATGCACCAGCCCTAACTTTTGGATTTGCAAAGGAATCCAAAGCCAGTAAGCTCCCAAAAGGCCTCGTGTTAGATAGATAGATGCCCTCACATATAAGTCACTTCACCTTTCTCTCCCCGAGCGATGTGGATTTGCTCACCGTTCTTCCCAAGACACGTGTCTTAGATTATGAGTTTCATTGAGCTATCTAAACTATTGTTGTTATGTAGAAGAACCTTGGATGTTCTAGGACCAAACTCATGTGGGAAGGTATATTGGGTACTGACAGGACCCATCCCAATCCCCCCGGGATTACCGTGGAATGTGCCCTGCTCCCGTCCAACAAGAGGTGTCAGACAAGGGATAACCAAGAGCCACTGCCCAACGGGGCATCCAGAGTGCGCAAGGATCGATGGAGGAGGTGTGCAATGTCCCAGTCTCTGCTGCAATCGCATCCGTAATCAACCTGAAGGGCATTAAAACCAAAAGCTGTGAGTGGACAAAAACCAATAAGTTCATCAAATACATTTATAAGACATTTATGCCCTCCAATAAAAACGTATGCATGCCACGAAAACCAGTAACCAAAACGTTTGCTCAACCGAGCCATTAGGGCCTTAGCCCAAAAACCGTTAACCAAAAACCAAGTGTGGGAACTCAGCCCAAAACAGTGAAATACCACAACCATACATATTAAAACCATGTGGGCCACCGCCCAAAGCCATAAATATAAATCCATAAATCCAAAACCATTTAGGGTCCCTGACCCGACATACCATTTCATAACCAATAATCCATTTTTACCACATAACACATATCCAACCGAAAAGCCATTTCATAGATCCATTAATCCATATTTTACCATTACCATCACCAGCATCCCAGATGCTTAGCGTCCCAGACGCTTGACGTCCCTGACGTCATATCTCACGGTTTCATAAGCTACGCGTGCTGCCCGGGGTCTCTCCGGGTCCATATATCTGACATCCCTGATGTCTGACGTCCCTGACGTCAATCATAGCAATCCTGCTCCTGAGTCATCATACGGTCCGGCTGCTCCGTATAATGACCCCTCGCAGGCAATGCACCGTGACTTCCCCAGTGTCCCAGACATCTGGAGGAGACCATCATATATCCTTGTATCCAGATGGTATATGGAAAACAGTTTTATTAAATCCTTTTATCACATCATTACCATTGGGCCCTGCCCGAAATTTCCAAAAACCATGTAATTCCATTTAGGGTCCCTGACCCAAAATCACAATTATTAAACATAGGGTCCCTGACCCGAAATCACATTTATTAAACATAGGGTCCCTGACCCGAAATCACACTTATAATCCAACTGGGGTTCATGCCCGATTTTATGAACCACTGGGCCCACGGCCCGATTTGTAAACCAACTGGGCCCCTGGCCCGATAACATAACTCAAATGGGTCTCAGCCCGATTTCATACCAATTGGGCCCCTGGCCCGATTTCATTAACCAACTGGGCCCCCGGCCCGATTCTCAAATGGACTCCAAGTCCGAAATTTCCAACATAATTGGGCCTCAAGCCCGAGTTCATATTTCCAAGAACGGCAAACCTCAATTTACGTGCAAGCACGTAAATCGCCTCGAAATACGTGAAACCGTACAATTTACCAACAACCAAATCAACCTCATACAATCACAACCATAATCCATATAAAACATTTAAGCATGCATAGAATTTATAAAACCAAAGTCCACTCACAGACCGTTTTAACGGTATGCCTCGATACGCGTGCCACCGGCCCTCCCGGGCCACACCACTATCACCGGGACTCCCAATCCTGTCCAAATCACATTAGAGGGTTACTAACCTCATCATTAACATCCTATCAAAGTCCCGTAATTTTCCCGAAGTTTTACTTATTTTTAAACTTAATTTAAAACCTTCGGACATCCCGAACACTATCGAGACGGTGTCCGATCGACACGAAACGAATTCCAAAATTTTCATTACATTAAATAGGACAGAAGTCATGTTGACCTCACCTCGAGATTCGTGCCCACGCGTCGTCACGCGCCGCTGTGAGTGGCTGCGCGTGAAACCCACGTGCCTGCTACAGTGTCACCATCTAACCCGTATCTCTGGTAAACGTGTCCAATTTACCTGCGATACAACCCGGTTCAATGTCCATCAATTCAGCCTTAATTCCTTCAATTGAGCATTCAATTAGTTTCGTTTTAAGTCTAATTTAAGTTCTGTAAACTCAATTACACGAACACTTACCCAGATTCCATCGATTCCACGATGAACACAAAGAACACTCCGGTCACTGTTTAATCTTGGGATTCCTTCAATGGCTGCAGGTTTCATCCAATTGATGCATCCAGAAGCATCAATGGACCATGAGGAACAATTCTCCCACATCAATTTCGTCGTTTGATCACTAAATGATCACGACACAAGCTCGAACACCGTCCACTGTGCAACCATGGAGTTTCGTCAATCACGGCCGTTTTCTTTCAATTGACGAACCCAGAAGCATCGTGGGATCATGAGAAGTATTTTCCCCACCTCAATTTCGTCCATCGAAGCCTCCAACTTCACGACCCAAGGTCGAATTTCCTCCTCTGTCACCAAGTGTGATCAGAGCCAAAACAGCACCAATTCCCTTCGTTCCTTCGACGATTCTGATCGTGGAACTCCCAGAAAGCTGAAGGTAATCTCCAATTCGATCCTCACGGCCTAATTCTTCCATTTCTAATTTTCCCCCCAATTTTCCCCAAATCCAAAATCCAAAATTCAATACTCTCTCAATCCCTCGTGTTTCCCCTGGTATCCCAATCGATTAGTCTCTCATTTTTCTCTCAAGAACGGCAGAGAGAGGGAGCCAATTCTCCCAATTCTCCCACACTGATTTTTGAAGGTCCACGGGTAAGAAACAAAGAAGAAGAAAATGGGGAAAAGATGGAGAAGGAATGATGATGTTGTAATGATGGTGTTGGGAGGGAAACATGGAGCTGGAAACAAGGGATGGGTGACACTTGTCACTCATCCGGATGTGCACAGTCAACGATCACTATTCATTATTATATTATTATTTTAATCCGAGCCTCGGTTCGTTAGTTCATTTCCTTGACCATAACGTCGTCGTCGAATCTCCGATTTCGGCATGCCGCCTGTCATTGGATTCGTATCGACGATACCTACGTAACGGTCCTTGGCCCTCGTCCATCGGACCTCCCGGTCAAAAAGTCATCATTTGGCCCCAAACATGCCAAATTACCAAAATACCCCTCAACTTCCGAACATCATAACTTTCTCTAAGAATGTCGGAATCGAACGTGCCACCTGTCTATGAACTCGTGACGTCCCGAACTACGTCACGCTCATTGGTCAAAGTCCATTTGACCGCCCGATTGAAAAGTCAACATTTTGCCCACGACCAAGGGCAAAACGGTCATTTTGCACAATTTGTCCGATTCTGCCCTACTAAGCACCGTTCAACCTCACTAAACGAGATTAATGACTAATCTAATCCCGGAATTCGGGACGGGTCGTTACAATCTTCCATCCTTAATAAATTTCGTCCTCGAAATTCCAACCGATCTAATCTCAACGTACTTCCCTCCTTAATTAGTTTCGCTCTCGAAACTCGACTACCCTGATTCCACAAACACCCCGTGGAAAGTGGAATCGACCACGCAACACGTGTACACCCGTACACCAACTAACCAGACAAAACTTGTCTGCACTCTACGTACCACTAATACTCAAAACGCAATGACTACATTCGACCCCGTCGAATGACTGAAACTACTTGTTTCGAATTTGACACCACTTGTCCAAACTACCCTCTCGTTGACGCAACAACTCGACGGTTCCTTTCCCACTCCCACTAGGAGTCAGCTGACCCCACTCAACAATCTATGTTGACACATCCTGACAATCTGTCACCACACAGTTGTTGTCAGTTGAAAACTGACACTAGACCCACTCGTGGCTACACATGCCACCAACGTACTTGACTCACAAATACACTTACCGACACACCTCGGGTATAACCCATTGACTATACTACAACCACCTAGGTCGTAGCCAACACGTTTCAACAATGGAGCCACCATTTGTCCAATCCAGCATGAGACAAATCGAAACTCCACCCATCATCTATTTCTAATTCCAAATCCGAATCCACAATTTCGTAAGAAATCCCGGATCCAAGCCCAGACATCAAATTTTAATTCATATCCAAATCCGAATCCGAAATCATTATTCCGTAAGCTAGCATTTGGAATAATCATTCCGTACCCAAATCCAGAAATATACTTTCAAGTTCCAAAATCGAATCCTGAATCGTCACCCAAAAATTCGATTCCAAATCCCGGAATCTCGTCACATTTACCATGACACACCCAAAACCGAACCTATCGGTCACCTGTTCAATACCTCCAATTGACTTCATAGGGAAGCCAATCCAACCTCCACACGTTTAAGGTTGACAAAATCTGACCAGTCGGAAACCTACTCACTCGAGTAAGATACCAGACGGGCCCCACTTCGAAAAGAAGTTCAATCCCGTCATTTACGACTCACACACCCAAGTTCGTATCGATACTTGTCTTTCCACCTAGGAAAACCAAGGATGATCCAAGAATGATGACGTCAAAACTCAACCTACGTGGATGCAAAAAAACTCACTGTACTCACCACGTCATGTGACACCACATCGTCTGCCACCAAGCAGAAAATGAAAAATCTCGTTTACCTAATTTCAAATACGTAGCTCCTCCTAATGACCTCACAACACACATGGGCCCACCAACCAATACACGATCAACGTACTGGTAACTACAGTCAATGTCTACCAGGGCAGAAAGCAAGAAGTCAACCCCAATGACTTCGGAATACCAATCACCAAAAACGAGCACCACTCTCGTTCCCCAATCACAACTCTCCTCGACACTAAGGTTCCAACCATGTTGGAAACAGACATGCTCCCAACAAGACGTCAAGTCTAACCACTAGACTTCCTACCTCTTCAACTCACTTGGACAACCACGTGTCCACAATTGATCCGTTATTGTCCCGTTCGCACATCCCAACCTTTACAGGTTCAACACTCGGTTTCCCAAGTTCTCAATTATACCTTTTTAATCCACTCCTTACTGGTTATCTCACCACCATTGGGACTTATCCCAACACATTACAATCTCAACTGGATCCCGTCCAGTCCATCACTCAACCACTACCGAATCTCAAAGACCGAACATATGTTCATCATGACGGAGTCACACCCCGACTTGTGGCTCATCGTCAACACCATTACTGACACTAGCACCAGCGCTAGTACTAGCACCAACACACTATCAACAACACTAGTATCAGCACACAGGCATCCATACTAGCATCAGCACAAAAGTACCAACCCGCAAACATCCATACTGCACACCGTGTGCAAATACGACAACCCTGGATCTCCGTTCATACCGAACGATTATCCCGTACCTCACGACTATGGGTACCACTATTCTGACAATCCACATCAGGAAAATGAACGTTCCCTGAACTTCCCCTGATCCCCAAGTATTATAACCACACCAATTACCCTCGATAGCCAGTCATCTCCATATGACTACCGACTAACTGTCATTGCTATCGAGATCCGCATCCACACATCACACCAATACCCGATCCAACACGGGATTCCATAATTTATCTCAGAACCGTATCCGTAAATCGAATCCCATAGTTCTGACTAGACTCACCAGAGCCATCCACATGGTCATCCATGACCTCAGCCGCTCGTCGCAGCACAAGTTCTCATCCACTAGCCACAATTAAGGTTTACCTTTTTAATACTAGGATTCCACAATCACACCCTATGGTTCAACCGAACCAAACAGCTTTCTGTAATATAAAATCCACAACCTGACCGACCCCGCGGTCCTGACATCGTATAGACGTCAAATCCAATCCTACCATCCCATCAACGTGGGTTCCACCACTAGGTCATCGGCCAACTCCGATGAATCAACATCCCTCACACTAGAAACCACCACAAGGGTTCATATTTTTAAACCATTACTCACATGAGGTTCCCCGAACCTGGCTGCACCTAGCAGCACAACAATCCAATATCACATGACCGAACCGACGGTCCCACAATACCAGTTCATCACAATCAACCCCACTTGGGTCGAATCACATTAACGCACGGCGTATCGGGCCAATCACACTCCATCCACTATCCAAACCCAAAAACTATCTATCAGGTTGATAACGAATTGCAGCCCAAAGAGACATCACACCCTCGACCTGCGCGCACAAATAGAGCAACCGTGCTCTGATACCAAGTTGACAGGACCCATCCCAATCCCCCCGGGATTACCGTGGAATGTGCCCTGCTCCCGTCCAACAAGAGGTGCCAGACAAGGGATAAGCAAGAGCCACTGCCCAACGGGGCATCCAGAGTGCGCAAGGATCGATGAAGGAGGTGTGCAATGTCCCAGTCTCTGCTGCAATCGCATCCGTAATCAACCTGAAGGGCATTAAAACCAAAAGCTGTGAGTGGACAAAAACCAATAAGTTCATCAAATACATTTATAAGACATTTATGCCCTCCAATAAAAACGTATGCATGCCATGAAAACCAGTAACCAAAACGTTTGCTCAACCGAGCCATTAGGGCCTTAGCCCAAAAACCGTTAACCAAAAACCAAGTGTGGGAACTCAGCCCAAAACAGTGGAATACCACAACCATACATATTAAAACCATGTGGGCCACCGCCCAAAGCCATAAATATAAATCCATAAATCCAAAACCATTTAGGGTCCCTGACCCGACATACCATTCCATAACCAATAATCCATTTTTACCACATAACACATATCCAACCGAAAAGCCATTTCATAGATCCATTAATCCATATTTTACCATTACCATCACCAGCATCGCAGATGCTTAGCGTCCCAGACGCTTGACGTCCCTGACGTCATATCTCACGGTTTCATAAGCTACGCGTGCTGCCCGGGGTCTCTCCAGGTCCATATATCTGACATCCCTAATGTCTGACGTCCCTGACGTCAATCATAGCAATCCTGCTCCTGAGTCATCATACGGTCCGGCTGCTCCGTATAATGACCCCTCGCAGGCAATGCACCGTGACTTCCCCAGTGTCCCAGACATCTGGAGGAGACCATCATATATCCTTGTATCCAGATGGTATATGGAAAACAGTTTTATTAAATCCTTTTATCACATCATTACCATTGGGCCCTGCCCGAAATTTCCATAAAACCATGTAATTCCATTTAGGGTCCCTGACCCAAAATCACAATTATTAAACATAGGGTCCCTGACCCGAATTCACATTTATTAAACATAGGGTCCCTGACCCGAAATCACACTTATAATCCAACTGGGCCTCATGCCCGATTTTATGAACCACTGGGCCCACAGCCCGATTTGTAAACCAATTGGGCCCCTGGCCCGATAACATAACTCAAATGGGTCTCAGCCCGATTTCATTAACCAACTGGGCCCCCGGCCCGATTCTCAAATGGACTCCAAGTCCGAAATTTCCAACATAATTGGGCCTCAAGCCCGAGTTCATATTTCCAATTTCAAAACCATTTCATCACATTATATCCAAGTCATAAATATGGAAAATCCATGTAAAACTGGAAACCTCGATTTACGTGCAAGCACGTAAATCGCCTCTAAATACGTGAAACCGTACAATTTACCAACAACCAAATCAACCTCATACAATCACAACCATAATCCATATAAAACATTTAAGCATGCATAGAATTTATAAAACCAAAGTCCACTCACAGACCGTTTTAACGGTATGCCTCGATACGCGTTCCACCAGCCCTCCCGGGCCACACCACTATCACCGGGACTCCCAATCCTGTCCAAATCACATTAGAGGGTTACTAACCTCATCATTAACATCCTATCATAGTCCCGTAATTTTCCCGAAGTTTTACTTATTTTTAAACTTAATTTAAAACTTTCGGACATCCCGAACACTATCGAGACGGTGTCCGATCGACACGAAACCAATTCCAAAATGTTCATTACATTAAATAGGACAGAAGTCATGTTGACCTCACCTCGAGATTCGTACCCACGCGCCGTCACGCGCCGCCGTGAGTGGCTGCGCGTGAAACCCACGCGCCTGCTACAGTGTCACCATCTAACCCGTGTCTCTGGTAAACGGGTCCAATTTACCCGCGATACAACCCGGTTCAATGTCCATCAATTCAGCCTTAATTCCTTCAATTGAGCATTCAGTTAGTTTCGTTTTAAGTCTAATTTAAGTTCTGTAAACTCAATTACACGAACACTTACCCAGATTCCATCGATTCCACGATGAACACGAAGAACACTCCGGTCACTATTCAATCATGGGATTCCTCCAATGGCTGCAGGTTTCATCCAATTGATGCATCCAGAAGCATCAATGGACCATGAGGAACAATTCCCCCACATCAATTTCGTCGTTTGATCACTAAATGATCACGACACAAGTTCGAACACCGTCCACTGTGCAACCATGGAGTTTCGTCAACCACGACCGTTTTCTTTCAATTGACGAACCCATAAGCATCGTGGGATCATGAGAAGTATTTTCCCCACCTCAATTTCGTCCATCGAAGCCTCCAACTTCACGACTCAAGGTCGAATTTCCTCCTCTGTCACCAAGTGTGATCAGAGCCAAAACAGCACCAATTCCCTTCGTTCCTTCGACGATTCTGATCGTGGAACTCCCAGAAAGCTGAAGGTAATCTTCAATTCGATCCTCACGGCCTAATTCTTCCATTTCGAATTTTCCCCCCAATTTTCCCGAAATCCAAAATCCAAAATTCAATACTCTCTCAATCCCTCGTGTTTCCCCTGGTATCCCAATCGATTAGTCTCTCATTTTTCTCTCAAGAACGGCAGAGAGAGGGAGCCAATTCTCCCAATTCTCCCACACTGATTTTTGAAGGTCCACGGGTAAGAAACAAAGAAGAAGAAAATGGGGAAAAGATGGAGAAGGAATGATGATGTTGTAATGATGGTGTTGGGAGGGAAACATGGAGCGGGAAACAAGGGATGGGTGACACTTGTCACTCATCCGGATGTGCACAGTCAACGATCACTATTCATTATTATATTATTATTTTAATCCGAGCCTCGGTTCGTTAGTTCGTTTCCTTGACCATAACGTCGTCGTCGAATCTCCGATTTCGGCATGCCGCCTGTCATTGGATTCGTATCGACGATACCTACGTAACGGTCCTTGGCCCTCGTCCATCGGACCTCCCGGTCAAAAAGTCAACATTTGGCCCCAAACATGCCAAATTACCAAAATACCCCTCAACTTCCGAACATCATAACTTTCTCTACGAATGTCGGAATCGAACGTGCCACCTGTCTATGAACTCGTGACGTCCCGAACTACGTCACGATCATCGGTTAAAGTCCATTTGACCGCCCGATCGAAAAGTCAACATTTTGCCCACGACCAAGGGCAAAACGGTCATTTGCACAATTTGTCCGATTCCGCCCTACTAAGCACCGTTCAACGTCACTAAACGAGATTAATGACTAATCTAATCCCGGAATTCGGGACGGGTCGTTACAGGTACCAACAACCTTCTAAAATTTAGATTTCCACTATGACAGCAGATTCTAATAGTGTGAATCATATGTGGTCTTAAATTGCTAATGCAGATTGACTTGCATCATGTCGTTTGAGGCTCTGTGATTTTATACATTGAATTTGTGTTGTTTTTAGATATTGTTGTTTTATGCTAATAGGTGATCACTTTCTTGTTGAAGTCATTGTACCTAGTTCAATCAAACTCATGTGGGAAAAATGTTAGAAAATGTGAGATTGAATGAGAGGAAAATCATTATGTTTGAATTCAAATGGGACGGTTTTTTGATGATGAAACTTTCAAAAAACTGATTGGAATTGCCAATTGATAGGGTTGACAGTTCCAAGTCGTTTATATAAAAGGGATTTGGTCCTTTTCCTCTTGTTAATTGATCATTGTGTGCATACTTCTCTTATTAGAAGTTGATCATCATGAATTGAGAGGAGAGATCATCAAATCTTCATCTACCTTGCAGATCATGCATTGATCACAAGAACACTCAACAGTGGTTTCAGTCTCAAGTAAGCCTAGTTTTTATCTAATACATTGATGTTTAATATTTATGTTGATGAAAGTAATTTAGAAATATGATTGTTTCGATCTTGGAAATTTTCTGATCACAGAAAACCTATTAAAATATGCTTTTTTTGTGTAGCTACGAACAAAATATGAGAAGGTGGTGACCCTATATGAAAGAAATATAAAGCCAAATGATTGAATTTGTTGTACTAAACTTTAGGGGGTGGCAGGTGCTACCACTTGCCGGTACAGTAAAGGTAGATGGATATATATCGTGCATATAAGTTGCCACATATCCCATTAAAATGATCGAGGTAGCAAATTAAGTAGCTGCAGATTGAGTTTGAGCAGTTGACTTTATCCTAGTTTGTTTCCCACTTATATGCACAAAAACCAAACCACGTTGTTCCTCTTCTTTACTCTGTTTTTATATGGTGCCCTCATCATTGCTAAATCCTCAAAACATTTGTAATATTTCTTATTTTATTAAGAACGCATTAGGGGTTCATTGATTACTAACTTCAGAATGGCCGTGTACTCCGCCTAAGCGGCGTCTAGTGGCTCGAAGGTGAGAAACCGGCTCATATAATGGCTAAGTGTCTAGGTGGATTTGCGTGTACATCTTTATTTATATATTTAGTTATATAAGTTCTTATAATACATATAGTTATATAAATTATTTTATTTATTAATAACTTAGTTAATAATGAAAGTATTAATTAAAATAAAGATAATAAATTAAAAAACATAAAAAATTGTATAAAAAATTTAATAAAAACCTTACATTTTTAACATTTAAGATTCTCAATTCAATTTATTTATCTAGGTAATTAATTTTTGTTCTGAAATTATTTGATAGTTTTCAATATATTATTAATTTGTTGAATTTTGTCTTTGAAAAAAATTGCCTAGCTGGCTCTACTTAATCGCCTAAGTGCTAGACCCTTATCAACCGCCCTATAAATACCTAGTGTCATTTTGAACATTGATTACTACCCCTCCGGTCTCTATAAATTCAGGACGGTGGTCGTGCATCTCCAATTGTCAATCGTTAAGATTTTTAAAATAGACTAGTCAATTATTTCAAATTATCAAGATCAGTTTTCTTTGTTAAATCCATATATCATATATAATCATGATATTATATCGATATTTGGTTGGTATACAATGACGAAAACGAATTACATCTGACAGTTTTTTGCAGAAATGAGTAAGAATGTAATTGGATTAGTAATATTAGTGGCCGAGATATATGAATCGAGAATTTTGGTTAAAAGGAAATGTGTGTGGAAGGGGCAACAATTGACAATCCGTCAGAGGAAATTAAAAGGTTTTGTCGACAGCATAATATTATTCAGGTCACCCATGATGTGGTAGGCTACATATAGGTTTTTATCAAATGTAAGTATAGGGCCCCCTTGTACAGTTCTAGTTGTAACTAAACCGAACACTGGAATTTATTCTCGTTGTCCCAATTATGAAAATTAGATTCCAAGTACTCAACTTATCGGAACACAAAATCTAAGTAACTACTGTTAACAATTTATTAAAAAAAATATATATATTAAGTGCCAAGTGACAATTGTGGACCTTTATATATATATATATATATAAAGGTATAGAAATAAAACAAAATTTAAAAGTAAAAAACCAAGGATGATTTTATGTTTAATTTACTATAATAAAGTATTCTACCATCATTGTGTTATGCATATCTAGTTAAAGCTTACAAAAATTAAAAATAATTAAAGATAAAAAAAAATGAATATCGAACCAATTAAGCAATGAAATTTGATAAAAAAAAAAAAAAGCAATGAACACACAAACTGCTAATTAATTAAGGCCATATTATTCATAAAAATTATGAAAAAAAAGAGAAAGAAATGAAAAGCCATAGTCTATGATGATAAACATTTTACACTGGCCACCATATAAATCAAAGCTGTCTCTTATACCAATCCATGCAAAGTAGTAGCTAACGGCGAAAAGATGACCTATATATCTAATAATCCTATTGGTACTTTCACTTTTCTTTTTCTTTTATTTTTTACATCAAGATGGCATAACGCATGCTGTCACTTACCATAAGGTGATTCATCTCAGTTATCTGGGCAAACTCACTAGACGCCCACACCCCATGATCACCACCATGAACGTCATGATCCGGCTGAGAGAAGCAAGTAATCGCCAAAAATGGCACTATAACAACGCTGTACAACACCGAAGTCAGCCCCTTGATCCATCCCGCGCGCGATGGGATTCCTCTATCCACATGGTGTGCTGCAAAAATTGGCAATTCATGACCTAACGCCATGCTCTCATCTGCCACTCTGGGGCTCTTTCTTATGTTTTGGAGGTTGTGCCTCATTGCTGCCAATATACGCCGCATCGTCCGAATCGCCAGAGTTTGGAAATCGAATGTAGGAATTTTGACCGTAGATTGGTGAAGGAAAACGGTCTTCGGCCAAACTTTTTTGTATTTGGGTTTAATTTGATAGTGGTATGCTGATGGTGGAGTTGCTAGTGCTAGTTTTTATCACAAAGGTTAGCGTGTCTCGCCTTTTATAAAGGGACCTTCACATTCACATATTTTGTACTTTTACCTATTTCTGTGGGGTAATGTATTATCATCAAGGCCAACATATCCCAACGAAACCTGCCTAATTATACGTACACATTTTTTTTTGAAGGTATAGATACACATATTAAACCCTTCTTGTTCTGCTTGTGTAGTGTGATTTTTTTTTTTTTGAAAAATAGCATTGTATTTGTAAAATGGGACACGTGCTAGGGTGTATGAGTACGACCTCATGAAAATTTTATCGGGAATTTAATATGCTCGAAAAGAAAAAAATAATACCGCACATTAAAATGACAAGATGAATTGTGCAATATAGCCTTAAGAAATTAAATCTAGTAAAATGCTCGGTGATTTCGGTGGACCGATATATGAAATTAAATCCAATCGTACTAAATAAAATCAAATTTACATCGTCGTCCCAATTTAAAATAGAATATCGTTTTACAGTTCATTATGTACAAAACTGAGAATGTGGATCCCACAATTTGAGTATGAAGGTTGAGAGATACAATATAAAGTGAGCGACAGATCGTATCAAATGAGATCGTGGGTGCCAATCATTTTACGATCGATGAGAGAATTTCAACCATTTGATAAGCACACATTTTTCACGATGGATGATGCACAATTAAGGGTCTCCTAGCTACCACCACATTTGGACTATAGATGTAGCCAGAGAATCAAGTACTAGAATTTTTGGTGTGACAAAGACCTTCACGTACTATCATGGCCGGCTATCACTCCATTATTATGATCATTATTAGTCTCTTACAGTTGTTACCAACATCGGTCAACTCATGATATCAAAACCATAAGGTCATCAATCTATACATATATAATGTATAACCGGGTCTAGTGAGTCTAATGGATGATGATTTAGGTGTGAATTCACCAATTACAGTTTGATTATATACTTATATATGCTGATGATGATCACAAATTTATTTGGAATGTCACTAGGTCTTGAGTAATAACTACATTCCCATCACTACAAGGGAATAGAGCTAGCTCGGCGAGGGGGCTCCGCTGGGCAAGGGTTAGCCTCCGTCGGGCAAACGGTTAATCTAGAAAACCTCCGTTGGGCAACATACATCACGTATGCCTCATCGGGCTAGCTTCTTGCTTGACGGGTGAAGATGATCCACCGAGCAAGACCGAAGTTAATGTTGGGCCTCAAGGCGCGCATACCCGGCCTTAAGTTCCGCATTCTCTGCTTGGAGGTTCTCCATGTTGCCCCTCAGCCATGAGACCTCCTCGGGATGGACTCCCTGGGAAGAGCTTGATGATGGGCACGAGACGTCCCAAAAGAGCCCTTCCCCGGTACCCCGGACAGCCTTCCCGGGCGGCCTACCTAGTTGGCACTCCAGGATGGCGATCGACCTTCTGGGATCCGGTAGCTGGTCCTATAGCGGGACCTCAAGTTATTGGTGGGTCAGTTGTTCTTGAGTCTGCTGCACATCCCCTTTTATGTCCGCCTAAAAATTGGGATATAATAATAATTAGAAAATTCATTAAATAAAAAATTGAATATTTAATAACCGAAACCATTGACCTTACGTAAATAGCATCGGCCACCTGACTGCTTTGCCTAGCATAAATCTCCCCCCAAGCATCTCCTTCTGGGAACAACGACCTAGCGGAACGACGGGCCTCATGTCGAGCCAACAAGGGGCGCTATCCCCTATGGTACTCAAATTTCTTCTTTACCCAGTTTGTCGTGTTGGTCCTTCATTTTATCTGCACATTAGAAAAACAATTACTAATATGGAACTAAGTAAATTAATATTCTAAATATTATAAATAAACGATAAATTACCAGGGATCTCTTGGTTATCCAATGGTATCATAACCAGGGCCACCCTTCCATCTTGTCCCCCTTGCAACTACTCTTGAGGATTTTCCTTAGCCCCATCATGTGAACTCTGGAGTTTGTACTATGCATGGAGCTCGAACTTCCAGTCCGCATACCGCTTCTGCTAATGGAAGTTTATATAGGCCATAAGAGCAGCATTGGTCTCTCGGTTATTCAAAATTAATCTGCAATCAAATGTTAAAGTATGTTAAACTATTTAAAAATAATATAAGTAACAAAAATCTTAAGAAGAAGGCCGTATCTGTAAAGCAGACCAACACATTTCGAGCTCCGTTGTGGATTGTGTTCTAAAGGTGTCTGCCGTCATCTTCGTTTTGGTGTGAATAATCGCACCCATGTCCTACAATAGTAGAGCGTGCACGTTGTGGTACGGTACCTTCAGTCGTTCCACCCACATGACCTAGATCATGTTGCTTGTCGTCCTATAAATCTGCTAGGACTTTAACCCCTTACTGATGTTGCGTCCTTTTAATGTTCTCCATAAAAATTCTGTCAATATTAGTACATAATTTGAATAAAAAATAAATACATAATTTGAAATTCAATCAGATATGCAATTTTCCCGATGGAAGCTGTCCATCACCCCTCTCTTGAATGTCAGCCTCAGAGACCACACGGTTGGTACGGAATTTCCCCGATTTTGAGCTGGTGTGGCGCCTTACTGATCGCGCCTCTGGTATCACCCGATCATCATGAATGGCAGGGGGTGTTGAGGAAAGGGCTGGATGCTCTGTCGATGCTGGTGCACCAGCAGGAGATGACTGCTCCGTCTGGGAGGATGCTAATCCTGGAGATAGGTGCTTTTCTGGCACCTTGCGAAGAACTCTTGAAGTGGTCAATCTCCACGAAGATATGTGTAATACAAAATTTTAAATAATTAATATTAATTAAATAATTAAATAAATAAACCAATAAACGAATAATTAAATAATTTCTAATAGATTTTAAAATTTTTAACAAATTCCAATAATCCAATAATTTCCAATAATTCAATAATTAAAATAATTTTCAATAATTTCCAAAAATTAGATAATTTCCAAAAATATATAATAATTTCCAATTTCCTAAAATTTCCAAAAATATATAATAATTTCTAATAATTGCTAATAATTTCCAAACATTTCCAAAAATCTCAATAATCCAATAATTTCCAAAACTTTCCAAAACTTCAATAATTTCCTATATTTTCCAATAACTCAATAATTTATAATAATTTCCAAAAATTTCAAAAAATCTCAATAATTCAATAACTTCTAATAATTTCCAAAAATGTCAATAATTCAATCATTTGCATTATTTTCAAAAAATTCAATAATTCAATAACTTCAAATAATTTCCAAAAAACTCAATCATTCAGTTATTTCTAATAAGTTCCAATAATTTCCAAACATTTCAAAAAATATCAATAATTCAATAATTTACATAAATTTCAATAATTCAATCCAATATTCATAAAATCAATATTCAATCCAATTCAATATTCAAATCAAAAATCAATATTCAATATACAATTCAATAACAAAATGCAAAATACAAAAATCAATATTCCATATGCAATTCAATAACAAAATACAAAAATCAATACGAAAAAATTAAAGAAATGAAAAGGGACTTGCAATGAGGAAGAGAACGAGAGTGTGAGCATCGGGTTTGGTTTTGGATTCGAGCTTTTGGGGTCTCGAAAATGGTTCACCGTCGAAGGGGTCTCGAGTTTGGGTATTTGGGCATTGGTGGTTTGATTTTTTGGGTGGGGGAATGAGGGAGATTGAGTGAGAGAGGAATATTGAGTGAGAGAAGGAGATTGATTGAGTGAGAGAAAGAGAGAGAGAGAGAGAGAGGTGGAGTTGTAGAGAGCAGCGGCGACAATTTTAGGAAATGAAAAGGAAGAATAGGAAAGGGAAGGGTCTCGACTTTGTTTCAGTGACTAGGAGCTTTGCCTGGGGAACCAATCCTCCAGGAAAACTTTAATGATTCTCCGGGCAAGGGTAGGATGTAATTTTAATGTTTCGCAAAATTTTGGCGAAATTTTGGAATTTTAGCTAAATTTAGCTTTGTCCGGAGAATATAACCTATCTGCCGGGCAAAATTTTCAATAATAATCTCAGTTTTTTAGTTCGATTGATATACGAACGAATGATTTTGAAAATTTTGACCGTACAATTTGTGATTCAACGTGTCTAGACCTCACCTGTCAAAAACTGCTCGGTTTTGTAGACTTAAAGCCTTTGGATCAACAAATAACGCTTCGTTACTGTCGGTTCACTTTGCACCGTTACCTAGTCTCGGGACTTCCAAATTTGCTAAATTTTTGCAGATATGATCTATGAGTGTTGCTCATTAACGTGGACGATTGGATCAATCGAACCATGAAATAAAATAATAGAAAATCGTAAAACTATCAAACTCATTAGCACTTAGGAACATTGGAAGGAAACTTCAATAGTAATCTCAGTTTTTAGGTTCGATTGATATGTGAACCAATGCATTTGAAAAAAATCGACCGTTCAGTTTGTGATACGACATGTCTAGATGTAACGACCCGTCCCGAATTCCAGGATTACATTAGTGACTAATGAAGGATTAGTGAGATTAATCGGTGGTTAGTTGAGCGAAATCGAACAGACGGTGCAAAATGACCGTTTTACCCCTAGTCGTGGGAAAAATGTTGACTTTTGACTCGGCGAGTCAAACATACGAGGACCGACGACCGTGATGTAGATCGCGATGTCATGAGTCCTTAGACAGGCGACATGGATTAGATTGCACGGAAGTTCGGGGAAACTATTGCACGAATTACGAGATGGATTACATTTGTATCCTAGTGGGCCTAGATATTTAATTCATGCCCAATGGATAAATGACAAGTGTCACTCATCCCATTAGCCCTTAACCCCAATTTATGGATCTCATTCTTGATTGGTGAGTTTTGATATTAAAATAATATTATTTTTATTATTTTATAATTCCCACTCCTCTCATCTTTTAATCCCAGCCATCCATCCCTATCTCTTCCTCTCATCTCCACCCTTCATTTCAATCATCTTTTCATTATCTGACTCTTACCACCAAACTTCACCATCTTCTTTGTTTTCTTCAAAACCCAAAAAACCATCCCCCTATAGCCCCTCCAAACCTCATTAGTGGAACTTGGAATGTGAATGGGAATGTGAGAGAGAAGAGAGGCGACGATGATGAGGCCATCGGGGAGGACCGTCGTGGACGATGACGAAGGCCCGAAGTGAAACTCGTGAGGTACGGTTCTATTTCGAAAATCCAAGGTTAGGTTTTAGAGTGTTTTTATCGTTTTGATGGACTGGGCTACAATCTAGGGACTTAGACGAGTTGAATGGGACCAGAACCAAGGCTGGAGGTGGCCGGAGACGACGACGATGGGCAGTTGCAGGTTAGTCGTGTGTTTCCTTGATCATGAAGGTGAGTTCCTCAATCGTTTTTCATGTTTTAAATGGCTAGATCGATAGGGAAGGATGTTAGGAACCTATAGGAATTGAAAGATTGGAAAACGGACCAAAAATGGAGGAATTATAACGTTGAACCGGGACCGTCGGTTTAGTTGGACCGAACCGGTCTGGAAAGAGGTTAGGGATGATGAATAGTGCCGTGTGTGGCTTTCACGCGCAGGGGGTTTAGGTCACGCATGGGGGTCCGTGAGGGGCTTTTTGGGGAATTTTCAACATGTGAAATCATCTATTCGAAGTAACGGACATTTTGGGACTGGTTTCGTGTCGATCGGACATCGTTTCGATATGTTTCGGGGTGTCTGAAGGTTTATAATTAAGTTTAAAAATAGTTAAAAATTCAGAAAAATTACGAGGCTTAAATGAGAGGTTAATGAGCTAGTTAGTAACACTATAGTATGATTTGGACAGGTTTGGGAGTCCCGGTGACGGTGATTAGCTCCGGGAGGGTTACAGCATGCAAATCGAGGCAGTAGCGTAGGACGGTCTGTGAGTGGACCCTGATTTCTAAACTGTGATGCATGCAAATGTTTTATATAATTTACATATGTGATTATAAGATGATGATTTGGATATTGGTGATTTACATGATTTCACGTATTTCGAGGCGATATATTTATTTGCATGTAAATCGAGGTTTATGGTTTTGCACTGACTATATGTGCTTATGGTTTTGATAATGGTTTAATAAAATGGTTTCGGATTTGAAAAGGTAAACTTGGGCTCGAGACCCACTTGTTTTGGAAACCCCTGGACGTGAAGTCCAATTAGTTACGTTATCGGGCCAGATGCCCAATTGGTTCGTAAATTGACTTCGGGTTTGGAAATATGGAATCAAGCATGGGACCCATTTGATTTATGAACTATGAGACTTTGAGTCCATTTGATTTAATAAGGCACCGGGCCGTAGGCCAAGTTGGATTACAAAATTGGGCTTGAGGCCCAGTTGGTTTACGAATCGGGCCAAAGGCCCAGTTGGTTACGAAGTGGGGCACGAGGCCCATTTAGTTTATAAAATCGAGCACGAGGCCCATTTAGTGTACGAAATCAGGCACGAGGCCCATTTGGTTTAAGAAATCAGGCGTGAAGTCCAATTACAGTTTACGTTTGTGATTTCGGGTTCGGAGACCCTAAACGGATTTGGATTTGGAAAGGATGGATTTCTGGTTTCATGACTCTTTATGGAGATTGGGAATGAACCTTTGAAAGGTTTTGAGAATGATTTCAAAATGGTTTTTCATATACCATCCTTATATGTTTATGGATTGTCTCATCTGGGAAGGGTCGTTGGCCTGGGTGGACCCCGGAGTAATCATGGAGCACTAACGGAGTGGAGTCACCCCTGTTGGGTACCTTACTCTCAAGAAGGCTATTATGGATTATAACCCCCAAGGAGGGTCATTGATCTGCGGACATTGACCTGGCTGGACCTTGGGGAGACTTGGGATTTGAGAGCCCAGGTAGCACGCACGTAGCTTTAGAAACCGTGACAGGATTGGTTATATGATATATGATAAACATGATTTCTTGGATTTCCGAAATCATGTTTTGTGAATGATAAATGGATTTGGGCTAAGTTCCCACATATGGTTGCTATGTTATGATTTGTATAAATGGTTTTGGGCAGGAGCTCGTGTGACTTGAATTTACGGAACTTGGGGCTGAGACCCTAAATATGGTTGTTTGAACAAATGATTCGATAAATGGTTTTCGTATGCATGCATGCTTTTTAGTGAAGCGCATAAAGGTGTTTTATGAAATGTGTTTTATTAAATCGTTGATTTTCGTCCACTCACAGTCTTTTCTGATTTCAATGCCCTTCATGTTGATCACGGATGCCGACTATAGCAGAGACCGAGACATCATACTCCTCCACCGGATCCTGGCGTCCTCTGGAAGCCGGTCGGGTTGATGGTTTTATTTTATTCCCTTCTTTGACACTTCGTGTCATACAGGATCATGACACATCCCGTGTTAATCCCTGGGGGATTGGGATGGGTCGTGTCAAGTTGTATCAGAGCAGGTTTGCTTTTGTGGTGCGCGCAGGTCGAGGATGTGATGTCTCTATGGGCTCCAGTTTGTTATCAACCTGACAGTTAGGGTGCCGATATGATAGGTAGTAATATTGAATTGTGGATCGTTTTTTGTTCGGCATTTGATGCTGGGGTTGCCATGGTTCTATCGTGGTTTGGCAGTGTGGGATCCTACCGAGGGATGAACGAAATAGTACTTTAGAATTTTAACCATCCCCACGGCTATGTCGGGATCGTCTATCAAGATATTTTTGGATCAGATATGACGATAGTTTGGAGTTGTGACCATTAGATGGTCAGATCGTGTTGAGTTAGATGGTTATCCTGCTGGGAGCAGCCGGGTTTCCCTAAACCCCATTTTCATGTTAGTCAGGAAATACGAAACCCTAGTTGAGATTACGGTAGGATTGGATTGACGTCCATACGATGTCAGGACCGCGGGGTCGGTTAGATTGTGGATTTTACTGCTGAGGACAGTTGGGTCCCGAGGAACCCTAAGGTGTGATTTTGGAAATCCTAAATCATGATGGATAGTCACCTTTTCGAAAACAACCAAGTGTCCTCCTGTCATTGGGCACAGATCCCTAGGCCACCATAATGACCAAAATGCCCTTTTGAGGTAAAATTACCAAAATGCTCTTCGCATGTTTGGACCCGTAACTAATTCATCTGAAGTCCGATGATGCTGTACCGCCTGTCGTTGTACTCGGGGCATTGCGACCTACCTAACTGTCCTCGAATTGTGTGAAAATCACTTGTCGTCTAAAAAGTCAATCATTTGCCCTATTCAACCAATTTACCAAAATACCCTCGACCTTCAAAAAAGTCATAACTTTCTTCTCGAATGTCGGAATCGGACGTGCCACCTATCTATGAACTCGTGACGTCCCGAACAACGTCGCGGTCACCGAACAAAAGGTCAACTGTTTGCCCAATTCTTGGGGCAAAACCGTGATTTCGTACCGTCCGTCCAAAATCAGCCAACTAATCACCGATTATCTTCACTAATCTGTCATTTACCACTAATCTAATCCCGGTTTACGAAACGGGTCATTAAAATCTACCCCCCTTAAAGAATTTCGTCCCTGAAATTTTACATCTCGCACTTCCGTAATTAGCTGGGGGAAATCCAACTGATCTCACACCTGGGTCTCCTACCTGGTGTCCAGCATCTACCAATCCAACTTATCTTGACAGTTCCCAAACTGTCACCCTAAGTCGGCCAAGTGAACCATCTATGAAGGTTCAGTCCATCTGACGGATCATCCCTTCCTCATCTGGGTCAACACAGTTCCAACTCGTACCCGAAATAGCTCTAACGCCTAGCCAGCCGACACTCATGGCTCAACTCACTCTAGGTACACTACAACACCACTGCTACCAATTTCTAGCACTTCCGCCTCCTTTTCAAGTCGAGCGTACCTCGTACCAACGTCCCAGTACATCATGTGAGTCCGCTATCAACAACACAATTTTGAAGTACACCCATTCACAAGACGGCATCTACCGGCCTTAGTACTTCTATTATTCAATATTCGTACCATGATCCGTACTACTTCCATCAGCGATTCGCGCCAACTTTACCGGGTCACAACGTACTCGTCTATACCCCTAATTCAACCAATCACTTCACCAGTGGTTCCATTAACCACCAACACAATCAACCTGTAGGAACACCATCCACGTCCCACACTACCAGTCTGCAGCTGGACCCTACCATTTTTTGTCCGTTGTGATCCCACGTCGCTGAATCACATATCTCAGCATCAGGGTCCCACTAGCCAAGCGTGGCTCCGAGCATCCATCTCATCAGTAATAAGCAACAGATCACTCTAGATCACTCGGATCTAGTCCACATGCTCCGTCAAAATCCATCATATCGGAACTACGCTGATCATCCATCTATCCACACATCCC